>OY987332.1:72473872-73796597 GCA_963920685.1 Polydrusus tereticollis
CATCAATGTAAGCATTGACATAATGACGCAAGATATAGGTAGGTACTAGAATATTCAAGATTTCTATTAACGATACACTTCAGCATACATGCGAGATGTCATTAATGTCTACGGAAGGCAACAGACATACCAGCTATTTTTACATGGGATTCCATAGACTTGAACGCTTCTTGTTTAGAAATATTTGATGTCATCTTGAGGAGTTCCGTATTGAAGCATCAAACCTACCTGCCAAATAATTGACGAAATATGGGATATCATAAAATATGTCCCCCATCGAACTAAATGATCCTATAAACCAGCTTCACAGACCGTAATTTGTGATGCTTACACGATTAATACGCAATAGAACAAGATTAAGAAACAAAATTTAAAGTAGCTCTTTATCACACGAAAATAATTAAATAATTTACGGTTACAGAACAATAATTATTTTAAAAAGCTGTATAACTAAATATATTATGTTATTAGGAATATTCTGTCTAAAGTAACAGCTGATCTTAGTCGAAAATGAGATCGTATTATTGATTGTTGAATTCGTTAGGTATGAAATAAAATTAGAGATTTCGTCTATTTTTTCACGATTAAAAAAGAATACCTCTATTTAGCTAAAAATGAAACGATTACAGTGGCAGATTAATTCACTTTACCAAGCATGTAAACTACTAATTTTGCAATAAATATCTTCTATATTTCTAGGTAGGTTTACTCGAAAATGTTGGGCTATTTTCATCAAAAATCCCGATACGAAATTGAAAAATTTGCCTATTTTTGTCGGTTTACAAAGTGATAGTGGAATATTGGTTTGATCAAAGAACAATAATTATTTTAAAAATGATGTATAATTAACTAAATGTCGGTGTTATCAGGCAGGCAAGAAGTTATTTATCTGAATCTTATTTGTACCATTAGCGTTTATATACAAATGTTAGTGGTTTTCAAAAATTGATATCTCGGAAATTATTAGGTTTAGACTTATAATACGCTTATTAAAAAATAATGACTACTTTATGCAAAATTAAAAAATATTATAAGATGTAGGGTATCCCAGTAACTTAACCAAAGATTTTCGGTCTTCGTAAAGCTTTATACGTTTCTTCAGCGTACCAAACATTCACTTTTTTTAAATATTGACATCGGGTTAGGATTCTGAACATAGGATTAACATCACTCCAATAGTGAACATGTTGCGTTGTCACAGTTCCATTCGTCGAAAAGTAAACAAAACCGTTTGAGCTACGTGGGGAATAAATAAAGTTGGCTTGTTGAAAATTTTTAATATTTATTAAGGTAAAAGACTATAAATATATCGATACAACACTTTGGCATTTCTAATACTACAAACATGAATATCTAAAATGTGATATTTACAACTATCAACTCTCTCTCCCTTCTCTAATTTTGGTACACCAATGCTGTCTTCTAAGTTTATAATATATGGCGTCCTGCAGTTTAATTCCAAAAATGTTTTAACTAAAAATTCCTCTTTAACACGTCCTTTAACGTAAATAATGTCTGCGTCTATCAGATTGTTGGATATGATATTATGTAGTTCCTTGTAATCGGTATCACCATAATTATAAAGGATACCATGATGATTTCCAAATAGATATTTGACTTGTTTCTTGCAAGCCTTACTTAAGGTGTCGAATGGTTTAACTGGTTTAAAAAAGTAACTTTTCATACTATTCCCATCATAAATAGCCAATTCTTTCGCGTAAAATTCAGGTATGTTAAATCCTTGAATATCGACTACAACGAACTTCATTGTCTGAAGACTCAAATCAAACAAGTATATTTTCATATTTTTATCGCTCTTAAGTTCGATTTCAAAAGCACACCCCCACTTTTTGATAATTTCACAGTCTTAGCACATAGTTCCTATATTTTTATTTACGATCAATTCATCTTTATTCGCCAATCGTCTCAAACTAGTCTGCTTTTGAAAGTAATATAGCCTTAGTATTCAGAAAATATTAATAATATCGGAGTCTAAAACATCCTTGACACTAAAAAATCATTGTGTTTCCTAACAAAACCCATCATCTTGTCTATTTAGCTTGCTTTCCTATTGTTTAGCAGGTTAAATAAAATTATTATTTTGCTCTTTTTGTCTGTACTGAATCGTTAGGGGAATACGTTTCTAGTTCTATAAGAGAGACAGTTAAAATTTATGTAAGCAATCAAAAATCCTACACTATGAGCTACTTAGTTAAAATTTCATATTTCCTTCCTGGATCAGGCAAAATTTGTGATGTGTCGGACAAAATTTATAAAAATACGAAAAAAATGCTGGATGCATTTTTAGCGTGACTTTCTATTTAATACCATCTTATTTCAAGCTATAATTCGGTTGTCAAAATGAGAATAAAATAATTTTCCCATGGTTTATGTCATCTTAAAAAAAGTCAAAAGGTTATATTCTGTAGAGGGTCAGATACATTCAAATTTAAATATTTTCTCCAAGAAGAATTTTAAGATAGTATTATAGTAAATAAAAATTCTATACCTCCAATATTTCTTGGAAACATATCGTGTTCTAGCGACATAACCCAAAAGTTCCTCTATTCAGAAACGCATCGTACTTTTCTTGTCAATAATTGTCTCATTGTCCCATCCATTACATTATTATAATCTTAAAGCACCTGTTACCAGCATTATCTGTTTTTATGGTTTTCATAAAACATAGCGATTACCGATGAAAATTAAACGAAAACTTAATAAATAACTTTTTTTTCAACTGAAATAGACTGATTTTCAATGGAAAAATGTTACTTATAACTAAAAATGAATATAAGACATATACGCAATGATATTTAGAATAAATCAATGTTTTCTAAAATTACTATGAAATATTCACAAAATCGTTTCGTTATAACCAAAGTAGCAAGGCTTGCAGATTTCGTATAGAGTTCAAACGCGATACTGAGATGATCTTTTTTTTTTTATATTTTTGTAGGATAATGCACCACTACGTTGTAAGTACTTGAGAGAGGACTTTCTTGAAAAATCCTCAAATTTCTCTGCAATTTTGTTCCTTCTAGAGTTAAATTCACACAGAAAACCCCGTATTCTTATCTTTCAGGTTGGTATATTAAAAAGGGCTTATTAGTATGGTTTAGAAAACAAGCAATATTAATTAACGGATGTTTTTTCGTCGTATGAAGAGTTGAAAAATTTTTTTTTTCCACTCCAATGGTTGCGATGCAGAGAGTCGGGTTTCATCATAATCTTTCAGGGTAGCTCAGGTTTGATTGCATGTAGAGAGTCGGGTTTCATCATAATCTTTCAGGGTAGCTCAGGTTTGATTACATGTACTAAGGTTAGTGCTCCTTGCAATCGGTTTCAGGTTTGACGCGCCCCCCTCAGGTTTGTTCAGGTTTCTCAAACGTTTGAGAAACCTGAACAAACCTGAGGGGGGCGCGTCAAACCTGAAACCGATTGTAAGGAGCACTAACCTTAGTACATGTAATCAAACCTGAGCTACCCTGAAAGATTATGATGAAACCCGACTCTCTACATGCAATCAAACCTGAGCTACCCTGAAAGATTATGATGAAACCCGACTCTCTGCATCGCAACCATTGGAGTGGAAAAAAAAAATTTTTCAACTCTTCATACGACGAAAAAACATCCGTTAATTAATATTGCTTGTTTTCTAAACCATACTAATAAGCCCTTTTTAATATACCAACCTGAAAGATAAGAATACGGGGTTTTCTGTGTGAATTTAACTCTAGAAGGAACAAAATTGCAGAGAAATTTGAGGATTTTTCAAGAAAGTCCTCTCTCAAGTACTTACAACGTAGTGGTGCATTATCCTACAAAAATATAAAAAAAAAAAGATCATCTCAGTATCGCGTTTGAACTCTATACGAAATCTGCAAGCCTTGCTACTTTGGTTATAACGAAACGATTTTGTGAATATTTCATAGTAATTTTAGAAAACATTGATTTATTCTAAATATCATTGCGTATATGTCTTATATTCATTTTTAGTTATAAGTAACATTTTTCCATTGAAAATCAGTCTATTTCAGTTGAAAAAAAAGTTATTTATTAAGTTTTCGTTTAATTTTCATCGGTAATCGCTATGTTTTATGAAAACCATAAAAACAGATAATGCTGGTAACAGGTGCTTTAAGATTATAATAATGTAATGGATGGGACAATGAGACAATTATTGACAAGAAAAGTACGATGCGTTTCTGAATAGAGGAACTTTTGGGTTATGTCGCTAGAACACGATATGTTTCCAAGAAATATTGGAGGTATAGAATTTTTATTTACTATAATACTATCTTAAAATTCTTCTTGGAGAAAATATTTAAATTTGAATGTATCTGACCCTCTACAGAATATAACCTTTTGACTTTTTTAAGATGACATAAACCATGGGAAAATTATTTTATTCTCATTTTGACAACCGAATTATAGCTTGAAATAAGATGGTATTAAATAGAAAGTCACGCTAAAAATGCATCCAGCATTTTTTTCGTATTTTTATAAATTTTGTCCGACACATCACAAATTTTGCCTGATCCAGGAAGGAAATATGAAATTTTAACTAAGTAGCTCATAGTGTAGGATTTTTGATTGCTTACATAAATTTTAACTGTCTCTCTTATAGAACTAGAAACGTATTCCCCTAACGATTCAGTACAGACAAAAAGAGCAAAATAATAATTTTATTTAACCTGCTAAACAATAGGAAAGCAAGCTAAATAGACAAGATGATGGGTTTTGTTAGGAAACACAATGATTTTTTAGTGTCAAGGATGTTTTAGACTCCGATATTATTAATATTTTCTGAATACTAAGGCTATATTACTTTCAAAAGCAGACTAGTTTGAGACGATTGGCGAATAAAGATGAATTGATCGTAAATAAAAATATAGGAACTATGTGCTAAGACTGTGAAATTATCGAAAAGTGGGGGTGTGCTTTTGAAATCGAACTTAAGAGCGATAAAAATATGAAAATATACTTGTTTGATTTGAGTCTTCAGACAATGAAGTTCGTTGTAGTCGATATTCAAGGATTTAACATACCTGAATTTTACGCGAAAGAATTGGCTATTTATGATGGGAATAGTATGAAAAGTTACTTTTTTAAACCAGTTAAACCATTCGACACCTTAAGTAAGGCTTGCAAGAAACAAGTCAAATATCTATTTGGAAATCATCATGGTATCCTTTATAATTATGGTGATACCGATTACAAGGAACTACATAATATCATATCCAACAATCTGATAGACGCAGACATTATTTACGTTAAAGGACGTGTTAAAGAGGAATTTTTAGTTAAAACATTTTTGGAATTAAACTGCAGGACGCCATATATTATAAACTTAGAAGACAGCATTGGTGTACCAAAATTAGAGAAGGGAGAGAGAGTTGATAGTTGTAAATATCACATTTTAGATATTCATGTTTGTAGTATTAGAAATGCCAAAGTGTTGTATCGATATATTTATAGTCTTTTACCTTAATAAATATTAAAATTTTTCAACAAGCCAACTTTATTTATTCCCCACGTAGCTCAAACGGTTTTGTTTACTTTTCGACGAATGGAACTGTGACAACGCAACATGTTCACTATTGGAGTGATGTTAATCCTATGTTCAGAATCCTAACCCGATGTCAATATTTAAAAAAAGTGAATGTTTGGTACGCTGAAGAAACGTATAAAGCTTTACGAAGACCGAAAATCTTTGGTTAAGTTACTGGGATACCCTACATCTTATAATATTTTTTAATTTTGCATAAAGTAGTCATTATTTTTTAATAAGCGTATTATAAGTCTAAACCTAATAATTTCCGAGATATCAATTTTTGAAAACCACTAACATTTGTATATAAACGCTAATGGTACAAATAAGATTCAGATAAATAACTTCTTGCCTGCCTGATAACACCGACATTTAGTTAATTATACATCATTTTTAAAATAATTATTGTTCTTTGATCAAACCAATATTCCACTATCACTTTGTAAACCGACAAAAATAGGCAAATTTTTCAATTTCGTATCGGGATTTTTGATGAAAATAGCCCAACATTTTCGAGTAAACCTACCTAGAAATATAGAAGATATTTATTGCAAAATTAGTAGTTTACATGCTTGGTAAAGTGAATTAATCTGCCACTGTAATCGTTTCATTTTTAGCTAAATAGAGGTATTCTTTTTTAATCGTGAAAAAA
Source organism: Polydrusus tereticollis (assembly GCA_963920685.1). Classification (NCBI taxonomy): domain Eukaryota; kingdom Metazoa; phylum Arthropoda; class Insecta; order Coleoptera; family Curculionidae; genus Polydrusus; species Polydrusus tereticollis. Next base: position 72,480,079 of record OY987332.1, read on the forward strand.
TAGACGAAATCTCTAATTTTATTTCATACCTAACGAATTCAACAATCAATAATACGATCTCATTTTCGACTAAGATCAGCTGTTACTTTAGACAGAATATTCCTAATAACATAATATATTTAGTTATACAGCTTTTTAAAATAATTATTGTTCTGTAACCGTAAATTATTTAATTATTTTCGTGTGATAAAGAGCTACTTTAAATTTTGTTTCTTAATCTTGTTCTATTGCGTATTAATCGTGTTAGCATCACAAATTACGGTCTGTGAAGCTGGTTTATAGGATCATTTAGTTCGATGGGGGACATATTTTATGATATCCCATATTTCGTCAATTATTTGGCAGGTAGGTTTGATGCTTCAATACGGAACTCCTCAAGATGACATCAAATATTTCTAAACAAGAAGCGTTCAAGTCTATGGAATCCCATGTAAAAATAGCTGGTATGTCTGTTGCCTTCCGTAGACATTAATGACATCTCGCATGTATGCTGAAGTGTATCGTTAATAGAAATCTTGAATATTCTAGTACCTACCTATATCTTGCGTCATTATGTCAATGCTTACATTGATGTCGCCAGGTATCTTAAAATGATAGGTACATAATGTGCAAGCATTTGTGTAGAAAGCTATGTTTTTTACAAAATTTTCTCTAGGCAACCAAATTGTAATAGGGTTTTCGTAGTTCCAGTATATGTCTGGCTGCTTTAGCCTAAATAAATTGAAGTGTATTTGTAAGCAAATTAATCCTTAAAATTTATTATATCGTCTGATATAGACACTGTTTCAACTACGCGTTTTGGTAAAAAATAATTGGAAAGTAAAATTACTAAAGCACTAACAATAAATGGGGCGTGGATAAACTGGTAGATCTAAGCCCCAAAAATATACGCCTCTTATGATAAATGTTAAAAAATTGTACCGTTGCCAACGTCAAATTATAAATCAGGATTTGGCAAACAGGACTCAACCCTCTCATTAATGCTTGATCTTCGGTATACCGAGTTTTATAAGTATTTTTAACACTCATCTGGAAATAAATGGATGCAAAAACCTCCTTTTTCCATTTTTTCAAGCCATTAAACAACAAAATTGTCATTTTTTGAAGAAACCTTGCATACATAGGTATTAGCGAGCGAATTTCGACTATTGTAGATATTTAATATTAGAAAATCAATATAGAGGTAAATCGAAAAGTGTATTTTTACGACGGCTTAAGAGGTAGTTTATGGTGATGTACATATTAGAGTTCATTTTAAAATGAACGATAATCTCCTAAACACAGACTTTTGACAATAGAACGAAATAAAAATATAGTTTGATGTGATAAGGCTATGCAGCTGCTCTTTATGGAATTTCATGTGAGCCTAGACTTTATAGATTTTTGTTATTTTTTTTTTATCAGTAAAGTCATCCTATAGATATTGTTTGTTAATCCATTAAAATAGACAAAATCTTTGAATTTGTATATGATTATCCGCTGAAATACCCTTAATCTGCAGGGTACCTAACTCTACGGAGATATTTATTGCAAAGGGCGGCTTTTTCAGTTTTGAAAGTATTCAACATTTGCGAAATTCATCTAAATATATACTACGCTATACTTTAATCAAACTCACAATAGAGGGAAAGCGACAGACGAGTTTTAAACTAATGTGGCTTAAAGGATAATTTGTGTTGTAAATATTAGAGTTCATTTTAAAAGAAACTATAATCTCGTGACCGACAAAAAAAAAGTATGCATTTCGATACGTCATTTCCCCTATTTTAACGTTAAAATAGTAAATTATGTTATAAGCTCGAAAAATGTAGTATTTCAGACGTAATGCGGTCGCTAACCTAAATAGCCCGAAAAACATTTTTCGTCCATATGTCATAAGTTGTTTTTTATTCGATCTTGTTTTTAATGCGATTGAGAGTTGTAAAATAATGTAGAAATGAAGTGAACCTATACATTTCATCTTGCACGCTAATTTTTTGGTCTTAATGTTTGTTAGTTAACGATGAAATCTGTAATAGCGTCCGAAAAAAAAAATTTTTTTTTGACTAACATAAAAAGTGTTGTCTAGCTAGCAGGGCAATAATCAATACTTTATTGAGAAGGTTAGCTCTTCGTCTAAATATCTAATCTATAAATCGTCATTTTTTCCGACACAATCGGTTAAAAAGCATACAATTGTATGTGAACGTTTGTACAAAAACCATCGTGTTAAATCAGTTCTTATACCTGACTGACAACGCCGATCTTTAGCTTTTTTTTACTTTGTAAAATAAAAAGATTAGTTCTTACTATCAAAGAAATTAAATATGCAAGAGAAATAGGCCGAAAAGATTAATAATAATTTATTTATTCCTAAGTTATAAATCTTAACTACATCACTTTCTAAACCAAGAAAATAGATAATCTTCCTGCATTATTCCGTACTTAGATTTATTTTTCATGAAAATAGTCGAATCTATGATTTTCGTTCAAATCCATAAGGGACGCTTGTTTTGTATAGATGATTTATGATCTTATTTTCAACTAAAATACTAGTATAAAAAAAGTATTTCTTCCGATAAACGTGGAAGGAATAGACATTTAAACAGTTAGCCATAACATACGCATACTGACTTGCATTATTTTCATGGATTGAATGGCTACATCTTTGTGTGTGAAGTGAATTTCTTTTTAAAAAATTACAATGCGCTCAATTATGAATTTCCTAACATAACTTTTATGGATAGTGGAGTCGGATATTGGAGGAAAATATTATCATAACGACAACTCGATTATTGATATAATTATTATGGTTTCACAGAAGTTTCTACAGAGTCAGCCATGCTGTAGCAGAGACTGTTGTAGGTCGTATTTTTTAAAAAAACCTAACAATACCTTTACTTTATATTGATAGACATATTCTATTAGAACATTTTTCTAAAATTTAGAGCCTTTGGAAATGTGATAATGCTATGAGCATCAAATATATTCAAAATATCAAAAATCCTTTGGTAGTTAGTTATTGCGGTATATTTTAATAGAGGCATAATTTATACTGTACTCCTAAATTTACGGCATATCACTTTGTTTATGTTATTATATTCACAGAGACTATTAATCTAACCAGCTTTTATTTACGAAAAATTAAAAACTGAAATACTCTATTTTATTGCCGATTGTTCGCAAAGACACTTGGAGTTGTTATTTTACTTTTTCTACCTCTTTTTCCCCGGTTGCGGAGAAATATGTTAGGGGAAGTTTGGGTATCCTCAGACGGTTATATGCAAAGATTCAAGCTTCTAAAAAAGTACTAAGGCGAGTAATTATCAATTTGAATTTATGTATGTCGAAGGTAATGTGTTACTCATAAATATACATGATGAAAACATTTATTGTTCGATTGCATGTAATTTTTAAGAGTCTAGAAATAAGCAAATAATGTTCTTTAACGTTTCTTTATAAACATCTCGAGTTACCTGTCCTTCCCCTGCATCATAGAAGGGTATTTGCCGACAAAGTTTGACCATTTTTTATGGTTCGAGAGTTGGGTATTCTTCGCAGATGTAAACTGACGTCATTTGACTAGTCGAAACTTGTTAGATTTTGGACCTGCTACGCATTATAATTTTAGTTTATATTCTTATTATGAGATTTTAAAATTATGTATGTGTTTGTTTAATTCATTGTAAAGGATTTGATATTGTGCTAATTTTAAAACTTAAATGTTGCCAAGAATATTGAAATGTGATAGCGATGCGATAATCGAGAGAATCATGTAAAATAATATTCCCAAAGTTTGTCATTCTTGTTAAGCCTATATGTAGGTTCCATAAACGGATAGGTGGCGCTAATAATATTGAATTTTTTTATTAAAATATCTAAAGTAAATATCTAATTGATTTTTTTTTTTAGCGCTAATTGGGATTTTAATTAACTACCTCAGAGTTGGTATACACTATATTTTGCAGCGCAATTGCTTTCACACGCAGTAATGTATTATGATTTTTTTGGATGGTCGTTATATTGTGAGTTTCTTAAGTTAGCCAGATTAATAATAAATTAAAAAACCAACGTGATTTGCTTATTGTTGCCTACGCCTGATATTCATAATTTTATTGGGGGTTCTACCTGATGACAAATACAGCTTATGATACCTATCTAGTGGGTATTTTCAGTTTAAGGACCGAATAATATAGAGTTATTGTGCATACATCATCGCAAACAAAAGGTAGCTTTTTATATTATTTCGTATTTACAATCCATTTAACTACAATTTTACACTGTGAATTAATTTTTTTTACTTTTTTCCTGAAATTGTAGCCTATTTACTTATATTATGATATTATCCGAAATTTTTATAAAAGCATTATGAGGGCTTTTACCTGATGGCGAACACAAGTTGTATAGTACCTATACCTGCTTGGTATTTTATACGTATTTAAGTTTTATTTACTTTTTATTACTCTGTTCTCATTACAAGATAGTCCTATAATTTATCCACTTCAAGTACAAAGAAATCGCTAGTTAATGGTTCTAGATGGTAATTATTTTATTGTATTTTATATAAGTGGTGCAAAAATTGGAAACAATTATTAGATATGCTACTGAATTTTAATGAGGGTCCTTCGGAATAATAAATAAAGGTTTATGTCCCTTTCTTTTTAAATCAAGTCGGCAGAGGGTTTGAGAGGGTTATTTAGGTATAAATAATTATTGCGGGGTGACAAATGTGCCGCCTTAATATACTTATCTTGTTAGACCATATAAATTAGGGTTTTATTTCGCTTTACTACCCACCAGCGGCGTTTCACTAAGATAGAAAATATAAATAATGTTTTTTACTATACCGCTTTAACAGCGGCGTTTCAACTAAGGGAAAATAATAAAAAGTCTGGTTTAAGGATGGCTCAGGTCGGATCGTAAAAAGTTGGGTTTAAGGATGGCTTATAAAAATTGGGATTTAATTATCCCGCTTTAGCAGCGGCGTTTCACTAAGGTTAAATCATAAAAAGTCGGGTTTTATCTCGGGTCAGATCATAAATATTCAGGTTCAAATTAGGGTTAGATGAGAAGCCGCCTCGCGAAAGCATCCGGGTTAGGTTGTAAAAAGTCGGGTTTTATCTCGGGTCAGTTCATAAATATTCAGGTTCAAGTTAGGGTTAGATAAGAAGCCGCCTCATGAAAGCATCCGGGTTAGCTTGTAAAAAGTCGGGTTTTATCTCGGGTCAGTTCATAAATATTCAGGTTCAAGTTAGGGTTAGATAAGAAGCCGCCTCATGAAAGCATCCGGGTTAGGTCGTAAAAAGTCGGGTTTAATTTCAGGTTATTTTGTAAACAGCACCACCGAACCACCCGGGTTAGGTTATAAAACGCACCACCGAACCACCCGGGTTAGATCATAAAACGCACCACCGAACCACCCGGGTTAGATCGTAAAACGCACCACCGAACCACCTGGGTTAGTTGCACCACCAGCACCACCAGCACCACCTGGCCTCGTTCTGTCCGTTTCTAGCTACTCTCCTGTGCCTCTAATGCTGATATTTCTTAGATACATTTAGCTAAAATTTTTAGATTACTGGGCTCATTTGCAAATGTACAAAATAACAAAAGTCTTGAAATCATATAGTCGAATAAGAGCGCGTTTAATTTATTTAAATGCTAATGTACTTATAATGCGCTAATGAGCAACATATTGGCACGTCTTGGTATTGAAACAATCAAATTGTTAATGATATCTTAAGGATCATTATTCCCACTCCTCTACGGCCAGCGCCGGTGCAACTAACTGGTTCACAGTTTGTGGTGAATTAATGGTATGGCAAATGGCTTAAGCAATGAAATCCATATGTTTCCAATCGCATTAATATCAGATAAATTAACTGGCTGATTCATCCTGGTGACCTGTCCTTCTTCACTTGCAGCCTGAACCCTTCTTGCCCGATGTGGCCTGTCATTTACATGCATAATATATAAAATTTGCATCTACTTCGTTGCATAGAACTTAGATATTTTCCACATAAATTGGACTTGTCATGGTCTATGGTACATGAATTAATTGAAAACTGCGGTTAAACTCAAACCCACAAAATATTACTGTACCGCCTTCGTAGGGAATAACACCAGATTAGAAATTTTGAAGGAATATAACATAGGTCTGTTTTCGTATATTAAAAATATGAGGAAACCACTTAAGAGCTTTGACGGCTCTGACATTTTGAAATCCTCGATTAGGATTTCGAAAACTAAGTAGAAGGTTACATGTTTGTCCAGAAACTGTATTGAAGCAGCAAACGTTTGTATCCAGATGGATGGAGGCTGCAGCAGGATAATGTTAGGTGCCATACTTCTGCGTTTACAAGCAATTTTTTGCGAGCGCAGGAAATTGAAACGGCTCCTTGTCCTGCAGCTCGGTGTGGACACATTGAAAATATATGGGGTGTGATGAAAACTGAAGTTAAGCACCACGTAACCAAAACCAATTAATAATCTCAATTTGAAGAGCTGGGATGGTGTGACTGAAACATACGGAAGGAACTTACCATTAGATAATGGGCATGCCTAATCGTTTAAGAAAATGTATTGACTCAGAAGTACATTGCATTACAAAGTAGGTTTGTGCGTAGATATCATCTTATCATAACTTTGGGTTCCAAGAATATATTTTTTAATAAAAATTGCGATTAGTAAGTAGGTAGAGAATTTCTCTGACACTATTTTAGAAACAACATATTCTTAACTAAAAAAGTGTTATAGAATGGCTTCATAATAATATTGTCGTCCAGACAAACAACAAAATTTGCAAATATTATCCTAAAACAGCGGCCTGTCGCTACGGTTTATTGAGCAAAAAAGTGCAATACAATGCAATTCAGTGTTAATGCCGCCAGGAAAGTAAGCCCATCGCGGTAGACAAAGCGGGAAAAATAACAATAATAAGAAAACATTGCGGAACAATAAATAGCCTATTAAAAGACAAGGCGGGAAATATGTAACCTTGTGATTTGCGATTCATATGACCGCGAGGCGTGATTTTCTGGCGACAGAGTACACTTTCGGTTCCTCGCGAGGGACTGCGCATTAAACCTTTAAAAGGTGAATACGTACGTCAAAATTGCATTCGCTTAATGAAAAGCACCAAGTAAATAAATATAGTAATGTTATAAGTTAGTAATTAATCGTGTATTAAAGAGTTATCTTGTAAACAAGTGCCGAATTGGATGAAGTTGTCCTGTACTAAAGTTAGTAATTAAAGTTAGTAATTAATCATGTATTAAAAAGTTATTTTTTAACAAGCGCGAAATTTTATGAATCAACGCCAAATTAAATGTGATCTAACTGTCTAATTCACTTAGCCAAGTATAAAAAACCAGCCAGTGAAATAACCTAAGTCCGAGGAAAATTCAAAGCCTCACTCTTAATGTTGGGAGTTAAAAATACAACTTGATTCCCACATTATGGTCCTTCGAGCCGGATTGGTAAAGTGGACAGCAGTTAAAATAAAGCAAGTTTTGTGAAATACGTAAAAATAAAGATTTTAAATAAAGTGAAGAGTTTAAGTTGAGAAGTCCTGTTAGAGACTGTCAAACCAGGGAATCGTGAGAGTGGGTAAAAGTCTTTGGGGTGGAATACAGTGTTGTGAAAAGTGTCAACGCAAAACGAAGCGAACTTGCATCAGGGAACAATAAGCAAAGCATCAAAGCATCAAGGAAGGTAGAGTAACAATAAAATATTGTCATTGTACTTTTGTAAATAATATTGTTTGTTATTATTGTCAATGTTTTGGTTAAGCGAAATCATACTTTGGTAGCCAACAGTTTGACACTATTTGCATTGAAAGTAGATTGTAGCAGCAAGTTTATTTCAAAGTCAGCACGATTTGTTAATTATATAACAAAAATATATAAAAATGGATTTAAAAACGTTAAAGAAAACGAAAGTCGCTATAACGCAAGTTCAAACATGGATTGAACAAAGTTTGAATGATAAAAAATAAGTAGAACAAGCCTCCGTCAGGGAAGTACTGTTAAAAAAGCATTTCAAAAGTATACAGAGGCGCAAGATAAGATCAAGGAATTAAACCCCGACGACGACGATCGTACTGACATTGAAAATAATTATTGTGCTCTACTAATTGAAATTGAGGACTTGAGGTCAACTAGTGTTGCAAACTCAGTATGTAGCGTGCAAAGTGTTCCGTCGGTATATATCACATCGGGAATTAAATTACCAGACTTGAAAAATTCACCCTTTAATGGAAACGTAGCCGATTAGAGAAGTTATGTATAATTTTAAATAATACAAGTTTGACAGATATTCAGAGATTAAATTATCTAAAAACAACTTTAAAGGAAGAAGCGCTCAAGCTGGTCGATTCGCTGGAAATTATAGGTTCAAACTTTGAAATTGCGTTTAATACATTGAAGAAAAGGTATGACAACATAACCTGTGTCATATATAATTATTTAAATAATATTTTAGATACCCCTCAGCTTGCAAGGCCGATTGCGGGAAATTTAAGAGAGTTTATTGCAAATCAAAGAAAAACAATTGAGTCATTAAAAAAATTAAACTTGTCAAACACAGACATTTTGGAATATTTACTGGTATTTATTTTGGAAAATAAATTAGATTTCGCGACAAAAAGAGCATTTGAGCTGGATCGCGATCTAGATGAATTGCCGTCGGTAAACGATTTCTTTGAATTTCTGGAGCGAAGATGCATAGTCTTTTTAAAATTTATCTAGTACGAATTCGCAGTCAAGCACTATCTTACAAGCAAGGGGTGCTAGAAATGATAGAGTTGTGTTATTTACGAGTAATCAACAAAATAATAAGTCTTGTGACATTTGTGTTGCGACGGCAGGGCACAAACTATACGCGTGCGATGAATTCTTGCAACTTTCGGTCCAGGGGCGCGTTCATAGTTTTCACCAAATTGGTAAATATTACCCTGGTAAAATTTAACCGACGGCGACGTCCATCCAGTTGCTATCTACGAAACAAAAAGACCTACTCACTGTGAACGGCTCGGGCATGCGCCGCGAGCAACCCGAACAAACGTCAAACTTGTCAAATTATATTTTGCAATTTTTGAGCAAATTGTGGGTATCTTTTGAAATCGACATTCTCAAAAAATTTTAGCGCCCAAAAAACTTTTATTTTAAAAGCAACCTAACTTTTAACTTTCAGGTGTTTCACCATAAACAATAAACAATGCATTTGCGCATGCCGGTCAAACTTTATCCGTCTCCCGACTTGGTTAAAAAGTTGTTTCGTTCGGTAAAAGTTATCCACAACCGTGAACGAGTATAAATTTTACCTGGTACAACCGTGAACGAATTTTCCTATTGCCGTGTGCAATCGGTGCGCACCCGACGAACGTCCGACGTCAATCGTGAATGCGCCCCAGGAACGAAATATAATTGTGCAGCAGAAAAGATTATGGTTTAATTGTTTCGGGAGACATAGCGTGGCGCAGTGTACGTCAATTTATACATGCAGAACTTGCGGAAGTAAACATAATTCTTTGTTGCATTAGAGCGGAGCGTTCGACTCAAATGGTGGGCGACAACAGTCAAATAATGCGAATTATAACGCAAATAGGGGAGGTATCAGTCAGTATTCACAAACAGACCGATAAACAATTCGGGGGATATATCAAATAGGCAGGTAAACAATGCAAACAATTCGAATTCTAATGCTACAAGATCGGGTGAACGCAGTTGTGCGCAGCCAGAGCAAGCCGTTTCTTTGTCGGCAGTGTCTTCAAGACAATCAAATGTATTATTGGCAACTGCTCAAGTAAAAGTACTTAATAAATATGGGGAAATGATTTCTGTGAAAGCCGGAGCCAAAGTTCATTCATAAGGCAGTCACTGATGAACCAATTACAATGTAAAGTGTATAAGCACGAGCTAAACATTTCAAGCATTTCACAAAAAAGTGTTAGAGCAAATAAATTAACAGATGTAACCGTACACTCAAAAACGCAAAATAAAAAGTATACCGTGTCTTGGATAATATGGGATAATATAACATATAAGTTGCCGCAGGTACCGATAAATATAGATAGTTTAAAAATACCAAATAGTATATAGGGTGAACTTGCAGACCCAACATTTTATGAGCCTTCTAGTATAGATCTTTTATTGGGAGCGAGTTTTTATTATGCAATTTTGGAGAAAGGACATTACAGTTTAGGTAAGCAATTACCGACTCTTTTAAGCACCGAATTCGGGTTTGATTATCGCAGGTGATGTACCTTCTTTCTGTACTAAACCAGTGCAAAATCAACAAGACTGTTCGAAGAATGAAGTTTCGGTTGTTTTACAAACACAAGAAATTAATAATAGGTTAACAAAGTTTTGGGAGATTGAACAAATCCCGCCAACGCAGGTAATATCAGCTGACGACAAGTTAGCGGAAGAAATATTTTGTGATAATACAAAAGTTCTGGAGGACGGAGCATATCAGGTTGATATGCCATTTAAGCAGCCGCAAGAATATAAGTACTTGGGAAATTAATATGCAATGGCAGAAAAACGTTTTCTGTCACTTGAAAGGAGATTTAAGAGTAACCCGGAATTATTTTCGGAATACAAGATATTTATTGATGAGTATGTTGACCTAGGTCATGCAAAGTATGTTCCGTTGGCTTTGACGAACGCGAATAACGAAAATAAAATTTATTTTCAATATTTTATACCACATCTGTGTGTAATCAGAGATTCTAGTGTCACAACAAAATTACGTGTAGTGTTTGACGCGTCGGCACAGACAAAGTCGGGATATTCTTTGAATGACGTCACTCTAAAAGGGTATCAGGTACAGCCTGAGCTTTTCGATATTTTCTGTCGGTTCAGGTATTTTCAAGTCGTATTGATTTCAGACATAAAAAAATGTATAGACAAATAAAAATAAATCCAGAGCATAAGTTTCTGCAGAATATTCTTTGGCGGGACAATCCACACGAAAGCTTAAAATGTGTGGAGCTGCAAACTGTGACGTATGGAGTTAATTTTGCTCCGTATGTAGCTACACGAACTGTGCTACAAATAGCAAGGGCGGGATGTGACGAATTTCCAGTGGCGTCCTAAGCACTGATGAGGCATTGCTACGTGGACGACATCTTGGCCGGTTGCAGCGAGTTTAAACAATTGTCGGAGTTGTATGCGCAATTAAATAAACTACTCAACATTTCGGGTTTTACTTTGCATAAATGGTATTCTAATTCGAGAACGTTTTTAGAATCTGTGTCGCAGACACAAGTATATGAGTATGATTTGAACTTCGATGACACGCCAAGTAAGGTGTTAGGATTAAAATGGATTCTGGATAAGGTGTCGCGATTCCGACGGATTTGGGAAACAAGAATCCAACGAAAACGACTTGTTAATCCAGTTGTTGTTGCAGGAAAAATTTTAATTCAAAAATTGTGGATTCAAAAATTAGATTGGAACACGGAAATAACGAATATTGATCTGATAACTGGTTGGGGTAAATTCTTAGGTATGATGTCTCTTATCGGCTCGTTAAAAATACCTAGGAAAATATGTGAAAATAAAAAAATACTAAAAGTCGAAATTCAAGGATTGGCGGACGCAAGCACATTGGCGTACGGCGCGGCGCCTGTGTGTATATTCGAGTTTTATACGCGGACAATTCGGTGACTAGTAATTTGATCGCTTCGAAATCGAGAGTAGTACCAATTAAAACAATTACATTGCCAAGATTGGAATTCTGTGCCTTGGTAATTTTAGTAAATTTAGTGCAAAGGATTATGGCTATTTTTGAGAACCTGATGAAGTTCGATTAGGTAAATCTTTGGTCAGATTCTAAGATTGCTATTGCATCGTGCAACAATCACCCAAATCGGTGGTCTAAGTTTGTATCGCATAGAGTGCCTCAAATTCAGAGCCTCAAAGCAAAATGCATGTTAGGATAATAATATGTAAAATCAGCAAATAATCCCGCGGACATTTTGTCACGGAGAAACTTTTCAACCGAAATCATTAATTCAGGAAATTGGTTTCGTGGACCTAAACTTTTGTTGAATTCGGACGTGGATTTGCACTCGTTCGACAGTCAAATAAATTTAAAAAATATTTCAAAACAAAGGAAAATAGTGCTCGTCGCCTTTCAGAGACCAGAGGCGTGCGATTTTTGGTTAGAATATTTTGCAAACTTTTCGAATTTTGGACGTTTAATACGATCAGTAACATTTACATTCCGGTTTATATACAGGGTGAGTCGGGAGGTATGGGCCTAACTCTAAGGGTGTAAGCTATGCATCAAAATAATAAGAAAAAACTCAAATGTTGTTATCCAATATTCCATTGTTTTCAAGTTACAGCGTTAAATAAAATAATAATATTGTTAAACCAAAATATCCAACATTAACATTGTTTTAAATAAATCATTGGTTTAGTAAATTTTCAAAAATACCGCCATTGACTTCTAAACATTTCCTGCTTCGTTTACGAAGGGCGCGCGTGGATCCTCTAATTGATTCGTGACTTTCTTTAATTTTAAAGGAATCTCCTCCAGTAGTCCTTGCAATTCATTTTGTAAAAAACTTAAGTATTGATCCCCTGTAATGCGATTTTCCAAAAGAAAAGGGTCAATTGAATTATTATCGATCATGCCGCACCACACGTTTACTGAAAACCTGTGTTGAAAATTACTTTTGACTATTACGTGAGGATTTTCGTCCGACCATACATGGGAGTTTCGATTATTATTGATGCCATCACGGGTGAATGTAGGCTTCGTCAGTAAAAAGTATGTGCGGTAAAAGATGATAATTATTAATTATCCACTCACAAAATTGCATACGCTTGGCGTAGTCTCAAGGTTGAAGATTCTGTAGTACACGCTGTACATGGTACGGGTTTAAGCCTTGCTCGTGAAGCATATTGATCACTCTTTTTTGGGGAATCCCCAACTGAGTTCCAATTCTGCGTAAGCTTGTCGTCGCATCTTCTTCTACTAAAGCTAGAACATTTTCTATTTCTTCTAAATCCGGTTGAATTGCTCGTTCGGATGTTACATTAGCACTTGGGAGCGTTCCGGTCTCGCAGAGTTTGTAGAAAACTCTGATAAAGGCCTTTCTGTTCGGTGTTCTTTCATGTGGAAATCGTTCACGTTATTCTTCAGCAGCCGCTGTAGCATTCCCATTAGCAACAAATATATTAACTTTTAAATGTTAACTTAATAATATAATTTTTGACAATCTCATAATTAATAACCCCAAATTTATAAAATTTTTAGGAATCTATATTACTCAAAATCTTTGTTTTAATAACCATATCAAAAAGTTATGCAGAAAATTAGCTTCAGGATGTTATGCCCCAAGAGTACTTTCTCATGAAATGAATATGGCGGTTCTTCGAAATGTTTATTTTGCTTTAATAGAATCTCTTTTGAGATATGGAATTTGTTTCTGGGGAAATTTAAGCCAATATCTTCTAAATTCAATTTTTATTTTACAAAAAAGAGCTATCAGATATTTGTGCAAAGCTAGATCTAGAGATTCTTGTACAACTCTATTTATCTCACAAAAAATTTTAACACTAACTTTTATTTTTATATTGGAAACAGTTTGTTTGATTCATAAAAATCAAAGAAATAGTATTAATTCACATATTTATAATACAAGACAAACCTTTAATATATGTTTACCTATTCCTTCTTCAAGTCTTGTAAAAAATCCATAATTTATGATTCTAAAAAAATTTTTAATTATCTTCTAGATTTTATTAAGAAAATATCAAATCAATGCTTAAAAAAAATGTTAAAAATTTATTATTGGAAAAAGCCTATTATACTCTGGATGAATATTTTGGTGATACTCTGTCATAATTATTTGCATTTTTTTTTATTCCGATATTTTAAGTTTTACTATATTATTATATTTTATTGGTAATTTAATTTTAAAAAAGGCTTTGTCGATAAAAATAATACTTTATGACAATAAAGCATATTTTGATTTGATTTTGATTTGACATTACACAAACCATAAATAAAAACCATATTGGCGTATTCGAGATGTGAATCAATCTGAAAGTTAACGGTGAATCAATGTAACATTTTATACTGACACTAATAGGATAGTGACAGCACAAAAATCAAAAGCAAACAATAATAACATTTATTACAGGAAAGCTAAATTAATGCAATATTTTGTTTTTGCCTTATAACTTGAAAACAAATGAATATTGGATAACAACATTTGAGTTCTTTCTTATTATTTTGATGCATATATTACACCCTTAGAGTTAGGCCCATTCCTCCCGACTCACCCTAAATAACGTTAAAAATAAATATAATAAAAAACAGTCAAAACTTGATGTCAATGTAATTGACAGAGCAAAAAAATTTGTTGTAAGAAATCTGCAGGAAAAATATTTTACTAAGGAAATTTCAGAATTAAAGCAAGATAAAATAATTTCTAGTAACCAGTTAAAAGGATTTAAATTTTTTCTGGATTCGGATCAACTGGCACGAGTAGGAGGTAGGTTGGAAAATGCAAATATTTCTTTTGATCAGAAACATCCGTATTTGTTGCCTTCTCATAATGAAGTAGTAAAAATAATGTTAAAATATGAACATACGCGATTAGGACACGCTGATACTCAAACAGTGTATTACGTGCGCAAGGTTTAGGATTGCTCCAGCTCAGCAAATAATGGCAGATCTGCCAGGAGATAGAGTTCAGAGTGCACGGCCCTTTGAAAAAGTAAGCATCGACTACGGTGGTCCATTTTTGATTAAATCATCACGATTACGGAAAGCGCCCATGATAAAAGCGTATATCGCAATTTTTGTATGCATGACAACTAAAGCAATGCACGTCGAGTTAGTGACTAGTTTGTCAACTGAAGCGTTTATTATGACATGGAAACGTTTTATTTGACGAAGAGGTAACCCGACCATCATCTATAGCGATAATGGTACAAATTTTCAAGGGGGAGCTAATCAGTTGCGAGACTTATACAAATTTCTAAAAAATTCACAAAATTATGAGCCTTTTGTTGACTATCTTCTAAAAAACGAAATTTAATGGAAGTTTATTCCTTCTAGGTCTCCACATTGTGGTGGACTATGGGAAGCTGCGGTAAAAAGCGCAAAACATCATATGACCAGATTAATGGGAAATTCAAAATTTACATTCGAGGAATTTTATACTATCCTAACACAAATAGAAGCAATTTTGAATTCAAGAGCTTTGTGTCCGTTGACAACCGATCCGTCTGACGTCAGATGCTTAACGCCAGAGCATTTTTTAATCGGTGAAAGTTTAACTGCCTATCCTGAGAAGGATTTAAGCGATGTCCCTGAAAATATGCTAAAGTTTTGACAACAATGTATAAAAATACACCAAGTTTTTTGGAAACGATGGTCTGTGGATAACTCGCCACAGAAGTTACTGAGGTAGTGGCTGAGTCCCTGAGACAACCCTAAAAATGTCAATGATCTTGCATTTTTTGTTCTTTTTGTTTGCCCTTTGTCTTTAGTTAGACATCGTAACGGTTGTGCAAGCGGAGGCCCTTACCAACTTTTCACCCATGACCTACTAAGCACTAGAAGCGCTTCTAGCGTGTAAACCAAAGGGTGTGGACTACCCTGGCAGTAACGCACTGTCCTTTGGCGCCAGTTCTACCCGAACTGGCCCCACTTTCGCCTTGCGGGGCATCTGACACCGTTTACTTCTTCCTCCTTCCTATTCACGCTCGTCTTTGTTTCCGCGCTGCATGGGCACGTGCAGCGTCAGCCTAAGTGCCAGTGTCATTTCTCTGGGTTGGGTGGGGCTAAGGGGTTCTGTTGTTACCCAGTCCAGGGGAATTAAAAGGATTTTCTTCGGGTGGTGGTATTCCGGGTTTGTGATAGTTCTGTAGGAGCAAGAGCTCTGCAGAGGCTAATATAGTTCAATAAATAGTAAGAGAATAATATAGTTGATTGAATTCACTAAGAGTGAATGACAACATGTTCAGGTCACGTTGTGGCCAATATTCTTCAATGTAAAGAATACGTACAAAAACCTAATGTGAAGTACAAACTTACAACTTGTGCTTCATGCTGGACTGTGCAAGTGGAGGTGCAAGCTTACAACTTGTACTTCCACTTGCGTTGGCGAATCCACGTCGTGGTTAGCTGCTACCATGTGTAAATAAGACAGGGTCGCACGTCAGATGCGAAATTGTTGTTCTTTCATTGTACCTGCCATACTTGATTACGGTAACAGGGAAAATTGATGATTATGTTGTAGTAAGGTATCATATGTATCGCTACGTTTGTATTTAATGTATCATATTTGGGGAAAATTGATGATTATGTTGTAGTAGGGTATCATATGTATCGCTACGGTTGTATTTAATGTATTATATTAAATTTCGGCTCATGAGAGTATTGCTACGAATTTGTTGTTACAATATAGGTAACATGTTGTTTTTACACAAAGTAAAATGTATTGGTGTATGACTATTGAGAGTCCTAAACCATATTGGAAAAAATTTTTTTTTTATTAAAAATTATAATGTTCAGTTGTGAAAATTGTACTGTTGGATACCAAAGCAGGGTAAATTTAAGCAATAGCTTGTACATAGTTTAGTAGGGGAGCTGCTGTTATTGGAGTATCCGTCGAAGCATAATTGCTTCAACGCGGGGGAGAATGTTGGAGAAACGATTGCTCAAATGCGATAAAAATAATGAAATTAAATGCAACCAATGTTTTCGGAATCAATACTACTAGATAATAGAGCTGATTTTCAAACATTTCATTAGCAACACAATTCATCAACGGTCATAGAGAAACAAAATGCATTTAATGTTTTCAGAACGAATAATATTGTCGTCCAGACAAACAACAAAATTTGCAAATATTATCCTAAACCCTAACGGTTAATTGAGCAAAAAAGTGTTCTCAATGCAATTCAGTGTTAATTCCGCCAGGAAAGTAAGCCCATCGCGGTAGACAAAGCGGGAAAAATACCAATTGGTCCTAAGAGAAAATTGCGGAACAATAAATAGCCTATTAAAAGACAAGGCGGAAAATATGTTACCTTGTGATTGATCCATATGACAGCGGGGCGTGATTTTCTGGCGATAGAGTACACTTTCGGTTCCTCGCGAGAGACTGCGAATTAAACCTTTGAAAGGTGAATACGTACGTCAAAATTAACGTGGGTCATCGTCCATCGGGCATGACAATTGCATTCGCTTAATGAAAAGCACCAAGTAAATAAATATAGTAATGTTATAAGTTAGTAATTAATCATGTATTAAAGAGTAATCTTGTAAACAAGTGCCGAATTGGATGAAGTTGTCCTGTACTAAAGTTAGTAATTAATCATGTATTAAAGAGTTATCTTGTAAACAAGTGCCGAATTGGATGAATAAACGCCAAATTAAATGTGATCTAACTGTCTAATTTACTTAGCCAAGTATAAAAAGCCAACCAGTGAAATAACCTAAGCTCGAGAAAAATTCAAAGAATCACTTTTAATGTTGAGAGTTCAAAATACAACTTGATTCCCACAAACATAATTACCTGCGCATCAACAAACTGGTTAGTTTTCGCATTTTTCCGGATGTTTATTGTAGTAAATATTTAGAACTGTCATATAGGATAGTGATAGTGCTGTAGCAACAATTTTGAAGAAATACTTTATATTATTACACCTTTAACAACAACAAAAAGTCAAAACGACTAATGTGCTTGTCGATTATTTTCGGAGGAGCCCTTGCAGTTTGTAAGAATTTATCAATTTCTTAGGTTATTTTAATAATGCCGAAACTAATTGTTTTGACAAAAAGTGTTCCTGAAAGCAAATTACTTCAAATGCCTTTAAAGAGCTGGGGACTTCAAAAAAGGTAAATATTTTATTTCCGTTCAAATAAAAATAAGGCTGGTATTTTTTAACTCCTAACAACGCCAGAGTGCATCTTTATTACTACTGCCCTGACCGCATTCTATGGCGTCTAACTTTTTATTATATTCAAGGTACTGCTTTGTACTCATTTCATCAAGGACAATTAAACACTTCTTTTCGTTTTTCTCTATAACTGCGCACTTCAACCCTAAGTACGCGCGAGTATCATTGTCGATGCCAGTTTTAAACGTGATTTGCCCTATCCATATCTGGTCAGTAGGCAGCTGGTAATATAATACCTTTCTGCCTTGAGAAAATATAGGCAGACCGCTATTTATAATAATGTGAGACGGACAATTATTTTTCAGTTTGACTCCAAGCTATGCAACGTTTACCTCTGCATGATGACAAATGTTTTTGCAATCGTGGACAAAAACGTTAAAAAAGGAATAATGCAAACAATTGTCAATCTAGAATTTTGTACTTCTATTGTTCTATTGTGTTCGTATATTGTTTTTTATAATTAATAATTTTCTTTTTCTTTTAAACTGTATTTTTCTTCAAATTTTAATTTTCGGGGAGTTGCTAGGGCATGTGAAGGTTCTGTTAAGTCATTTATAAATTGGATTTCTTTTAAGTCTTAAAATATAAATTTATTTATGGAAATGCATTTTGGGCTAGTTTGAGGCAAAGAACCCTTCATTTCGGAGCGCCATCTTTTTGGGAATTACAACTTTTAAATTTTCTTCAGTATCTGATTAAAAAACAGTGTTTGGAAAGTGCGTCCTTTTTAAGTTAAACTTTCTAGGCGTCCCATAATCGGTGTCTCTGAAGTGGTTTCCACAATTAAGGGGAGCAGCTAATTGAGCATTTCTTAAACAAAGTAGCTTATAAGTTACTACAGAAACAAATCGCAGACAAAAACTATACGTACCGATGTATAGGGTGGCCAATACATACAACAGGTTCTTTTTACAAAAAACGAGAATCAGTTAAGGGATTTGTTCTTATATCGGCATATACCTTACAGGATCATTAACGCTAAAAAAATGTATTACAAAATTATTAAGAGTTAGATATTATAGGAGACCCTTTATTGTATACCTTAATTGAAAAATAATTTAATTTTGTATTTAAATGCGCGGTACTATACAGGAGGTGCCATTTGAAATAAGGGAGTTACTGATGCAAAATATAATATTTTAAACACTCCGTATAAATTTTCGACGGACACACTATTTTGCGTAGAATTCAATCTTCTATAAAATTATAATTATACCTAGCATATTTCCAAACCTGGTATTGGTTTCTAGAAATCGGAAATATTAGGAAAAAATAAAGCATTCGATTTAAAAAAATATGCTTTGTATCAATCTTCGTTGGGTTTAAAAATTATGTTAATTTATTCCCTTATTTACCCTGTATGTATATTCCCAAAAAAAAAAAACAAAAACAAAACATTTTTCACAAATATCTTGAAGTTTAACCAGAAATCAAAACAATCTAACTGTGGAATATCTTCTCGAATTTCCACAGTTCAAATAATCACAGTACCACTTCCAGCACGCATCGCAACTCGATATTGTGTATGTCGCTCTTTGCATGGCGAAAAATACAAGAGAACAAGAGAAATAAGTTGTTGTTCGAGCCGCGAGCCACGAGCGGTTTTCGATTCGAATACAACTTGGCAATGCGGCGCTAGTAAATGCATGGTTCATTGAACTGATTCACTGCATTGGTCAAATTTGGACATTGTACCAGGCTACCTTCGCTATAACAGCAGCGTGACTGACGTTACTAAGCCAAGTCATACTACCATCCGAATTGATGTGCAATAAAATAATTGATGAAGCCAATAGAATCAGTGCTGAAATTACTTGATCTGTTTACGTTTTGTATATTTTCTTAACTTCAAGACAATTGACGAGTTGTTGTCGGTTTTAACACATTTACATAGGAATCTTACTTTTCCGCCCCTTGAACTCAGCTCAGTGAACTGATTAAAACGTAGATAGCTGATATTTGCTAACTTAACATATCTATATCTAGTTCTTTAACATTAACTTTTTTAGAAAAAATTGACCCCTGGGTTTTTGGCATTAAATTCTACTTGGTTTCTATCACCGCAAGACAGACTTTCTTCCAGGTCTTGTTTAAGTATAAGTATAAAATATGAACAAATATTAGTAACAACATCGAATAAAAAAAAAAACAAAAAAAACATAGGTCGTCTCATGCTGTTATGTCAATATAATGACTGGAGATTGGATGCTAAACTTTCGAATTTGTAACACCCTGTACACCCTCTAAATTTTGTTGGACTCTAGCCTCAACTGTCCACTTTATTATGCAGTTTTTCCGTTTTATTTAGAATCCATAGAATGTTCAAACAGTCTACATTCATACCCATTTATGGATGTGCATTTTAAACCCGGATTTCTGGTATCTTGCCAAAAATATTAATCATGCGATCAAACGAACATTGAAACATTACCAACTGTTAACGAAAAGCAAAATGTATGAAAAGTAGAAATACCTAACTAACCTATATAATATATTATTTAAGATTTTTTGTTATTTAACAGGATCTGAAAGCAAAGTAAAACTTATTAAATATTATGGGATAAGTAAAACACAGTTGAACTTTAAATTTCCGCTATAATTAAAACAAGAATGACCTGTTTCGCTAACACTGTAGCTTCGTCAGGTAACAAAGTTGCAATAAAAAGTGCAATGAAATTTAGATTATTAAAGATCTAAATAAAAACAGTGGCACGGTTACAATCTTAGAGAAAACCAAAAAGTGGGTTAGCTAAATAATTAAGTACTATAGTGGATCTTATATATCGTAATTAAGCATACAACGATGGTCAACAGAATAAATTTAACAAAGGAGAACTATTTAAATCTAACTAATCATTAAGTAGTAGATTCGTATTTTTAAGTTTATTTATTTCCATAGAATCTAACAATTGACCTTTAAGCCTTTTGTTTTCTGTACGTAGGGTATCAAAAGATGGATCAAAGTTTATAATCAACTAAATGGTTAGCATTATTCGAGCCGGTTTTGTTTTCTATAATAATGTTCGTGCATTCTTCTATCAAAATGTCTCCCTGTTTGGCCAATGTATGTTTTGGGACAGTCTTCGCATTTTAATTTATATACGCCAGATTTTTTGTTTTAGTCCCTTTTGGTTTTAATAATTAAATAATTTTTTTAAATTTATTTATTTTAGGAATGTAAATATTAATATTCATAAATCTTTATTGTATACAAAAATTTATTACTTTTTTGGCAATGCATGTAGACTGTTTTAACATTATATGGCCATTTTAAATACATCGGAAAAACTGCATAATAAAGTTAATTAATAGGTAATTGATGATACAGCTATAATACAGTGCGACGATGCGACTCAAATTAAAAAAAAAAGACTAAATAGTCAAAAAATTGATTATTATAGCTTAAAGTAAAATGTTGACCTGGCTACACCACCAAGCTATACACAAAAATGTATTTCGGGATATCAGAATATCTCATAACAAAACTGCACTTGTACCGATGAGATCGTGTAAAATGTTTATTATTCTCTCAGCAAGTGATTATAAGTCTTTATAGAAATATGCTCCCATAAACCAGCGAATTTTTCGTAAGAGAACTTTTTCTGTTGGTAGCTTCAGGTTATCTCCATTAATTTGTGTGTTATTGTAATTTTCTACTTTTTTTATGAATAAAGTTGGAGGAAGGTTATAATTAGTCTTGATAGTCACTATAAAGTATAGAGCGTGTTCAAAACTATTAAAATGAAGACATAATAACTACGGTTTTTTAAAAAAAGAGATCCGAGAATACACTTTTATATATTTGTCCTGGGTCCTGGTGCCTTATCAAGCGAAATTATTCAATCATCCACCATGCCCAGTAGCCATGCGGGAATGCGGGTCCTTCGAACAATATTCTAAATGGAAATGGTGTGAAAACTGGAGTTGTTAAAAGGCCCGAGATTAGCAGCTTCCAAATTGACTTCTGCAATATTACAGGACTGGACACGAACATCAATGCAGTCCATCAACATCTACAATCTACCAAGCCTCATGTACTTGCACTAACCGAAACTAAAGTCAGATCATCGATTAATACGGTCAGCTATTTATATCCTGGGTACGACTTTCATCACCGATTTAGGCGGAATTTTGGCCTTTGTCTCTTTGTCCGGAGTGATATTTCTTGTGAACGAGAGGAGACACTCGAGCGTGGTTTAAAATATCATCGCAGAGAATTACTAAATTCATCTGCTGCCTTTACCGGCCGCCAAGTGATACCCATTATAGAGACTTGTTCTCCTCTCTTGCTAATAAAATCGACTTTTTGCAAACCCACCATCCCAATTCCGAAGTTGTCATCCTTGGCGACTTCAACGTTCATAATGTCAACTGGCTCAAATACTCAAACATGACCGACGAACAAGGTCGTGAAGCCGAATCCTTTGCCATCAGCTCTGGCCTCACCCAGCTGGTGAGTGAACCAACTCGGATTCCAGACAGAGATGGTGATTTTGCTAGTTTGTTGGATCTTTTCTTAACTTCAAACCCCGACTTGTACACTGTCACCGTGAAGCCGCCGCTAGGAACGTCTGACCACAACCTTATTTCGGCACTGAACACACTTCCAATTAGTGCCGAAGAGCCTCCTAAACCACGCAAGGTATGGCATTATACATCAGCTAAGTGGGATGACCTAAGGGACCATTTTCGAACGTTTCCTTGGCGGGACGTTTGTTTTTCCTCTGATGATCCATCCATCTGTGCAACAGAAATATCAAAGGTTATCCTTACTGGCATGGAAGCCTTCATCCCTTTCTCAAAAAAGTGCCCTTCTAACGGCAAGCCTTGGTTTACCAAAAATTGCGAACGAGCTGTTAAATCAAAAAATTATTTCTACAGACAATGGCGTAAAAATCCTACCGCCGAAAATCGTACCATCTTTGTTAACGCTCGAAACCAATGCAAACAAACGATAAACCAAAGCAAAGAAGCACACAACCAGAGGATCAAAGATAGACTTCTTGAATGTCCTAACGGCTCAAGATCATTTTGGTCGGTAGCTAAGGCCGTCAGTCAGAACTTTACCAAGTCAACCATTCCACCTCTAACACGTTCTGATGGCAGCATTGCGACCAAAGCACAGGAGAAAGCAAACCTACTGGCGGAACTATTCTCTTTACACTCAACGGTTAATTTTCAGGGAAGTACTTCACCGAACATTCCCCCTGTAGAATCGAGAATGCCTGAGATTGTTTTTCGCCACCGCCATGTTAAACGAATCTTGAGGAGTTATGACACTAAAAAGGCTTCTGGTCCTGACGATATTCCAATTATTGTAATTAAGTCATGCGCTGACGAACTGACACCGGTATTTTGTAGGCTTTTTAACTTATCCTACAAAAAAGGAATATTTCCTTCATGCTGGAAAACTGCGCGAGTCCAGCCCATACCCAAAAAAGGCAAGAAGACCTTGCCAAACAACTATCGTCCAGTCGCATTGCTTTCGGTTATATCCAAAGTTATGGAGAAGGCTATCAACGAAAAATTATTAAAATACCTGGAAGGCTTCAACATTATTAGTGACCGCCAGTATGGATTCCGTAAGTCTAGATCAACAGGAGACCTTCTCGCTTATGTTACTCATGTTTGGAACAACGCAATAGAACATCATGGAGAGGCCCGGGCGGTAGCACTGGACATTTCCAAGGCTTTTGACCGAGTATGGCATGAGGGGTTCCTAACTAAAGTGAGAGCATACGGAATGCCGGTTCAATTTTGTTCATGGCTGTCGAGCTTTCTTAAAGACCGTTCTCTGCGAGTGGCGATGGACGGATTTCTTTCAGACACATTTAACATCAACGCCGGAGTCCCTCAAGGTTCTATATTGTCGCCCACCCTTTTCTTACTCTACATTAACGATCTTTTGGAAAAAACTAAAAATCCTATATATAGCTTCGCTGATGACAGCACACTTGTTTCATCTTTTACTTTGGATGCTCGGACATCGGCTGCTAATGCACATATCTATAGACAGCAAGAGGTCTCACATCTCAACAAAGACCTGGAAGAAATTCTGTCTTGGGGTGACAGTAACCAAGTAGAATTTAACGCTAAAAAGACCCAGGCGGCAGTTTTTTCTAAAAAAGTTAATGTTGAAGAACCGGATATAGTTATGGCGGGACACTCGATTCCCTTGGCTTCATCAATTCATTTATTGGGCGTTAATTTGGATAGTCATATGTCTTGGCATAGCCACGTTGCGGCCATTGCTAGGGCAGCCTCGCAGAAGCTTGGAGTACTTTTCCGAACAAAGAACCTCTATACACCCCAACAACTTTTGATGCTCTATAAAGCCCAAATTCGACCATTGCTGGAGTACTGTTCGCATATTTAGGGCTCTGCTCCTAAACATACCCTGAGATTGCTAGATTCCATTCAAAGAAGAGCCATTCGCTTGATCGGTGACCATAGTCTGACAAACAACCTGGAAAGCCTTGAACATCGAAGGCAGGTTGGCGACTTGAGTCTATTTTACAAATATTTTCATGGCAAGTGTTCAACTGAGGTTGCCCGCTTGATACCACCCAGAGCGGTGCATGGTAGAAATACACGACGAGCCACTGCAGCCCACCAGTACGTGGTTCAGCTTAGTGTCCCTCGAACGACACTGTTTCAAAATTCTTTCATCTGGAGAACGTCATCACTCTGGAACGACCTCCCTAAGATCGTGTTCCCCAACGACTATAATCTTCAAAGATTCAAGACCAACGTGAATCGTTTCCTACGCACACGCAGCGCTCCCCGAGCGCCATAAAGGATTTATCCTGCAGTGCTGTGCCTTATCATAAAAAAAAAATCTGTATTTTCTTTACGTTTAATGCGTATTGCTGTCAAACAATGTTTAGCAATAAGTTTGAAATATAATATTAAATATACAGAGAGTTCAAAGGATATGGCATCAAGAAAATTTAGAGGTGTAGGTATAATCCTAAAAGAATATAAAAATATGATATGAAGATGATACTTTCTTTCCGAAATTAAAAAAAATTAATAAAATTATTTTGATGAAATATATGCTACTTTTTGTTAAAATAAGTATTTGTATATTAATCGTCCTTCCTTAGGGGCTACGACTGTGGACGGTACACAGCAGAAAGTTAATTGTGACTTTATTTAGTCCCATCGATTTCAAATTTTGAATGGAAAACAGGTTGCTTATGCGTTGTCATGTTTTTTTTAATGAACTAGGACCGACGTACTAGTCTTTTTACAGAAACTATTACAAAAATTGAAAAAACGTTCCGTGGAAACCTAGCTTTTACCATTTTTTTAAAAACCAAACTAAACAAATTTGTAGAGAAAAATTTTAAATGTGTCTAAATAACTTTCCCCTTTCACGGATTTCGTAGTGAAATACCACAATCATACGTTTAACGCTGAAAGGCGGAGCTAACTATGTGCGGATGGACTCGGGAATTTCGAAGCGTTTTACATCGTCTAAGCAAACCTACCGACAGTCGTAGCCCTTAAAAGAAAAAGTCTTTTGAGATTTTCTGGTAGGACTCCCAGCCCCAGAGGTTTCTAAATCCAAATATATTGAACAATAAAATTGAGTGATGAAACAATTGGTGGTAATTTTTACAAGCTTTTTT
Organism: Polydrusus tereticollis; assembly: GCA_963920685.1. Lineage (NCBI taxonomy): Eukaryota > Metazoa > Arthropoda > Insecta > Coleoptera > Curculionidae > Polydrusus > Polydrusus tereticollis. The sequence goes on from OY987332.1 coordinate 72,505,628, forward strand.
TGTTGAGACTGACCTTCATGAGAAGGTATGGGGGAAGACTCGAAACGCAAAAAGGATCGCCTTCCTTGATCTATTTGCCAGAACCGTGAGCCTCTCCTCAACGTCTATTACTACTAATGTTAAATTTGTAAGCATAGGCAAAAACATGAATTAGGTCAAGTTAAGTGAATTCCTGACGAAATTTGTGCGTGGTCCCGAAAAATACCAGCCCCCCCCCCCCACTAGGAAAAGATCATGACTACGTCTATATTTGGACTCCCCCCCCCCCCCAAAAAAAACAAAATCCTATTACGTTACTACATTATACGTTCAGTCAATTATATGGGAGGTCGCTTAGTTAACGAGGTCCTAAAGAAAAAAATTTTTAATCTGTGGTTCACGGAGAAAGGAAGAAGCTCGAGTCGCAAATAGTATGGGAACGGATACAGGGTGGTCCACCGAAAACTTAACACCTCGTTTTTCCTGCTTTAAAATGAAAATGTGGAAAATCGCTCGGGCCCGTCGATTTCTGATTCGAGGGGGAATAACTTTTCCGCTTTTTTCATCTCCGTAACTTCAACCCCCTAACGAGGGTGAGCGCAACCCCCTGATTTTGAATAGGGATGAGGAGTGTTGCGATACCTCATTTTGAAGATCTTATCGAGTACTATCTGACCCTAAAATTTTGCTTTAAAATTTTTATTTTTAACGAAATGACAGCTAAAATAGTGGAAGACTACTTACTTTTGTGATTAGTTTATTAAATGCTGAAAATGGTCACCATTCACTTCCATGTAGTAAAATAAATTTTGCTCAAAACGTTCACGTACCTACATTACTTAACATTTCTGGTGTATTTGACGGCATTCAACAATGATCCGAATTCGCAAATCATCCAGTGACTCAGGCTGGGTAGCGTAAATCTTAGATTTCAGGTGACCCCATAGAAAAAAGTCCAGTGGAGCCAGATGAGGTGATCTGGGTGGCCACTCAATATGTCCCCTTCTTCCAATCCAGGCCTGAGGAAATTTTCATCTAAGAACTGACGCACAGGTTGAGCGAAATGAGGTGGTCCGCCATCTTGTTGAAAAATGATCGTTACATGGTCTTCTTCATTCTCCAATACTTGAACGAGGGCTGGATAAATAGCGTTCTCTAATAGTTCTTAATAAATTTTGCCAGTGAGATTACCGGGTATAAAGAAAAGGCCGATTATGTGATTTCCATAAATACCCGCCTAAACATTTAACTTTTGGGGATGCTGAGTATGCACTTCAAGAAATAATCTTGGATTTTCATCTGACCAATACCGACAGTTATGCCTGTTTACAATGCCATTAAGGTTAAATGAACACTCATCCGAGAAACAGATATTGAACATGTAGTTAGGATTATTGTTAATAATTCCACCGACCACTTCACAGAACTGGAGTCGGCGATCGAAATCACCCTCATTCAGTTCCTGAACCAGTCGTATCTTAAAAGGATGGAGCTTATGTTGTTTAAGAATTCTCATGATTATTGTGCGTGAAACACCAGAAACATCGGACAATTTCCTAGTACTAAGGGTCGGATCAATTGCTTCTTGACCTAAGACCGCCACTTCCCTCGCTTCGTCTCTTTCATACACCCTCTTTTTGTTTCCGGCTGAACCAGTAGCGTCAAATTTGGCAACCAGTTGCACAACATAAGCAGCGGATACATTTTTTTCAGGATGTCGTTTATTAAATAAAGCCGCTGTTACTCGCGCAGAGTCGTTATTTCCAAAAAATTATTTTATCATTTCCACCCTTTCTTCTACGGAATACACCATTTTAATTCTACTACAAAGTTACAATCGCTTTGACACAGTTTTAACATTCTTAAAAATGGACGATAGACTAAGGTAAATCAAACACATGGTCCGTCTACTTTTTTGGACAAAAAAATTAGCAAATAAATAAATAATTCAAATGCGTCTGATAAGAGTAATATCCTCGAGGTAAATTCCACATCCTCTACTCATACACCAGCGTTCTTTACTGCATGGAAGTGAATGGTGGCCATTTTCAGCATTTAATAAACTAATCACAAAAGTAAGTAGTCTTCCACTATTTTAGCTGTCATTTCGGTAAAGATGAAAATTTTGAAGTCGAGGTGTTAAGTTTTCGTTGGACCACCCTGTATACGCCGTACGTTGTAACGTTGGTACCAATTAAATACACAGAGTGTGGTAGTACAAATATTAATTAATTTCTTTACAAATTTTCTTTTACATCAGTATTTCATTTTCTTGATAATAATATTATATTGGAAAAAAAATTTAAGAAAATAGAAATTTAACTTTTAAAAAACCACTGTGTATTTCTAAACGTTTTGGAAAACTCCAGTTGATTTACCGGCCTAATAGACCATTTTGCGGCATACTTAAATATATTCCCACGAAGTTACATTTTTTACGAGGGTTTTTATTGTTATCCTTCAACAAAACTGTCGTGAGAATCAAAATGTGCGTTTGACATTAAAGAAATAAAAATGAGAAACGCTTAAGACCATAAAATAATCGCCATCTTGTCATAATTTAAAGCCATTTTATCCACGCAAGAATTTTCTAGATAAGCATGTACACAGTTTTAGTTAAACATTTTCTCTAACCGTATTTAAAAAAAAATCGGGTAACATAGGAAAAACTTTACAACTTTTTTGCCAGAAGGTGGTATAAGTAGGTATGTAGAAGGAAGTAGGAGCAAGTAAGTTAAGTTAAGCTTAAACGGGCAATAAGTCTAGAATTGGCCACCATTAGTAAACACATTGGGTTTGATTCTCCTTAGTAGATAGTTAACCTCTTGATATCAAGTTAGAGAAGCTCTTTTAAAGTTTAATAAATAGGTATAAGAGAATGTCAAAATTGTAAGCTTCTATTTCTTAGAGGTGCCATAGAAATTATTTTTTTATGCAGGTATTTTTTACCTAAATTAGGGCCCACCCCAGAAAATAATATCAAAAATCTCATTAATTTTGCTCGTCGTAAAACAAATCGTAATGTGACCTTACGCAATAAATGTACGAAATTTGTTGGTAGACAAGAACATGAATTAGATCAAGTTTAGTGAATTCCCAACAAAATTGTAGCGTAACCCCAAAAAAAAATTGTTAATTGGGGAACTGCAAGAAAAACCCTTTATGGCGCTCTGCGAGTAGTGCCTGCGTGCAGAAAGCGATTCACGTTGTTCTTGAACATTTGAAAATTAAACTCGTTAGGGAATTAACCTGAACTAACCACAGGGAGAATCAAACATCAAAGAAAATGTTCTAACCACTTTTCAAAAACTATTTCTTTTCAGTCCACAAACAGGCTCTCATCTTTAAGTAAATATGGTGACGTCGGGTTCTCACAGCTGAAACCTCAAAAAAATTGACAAGAATGGCAGCGAATCAATGTGTTTCAAGTTGGAAATGTATTAGGAATGATTTTATTTTTTTAATTAAACAATTATTATTATTGGATGATAACATGCAATATAATTTGTATGCCACAAGTATTGTAGTGTATATTTGGTGATATTTTTTTCTTATTTTGGATATTTTGATTGGAAAAATTAATTCATCCCATCGATTTAACCTATCCTTGACTTTGAAAATATTTTTTTCTAACTTTATTAGGTAAATAAAACTTCTTTTGATCATAAGTAGGTTTGGAGCTGATCTATCTATATCACTTTCCATAATAGTTTAATTTCCTCATATACCATATTTACCTATAACCATGTTTACATATATTTTTCCATTACGAATTTCTCGCAATCCCGCATGTTTTGAATATGCCGCCACGCATGAGCATACAATTCTGTTTACAAGTTTTCCAAAAATACAAATAATTGGCCAGCAGCCACTATCACATCGTTCGCGTCCAAAACTAAACCTGTCGTGAACGAGCTCACAGCGATTAGTACCGTGTTAGTAAAGCTATTTTCATCCAAGAGGGCTTGGATTGAAAAACGTAGGATTTGGTTTACATCACACTTATAAGAGGCGATATATCTGACCAAATCTAGGGTAAAATTGTGGGAAATTATTTTATTAAATTATTATATATATTATGACATGGTATGTCAAGCTGATGAATATTAAAATAAGAAAAGAAATACACATTTATTTTTGGTGTTGACAAAATTAACAAAGTAAGAATATAGAGATGGGAAAATAAATATTATAGAAATCGCTGAAATTGACTACCGTCATGCTTCAAGCATAAACTGACACGTCTCTTCATATTTTCGAAAACGTTGACCAGCATCTCTGCAGAAATTTTATCACATTCTTCGATAATCCTTTCCTGTAACTGTTCTAAAATTTCAACTGGTATTTTAAAAACATTGTTCTACAAATGAAGAAAAATGAAATAATCCATAACCGTCCAACAAGGCGATGTGGGTGGGAATTCAATGCCTGTTCGAAAACTGGTCAAAACGATCTGTCGTCGAAAAAATTGCGTAGGTTGTTAATAGTTTTGACGAATATATGGGCGGTTGCACCGTCCTGTTGAAAATAACCAAAACGTAGTTTAAAACATTGCCCCTATACCGCTGTGCTGTAACTGTGTCATGGAAAAAAATAGGACCTGCAATTCTTCTTGGGGAAACAGTCAATCAGACATAAATTTTTGGCAGGGTGCAAAATGAAGATTATCACAACTCCACATGCATGTATTCTGATAATTCCCATAACCATTGAGATGGAACCAGGCTTCATCAGAAAAACATGTTAGGTATAATAAATCATTTATTTTCAATAAATTTTGGCTAAACCACTGACAGTAATTCCTACGCCTTTCAAAATCTGCAACTCGTATTTCTTGGAATACCTTACACTTTATAAGGAAACAAATTCAACTGCTTTTTTAAGAATAGTCCTGAATGTTCCATTAGATCTTCCCACTTCTTGAGACAGACGTCTGACATGACACATTTTGTTAACGTATTTTGCATTATTTCACGAACGTTTGCAACAAGTTCTTCTATGCTTACAGATGGTCTCCTAGCTGCTTTTTTATGTTGTATAGAACCTATTTTCCTAAACAAACTTACGGTTCTCCTCAGGCAATGATATAAATCCCCAGTAGTAAAAGCGACGTTCGCGAAAATCATGCACAAACGCTGACTGTATTACCACTCACCAATTACTTTAACCCCGTTTCGAAAATACGCTTCAACCATGAATTTTTTGTACTGTTCCGTAAAACCTATTGCGTAAATTTTTCAAGAAATCGGATAAATTAGCGATGTACCAAATTACTTGTAGCGACTGTTAAAGATGACGAAATAACTGATTGATTGATAATGCTGGTATTTACTGACACCCAATAGGTATTAAGCTCTACCGCTAAGCAGTACGGCCTTAGCTGCAAAGCACACTTTGATGATAATAATTCTTGCTCAGTATTGCAAGTATACTTTCCTTCAAAAAGTGTTTGTTTTGTTTGTTCGTGCGCGTTCGTCTCATTTGATTCGTTCGAGGTAAAATGTTCAAGTCAATACGCACCATTTATAGTTGACGAGGTCTAGATCTTTCCTATCTCGGATTAAGCCAAATTTCAAATCATAAAAGGCAGCTGTGATACTGTGACTACTCGAATATTTTATGTCGATATTATTTTACTGTCATTTTAATAGCTACCCTCAAATCTTTATTATATATTTTATGTTTTCTTGCGAACAGTTTTTAAATTGTATTTAGTTCGAAGTGGGGCCCGGGTGAAGGATTATTTCTTGAGTGTTCGATCTGTCCGAATCACTTTCAGGATTTAGAATATTATATAAAAATATATCCGTTATCTGACATAACGTAATAAATTGAATTCTGATTCAAATCTTCAAGGATTTGAGCCCTTAAAAAGGATTTAAATATCAAGTCACCTAAGCGCCTTTGACTTAAGGAATTTGTTAGGGTGTACTTTATATAAAAAATATGTGGTATGCATACAATCAGCCCTTCAATCAGAATTTCAGTTCTTAAAAAGGGTAAATTGGGTTTGTAGGAGCCACAACATTTGTATATGAAATAAAATTTTAAAAATGTAGGTACAGAGACTTTTTTTTACACGGTAACATAATATCACGTGACCGAGCTATTTACGCTACAATCGTTTACGACAGATGTCAAAAAGTGACAGATACGACGCCATTTTGTTATTTAAATGTATTTTGACATGGAATCTTTATTAATATAGGGTGACTCATCCTAATATACTGTGCGGTCTTCACAAAAAAATTGATGTAAGTGCGGAATCTTTATCAGGTGCCTTCAAATCGAGGGAATAAGCAGGTCATGTAACGTCACCAAACGTTGATATCAAGCGACCGAAAAACTGTGGCGCCGTCTTGTTGAAACTAAATTTGGTTTTGCCCAAATCTGCGTAACTATGGTCTTAAAAACTCTAACATGTGAATGTAACGTTCGAAGTTCACTATAATGGTTTTATTATTTTCCTCGAAACAAGATGATCCTACGATACCAAAGGTCGAAAGACCGCACCATACGGTGACTTATTGATCATAATGGGGTCTTGCATGAAGCTATTATGAATTTATCTCAAACCAGTAATAATAATTTTGTTTGTTGACATGCCTACAGTTAAATAGAAGTAAGATTCATCTGACATCATAAAAAAGGTTAACTGGTTTTGATCATTTTCCAAAATTTGCAGAAAGTCTCTACAGAAAGCAACACGAACAGGTTTATCTGCATCGTTTAATTTCTGAACTAGTTGAATTTTATACAGGTGAAAATGCAAATCCAAATTTCTTCACAAAGTTCTATTGTCAATGTGCAAAGCAAGTGACTGCCTTGATGCACATGTTTTAGACTTTTCGGTACAGCTTGTCTTACCCTTTTGATATTTGCAAATAAATGTGTCAGTCGAACTATCAAGAACAAAATATTATTTTCATTGCAACCTACTAAAAAATGATACCAGATGTCTGACCCTTTAGTTAATAAATAATGTTTGTGTTAATGAGAAAAAAATATTGTTAGTGATAAAGATTCGTGGCCAATCAGAAACGTTCTTCAATTGTATTTCATATTGTGATGAATTTACTAAAATATCACAGACCCAGGGCCCGTTATTTGCCAAGAAATTGCGTAAGAATGCTTTAAAGAAATAAATATATATTTTAAATTATATTATGTGCTGCATACAACTACTAGGTACCCATTAGTACCCAAACAGTCGAAACGTGTAACGTTGACCAGCTACAGTACGGAAAGGGTGGTGTAGGCTAAATTCCAAGACGTTATGCCAGACATGGACCTGCCGCAAACCAAGCGGCGCTAACTGTGGCTATATAAAGGGCAGGCGCCATGCTGGCAAGAAGAATTGATATTTTTCACTTGACAGAATTAGGTAGTTACGCTGCCAGTTAGTCTTGTAAATTTTTTTTCAGTTTGAATTCCAGTTTACTTATCACAAATACCCATACGCCGATTTAACAGCACGCTCGAAAGGTTCGAAGTTATCTAATGAGTATTGGGTATTTGTCGATACCGAATTTAAATCCTTTGCCAGGTTTGGGGGCAATAATTTATTAACTGGTCGGATAACGCTAGAAATTGAAATATAAAACGCGACGTGTAATTTGGGCTAACAATATAATTAATTTTTCACTTAGCTAAGTACCTACCGATACTAAAAGGTACAATAATTATTGTTATAGCAAATAAATACTTCTTGACAAGTGGAAATCATAATACGACATACCTGGTCCGCCAACGAAGCGGGGACGGAAGATTACATTCTTATCGAAGAACTTATCAAAAATACTGAAACTGCATGAGGTCTGGAATTAAAAGTGGCACATTTTAAAAATATTTTACATTATAAAGGGTGGCTCAAAAAAGTGAGGCGAACAAAACTTGTATTTTTTAAATGTAACACCCTATATCCTACACTATTTTTGGATTCTACATGAAATAACAATTATTTTTTAATAAGTGCATTATAAGTTTAAACTGAATAGTTTCCGAGATATCGACTCTTGAAAAATTACATTTTTGAACTTTGACAGCTTCTAGTTCTTTAACGGTACGTCTTAGAGCAAAACGGCTTACAAAACCCTATCTTACTTTTCTAATATCTCCCCAAAAATGTAAACTTTTGTTAAACCGGATATAACTCGAAAGCCGGAAATATGATACTTTCGGTTTAACCGGAAATTTGTATTTTTAGGAAGATGATAAAGAAGTAAGATCGGGACATGTGAGCCGTTTTGCTCTAAGACATACCGTTAAAAAGCTAGAAGTTGTCAAAGTTTAAAAATGCCATTTTTCAAAAGTCGATATCTCTGAAACTATTAAGTTTAGACTCATAACGCACTTATTAAAAAATAATTACTATTTTATGTAGAATTCAAAAATAGTGTAAGATGTAGGGTGTTCCATTTAACAAAATATATATTTTGTTCGCCTCACTTTTTTGAGTCACCCGGTATATTGTAAAATATTTTTAAAATATGCCACTCCTAATTCCAGTCCTCATGCTGTTTCAGTATTTTTGATAAGTTCTTCGATAAGGATGTAATTTTCCGTCTCCGCCTCGTTGGCGGACCCGGTATAAATATGTATACAGGGTGATCCTTAAGTACATAAAAAAATCTAGGATATCATTTCTGACATCATTTTAAGACTAAAACTTCATATGGACATATGCCCTAAAATGCTTACCCTCTAAGATACAGGGTGTTAAAACTTAAGTTATTAATATTATTATTATTATTAATTTTGTTTATTATTATTATTAATAATTTTGCTTATTATTATTATTATTAATTTTGTTTATTATTATTATTATTAATTTTGTGACATTTCCACAATTATTTACACAATCTGATATAAGCCTACTTTAAAAAAAAAGTCGAATCAGCGATGTCTTAACATAATTTTTTTTTTGCAATTTAAAATTTTTTCCATTTCACCTTAAAACTACTGTTTTTTTCAAAAACATAGTAGAGATAACTTTTATTCAGCTTGTATCAACAATGCATAAATTAAAAATAAAATAATAATAATAATAAACAAAATTAACCAGTTAAATTTTAACACCCTGTATCTTAGAGGGTAAGCATTTTAGTAAATATTATGTCAATATCAACTTTTCGTCTTAAAATGATGTCAGGAATTATATCCTAGATTTTCTTCATGTACTTAAGGATCACCCTGTATATGTGAGAAACTTTGTTATCTAGCCACTTTCTGACACCTTCTAAAATAAGGATTAATTAAATGTTACAAAGCACAATTTGGTGTTGTAGACCAGTTTCGAACTCTCTTCTCGTCTGTACAGGACAAGCATGATAAGCAAGCATACCGATTATTGGAAAATTGAAACACCTTCTAAGATACGGTCTTAATCCGCGTAGGCAGTACAATATAGGTAGCGTCATCTTCCAGCAGTTTCTAGCAATTTGAGGTAAGTAACACTTAGTTATTATTATCCAAAATAAATTTTAAACTGAACTGATTATTCATTTTATATTAGATTATAATGTTTACTCTTCAGAAACGACAATATTGCAATCGTAAGACGAAAACCACTGAATTCTGTAAAGTTAATTTCTGAAGCTTCACCAAATATTGAATAAATATCTCCTTACTTAACTGTTCAATCATTTTAATCAAACTAATAAGAACTAGCAGTATTTTTATTTGTGTAAGTAATGAGGTAATTTAAATTACTACAATGCTTACATTATAAAGCCACTCACTCAAAAATCTCAAGAGACCTTAAAATGGACTCGACTTAATATCCGCGATAATTAGGAGTTAAAACGACGCCCCGTTAAGAGCTTTCGTAAAAAAACTGAGCAAAAGAGTCTCGAGTCGGTAATTGGATATAATAACGTCACTATTACGTTGTACTTATATAATTAGCACCAAGAAGCATTTACTATGTTACGCAGTACTTTGTTCTAAAACATCTGTATCGATTTAATATTTCTATCACACGTTTATAAACCTGGTTTTAAATAAGCATTTTATTACAGATTGATAACTTTGAATTTTTTCCCAGACGCCAATAATGTTGCTTATATTTTAAATGTAGCTCAGTTCTTTTCTTCTTCACACGCTCTTTCCACCGAAGTTTAGCATCTAGAGTCTTGAGTCATACCGAAATACTTAGCATCCATCTCATGGGACACAATTTTATTCCATCGTTAATATCTAAGAGAAGTGACTGTTTTAGTTTCTTGTTAGTAAAATCTACATAGACTTATTAAAGTTCGTTGAGCTTAATATTCCATTGTTTTGTCCAGCCAGCTACTGTCTTGCTTGCTATCTGAAGTTTTCTAATAGGGCTTTCATGATCTTGATCAACTGCGAGAATAGTAGTGTCATCGACGAATGTAGATATAGTTGTTTCTTCTGATGCTCATATGTCACTGGTATATAACAAATAAATAATAGGGCCTAGTACGCATTATGGTGCACAACGCCTCTTGTTTCTTTCAAGTCGAAATATTCTACGTCCTGCTTGATTTTAAAAAGTCTATAGGATATATAAGATGTTAAGATCTCTACATACTGCTTAGGAACTATTTTATTTAATTTGTATATCAAGCCTTCATGCCACACCTTCTCTAGATTTTTCTAGATGACACAAACCGTAAAAATGTTATAATATATTTTATTTCAAGTTGATAGGTTGTAAGTGTGTTAAATCCGGTTGAAAAGTATATGTATATTTGTTGTTTACTTTACTGTCTTAATATAAATTTAACTTTATATTTCTAAGTTATTTTGCGCTATATTTGTACTATAATATTTAACTGAGCATAAAAAACAAAATATTAATAGATTCAAAAGGGTTTGCTTTTTCCTTCTGCCAGAACCATCTTCAGACGCGTTTCGCTGTATAACAGCTCATCAGTGAGGCTATGGGTTCTGACAAAAGGAAAAAGCATCGGTGTCTGTTTTAAAACAGAAAAATCGGTATGATACAGAGAATGAAGCCAGATGGCTTCATCTCGTGGTGCTGGTAAATAACACCAATTTCTAAGCATACCTGCGCCCTCTGACATAGACATCGAGCCACAAATATCAGAGGAAAACCTGCAAGGACAGAACGTCACAATTGCAGGAGTCCTCGCTAGGCAGAGCTATGCGTTTTGTCGGTATAGTAACCGAAAACTTAACACATTGAAAAGGGTTTGCTTTTTCCTTCTGCCAGAACCATCCTCAGACGCGTTTCGCTGTATAACAGCTCATCAGTGAGGCTATGGGTTCTGACAAAAGGAAAAAGCATCGGTGTCTGTTTTAAAACAGAAAAATCGGTATCATACAGAGAATGAAGCCAGATGGCTCCATCTCGTGGTGCTGGTAAAATTAAGCTATAGGAGAGGTGTGTGAGTTGTGAGTGGATTACTTAAATAAAGTAAAATAATTAGAGCTTGTTTCAAAGAAATCTTCTGCCGACACTGGCCTGAACATTGGTAATAATATTATTGCGATCTCGAGAACTATAAGGGAAAAAGGCAGATAGGGAAAGTTTCAGGCAATTATTAGGTTATTAGTTTAGTGGAGATAGATAGATATACAAAATATGCCTGTTGTAAATTAATGTTCCGTGAATCATCATCAACCTTGTTTTTCTCTTTATTATACTGTACTGCTTGCTGCGGTATTGGATTTTTTTAGTAACTCATTTTTCCTATATGACGATAACAAACCCGAAGGTAAAATTCAAAAATGAGAACCACCAAAATTCTTTAAAAAAATAACATTGAATAAAATCATATTTTCATAAAAAAAAAAAAACATATTTGGCAACAGTGACATATTAGATAATTAATTTAGTTACCTTAGGTGAAAATGTCATAATTAATTTTAATTACAAACTACATGAATCCCACCCAATAAACTTCCAAATAATGTTAATGTTGCAGTTAACATAGTTGGCCAGAACTTTACCCATTTAACAGCCTTATAACTTCCAAGATCGCAATACTGTCATCACCATTTTTGGGCACACAAAAATTATGGTAAAAAATATTGTTCGATTCATTCGTTGACAAGTTTGTTGGAACACCCAAAATAAAACAAAGATATGAAATAAAATTCCTGTAGGTACGCAAAAAAAAATAAAAAAAAAATATTAGCCAACAACGCCTGAAAATGATGCTAAGTGCCATGTGTGTGCCAACATTTTCTGAAGTTGTTTTGATATCGCACTAAAATTGGCATGCGAGTTAGGCCCAAGAAGAAGAATTATATTAACCGTGCTAAGTGAAATAAATTGAATTAGCGAAAATACATGTGAACGAACAAGGATTCGCAGTTCGTATTTTAATTCTAAGATATACATGATATACATACAACCAACGTTTGATCACAGACTGCTGATGTCAAGTTAGTTAAATCAGAAATTGTTTAGATTAGCCGGTAGAGGCCATCAAAGATTGAACAATATTTTGGTTGTCCCTAACTTTCTTAAAAAAGGTGATAACTTATTTTGATGATTTTTGGTGTCAGATTGTTAAAAATATACATTTTTAAATAATTTCTAAACGACTTGCAATTTTTAATTTGATAGAAGACATAAGCGCTCGACCGTCGGCGTCGGTTCGGTGAAAGTGGGCACCAATAGTTTGTTCAAGATCTCTAGAGAGAATGATAAATCAGTTATATTCCTTATTATTTATGCAAAAATATTTTAAACATGGGATAGTTTTAGGTCGGATAACAACACATTTTGCGAGGTGTGCCCAATTAAAAGGGGCTTTAATTATCGCCAAAGGCGTTGAATGAAGGTCTATTTTATCACCTAAGCATTTATGGCATGGTATACTATTTCGTTAATAACCACAAAATAGAACTAAATTTTCGTTATATTGTATTCCGCTTAAGCCTATATAAATTTTCAAAGTAAGCTAAATATAAAATGAGTTTACAGTGTTTTCAGTTAGCTACGGCATTGGAGCAAATAGATTTAAGGCTTCAATGCTCTCTCTATTTCTTCAATAATGTGTATTATGCAAAATACTTAATTTATATATAATTACTCATAATTACTTATAATTATTGTTAAAAGTACAATAAAACAAAAAAAAAACGGTCAATGTTCGTGAGCAAGAAGAATGTTTTTTGAGTTTTGTCCTACCCTTTACATTTGAAAACTTTATATTTTTAAATGTAACACCCTCAGTAGTTTTCGAAATAACGAGTACAGTTTCGAAAAAATATATTTTTATATTAAATGTTCAAACTGTTTTCCCTGTACAGCTTGACAGTGTGCTAATTGAAAATAAAAATTTTTAACTGTGTTGTAAATCATTTTTGGCGTTATTAATTCAAAATCGTCCAAAATTCGACGCAGCAAATCAGCCAAATCTTGAGGTTTTATGGTATAAACTCTGTTCTTCAAGTGTCCCTATAAAAAGTAGTCGTTAGGCGACAAATCAGGGGACCTAGGTGGCCACTCGATTGTACCCCCTCTACCGATCCACCTATTGGGAAAAGTGTTGTTCAAAAATTCGCGTACGTTTCGACCAAAATGGGAGGAGCTTCGTCCTGTTGAAAGAATGTACTTGCATAATTTAGACCCATCACATTTTGTATAGCAGGCACTATTTGCGTTTCCAAGAGCTCAAGCTAAAGTTGTGATGTCAAATTTCCATCAATAAAAATGGACCGATCTTGTGGTTACCCAGAAGCCCAGCCCACACATTCAATTTTCCAGGGCGTTGTGTATGACCTTCTCTCATCCAGTGGGGATTTTCATTTGCTCAAAACCTACAATTGTGTCTATTGACTTTACCATTTAACATAAATGTTGCTTCGTCCGAAAATACTATAAATTTGAAAAACTGGTTATTTTGGTCAAACCTTGACATCATAATATCACAAAATTCAATTCTTCGCTCATAATCATCTTCTGATAACTCTTGAACTACATGTATTTTGAAAGGGTGATATTTATGTTTTATTAAAACATTATGGATGAATTTGAACAGACGTCACTTACTTGCGAAATTTTTCTTAATGAAGAAACAGGGGTTTCAACAACATGTTGTAAAATTTCTAAACTTTTCTCTTCATCTACTACTGCTGGTCGTCCTGATCGTCGCCTATCTCTACAATTTCCAATTTCTTCAAACCGTCGGACAGTTCTTAGAACAGTTGCTTTTGAAATTGGATTTCGGTTTGGAAATGCGTCATTAAATAGATTTTTAGCCTCTTCGAGAGACCTGACCCTATCGCCATATCCTCTCATCATAGAAATTGTAATTCTTTCACTTTCAGTTAAAGACATTTCTGCATGTAAAAATTACAGCTTTTATGACTTTACATCAAAACTGAACTGGTGTTTTATTTATTAATAAATAAAACACAATTTGTTGATATTTTCAAAACACGTCGTTATTTTGAAAATTACTGATATTAGGAACAAAGTATGTTATACCAACAAATTTAAAGTAAAAACTATAAATAAAAAAATATACAGGGTGTTACATTTAAAAATATAAAATTCGTTCGAATTCCAGACAAACTAAAAAGCTGACAAACGCCAATATCGTCATTCGGTGCGTCAGATCCTCTTACACAACTGTACCAAATGTGGTTTAAATCGGCCAATAAATTGTGATGTTATTAAGCCGTTTCCAGACTTTATACACACACTGTATGTGTGTTAGTTCCTATTCAAAACAAATAAATACATGATCTTTCCAGTTCGGTGACCTTATGTAGATTCGAAAAATTCGAACAAATGCTTGTAATATTATATCGTTGTTATTATGGACTGTGGAATTAAATGGCTTAATTTAAAAAGAAACATTTACAGAACGATATGACATTTTGATTTTCTTTCAGAGCTCGCGGGTAGACTCTCGCTCCTCAGGTGACTTTTTTACCAATTATTTCAAAATCCGCCACCATATCCGCATATCCTCAAGCGTCGCTAAGTATTTTTTGGTCTCGGTATCTTCGATGAATGATTGTTGGTTAGTGGGGAGAGTTTGGAATATATTCGCATATTTTGCGGCCTGTGAGCAATTGCGGTATAATATTATGTGATTGCAATTTTTAATTTTTTTATTTTTTTATTTAAGTGACCAAATAGAAATTAAAAATACCATTTTTTTTAATAATGCCATACCCCCTATAATCAAATAATGTCATTCCAAAAATAGATATTTTGCATTCTATAAAAAGGGCAGTTCAAATATTTAATTTTTTCTTGCCTTGTTTGGCATTTTGTTTAAATGTGGTCATCAGGTTTGTCACGACAATGCAGTTATGGGTACAGTTTGATGGTTGATATAATTTATTTTCAGGATGAAATATTAATAAAATTTTAGGTAGTTTCGAATTTTTACTAATACGTACTTAGTAATTTCATAACGAAAAACGGTATTCTATCACAATTTCCGGTGAGTTCAGGTTAGTCCAGGTTAGTAAGTAGTAAATAGCAAGACAAATACTTTTTTAATACAGTACATCTAACACAGGATGGAATGGAAACATGGATATGAAGCAAAGTTTTTAATAGTGAATTCTTTTCGGAATCGTTTTAGCCTTTGGAAATAGGACCAGAAAAGACAGTGCATGTGGCGAAAGCATTCTTCTTGTCATTAAAAATACATATAGGTGTAGTGAAGGTAAACTAAATTTAACTAATCCAGAATTTCACACAGTTGCTGTTAAAGTATTTGCTAATCACAATGACTACTTCTATGTTCTTGTAGTATACAGAGTGTTTTAGAAGTACGGTACGTAGCTTAAGGGGGTGATTCATTATGATATTCCAAAGGCCCCCATTCACTGGGCTATTTTGCCGCAACCAAGTTGATCGATAAAATTGCTTCTAAATTTCTTGGAAATTGGGTTGCTCCAGAACGGGCCATTTATTAGGCGACATTCAAGCAATTTGGTTGTCAATCAATCTTTCTGGAAATTAATTTCAGTTGCTATTTTTTTAGTAGAGGGCTCGGTTACATATAAAGTGTAAATGATTGAAGATAATGAAGAGATGATGGCAGCGGCAGCAGTAATAGTGATTTTAACCCAGAAGCAACGACGACAAAAAAAGAAAAATAGGCGGTTTTGGAGTAGGAATTGGTTGCTTCAAAGAAAGCAGTTTTCTTATATGTCCCTCATTCATGAACTTTGAACGGAACATCACGATGATTTCAAAAATTATCTTCGAATGTCTGATGATAATTTTCGGTATCTACTTACTTTAATCGCACCTGAAATTAGCAAACAAAATACACAAATGAGGGAAGCAGTCAGTGCCGAGGAAAGATTAGTAGCTACGTTACGTTTTCTGGCTACTGGGCGGTCATTAGAAGATTTAAAATTTTCTTGTGGAATTTCTGCACAAAGACTTGGTGTTATCATTCCTGAAACTTGTAAAGCGATTATTAAAGCCCTACGCAAAAATTTTATGAAGGTAAGTAAAGCGAAGCCCATTTTCTATAATATGAATACGTTTATTTTAAGAATGTACAATCGGATACATATGTACTGATACTTTACATTACTAACGATTAAACGCTAATAGCTCGCTCAGATCTTCTTCCGATTTTTGAGGGTGAAGTGCATTTGCTGATTGTTGAGAATGTGGAGATGCCTGTGAATGCTCATAGTAATTGGGTGAGTGTAGGGGAGTTGTAGTTGACTGTGGGAATATAACTGTTGATTGTTGAGGATGTGGAGATATTTGTGAATACTCATAAAAAGTGGGTGAGGGTTGGGAGGCTGGAGTTGACTGTGTACAGGAATTGGAAGATGAATATTGCGATTGGTTAGAACTAACTGAGGATTGAGAAATAGTATAAAAAGGAGGAGAGCCTTCGACTAAACGACCTAATACGCCATTAAACAATATTTGGTCCATATAAAATTGTGCAAGGAGACATTGATGATTGTTCATTTTTCTAAGTTTAGCTCCTACTGTCAATGCATATGCATCATACTCGTCCATATTCCTAGGCTTTTGTAATGTATTCTTGGCAAGTTTAAGAAGCTCTTCGTTATTTGTATCAATATCTTCTTTCTGTTTTCGCTTTTTCTTTGTTTCGGCAGGTTTTGGAAACATGTTGCGGGAAATATCCTCATTTTCGCCGGTAAACACCTGAAAACAATTTTTTTTTGTTACAAAAATAAGTAAACGGGACGATTAAAATTATATCTTAACCATCTTCTACCATATTTGCTAGTAAATTATTGCAAAAATAAAGTGGAATTATTTTATTTAAATCCTTTTTTTTTAACATTAACAGCGACATTTTTTTTTAGTTTCCTAAAGACGAAAATGGAGAGCCATTGCTGACGAATATGAAAGGTTATAGAATTTTCCTCCTGTGGTGGTTGCATTGACGGGAAACATGTGCGTATCGTAGCGCCGCCAAACAGTTTATCTTTTTTTTTATAACTATAAAGGATATCATAGCATCGTCCTTCTTGGCATCGTCAATGCTAATTACGAATTTATTTTGGTGGACATAGGTACCAATGGCCGAGTCTCCGATGGAGGTGTTATCGAAAACACCGAATTTTATGACAGACTCACAACAAAAAAACTAAAGCTACCCGACAACACTTCGACACGCGAGGGTTTGAATTTTGTATTTCTTGGAGACGATGCGTTTGCTCTTCATGAAAATGTGTTAAAACCGTATCAAAGAAAAGGATTAACATGCAAAGAAAAAAGATATTTAATTACAGGCTTTCCAGAGCAAGGCGCGTCGTCGAAAATGTATTTGGAATTTCAGCTTGAAAGTTTCGCATTTAATAAATTACAAATACATGAGACTGGATGGATCCTCAAAAATATCAGAGAGAAGAGACATGGTGGCCGATTTTCAGGCCAGGACAGATATATTTGTTTTTTTGCTGTCTACTAGAGCTGGAGGTCTTGGAATTAATTTAACTGCAGCAGATACTGTAAGTAGAAAAATGTAATTTTTTTGTCCAATGACATGGTTTTGGAATTAGTAGGTAATTTCTTTTTTTGAACTGTGTTTTATGATCTTACATTTTTTTCTCTTATCATTTGACATAAATTTGAGCTTATGGAAAATTGACCTGGTTGTAATGGCCTGCTGCATTCTCTACATTTTTTTAAGAATAAAAGGAAAGCAACAGTATATTCCTAATTTTTTGCTAGACTCTGAAAACTCTGCTAAACACACTATTCCTGGAGAATGGAGAAAAGAAGAACAGCCTTATGCTGGACTTAATTTTCAAAACCATGCAGCAAACAACGCTTCAAAAGATAACAGACTTAAATACACACAGTATTTTAATTCAGTTGGAGCAGTTGAATGGCAAGACCGTATGATATAATAGTATTTTCATGATGTTCTAGATACAATAAATATGTATTATTATCCTTACCTGTGTAGTTTCTGTAGCTCTTTCTTTCTCCATGTCCTTGTTCTCATCACTTATTGCGCCCCTTAAGTCGCTAGTACCATTTTCCTGGATCGAATTAATGACTGGTGGGGTATTTCTTGATCTGCAGTAAACATCATAAGCTCGAAGCACCATAGTTTAGGCTTATAGATGTCGTCAGTGCCGGCCCCCAACTTTTATGAGGTTTTAATTTTTTTCATTTCCTTGCGAAAAACGGTTCTCAGATTTTTTATTCGCATTTTTACCCAATCAATATTAGCGTTTGCATTTACTTCTTTACATAATTCCAATAATTTGTCATAAGCATTTCCTTTAATAACCTGGTTCGAGTATTCTTTGCTGTTTATTTTCCAAAGACATGGAAAAGACCGGTATGCGTCAATCAACTTTTTTAAAAAAGATGGTTTCATAAACTCTTTCGTACAATCACGTTGTGATTGTGTGTAGAAAGTACAAAATGTACGCCCAAATCGAGAATTTCCGACACTCTCCTGTTCACGTACTAAATAATAAAAATAGTTGAGCAGCCCGGTTGCCGACGTCTACTGATTGGGCGATCCTCGTGCAACCTCTTTAAATTGCTGGCAATCGCGACTTGATTCACCTTCCGCTCTGTAAATCAAAAGTTTGCTTGGCAACCACAATATCGCTTTCAATTTGATTGAAATGGCGCATTAACCTGGAGATCTTTCGGCAATTTGATCGAAAGCGACTAGATCGCTCGATCGGATTGCTCGTTTATCGTCCAGTGAATGGGGGCCTTAAGAGACAAAGTTCATGCGATAATGTGTTCGGAGTTGCCCCGTTTTTGATATACAGGGTGTTGAAGTTTAAAAAAAAATCGATTCCAATCGTGCGTTCTATTAGAAGGTGGCTATTTTCAACATTTGCTTTGATTTACTGTTGCATTTGATTTTGTATCATTATTTAAAAAATAATTTTGTTTTTAATTTAAATGTTTTAATTAACTTTGAAATACATAGGTATTTTTTTTTGTACATACAATAAAGGGGTTTTTATTTTTACTGTTGGAAACAAAGCAAGGATATGCAAACAATTTAAGAAACAAAAAAGTTGATTATTGGGTGGTAAATCCGAAAAAACTATCAAAATTAGAAAAAAGTTAGTGGCGTACATTTTATTGTCAATAATATTCGTTAGGTGCTCCCCGGGACGCCACTGGACCTAATAAATTTAATCTAGTTAGGGCGAATTAAGCCCCTTATCATTATGAATAACGGTACCAAGTTTCAATTAAATCGAAATAAAGATATTTAAAAAAATTATAAAAAAACATTTTTTTTTAACTTTAACACCCTGTATATCGAAAACGGGGCAACTCCCGACCCATGTTCATATGAACTTTTTCTCTTAGAATATCACAAGGAATCATCCTCTTAAGCTACGCACCGTACTTCTGAAACACCCTGTTGTTGAGAAAAGTACATTTTGTTTTGTTAATAAGGACGCATACCATCCCACACTGACGGATGTTATACATTTGAAACAAGCGAAACATAAAGATATGGCTCAAAATTAGTGATGCCGCCGAGACGTGAAATTCTCGTGTCTCGTCTCGTCTCGTCTCGACGAGACGAGACGAGAGAAGACCGTTTCTCGTCGAGAAATTTCTCGTTTTTTCTCGAATTTTCTCGAATTTTCTCGTTTGTTAGAACACTGAATTTTAGGTATCTCCTAATATATAGACAGAAAAATAATGTGTTTAACGTTCTCACTCTATCGTATTGTGAAGGCATTTACCTTAAAAGAGATATTCAAGAGAACAGAATCAAATTGTCTAGCCTCTTTCTTCTGTCTATGGTTAGTAGTTGACATTTTTAAATAATTAACCAAATCTGAAAGAAAGCATTTTCGATTGAAAACGTTGTAGCGGCGGTGATCTTAAACCAATTACAGTTTACATTGTATAACTCATACAGTGTCACCATTAAAGTCCGCACCATATGGAACTTTTTTTTATTAATGAGGTTAGTTAAAATTAAATTTCGGCAATCGTTTTTGCTTCAAATTAGACTAAAAATTATATAATCAAATGTCACCATCTGTCATTCGGTATCTGGCAAAAATTACATTTTAATCAAAAAATGCTGAAAAATGGCATTGTTTTACCGAATTTCGAAAAATTTTATTAGAAAAAGTTGTTTCTAGTGCAATTCTTGGCCTAAATACAAAGTTTCAGTTTTCTAGCTCAAAGTTAATTTTTTTGCCATTTTTTCTAATTAACTTTTTTTTTATTTAATTTATTTGTCATTATTTAGATGTATTTGTCATTTGAAAAACCAAACATCTGACGTCTATCTGTTAAAATTTTTAAATTAGGATAACTTTGCACCACCTGTGCCAAATTTTTTTGCCTCTAATTTTAAATTTCGAAAAAAAATGGCATTCTAGTAAAAAAAAGCTCATACAAACTAAATAAAATATTGAGTATGGTATAAGCAAATAGTTTAATATCCATTAAGCGAACTTACATTAAATAAAAAAAAAGTTAATTAGAAAAAATGGCAAAAAAATCAACTTTGAGCTAGAAAACTGAAACTTTGTATTTAGGCCAAGAATTATACTAGAAACAACTTTTTCTAATAAAATTTTTTGAAATTCGGTAAAACAATGCCATTTTTCAGCATTTTTTGATTAAAATGTAATTTTTGACAGATACCGAATGACAGATGGTGACATTTGATTATATAATTTTTAGTCTAATTTGAAGCAAAAACGATTGCCGAAATTTAATTTTAACTAACCTCATTAATAAAAAAAAGTTCCATATGGTGCGGACTTTAATGGTGACACTGTATGTAAAAGAAGGACACAATAATTATCTAATGTTACCGCGATTTAGTCCGAATATTGCATAAACTATGAGAGATTGATATGTCAAATAGAGCATTTTCGGAAATACTTCTTTAAGTTCTTTCTCTTGCACTTTCTATTAATGTAATAAAAAAATTAAGGTTTTTCCCCGGATGACATTCTGGGCTGATCCCTTTATTTAGTCGAATATTTTCCAAACTATTGCAGTTAATTATGCCCCGAATTATGCCAAAAAATAAATAATAAAAGAAGGGTAGTTCCATTATGAATCAATTATTATTATTATAAATCGTTCTCCATTCTGTATCTTTTACCACCCCGTATATTTTGGACTGAAAATACCTCGGTGCCAAGCCTATTACATTACGTGAATTATGTCTTATGGCCGCTTGCAATATTTTGTTGATCTAAGAAAAATAGTTTCTAAGTCACATGCCTAACAAACCGACTTATATTAAACCCTTCTGCGAGACGACCAGATACTTTTAAATGTTTACCCCCTTTAAGATTCGTATAAAAAAATATTTTTTATGATTCCCTACTCACGAGAAAAAACGAGACGAAACGAGACAATGGCACTCTCGAGCGAGAAAAACGCGTTTCTCGTCGAGACGAGATAAAAAAAAAATTCTCGCCTCACGAGACGAGACGAGAATGGGCCAATTCTCGTCTCGTCTCGTCTCGCGGCATCACTACTCAAAATAATTTACTTAATGACAACTGTAAGAAAGCCCATTTTGATGCTATCTTTCAGATGTTTCGATCTGTCTCCTGGGATAAATTGGGATTATTTACCAATGTTAATGCTGCTGTCAAATGTTTTTACAATAAAATTTATGGTGTATTTGACGCTTGTATCCTAAAAACCTAAAAAAACAAGCAATAGCCTACGTGGTTCGATCAACAAATCATAAAGGATATAAAACGAAAAGAAAAACTGAGCCTAAAATGACAAAAGACAAAAAATATGAACTTAAAAAATGACTTTATACAATTACGTTCAAAAATAAAGCATCACATCATAGTAGCCTATAATATATACATAAATGAATAACGGCAGATGTATCTTTCAAGCGACATCTCGTGGCAATCAAACGCATCATCTGGCCCGTCTAACAAAAATCAGTCAGAAACCGAGAAGCAAACTCCTGCAGAGACCAGACGAGCCGGTGATTCTTACAGGAGTCGCCGCCAGGAGCGCAGCAATAAACAATTCGGTATACGGTATACGGACCCAGTACCAACAATTAGAAATGTAAAGGTTAGTTGCTTCCTTTCGCCGGATTCATCCCAGACCCGTTTCGCAGTATAACAGCTCGTCAGTGAGGCTATAGAATCCGACAAAAGAAAGCAACACCGTAGAGTCTACTTGACCCTAAAAGATGGATGAATAATATATATATACATATATATATATATTTTTTTTTATATATATATATATGTATATAAATGATATGCAGCGTAAAATTGGTCAAGATACCAAGGTATTTCAGCAGTATTTATAAAACAAAAAGGGGTAGATTATATTCCCGGTAAGATGCACTTGAATGGTAATGAATATAAAACCGAAGATGTTTATGATCATGCAGATGATATCGAGAACGTTCAGTTTATGGATCAGTGTGACTTATTCGATGTAAATAATGTTCCATATGTTAGTTCTGAGGATGTGTATGAGGCAGTCAGAGATCTAAAAACTAATAAGGCTGTCGGTTCAGATATTTTTCCAGCATACATTGTTAAGGGGTTGGTGAGCTTATCCATGCATTAAAAGTTTTGTATAATATGTCACTTAAATCTCGCATTTTTCCTGACAAGTAGAAGGAAGTAAAAATTTGTCCGGTATACAAAAGTGGAGATAAAACGAACATACAAAGTTACTTTATGTTACTTATATTACCTGTTCCAGCAATCATTTTTGAGTTAATAATCTATAAATATATTTATATACTTTTGGTTTCTAGAAAAATTTTTTTAAGTCGGCACAGATTTATGGAAAAAAGGTTTACTGTAAACAATCTCCGTAACATTACTCAATACATATCAGAAAGTCTTGACACTGTGATATTTATGATGATGATTATGATGGTCAACTATTTCAATACTGTTTTACAAACAAAATAATACCAGATAGCCAATGTGGCTTTAGAAAAGACTTTAGCACCTCTGTCGCTCTTGTTAACATCACAGATGATATAATGGCAGCAATTGATAAAAAACTAAACACAGCGTTAGTTCTTCTAGATTTTTCAAAAGTCTTTGATGCCCTTAATAATTTACTCATTATGGCTTTGAAGAATCATCCTTACATCTTATTGCATCATATTTTAACAACAGGTTTCGAAAAATTGTCTACTATAAAAACAATTACTCAGAACAAATTGAAATTTTGTCTGGTGTGCCTCAAGGATCTATTTTAGGGCCTCTACTCTTTATTATTTATACTTCTGATATCTTAAAATCCCTAAAGCACTGTAAGGTCCTGGCATATGCGGATGACACACAAATTTTCCTTCAATTTGACTGCCATGACTATATCAGGGCTCTAATATCAAACACAGCAAACTCCAATATTCTTTGTTTCCGACTTTTTGACATATACGTATTTAGACTTAAATCTGCCTTCGATTTGAATAATAAATTCACGTCAAATGAAGCAATCTCCCTTGTAAATTCCATTGTAAACTTTTGGATTAGAATCAAAGACATCAATATCACCTTATCATCATAACATACACAGCAAACTCCATTTCAACCAATAACAAGCCAGAACGCTCACGCGATAGTTATGGCGATTTTGCCGTGAAAGGCTGAATTTGTGCTACGGTTTTATTAATATTTTAAGGGTTTTAGTGAAAAGTTAAATAATTTTGCTGAGTAATACTATAGAATGGAAGTTAATTGTATCAAGGTGCCAAAAGGTCAAGCCCGAAAACGTCCAAGACAGTCGGAAAAGTGGAGGGCAAACAAGGCTAAAAAACTACGGTAAGATTAATTTTTCCAGGGGTGTACTTACTGTACTTAGCGTCCTTAGGGTTTTACTTTTCTACAATGTACCAATTCTTATTATGTAGTATTATTTATTTCACATCTTACACGTAAATACACCATAATATGGGCTTATTTTCTATTTCAGATATCCTACTCCTAGAAGTTTGCCAGAAAAAAATTGTATGCATGATAATGCACGATTTAAATGTTCATCCGTAAATATGGCTGCAATGATGAGATTTCACAACGCTTTCTACAAAGAAAAATGTAAACAATACCAAGATGCATTGCTGCTGAAGTATTGCCGAGCAGTACCTATACAAAGAAGAAGACCAAAAAATAATACACACAGTCAAAAATCACTAACTACAAGATTCTACGTTCCAGTCGACAGGAAAGAGGTTCAAGTCTGCCAGAAAACATTTTTAAAAATATTAAATATAACGAAGTATAGAATACAGTATATCATGAAAAAACATTTTGAGACGGGAGAATTTCCAACAGAGAAAAGAGGCGGGGACCACAAATCCCATTTGTTTGTAGAAATTAGAAAGAGTGTTCATGAATTCCTAACATCTCTAAAATGCACCGAGGCCCACTATTGCAGAAGCAGCACATCAGTTAGAAAATACTTGCCAAGTGAACTAAACCTTAAAAAAATATACGGGATGTACAAAGACTTATACGATAACGAGCAACATGCGAAGTTAGGTTTGTTCCGAAAAGTTTTCCAGACAGAATATAATTTGGGGTCCGGGACGCCACGTAGTGACGTTTGTTCAACTTGTCTACAATACCAAGAAAAAATTAAGTCGCAAACAAATGATGCAAAAAGAAGTGATTTAATCATCCAAAAAAGGGTGCATGTACTGCGCGCGAAAGCGTTCTACTCATATTTAAAGGCAAAAGAAGATGGTGTTAAAACATTCTCATTTGATTGTCAAAAAAATCAGCCCATACCAAAAGTCCCTGACCAAGCTTGTTATTATAGCAGACAGCTCTACCTTTACAACCTAACCGTCGTGGAAGGCAGCTCAAAAGATAAATTAACCAGAAATAATGTTTTTGCTTATACCTGGACAGAAGATATGTATGCCAAAGATTCCAATACAGTGTCATCAATAATTTATCATAGATTGAACAACTCCGACATGACTAACATTAACACAATTCGCCTGATAGCCGATGGCTGTGGTGGCCAAAATAAAAATTCATTTTTATTGGCCATGTGCTGCAAATGGCTAACAGAACATCTCGCCATCAAGAAAATTGAAGTCATTTTTCCCATCACAGGACATTCTTATTTGCCATCAGATCGGGTATTTGGATAAATAGAAAAACACATAAAGAAAAAGGAAGTAGTCATCGATCCTGAAACATACATCAACATAATATCGCAGTATGCAACAATCGTAAATGTTGGTCAGAATTGTTTAGTTTATGACTGGAAAAAAGCTGCAGAACCTGTCATCAAGTCTCCACAACAGTGGCATATTAAATTCAATACATGTAAACGTTTTTTTATAAAAAGATCCAAAAAACAAGGTAACGCTTTAATTGATGGAGAGCCATTTTACAAATCTGAGCTTGGAAAGTATGAAAATATATGTAAAAAGAGAAAAATTATAAATATGAAAATCCCTAGTGAGATACCTTGTGGTATTCAAGTAAAGCCACTAAAAATAAGGGATGTTAATAATTTGCTCACTAAACATTATGGAACAGAATGGCACTCACTACCAGAGCTAAAGTATTTTAATCAAGTCATACCGATAGGAAATCCATCTACCACCGAGGCAGAAGAAATGCAAGCAACTACAAATCCGATAAGGGAAGATGGAGAACAAAATTATTGTGGTGAGCACACAGAAGACAGTAAAGACTTGCGTATATAATACAAAATCTGCTAAAGTGTTGCTCTTACGAGTTATAACTTACCTGTATATTTAAGTCATACAAAATCAAATAACAATTTTTTTTATGTGAAAATATTGAAATTATTCTCACACTACAGGTTATAAAAGGAGTTGTTTCTTTATTACTATTTAATCTTAAGAATGTAATAAATAAACATTAAAATTATTAGGTGGGCATTTTTACTTTGGTAGAACTTATATAGTTCGACCCTGTTTGGCCATGGAAAATGTGATAATAACAAAGACAGCAATCTCCATATGCTCACATAATAGATACAGCAATATCCAAATTTAAATATCAAAATTAGCAATCTCCATCACATTTATTAAAATTTTCGTGAGAATATGAGTTTAGTGGAAATGATTGAGCAAAAATATCATACCTAATATTATTGCCCATATTACTGAGCTTCAGTATTTCTGTTATTTCAATGGAATACTTTTAATAGCGTATTTTTCTATTACTGAACATTTTAATTACGTTGAGTTTGCTGTGTTTGATATTTGACCCCTGATATAAACGCATCAAATTTGCTAAACGAAGATTTGAATGTGTTAAACAAGCTTTCTTTGGACCACAATTTGAGGTTTAATCCATTAAAGTAATCCTTAATGCTTTTTGGGAATAAAAATAACGTTAATTTTTTAACTGATAATATCAATACCTATACTTATTGATGGTGTTGTGCTCCACGTGGTTAAGACAGCCAAAAACTTGGAAATAATACTGGATAGTGGGATAGTGAATTAAGGTTTAGAGAGCATGTAAATAAACTAAGTCAAAGGTCATATTCTATGTCCTTAAGAATATTATACAACAACCGTCATATCCTTAATTTAAAATTGCGGAAACTACTGTGTTAGAGTCTCGTTTTATCAAATTTTAACTACTGTGACTTCATTTATGGGCCATGCCTTGATTTGACAGATAAAAATAGAATACAAAAAGTACAGAATACATGCTCACGCCTTATTTTTCAACTTCGAAAGTTTGATCACATTTCTCACACATTTAAATATCTCAATTGGTTAGTAATGAACAATCGTAGAACTTTACATTTAGGAAATTTCTTGTTTAAAATTCTAAAAAATCCTAGTCTGCCTCTTTCCCTGAAAACTAAATTTGTATCTCGTGACAATATCCATGCTCGCCATATTAGGTTCCCTAACAGAATGACGATGCCTCACCATCAGAGTGCCATGTTTCAAACATCATTTACATATCGCGCTGTAAAATTGTATAACTCCTTACCTTACGAATTGGCTCTTCTTAATAGTGATACATTTAAATTGCAATATAAAAAATATTTATTTAATTCTCAAAATGAATCACTCCGTTAGTTCCACTTTTTATTTATTTTGTTTTTCTTTTCTTCTTTTTCTCCATAATTGTATTACATATATTATATATCCATCGAATCTGAATGTTACATATTTCTTTTCGTTTCCTTTTATTTTCTTCTTTTTCAGTTACTATGTATAATAATATATTTTCTCGCTTCATAATATTATGCCTAATATTATTTGTGTACATTTAGCAGCATTTATCTATATTATTTAATTTTAGCAAGCAGTGCGGGGTTCAGTAAAGTAGCCTCTTAGGTTAGACTGTGCCTTGCTTCGGTTTGTATTGCCTTGTATTTTTTGTAGTTATACAGGGTCGTTGGTATGTATGGAAGAGGTCGATTATTTCTTAAAGTATAACAATTAGCAAAAATATTTTTGACAAGAGTTTTAGGGTTTTTTAAGGTCTATTAGAATTCTTAACAAATAAGTATGCAGGATGAGTCAGAAAACCGTAGGGAAGAAAAGTTACTTTTTTTTTAAATAGAACACCCTATATCTTAGAATATTTTTGGATTTTACATGAAATAACAATAATAACAATAAGTGCATTATAAGTATAACCAAATAGTTTCCGCGATATCGACTTTGGAAAAATGACATTTTTGAACTTTGACAGCTTCTAGCTTTCTAACGGTACGTCTTAGAGTGAAACGGCTTACATGTCCCTGTCTTACTTTTTTACTATCTTCCTGAAAACATCAACTTCCGGTTAATCAGAAGTACTGTATTTCCGGCTTTTGAGTTACATCCGGATTAACCGGAAGTTGACACTTTTAGGAAGATAATAAGAAACTAAGATAGGGACATGTAAGCCGTTTTACTCTAAGACGTACCGTTAGAAAGCTAAAAGCTTTTAAAGTTCAAAAATGTAATTTTTCAAAAGTCGATATCTCGGAAACTATTAGGTTTAGACTTATAATGCACTTATCGGAAAATAATTGTTATTTTATGCAAAATTCAAAAATATTCTAAGCTATAGGGTGTTCCGTTTAAAAAAAAGTAACTTTGTTTCTCTACGGCTTTCTGACTCATCCTGTATACTTATTTATTTTTAAATCTAATAGACCTTTAGAAACCCTGAATCTTTTGTCTTAAATATTTTTTGCTAACTGTTTTACTTTAAGATATAATCGACCGTTTCCATACAGATATTGCCTACTTTGTTCAATCTCGAGCTGTACCTACATGGTAGAAATATACGACGAACCACTACTTCCCACCCGTACATACTTCAGATTAGTGTTCCTCAAAGTACACTTTTGAAACATGCCTTGATTGAAAAAACGCCATCAGTCTTTAACTGAGTTCTTGTTCTTCAATTATTAGTAACATCACTGAATTTCTATAGGATTATGTAAAATTTAAGACCATGTAAATCATTTTCTTCGCACACGCATCACATTCAGAGCGCCTTTTCATGCCGTTATTGTTCCTGATCGTAAAAACAAATATTACAATAACAAAAATTATTAGTACATGTGGCCAGCTTTATTTTTTATATTTATCAACCGCTGTATACACGATTCTAATACTATAATAAAACCAGACCAACATTCTACGTTGTCAAGAACGATCTGGTAAGTATATAAAGAGAACATTTCATAGTCAATATCTATTACTTATGCTACTTAGTCGACACAAACCTAGAAAGATATGCGAAACATTAAGCACACATCCGTAATACTGGTTTCTTGCCAAAACGTAAAACATCAAAATGCGAAATTCGGCTCCCGGAACTTCATCATTATTGGGAAAGTTTGCCTTTGACACGGTCCCAATGTTTAAACTCCATCTTGCACGCTCGACTTGGTGATGAAAGATTCAACGAAGTGAAAAAATTTAAGGCAGTCTTAAATATTCCCCCGAGTTCGAATTGAAAGTAAAATATACTTTTTTGATCTTTTCGAGAAGTAATAATTTACTCAATTGAAAGAGCTTGCATGCAACAATGGATTTGATAAATTTAAAAAATGCCGTAAAACAAGGAGATGGCATAATTGCAGCTGTTTCCCAGAGGACTAGAGGATAACGCCGCGCCGCCGTGTCGGATTAGAAATTCAAAATTTGAGAAATATTAAACGTTTTTTATTCAAGATCTGCACGCTCACCTTTTATAATGAAAATCAACAACCGGCTTGGAAATGGACATTTTATCATTATTCCCAGTGGTTTAAAAGAGAAATTCATTGGTCGTTTTGTTTTGGTAACTGGCTGCTCGGCACAATTACACCATTCGAACTACAGAGCAAAGCTTTTTTGAGGAAAGGTCAAATAATAAATCTGGCTTAACTTTATTGTTTTCGCACCACAAAAAAAAAATATCTGGGCCTGATTAAGTCACAAAATTTGAATGAAATGAACTACTTTGGGAATACCGCTATTATACAATACATAACATCACTTTTGTGTTTATTATGATTTGTCGCGGTTCGGATTCTGTCTTAATAAAATATTAGTTTTGTGTGCTTAAATCGTTAAAATCCTTGATCGTTATAGGTAAATGAAAAAAAGAGTACGAAGCTAAAATGTTTCTAACTCAGTTCATGTTCAACCAATTGAAGAACGTGTCTTGCTGTCTCTTTAGCCTAAACCTTTTTAAAACGGTCAGTTTAGGTCTTTGAATATTTCTAATATACATGTGCTTGGGAAAGTCAAAATTTTTAATTTCCGATTGTCTAAATCTTTATTATGTATATTTTATCAAATTATTTTTTACCGTTCACACACAATTATTTCACAAAATATTTCCGTCTATGTTAACTTTTCCGTTTGAATAATGATATGACATACAAAGAAGTAGCAGAAAGTATACATAAGTACATCAAAATAAAGCAAAAAATCTTGACTTTAAAATTTAAGCGGTATAGCTTGATGGTTTAGCTAAAGCTTGTAAATTTATATACCAAGTTTAGTTAATGGCGCATCTCTTTATTATTTTAAAATTGGGGCAATTAATTAAAAAAATGGTGCAATAAGGTCTTAAGATTTCCTTTTAATAACAGTCAAATTGCTTATTAGTTGTGTTATACTGCAAGCGCGTCAACACTTTTTTTTACCTAAGTTAAACGAAAGCGTTTCTTAAAATTTGTCTTCACTAGTTCAAGTTTATTAAGCAATAAAAGATTTCGGAACTTGAAAGTTGAACTAATCATTTTTCCCTTGTTTATACAATCTATCTTTAAGTATAGGAACTTAAAATACTTATACAAGCATTTGTTAAACGTTCTTACTGGTTGGGCCACTAGAGCATAGTTTATCAAATAGAATATGAGTTGAAGCACTACTTAGGAAGTCTTTTGTCGGAATGGTTCAGTATTGCTCTTTTTGTATCGTATTCACCACAATATAAAGCTTAGAAGTTACCCGGGACTGTTAGTTTTACTAAGGACGACGAGCGAATATATTTGGTGCACGCACATCGAGATCTCATACAGGGGGAAGCATTAACATAATAATTATATTAAGAACAGTGTTTATGTTCGGCATCTTTTTAATATTTTATTCCTATATTTATTTTCTCAGGGATCTAAGCACTTTTATTTTGACCCCTTCACATAATATTAATTTTCTGTGCCAGAAGGCTTATTATAGCACCTATATAGGTGCACATTCAATTTAGCATTGATGCATCAATAGCATATTATTGATATACACGCATACTTACGAAATATATCAAAAAATATTTACACCTACGAATGTAGTTTTATTAACAGTTTTATGAAAATCATGCATAACTGTATCGTCACAACGGGGTTCAATGAAGCAGAGGGTTTAAAAAACAAGGTACCATATATTCAATGCTTTTTCTTATTATACGCTTTACCAGGTAGCCCGGAGGGAGCCCAGCATGTTCCCTATTGAGGCCGTCTCAATCTGAATGCCACGCGACCGTCGTCCTGCGACCTAGGATGGGATTCCGGATAGGCCGATACTAAGTGGCCAAGGCGCTCCTAAGAGTTGAAGGAGGCTGATGTCAGGTGGTCAAAGGGATCCTGAGGATAGGATAGGTAGGTAATGGTGAGATCAAGTCGGAGAGACGAAGGTGCTTGATCCACCCAACGCTTGTGATTTACTTGAAGATTTTGTGTTGTGTTTCTTATTTTCCCTACTTGAAAACCAAGCACCATTGAAAGAAGGGCGTGGCACCGAATCAATATTCGCCTGATTTTTTCTTGTGTCCCCCGAACTTATTTTTTGCTTGCACCACTTACTGAACTTTATTATTTCTTGATCTTGATCTGATATTCAGGTTTTTGTCACAAGTTTTTGGCTAGAAAATAAATAAATCTACATATATATACAGGTTATGTAATAGAACGTTATCATACTGACACTATTAATCTAAGTAAAATCCATAGGTGATTTAGTATTTTCGCCATCCTGTGTATTTTACGTCAACTTTTATAATGCCAATATTATTTTTTTACTAAAAGTCAAGCTGTACATGATTATGGCAGAGATCTAGATCATACCAAAGGTTAAAATGGATATTTGATGGTACAAAATTAATTATTTAATAATAATGAAAAACAAAATATTTAATTCAAACAGTTTCGTGACCGTAGAATAACTAACTGTATTTTTAATCTACATTTGTATGTGTTAACGCGTCACTAATGACATTTTAAATATGGTTAAAGCTGCTGATATTAAAGCAAAAAACACTCTCTACGTAATTTGGAGTTCGTTTTCCTAACTTTTCAAGGTATGATATACATCTATTTATTTTGTTAGCAGTTTCTATTATTTTCAACTTTCCTCTTATTTTTAATTACTATATGGGTGTTAATTAATTATTTTATGATGAAACCCATAAGGGTTTTTATCTAAACATATCCTATGCTCTAAACGAACTTGCTTTTTTTGTAAGGGGTGTTGGGAGTGTTAGAAAAACAGGGTTTTACTGAATAACTACAATTTGCCAATTAGTATTACGGAGATACGGGTTCATAAAGGACGACCCTGGAAATAGTTTATTTTTAAGTAACTTTTGAAGTAGTAGGTGTAATTTAATATTTTTTTTAATATGATGGTTAGTAGGTTAGTCTCCTTAAAGTAGGCCATTTTAATCACATTCGGCTTATTTAGTTTGCCAGGGACGGACTAGCTCTAACACAATAATGTTATTTTTCTCTACACCCTGTACGTTAAAGGCACAACAATAATATTTTTGGACACGACATCCGTTGATTTAGGATTTAGTGATTAGAACTACACACTACTCCGTTTTCGATAGAAACAAAGAAATATAAAATTATGCATAACATTATTTAAGTATTAGTATGTGAGCCTTATTTGCCCGTAGTTATTTTTACTTTTAAACTTCTCTTTATTATTCCATTCTTAGGTATGTATAAAGTCATCCTATCTACTAATCCAATCTAATGTCTAAACTACCTACCTTTAACCTAAGTCCAGAACCAGTTTGGACAGATTGAACTGTCACCGAGGAAGCAGCCCCGGCGGGTCGGTGGTATTAACCCTATTATTTAGGACTACACTTTTTATTTATACGCTTAGCACTTTTTTAACTGGCAAGAGCCTTAAAGAGTGTTATGTCAGAGATTATCTTGCGAGTTAACACTAGTTGATTCAAAATTTCGATGTATAATAAGCTGGAACGCCAAGTAGTACAGCCAATCTGTAAAATTTGCGAGAAAAAAATACCATAAGCGATTTTATTTCATAAATGGTTAGGGGGGCATGTGATTAGCTTAAAACAAAATTGTCGCCCCCCCCCCCTTGGGCGCTTGTGGGAAACTCAAAAAGAATTTTGACTTGATTTTCCTCAAAACCGGTAAGTTACAGAGTAATATTTTGTAAACAAATATTGTAGAAAACAATATTTTCCACAATTTATCTCATGGAGTCACTGCGCTACGACTAAAAGTGCAGAAAGCAGAGGGCGCCAAAGTCGCCAAAAATCACTTTTTCCTTATTTTCGACGCGAAAAATATTTTTTTGCTCAATCGCATAAATACAAAAGTTGTAGAGCTCAAAAAATCCTATAAATTGAGTCTGCGCTTTTTTTTTACAATGCACGGTTACGGAGATATAGCGCCTGGAAGTACCAACGGAATGCAGCGTCTTAGCATTCTATTAATATTGACCCTTATCTGGCACACTAATCACAGGAAACTGTTACGAAATAAAACAAATGAATATGGCAAATTAGTTTAACATGCAACCTTGGCTAACTTTAAGTAGAACATCCAGTATATTTAAGAAACATGTAATGCATTTTTTTCTTTTAATATTAAAAATATAATAATATTATGTTGATATTTGCTCCAGCCGTTTTTGAGATATTTCAATTTAAAAATGCTGATTGAGTATTGCTATAGAGATTGTTATATCAAATCACAGTTGCCATAAATGAACATACGATACGAATATTAATAATTATTCGGCTATCATTTATTGTTAGATTTTTTACTGATTATTGTATTGTTTTACCAAATCGCCTTAAAAATATCAACAAATTTTAATCAAAATATTACTGATAAGTGATAATGTATGGTCATGAAATCAATTTAGTACAATTAACTCTACAAATATAATATTGTACTAGAGTAATAAAATTGCAAAAACAGCATATTTGATAACATCGGTAACTACAGATTATTGACGTCACAGAAAGGCAGGCGTTTTGAGTCAAATTCAAAATGTTAATGGTAATTTTATTGTAATCTCGTAACACAATTAGAATTAGTTATTAACAATACTTGTATAAGGCCATTATACTGGTATTCTAACGTCGATTTGAAAATATTACTCCATTCTACGAGTTCTTATTACTCCATATCAAGATATATCCCCTAATTGTTTAAAAATATCAAGGGCATTTAACATTTTTTTTAATTTACACTTTCCTATCAATAGTTTCTGTTTACTGTTGAGGTTGATTTGAAGCTAAGTAAATAAATCGCCCATAGTCGATGATTCACAGGGTGGAACCGTTTTGTCAATTCGCCTTAATGTAGGTATATTGATTATTCTATTCTATAACTATAATAAACTTGTGGAGAAAGACTTCGACTTTCCTTTCCCCTATAAAGCATTTTTAGTTGTGGCATAGTGGTCATATTAGACGTGAGGATCTGTAACAATAGAATGCTACGATCACAGGACATAAAACAAATGAAACTGCATTCGGTTGGTACTTCCAGGCGCTATATCTCCGTAACCGTGCATTGTAAAAAAAAAGCGCAGACTCAATTTATAGGATTTTCCACAACTTTTGTATTTATGCGATTGAGCAAAAAAATATTTTTCGCGTCGAAAATAAGAAAAAAGTGATTTTTGGCGACTTCGGCGCCCTCTGCTTTCTGCACTTTTAGTCGTAGCGCAGTGACTCAATGAGATAAATTGTGAAGAATATTATTTTCTACATTATTTGTTTACAAAATATTTCTCTGCGACTTACCGTTTTTGCGGAAAATCAAGCCAAAATTCTTTTTGAGTTTCCCACAAGCGCCGAAGGGGGGGGGGCGACAATTTGGTTTTAAGCTAATCACATGCCCTCCTAACCATTAATGAAATAAAATCGCTTATGGTATTTTTTCCCGTAAACCCGCTTTTTCATAACAGATTGATTGTACTAAAGGATTGTGGGAAAAACTGCAGTTTATGAAATTGAGGTTAATTTATAATTTATAATTAGCTGATTCTTATCAAGCTAAAACTATTAGATTATTTTTGACACCATAATCAGTATTGTCTTAATTTAATTTACCCATTTTTAGATTTTATAGTTGTTTGGGAAACACGTTTTCTAATAATCAAAGTAATAAACATAAATTAATCTGTCAACGTCGCAACGACGTCTGCGAATCGGCAACGCTGTCCTTCAGTCTTTTAGCGTAGCAAAAATATATTTTTATTCTATTTTGCTGGCAAAACCGCCAAATATCTAGCCTATTATTTAAAATCATTAGTGTTTTATCCCGCAGTATTCTAATTATCGGAAAACATCAAGTCTTCTGTAAACATAAAAACGTGCTATATTCTAAACTAAATAATATTAAATTAATGTCTACGAAAACCGTTAATCGGTAGCTTTGTAATAGGTTTACGGCTTTGAGAATATGCAAATTAGGTTCTGTGATATTTTCACCGACAACAACTGATGCTTCAATCTCCCTATTGGCAGTAAACAAGTATGGCTGCCAACCTGGGCGGACGTGACATCCGTTGGTTAATCAAGATAAATCAGTGTTTTGTTAGAGTTCGTTGACGGGTGCCCGATAACACAGGTTACTATTCTTTTGAACGTACAGTACAAGTATCGTGAATTTCGCAGTTAAGTTCTGATTCATGCTCTACGGTAGAAACCAATGAAATCCTACCGGTATTTCGATGCAGTGCTTTAGGGTTAGAGTTGTTATGTTGGCGTATTGGTGTTTATCAATGTAAATATTATAATATTTATTCTAAGGGTAGTCAAAAGTGGAAGTATATAAAGACATAGCAAAATAAGTTGTGTTTAATTGTTCTAGCAAACATAATACGAACCAACCTTATACTATGGGTGGTACAGTGTCTATGTGAGGCCATAGCGAACCCCTGTCTTAAACAACAGTATATTAGGAGATTTTAAATTCCCAGAGTTAAACATCATTTAATAATAACGCAAGAACGTTTTTTGTTCAACAATTATTTACTTTCCCCGTATGAAGACGGTAAGACTCGCAAATAAGAAATAAAATGTAGTTAAGTTTAGTTTGATTGAGCAGATATCGGGATACACATTCTCTTAAAATAGTGAATCAGGAATCCCGCCCATGTTGGAATCCTTTTTAAAAGATAATTAAACCATCTTTAAGTGTGCTCTCCTAATGCCCTTATTGACATCAATAACCTTTAAATAGCTTGAATTCAAAGCCATTCTTGTATTCCCATTGACCCCTCCAAAACTTAGCTCAACCCAAAGTCTAAACTTCTAAGTTCTAGTTACAACTTTGTTTGCGGTTGAATTTAAGTGCAACCCAAAAGAGCCAAAGTTGAAATTAGAACTGCCTATTAAAATGTCCAGCGCCCAATGTCTTGGATAAAAGGCAAAGTTTTAGATAAATTACTGTTTAAAACTTTGTACTTGTATGAAATTTATAGACTAGTGTGTGTCCAAAGGCAGTTTAGGTTTCTTCTGACTAGTATGAATTAAAACTATTAAAGTAGTTATTAATTAATTATCTAATTTGTTCTGAAATACGTAATTATATCCATTATTACACTGGTGTGGTAATATATCAATTACTTCAAGGGTATGAGACCTATCAACACATATAATTTGAGTAACAAAGTACTCTATAGCCGCGGTTTTAGGGCCAAATTATTTTAAAACTACACACAAAAAAGGAAATACTTATCTTAAAAATATAATACTTAACTAGAATAAATCTTAGCCTTGTATATACGCAAATAAATATAGAGTTTAAGTAAGTATCTTCAATTATCAATTGATGATTTCATATTTTTCCAAATAAGATATTATATTATATAAATGTACATTTGACAAATTATTCTGAATGAGTAAGAAAATAATCTTATTTTAAAAATTAATTATATAGTAATGAAGCAATTCACATTTATAAGCTTTCTTTCTTAAAGCTTTTTTTTTTAATTAAAACAAGTATTTTGTTCTCTTGTTATAGCAAAAAGCAATAATATATTTGGCATAAGCATACAAATTCACTTGAAATGAGAAGCGCTGCAGTTTGCAATGAAACTGCACACTGCACTATGGAAATTCTTAAATCAACTCTAATAATCTCTCTAATTAATCCTGGGGTTTCCCAAAATTGCCTTAATAGTAAAAGTAAGTGTTTTACAAAACAAAAAATACTTGGATTAGTCGACTTGGTAAATTTAACTAAATATACCAGCCAGTGTTTATTTTTATTATTTACGAAGTCTTGTCCTAGGTCAAACAATTTCTAGGCATCCAGTATTGCACGGGTTTTAAGTAGAACGTTTAGAAACTTTAAATACTATATAGGCACAAATTTTGTAGATAATTAATATTTTTTTTTCTTGAAAGGAAAATAAGAAAATAATTACGCCGGCCGACTATCCTGTTGACCATGTTCCCTTGAGATCTACACAACTTTTAATAAGTAAGTGTACATTTAAAATAAACAAACCGTTTTTTTTTTTATTTATTTTAAAAATCTTCTCCATACAAAAATAAACAAGTTTATTCGACTAATAAAAATCATGTTAGCTACAGGATGCTCTAAATTAACTGCGTTCTATTGCTTATTAGTACACCTACATCAAGAATTGATCTTTCAGTACTTTACGGTTCTGTTTTAGTTTTACTAATAAGCAAGTTTGCAATTGTGTATATCTTAGAAGGTAAAACATCCTGTGAAAATTAGAACATAGAAAAACTTTAATATGAATAATAATTTCCAATTTCTACAGTAGACGCTCGATTTGTTTGGAGTTGATTCGTTGATATTTAAAACTTTGGTGGAGAAGGGCTGAATGAGATTCCTGTCCTCTTAATTGAAGCAGCTTGGGCAATAACGATTCTTAAAATTTGTATATATTGTTATTTTCTTCTTCATTTTGAGATTTTGGATATATAGGAAAAAAAAAACATAGTTACTAGAATAAATTATACTTGTAATATAACGTAAAATAAATTTTGTCTCGAGAATTTGACCAATGTTACCTATTTAAAATTATTTACTAATATCACGGAAGCTAATTGAGTAATCTATCAACTAAGTTCAAATAAATAAATTAAAATAAAACTGATTAAAATCTGTGAAACATAACAATTGCCTTTATTTCTACCCATAACTTAAACTAAGGTTTCTAATAGCAAGTACATATACAATACGTTTAGTAAAAACGTTTAAGAAAAAATATCCACTTAAGCGAAGTATTCAGTTTCTTGTGTGTATATACCACTGAATTCCCACCAATGTGGACAAGTCCCACTTCATGTGTTTTGCCTTGTCAAAATCTTTTATTACCAACAGAAACTTACTTACGATTATGCAGACACTCGTACTGACTTCAGTTCGTGCCAATGCAAGGAAATAATAACTTTTTGCAATAAAATTAAGTACTTAGGCTTATACTTCGATCCGATGATGAAGTGAGACTGTCAC
Source organism: Polydrusus tereticollis (assembly GCA_963920685.1). Classification (NCBI taxonomy): domain Eukaryota; kingdom Metazoa; phylum Arthropoda; class Insecta; order Coleoptera; family Curculionidae; genus Polydrusus; species Polydrusus tereticollis. The sequence continues at coordinate 72,544,212 of OY987332.1, forward strand.
ATAGAATATACAACATCTAACCTAAAAAAATGTACAGTCCTTTAAAAAGATGCAACCGGGGAAGACATTGAAAATGCCGAAGCAGAGTGCAACGCTTGTGACTATTTTGAGATTTGAGATCTGCGAAAACTCATAGATTTGAATGTAATATTTAGGTAGTTGATATAAGTTTTATTGATTCATAATATAAAAAATAGTAAAATAAAGGTTATAAACTCTAACGCGCCTCTAAGGTATGGTTTCGCTGGAGCAGTCAGCGGCCGCGGCGCGATTGGTAGCTCGTTACTGGTTTAATGCGATTTGTATGTACACGGTTTCACTGCCGCAGCTCAGCGACACAGCGTTCGCCGTCAATTGCAGCGGCTGCGTTCGGACTGCTAGAGAGACCAGTCTAGCACCGATCGTTCAGCAGAATGCCACCGTTCTCGGCAATTGCTGACGAGTGTTTAATAGAGGAGGTGCAAAAGTAGTCCCCTTTATACAACTACGAGAAGGAAAATTACAAAAATGTTGTAATGAAAGAAAATGCATGAAAAAAAGTGGCAGCAAGTGTAGGGAAGAACGGTAAAGTGTACAAAACCATTTTGTTTATTTTTCAGCATTACATTACAAAGTTTATAATTAGGGTAGACTGGGGCAAGTGCGAAGCCCTTTTTAATAGTTCAAATTTATTTCCTTCCTACTTTAAATATACAATATTTATAAAAATGTCTTTGTAGGAAAGTAATAGTTTAATATGTTTACTTTTCATACTGCATAGGGCACACATGAATTATTTTTGAGATCTTGAGATTTGAATGATTACTTTTTTTTTATTATTTATTCTGAAAAATAATAAGTAATCCAAAATAACACTCAAAAAAGTCCTAATAACAAAAATAATATTTTTATAAACGTATTTATCCGTTCAAAATCCAATGTTTGGCTTTAATCTCTAAAACAGTAGGAATTATTCCCAAGGAGAAACTAAAACAGAAAAGAAACTTTAAGTTTAAAAATTCGAATAATTTTATGGAACTTGTTAAATATTGTATCCCGCAAATTGCACATTAAAATGAAAACCTCCTCGGCGTGTTACTACCGGTTCAGGTAAACGAGTCACTATATCGTCTAGCTGTACTACATTGACATCATTGGTGAGTGGCCATAAAAAATTGTCTTTTAATTTTCTAGTAAACTTGATTTCAAAGCCGTTGTTCAACAGTATTTACCTGGCCAATGAAATGTTTGTTTGCTTTTGGTAATTTGTATTTAACCAGTACCCAGTCTCCAATGGAAATATTGTCTTTGTTTGTTTCAGGAATCTGATCTTCGCAATGCGATTCCAAAGTGAAACTTTGATCCGATTCCATAAAAGGTACACTTTCATTATCTGATTCACTGGAGCTGGATTCAAATTGATACGGACTTGGCCGACTTTGTTTAGTCTTTCGGTCAATTTTCATAGCTGGTTTAGATATAGTAGATGAACTTGTAGAGAGTTTTTATTGACTACTTGCGATAGTACCTGCAATGGTTTGGCTACCTTGAATTAAGCGCTTTCGTTTCCTTAAATTAGATTATTTTTTCTTGCCGATTTTCGGTTGTAGCTGGTAATACAGCTTCAGTTATAGGATCCTGATGATTATTAAGTATATTTTGTTCATTTTGATCAGAGCTGACAATTACTTTGAGATTGGTGGCACTATTATATGCTGATGAAGGAGCTGTAAGTAATTCTGCATTAGATGCTAGTTTCCTTTTAAGTGAGGCGCCAGATGAAGAAGGCTTTACTGTTTTTAACATTGACTGTTCGAAAGTAGCGGTTTTTTCTGTTACGTTCGGTGCTACAGCATTCCTTTCAATATCACTGCGTCCTGGCCTCGGTTGTAAATCTGTTACAGATCCTTAATTTTTCAAGTGTTCCTCCCATCTTTTTAGGGCATCGATGTCATACTTCTCTTTAGGAATAACATGTCTATTAAATGGAACAATACCACCCTTTCTGAATCCTGTTTTTATGATTCCGGAATCTACTTCAGCCCAGGTTTTCACTAGCAATGTGGCGAATTCCCTTTTTGGTAGTCGTTGTCCCTGATGACGTCTTTGCCATGTTATTACTTCCCTCTCCCATATTGCCTTAAAGGATCTACACACACTCAAATCGAGAGGTTGAAGTAAATGACTTGTATGGGCTGGCAGTTTAAGTATATGAATATTTTCTTCTCTTGCGGCTTGAATTAATAAGCAATCCACATGCGAGACATGCCCATCATATATAACAATAATTGATGCCTGATCACGAACCAAAGGAATAAAAGTCTTTAGAAAGTAATTTCTAAATATTTCGGAGGTCATTCATCCATTGGCGCTGGCTGCATATACGGTGTCTTTGAAGAGGTCTTCATTTCTTTCTGAATGCCAGGAACTCTATACAGTATTGCCTTTAAATATTATCAATGGTGGCAATTTTCTACCACTAGCACTTGCTCCTGCCAGGACGGTTATATATTCTCTGCCCGATCCAGCAATAATTCTTGAAGAGGGTTTGCCTTTCGCGCCAACAATTTTAAGACGAGAAGGATCTCTACACAGTGAAGTCTCATCTAAATTGTAAATCCATTCAGGACGATCCTGAAGACCCAACTCCAATATAGCCTTTTCCAATAAAACAAAATATTGGTCTATTATGAATGGGTCCGTAGATTTCTTTCTGCAGTACTCTAAGCTTTGTGGTTTTTTTCATACTCAAAAAGTGCCGTTTTTTAAACTTTATTAGCCAGTCTGTGCCTGGCATATTGTTCTTAAAAGGATTGGAAATATTATTTAAAGTTACAAAGTCATCTTGCCGAGAAAGTATTGGAGGTCAGCCCTGTGTCTTGCTTTTTTCGCCACGGCGCGGCGGCGGCCAGTTACTCTACAGTAGATTGTAATATATGGGATTCTCAATTCGGTACTAGCCATCGACATGGTTAATTGACCTTGATTGACGGCATTTACTGCAGCATTTAATTGCTCCTTCCCATAGGCAGCCCTATCGGACTTTCTTTTATAATTTCGTACCATGACGCCAACTCTCTGTAAAGAATAAAAGCTTTAAGTGTCAGTGCCAACGAACTTTAGCATTCCCAGGAAAATGGGGCAAGTGTAAACTAACCTTTACACTTGCCCATTACAATTTTCACACATGCCCCACATTATGTTTTTTATGGGGGAAGTGCAAACCTGTTCGTGAGTAAAAACCGCTTTTAGATTTGATCGGTATATAGGATTTTAAAGCTACAACAATTGACTAAACATAAGAAAATGCAATAAAACTAAAAGTATATTATAAGTTTTTACCTTTGACCAATTTTTTATGGAGATATCACACACTATTCAACGGACCGATTCGGAGATTATGTTACAAATGACTACTCAGAAAGAAAAAAACACCTGGTTACTCGCCGGGAGTGGATAATTCAACATCGCTAATGTATAGTTAGTTGCCTCGGACCACACAGACAAGTAAACTTTCAATATTGCCTGATTGGCGCTCTGATTTTCCACTTACCCCAGTTTTACACTTGCGCCAGTCTACCCTATACCATATTCAAATCCAACATTATGCATACGAAGGACACATTGATCAGTACTTAATGACAACCGTAACTCTATTTCGATTGGTCAAGCGGCAATAAAACTAAAAGGCCCTTGGCGACAGGGTTGTAATTAGTTTACCGGTGATTTTCGCATTATTGCATTGTATCGTTTGGTGTTATTGTTTGTTGTCAATATTCTGATATAAATATTTGTGTTTTTGACCGTTGCATTTGAATGTATACAGGGTGTTTCAGAAGTACTAACCTGAACTAACCTAAACATGTGTCCGGAGTTGCCCCGTTTTTGATGTACAGGGTGCGTAAGATTTTTAAAAAAATCGTTTTTTTTATTATTTTTGTAAATATCCTTTTCCCGATTTTATTGCAATTTGGTACCGTCATTCATAATGATAAGAGGCTTAATTAGCCCTAACTAGATGAAATTTATTAAGTTCAGTGGCGTCCCGGGAAACACTTCAACAGATATTATTGACAAAAAATGTACGCCACTGACTTTTTTCTAATTTAGATATGTTTTTCCGGATATACCAACTGATGATACAATTTCAAAATGTTTTGATACTTTGACGTTTTATCCAAATTGATTTGTTTACTTGGTATGGTGCAGCTCTTATTTAAATATGGTACCTATAGTATAAATTCAAGTGTTAATATGACGCTTGTCGAAATGGAGAAATTTGGGCTAACATCTCCTCTTCATCTTCTTCCTCCAACAACAGCATGCAACTAATGTTATCGGCGTTCATTATAAATCATACATAGGCGCTTGCACTACGAAATACGAATATGATCTGAAGCGCGCTGCTCCACCCGCGCCACAAACCACCCTGCGACGACGGCCGATTGCTACGCTCTACGCTCGATCGCGAACGCCAACCGCACCCGCTGACTGCTCCAGCGAAACCATACGTTTACTCCCGACTTGGTCTGATCCCGATCATTTTAATGCGGTGTGACGTCAGGGACAAATGCAACACAAGAATTTCGAATTCGGTACCCATACTTACGTGCCCGTGCGATAATATAAACATTTTCAATGTTAAAAGTAATTTTATAAGTTTTATACTGAGTATGACAGTATTTTCTAGGCGTTGTATTGAAGGAGTTTACAGCTTTGGTGGAATCAATATTAAGCTATGGTATAGTCGCATGGGGTGCTGCATACATCACTGCTGTAACCCCTCTCATAATTGCGCAAAAACGCATTCTAAAAATAATATACTTTAGGAATTAAACTTATCCCACTGATCTGCTTTATAGAGAGACTGGTATTTTATGTATAAGAAAACTATACCTAGAAATGTTTTAAAGAGAAATACCGAACGACTTAAAGATGTTTATTTTCTTCGGGGCCAAAAATGTACAATAAATTGCCATTAAATTTAAGAAATAATCCCTTTCGTAAAATAAAAAAAAGAAATACCAGCTTGGCTATTACAGACAGATATAGGGTACTTTGACATATTTTAAAAATAAGAAATATAATTAATGTGATACGTAACCAGATGCCTTCTGTAACTTATCTGTAATTTATAAAATAAAACAACCTTGTGAATACATGTTAGGCTGATCGACATTATTATAGCAAGTGTACACACAAGCCATTAAGGTATATTATACACTATAATTATTACTGACTTATAAAATAAATAGGTATATTTCAACTCTGTAAAATCTTATAAAATGAATAAAGAATTAAATTGAATTGTATGATGTTGTTTTGCAACAATTGTTTTCCAACGACCCAAACTCAGTTCTTCAGTACCTAGCTACTTCAAATAATTTTAAAATTGTATCCCCGCATAGCATTTAGGTAGGTACCTTGCTCTTTTTAAGATATTTGTATTGAAAGTTTTCAAATTGACGCCCTGTATGAAAATCTTTTATCCGTTAAAGCAAAACAAATAGTACTATTAAATATATTTTAAAAATTCAAGAGTGAAAAGATAGTTGTTGACGATAAAAAACAAACTTTTTAAATAGAAGTTGTGGGAATGGAACTAAATCGCTAGAATCTGTCATAAGAAAAAACAATTGAGTAGCGCGCCTGAGTATTTTTAACCATTCCACATGTTTTTTGAATGGAATACCTTATATATTACTATATACTCTGTTCAGAAACATATTATATGTAATCTATAAATGCTTCAGAAATATTAAAATATTTTGAAGGTAAATTGGCATCTGAAATGCTGTGGACGTATATTTTGTCTACTTTTATAGGTAGGCCCATGGCTGCTGCGATATATTTCGAATAATAAGAATAAACTTAATTAGTCTAAACCAAATATTTCATTCATGAACGAGGGGAAATGCTTTTAAACTTTTTACTGCAAAATGGTCTCTTCGCAATGAACAGCTTCTTCAAGAAGAGCCCCCAAAGAAAATGGACATGGGCTAGTCCGGATGGGGTAACTAGGAACGAAATAGACTTCATAATTACAAATAACAGAAATATGGTGCACGATGTATCAGTCCTTAACAACTGCTCAATAGGAAGCGATCATAGACTAGTCAGAGCTAGGATCACAATAAACCTTAAGAAAGAAAGAACTAAAATAATAAATAAAAAACATCGAATAGGATGGACTCCTATAGAAAATACCAAGGCCTATGAAGAGGCTGTTCGAAAAAGTCTTGAAGAGGCAGACTTGGAGGAAATGGACGTAGAAACAATAAACAATCGCCTGTTGGAAGCCGTGAAGAACGCAGAAGAAAAGTATAGGACGAGGAGCAGAGGAAAGGAAGATAAAATCAGCATAGACACAAAGAACCTTATGGAGAAACGAAGAGAGCTGAAAAACAAGAATGACACAAACAGGGACGAACTAGGACAATTAAATAGAGATATCAGCAAGGCGGTAAGGAGAGGCGTAAGGCAATTTAACACCAATCTAGTAACGACCGTCATAGAAGAAAATAAAAGCTTAAAGGTACTAAAAAGAAGCCTCGCTATGGGTAAGAAAAATATATCCAAGCTTGCAGATCATCAGGGACAAATAACATCAAATAAGGATGAGATTATCAAGATCGTAGAAGAATTTTACAGAGAGCTGTACAGAGAAGAGAACAAAAACGAAGATATTAGGATCAGGAAAGTGGAAAATGTAGGTTCAGAGGACCTTCCAGAGATAACAAAAGCGGAAATCTCAAAATCATTAAATGAGATGAAGAACAACAAAGCAGCTGGGGATGACCAAATTGTTATTGAGGCAATTAAGGCAGGGGGTCATACGTTACTAAAAGCTCTGGCTCTGTTGTTTAACGCGTGCCTCTTCCAGGGAGCAACACCGTCCAAATGGGACAAAGCAGTAATAATAATAATGCACAAAAAAGGGGATATGACTCAGTTGAGCAACTATAGACCGATTAGCTTGTTATCTCACCTGTACAAACTGTTTATGAAAATAATCGCTAAAAGGCTAACATCAAAATTAGACTTCTATCAACCTCCTGAACAAGCCGGATTTAGAGCTAAATATGGAACAAATGACCACCTACAAACCATCAAAACACTGATTGAAAAGACTATTGAATACAATAAACCTTTGATCATGGTCTTCGTTGACTTTGAGAAAGCATTTGATTCTGTCAACCAAAAAGCAATGCTTGGTGCTCTGGCTGAATGTAGAATAGACTATAGGTACACCTCCCTCATTAAATATATCTATGAACACGCTACAGCTTGTGTAAGGCTTCACGAAGATACGGATACCTTTCGTATTGAAAGAGGGGTTCGTCAGGGAGACACAATTTCTTCAAAGTTATTCACAGCCCTGTTGGAGTATGCATGTAAATCCGTCGACTGGAATGAAATGGGTATTAATATAGACGGAAAGTTTTTAAATAACCTCAAGTTTGCGGATGACATCGTACTTATCGCTGACAGCTTTGACCAGGCACAGACATTGCTACAAGGACTCTTCACTGCTACAAGAGGGGTTGGCCTCAAGATAAATTTTTCTAAAACCAAATTCTTGACCAACCTGGTTCACGCCAAGAATATCTCTGTAGATGGCAAGGACATCGAGCCAGTAACTTCTTACAAATATTTGGGCCACGAGATAAAAATAGGTAGGGATAACCAAACATGCGAGCTAGTAAGAAGAATAAGCCTAACCTGGGCTGCATTTGGAAAGCTGAGAGACCTTTTCAGATCAAGTATTCCAATGAGTCTGAAAAAAAAAATATTTGATCAATGTATTCTGCCTGTAATGACGTATGGTGCAGAGACCCTAACGTTAACAAAAGCAACGGTGTCCAAATTGCAAGTTACCCAAAGAGCGATGGAGAGAATAATGTTAGGGATATCGTTACGTGATAGGATTCCTAATGCCATCATCCGCAGACGATCAGGAGTAACAGACGTTGTTGTAAGGATAACCACCCTAAAGTGGAACTGGGCTGGCCATGTAGCGAGGACTAACGACGATCGATGGACAAAGAGAATTTTGGAGTGGAGACCCCGAATACAAGCACACAGAAACCGGGGACGGCCTCCAACAAGATGGACCGATGACATAAAGAGATTAGTATCGAACTGGATACAGGTGGCGCAAAACAGGACCGTTTGGACGGACATGCGAGAGGCCTACGTTCAGCAGTGGACATCAGGGGCTATATGATGATGATGATGATGATGATGAAATATTTCAAGAACGTCTGCAGCTTTTACATATTAGCTGAACAACGAAATTGTTCCCCTAGAGGCATTCACACAAGTTAAATGTCTCCTCATATATTTTCCTATATTTATTGTCTTGTAGTTACGCCACTATCTGCAACAGATATAGGTTGTGATATAAACCAAGTATACCATGCACGGACATTACTCTACACCGAAGAGCACCGTAAAGGGTTTTTCCTCCAGTACTTGTACATGAAAATGAAAAAAATAAAATATTTACATACCCTTAATCAGCGCCTTTCGGCGGCCTCGCCAGTCTGTGAGCAGCCATTTTTTGAAACTCTGGCACCTAACTGGGGCGTGTCTACAACGCACACTCGGACACAATGTCAACTAAAAAATAAATTTGATATAAAGTAACCCAGCGTGAGTTTAATAAATGTATTTTATTCTTTTAAACTTTGGTTATACGCTATTTTAAGTGAGGAAAGTGCTAATTTACCGCACTATTGCTACAAAGAGGCAATGCTTTCATGTTGTCAATGTTTGCGGACGTTAAAATAATTTTTGTATTTTCCTTGAATGTTGTAAACGTACACGGTTGTAGATAAAATAGCGTAAGTATAGATCTCATATGGCAACTGTTATGCCCATGCTCGGCTTGCAAACTTAACTTTTATATACGTTACATTTGTCATTCAATAATTTCTAAATTTGATGAGGGCAGGGCATAAAAGTTTTCGATTTTTTTCTTGGTCTTTTGTTTATAATTCAGCTAAGATGCTGTTGATCAGATCTCCTAACCTATCAATGAAAATGAATTATATTGGTATAAACAACAAAGTCATTTTAGAAAAAAATTATTGAAAACTGGTGCTTACTTAACAAATACCTATTAATTTTGATAACTGGTTATTTTTTTATATAAGTGGACCAAAAATCACTCGGAACGGTAATTTTTTTTTTAATGAATTAAAAAAAACGTTCTAAAATATTGATCAGCAAAGTATTACGTGTATCCAAGTTTTTTTTTTTTTAATATACGCCATTAATACAGGGTCTTACTTAATGATAGGTTGTAACTTCAAGGGCTCATTCCTGAACCAAATTCAGGTAGAAAAGTTCACATAAACATGTGTTCCAACAAGTCTTATTTCGTTTTCGAGAAAAACAATTTTTCGACATGCAATGAAGTGGCTTTTATTTTTTTTTCTCGAAAGCGAAGTAAGATACGAAAAAATATCAACAGACAAAAAAGTTATACTTTTAGCTGCTTAACTCGAAAACAATATAAAATCTTTGAGCAAGTCAGTGGCGTACATTTTTTTTGTCAATATTATTCGTGAGACTGCCCACCGGGACGCCACTAAAACTCATAATTATCAACTACTTAGTGCTAACTTAGCGTCTTGGTACAACGAACAAAACTGCCAAATTTCACCATAATCGACAAAAGGATCTTTGAGATATTAATAAAAAGTCGATTTTTTTTTTAAACTTTGACACCCTGTATCTTGAAAACCAGACTTATTAGGACACATTTTTATATGAACTTTTCTACTTGAATTTGTTTCAGGAGCCCTTGAAGTTACGGCCTATCATTAAGTAGTCACCCTGTATCTTGTATATTTTTTTAAATTTTTGAATTCTACAATCAATAAATCTAAACATATTGGCTATCTAACAGTGTACAAAACGATATCTCCTAAAATTCAATAAAAAGCCTTGAAAGAACCCGCACAAAATTAAGCCAACTCCCTTCATAAACTTAACACTTCGCAAAATGCGCCAACTACGTATGCGCCGGCCATTTTGTATTTAGAAGTGACAGAAACAACATTATTTTGGTGAATTTTGCATATTTAAAGGCGTTTTCAGAAAGAAAAAACAAAAAATGAAATCAAAACGAACAAGACGATGTAACTTACCCAAAACTAACAACGGGAAAAAGCCTTATTTACTCAAAAAGTATAACAAACAAATAAAAATTTAACAAAAAATTATACTCCAGACGAAACGACAGAAGACAACCCCTCACAAATCCAAACACAATACCACAAAAATCAAATGCAAACTCAATAAAGCCAGTGGCGGAGGTACTGGAGGCAAATCTGCAAAAATTAGGGAGTCATTTCTCACCGAATTTTCCAAAGTAATGCAATCACAGATCCAAAATATGTTAGCAATTTTTATGAATGCCAACAAGTTATGGCACTGCAGTTTGAGATTAGCTACTTTAACCATAAACATACCTATAAACGGAATAAAAGGCAAAAAACTCGAAATTATTGACTTTGTAGAGAGAAACTGCATTGATGTTCTTCTCATTCGGAAAACATGGCTAAAAGGAGACAGACTAACGTTTCCAAATGATACAACATATAGAAATTATATGTATAAGGCTCAAGGGAGGCAACATGATTCTTGTTAAGAAGAACATCATCGCGGAGGCCGTGCCGAGCCCATCAAATTGCACTCACATTGAAAGAAAGACTAAAAACAAATGTGTGCGGAGGGCTAAATACTACAGTTAATAAGTTGAAGAAATAGTCCACTCTTGCAGTGGAGTTGATGTATTGGAAATCTTCTTCCGCAAATTTTAGGTAAGTTTTCTCTACATGTTTGAAACGTTTAAACATTTATTATCAGGGGATACTAGGGATACTAGGAGATATAATGGTAAGTAAAACGACCAGTTTGAATTAAAATGTGACTTACCCAAAATGGAGTGGATACAAATTTGTAGTTATATCAAATTAATGAGTATAGAGACACAATGACTTCCATTCTGGAAAAGAGAACGTTCGCCGTGTCGTCAGAAAATGATCCGAAACCAAACAAATCAGAGCGGGCGTACCACAGGGTACCCCCTGGCGCCAGCACTGTATAACGCATATACTAGTGATGTGCCCAAAACAAGTAACACTCAAAACCTATCTCTTCGCCGACGACACGTGGATTACTGTTTCCTCAAGAAGCCCACCATGGGCGGATTGCAAGGGCGTGTAAACCTCATTTAAATATGGATGGACGATTGGAATATTCGGCAAAACGACGCAAAAACTCAAGCCATCTTCTTTTAAAAATCTATAGTCAATATTCCTGAAAACAGGATAAAATTTAAAAATAGTACAACAAGAATCCCCCACAGTCTTATTTACACACAGAATTACACAATCAAAGACCACCTAAACAAGCTTATAATAAACTATTACAACACATAAACGCTCACCCATATCTGGGACATACAAGCTACCTCGTGACTATCTACCTCCATAACTAACCTAAACAAACTAGCAAATAAAAATAATATCTTCCAGTTCTAGTAAATTCTGAAATCAGCCTAACTAAAATTGATACATCGATTCGATCTAAAAGCATTTTAAGTATGATTTATTGTGTTTTTCTTGGTGAAACTTCTAAGTAGGTACTAATGCAAGGTATGTAAATAAGTGTACGCCAAAAATAAGCTATCATTTAATCAAAGTTACTGTTTGAAACAGTTTAAATACCAGTCGATAGGAATCAATGGAGCCTTTTTACATAGTAAATAATATTTTAGAATTTTAATATTAAAAAGGAGTTGACCATTCTGCCTTACTGTAATTGCAGGTACTTTACATTATTTTATTTATTTTACATTTTGCGATTTTTAAAAATAGTTTCCACACGTTTATCAAACCGCAAAAATAGTACGTAATTGGACGACTTTATATAGATTAGATTCAAAAAGTAAGACAATTAAAATTTAAGGTTATTTATGGTATAGGAAACTCCATCCGAAGACAACCTGTCGGTCATAAAACATTTCTTAGAAAACGTGTTTCCTTAAAAAAAATTTCTTATGATGTCTTTTTTTGCAGATGCAACGTTCTAGCAAAATTCTTAAATTAGCATTACAAATGACAAAACCTCTTCAGACCAGAGGGACTCTAACTCTTTAACAAATAGCTTCATATCAACAGATGACATGTCTGTATAATATTGATTGATGATATGGGCAATGTATCACAAGAAATTAACAACGAAATACGGGCTTACAGAATAAAGCATTATAAATTGGTTGATTGAAGGAATAAACATTTTCTAACAATCTATTTTTTTTTACATGAATATAATACGTTGTTCTTTAAATTAAATGTTCTTAAGACAATGATTATTCTGTAAGAATTGCAAATGTATATAATATAAAGTGTTTGTTAAAAGAATAGGGTTGTAAGTTTCATACAATAGGTTCGTGTGCCAACTTTTATTTTCATAAAAAAGAAAATGCGAATATTTAGCCCCTTCCAAGAATTTATCAAACTAAAATTAGCGTTTTTCGAAAAAAACATCCAAATTTTCGCTAATTGGCAATGCTCCAGAATGGTACGCATGGCTCAATTGTAAAAATTTTGACGCTATTACACACCTAAAACTTATTCAAATATTAGAATTTTAAAATTTTATCTTGAATAATTTAAGCGATAATTAAAGAAACTCATCTTCAGGATACATCATTTGGGGGAGCTGTGGGAGGCATTTCCCGATACATATTTATAGCAAAAGTTATATTGATTGTTGAAAGGCAAAAGGTCATAAGCGAGACATTTCGTGAAATTGAGATTTGAACGCTTGAAGTATCAGTTCCTACTACGATTTTTTTGTCGCTTTATTTGGGAAAAAATTAAATCTTAGTTGCACCAATTTGCTATTCCATTTATTTTTAAATATTGGTGGTTATCCTGTTTTGCTACAGATCAAATAAATTAAGTTTTGTTGTTTGATCCCTTTTGCCATACATGCTTTTTCTGTGATCGCGACGTCTATCCGATTATCCTGGATCGAAAGTATATTCATTTCTATTTTATATAATTTTACTTTATTGAACTATTATTCAAACATTAATTTATCATCTCTTAGCTATATTAAATATTTTAACAAATATCGTTAAATCGCTTTTAATATTTAACCTTACCTCTTATATACAAAACGTGGTGCAAATGAAATAGCACTATTTTACACCGACATATAACCATCATTGATAAACGCGAGTCTATTAAGAATTTACTACTATACTGTGACTGCTATCCTAGACGAATCGGAACAAAACAATTTTGTCCATGATCGATTGTACTACAATATTTTGCATTTACTGCATTTACTGAAACCATTCAAATTAATTTTTTACTTACTAGGCACACATAGATGCCAGTAGATTCTGTGTACGCTAATAGTGAAAGAAGTATTAAAAATTCTATCATTTGGGCTCCTTCTCAATGGTAAAGTTCTTTTCACGAAAAATGGTTCTGACTTAATGAGGGCAATAAAATGATGCTAAGTATGGTCGTAAATGAAACATAAATAAAGGACAAACTTCTTGAATATCCTAACGGTTTAAGATCGTTTTGGTCGGCAGCTAAGGCAATCAGTCATAACTTTACCAAGTCAACCATTCCACGTCTAACACGTTCTAATGGCACCATTGCGACCAAAGCACAGGAACAAGCAAGCTTACTGGCGGAACTATTCTCTTCACATTCAACGGTTACTTTTCAGGAAAAAACTCCACCGAGTATTCCTCCTGTAGAATCGATAATGCCCGAGATTGTTTTCCGGCACTGCCATGTTAAACGTATCTTGAGGAGTCTTGACACCAAAGAAGTTTCTGGTCCTGACGATATTCCAGTCATCCTAATTAAGACATGCGCTGACGAATTGACACAGGAATTTTATAGGATTTTTAAATCATCTTACAAAAAAGGAATATTTTCTTCTTGCTGGAAAACTGCGCGAGTCCAGCCCATACCTAAAAAAGGCAAGAAGACCTTGCCACATAACTATCATCCAGTCGTATTGCTTTCGGTTGTATCAAAAATTATGGAGAAGGCTATCAACGAAAAATTATTTAAAGTACCTGGACGGCTTCAACATTATTAGTGGCCGCCAGTATGGATTCCGTAAGTCTAGATCAACAGGAGACCTTCTCGCTTATGTAACTCACGTTTGGAACAGCGTAATAGAATATTATGGGGAGTCCCGAGCGGTAGCACTAGATATTTCCAAGGCCTTTGACCGAGTATGACATGAGGGGCTCCTAACTAAAGTGAGAGCGTACGGAATGCCGGTTTAATTTTGTTCATGGCTGTCAAATACTCTTAAGGACCGTTCTCTGTTAGTTGCGATAGACGGATTTCTTTCAGACACCTACAAGTAGGTTATATTGAAAATATTATATTATTTCTGGTTTTTTCATTTGATTAAATCAATATATTAATATAGAGTACCAAGTATAAAAGTATCATTACTTGTATATTTAATCCGACCTTTACTGCACCTTTATAGTTTGCTTAACTATTGCCGGAGGATTGGGATCGACCCTCTACATTCATTGCAGTCATTAAATCAAAACCATTTTTCGTGAAAAGAACTTTACCTACATAGTTTTTCAAACGGCAAGACCAGACCCACGGCCTTACAATGTTGAATAATTATGCTTCAAAGATTTTAATAAGTGGGACGTCTTGGGTGAGAAGTATTTTAAAGAAAACCTAATTGGAGAAATCAGTAAAGTTCGAGTTTGCACTTTTAAGAAAAGGACGCTAATAAAATTACAATAAAAAATGTTCAGTTTTGAAATAGAAGTTTAAATGAGAGTAAAAGCTGCTCTCACTAGTTACTACAAATCACGTTTTCCAATATCTAAACAAAAACTCGATGATCTCAATAACGTTTGCAAAAATAATGTTATACCGCCTGTTTTTCATAATGAATATACTAATATTCCAATAAGAAGTATAAGAGATACTGTACCCGTTTCCGATATAGAAAAAAAATTTAAATAAACTATTATTCTTAATAGCTGTTATCTACACATTACGAAATAAACTTTGTTAAATTTATACATGCTTATTTAATCTTTATTACCCCAATGTCAAAATAATAATCAACATAATAGTCAAAACTATTTACTTTCATGTTAACATATTCTACCTGTTTAATCTACAAAAAAAACTGCTGATTAATGGAATGAGCTTGTTGAAAAATTAATACCTATAAGCTATTTACTAATCAAGTGGGTTAAATTTTTTTTTAGTCGCCACCACTAAATACTAGAGTGGTTGAAACCACTTAGCTGATTTCCAACATTCAATGCTTGACTGGTTAAAACGTTTTACTTTAGCGCCTATATTCAGTACCAAGGTAATTAAAACGTTTGACCTAATCATTTACATTTAAAACTAAAGTGTTTAAATCTATTTATCTCATTACTATCATTCAATTTGTAAGACTTTTTACTTTTTTATGAGAGGTTATGTTTGTGTATTAATAGTTATTACAAAAAACCCACCCTAGGTTTGACTGTTGTTTGTGAATAACGTTGAAAAAAAAGTTTTACCTCTTAACAATCCACACAACTTTTACGTCCATATACTAATGGGTCATCTAGTAGAGGATTTTAGCTCAATGTTAAAACTCTTTAGCAAATGCTTGCACAAATTCCTAAGCCGAAAATATGACAGTCTAACCCAACTTACCTTATTCCAAAAGTTGATGGTTTCCGGGGCATCAAATTTATTATTTTTTAAAAAATTTTCCATATATTTGGTCTTAATAATAACAGAATTCGCACGAAATTTGGTACTAAGGGTTTTTCTATGATACGAAATCCAGATCCTATGACAGTTTCGATGTACCTTATAAAGGACGCCACCAGCAGCATTAATTCTAAACCTTTATAACTTTTCTGTACCTCGGTGTATTAAATTTCTAGCAATAATCAAACAATTCAAACAAGCGACCTTTTCTGAGATATTAATTAAATTGAAATTTTGTATTGCGTACAAAAACTCGTCGTTACCTTCCTTCACACTTAATCCAAGTTTAGGACTGGTCCATAGGATGGGCCGAAAAAAAATTTTTTAAACATCATAGTGCACAAAACTTGCCTCTAGGGTAGCTTAGTAAAATGCAAAAAAAATAAAAAATAAACTACATCTTGCGGTAATGCATCGCTCTCTTGAATTTTTAAAATTTATTAAAAAAATAGAGTTCTTATTCGTTTGTTTTAGAGTGATAGGCGAATAAGATAAAAAAAAACTGCTATGATGAAAAAGTTTTGAAAGAAAGCCAAAGAAATACGTTGGAATACAAAAACAACCAAAATTTACTAATTTAAGGTAGCGCAAAGCATTTAAAAATCCTTAATTTAACGCATTTAAGACGTACCCGAGCAGCGAACCCGCACGACGCTCTTTGTTGCGTGTTGGAATCCGTCAATTCCTGTTGTCCTCCCCCTGCCCCCCCCCCCTCCATACCGCTTTTTCTATTCTGTGCCAATAGACTGTCCCCACAATGTAATGCGTGTTCAACCAGACAATGACACGGGCGGTTTGTTGTTTCTGTGAGTTAAATATAGTGTTTGTTTATAGTAATTTGATTATATTAACCACTTTGCCATGGCTGATCCTAAGAAATTTACTTGCAGCTAGTTTAATTGCCCGTTATTTGGTCACTTAAAAGAGTTACCTGTTAGTAAACTTCTAACTTACGAAGACGTTCTGAAGTGTTTCTTCCATGAACATTCCCACATAGCAAAAAAAGTATATTCACATCCTGAGAATATGCTATCGACAGCCCATAACTCACATTCGTTTAGGTACATCCATAGCATATCCATGTCATATTTAGAAATTGATTAAAATCATGTTCGTTTGGATATATCCATAGCATATCCAAGTCATATCTAGAAATTGGTATAAAAATCATAAGTCAAAAAAGTGAAATTAAAAATAGTATTAAAAAGATTTTCCTACTTTAGTATTTTTAAAATAATATCTAAATTTCTTTAGGGCAATGCGATTGCTCAGTTTGGTATTTAAATCTCCAACTTTTGGCAGCCCTGCGCACTTCGCGCTTGGGATGACATTACATAACCTCAGTTTTTGTCATTTTCTCTGCTCTCCTCGATCGTCTCGTAGTCGTGGCGTGTTAAGTTTTTTTGGTGGTTTGTTTTTCATTTTCTTACAGTTCAGTAAGTATGTTCATTGTTTAATAAAGTTTGGCATGTGAATTTGTAAACAATAAGTGAACAATATAATAGAAACCTGTTTTTAAAGTGCTCAGACATTACTCTACATTTTTTTAACGTAAATATTTTCTCAACCATTCATTTATGTTTTTCTTTTCAGGAAAAACGAAACTGACGTTATAAAGCAGTAACTCCTTAATTTAAAAAACTAATAATTATGTCTGTAATTGTTTTTCTAGAGTTTGATTGTGCTCTAATAAAGCCTGTTTTAATATGTTTACTTGATTTGATTTAAACAAATATGAGACTGACACTTCAATATTAAGTATTAGAAACGTCGATTGACCCAACATTTCGAGATACGACGGCCATAGTGGCCATGTCGGCAAAATACTCTGGATTCTTAAATTTAGTAGGGGTAGTTAGCCGCAATAAAATCCTTGACACGACAAATTATTATTTGCCAGCTTCCCAAAGGCTCTATTGAGTGATGTTTCCATTGGAATGGTATATAGTATAGCCTATTTACATTTACAATCTATTCGATGAAAATTCCAAGCAAGAATGGGCATCATACCTGCCTACAAGCAGAAATCTGTAAAATAATAATTTAATTTTGGATACGCGAATCTGTGGCATTCGGATAAAGAATGAAAAGTAGATTTACTACTAACCCTACAACCTAGTGTCGTCGGTTCGAGTCCGATAGATTTCTACTTTTATTTATTTATTTTTTTATTTTATCTGCATTTTCATTCTTGGTCTAAATACCAGAAATTTAGAAGTAAAATTTAAAAATCGGGTAATTCCTATTTTGGGCATAACGAATATACTGTGTATGTCATTGATATACACATACGAATCTTCTGTAAATGTGCGGAGGATATGCTAAATGTCCGGAAACGCATTTTCTCAGCATGTCCGACTTGTGGCCAAACGCATTTCATATGCATATACGTAGTATATATATGTATGTTCTATGAATCTGCGGAGGATGTGCCACTCAATATCCATATCCGAAAGAGAATATATTTCATATATCCACAGGATATCTTTTTGCTATGTGGGTTATATCTTAGCTTTGAAAACAAATTGGAATTGTGGACGTAAAGGAAACAAAAAAAAATTTTCCAAAGACATGAAAGGAAGTTGGTTAAACGTGAAATAAGTCAGTCCCAGGCCCGTGGAGAGCAAATCCGGGACCGGGGGCTGAAAATTACGGGCCCCTTCATGCAATTTCAAAAGTTAGGTTTTTAGGCTGCGAAAAAACAACCTTAATCATGTCATATAATTTTATATTGAAATAAATACAATCATGAGTTCAATGTTAACAAATTTAAAATTAATTCACAGTTCAAATATTGCAACATTCTCAACTAGTCTAAAGATATAATTATGTATAGTAACATTCTTGAAAGTTATGTTGCTTCTTTATATATTTATAATAATATATATAAAATGTTATTTATTACATATTTATGTTCAAAAAACTATACTACTTTGCCCGTGCCGGATATTTTTTCATTCACTAAAAAATTACATTACGTTGAAAAAAAATTTTTTTGAACAGTCCCCACAAAACCCCGGGCCCGGTAGCAATTGTCCCGTCACCCCCCCCCCCCCTCTCTCGTCAGGCCTGGTCAGTCCACTAGTAATTTATTATCACAGCCGTCTTGCTCAAAAAAGGCAGATATAGAAACTCTTCTACTAGATGAGTTCAAATTCGAGTAAACAAATTGAAGTTGACAGCGATGAAGATTTCGCAGAACTGCAGCCTGAAATTGAATCACAGTGGCAAATGCGCATTAAATTGGAAAATACTGCGCTGACTAGCGATCGCTTTGGGTTATCAGATGGAGTAGCTGCAGCTGTCGCTTCAAGTGTGTTGCAATATCTTGGTATTGTAAGTGATGATGACCACATCCATGATGTTGAGAAAAAGAAACTTAGAAGGGAAAAATGTATTAACCGCTCAGAATTTCAAAATCAGAACAAAAAAAAACATAACCCAATTCAGGGACTTAATTTTGATGGGAGGAAGGATAACACTCTCGTGATTGAGAAAGTAAACTCAAAGCAGTTTCGAGGAACCATAAAAGAGGAACATCACTTAATTTTACAAGAACCAAGTTCGGTGTACGTTGGTCATGTTTCACCCACTTCTGGGTCTGCTCGAAACATAGCCAATAGCATTCTTTCTTATTTAACTGAAGCTGGATTTTCTCTTCATGAACTGGACGTAATTGGATGTGATGTCACGGTTACTAATACGGGGTGGAAAACGGGTGTCATTCGCACAATTGAAGAACAAGTAAAAGACTAAAATACCGCTACAGTGGGGGTATCTCTTTTACATTTCAATGAATTGCCTTTCCGGCATTTGTTTCAAACTTTAGATGGTGAAACGACTGAGCCGAAATCATTTAGTGGTCCGATTGGCACTAAGCTCAGTAAATGTGAGAAACTCCCAGTGATAAATTTTGACGAGTTTGATTTTTGTTGAGTGTGAGTTTCCAGAAATTGACCGAAAATTTTTAAGAAAAGATCAACAGTACCTGCTGGACATAAGTTACGCTATAAAATCAGGCAGCTGCCTTGAAGATTTATCTGTTCATGAACCTGGCCCACTTTGCCACGCAAGATGGTTAACAACGGCAAATAGAGTCCTCCGAAGTATTGAAAACCCAACAGATGAACTCAAGATATTAGTTTCTTTTATCCTAAAGTCATATATGCCTGTATAGTTTCATATCAAGAAAAGTGAGTACTTCACAAATGATCCAGAATATTTTTTTAAAGTTATAAAATCGTCAAGATTTCTGCCAGGAAAATTGCTGAAAATCATTAACCCAAAAATTGTGAGAAACGCATTTTTTGCCCATCCAGAAAACTTGCTTTTGACTATGATAGTAGATAAAAGGGATCATATAAGAGAGTTGGGTTTCAGAAGAATTCTAAAGGCTAGAAACTTATCTTAAAGACAGTCAATCAGGAATTTTTAACCACCTAAAATTAATTTCCTGGCTACATACTACATTGAAATCATTGACTGGAACACCACTAGACTTTCACCACCACCTTTACTGCGAAGAGTAACGGATGCAGAGATTGGATCAAAAGTCAAATCAGGTGAAACGGCGGCTGAGTGGAACTTTGATAAATTTCCATGTCAAACTCAATCAGTTGAACGATGCGTGAAGCTGGTAACCGAGGCGCTACAAAAAGTTGTCGGCTTTAATTCAAGAGATTATTTCATAAGAACTACACTTCTTTCAAGATCTGCAATGCCAAGTTTTTTAAACAAATCTTATTTCAGACTCCCAAAAGAAAGTGAAGATAAGTAAAGGACTATATTATATCATTACATACTGAAATTTTACACAATCAGAATTTTTTGTTGTTTCCATGGAAATTTGTCAAATTTTGTGAAAAATGTATGTTTTTTTTAAACGTAAAACGTTAATAATAATTGGTAAAGTGTATTATTTTTTGCTTTATTTATCTTTCCCATACTTTCTTCAACTAAAATATGCCTATAGCTCCTTGTTATAGAAGTTAATTGATTTTCCTCCATTTATTAGAAAAATAATTAAAATCGTATATTTTCTAAAAGTTTAGGGTCGATGCGCTACCGCCAAATGTGAAAATTTATTTTTATTTTTTCTGCATTTTACTAAGCTACCCCAGAGGCAAGTTTTCCGCACTATAGCGTTAAAAAAAATAAGAAAAAAATTTCGGTCTACCTTACTGGTCCACGCTCCTTAATTTTTTTCTATGAATTCAGATTTGGAATGTCGGTCGAGCAGGCATTTTTTATTGAATAAAGAAATTAAAACGATAAAATAACATTTTGGGCACCATCGAATATTGTACTAAGGTAAGTTGCGCTAGATCGTGCCAGTATTCGGTACAGACCTCTTAGAGACATCCTGTATAAACAAACTTTTTTACCTTTTTAATATTTCAAAATTCTAATAATCACTCTTTTTATGAATTTGTTTACTTTTACCTTTATGTTATTTTATTTTTAATTCAGCTCATAAAGTCATCAGGACTAAATAACAACTCTATGGCATGACAGTTTTTAATTTAGTTTTGACAAGTCCAAATAATGACGCATTGAAAAGGTTTTTGTATTTTTGCTTTGCGCTGAACATTTTTAATTAATTTTAAAAATTCGCTCGGAAACCTCATTTCTTGTTTAATTCAATTTTTTCTAATATCAAGTGTCAAAGGGAAATAAAGAAGAAACGTTTAAGTTTTAATAAAAGGAGTGACAATTTATCGCCATTAAACATCAATAAAACTCCAAATTGTTGGACCCTTGGGCTAACTAAATTATCAATATCAACAATTAAAGATAAAAATGAATATAAAAAGAACGATTTGTTTTTCTTTTGAGTAGAAAAATGTTGTATTGTAAATATTGACTCAAATTGTTTTTCTGAAAGACGATATTAATTTTATCTGAATCTTGAACTGAAATGTTTTTATTTTTTATATACAGAAAGTGATTTGTGTTAGTAATAATTTTTAATTATTAAATATATTTGTGGCATATTAGACGAATAAGCATGACAATTTAAAGAAAAGTAGATTTGTGGCCCGGATTTGAACCAACCACTTTCAACTCTTTTCTAAATATTCATTCTCGATGTTTGTCCTTTGGCTTTAAAATGATTGGTCAGTGATCCTACGCCGAGGGCTGCAATCGCAAAAATATCAGCAATGCTTTTGGCCAAAAGTCAAAAAGAATTGCAGTGACCGTTAAGTTTCTTCTTCCCCTCATAACCGCATGAGGTTGGGAGGTGCCTTAGTGTTAGGTACACCCAGAACGCGAGTGTCGACAAGAGAATAACTAGTAGAACAAATTGGGGTATACAACCGAGGGTTGTCGGTTCGAATCTGGCTTGCAGGTTTAATTTTTTTGATTAATATTTATTTTACTATGTTACTTAAATGGTTCTTTTTAAATTATTAGTAATTCTTCCACACTTAAAAAATATATCCCCTCTGACGCCCTCTGTCGCTCAGAACTTTTTATATTGTTTAAATTTTACATTTTTTAATAATTATATACAGTGAGAAAGTAAAGGTTGGAACAAATTCATTTAAAAGTCTTGTTTTTTTTTTTCGAAAAACGCTCGGACCAGTCGATTTTTTATTCTTGTTGTGCACTTTTTGAAGCTTATTTCATGTATACATGTTGTCCCAAAAATAAGTTATGACGGTTTACTTTATTTTATTAAATGTATAATACCCCTAGTTATAATACTTTTTTGGATTTTACATAAAATTCTAAGCATGTGTCATCAAATATGTCATATACTTAAATTCAGCCGTTTGCCAGAGAACTGCGTTTTAACTTAAAACAACAACACATTATTTATTAGCAAAAAGAAAAGAAAATTTAACAGAAACTAAAAGTCACTTTATCAAATGTTGGAAATGACCTCCACCAACAGTCTGGCAGTATCCGAGACTTTAACGGCGTAAGGTACTATCAATCTTATTTCGCCTCTTATTATGTTCTTCAAATCTTTAATATTGTTTGGTCCGTTAACAAATACCTTACACTTAGGATAACCCCACAAAAAAAATCTATTGGGGTTTAATCTGGAGATCTGGCCGGCCATTCAATTGGACCTCGTCGGCCAATCCACCGTTCGGGAACAACTGTATTAAGGTACTCACGAACACGGTGAATGTAATGGCAAAAGGCACGGTATAACGTATAACGTATAATTATCCCTAACGTGATCTAAATCTCTATATTTTACTGACAGTAGATCGAGATATCGGTTTTCTGCGAGGATACTTGTTATTAAAGAGTTTGTGAACTTCCATTTGTGCACATTCCATCTCCATAACCAATCATTATTAATATTTCTATTCGCTCTCTTTCACTTAAGCGTACCAGTTGTTAAAATTACAAGATTATGAAAATAACTTTTGCCAGACATTGACTTGAGGCAAAACTATTCGAATCAGGGGACAACCGTCACTGTCAGTGTGACAACCTAACAATCAAAGCCTTTATTTACAACAGTGTTCATGATTTAAGTGATAATAAAAAAATCTTCTGTTAAAATCCGAATATCGATTTTCTCGCAAGCGGCTGAATTTTAACTATCTGACATATTTTATGAAATATGTTTAGAATTTGATGCAGAATCCAAAAAAGTATTATAAAATAAGGGCATCCATTTAAAAAAATAAAGTAAACCGTCATAACTTGTTTTTGGGACAACATACATGAAGTAAGCTTCAAGAAATGAACAACAAAAATAAAAAATTTACGGGTTCGAGCGTTTTTTCGGAAAAGAAACCATATAAATTTTAAATGAATTTGCTCCAACCATCACGTTCTCACTGTATATATACACTGTCGGGCATAAGTATTGCAATAAATCGAAAAATTCTTAAGGTAGCAAAAATTGGGAGTTTTTCAAGTGCGTATAGTCCGACGCATGAGTTTACAGCTATGAAAGGACGTTAAGGAATGTGGTCCAAAACACAACATTATTGCCGTAATACTCTGTTAAAGTTTCCATAAACTCTTAATTTGTATGAAATTCAAATATATTACATACAACAATTAGACGTATGCATATCCCTGTATAGTGTATGTTACTGTATATGTCGTAGGCTTATTTCAAATTCAGTCGTATTATACTACGCCTAGACTTTTTCAATATGACTAGGCGGACTAGGCGCATTGTTATACGATGCAAAAAATTAAGAATGTTACAATTAGACTGGTTATTTTAGGCGTATTATAATACGCCGGCCACTTATCTTATTGTCAACATGAACCTGTGCGTGATTGTTTTACAATATGACTAGATGAAATCCGTCCTATTATAATACGACTGACGGTATACCAGGCGAATTATAAAGCAATATATCCCAATAGAACAAATTAAAAGACAGTAAAATACACAAATATTGTAAAATTGAGCGAAACTGTAGGGAGAGTGGGACACATTCGGTCCTAGGGCACATACAGCCATTACCAAAAACCAAAGTTGAATTTGACGGTTTGTTTTTCGAATATCTCCGGAATTAATAGGAATTTTTAAAATTTCTTTTAAATAAACTATTCAGGATTGAAATGGGCAACTTTACCTCTATTTAATTTAATCTCGTATAGTTACCGATATAGCAATACTACTACATCGAATACAACACCAAATCAATAACGAAAAGAAAGAAATTGGTTTTATAATTAGGGATGCACAAAATTCAAAATACTATGGTGGCAGAAAAGCATTGCAATCGAAAATCGATGCATCAAATGCAGAAACATCGACCTTAATTCATCGATGTTAAAAAAAACATCGACTGAAAAGCATCAATATACATCAAATTTATCGATGCATTTTTGTTGCAAAATATGTATGTATATCTTTGGCTGCAGAGCAACAAATATCAATTTTGCCCTTGCCAAATAATGGTGTTCATAGCAACATGCAATATTAATAACAACAACCATATACATAAAAGACTGGACAGCGCCATCAGTATCTTAGGTGTTAAATAAAATGACCATCGAAAATAGAAGAAGTATAGCTTGTGACACCAGCTTCTGTCATTTTTCTAAGCTCGTTGTATACTCTGCAGAAAGTAGCATTTGATTGTCAAGTTTCTCTCAGTTTTTACGATCATCTTCAAATACGCCTGGCGCCTTCCAGTCCTCTATGTAGTTGTCGTGCGACATTATCCAAGTAAAAACAAAGAACTGTTATCTCAGGCATGTTTGACGTTTGCAGCAAGCAATAACGTAAAATATTTTTTAAAGGCTTATAAAAAAAATAAATACCGTTTTAAAACAAAACATTTGATTAGTTCATTTTTTTAAAAAGTCGATGTATTTTTAAAAACATCGATACATCGATCTAGCCTACCATCGATGTCATAAAATACTGAATTCAAATTCATTGATGTAAAAACATTGATGTTTTGACCAGATGTATCGAGGTTTTCGATGTATTGAAAAACATCGTGCATGACTATTTACAATTGGCCTGTGATACCGTCAGTCATTTTATAATAGGACAGATTTCATCTAGTCATATTGTAAAACAATCACGCACAGGTTCATCTTGACAATAAGACTAACAAGTGGCCGGCGTATTACAATACGCCTAAAATCACCAGTCTAACTGTAAGATTCTTAATCTTTTGCATCGTATTACAATACATCTAGTCATATTGAAAAGGCCTAGGCGTATTATAAAAGTACTGATTTTATAATAAGTCTAAGATATATACACCCTATAACATTTATCCCGTTTATTTTCCCCCCTAACATTGCAAATTATAATCGTTAAAGCAGTGAAGACAATATTTAAAAAATATTATTTAATCATTTATATTGGTAAATTCGGCAACCCACGTCTAATAGAGCGCAGATTCCTGGGACAAAAATTACCACCTGTGCCTTGATACTGATTTTGTCTGTCTCTATCGTATATAATATTGAATTTGTGCGAAGGTGCTTGTGATCCTGACATCTTCAGAAATTTTAAAGGTATTGGCGGAGTTTAGAATTATATTATTTAATTTAAAATTAACAATTATATTTAAACGTATATAGCCGTTTGTAAAATAAATGCACAAAGTTATCCACAGTCAAGCTAGGGAAGTATTTGCCAACGTTGACTAAATTCTTTAAGTTTGCTTAATCCCTTCAAAGTCATTCACATGCATCAGAATAATGATGGTTTTTAAAAATTTTACTAATGCAGACAATTTAATTTATGTGTGATCTAAATCCGATAGAAACGGTGTGGGCGCAATTAAAATATTTTATAACAAAGCACAACACTACGGGAGAGTTTACAATAAAAGTATTAAAGGAATGAACTGAAACGGGTGTTGCGTCCATATTACAAGACTGGGAAAAATATTATAACCATGTCATAGACACGGAGAATAGATTTTGGGTAAATGACCAATGCATGGAAGAAGTAGTGACGCCATTAATTATTTTAGTTGGTGATGAGAGCAGCGACAGTGACGATACGGACAGCAGTATTAGTAGTGATTCAGGCTAGGAAATCCAGAAATGACTTGTATGTGTTTTTTTCATAAAAAATTGCAAATAAGTTGAGAAGACCATTATAAACCTCGCACATTATATCCTTCGGCGCTTTGCGCTCCCCTTGAAATTAAAGCGCTTGGTATTATAATTAGGTAGTATAATATATTAATATATACTACTGCGCTTGTCATAATGAAATCGCACTATTTGAAACGTATTTTATAAAGCTAGAGACATTTCTTTTCTATTCTTATGTTTTTAAGAATCTAATAACGAATTTAATAACTTTAAACGAAGAACCGCACGACTGTGTCACTACAATTAAAATTGACTTTTTACGCCTTTTACCCCCCTGTCTCCACAGGCTCGTAAGGCAGCGTATATATCTACTTTAATAATTATTAAAACTACATGCATATTAAATAATTTATTAAAAAATGGTGGCAGAAAAGCATTGCAATGTTTTTTTTTATTAAAGTCAATTCGTTAATAAATATACTAAGAGAGAACAATAATTACCAAAAATTGTGAAGTAGGCAAGAATGACAATTAAAACTACTAATGAGTTTAAGATCTATTATTGGCTATAACTATGGCATGTCTTCTAGGCTTAATTAAATTGTTTGAAATATGAAGTGGCGAAACCTATTTAATTTTATTCATAAGATCGGTGAGAGCTTGGTTGTTGGGAAATAAGTCGATTCGTATTCTTCTATTCTCATAGATTTTCTATTCTATCTCCGGAGGTTACGTACGCCAGTATGAAACTCTAATGTTGTTCAGCCTGCGCCTGAGCCAAGGTTGCACGGTTGATGTGTGTTTTGAATCATTATCCTGCTGACAAATGAACCAAAAAGTATTTACCATTCTGCGAAAGGAAGCAACAAATTTTCCATAATATTTATATGCATGAACCTGTCCATTATACTATCGATAAAGTATAGAGGATGAACTCCCATAAAAAAAAAGCTAGCGTTTAAAACAACACTACCTATGCGATGCTTTCCTCTAAAGTAAAGCGTTTCATACTAGGGTACTGGCGCTGGGTTGTAGGAGTGCGTTAAGGAGCGGCCAACGCCATGCCAAAGCGGCGTTATCCCCACTACAGTAAAAGACAAATAAGTTCGTATTCGAGATGAAACGACCGTTGCCAAGATTTCAAACTTACAAGATTCCTATGATAAATGTCACATGGTTATTATCATTTGATTGCACCATATAAGCATAATCGTTTTGGTAATTTTTCAATAAATAAATAAAAAGTATGCAGCAGCGCAGTAACTAACCTTAAAACATCAAATAACCAGCCAGTCAATCACAGAACTTATTATACCGGGTGTTGCATCGTCGAGCGGGACATAGGAAATCCCATGTAATTTTAAATGGGGTCAATTATTGGCTTCCCTAATTATTTTAGAGAAAAATTCTATTTAGGTTTATTAAAGAGCACTAAAACCCACATTCAAAAGAATAACTTTAGATATTTTTGATGAGCCCGTTTACGGGTTATCGCCGATTTCTTTTTAACTATTTCTCCTTTTATGGCCCCGTATTTGCGGGCACCAGTCAAGGTAAAAGATGACTGTCAAATAAAGTTGTCATTTTGAAATGTGTGCTTTATTGTTATAAAAACTCATACATCGAAAATATTAGCCATGAATTACACTTCTGAAGAAAAAATATTGATGATTAAATGGTATTATCAAGGAAATAGTTATCAAAATGTGTCAGACATGTTTGCTGCTCTGTATCCAAATAGACCGATACCTGCAAAATCTACAGTCGAAAGGACTATCAAGAAATTTGAGACAAAAGGCACTGTAATAAATAACTGCAGATGTGAAGAAAGGCAGGAACAAAGAAGAGATGCAAGAAATGATAGGGACTTGCAAGTTTTATTGTGCGTGGAAGAAAATGATGGGAAGATCAGCACAAGGAAACTTGAGGATGACATAGGATTAGATCACACCACAGCGTTACGAGCTTTGAAACGACATAAATATTATTCATACAAATATGAAAAGCACCAAGAGCTAAGAGATAGGGACGAAATACAACGACAGGAGTTTTGTTTTGGTATGATGGAAAGAGCAAACATGGATAGGGAATTTTTAAAAAACATTTGTTTCACTGACGAATGCACATTTACCTTAAACAATGAACCCAATGTTCAAAATTATCGATATTGGAGCAAAGAAAACCAACACAGGTTTGTGGAAACAAGGACGCAATATCCACAAAAAGTTAATGTATGGGCTGGGATTTTCGGAGAAAATATTATCGGGCCATTATTTCTTACACGAAATTTAAATGCAGAATATTTTTTGGAACTACTTGAAGATCATATTTTACCTACTTTACATGATGCCGCCAGGGGAAATCAGGAAGTTTGGTACCAAATGGATGGCTGCCCGGCACATAGTACCCTGGCTGTCCGGGAATATTTAAACCGTGCTTTTAATGGAAATGTTATTGGCTTAAATCATACAGTAAATTGGCCAGCCAGGTCTCCTGATTTATCGCCAAATGATTTCTTTCTCTGGGGCCATTTAAAAAACAGGATATACAAAGATAAAAAATACCCAAATCTAGACAAGTTAAAAAATGCTATTTCTGCCGAATGCAATAGAATTTCAGTTTACCAACTAGCGAATGTAAGAAGAGAATTTTATGATCGCCTCGGTTATTGTCTAGCAGTCAATGGAGGAATATTTGAACATCTTCTTAAATCCTAAAGTTCTAACAATTTAATAGTACCTACCTATTAATTAGTAAAATATTGAAACATGTAAAATGTCATAATTAACCTTGTAATTGGATACTTTATTTTAGTTTTATTCAGATTAATTTGTACTCTTAAATACACCTTTAATATTTTCGATGTACGAGTTTTTATAACAATAAAGCACACATTTCAAAATGACAACTTTATTTGACAGTCATCTTTTACCTTGACTGGTGCCCGCAAATACGGGGCCATAAAAAGGAGAAATAGGTAAAAAGAAATCGGCGATAACCCGTAAACGGGCTCATCAAAAATATCTAAAGTTATTCTTTTGAATGTGAGTTTTAGTGCTCTTTAATAAACCTAAATAGAATTTTTCTCTAAAATAATTAGGGAAGCCAATAATTGACCCCATTTAAAATTACATGGGATTTCCTATGTCCCGCTCGACGATGCAACACCCGGTATATTATCGGCGGCGGTCGCGAGTTCCGCTAAAAGCACTTGTGAACGAACTAAGCCATCCATTTTTAACAAACCATTGTCTCTTTGGAATGTAAGAAAATCGGTAATGAAAACTAAGAATTTTATGGTTTTTTTAGGCAACCAAGCAATGTATCAGTGGCAGTGGCGGCCCGTAAGGGAGGACTCTGGGACTCCGCCCTCCCAGGCATTTTACGAATTGTTCCACCTAAAAATTTTAAATTCTATTCCTTGGCCCTAAGCTTTAAATCGTGGCGTAAATATACTATATACATTTAATATTTCTTCGATGAGACGAAAATAAATTATACAAGAAACACGCTCCAATCAATTAACTCGATGGGTCAGGATGGACTCTGAAAATAATATCCTCGGCCCCAGCGCGCTGAGTATCTAAACCGAGCGCGCGGCGCGGCGTCGCGAAATTTACACAAGCGAGCTAATTCTTGGACTCCACGTGACATCGCCCTCGCCGTTGGTTTTGTATGGCATGTCGCGCTTTGCTTTGTATTGCAACAATATATACTGCTTGCTGCTTATGGTTTTAATTGTGTTTGTAATAGTGTATTATTGTTTTCTAATTTCTAAGATTATAAGTAACTAGCAACCAAAACAATGAAGGTTTGTGAGTTAAAAAATATTATTATTAGCAACTTAAGTTTAGAGGATAAGGTGGAAATTAAAAACAATGGGCGTCCAACGCCAGTACTAAATATTGTTCAGGTGCAGAAAACTTGTAAAAGTAGACCGGCATTTTCCCGAAAATTTGATAAAAACGTGTATGAAAAGACTTTGTGGTTGTGCGGTTGTGACGAAACAAACGCATTTTTTTGTTTTGTTTGTTTATTATTTGAAGGCGAAGAAAACTGGACCAAGGTGGGAATTTCTGATCTTATGCATTTGACGGGCAAGATTAGAAAACACGAGAGAAAACATGAGAATAGGATATTTTGAAAAAGCAATTGACAATATTCGGACTAATTTACCACCTATTGATGATCCTACACTAAATGATAATGACATACATATCAGAAAA
Organism: Polydrusus tereticollis; assembly: GCA_963920685.1. Lineage (NCBI taxonomy): Eukaryota > Metazoa > Arthropoda > Insecta > Coleoptera > Curculionidae > Polydrusus > Polydrusus tereticollis. Next base: position 72,574,720 of record OY987332.1, read on the forward strand.
AGAATAAGACTAAATAATGAAAATCTAAATTTATCTGCCAGAGAAGTGTGCGACACCATAATTCTACAAATTAAAGAGCGGTTTGCATTTAAAGACCACCTTTCAGGGGCAAAACTTTTTTTAAAGGAGAAGTATGCAGAGTATCAAAAATCACTTCCATTAAATGATATTGAACAACTTTGCAAAGCCTATCCAATGATCAATGAAGACGTTTTAAAAACAGAATTAAACATATTTTATTCTAGATCAGAAATAATAGATAGTGTAGATATTTCTGGTTGCTTAAGAACTTTAGATTTTATCCTATCCGTAGGTCTAGAGGTAGCTTTTGAGGAAGTTACAAAGATTTTACGAATATTAGTGACTATACCAATGACAACAGCGGAACCAGAAAGGTGTTTTTCAAAATTGAAACTCATTAAACCGTTTTTAAGAAATACTATCTCTGAAGATCGTCTAAGTGCCCTAGGAATGTTGTCGATTGAAAGTGCTATGGTGCAAAAAATTCCAGATTTTAATGAAAAGACAATTCAAAAGTTCATTGCTGACAAAAGTCGAAGAATGGATTTTCACTTTAAAAAATAATGAAAAAAAAACGCTTTTAACTTTGTAAACTTTTGGGCGTGGCCCCCAAAAATTTTTCGTCTGCGGCGCACCTTGCCTCCGGCGGTATTTACCCACGTCAATTTATTAAAAAACGCCCCCCCCCCCACAAGCAAAACTCACGAGCCGCCACTGATCAGTGGCGTAGCTATCGTAAGGCAGTTCGGTGCGACCTACATGCAGGGGCCCCCAAGGTTTGGGGCTCTGTGCGTGCCTTTAATAGCTATTAATCTACCACAAATGCGTCGTATATCATATGAATAATAAGTACGATATCATCACATTTCATCACACTCGCACTATGTTACTATTTAGTCTTTGTTTTTGCACTGGCCGGGCCGGCGGCGGGGCTGGTTTTTTACATTGCCTGTGACAGTTTCCAGTGTAGAACGTTCCTTTAGCAAACTGAAAATTATCAAAAATTTTCTGCGATTAACGATGTCTCAGAGTAGTCTCATTTGGCTATACTGTCAATTAAATCGCCAAGGACATCGAAAATGGACGAATTTGGTTAATAATTTCGCTAAACATTTTAATGTTTTTTGGTACCTGATATAGGAAATAACTTTGCGGGGCTGGCTAATAGGGTAGAACCAAGAACCAGCCTTGGATTAAGGCCTATCAAAGGACTTTTGAAGTACGAAATTGAAGCGCCTTCAAAATAAAATAATTTAGATATTATGCATTAAATAACCCAAAAATGCGTTTTTTACTTATTTTTCCTACTTTTGAACGTTAAAATTCAGAGTCAGCAAATTCGTACCTGCCGCTAAATTTAAAGTGAGGTTATGGTTATGCCTAATATTCATTATCGTCAGAAAACATTTTGTAACTATATCGATCTGTTGTTTTTGAAATTGTTGTGATTATTCTTGAAAGAAAATACTTAAATTAGGTGTGAAAAATAAAACTTTCGGTTCGGTTTTTTTTAAGATTAGGACCTCAGGTAACCCTTTAAGTATCTTTGGGATAATAATAATAATAATAATAATAATAAAGTTTCTTTATTTCAAATTACAAATTACAATCACATATAGGGAAGGCAACATATAAAATGAAATGACGTCATAAGAGATATTTATCCATGTTTTACATATTCCGATTGAAAAAGTCCTGTATTGTATATGGTTCAATGTCAATTAACAATTTTTTTATAGTATTTTTCCACATCCTTATACTACTTATATTCTTGATTATAATTGGTAACTTATTATATAGTCTTATACACATATAATGTGGGCTCTTTTCAGTCAAGGTCAAACGGTGAGATGGATACAAAAGATTTGAAGTTCTTGTATTATAACTATGGTCATTTAGTTCTCTAAACATTTCGCGATTTTTAAAAACAAACATTAAACACTCATAGATATATAGTGCATAAACCGTCATAATACCTAGCTCTTTAAAAACACCCCTACAGGTTTCCAAATATTTTAATTTTCGTATCAGTCGCACTATTCTTTTTTGCATCACAAACACTCTTTGGGTTTCAAAACTACTACCCCAGAACATAATACCGTATCTTAACACAGATTCAAAGTTGGCGTGATACAAAATTTTAATTGTATGATTATCCATATATGATGACACAACTTTCATACCATACCCAATAGTTCCCAGCCTTAAACATAAAGAGTTTACATGGGATTCCCATGACAAAAACTCACTAATGGTAAGACCCAAGAACCTGGTCTCTGCTTGTATATTCAGTTCAATGTTATTGATGTTTAAACTCTCTGGAAGGTTTATTTTGTTTTGTTTTGTTCTAAAAATAATATTATTTGTTTTACTTCTATTCAGAATTAATTTATTTCTATCAAACCAATTTTTTATTTCTACAAATGCTTCTTCTGCTTTATTATTTAATTCTGGAAAGTCTGTTCCAGCTACTAATAAATTTGTGTCATCAGCATAGTTAATTAAGGAGAAATCATTTGTCATTGGACTAAGGTCATTTATATAAATTATAAACAGAATAGGGCCGAGAATACTCCCTTGAGCTATACCAACAGTACTTTTTTTAAAATCAGACTTGATTATTCTATTTCCTTCCTGAATTACGACTCGTTGCTGTCTGTCTGAAAGGTAAGATCGCATCCAAGTATGAGCATTTCCCCTAACTCCATATTTAACTAATTTATAAAGTAATAATTCTCGATCAATGCAGTCATATGCTTTGCTTAGATCCAAAAACATACCTAATGCTAAGTTTTTATTCTCTAGGTGATCTAAAATTGCTTTTGTAAACTGAAAAATAGCTGATATCGTCGATCTACCTTTCAGAAATCCATGCTGAGTCTTAGCAAGAAGCTGCCCCGTTTGCATGAAGTCCAGCAATCTTGAGCATAACACCATTTCAAAGACCTTTGAAAAACTTGATAGTAAACTAATCGGTCGGTAATTGTTCAAGTCTGCTGGGCTCCCTTTTTTATATAATGGTTTAATTTTGGAAAATTTAAACTGATTTGGAAAGATTCCAAATTTCATAGAATTGTTAATAACATACACAAGAACTTTGTAACGTTAAGTGCCATTGGATTAGTGTATCCCCACCTGGGCGGGCGGCAAGAACAGACGTGAATAATCTCAGAATTTAAATATAAACGGTCAGTGGTGTTTCAGAAGTCGACAGTGACGGTTGATGTGTTTTGGTGGGAACATAATATCCCAACGGAACCCAAGGTAATAAATATATTAGTGACTATTGTAATATTTTTTTGTGATATAATTTTTGATAAATCAGTGAATGTCAGCAACGTAAAAATTGTTAAGTGTTATAAAGAAATAATTAGTTTTTAAAAATATATTATTTTCAAGAAGAAAATGTAACTTTTACTACAAAAATTTATTAGGAGAAACATATAAACTAAAATTAATAGAAAAAAAAACTAGTTTTCAAAGTAAAAAAAAAATAGTAAACAAAAATAAATCGGCTGCTTTCTATAGATAACTTGATTGTGTATCAACCTACTTTGGAACCACAGTAAATAATAATATGAGAATAAGTACGGCAGACGTAATATTTGACATTTCTCCAAAAAATCGTCTTGTGTGAAAATGTTACCATTACGAAATTACATAACTATAGCTTCTTTATTATTTCGTAGTTATGTTATCCAATTATTATATTTTTAGATGTAATGACTGCACTTTCTGAGGAAGAACTCGAAAGAATAGTAAAACAGCTAGCTGAAATAAACGATGAGCAAGCTGTCAATTCGGATGTGGGCGGTGATTCTGACGCGGAAGATGACTTAGTTATACCAAGGAATACATCTTCAACATCTCAAGGTGTATCTAATAGGCCTTCCACTTCTTCAGTTGAAAATGAAAAAGATACTGTTGGTGATAAAATGGTCATAAAAACCTATAGGAGGTGTGCCCAATGTAGTACTAAGGCAAAAGAGAAACGCAGCAACATCCTATGCCCTGTTTGTAATGTTGCACTATGTAAAGGCTGTTTTGCCGATTTTCACAAGAGCAATTAATTAGTCTTTGTTGTTTGTTTATCTTTTAGCCTCTTGAAATTCCGTATGAATATAGATATTTTTTTATAGGGTGGTTATTAGATCTCATTTGTTATAACATGTAAAGGATGTAGCGCTCTATATATTATTTTAGTTATAAGCATTTTTTTTCTTTTTAATTTCGTTTAGTTAGTTAGTCCTAATTCAATCAATCAATATCAATCAATCAATATATTACGGATTGCTGAAAACAGTTTACAATGTTTACTTAATTCTAAATATAAGTTTATCTAGTTTCTTAAGATTTTAAGTTTTGCACCTAGGGAACTAAATCCCTGTATGTGCAAGGTATTAATCTAAATTATTATAGTAAATTAAATCTAAAAGCAAAAGTTAAAATAGGCAAAAGTTATTGTAAGTAGGTAACCATAGAGAACCCAAGTATCGAATTACACAATAAAAAGTCACTCTATGATATTCTAAAGAATAATTTTAAAATAATGAACTAAATTTCTTTAAGTTGCTACTCACAAAATGCTTACATTTTTGACGAAAATGTTTATAGCTTGTAATATTTCTAATTTCTAAGGGTATAATATTGTATATTTTTGGAGCTAAGTAATGAATAAATCTTAAATTAATATTTTTATTACTATTAGGGATTATCAATTGTCTGTTCATGTGATTGCGTGTCGGATATGGGTGACTAATGTAATTTTTCAATGATGGGGATTTATGCGTTAAAACGGCAATTGACAATATATACAGTGATCGTACATTTAGGACGTCTGAATTGTAGAGTAAATGTGTGGAGTAGAGCTTGTTTTTTTTGTTAATTATTTTTAGTATATAATTTTGAACAACATTCAGAGGTTTTAGAGAGTTTTTGTAGCTTCCACCCCACGCACTTATACCGTATCTTATAAGTGATTCTACTAACGTTTTATATATGGAGAGTACCAGATTTTTTCCAATAATTTCCCTTAAAATGTAGAATTTATAAATAAATTTTCTAATATTTTTGGTCAACTCCCCACTTAAGATTATTGTCAATAATAATTCCCAGATATTTTGTTGAGGCGACCTCACAGATGGCGTCATTAAAATTTTCAATTTTTAAGTTACTAAAATTAGGACGATTAGCAGAAGTAATAGAGAATGCTATGTAATTAGTTTTGGAAGTATTCAAAGTTAACCTAAAATAATCTAGCCAGATCTTTATTTTTTTTATGCCATTAATAGCTAATTCTTCTACTTCATTCCAAGTTTCACCATGGAATACTACGGCTGTGTCATCAGCATATGATATAACTGTCCCATTATGAATACTGATATTGGCTAAAGAATTTATATATGTTATAAATAAGATTGGTCCTAAGACGGTACCCTGAGGTATTCCAATTTTCACAGTTAAAGGATCACTGTGTATATTATCGATTTTCACTACTTGCTGACGATCCCCGAGGTAGCTCTGAAAGACATCTAGCACGTTACCTCTTACGCCATATGAACTTAACACATTCAACAGCAAATCATGTGGCACCGTGTCAAATGCCTTTGCAAGATCGAGGAACATTGCAATGCACTTTCTATTGTTATCTAATTGGTTAGTTATCTTTTTGGTCAATTCACATATGGCGTTTTCAGTGCTCGACCCATTTGTAAAACCGAACTGATTAGTGGAGAGGATATTGTTAGTTTGAAGAAAATTGATGAGTCTTTCTTTCAGACATTTTTCAAACATTTTTGCAAAGTTGTTTATTACACTTATTGGGCGATAATTATTTATATTAGTTTTATCGCCGGTTTTATAGATGGGTGTAACAACAGATGCTTTAAAATTTTCTGGTACTTTACCTGTTTTAAAAATTAGGTTTATGATATGACTTAAAGGTTCCAATAAATAAAGGTGAAATGACTTTATTAGCCGGACACCAATAGAGTCTATACCTGCAGAACAATTATTCTTAAGAGAGCTTATTTGTTTAATAATATCATTTTTATTAACAGGCTTTAGAAACATTGATGAAAGGGCATCAACCTTAATATCTGGTGCAACTAGTGGCGGTATATTTTTATTGTGCATTTTAATTCCAATGTTTATAAAAAATTCATTGCAAAAGTTGGCCATAGCTTTGTCGTTAGAAATATCTTTGTTATTGTTTTTAATTTGAATTTTTGTATTTGATTTTGATGTATTTTGATTGTATTTTTATTGTTTTCTATTTCTTTCTTATAATAGTTATGTTTACATTTTTCAATTATCTTATTAAGGCTGTTTCTGTATTCTTTATATATATTATTATCTAAATTATTATTATTTAAAAGTAGGCGTTTTTTAAGTTTATCTCTATGTTTCATAGAATTAATAATGCCGTTGGTGATCCATGGTTTAATTTGTTTATTTTGTTTTAATTTAATAATTTGCATTATTTGAGATTTATTTAGAATATTTAAAAACGCCTCATAAAATTTTTGACATGCAGTTTCAGAATCGCTCGACTCCAAAACAGTCGACCAGCTTTCTTTTTTGATTAAATTTTCAAATTTGTGATAATCAGTCTTGTGGCTTGTGTGTGTCGTATATTTTGGAGTCAAGGTTGTCTTAAGGTTTTCTTTTTCAATATTTATCATGACCGGATAGTGATCTGTAATAGCAGAATTAAGTATAAATGATGAAAATTTCAAAGAGTTATTTTTTAATTTTTTTTTAATAAAGATGTGATCTAAGCATGAAGCAGACTCGTTTGTAACTCGTGTAGGTTTATTAATCGCAGATAAATATCCGAAATGATTTAATATTGACATATAAGAGTTAACTACACTATCCTGGAGATTACAAATATTTATATTTATATCACCTATGAGAATATCAATATGATTAGTTGGTTGGTTTAAAAAGAATGTCTCTAAATCTTCTAAAAATGATTTTACTTGGGTAGATGGAGGTCTATATATACAATTCACTCCAATTTTAATGTTTTCACTATTAATATTAATTTGAGTAACACTCACACTGGTTTTATTAAGTTTAAAATTAGTGATATTAGCATTTAAGTCAGACTTTATAAAAATTATTACCCCATCACTTCTGTTAATGCAAGCATTGTCGTAGAACGTTTTGTATCCTGGTATATTATATTGACCATTATTGTACCAACATTCACTTAGCACAATTATATTACAGAAATTTAGCTTAAAGGGTTAAAATTTGAATACAATATACTGTTTGGATATTCCGAAAGATTTGGGTTAATGCACGCAATGACATGGAAAACCAAGTTGAAACTGAGATAAAAAGTGATTTATTCAATATATTTTAGGTTTATTATGTGGATTTTTGTCATTAAATGCACAAATTAAATTTAAAAAGCAATGATCGCTCGACCCCTAACGTTTTGCATTTAATTTAATTAACAGAGGAGGAAGACTAGGGGTAAGGAGAGTAATAGGTCATTTTCAGAAAAATGGTATCAAAATTATGCTTATTGCTTACGAGGAGTAAAGCCACAGATCTATGTACTAGGTATTTAGTTCTGCAGTGAAACCAAAATAAACTGTTTTGTTGGCCAAGCATTTTACTTTCAAATTAAAATAGAAAAGATCCAAATTTGTAGAGCGAACTATTTCGGGGGCTTACCAAAAGCAGGATATTTCCAAGGAGCATATACATTGACCTATCACATCTGGGTCAAATGAGCGAAGATTTTCGTGTCTAAAAACCTTTAAATCTCAAGCATCACGTTATTGCAGCGTTGGTGAATGCCGATCTAATTGGCAGAATAATTTTTAAGCATTATTTAGCTCCTGCTCATAGTGCAGAAGCTGCCACCGAATTTTTGACTGTCATGATTCCAAGACAGTGAATTGGTCGTTTTTAATATTTCGTCAAACGACAATACGACAAAAATACATTTAAAAAAATAAAAGAAAAAATTTTCTCGGATTTTTAATCTGATAAAAACTGTGATGAATTACATAACTCTATTTTTATTTTATTAGTACTTATATTATCTAAAGAAATAAGAATAACATACCGAACCAGGCGCGGATCCAGGAGGGGGGGGGGGGAGGGTCATGACCAAAGAAAATGTGATATTACATAATACCATTATCAAGAATAAAGAATATATATGATTTACGTTTTCTCGAACCTACCTTTTTGCATAGCAATAAAAAAAATAACCTGAAATTAAATAATGTATCATACACATTCTGTTTAATGCAAATATTAGAGTAGACAAAAACGAAATTTGAGCGTGACTGAAAAATTTTTGGCCTGTTTTTACAATGGCCATCGGCAATCAACTAACCCCGAACCTGATCACAGTACATGCTGTTCGATATCATTTACTCCTGGACGTAACATCTTCACCTAGTTGTCGAATCGGCAGCTTAAACGTTACCATGATAATCTGATGATAGGAGCCACACAGTGGAACACTACTTCAAGACGTGTCGCACAAGATCCACATTGTGGACAAATAAGAAATGTTTATTTAATTTCATTTTCACCTACTTCACCTGGCGAGCAGCCACTGCTGTCCGCAATTTTTTTCTCATAGACAGTCTGACATCGAAAAGTAAAATTTAACATAGTTAGTTTAGGTTCAATAAAATTAGGAACTTTGAGTGCATGTCTGATAACTAATAAAACGGGAATCCACACTAATAATATAAGTAGGTAAAAGTTATTAATAAAGCTATAATGTGTAAAAAGTGTCCTTATTACAAAATTGTAGTATTTTTCCTAATAAAGTTAATTTATTTATTCGATGTTGGTTCCATCCATTCCTTTTTTCCTTTTTTTGCCCATGGCTAAAGTTAAAAATCATCGTGATAGTGCAAAACTAATTATTTTGTAAGCTCCACTTGTCTGCCAATAAATGTCGCGAAGGTAAAGCGCCGAAGGCAAAAATTTTTTGGGACCACGCCCAAATTTCGTAGGAATTCACCTTTCTTATGCTCTCTTGGGAACGGGGGTCTGGCCCCGAACAAAGTGAAAATCCGCTCTACTGTCTGTCTTGGAAATAAATTTCTCCAAGAAGAAGGGTAAAAGTTCTATTTTGTGCTGGTACTAACTTGGATCAGGTTTAAATCTTGCTTGCTCAATACCTAAATTTTTAATTTATCTTCTAGTTGAAGATTGACAAAATTACCATTTAGTATATTATTGATATAGCGTTCATGACAACAACGTAATGGATAACGCGACAATACTTACTTATTCCCGTTGTCAGGGTTCCCACCTAAAGAAACATCTTAATACATCGTATGGATCTTTCATGGCATAACCAGTAAAAGCCATCTGACCATAAACAATAATTTGAGGGGGGAATTTCCTCAATATTATGGGCGTCTGTAATACTTGACACAACATTGGCATTACTGTCCAACAGCTACCGGACTTAATAATGTATGTATGTATGTATGTTTGTGGCTCTGGTAAAACCAAATGGTCAACTGTAACTAAATATAATTTTAACATTATCGTGCATTACGCAAACATTTTTTTTGTTGATCGATGATTTTCAATCCGCGCCGAGCGCACTTTGAAGCTTATTTTATATTTCCAGCAATCACATGACTCAAACGGATATTTACACATTTTTAAAAGTTCTACAACTTTTACATTTAAAGTGATGGGGAAAAGCAACTCTCAAGGGGAGAGAATGCGGAAAACAGATTTTTGGTAACTTACGCCCTTGCGGAATATCAACTATACGGTATCGCGGCAGTGACACTTGTGATATTCACAAAAGCAAACGTATATTATTTAAAATACCGTAAGGACATAAAGTCTGGAAAAGTATATTTTTCAGGTAAGCGAAGCACCTGAGTAAAAAGGCTCGGACATGCCGATTTTATTTTCATTTCTTATGCATCTTTTAAGACTTCTGAAAATTATATGTTATTGCATTTTGGGATTCTACGGAAAACTCTAAGCACATTTCATGTGGAATATTTTCTAACTGTCGGAACAATAATATTGAAAATCGGACTCTTTATCAAATTATCTCAAGACCCTTTGAATATAAAGTAAAATAAACTTTACTTTTCTATCCTAACATTTCAAAATCTATTCAATGGTTCTTACATATGGTATTGTTAAAATTATCAGAAAATTATTAAGACTAAGAAATAAAACAAACCTAACCAGTTTACTGAATTTTTAATAACAATAATCCAAATGATACATTTTAACGTAACAAATGATGAATTTGTTGTCAGATAACTTCTTGGCAATATCCTAACCGATCGATGAACTCTTGTAACACGTTTTGAATGAAAGAAGGTGGCATTTATCGAATTTCATCTCTTATTCGATTTTTCAACGCATCGATATTAAGAGGTCTGTTGAAATAAACTTTGGTTTTTAAATATCCCCACAAAAAACAATCTAGGGGATTCAAATCCGGAGACTTGGCCGGCCATTCGACGGGGCCACGACGTCCTATCCACCTGTTATGAGATATCTCATTGAGCATCTGCCGAACAGTTAGCGCGTAGTGAGGTGGTGCTCCATCTTGTTAAAAACCACATAGTTGGAGTTGGTATATCGAGCTCATTACCTGGATACAGTTGAGCGAAGGCAGGAATCAAGTCCAGCTGCAAAAAGTCGAGATGAATTTCGCCGTTCAAGTATATGTCGGAAAAATACGAACCTATAAGCCACTTGAGCCCAATGAGTATTCTCTGTAAACTAGTATCTACGGTTTTGTCGGTTGACAGTACCATAAAGAGAAAAGGTCGCTTCATCGGAAAATAAAATATTTCTACAAAAAAAATGGATCCAGGTTGCACCGCTCTTGCATATTTTCACAATACTGGAGGTCATAGTCGTCTTCATTTAATTCATGCATTTAATCTCATTTTGTATGGATGATACTTTGCCCTTTTCAGGATATTTTTTACCGATGATTGACTAAGGGTTAAATCTGATGCTACTTGACTTGTCAATGGCGGACTCACGGGGGGGGGGGGATTAGGGAAATTCCCTCCCTCCCCTAGAACCTCAGAATTCATAGATTTTGCCAGTATAGTAGTTGACTGAATTTTTTTCGCAATGGAATTAAAAGTAAAAATCAAGTCTAAAAGTCAAGCCAAAAAAGGTCTCCGGATCAGCCACTGCTTGTAGGTAAATGTGGATCTTTATCACCACTGACTAAAACATTTCATTTCTCATTATCATCTAGTTTTGGCCTACCTGTCCTGGGAAGATCTTTGATACAACCAGGTTCACGAAATTTTTTGACAATTTTGCTCACTGTAGATATTGCAATTGCTCGTCTCCACTTTGGATATGTGTTATTATGTCAAAATGTCTTTGGCGATCTCCCCAGCCATACATCATAAGAATTTCGATTCCTTTTCGTTCTGAAAGAATTTTTAATAAGGTAAAAGTAACTCTCCGGTATATTGAAAATTGAACCATAACAATCTAGATGCTAAACAGATTTCTACTAGATTCCACGTTGCATCATGGTTTTTTCTAGATTAAGAAAATGTCAATTTTTAGCTGGCAATATTTAAAAAACAGTTGAATTTAGGTATAGGACATCCTACATGAAATATGCTTAGAATTTTCCGTAGAATCCAAAAATGCAATTTTTTCCACTTGAAAAAATTAAGTTAACAGCCGCCTAGTTTTCTTGAAGCGCCCGGTATAATTTTTAGAAGTCTTAAAAGATGCAAGAAAATAAAATAAAATCAACGTGTCCGAGCGTTTCTTATTCAGGTGCTTCGCTAACCTGAAAAAAATACTTTTCCAGACTTTATATCCTCACTGCATATTTTTAAAACATATCAAAAGTTCCAAACAATTATTTGAAAGAGGTCTCTAAATTGAACCAAGCCCGGATACTCCTAAAAATGTCTGCTAACATTTAGGAGCTGTCAAAGAGTAATAATGTGCGAAGCCTTGATATTTCGGTTACAATGCTCTTCAAAATTGTTTCATCTCCCTATAACAATATTGAACAATTGAAAGCCGAAATATCGGAGCTTTCGCTGGCAATTTAAATTGCTTAAAACGACCAATTCACCGTCTTGGAAACATGACAAGTAAAAATTCGGTCACAGCTGCTGCACTATGAGCAGGAACTCAATAATGTTTGAAACCTATCCTGCCAATTAGATCGGCATTCCCCAACGCTGCAATAACGTGATGCTTGAGAGAGTCCAAAATTTTTTTACTTTTTAGATTACCCTCTATGAAAGATGATCCAAGAATTTCAGCCCAAACGTTTTCTTTCTGCCTTGTCTGGGTATAGGTTTCCTGAATTTTGTAAAGGTTTTCTCGCGCCTATATTCTTGTATTTTGTTTGTTGACTGTACCATTAATACATAAAGTACTTTCATCAACATTTTTTCTGGTTATGGTTTGGTCGTTGTTAGTTCGATATATTCATTATTCACAAAACTGCATTCTAAGGAAATAATCATTAGGCAGAAGTTCTTGAACATTCCTGGATATAAAATACTTGCATTTATCTTTTTTAATTATTGCTTAATAGTAGGTGTACTCTTTGGAAACTTCAGCATGCTTAGTAAAACTAATTGTTGGATTCTCTTCAACAGCCAAGCATACTTCCATTTTGAATTCTTCCTTTACAACAGTAGCCTTTCTTTGTCTGGAAGTTATCAAATTTCCAAAATTCTAAAGTACGAACCGAGGAGTAAAAATTAAGGGAAAAGCCCTTTACATAAACAGACCGAAAGTAATCTAGGTGAACATACAATTATTATCAATAAACTATTTATTTTATAAAAGCATTCAAAAGCCCTTTAATAAGTGTAATAAATATGGGTGTGGTGAGCCTGATTAAAGTTAAGTCTATAATGGAACGTATCCATAATCCATACCATATAAATTTTGCAGCAATTAATCTTGTGTCAATGACAAAAAAAATACTTGAATCAAATGTCCATAAAGTCGGCCATCAGATATCAGATGGACTTATATGAGCAACATGAATTTCTATTTATAGTATAGAATGAATATAATATCATATGTTCTGGAGTTCCCCATTTTTGGACATTTTAAGTTAATTTAAATAGGCGATGAACAGTTCGAAATGCTAATAATTAGTTTATGCAATTTATGGTCGTAAAATAGTTACTGAAAGAAGTAGTGGCAGCTAAACCAGAACAGTGTAAAAAGCTTATTCTTCGCAGATTTTTTGTTATTGAAGAATTTGAAGATAGTTACCGATTGACAGAACTCTGTAGGTTTACTATTACACAGAGGAGTGTCCTTTTATTTTGTTCTGACCTATACACAAAACTGTTTTACAAGACTGTTAATCGTTTTGAGTACATTTTAGAATTTCTCAAATATAAAAATTATATGTGTGAGCAGTGATTAAAAAAATTTAAGGCAGTACATTTTAGATTTTAAGGACCATTGTGAATGCCAACAATTTAAATCATTTTCCTTATACAATATCACTTTGCCCAAATCCAAGGAGTACAGGTAAGCCTCTTGTGGCGATGCAGGTCATCGAAATAGCACAAAAGACAAGACAATACGTACTTACATGATACACTAAATATTATCCACCCATTTGTAAACAACAATAATAGGAAATTGCCGTCAGTGAGTTAAAAATTAAATTAAAATAATAAATGAATATCTTTGGGCGTTATAGTTTAACGTCTCTGAAATTTTAAAGTACGAAGAAAAGAACACAGAGGTCAAAATTCAGAGACGAGCCCTTTACATAAACAGGCCTAAAGTAACCTAGGTCGACACAAAATTTGACAACACACAGCACTTTCCATTAAATTAATCTATATGTGATAGAATAAAAGGGAGATAATTACCGTTTCAACTACCCTGTTGGGGCGACACTCGCGACATCGCGGGTCGTCAGGCAAGGGCGACTAGTAGTCGCCCCGCCCCTGCCGGGCGCATCGTAGTCGCTCTTTCGCGGGTTCGGTTTAAGGGCGACGAGCAGCTCGGCGCGCGAAGGCGAAATGGGAGCGGTTCGTGTCGGCGCCGCGACGGCGATGTCATAAGGGAGGACGAGTCGGCGCGCTTAAAGGGTGGAAACGGTGCCTTTATTTAGTATAGTGGCTACGTTGTAGTTAGTGTTGTGCAGCATTATATTAGATTAACCAACACATAGTATCTCTTCAATTTGACAACTTTGACGGAGGGTGAAGTTTTCAGAATTTCAATTTTTTTAAAATGAAACACTCTAAAGCCTCGAATACGCGAGCTCGCATTTATGACGAACTTGTTTCAATTAATAATAATATATTCCGGGTGATGCAACACCAGACTGACCATAGGAAATCCTATGTAAATTTTGGTATTCTCAAATATTGGCTCATCTATTAATTATACACCAGAATTGTATTATACTTTTTTGAAGGTCCTTGTATGATGGACACGCACACCAAGTTTTATTATTTTCTAATAAGCGAACAAAAAGTTAAGAGTGGTATAATAATAGATAGATAATAGATATCAAAAAACTAAGATGAATAAAGTTGTAGAATTTTTTCTGAACTTCTTAAAAAAATTATTAGAAACACAAAAGCTATTGGAACTTTAAAATTGTTGTACTAGTTGTGTTTTTTAAATCGAACATCCTGTATATTACTTAATATTTGGGAAGAGCTTTTTTACTGATTTCAAGAATATACAGGGTGTCCGGAGAATACGTGTACAACGTTTGACGACAGACTCCTGACGTCAAAATAGGTCGATCTAAGCCGACTTAGTTATATCCAAAATTGTCTCGTTTAGCCGGTAAAGGGCGTGAAAAATTTGTAAAAATATTGGTTTTTCCTAAATTACGTGAAAACCTGCTAATCGATTTTAATGATTTTTTGTATGTAGAACTAATACTATAAAATAACGTTTTCTAGTAGTATAGTCACCGGCTGTAAATAAGTGGAAGTGTTATAAAAGTGATAGAATATGTCAACATTTCTCCTGATTTTTTTTATCAACGGTGTTATGACAACCCAGATATTTTTGTCGAGTGACTGGATGTATTTGGAAGCTATTTTACCTCTTCAATATTTTTCGTTGGATTAACTGTTTTGCCAAAAAAAAAAAATATTTACAATTACCTCAATCAATCAAGTCAAATCAATTATTAACAGTAGTAATAAAATTGAAATCAAATTACCTGTAACAACAATTTTTTTAGTGACCTTGTTGCTATGTCATGGAATAATTTGACAATTATTGACAAATTGTCACCAGTGTATGAAATTGACTAAAGTATACGATTAACATTCTTAAATTACAAGTTCATTTTACCAGTAAACATGGAAAATTATACGAACTCTGAGAAGGTTGACATGCTCCTGGTATACGGGTTTTGTCAAGGAAATGGGCGTCAGAGTGTTAGGGTTTACATGGAGAGATTCTCTAACCGTCGAATACCAAACCACCAAACATTTGCCAATATCGAGCGTCATCTTCGGGAAACAGGCAGCTTTGAGAAAAAATTTTAAGGCAGGGGTCTTATGCGAACAACTCAAACTGTGGAAACAGAAGAGAACATTCTGGAAAGAGTTGAAGAAGAACCAAGTACCAGTACCTGTCGCTTAGAACGTGAGGTACATGTTCCTAAAACGACTGTCAATGAGGTTTTAAAAGAACAGTTGTTACATCCATATCACGTGCAAGAAGTCCAGGAACTTTTACCGACTGATCCCCCCATGCGGCTTACATTTTGTCAATTTATAAGAAACAAAAGAATCCGTGATCCAAATTTTTGTAGAAAAATATTGTTTACTGACGAGGCGTGCTTTACAAGATCTGGAGTAACCAATCTGCACAACGAACATATTTATCCATTATGGGTAAAAATAAAATTACTTGTTATGTTTCACTATTTATTCAGTTACCTGACACGCGTGTTTCGACTCTTTCGGGTCATTTTCAAAGAAGTACTTCTACCCGTACTTTGATCCGAAAGAGTCGAAACACGCGTGTCAGGTAACTGAATAAATAGTGAAACATAACAAGTAATTTTATTTTTACCCATAATGGATAATATACGGTTTCACCAAGAATGTAGCCCAACGCAAGTTAATTACATAAGAACATATTTATTCCGATGAAAATCCACATGCCATTAAAGTTACACATCATCAGCATTAATTTAAATTAAATATTTGAGCAGGTATTATTGATCCTATTGTTATTCCAGACAGGTTAGATGAAAATATTTATTTAAATTTTTTGCAAGACATATTACCAATTCTTCTGGAAAATTTGCCCCTCTTACTTCGGAGGGAAATGTAGTATATGCATGCTAGATTGGAAGGGGCAATGATGCACCAGTAAAATGGCCACCACGTTCTCCGGAGTTAAATATGTGTGACTTCTTTTTGTGGGGCGCTATTAAAACAGAAGTTTACAAGACTCCGGTAAACACACGCCATGATTTATTGACGCGGATTTTAAATGTAGGCAACCATTTTAATAACCCCGAGACATTAAATAGCGTCCAATATCATTTTTTAAGGAGTGTTAATAAGTAGTGTATTCAGCAAGATGGCGGTCATTTTACACATTTGCTTAAGTAATGTTTTCGTTTTACTTAGATTTTTACAAAATTTTTAATATATACTTCTAACTTTGTTGTACTTTCTTTTATTATTACTGTTAATAATTGATGTATGCAGGTAATTGTAAATATTTTTTTTGTGGCAAAACAGCTCATCCAACGAAAAATATTGAAGAGGTAAAATAGCTTCCAAATACATCCAGTCACTCGACTAAAATATCTGGGTTGTCATAACGCCGTTGATATAAAAAATCAGGAGAAATGTTGACGTATTATATCACTTTTATAACACTTTCACTTATTTACAGCCGGTGACTATACTACTAGAAAACGTCATTTTATAGTATTAGTCTACATACTAAAAATCATTAAAATCGATTAGCAGGTTTTCACGTAATTTATGAAAAACCAATATTTTTACAAATTTTTGACGCCCTTTACCGGCTAAATAGGACAATTTTGGATATAACTAAGTCGGCTTAGATCGACCTATTTTGACGTCAGAAGTCTGTCGTCAAACGTTGTACACGTATTTTCCGGACAGCCTGTATAGTTTTGTGCCTTTCTGACGAGCCATTTAGAAAATATGTAAATTAGAATTTTCTTTACAAATTATTATTAAAATCGGGGTAGCCAAGGATTAATTAAACAATTTAATAATTATAATATATTATAATATGGGAAATAATATATGACCCCATTTCTATCTATAACATCTATACAGGGTTATTCACGTTATTCGACCGACATATTATAGCTAAACTATTTGTTTTTGATAAAAAATAGTATATTAAAGTACATGTTTTATAAAGCATCATCTTATAGCACGCGTCCATGTTAAAAAACGAGCCGCTTGCGGTGAGTTTTTTAACGGGACAAGTGCTCTAACTGCTTTATAAAACACGTACTTTATACTATTTTTTCTATTTTGTATTTCTTTCAATAAGAAAATACATATTTAAAAAGAAAATCAACCCTTCAAATTTTGTAAATTTGTATGTCTAAATTCTATGTTGGTAATACTATAAATTTACTTTTATCATAGTAGCCTTGACAATAAATAATATTTTCTTTGTGTCATTGTCACGAAATTTGTGTTTTAATATTTCGTAGAGTTGTTCATAATTTTATTATAATTAAAAAAATATGGAGCATGATAATCTAAGTTCAATTCCCCATGAGTTAAGAGATATTGCTAATAAAATGATAAATCTACTTTTACCAGAGAAATCCCGAAAATTTTCTTTTCTCATGGATCACAATAACAGGAAACGTCAGACGTCAACAGAATAAAACATTTAAATATTACCAATGCCAACTTTTAAAAAATAAAAAAATGGTATCGTAATAGATCTGTTTCGATACTGAAAACGGTATCGTAATAGATTTCTTATGAAACAAAATTAGAAAAAAAAGTTTTCGGGGTGGATACGGGCCTGTTAAGGGTACATTTAAAAATTATTTTCATTACGTACAGGTTATTCCAAAAAAACGAAACGCATCAAAGATGTATTTTTTTAAATGACATATCATGTATATTATTTTATTTTCGGTTTACACGATCAAAATAAAAATGAGTTTTATCGGGGTTTATTGTAGATAAATTCACTCCTACAATAAAATGTCCATTTGACATTCGCATTTTTATCAATTTGACATCGACAAAAAAGGTGCATCCTTTTTGATCGCGATAAAAACCTCTTCAGCTAAAAATTAAATGGTAAAAACCTCTCCAGCTCAAAATCGATTTTCATTGCTCGGCAACCTGACATATTGTTACAAATTAATTTGATGCTGTCAAACATTTTTTTGGTGAAGTATAATTTTTTTTTAGTATCTATTCATGCCAAAATTAGTGAATTTATCTAGCTAAAAATCACTCGATTTTTTTTTAAGTTCGGATAAACTTTTATTTTTTAAACTCGAACTAGATCACTTTCTAGTAATTTAAATTCGAACAAACGGTAATAGTTAAAAACGCTTCAGCTTCGTTGTCGCGTTTTTATCATTTCGTTTGTTCTCGTTAAATTTCTAAGCAATCTGGTTTTCGTAAAAAATATAAGTTTATCCGATAATGCAATAACGATAATAACTTCGCAAGAAATAACATTTTCTCGGATGAAGCTACTTTTCAACAGTAATATACCGATAGAGGAGGCGTCTTATCGGTAATACCGATGTTTTTAACAAGAAATCGATTTTCTGACAAATTTTTACGAAATGTAATTTTTACTTATAATCTGATATGATCCCGAGAGCTTTAGCTCGAGGGTCTTATCTTTGATTATAAGTAAAAATTACATTGAGTGAAAATTTTCTTGAAAAATCGAGTTTCGAGTGAAAAACGAAGGTATGAAGATAAGAAACCGCCTCTAGAGGTGTATTTTATTGGATAATTTACTGAACATAAAAATGAAGGCCGTCTGATAAAGGTAAATATACAAGTTAGAGGTGTTACTAATTTTTTATTTAAGTAAAAAAGCTACAAGCGTCTTTTCGAAAGCGTCTTTTCGAGCTAGCGGTAGTCTTATCGGGTAAGACGACCGTTACCAAGGTGGTTGCTATGAAAATGAGCGTTTTGATTGGTTCAATAAAAGTGAGGTGAATTATCATTTAAATGGCATCGGTAATAGACACAATTATCGTTATTGATCTTCTGAGAATACTTACTGGTTTCAGGAAGGTCATACTCAGAGGCCCGAAAAAGTTAATAATTGGACGGGCATAGTTGGTAGACATATTGTGGGACCTCGTTTCATAGATGGTAATTTGAATGTCGAAGAATATCTGGACCTCCTCAGGAATCACATAATTCCTTCTTGCAGAATGATTTTACCGGGTGTGAATAATGGCATAAACGAAGAGGTATGGTTCCAGCAAGATGGAGCACCTGCGCATTATGCGGCAAATATTAGACAATACATAAGCGAACAATTTCCAGGACATTGGATAGGCAGAAGAGGTGGTATTGACTGGCCAGGGCGATCCCCGGACCTAACCCCGCTCGACTTCTTTTTGTGGGGACACTTAAAGAACAAAATCTACGTTAACCGCCCAAATGACTTAGAATCTTTAAAAGTCACAATTAGCGCTGAAACTTGGGCCATCGAGAGGACTTCCTTTTAAACGTTGTAGAGAGGTTCAGGGATCGACTGGCGCTCTGCTTAGCAGAAAATGGTGGTCATTTTGGGCACCTCATCCCCTGAAAAGGTTTCACTTGTTTATTTTCCGATGTTAAGTTGTTCAATTTTCTAGGCTATTTATTTTGTTATTATAAAGTTTGTTACAATTTTAAATAAATAGAAATTTGGAAAACAAAAAATTTTTTCAGAGAATCCAAATATGCAATCATATGCAGGATGTTCCATTTAAGAAAAGTAGGTTGGTCTCTATGGCAACCAAACCAGAAATGACAGAAGAAAATCATGCAGTTAGAAATGTGGGAAATAATTTACTGAACAACTTTCATAAAGGTCACTTTTTCGTATAAGAGGTAATTCAAAAGTTACAGACATTATGCGCGACTTATTTGCCACTATATATTATACAATGTACTGTATGTTTGCTTTGAAATTCTTATTTTCTAAAATAATCATATATTAATGATCGCTTCATATTTTTTATTTTATTTTTATGAAATTCAAATTCACATTTTAATAGCAATTGCGAAATATTTGTAGACTTATCAAAATTGTTACCAGTCTCTCAAACTTGCGCCTGCTTCAGATAGGCTTGATATTTTCGACACTGGAGCAAGTTCAGGTTCCTCTTCCTTTGTCTCAGAGTTGGAAGTTTCATCCGTTTCTTGAATCTCTTCAATATACTCGATGATAGTCAATTCTGCACATTCTGTTGGCAAATCGTTATCAATAGGGGGAAATTGTAGTTCACAAATATATCATTCCTAAGGCGTTGGGTGCGGTAATATTATTTTCGATTTCTTAAAGAGGACAACCACACACATACATGTTAAAAACCTCTTAATAAGATAGCTTCTGTAGAGCATTTAAAAATTTTGAGTAATACCTTGATCCAAAGGTTGGCAATGTGAGGTAGTATTGGGTGAAAGAAAAATAAGTTTGATATTACCCAGTGTAATTTTGGGATGGGACATTGCATTACCCAGAAACAATGCCACTCTTCTATGGTGCTTCTTTAGCTTGGTATGAAATCTGTAAAGCCATGTTTTCATGATGTCTGCTGTCATGCGCGCTTATTTGTTCCAGATCCATTGGAGAGGTTACTTATCGATATGTGCGCCCTTAAAACATCGGAGATTTTTGTCTTTGCCTATTATAAGTGGTTTGCACAGAACATCGTTGTTTTGCGTTCCAGTACACTTGTCATCTTTCAATGCATATGTTTTTGTTGGCAATGCACGAGAGTATAGACTTATCTCATCTGCATTAAATATGTACCCTGGGGCATAATCCTTTGAAATGGTCAATAGCCTTTCCTTCCAAGCTGTTACGTCTTCTATATTGATATAGGCTAATTCGGTACATATTTTCTTGAAGGTAATATCGTGCCGACGACGGAACTTTTCTAACCATTTATTTGATGCCTTGCAGTTATCTAGTTCCAGATATTGAGTAGATTTTCGAGGGCTTTTGCTTGAATTATGGGCATGGATATTGGTAAGTGCTTGTTTGGCACCTTACAAAACACGTTAAAAACAACTTGATCCACGGCCATTCCTTCGGTTTTGGGAAATTTTCTTTTTGTTCACAGTTGCCACCTTCTTGAAACAAATTTCTAACTTCTGCTTTATTTTGAAGCAACGTAGTTACTTGGGTCTTACCTACTTTAAATTTTTCAGCCAATTTCCTGGTACTTAAACCGGTTTTTTTACTTTTCTCGAATATTTCAATTTTCCCGCTTAAAGAAAGGGTCCTTTTCCCCGCCAATTTTAGTGATTAAATTCTCAATATGTACTTTCTGTTATCAAATTGATTAGGTTTTATATCGCACTTCGAAAAATTTACTAACTTACAAAAGGTGTCCAAAAAGTACGACAAAATAATTACGTTTGAAATGATAATAACTTGTTTAATTTAAATATAATACCCTGTATTTTATATCAGCAATAGATGAAGAATTTAATTGTCTGTCGAAAAGTATTATGCTTTACCATAGCTAATTGCTCACGTTTTCCTGAAAAATACAAATATTTATAATGCAGACTGACTTTAACCAATTTAATATTAATTAAGTCATTTATTAATAGTATATTAAAATCAGTCCATATTATGAATATTTTCATTTTTCATGAAAACGTGAGCATATAGCTATGGGAAAGTTTTATACTTTCGATCTATTGCTGATTTAAAATATAGGGTGTTACATTTAAATTAAAAAAGTTATTATCATTTCTTACTTGTAATTATTTTGTCGTACTTTTTGGACACCTTATATAAGTGAGTGAATTTTTCATAAGTGCGACATAAAACCTAATCAGTTAGTAGACTCCAGTGCGAATTTTGTTTGAAAAAAACAAAATACATATTGAGAATTTAATCATTAAAATTGTTACTACATTTTCACAAAATACGAAATATTTCAAAAACCGTAGGGTTTGACTACAATAAATCCCGATGAAACTCAGTTTTATTTTTATCGTGGAAACCAAAAAAAAATAACTTACATGGTGAGTCGGGAGGAATGATCATAATAATAAGAAAAAACTTAAATGTTGTTATCCAATATCCATTTTTTTTTTAAGTTATAAGGCAAAAACAAAATATTGCATTAATTTAGCTTTTTCCTGTAATAAATGTTATTATTGTTTACTTTTGATTGTTGTGCTGTCACTATCCTATTAGTGTCAGTATAAAACGTTACATTGATTCACTGTTAACTTTCGGATTTGTATCATTTTAATTTTATAATACCACACACTTATTCACATCTTGAATACGCCAATGTGGTTTTTATTTATGGTTTGTGTAATGGGAATGCTACAGCGGCTGCTGAAGAATTCCACATGAAAGAACACCGAACAGAAAGGTCTTTATCAGAGTTTTCAACAAACTCTGCGAGACCGGAACGCTTCCAAGTGCTAATGTAACATCCGAACGAGCCATCCAGCAGGATTTAGAAGAAATAGAAAATGTTCTAGCTTTAGTAGAAGAAGATGCGACGACAAGCTTACGAAGAATTTGAATTCAGTTGGGGATTCCCCAAAAAAGAGTGATCAATACGCTTCACGAGCAAGGCTTATACCCGTACCATGTACAGCGTGTTCAAAATTTTCAACCTGGAGACTACGCCAAGCGTATGCAATTTTGTGAGTGGAGAAAGAAACTCCCATGTATGGTCGGACGAAAATCCTCACGCAATAGTCGAAAGTAATTTTCAACGCAGGTTTTCATTAAACGTGTGTGGGGCGGCATGATCGATAATAATTTAATTGGCCCTTTTCTTTTGGAAAATCGCCTTACACGGGATCAATACTTAAGTTTTTTACAAAATGAATTGCAAGGACTACTGGAGGAGATTCCTTTAAACATCAGAATTGAAATGTATTATCAACACGACGGAGCGCCTGTCCATTTCGATCGTCGGGGCAAGCAATATTTAGACCAAAAGTTTCCAGGGGTTAGGATTTGTCGCGGTGGTCCTATTAGTTGGCCTCCTAGATCGCCAGACCTCGCGCCGTTTGACTACAATTTATGGGGTTGGTTAAAAACTGAGGTTTACAAAGTAAAAGTAGATACTAGGGATGCATTAATTAGACGCATTAGAATTGCTATACTCAATATTAAAGAAAGGCGCGAATCAATTAGAAGATCCACGCGCGCCTTTCGTAAACGAAGCAGGAATTATTTGGAAGTCAGTGGCGGTATTTTTGAAAATTTATTAAACCAACGATTTATTTAAAACATTAATAGGCATTCCATTTAAAAAAATACAACTTTGATGCGTTTCGGGTTTTTGGGACATTCTCCTACTGAAAACTCATGCTGTGGTAAATGTCGCTTCCTCACTTCATAATATCTTCTTTAAAAAATTATAAGCTGTATTTTTCTCCTAAGCATTTCTTGGCAGTATAACAAACGCTGAGGCCTATGCTCCTCATCTTATTTTTGCACAGGTAAGTTATTATAAGGATAAGGCAAAAAGAAAGAACCAATCAAATGACCCCAATGTATATTGTATTTGTTGTGAAAATTCAAAATTAAATTCTTTGAATACTTGGCTTCGTCGGAAAATAAGATTTTACAATTAAAATGGGCGTTTTTTGCTAGCCTCTTATAGCACCACTGACAAAAACTAATCCTTTAAGGGAAATCTCGAGCAAGGAGCTCCTGCACCCTTTAAATGTAGTAAGGGTATAGCAGAAAATCACGCAGGATGCTACAAACAACTTGATGACTAACATTTAAATGTTCACAGATTTTTCTGGTGCTAGTCCTCTGATTGTCTTGTTTTTCATTGGTATTCTTATTAAGAGTTTCAGTTTCTACAAGACGTCTATAAATAATTGAGAATATTCAATGATCAGGTACCTATCCTTCTATTGGGATTGCGCTCCATGTACAGGGTATCCATTTATCGATGTAATCGTAGGGTATCTCGGTAACTAATAAAGATAGATACTTGCGGTTTTTACATTGCTTCGCTATTTTTTCGTAAAACAGAAGATGCCGCAAACTTAATTGTCATAGCATTCTTAGTTTTTAAGCTACGGGGGTGTTTTCGAAAATGTTTGCTTGACCTATCAAAAAACTGAAGACTATTTCTAATAGAGTTTTTTAAGCAGAATTCAGTGACGTGCTTACTTTTTTCTGGGAGTCTTACTTTTCGAGATTTAACGCAAACATATGATTCTTTTAAATGGAACACCCTATATATTTTTCTCCTATTTTATTGGGCTATTTTTAAGCTTTCCAAAAATATATAATAGTTGAGAGTTACTATTAACAATAAACGCACAAATAGGAAAATTTAGAAAATTAGAATTTTTATAATAGAGCACCCTGCAGCACTTCCTTTTCAAAGATATATATATATATTTACCATAATCGCTTCAGTGCTTTTTAAAATGTTTAATTTAAAATAATCATATAACGCAGTAACCATGGTTCCATAAAAGTAGAGAAAAGATGGGCACCATTCTAAAGGCAAATTTACATCCGAAATGCTAATAACTGACAAGAAACTTCTCTTTTGTTTATATAGTTATATTTCGAAGGAACATGATTAATTTAAATCAAATATTTCAAAAACCACTGAAGCGATTATAGTTGTTGGGGAAACGTGTATCAATACGTCAAAGATAATAGGTTGGTAAATGCTGTGTGCGTGCGATTTCAATATCTGCTATTTTTGTCAGTCAGGTACCTAGTCAAATGCGCTTCGCGTCGGGACATGTAAGACCTCAACATTGGGGCGCGAGCTTCCTATTGGGCGAAATATGTGGTCAGATCGTATCGCGCGCCGGTAGAAAGACGAGACGACACGGCGCAACGGCCAAAAGAAAATAGTCTTTCATGATGGCTCCGTGACGTAAGGTGCTCTTACGCAAGCGGCACGATTTTAAGGCCTTTTTGGGCAGTTAACGGTTTCATTTTAAGCAAAACTAAGTAGTTAACGATTCCGAGTTATCTGACGTACGAAGCTGAACTCCCTGCGAGACCGGGGCTGTTTTCTGATGTACTTTCAAGTGATAATATGAACGTTAATTATCGACCAGTGTATTTGTCGTGATTTCTTGTAAAATGCTACCATAAACTAAGTACCACGTAATATAAATTAATAGGAACACTAGGGAATTAACCCAGTGCGCCCGCCGTCAATAGTAAACATATATACTTTTGAAAAGGGAATTTTAAGACCCATTAAAATATTCAGTAATATACAGGGTGTTTCGTTAAAAAGAAAACTCAACTTGGTGTCTTAAACAAATCTACGATGTTCATTTGTTTTATCCGATGACAAAATTTGACGGCTCAGGAAAAATAATTAAAAATAATTCAACTTTCATAATTTAAAGTTCTTTCTAGCACTTAAAATAAAGGCTCTAGGGGTGCTCCAAAATATATGGAAAAACACTGTACAGACAGGATTCTCTTGCATTTCCATTCGCAACCCAAGTAGCACAAATATACTTCAGACAGTTCTATATAATCTTGCTATATTACAATTTGTAATATAACTATGATATTTTAAAAGTCCCCTGTAAACCCTTATATGACTCTTAGAAACACGGAAAAGGCCCAAGTTTATAAAACACTTTCATTTATTAAAAGTTTTGTTAGGCTCGCAGATAATAATTTTAATACAGTTATGGGTATTTTATGTAACGTATATATAATCAGTTTTATAAGAGAAACGATGGGATTATCTATATAGTTAATAAGTTTTATTTACGACTATTTTAAATCAGTTTTATAAGAAATGAATAAATATTTTATAACTATATTAAATAACCTCTCATAGACAATAATAAGATATTAATAAAATTGTTTTATAACAGGTTTAAAAATATCTTAACAATAGCCATTTTGGGTCGATTAAAATATTTTTATTATATTGTGTTTACATTTTAGTTGTGTAGTTATCACGAATAAAATTTAATATGTTTACATAATATGTCAACTTATACAAGAGAGATAGCATAGACTTGAAACATGGCGACATTAAAAACTTATAATAACAGTTTGCACGAAAAAGATTTTGAAGTCTAACGCTTTCCCGCGGCCAAATTTCTCTGCCAGGCTGATTTTACTGACAGAATATATCCATATTTGTAAGTAAATTTTTACGGGCTTTCATTTAATTAAACATTTTGTTATTGAAGATATATTATACTTTTTAATTGTTAGATAATAATTTATAAAGTTGAAAATCGACATTTTATTTTACTTGCAATGTTATTGGCCATACGTTTTTCTTATTAAAAGGACTACTTTAAGAGATATTTAAATATTTTATTTGATTAATATTATTTCGCCAACATGGCCGACTAAAAGTGGTTTCTAAAACATGGCGTCAACTCTAACAAATCACTTTATCGTTCCAGGCACACCTATAAAACAAATATGATATATAAATTGTTATATTATGCCTTTTTACGTGACAAAATTGTTTTATTATTTAGAACAGCGCAGCATTACGTGGTAAAATTATTGTGGTTCTCGCAATGTTGCCATGTTATTGCATAATATATTGATTATTTCTAGCTATAATATACTGATTCGCCTGTATTAAATGTTTTTGTGACAGAAATGTCATTTTTAAGTAAAAGGCTAAAATATTATAAAGCACAACTTTGAATTATGGTCAGAATAGATAATAAAATATACCTACCAGTTGTAAAAGTCATTCTTTATTTTTAGTATTATCATTATTAGTATTATTATTATCGTTTTAGGTTAGGTTAGGTTTTTTCTTTATAATTTTTGCGTGTAATTTTAAAAGGCCATTGCTTAGTTTTATTAAAGTAATTGTTCCTTGAACAATAAATGTGATTTGGTGAAGCATCCTAGTCCTTTTTATTTAACGTTCCTATTTTATATATTTGGCTCAATAAATTAAGAATACTTTTAAGTAGATTTGCAGATTTTATTGTTATTCCGACAATGCTGTATGCTCAGCCAGTCGTTCTTGGTCGTGATGTTAGTAAGTGGCGCAAGGTAGCGTGACAGTAGATTCATTTCAAATAATGGCGACATTAATAAATTGATGATATAATAGTTTTGTTGTATAAGGCCCGGCTCACTTAAGGCATCTTATTCGACAGTATTATCGTATACTATACGCTATTATGGTAACCGGTTCTATATAATCTTTTCATTATTAAATCTAATTAAAATACTTAGTACTGTTTACTGAATAGTTGAATGGGATTTTTTGATTTATTGCACGATTAAAATAAAAAAATTTGTCTGCTGTTTTGTCTTTAAATACCTAGATATTTAAAATATATAATAGAGTATTATGTGATTTATCTCTATTATAATAAGGCCATCAACATTTATATTCAATGATAGTTTATTTAAATGTATACATATATTTTCTAGCAATTTTTGTACATTCATTTGCAACCCACAATGCCAATAGTAACCATTTTCCATTTTAACCAAATTATTTATTTCTCGCGCTGTATTAAGCACTGTTCTTGGATCTTTTGGCAGTATATTTGGTATCGTTTCATTAAAAATTTTAAATAATTCTCTTAATGCTGAAGGGCTAACATTGAATGTAGTAGCCCATATTTTAATTTTTTTATTAGCTTCAATATATTTGTTCATTTCAGTTAACTCTAAAGAATTTTCTTCATCGTCGCTCGATTCTACGGTATTATAATAAGACTCTGAACATTGATTGTATTCTTTACTATGGGTTATGGGCTCATATTCGTGTTCTGATGAAGAATCATAAACCATTTTACCCAAATCAACCCTGCCTGTTGTCTGTGCTGTTGTGTTCACACGTTGTCCATTTAAATTTAAAATTCTTTTATAGTTATCTCTGACCTTTTTCTTAAAGTTTCCACTTCGTTTTACTTTTTTCCAGTGGGAAATTGGCCGACTGCTTAAGCTTGACATTGTTTACAAATTATTAAAAATGTCATCTACTGATATGGACGTAAAAAGTTAGGTTAGTACGGGTAGTGCTATAAATATTATATAAGGTTCACTAAATAATGTTTTTGCATTTACAAAAGCATTTTTATATTTTAAATGCGTTTTAACTATTTCATTGCGTTTTATTTAATAACCATTATAAAACAGTATTTTAAGAGTAGCCGTAGTTACTTAATTGCCGTCAAAATCAAATTGTTTTATAAGTAAGTTCCCGTCACTGCTACATAATCTTACAATAAAGCTTCTATAAAAGTAGAGTGAATGCTTTTATAGTTGCTTTATAAACTGTTTAAAATTGTCCCTACAAACTAACTATAAAATATATCTAGCTTAAGCGAGAAGAGTCGTATAAGTTTTGTTACATACATGTTTCTAAGCAAACTGGTATTTTGGTTATACAGCAAGTTAGTGTTGATGGCAAGTGTTAAATAATAAATTATTGTTAAGGTATGCTCATACAATTGGAGCATTGTGAGCGGGAGCTAAGTCCTGTTGCAAATATAAGCTATTAAGACGAGCTAGGGGCACATTCTCTACTATTTCGGGCACAATGTTTTCCAAAATTTCTAAATATTTATTTGCAGTAAGACCCGCCTTCAAATATATTACATAAAATTTTACTTCCCAGTATGAAACATGAAACGCTAAACCCAAATCTGCCTTGCCGTTCCCGTGGAGATATAACATGTCAATTTTCCTGGCACCAAAACCTAGTATTTTGCCGATTAAATATACCGGCACTGGTAAAATGATTCTCATCAGACCATATAATCGTTCTTTCAAAATGATTTTCTCTATTTACATTTTATAAATACCAATTACAAAACTCTACGCGGCGCTCTGCGTCACCGAGATGTAAGTTTTGTACGACATGAAATTTGTATGGCTTAAACTTGTGTTTTTTTAGAATAGTTTGAACCCTTGATTTTGTAACACCGACAGAACCTTCCACTGTTCTACAAGAACTACTTTGATTTGTTTCAATTGAAGCCAAAACGTTTACTTCATCAATGTCCTAGTTTTCCTTATTGTAAATACTAGGTCGGGGTTTGGAAAATGAACCGACTTCAATTAAGTTTGATTTTATTTTTAAAAATATTCTTTTATCCGGCTGTCTTCTTTCTTTATAAAACAGTATTTTAAGAGTAGCCGTAGTTACTTAATTGCCGTCAAAATCAAATTGTTTTATAAGTAAGTTCCCGTCACTGTTACATAATCTTACAATAAAGCTTCTATAAAAGTAGAGTGAATGCTTTTATAGTTGCTTTATAAACTGTTTAAAATTATCCCTACAAACTAACTATAAAATATATCTAGCTTAAGCAAGAAGAGTCGTATGGGTTTTGTTACATACATGTTTCTAAGCAAACTGGTGTATGTACTTTTAAAACTGTTTTAACAATTAACCTTAGAAACACCTATATAACAAACTTATAAAATAATTTTGGTTATACAGCAAGTTAGTGTTGATGGCAAGTGTTAAATAATAATTCAGAGTATTTAAAAGCTCTAATAAATCCGAATTAAAACAATTTAGTCGAATAGTAATATTCTTGTGCTACTTGGGAAGACCATAGATAAAATGCATTTCAGCCATTTCAGAATTCGTAAAATTTGGCATTGTTACGTGATTATAACGAGCATTTAAAATACTTTTACAACTTAAACCTTTAATTTATAAACACATGCAGATACAAATTTGAAGTTTTTCAAACGCGAACTGTCAAAATGAATAAAATTAATAATTAACAAAAACAAGCAAATAAAGTCAGAACCTACTATCTACTTTTTCGATAACGGTCGCAGATACGAAAAAACTACCAGAGTCGAAAAAGTTTTTAAACAAAATATAATAATTTCGTATTTCAGACTCTACCAGAGGCGCACCGCAAAAAAGGAGACTCTGAAAAAATATCTTCCTGCATATTCTTACAATTATTTGGCCTGCCCAATGATGTAAGTCCTACAGAGTAACCTATATTCCAAATTTGAGCTACATGTCTCAAGAACTGCATTATTCTAACTGTTATTATAAAGGAAAAATCTAGAAAATTTTCAACACCCTGTAGATCGGTATCGAAACGTTTGCGGACCTATGTTTATATAAATTTTTAGTCGTGAAATAAGCCAAAGAATTCCGTTTGTACATGATGTTTAGGAACACTCTGCAGGTTAGTGTTTAACTGTCTATTTTTATAAAAACAAATTCCTTTCCACAACGCGCCCTATTCACGATAAGCAGCGATAATTTTTTAAGAAAAGTAGCGTCGACCTTCCATTATTATTAATATACAGGGTTGTAATAAAGAAAGGGTTAAGCCGTATAAATAAAATACCGCATTATTTAATCATAAATCGCTGGGACCCGTTTATTTAATTAATTAATGTATTGTAAACTGCGCTGCGCATATGAAGATTAGTTTTTTTAAGGTCAAAAGTCTTGGCCATGCATCAGACATTCGGGCTGCGACTCGCCTTTGCCTTTTTTGCGTTCCTGCTCAGATGATCCAATACCTGCGTGGTACCTACATGAAACGGCTTTCGTTAAATCATGCTTTGACTAAAAACAATACTTACGAACATTTAGATAAAGGCAGTTTACTCAAAATTTTGTTTTTTAGATCTCCGTATACAAAAACAAAATAACATTTTTTTTGAAAAATTAAAAACTTTGTCTATTTGTAGTCCTATACAGGGTGTTCCATAATTGAATGCTTATTATTGAAGGTCTTAATCATTACAACACAAGAAATTAAAACACAGGGTGTCCATTTAGTGTGTAATTCTTCGATATCTCATATGCTATTACAGATAAGGGAAAGCTTTGATTATAAAAATCAAGCGACTGTTAAAGGTGTATTTTAAATATACAGGGTGTTTCACAAAAGCGGGATAATTTAAACTTAAATTTGTTTAACTGGTATAACACCCTATATTTTTTACACTCTTTATTGTTTATGCAATTCAAAATTTTTGTTTCAATCTGTCGCGGTGTTGCCAAGATATTAATTATTTTCCTAATTTTCTTGCTTTTGTACGCTCGCAATAAATATGATACACTTTCTTTATTGATTTCAATTTAATGAATATTTGTTGCAGATAGTTGCATTTGGGTTATATGAGAACTATTTATAAGAGTTTATGAGATGTTTTTATTCAGGGTGCTCTATTTTTACTTCCAATTTGGGGAAGTTTGGATCCGATTTACTTAATTTTCTTAGATAAGATACCCTGCATGTTTTCTTAAAAATTGAAACTTCGACTAAGTCCCATTATTTGTTGCCAAATCGTGATGATTTTCTCAAAATTTTCGTTATATCTTTTTTAAGTTAGGTGGTCTGGATTATTGCAATACCCTCTATTTGATTGTACTATAACGTCCATACGTTTAAAGGAAATACTAAATTATATAATGTGCAAATAAGTAAAGTATATTAATTAGATACAAAATAAAAATTAAAAATTTTTTATTATAATATTTCTACGGAGTTCCAAATCATAAATAATATACAGAAAATTATTTAATTAAACAAGTTGTTCGAAGTGTCGACCATTTTGATGCAAGTTTGAATTCGTTTAATAAAATTATCTCTTACATTAGATAAAGTCTGAGGTGTTATGTTTTGAAATACCTTTAGTTCGTTTTTTCCAAAGACATTAGAACTATTAGACCAAATTGTTTACATTTTGATGTGGCAAATCATCATTCCCTCTTTATTATTCATCTCTGTCGCTCAAAATTTGACCTTAGCCGGCTTTATCTATCTGTTAGAAATATTAGGGAAAAACTGTTTTTAAAAGATTGAGTTAGTAATTGCAGTAACGCCCAGAACCTAACATACAAAAAAGTTAAGGTGTGCATATCAAATTATGCATTCATGCTTGCAATGTTATGCGAATATTTTATCGAAAACTGTTAAAAACCTTAAAAGTATTGAAATTATTATTATATATATCAGGCACTACGGCAACATTGTACTACGATTTTACAACCGGAGAGATTCTTTGAATGACTGTAGCGATTGCGATGTTGCCAGTGAGTCACAGCAGCTAGCTTGTGTTTTTGTGCCTTTATTGCAGTTTATTTTTGATTTCCTTGTGTATTTGCCTAAACAT
Source organism: Polydrusus tereticollis (assembly GCA_963920685.1). NCBI lineage: Eukaryota > Metazoa > Arthropoda > Insecta > Coleoptera > Curculionidae > Polydrusus > Polydrusus tereticollis. The sequence goes on from OY987332.1 coordinate 72,607,033, forward strand.
TAGTGTAGAAATAAACAATCATGGTTCGTGCCTCTGTAGTGTGTAAAAAGTGGATCATTTTAATCCAAATTTATCATTTCATCGGTAAGTATGGTTAGGTTATTGTTTTAAAGAAAGCATTGGTGTAGCGTATGGGTTTGTTTACTAATGCTGTGGTAGTACCATTGTTGTTAAAACTTTTATGCAGAATGAAACAGTTTTGTTATACTTAGAAACAATTAAGAGTAGATATTGATAAATAACTCATGGTAGCTACTTAATAGTTAACGAGTAAAAAGATATCGACTAGTAAAATACTGTAAAATTGAAATCCTATTCCTAAATTTAATTAGGTACCTATTTATTGAGATGTTGTATATATAACATATAAACATTCTGTTTAGGTTTCCTCAAGATGCTGAAAAAAGAAAACTTTGGTTTTCTTTAGTAGGATTCTGGATAACCAACCTTTACGAAACAATCCAGAGTTGTGCTCGGATCACTTTTTTCCTGCAGATATTTTAGTAAGGGTGAATGGTGCTAAATATGTTAGAAAGGGAGTAAACCCTCGTTACTGTGAGGGCTTGTTATTTCTAGACGACCTCTCTAACAGGTAAGATTGGGAGCTGTCAAGTTTTGGTTTGCCTAATAGAATTATTTAAAATATTTTAATATCCTTGTTTGTTTTTTAGTTCTGAGTCAACTGTTATTGGAACACCACCTGCCGCAAAAAACAACATTGGCGTAAGTAATATCTATTAATAATAAAATTAGTAATGTTATATTTTATGACAAATAAAACTTTTGGTTTATAATAAGTGTAATAGGTATACCTATTATTCATTATGAAACCCTTTTAATATTAATTAGAAGTTCATTTTATTCATTTTCAGGATGTCTAAGCTATGCTTTGATGATATATTGGTTAAATCAGATGATGCCGATCAAGTTGCTAATGAACCTTACAAGATTATTTATAATTCTCATAATATAAAGGTACGTTGGCCCTATGCAAACAAAAGTTGTTCAAAAAATGTTAATCATGAAGAAAAATGCTTTTTGGGGTTTTTCTTTTATTTTTCTGTTGATTCTAGAAAAAAGTTCTATGTCCATCTCTTCGTTTTATTTTAGGCCTACAAATATTGTTTCAAATATAATGTCAGTTCCTGGTCCTTCTGGAATTGGGTAAGCATATTTTCTTTTTAGGTAACTTTACATCTTTATCAATTTTAATTAACACAATTTTTATAAGTAGGATAATTTCAACCTAGTGAAAATTATGCAGCTATAGAAAATGCTACATCTGGGAAAAGGTATATCAAATTAGTACTCATACAGGAGGGTGTTCATTTACAACACACTGTTAAATTTTTTTTTTCTTTTTGTTTCAGTACGTATAGTCATTCAAGTTAAGTGGGGTCATTAAGGGGCACATTAAATTTTTTTTTTATACAGCAGGTGTTCAATACTGAATATGATTTAAGATATTCAGTTTAGTTGTTTGAAGCACACAGGTCATTTAAATACACCATAAGAGTACCTAATATACAGGATATTTCATTTAGAAATTTGCAACTTTGGTGTACGTATAACTTTTTTTTGAGCCACCCAGTATATTCCACAATAATATATTAGGTACTAGAACAAAAATAATTTTAAATTTTTTTAACGTTTTCCGTACATGTTTCTTATGTGCGCCACCCTGTATAATATACATTTTTTTAATTGCATAAAGGAGTAAAGCTACTTAAAGTGTATTTTTTACATTTTTTAGAAAAGGGCATTACATTGGAGACATGGCCAGTAGCGATTTTTCCACCCCAGGGAAATGGAGGGAAAACCTTACAATTATAAAAAACACAATTACTGAACAGAGAAAACAAATTTATAATTTAAAAAAACAAGTCCGACACCTTAAAGATCGGGTACGGACATTAACAGGACTATTAAAAGTGTTGAAGGATAAATTTTCTATAACAGAAGCAGCACAGTCATGTATTAGGGTATGTTTTATTTATGATGTATGATTAAGTAGTTATTTTTTTGGAATACATTATTCTGTTTGTGAAGCCATCTTCTTTTGTTGTTTTTAAACTTTATTGCAAATAAAGATTATTATTAATATTATACATACACCTTAGTTTATCATTGTTTATCTGAGAATATCTTCTATCATAACTTCCAGCTTTTAACAGGAAGTAACAAAATATGACATCTGGTTAAACCCGAGGTTGATATTTGTTGACTTCAAGAACTGTAATTTTTCAATTAACAATATCTCAACAGCCATTCAGTTTAGACATATATAGTACCTACATACAATGGTGTTAAGTCGATGAGTACATATTACAAAGTTTAGGACAAACTGTATATTTAAGTATATGCTTGTTGAAGGCAGTTTTTGAAATAAGAAATGTTTGTATTCATTGTTTTTTTTTTATATACAGCAGCTAAGTCCAAATATAATTGGGACACTCGTATAATGCCGTATAGATTTTAATAAGAATAAATGTAGTCTACCTCGTAATTACAATTTTTACAAAGGTTTTTATAATGTTTTCAATTCTAATAATGAAATAAAGTTTAGCAACTTTTTTGCAATAGTAGCAGTGTTTTATTTTGCATTTACGTACCTACCCATATTTTGTGATAAATTTCCAACTGAAACTAATTCAAAATAGGAATTTTCCAAATAACCTCTTTCTTTCATACTGAGATTCAGAAATTTCGGAATCTTATAAGTATTAAAGGTAAATTTGTGATTCTAAAATTCAAGATTCGGAATTAATCCAATATGTTAAAAGGATTTCAGACGAAAAACAATTAAATCAAACAAGCAATGTGATTAATTTTTTTTTTATTGTAGTATATTTCTTGTGACCTATTATTTCCATTCTTAGGAAAAAATTCTGATACAAAAAAATTTATTGTATTATTTTCATACATTGTATAGGTTTCAACCTCTACACCACTGGCCATCAAAACCAAGGGACGGTTTACAATGTTGCCGATCGGGCCAAGGAGATCTGCCTTTCTCTCTCGCACTCGCCAATATTTTAAAACAATAATAGTCGATACTTTTATGGGAATTATGAATGAATCGTTTCGTCTAATAGTTCTAATGTCTTTGGTTTTTTCATATCATCGCGGGTTGTAGCTGGTAAGCGATATACTTTTGACTTTACATAACCCCATAAGAAATAGCTGGTCAAATCAGGCGATCTGGCAGGTCAGTTAATTGATCCTCCTCGACTGCGCTCGTACATCTCTATGGAAGTGTGCAGGAGCGCCATCCCACTGAAACCACATATTATTTTTAATTTGAGCTGGAACATGCTGAAGTAACACTGGCAGATCTTCTAGTAGAAAATGTAAAAAGCGTTCTCCATTTAAGTGCTGCTCGAGAAAAAGGTTCAATAATATAATCATTAATTATACCTCCCCAAACTTTCAGCGACCAATGATGCTGAAAATGAAAAACTTGAATGGCATGTGTGGTTTCAGTAGCGTAAAAGTGAAAATCATGTCGATTCACAAAACCATTCCAATAAAATGTTGATTAATTGGCGAAGAAAATATTCTTAACGAATAAAGGGTTTCCGTTTCTCTGTGTTGTGCCCATTGACAAAATGTTACTCGTGTTTCACAATCGGTGTCTGCGAGTTCTTGGTGTAGTTAAAGGTGGTAGGGATGAAACTTCCCTTTCCTAAGCGATATTGCCACTGAAGATATTTAATATTGAGATTCTGACTAATTCCTCGAACACCCAACGACGGATCCTCGGTCACTGACAAAGCAATGGCAAATTATTTATCTCCAGTTAAAACAGTCTTAGCTATTTCGGTTTTTTCATATTTGACACTATTTCCTGAGGATGTCTCCTTTCCGCAAAATTTTGGGCATATATTCTTGTGGCTAAAAGAGAGTACCCATGACTTCTCCCAAAGTATAAACAATTCAACAAATTCTTCTTGCTATAAATCAATATTACATATAAAAAACAGTTTAAAAGAAAGTGTCAAAAATTAAGTAAATGACAATTATTGTTATTAATTTCCCATGGCTAACGAAGTCTTAAACAAACAGAATTAAAAGAAATTTTTAGAGGATGGAAATCACATAATTCTAATGACTGCTGAAAAAAACTGTTGGATCGGTATAAGATTAGAAATTTTGTTATAAAACGAAGAAGATATGTACAAAAAAATATTGAGTATTGCAATCAATAATCCAGACCATCTAACTTAAACAAAATTTTAAAAAATTTTGACAAAATCATCACGATTTGGCAACGCCACAGATAATAATAAAAATGTTTTATAGTTATAAGGAGACTCAGTAGAAGTTTCAATTTTTGACAAAATATACAGAGAAAATTGAGTAAATCAATCCAAATTTCCCGAACTTTGGAAGGCAGATTAGAGCACCCTGTATAGAAACATGGAATAAACTCTTATAAATAGTACTCATATATCCCAGATGCAACTATCTGCAAAAAATATTGATTAAATTAAAAACAATAAAGAAACTAGCATATTTATTGCGACCGCACAAAAGGCAAAAAAATTAGGAAAATAATTAATATATTGGTAATACCGCAACAGGTTGAAACAAAAATTTAGAAATACATAAACAATTAGGAATAAAGAGAGGCACTTATTTCCGGTAAAAAATATAGGGGGTCCGATTCAAAATATTTAAGTTTAAGTTGTCCCGCTTTTAAAATATTTTTAAAATATACCTTGATTTTTGTACTCCTGTTTTCCCTGATTTGTATACGAGATATCAAAGAATTACACACCAAATGGATACCTTGTATAAACATAGGTCAGCCACCGCTTTATTTTTGAGATGCTTGTGTGTTTAGGTGATAAATGCAATTTTATCAAACTCTGATATGAACATAGCAATTTGCAAATAAAATGTTATTAATCTTTTTAATCGAAACTAGTTGGTCTTACGAAGAAAGGTCCAGGAACCTTTTTGGCTAAGTGATAAAGCCCAATTTTGAAAATAGTGGCGTATCATTTTTTTCGCTAAAAATATCACAATACATGTTAGTGCGGACGCCACTGGTAGAAAATGAGCAAACTCTTTTATGAAAAAAATGTGATTTATTGCCTACTTAGTACTTACTAAAATTCAAAATTATATCTAAAGCGGCCTCAAAAATATTAGGGAGAAAATGTTTCTTTTTTTTAATTGTCAATAATCTTAACGGATATTTGATATGAACTTTTTGTCTTAAAATCATTCCAAGATTAAGACCCTGCAGGATCAGCATTCCCTTATGAAACACCCTTGTAGATAGACAGGTTTGTCAAACAACGGCATATCACATTCTTAACGATAATTTTTGTTATACATAGACAATAGGCATAAGATCGATTTTGATAATAAATTCAGCACAATAAAGATCATTAATTTAAAGAAATAGTCCATTCTCGAAGTGGAGTTGAAATATAGGGAAAGGGGAAAAAAAGTCAAAAAGTCTTTCTCCACTAATTTAATAGTGAGCTATTAAAGGCTCAATTTTAAAATTAAATTCTCTACATGTTTCGAAGGTAGTAACCTTCATCTTCAGGAGACCAAAGTAGTGCTGCAGTTATTATTAGCAGTAGAGAGAAAACTGTTGGTGGAAAATGACGTTGATGGAGCTTTTTTTATTTAAAAATATTTTGACAAGATATTAATAATTGAATGTAATCAGCATGCTAAAATTGGAATTGAAAGTGGAATGTTATATTTAATTCAAAGTTTCTGAAAAGACACTGTCAATCTGTGGTCGAATTTAAAAAGGGAAGATATTCGTTATTTGAAAATCATACGTCAGGATATATAAAAAGGATCTTTTGGACATTCTAGATCTTGTTAGAGAAAGATTTTTGTTTGTGATTTGTTTTATGAGAAAATATAATGTTGAAATTTCATTTGTAAAATTAGTTATTGGAGACCTAAGGTCCCGTCACCTTGCGTTATGTTCGTCCCATTATGTAGGGAAAACAATAGAATTTGATTTAAAATAAAATTATTAAAAAACAGATCTTATATTTTATATACCCTTAAAGATTAAAATAGGGAGACGAACACAGTTAAAATTTTAACTAAATTCGACCACAGATTGACAGTGTCTTTTCAGAAACTTTGAATTAAATACAACATTCCACTTTCAATTCCAATTTTAGCATGCTGATTACATTCAATTATTAATATCTTGTCAAAATATTTTTAAATAAAAAATAAAAAAAGCTCCATCAACGTCATTTTCCACCAACAGTTTTCTCTCTACTGCTAATAATAACTGCAGCACTACTTTGGTCTCCTGAAGATGAAGGTTACTACCTTCGAAACATGTAGAGACAATTTAATTTTAAAATTGAGCCTTTAATAGCTCACTATTAAATTAGTGGAGAAAGACTTTTTGACTTTTTTTCCCCTTTCCCTAAAGATCATTAAGTTTGCGCAATGTATTTCAGTTTTCGTAAAATGCTCATTATTTTCAGTGGCGAATCGTGGTCAGTTTGATAGGGTGGTTAAAGTAGGGCCTATAGAGTTAATATTATAGAAATAAAGAACTGAAGTCTTCCTCCACTCCAAAAAGCACGTGTCGTCAGTAAAACACAATTTTGAAATTTTAATAAGTTTAACTAAAATGAATTCTAAACTTTATTTAAGGCCTTACCTTTGTTTTAAAATTACAAAGCATAATTAAATACCGTAACAAAGTTACTAAATTTAGCGGCATTTATTAGTGTAGGAAACGGAGAAACAGCAACCATATTTGCAGATGTATTCGTTATCCGGCAATATGTCTACCATGAAGCACACAAGCTAACTACAATGGAAAGAGATGGGTTGCTGCACAACGAGTAAAAGGAAGTAGTCAAGAAGTGTCAGACGACTGACGAGAAAAGTAGATCGCGACGACGCGTACGGCGCGATAGTTAAGAAATGGCGTAATTTTACCATTCACGACGACGTTAAAGATTTAATTCATTTATATTTTCTGAGTTACATTTCACCATAATCAATGTTTGTTATTATTAAATAAAGTGTTAAATATATTTGTTGTTTGCCTAAATCGCAAAACATCTCGGCTGCAAATCAAATCCTATATTAGTAATCAAGAAACTGTATCCGAAACAACTTAAATATTTAAGGGGAAAGGGGAGAAAAATCACAAAGTCTTTCTCCACTGATTTAATAGTTCTTCGTATAAATAAAAGGTAGTAACCTTCATCTTCAGGAGACAAAAAACAGTGCTGCAGTTAGTATAAGCAGTAGAGAGAAAACTGTTGGTGGAAAGTGACGTTGATGGAGCTTTAGAAAATCTTTCGAACAAAATATTAAAAAGTGAATGTAAAAGCAATCGGCATACTGAAATTTTAAATGAAATGCTTTATTTAATTCAAAATGTATGTGAAGAAATTGTTAACTTGTGGTCGGATATAAAAGAGAATATGTTCCTCATATGAAAGTTATAATCTAGGATATATAAAAAGATCTTTTGGACATTCTAGGTCATGTTAAAAAAATTTTTTGGAAGAGAAGACAAATTTTTGTTAGAGTTTATGTGACATTCTGTAAAAAGAAAGAAATTTGTAATCAGTAATAAAATAAAATTAATAATAATGTCTGTACTTACATAATGTTGAAATTTCATTTGTAAAAAAATTTTTTGTGGAACGAAGTTCCCGTCAACCTTAGTTACGTTCGTTCCATTTTGTAGGGAAAAGGAAACAAATGAGAGTTACATTTTTTTTTTTAAATTAGTAGGAACATATACCTAGATCTTTATTTTATATACCCTCAAAGACTAAACGGGGAGACGGACACAGTTAAACAGGAAAACGTGTTCACTGTCGATTTATAGTTGACCGTTGACAGTTGAGGAACAAAAGAGAAACAATGGCAGCGTGATTGCAGTGACTAAAAAGTTAGAAAAGCTCAATCACCGTTTTTATCGTTAGTTAGATAAACTTACATAAAACTTGAATATAACACAAAATACAAGTGGGGTATTATAATAAAAAATAAAATAATTTTTTTAACAAGGTTGGGGAATAAGGGTCCTAAAAGATCGTTTTCTTCTTTGGTGGCCTCTATTAGTCGTTAAATGAAAAATCGAAATTTGAGTTAGGAGAGGAAAACTAAACAAAAACCGTAATTTAATTTTTTTTGTCTCACAGTGTTTATTTTTTGCAAATACTTCTACTGATAAGGGAACATTCAACACCGAAATTTTAACAGAAACCGACCTTCTATTTAGTGGAAAAAATAGTAATAAACTAAAATCAATAAATAATAAATACAAACCGTGCACTTTTAAATCTAAGTCACGTTTCTGACCGTATTCATAATTCTGTATCCAAAACTAATTTTGATGTTTGTTTGTGATTCGATCCTTGGATCACGTATGCGTTATTGTTTATTGGTGGAAAGCCGATAGGAAAGAGTAGAAATATCTAAAATACGGTAAACTCTAAGAGGTATCAAATTTGGTATTAGTAGAAAGGATATCAAAAGGGCTTTCTAAAAATTAAAAAATATGCAGGGTGTTCCATTTAAAAAAAGAGAGAATTTTAATATTTTGCATAATGTGATCACCCTGTATAATAAACGTACCGAACGCAAATATTTTCTATTGTAAAGATATGCAACATTCTAAAATATTATTTTTGAGTGAACTATTTCATTTAGTTGCTTTTAGTAATTTGGAAATGGCCACTAAACTTAGGCAATTTTTTAGATAAAATCGTAATTATTTCTTAAACTACCCAAACTAAATGCACATAACCCTATATTTAAATGATAAGCAGCTCTATGCCCAACTTTTGGGCTGATAATATACAGGGTATTCCACTTAAGGAAATAGAAGTTTAGTTCGCCTCACTTTTTTGAGTCACCCTATAGATATATTGTAAAATATTTTTAAAATATGCCACTTTTAATTCCAGACCTCGTGCTGTTTCAGTATTTTTAACAAGTTCTTCGATAAGGATGTAATCTTTCGACCCCGCTTCGTTTGCGGACCCGGTATATATTTATTTAAATCCTGACAAACACGACCAGCTAAACCGGTGTTTCTTTCCACTAGAATCCCTGGCTATCACCCTTTGCAGGTACCGAACGCTTACTTAGCGACAGAAGTAGTAAGTCAAACGCTCCTTCGATCAAAGTGAACTCTGAGCATTATCTCCTCTGTTTAAAGACTACCCGACAACCCGATAGGCAAAGTGGATCCCTTTACCACTGAAAATAAATATAAGGTGCCCCCCGAGACTTCCGCTCCTTATACTTACCAACTGAAAATCAAAACCGTAGTTACCAGCGTCAAAAACCGGAAGTAGGTTAGACAACTCGCTACAACTTTTACGAATACCGTCACAACTTTTCGGAAACCGCTACAATACAAATTGGTAAAAAAGTCTTAACTTAACTTATCTGCAGCTTTTTTTTAAATAATTTTTCTTCTCTACAATATAATGATAGGTAATTAATATGTTGGAACTTGTTACTCCTTCAATAAACTTATAGTAACGAGTGATTTTTAATTATTTTGCTCAAGGGAGGCCATGCATTTTAAAAGCATCATGGCCGTACTGCGTAGATAAGATGACATGATTGTTTTATGACATTTGCGTCTTATTTGAATTTGCGTATTTGTAAAGTTTAAAAATTGGAGAAATTTTGTAATTTTTGCAGTTATTTGAAGGTAGGTTACTATTGCTTTAACTAATATTTCTCCGGGGAGTCGTCTTTTGACTATTATAAAGTACTCTATGCATGACTGCTTTGATGAATTTCGAACCGAGTTTCCTGATGTTGCGGTGACCTTTCATAATTTTCGTACTGGGTCACAATACCTAATTGATAAATTTCGTCAGACTGGTTCTGTTCAACATAAAAAAGGGGCTGGAAGACCAACGAAACGATCGAATGAGGTTATTGAAGAAGCGCGACAAATTATGGAAAATAATCCTTTAACTTCTATTAGGCATTTATCTCAACAAATTCAGCAAACGGATTTATGCTACAGTACATGTCAAACACTTTTGAAAAAGGATCTGCATCTACACCCTTATCGTGTTACGGCTATTCATCAACTCCTTCCCAATGACGTTCCCCAAAGACTTAATTTTTGTGAATGGTTTTTAAACAATTTTCAAGAAGAAAATAGTGGTGCTTTTGAAAAAACATTTTTTACCGATGAGGCTTATTTTTATTTATCAGGCTATGTTAATTCACAAAATATGCGAATGTGAAATACGCAAAATCCGCATATTTTTGTAGAAAGACCTCTTCATCCTCAAAAAGTTGGTGTGTGGGCAGCAATTAGTTCTAGAAGAATAGTAGGCCCAATTTACTTTGATGGCACAAACAGCTAAGAGATATCGGATCGAAATTCTGACAACATTTATTAATGAGCTTCGCGATGACGAATTGCGGGAAGGTTACTTCCAACAAGATGGCGCTACACCTCATGTAACCAGAGAAAATTTAAATTTTTTAAGTGAATTTTTTGAAAACAGAGTTATAAGCCGAAATACGCAACAAATATGGCCACCTCGTTCCTGCGATTTAACACCCTGCGATTTCTTCTTGTGGCCTTTTATAAAAAACTCCATTTATCGAACACCAATTGAGGATATAAATGATCTTAAACGAAGGATTTCAGAAAAAATTGCCGAAATTAATAATTCTCCAAACGTATTGGTTAATGTGTCTCTGAGGGTAAGAAGAAACATCAGAAGGTGTTTAGAATTAGGAGGCGGCCATATAAAGTAGGCTTTCAAAGTAAGATAGCTCAGGATTTTATATTACATACCGTCAAAAAACATTATTTTAGGTTTTCAACGTGACAACGCTGCTTTCTTGCAAATTCGCCCTATGATTTAATCTACGCGCTACTGCTACACTATGTATACTGGGTCACAGCCGCCCTTGAGCAAAATAATTAATAATCACTCGTTAGTTATGATCATTAATTTGAGGTAACCACAATTTTAATTCCACTCGATATAGGTATCCCCTGAAGATGGGCGTTATAGCATCCGATACATGTAGAACATAATCTTCTTTATCTTTAATTTAGTTTGTGTAGGAAGAACGGCAAGCCATTATTATTTTAAAAAAACAAAAACAACTACTTACCTTATGACTTTTTAAATGGAGCTTAGGTTAGTTTAGGATTTTCCTTTGTTTTAAGCCATTAACCCCCGTGTATTACTTCAAAAATCGAATAAAGAAGAAAACGCCAAACACGGAATGCAAAATAACATGTCCTTGGTTTTGGCAGCCACATAAAAAATCACACCAATCACACATCGTATTTTTAATATTTTATTTTATTTATATAATATGTAATATTTTACATATTTTAACACTTTTATTGTTTTCTTGAGTAACTTGCTTTAACGTAAGTTCCGGTTGCGAGTGAAAAATATAGAGCCATATAATTTTATCACTTCGTTTGTTCAAAAGCCTAAACGGATTTTAAACTTTAAACTATTGTTTTTAAGTAATATTTCTTGTGCGGTCGACATTTTACCGCAAGTACAGGAATAATTTACCTTAATTTTGTTTGATTTTTAGGTGATTTGTATAAATTAATCGTGAATCGTTAATTTTAGTCAGGAATACTTCTTAGGGCTCTAAAGGTGCAATTTTATAGAACGATTAACACGGTTTAGATTCTGAAAATGCTATTTAAGATACGTTTCCGGCACTGTCCGTTCAAATTGAACTTTAATAAAGGACTATTTCAGTTGACCCAAAAGTACTCATTTTTAGACATTTTTTAAGGTTGATATCGCCGCTACCAATTTCTTTTAAGGGCTATGTACCTCAAGCATCTTAAGCATCTTTACCATCCCAAAAAACTCAGAAATTGCAATTTCGTAATAAGCCTGTAATCTTAAAGCGCGCAAAGTATGTTGTCGAAATGTATTAAAAGTTGCCTATCTACAGCTATATTTCTTCTCAGTAGAACGTGAAACAATCGATACGGAGGCAGGATTATGGTACACTGAGAAAAAGGTCGGTTAGGAAAATAAGAATTGAAAGGGCTAGAGGAATTTTTATTAATTATTTTAAGTTTTGTTGTTAATATCGACGCTAATATTTGGTAAAAATGGGAAATAGGTATAACATATACGTTTCGTGACGCCGACTGTCTGGCTGGAAAGAGGCAAGACATATGCATGCTTTTGGAACAAATATTAAGGAACGGTTTCAACCAACGCGTAGAACTAAGGTTAACGTGCGCAGAATTTATTGAAGTTAGACTTTCCACCCTGTACCTAAACATGTAATTTGAAACAATATCACTAGCACCTTAAATTTCAATTCTGGCAAGAAACGGTAGTAATACTAGGACGCAATGAACTTAAAATATCTAGATAGATGTTTTTCGTCCATATTTTAAATTAATTTTTTTTGTACCAAAAATATCTACTGTTCCTGTTGCACATACATCAGAAAATATATGAAATTTGTCATTTAACTTTTACGCTAGTACGTAGGGTGTTGAAACTAAACCATGTTTTTCAACAAAAGATATATATTCCGTTATCATTATGTAATGAAAATTCAGAAAATCAAGCAAAAAGCAAAAATCGACAAGCGAATAAATATTTATGGTGGCACAATTGGTTGGGGCATTGCAGACAACAAAATTGGATAAACAAAATAAATAACGTCCTAACCCCTTTCCCCCCCCCCTCGTTCTCACCAAGCTTCTCATCACGCGTAGGAATGTACGTGAGACTATAAATAAAGTACCATTACCTAACGAGCAATTTGGATTTCGACATAGCACTGTCATGGCGGTGGCGAGAGTGCTCCAGGAGGTATACGGAGTTATCCCTTTACCCAGCTAGCATTGTATGCGGATGATGCAGTCATATATGCACAGTAATTTTATGTGGAAGTGGAAGCAGCTAAATAAACCATCTAGACACACATTAATATTGTAGTCGAATACTTTGATTAATGGAAAATTGAAATAAATCCTATTAAAACGGTCTGTGCAACTCTGACCAAGAAGTTTACAAACAACCGTATTCTTGTTCCTATTAAAATCAAAAACACTTACATACAACCACAACACAGACTACAGTACCTAGGACTAAATATGGATGAGTGTTTGTCAATCAAACCACACATACATCTCATTCATCCTCAAATTATTTGCTTTCGCATCAATGCAAAGCCTCTACTCCATACTCTCCCCTAAATCTTGTCTCTCCACTTCCAACAAAAAGCTCATTCATAGACAAATTATCAGACCCATACTAACATACGCAGCACCAGTGTGGTGCTCAGCCTCAGCTACTCAGCTACACCGTCTGCTGAAATTTGAAAACAAAATACTTCGATGCGTCATGTCATCAGATAGATCTCCGGCCCGCCAATTTTATTGATTGACAACATTGACGTCTTCGATGCTGGTACTCTGGTAGGCTCGTACTTTATATTGATGGAATTTATATTTTGGGCTGAGTTTTTTCTGTAGCTGACTGCATCTCCCCACACACTCACTATGCCCAGTATGCCGAGAGACTGGCTCACTCCTGTTGTGCCATCTCGTCGCCCCCTTCCACTACAATTAATTAATACAACACCGGACCAAAAATTATTTAAAAGTAACTACTTCCCTGCTGTCCCCCTTTAAATTAACTGTAAACAGCAACATATTAAGAAATAGAAGTAGTAGTCGCAGACTCACTTAAGAGGCAAACATGATCCATATACGCCTAGTATTTATTTAACGGGCCTTATTCTTTTGGTTTTTTGTTGTATCTATTTATTTATATACTCTTTATTTTAAGTTCTGGCTGTTAACATGTAATGAGGTGATTGTGATTGTAGCGTTTATCTGTTTTTTGTATTTTGGCATTTTTATTTTATTTTTTTTTTGGTGTATCAGGTAGGTTTACTGGTGAGATTTGCTCATTTATATTTGCACTAACTGACATCTTTTAAGGTCTGATGATGCCTTAAAGGCGAAACATGTTACCTACTGATTTTTAAATATTAAATTAATTGAGCACGGGGCTTTGTGTTGGTTCTTTTGCTTAAATGAGACAGATATGTGCGCATTGCAGACCTGCATCACATGTCCGGCGTAGAAAACCTACTTGACGTCATTACTGACATATCAAAACTATTCTACATGTACAAGATAACAAGCTTTTAGGATTTTCTTTTCTATTAAGTGCTTACCAATAATTAATGTGACAAACTTGACAGAGTCGTTCCTGGTTAATTGTATTACGTAACGATAAGGTTTAACGCGCTTTAGACACGAAAATCCTCACTCATTAAACTCATTTGACAGATGTGGGTGACTAGAGTCAAGTAAATAGGTAATGTTTTATTTACCAAATAAAACAAAGTTTTGAGGTATATGCTCCTTGGAAATGTCATGGTTTTGGAGAGCCCGAAACAGTTCTTTCTCAAAATAACCTATTACCCCTTGTCTCTCTCGGTTGTTGATTTATTTCATCATTTTAGGCGTCGGCCAACCATTGTTTTTTAATTTAATTCATCCAATGACAAAAATCCACATTTTACACTTAAAAAATAATATAATATGAGATATAATATCACTTTATACCTCAGTTACCCTCAATTTTCGGAATGTCCAAATAGGATATCTTATTTAAATTTTAAAACACTTACCTAATCCCAATCTTTAAAAAATCTTTAAAAATCTTTAAAAAATCCAAACCGAAAGTTTCCGGGGTTACAAAGGCGATTTAAAAAGTGGAGCAGTTATTCGCTGGCAGTTTGAAAGTTATTAAAATGCAAATTGATGTAGATAAGCAATATAACATACCTACTGTCTCTTATCTATATGACGTCCCTGAAAAGCCGCCACTGCAAGACACAACCCGAACAACCCCCAAGAACACAACCCCCTCTACTCAAAATTACCCGTGTATCACCTTCAACTGTCATGGGCAAATACAGGGTGGCCATTTGAAAACGAAGCAAAGCCAATTTTGGGCACCCCAGGTTAACATCGCTACTATCTACCTAACCTGTACAGTGGCTCACTAGAAGTATATAACAGGTTGTTTTTATATTTTTTATTACAAAAAAAGTTCTTACAAGTCAGTCCAGTAAATGCTGGAAATGCTGCCTCTGGGCCTTCATGCAATAGTAGAGATTTTGTTTACAGCGCTCTCGTACATTTTGAAGCTTCTGTGGGGTGATTTGACGACATTTGTCAATTATCCGTTGTTGTAGGTGTTCCAAAGATGTTGGCTGGGTGGCATACATTTTAGTTTTTAAGTGGCCCCATAAAAAAGAAATCTAACGGGCTTAGATCCGGAGAACGTGGGGGCCACTCAATACTTCCTCTCCTTCCAATTTATTGCCCTGGAAACGTACGGTCCAAATAGTGAAGAACAGTAAGTGCAAAGTGGGATGGCGCACCGTCTTGCTGGAATATTAAGTGGTTTTCCATGTACTGATCGTCATTCTCAATCATTTTTACTAACGCTGGATAAATGGCGTTTTGTAATAATTCCAGATACATTTCGCCTGTTAAATTACCAGGTAAAAAAAAGGGACCTAATATACGGTTATCAAAAATGCTAGACCAAACATTCAGTTTTGCAGATGTTGCGTATGCACCTCACGAAATATTCTGGGATTTGAATCAGATCAATAACGACAATTCTGACGATTCACCGTACCGTTTAGGAAAAAAGAGCATTCGTCAGAAAAACACACGTTGAAAAGAAAGTTTTGCTCATTTATTGCCCGTTCACTCATAATTTCACAAAATTGCAATCGCCTATCAAAATCGTCTTCGTTAAGTTCTTGTACCAGATGTATTTTGTAAGGATGAAACTTGTATTTTTTTAATATCGTTTGATCTTTTAACACCAGATGATGTCGCCAGCTTACTTGTACTCAGTGTGGGATCTTGAACAACATGCCCTAAAATCGCCACCTCTGTAGCTTCATATACTACTGGATTTTCCACTTACGCTTTTGGTTAGCTACTGACCCCGTCTCCCGAGATTTGTGCACCAATTCAAAATGTACTTTTGATGGACTTGTCGATTTTGATGTTGATGGTTAAACAGTTGGGCAGTTCTATTAGCACATACATTGTTCGCAAAAAATAATGAAATGATTTGCACCCTTTTAGCAATTAAGTAAACCATTATCACTTTTATGCCGATTCTGTAACGAAATTTACTAAACCTTACTAGTTTACCGCGACCGAAGGATATGATCTGCAACAATAATAATTGAAGGCCACAGGAATAGAACTAGACTTGTCAGGAAAGCAAAGTTCTACACCAGCAAATGCTATTTATCGTTGTCATTTCTTGTAATAAAAAAAGGTGAAAACAACCTGTTTTTGTACTTTTGTGAAGCCAATGTACAGGCTAGGTAGATAATAGCGATGTTAAACTCTAGAGTTATACTCTACATAAAAATTCCTACGAAATTTGGTCGTGGTCCCAAAAATTTTTTGCCTGTGGCGCTTTAGCTCCGCAATCTGCACCCCTCCGATAGTTCGCCCCCCCCCCCTCCTCAAAATGCTGGCTACGCCACTGCATACCGCCTTAAAACACAAGCACATAAAGTGCAGAACAACCACACTCATAATAATGACATGCTCTCTGCCTTTCGATAACGCGACGGTTGATTAGAGATCATACCCACTGCTTCAAATTGTCTGTTATAGCGAACATAATGCGAGTGAACAAAATCGATGGGGTTTTTTGGCAGTTTTTTCCCCAAGAAAGTATTCTTAGCTGATGATCGCTATTATTTACGTGAATTTCTTTTGTGCCGAAAGGTAAAACACTGTGAGGCCTCCGCCGGAAAGTTGTTTTCGTATATAGTGTAAAATGTCTACCTTATCCAAGGGCCATGTCAAGGCCAACGGAGTCTCCGGTGACAAGTCTAGTCTGGTGTACATATCTTAGATTTAGGTTTAGGATAGTAATATAAATAAATTAGGGCTAGCTTAGGTTCCACCGTCGGAATACCTAGCAGATGAGTGATGAGTGATAAAGCAAATTTAAAAATGAAATGGTTAGGGCGTTGGTGTATAAAACCGGAAGTTATCGGTTTGAATTCTGCTTGGATTCACTTTTTTTGTGAATTTTCATTCTTCGTCTGATAGGGTAGGGTCGCCCAAGAGTACGCACCTAATTTATTTGAGTAAATAAAATACAATACATAACTTTTCTTTCAAATTATTTATTAATACCAAGAACTGATGTGTTATAATTATGATAATATCATAGAAGAATAACATATATTGGCAAACTAAAAACATTTCTCAAAGGTAAGTATATGTTAATAATAAAAAAAATTGAAAATGCGTACTCTTTGATGACTAGGGTCCTAAGAGTACGCGACCTATATGCCTAAGAGTACGCATTAAAAACTATAAATATAACTTGATCGTTATAGGGAGTGGACGAAAAAATTTCGGATTTTTTAGACTTTTGCCTTTGTATTTGCTGATTTGCTGATGTTTGGCCTTTGGTAAAGGCATGATAACTTTTGGTATTACTTTCAAACAGGAAGGGCCCAGGTTCTAGTGTGAACACGAAGAGCCAGGGTCGTAGTATAGAGCGTTTTTATCCAAAACTGAACTTGGGCTTTAGCGTGCATTCATTAAGGTTTAGCGACTTTGCAACTGACCTGTTGCCCTCTCCATTTGTGTTCGTACAGGTACTTAATTTAAGATTTCTTGGGTAAATTTCAACTTCCTCTTACTCTTCCTTTCAAGTTTTTCCATGTTTACAAATTTATCGCCAAAACTCTTAAGAAGAAACGAAAACAATTATATAGAAAATATAAAAGCCAAGAGTACGCGTGCGTACTCTTATGTGCCTAGGTACAAATATAAAATTTGTATCCTATTTGACTTGAGGTTATTCTAAGTGCACCTGAAATGGTAATCGTACATGCACCAACTTGTATGAAGAATAAAATTTCCTGAGAAACTAATAATAAATAAGTTTCTCATTTGTTGCGCACTTAATCGACCACATTGTATATAGGTACTTTACTGCAAAAATTAAATATGTATAAAATCTTGTATGTCGGTCGTAAGCAATGTCTTACGTCCTTAGCGTGTAATAGCCCGAGGCTATAGTCGTAGCCGAAGACACATTACATTATGATCTATATAAAATATATTTGTAAGATACTTATTCATCTTACTATCTTACTCATATAATATTATGTATAATCGTATTCTATTGTATACGCCTCGCGGCACGGGGCGGCCGGCTCCGGCTGCTGCTGATTTTTTCTCAAACGGAAAAATGGGAGTTATTGTTACCTACTAATGAACATATCGTGGGGTACAAGCAGAATAATGTAAGTCCATAAAACATAATTGCGAGAAAAACCCAATTAAAGGTTTGAGTTGACCTGTAAAATTTGTTTTTATTAACAAGTAATTGTAAACTCCTAATAATAGTTTATTTGCTAATTTTAAGGGCACATAAGCTAATAAAACAAAGAGTTTAAAGAAAGGGTCGAATTTATTTAAGGTTTTTTAAAACAAGTCCAGACTTAAACGTTTTTTGTTGTATTTATTTCTTTTTTTTTTGGACTAAGTGTACCAATGGAAGTTCATCATCGGAGTCAGTCATGTCCTCAACTTCAACTTCATTATGGCTCATGCACACATAATCTAGCGCATTTTGTGAGGTAGGCAGTGATTGGTACCAACCATGGAATTCGACGAAAATTGATCCCCTTCTGCATAATTTTAAGAGATTTCGTTTTTTCTTTTCACTTATGGCTGGTTGTACAGCTTGTTCAGATTCTTTGAAAATGATGGCTTCTTTCCCCTACTCAATACATATACATTTATACGGGCCGTCTTGTATATATTTGTATTTCATTATACTTGGATTTTCTTTGAATACCTTAAGCTTTTTATAAGTATCCTTCTAGCGAGTCTTGCTTTTCTTTTAATTTCAACAGGATTTCGTAATAAAAAAATGATACTGCGCAAATCTCAGAAGACAAGTCACGGGTGATTTTTAATTTTATTCAACAGCAGCTTCAGATATCTGTAGATCAATAGTTTTATATTTAACAAGATTTTTGGCAAATTGAAGATCTTGATATGGAGCTTTGTATGGACAGGGAGCGGTCAACCAATGATAACATAAACTTTGACGATAAAAATACATACATCTCTGATACTTCCTTTCCCTCACTGTTAGTATAAACTCGTCCCTATAAAGATATATGGCTTTCGCCATCCAGCGTGCATGATGGAACGCCCCAAGTAGATTCTACATTGTCCTTTCCTAAAAACAACTGGGTCAAATGTAATGTAAGGTCTACAGTCGTCGCGAGGCCGCTGGAAATCTAAGGCTTGTTCCACAAAATTAGGAATACCAACCAACCATTTCAAAATCTTCAAGTTGCAATAATGTATTTATATTTTTACCTTCTAATGCTGATTCATTACTTAAATTATTGATTTGAGACCAGAATTCTCTAAAAGGTTTACTAAACAATGGTACGTGGGGACCATTGGTAATTTTGATTACCCAATCAACGCATTTAATTTTGACTTTGAATCTAATACTGAAGTAGCGATATAACAAACAACCTTGCCAATATTAACTTATCAGTAAACATGTCAGTAGATACTACTAATTACCAACAGCTAAGACTTTTTCTAGATATTATACCACAATTTGAAAGGGACCCTTGTGAGCTGAATAATTTTATCACAGCGTGCGATGATATTTTTAATAATTTTAGAAATGAGAATGACTCAATCAAAAAACTTTTTTATCGTGGTATTTTAGGTAAACTTAAAGGTAAAGCTTTAACCTTAATATCTAGTCGCAAGCTGCGGCTTTGAGACTGAAACCGGTATCTGCCCTAAACAATAGAATGGACACTAGAAGAAGGGGTTTTTACATCAAAATCACTTTTTAAAATAAGTTCACGAATATGTTGCATAAAATCTCGTTCTAACAATTGTTCTGATATAACACTTGCACCATTTAGACGACCCAAGTGGGAGGCAGTAGCGTCTCAACATAACGCAGCTACTGTATCTTGAAGATTTTAGGTCAATAGCGCTTCATAAACTGTAGTAGCTTGCTCTCTCCCTGTTGAAGTGTGTAAAACTGGTATGCTTAGAATTTGTTCTGTATCGCCACTTGTAATTATAACTGCTAGTCTGTCGTGCTTTTCGGATCCAATTAGGTCAGCAAATAATTTTCCATCCCAGTGAACTCCAGGAGCCACAGATTTATGATCTTTAAAAGCCAATTTTAGTTTTTCCGCCCTATATTTTCTTAGTTGTTGTCTATAACGTTGAATTGTTGTTCGACTTATGAACAAAGAAAGTACGCCATGTTCCAAAGCTTCGGCGACAGCACTTAAAATATGTCCGGAATCTCAGTCACTTACTTTACATTTGTCGAGAGCTGCAACTACTTTTGTGGTTATTATGTTTTTTCTTCCCACCAACCGTTGTCCTTTTTGATTGTGAGGGTCCTGGTTTCTCAAGATCTACTTCTTTGTCGTAAGAAGAACTTGTGTGCGAGCTGCTAGACGACACTACAAGGGCTCTCATACTCTCATCGATCTCCCCAGTACTTTTACAATTTCTTCACGAGCTCTCTGTTCTCTCTCTTCGCACATTGTTTTTTTCTTTTGACATTTTAAATGCGTTTCCGTGAGCGATATCAAACAAATCGTTTAACTAATCGGCAAACGTTGTTTCTTCTTCCTGTGCGGTGTCCGTTGCTTTATTAGAACTTTTTTGCACACCTCTTAATTCTTCATATAAGTGTTGTAGTTTTTTTATACAATGCTGTAGGTTTCGAGTTTGAATACAGGCTTTGTTCCAGAAAACAAGTACATCCTCAATTACTAACTTAGCACTTTGATAAAGATATAAATTTACTTGACGTAAGTTAGAGAACAGTACACTTAATACATCTTTATTGGAAGGAAGTTTACTTCCAATAATTTGTAACGTGTAATTGCCAATCAGGTACACCCAAGTATCTTTTCTTAAACTTCGAGTAGTCGACATGATGAAAGAGAAAAACTCAACTTACACAAATCACTTTAAATCATAAATTTAACGTTCTCTTCTCGAAAGATAGATTAAAACTAAACCATTTATTTCCGTGATTTGTGACTAAACCTTGCTCTGACATATGAATTGAAGCTAATCAGTAATGACAGTTCAAGGGAATTCTTGACCCGCTCTAGGAAAAATAGGTACATCGGCAGGTAAGTAAAATAATAATAATCTTTTGGAAACCCTAGACCTTCCCCACAAACCGTTAAATTTAGTAATGTTTAATCATAGAACCATAAATATCTAAATTCTTTATTATACATCATAATATTCTTGTCATTTATTAAAATGATGATCAAAATACTTAAATTCAAATATGTTTGTAATACAATAGTTTAAATAAGGGGTACACTTTTAAGAATAAGACTAATTTTCTACTTTAGATCCGTATGGTTAAGACAATTATTTTAGGCATCATACTTTCAGTTGTTGGCTGCAGCCCTAATTTATATTTTAATAAATTCTGTTCATAGAATGTTATTTTTGTAGCCAAATAAACACTTTTGAAGGGTAAGAACACAGAAATTAAAAAAAAAACGTAACCTATATAAAGATACAAATACGAGTGTTCCAGAAAACAGAAATATGTTTAGATCGTGGCGTGTTAGCATCTCGATTAATGTGATAACCTAAAGTCAGTTTGTTGCACTGCAATCTGACATTTTGCAGGTGAGAAGTGAAGGTTATGAATCCTTAATCCTTCTAGGACAAAGCGAAAATGTTCTAAATGAGAATCTATATCAGAACTATAAATAACAATATCATCTAAATAGACTTTAACAAATTTATGAAAACATTCTGCAAGTACTTCATGAGTTATTAATTCTGAAAAGTCATGATAGGAAAATGATAAAGTGAACCATCGGGTGTGCAAGAAGCCGTAATTTTTTTTTTAATCAGTCACCAAGGGTATCTGCCAATCGTACGTTGGGACCACTAGAAGAATCGAAAGCTGAAAAAATTTTCGCGTGGACAATATCCTTCATAATATCAGAAATTTTAGGAAACTTGGATGGACAGGGAGCGGTCAACCAATGATAACATAAACTTTGACGATAAAAATGCATACATCTCCGATACTTCCTTTCCCTCACTGTTAGTGTATACTCGTCCCTATAAAGATATATGGCTTTCGCCATCCAGCGTGCATGATGGAACGCCCCAAGTAGATTCTACATTGTCCTTTCCTAAAAACAACTGGGTCAAATGTAATGTAAGGTCTATAGTCGTCGCGAGGCCGCTGGAAACTTTGACGGTTCATCGATTCATCGATCGTAATAGCGTTAAGTAAACGAAAATCATAACAAAATCTATGTTTGGAATCCTGTTGGTAAACTAAAACGATTGGCGAGCAATATTTAGAATCACTGGGTGCGATTACACCAGCTTGTAGCATATCATTTGTAAAAATATAATAACAAGCATTTATTCTAGAACAAAGTTATTTTATTATTAATACTTCCTGCATAAACGCAACGCCGTGGATAATCCAAACCAAGTTTTCCCAACAATATAACAATCGTGAAGTTCTGAAATAACAAGAAAATCGAAATTTCGAAAATCAAGGAACCCATAAAAGTTACTGCTTTAGAACCAAATGCTGCCAAAACACGTTGATTCGTAGGTGGATTATTTGTGAAAATTTCTTACAATAAGTTTGGTGGAGGTTTACAAGTACGTACAATATTTTCACCAGGCCTGCAATCAGTCAAAGCAATAACGCGTGCTTCGCCTAGCTTTAATCTTATTCGGGGTAATTGAATCAGACCTGTAATATTTGTAGTAATTTGGTGAGTTTGTTGTAAATTGTTGATATTAAAAAGTGAAACCAAGTACTTAGTGTTGGTTATGGGAAGAGGTAACCGTTGACATTCCACAGGGAACGGTAATTGGTTCTACCCTTTAGAGCATTTATTATGACAGCGTGCTCAGAATTCCAATGCCTGTTGGGGTAACCCTGATTACCTATGCCGTCGACCTGGGAGTACTGGTGGAGCACAGGATAACCGATTTGTTGGAGACGATAGCGAACCATGCATTTTATAATATAACGGAATGAACAAGACTGAGGCCGTACTTCTAGTTGCGGATAGGAAAACAAAACATTTACAACGTAGACGGTTAAAGTGTCGGTAGCCAAGAAGTTGTAAAGTATGTTTGAATCCATGGATGGAAAGAGTGTATAAAAATACTCTGTTTACAATTCAGCGATAGGATTACATCTGGATTATAAGAACATATAGAACTATGTCGACCAAAGCGCTACTGGTCATCTCTTGAATGCCGCCAATAGATTTATTAGGAATGATCAGAACAGAGCTTCAAACAGAAAATGTTCCCAAGGACATATGCTAAATAAATGGCAGAAGTCTTGAAAATGACGATGGAAAGGCAAGAAGGCAACCTGGACAAAGAAGCTAATAACAAATATAAGACTGCAGCGTCAAAGAAAGCATGGAGATTTCTACGTCACCCAGATACTGACAGGGCATGGCTGTTCAATTATATCTGCACCGGTTAATATTGACAGAGACGAGCGTATGCCTTTACTGTGACAGAGAAGATAACGCGGACCACATCTTCTTTCACTGTATAAGATGGGATAAGCAACGACAAAGGACAGAACAACTTACAGGTGAACAAATTCCAAATAACCTGGTAGACAGGATGCTTGCTTCGGAACAGAACTGAAAGGAAGTGTGCAAAATGGCAAAGAACATAATGAAAAACAAAAACAGCAAAGGACAACTAAGGTCACTGAAAGATTTAAACATTGGAAATATATTAAGCTATATACCTGAATACCTACTATAGACATAAGCTTGAAACAGAATCATATATACCCTAATTTCTCCTTCGCCATTTTAAACGGAGTATTAATGTTTTGGTACAGCCAAAAGTAGCCTAGAGCGGGAACCCTTCTTTGTTCCGTTTTTTATCAGACAATTTATCAGCGGGATCGTACCCGAAGGTACGACTACAGCAGTGCGCCGGTCCCTTCGCTGGCAGCTTTTAAACCATGAGCTCGATTTAATGTGTAATTAGGATTCAGTGTTCAGTTTTAGTGTTAGGTAAGTTATTTCCACATTGTACGTTTTTCTCCAGCCTCATGATCGTGTCTTATTTTAGCGAAAAGACGAGCGTATTTCTATAAAGCCATATCCATCAACAGGTTAGTTTAACTACTACCATGCCACAAGTCACGGTCAATAAAAATTAAGAAAAATGCGCGTTGTTTTTGTTCATTGAATAAAATATCAAGGCTATTTTAAATATTGGTTATAAATTTGCTTTATGGCAACACAAAAAAAAATGTAAGTGATTGTCATTTGCAAATTCATATAGGTTAATACTACTGCATTAGAAATATATTATGACAGAGTTGCTTAGTATTTACTAACTGAACTAACTGGAAGACAACGAATGTTTTAATGTTAATGTACAATTTTTTCATGAATAATTTCACGAATATTTTTAATTCTTCTTTTCCATTAAAATTAATCAGAGGAAACAGAAAAAATAAAGCAATTAATAATAATAATAAAAATATTACAGAGTGCAAAAATAGACTAGATATCCTTCTGACGTTATCCAGATTCGATAATAGCTTTAAGGAACAATATAAGAAAACAAAAAATGAATATGACAATCTACTACAAGCAGTAAGGTCGGAAGAATATGAAAAACGATTAAGATTAGCGGACAATAAAAATTAATGTATGTGGAACATATGTAAAGAAATATCTGGACAGACGGACAAAAACTGTGATATTGACATTAAAGGAAAGGCTGCAAATATATCAAATCAGTATCAAATGAATTAGTGAAACAATTAGAAACCAGACAAGCAAAATGTATTGTAAGTGAAAATGACAGGCCATTGCTTTTAGTGGTAATAGTGCTAATATCCACAGATGAGCTATGCAAACTTACTACTAATATTAGAAATAAACACAGTTATGGGTGGACGAAATTCCTACAAGTATTGCAAAAACTACGATTCCTTAACCCTTATTTGAGAGAGGAGATTGTGAACTTATGGAAAATTACAGACCTATAAGCCTTCTTCCAGCATTTTTGAAACTTTTTGAGCTTGCAATATGTAATCATCTTATGGAATTTATGAACAACTGTAATCTCCTGAACGATATTCAACATGGATATACCTGGAAAATCGACACAAGCAGCGATATTTCAATTTACGAGTTTGGCTCTAGGCATATGTTTGGATTTATCAAAAGCATATGATTGCATTGATCCAATGTTATTGTTGACAAAATTAGAGTTGTATGGTATTAGGGAAAATGCTCTTAGATTGTTCAATTCATACTTGATTGGAAGACAACAGGTAGTAAAAATAAGAAAGAACGGACAAACTTATATGTCCAATATAAAGGAAAATAAACTAGGAATAGCACAGGGTAGCATTTCGGGACCAATTTTATTTGTTGTATTTCTTAATGGCTTGAGTTTAGTAGTGACACCAAATGAAACGTAACATGTTATGCTGACGATACCAATATTATTACTGGCGGGAAGAATCCTGCAGAATTAATGACGATGGGGGTAACTTTACTTAACAAAGCTAACACATGGTTTATGCAAAACAAACTAATATCAAACAAGAGCAAAACAAATGTCCTTCTCTTTAGGACAAAATTATCAAAAGTGGAGAAACCACTCAGTCAGTATATCTTTTGGAGACTCGAATATAGATATTGCAAGTGAAACTAAGTTTTCGGGAATATATTTGGATGAGTTTTTAGTTGATGGGAGGTACATGAACGAGAAATGCCTAAAAACAATAATTTTCTAGGGCAGAAATACTTTACTAGAGAAGGTATTTGTAGTGGGCTCTTGTCAGGTTATGGCGTATATATTTTTGAGTGTTTGATGTTTTTCTTTAAAAACAAACAGATGTTTCAACAACAAACCTTCCATGAATACAATACTAGAACTCTGAATGTAAATTACCCAATTCATCTTTAACAGAGAAAAGCCCAAGCTATATGTGTTTGAAATTATTTAACAATTTACCGATTAACATAAAATGTATAAATAGTCTAAAACTATTTAAAATCGCTGTTAAAAAAAATGCTAGTTAACCTAGAACCATATTCTTTAAGGGATTTAATTTTTTATGATTAAGTAGTTATTTTTTTGGATAACATTACTGTTTGTGACGCCCTCTTCTTTGTGTTTTTTTTTGTAATCATGACTGAAAATAAAGATTGTTATTATTATTATTAATATTATTATTATTATTATTATTATTACTAACAGAAAGCTCTGATAAAGATGGATGAGTGGCAGTATTTAAATTTAAAAAGTAAGTCGCTTTCCATTGCGCCGTAAGTGAAACCAAATAATATATAAAATAGCATTTTTTATTTTTTTGGATCTCCCATGATAATCTGACAACTTTGCTGGCCTCTAACCCTAACCCCTGTCGATAGTTTTTAAAATATTGCGATTATTGGGAATATCTAACAAGTTTAAATTTACACTGCATTGTTACAATAAAAGATCTGTGTAAGTTGCTGTTAAATTGTTTATACAAATTTTTAAGGCTTATAAATCTGTCCAGCGGAAACTATGACGTCATCGATTTTTATATAATACAAAAAAGGGTGTCTAGCATAGATCTCCTTTTGGGGTAAGTTTTCAGCATCGTTACCACCTCGAGCTAAAAAAAAGAAAGAAAGCATTTAGTGACGCACCTAAAATGTTCGCTTAACTAGGGCTGATTGAATGATTATACCATTCCTATTTTAAGGGCAATTCGTAATACTATTAAGCTGGATTTATAAACTCGAAAAGTTGACGATGTTGAGGTTCAGTTAGCGTTGGAAACAGGAGTTTCAATTTAAACTAAAGGGAACACTCAGTTCAATTTATAAACTCAGTTCGTGCAAAGTTCATAAGTTTCGAAAAATTCCCGTGTAGTTCGAGATAATCAATTTTTATGTTCGAAGTTCGAGTGGCTCGTTTGGACCAATGGAGACGCTATTTTAAAGTCATGTGGTTACAGCGAAATGTCAAATGTCTTTTATTTGTGGCGTTTGGGCTCTTCATTGTTTACGTCGCCCTTCCGCCATTTGTATTTGAATTTTCTGTTTGTTGTAAGCTTAGTATTGTGTTTTGCGCCAGAAATTGGAAAATCAGAAATGGATATGACACTAATTTATTGCTACTTGAGTTAATCCAGAATTATGAATTTATCTATAACTAAGGCCATAGAGATTTTAAAAGTAATATATAATATAATATAATAATATAATTTATTAAAAACTGGAACAGCGATTCTTGTATATTTAAAAACTGTGGTGTATCCCAATGCCTCATCTTTTTTAAATAATCACGCCTACCTGCACCTATTCTCCTCACTTTTATTGGTCGCGTTTGTAAGCAGCGATTGCTACGCCTTCTCTTATAAGCCGCTAAAACAAAAATGTTGCAGCAAACAGGGTGTAATAATATAACATTTTTACCACAGCATGGAACTCAAAAACGCTTTAATTTTTATTTGGAATCGAGCAAAATATAAACAAAGAAAATAATGAGACGGAGAATGAAGCCAGATGGCTCCATCTCGTGGTGCTGGTAAAGAACACCAATTCTTAAGCATACCTGCGCCCTCTGACATGGACTTACAAAGCCACAAATATCAGCTCCTGCAAGGACATTAAGTCACAATTGCAGGAGTCCTCGCTAGGCAGCGCTATACGCAAGCTAGGCGTCGGTTTAGTAACCGAAAAACTTAACAAAAATCAAGGGTTTGCTTTTTCCTTCTGCCAGAACCATCCTCAGACGCGTTTCGCTGTATTACAGCTCGTCAGTGAGACTATAGGTTCTGACAAAAGGAAAAAGCATAGGTGTCTGTTTTAAAACAGAAAAAACGGGATGAGACGGAGAGTGAAGCCAGATGGCTCCATCTCGTGGTGCTGGTAAAGAACACCAATTCTTAAGCATACCTGCGCCCTCTGACATGGACTTACAAAGCCACAAATATCAGAGGATCTCCTGCAAAGACATTAAGTCACAATTTCAGGAGTCCTCGCTAGGCAGCGCTATACGCAAGCTGGGCGTCGGTTTAGTAACCGAAAAACTTAACAAAAACCAAGGGTTTGCTTTTTCCTTCTGCCAGAACCATTCTCAGACGCGTTTCGCTGTATTACAGCTCGTCAGTGAGACTATAGGTTCTGACAAAAGGAAAAAGCATAGGTGTCTGTTTTAAAACAGAAAAAACGGGATGAGACGGAGAATGAAGCCAGATGGCTCCATCTCGTGGTGCTGGTAAAGAACACCAATTCTTAAGCATACCTGCGCCCTCTGACATGGACTTACAAAGCCACAAATATCAGAGGATCTCCTGCAAAGACATTAAGTCACAATTGCAGGAGTCCTCGCTAGGCAGCGCTATACGCAAGCTGGGCGTCGGTTTAGTAACCGAAAAACTTAACAAAAATCAAGGGTTTGCTTTTTCCTTCTGCCAGAACCATCCTCAGACGCGTTTCGCTGTATTACAGCTCGTCAGTGAGACTATAGGTTCTGACAAAAGGAAAAAGCATAGGTGCTATAATGCTTTTTCCTTTTGTCAGAACCTATAGTCTCACTGACGAGCTGTAATACAGCGAAACGCGTCTGAGGATGGTTCTGGCAGAAGGAAAAAGCAAACCCTTGATTTTTGTTAAGTTTTTCGGTTACTAAACCGACGCCCAGCTTGCGTATAGCGCTGCCTAGCGAGGACTCCTGCAATTGTGACTTAATGTCTTTGCAGGAGATCCTCTGATATTTGTGGCTTTGTAAGTCCATGTCAGAGGGCGCAGGTATGCTTAAGAATTGGTGTTCTTTACCAGCACCACGAGATGGAGCCATCTGGCTTCATTCTCCGTCTCATCCCGTTTTTTCTGTTTTAAAACAGACACCTATGCTTTTTCATTTTGTCAGAACCTATAGTCTCACTGACGAGCTGTAATACAGCGAAACGCGTCTGAGGATGGTTCTGGCAGAAGGAAAAAGCAAACCCTTGATTTTTAAAGAAAATAATAATTTACAATCTGTCAAAATTTTCAAAGTAAAATTTAATGTCAGTATTCTGTATCATTCTATTGAGCAAAAGTTTCAACCAATCAAACAACAACTTTTCAAACTTTGCTACTGACTTTATAAATGCCATATTCTGGACTATCGAGTATCGAACCACACCAACTTGAACATAACTTTTCGAGTTTATAAATCCAGCTTTATGCTATAAGTCGTTGTAAGAAGTAAGAACAATAAGTCATTTATATAATATGTCAAAGTCAAAAATATTCAATTTTCATTAATCTATCTTTTACATGGAAGCACAAGACGGGGGGGATGCCCTTCGGCCAGAGGACGTTTAAATGCCGCCATCCGACGATGAGCCAGTGCAGCCCCAGGTTGAATTGACAATAGAACAAAGGATTAAAGCGGTCAAAGTCCACATGGAGGCGAGTTGGAAAAAGCTACCATACAAACGTGACCATGAATGGATGACCAAGCTCCGGCAGGTGAAGGAGGCTGGATTTGACAAGGCGGTGGCCCTGCAAGAATTGCAGGAAGCACACAGGAATTTACAGGCCTAGTTACAACCGTGATAAAAATGACACTGACATTGGAACAAAGTTAAATTTAAATTGAAATGAAGATATTATTATTTCTGAGAAACCTAGGACAGTGGCAATCATCGACACCGCTGATAACGCCTCTGCTCGATGTCAGAGTAGCTTACAAGTCATTGTAAACACTATAGAAATCGATAACTCTGGTTCGTCAATGGATTACGAATCCATGTCCGATTTAGGCGATGACCAGCAATGGTCGACGCAAAAGCGAAAACGTAACAGAAAAATATCAAATCTGAACCCTGAAATCACAGAAACAATTGCTAACGTATTTGGTACAAAAAGTAACTCAGAGAACTCAAAATAACGCCCCCAAACCCAGCCAGACGGAATCGAAAGCCGCTAAAAAAGTCACTTAAACTAAAACCAATTCAAGTGATAACGCAGGAGACCGGCATGCCAAAAATCCACGTTCCCCCAATCGTTATTCGCGACAAGCTTAAATCTGACGATATAACCAGGCATTTACCATCTAAAAAAATAGAGTATGACCGCGCAGTCACTGTGGCGGATGGCAAAAATTCACCCCCAGACCACTGCTCATTATAACTATATAATCAAATTCTTGACTTTCAATAACCTTCATGACCATTCCTTCCGTTTCCAGGACGAAAAAGAGCTCCATGTGGTGCTCCGAGGCGTCCTGGAAATGTGGTTAGAAGCGAATGATTCAGATCAATATCAATGTCCAAAACCTCGTGAAGAGGCTGCAAAATGTGCAAATTGCGGGGGTGAGCACCCGGCAAATTACCAGGGATGTCTGCGCCACCCTAACAATTTGCGCAAAAACGTAAACTCAAACACAAATTCAAATGTATTAAAAACAAATCCCAACTTCAGTTGGGGCCAGCAAAACAACAGTAAGTTGGCAGGTGATGGCAATGCGAATAAAGACGCTACGCAGGGTGCGAAACCAGTGCCAACTGCACTGGAGGCGGCGCTGCAATCAACAATGCAGAACTTCCTCGTCCAGTTTTCTAAAATTATGGAGGCTCAGCTAAAGAACATCGTCAATACTTTCGAAAAAACCTCGGTTTCCTGCGCAGACGCACCGCTCCTAGAGCGCCATAAAGGATTTATCCTGTAGTGCTGTGCTTTATCATTAAAAAAAAAAAAAAAAAAAAGTGCAGACGAAGACGGCTTATTTCAAATTGTCCACATTTAAGGTCAACAGCATCAAGAGCCGGAGGAACGAACTTATCGACTTTGTAGAGAGAAACGACATGGATGTGCTTCTCTATAACCGAAGGGAGAGATGTTTTCATTCCCAAATTTAGGAGTGATCGCCTAGGTAGACGAGAGGGAGGCACCATGATACTGGTCAAAAAGCACATCTCGGGGACATTCATTTCAATTAACTTCAAGAACAATCAGCGCGTTTACCTGGGATCGGCCTACTGTAGTCCGTCGGTAGGTTTCTTGGGCAATTGTTTCAGGAAGATGTTCGATAATAACAATAGAACAATTATAGGAGGTGATCTCAATGCGAGGAACATAGTTCGGGGTTGTAGAGATTCAAATCTACGAGGTCCCACTCTATATGTGTTCTTAGAGGTGCTGAATTTTCACATATTGCCGCCGGAAGATCCCACTCACATGTTCGGGAGAGCTCTTCCGAATATTTTAGACATTTTTGTGATAAAGAACTCTGTTCAGAAACGGTTGTCGTGGAAGTGGGCAATCCTCTCGAAAAGGGCAGAGGTTTTGTAGCTCGGGCCAACAAAAACTGGCTGAGATATAATAATATCAGGAGAGACATCGACCCGGAAGACATCAAAAGTACTGCGACTAAGATCATAAATAACATCAATACGGCCTTTTTCCAATCCTCTATCACGAAGGTGTCTGAATATTCAATATTCGGAGCCTAACTGACGATATCAAGCAGCGCATAAGAGCTAAGCTACTGTGACGGAGTTAGAGGATTCAATATCTTTAAATCAAATAAGTAAGTTAGTACGGCCCTACAAAAAAATATTAATATTACATTGTGCGATAAAAAAATTTATTTACTACTAAAAGTTCCTCTCAATATTTTTCCGTATTTTTCACGGTTATTCTACAAAAAGGGATTTTCTGTCGACTTGACTTCGGCAATCTCGAGAAATTAGAATCTTTAAAAAGTGTTTGCATGCAGTCGGCTATGAAACAATGTCAATTGTCAAACTGAATTTTCAATATTTTATCTAAATTCAGTATTGTGTTAAGACATTGTTTAATTTTCCAATTATTGGTTTTTAAAATAGTTCAGTATACTTTTATAGACTACATAGACGTTATAGCGAGGGTCGATCAAATTCTAGTCAAGCTCAGCTAATCTACCGGGAAAAAAATCCCACACGACAGCATCCAAATGTGAGAACATTTATCGAGGTTTATCGGCGATTGGGAGAAGATAGGTGCTTTAAAGAAGCAAATGCCGACAGTGGCATTGAACACATTACTTTACTGTAAAATATTGCGAGGACTTGATTCCTTAAAACTAGTAATAAAACCGCCAGCCAATAACACTTTACCATAGCTAAAAAGTTTTGACCTCAGTATGACAAATCGCTTAAAAAATTCCGCTACACTATAGGATGGTGAACGGTGAACGATATATGCATAAAACAAAAAAGTTATTTATCTTGGAGAATAATAATTAGAATTTAAAATTCTTGCTCTACTATTTTTTAAGTACTTCAAATGAATTAACTATCTTGAAAATATTTCTTACCAAAAATTAAAGTTCCACCATCCCGATCTACAGGGTGCCAAAGATAAGGAGGGCCTCTATGGGAATCTCGGTTATGGTAGGAGATAACTTTGATTAAATGAAGAAAAAGTTGTGTAATTAAGGGACTAATAATATTACATACCAAAGGTTTTGGTACGATGTTTAAGTTTTGAGTTATTAAAAAAAACTGAACTTGAATTTTCAAATTTTATTTTTTTTTCTGCGTTAATATTAAAGTTGCAAAACTGACGAAACTTTTTCACAGAAATTTTTAATGAACTTAAAGATTGTACCATAATTTTTTTAATGACGTTTCATTTCCAAGCAATCATCATCAAGTTTATTTTTTCTAATAAGGTCCTAATTTTATATTGTCAAATTTTAAAAGCATTCTTTATTCTTAATTCAATGATGTACTACACATTATCGTTTAATTACGTTTCCAGGCTTTTTAACCATCTTTCTGGAATTATCAAGATACAGACCTGGATCCCAGAGCGTTGCATATGCTTCTTCAATTTCTTTAATCTAAAAAATAAATGAGGCGCCCAATTCCGAAAGTAGTTTAATCCACTATAAGAGAATTTTCAGGAAAGCACAAAAAAGTTTGAAACGCCTCGCAGCTGACCGCCGGACTTCCAAATTCGTATATATTATCGTGGCACCTATCAACACTGATTCCTATCTAATAAAAAAAAACTGCATCGGCAGAACCTCAATATTTGAAAAGAAAGATGGATGAAAGACAGTTTTGAAAGAGTAAAAAAAAGCTTTTTATTCGAAATTATTTGGTACAACATACAACTCAATAAAAGCAATTCTTAAACATTTTTTTATTGTATTGAAATTAAGTTTGAGGTCCATCGTCTCTTCCACGGCTGAAACCGTCATCCAAAGTTTTAGTATCGCAATTATCCATATCTCCTGCGTAGTCAACATTTTTATAGAACGTTAAATCCACATCACCAAGATTTCTCGAATTCGCTTCAAAGTGTGTTTTTAAAAGTTTATCTACATCATTTAACTTTGCTTGTTTAACTGGAACTTTTTTGGGAAGAGTATCCGTACTGATGAATGCAAAGGATTTTCCTTTTTTGAGTACCGACTTGTATTGTCCTAAATCACTTCGATAATTGACCACACCTTTTACCATTACAGTTTTTGCCGCTGATTTCTTGATTTTATTAATTGAGATTCGTTTAGCTAATGAAAACTGAAAGGGTCATTGAGCTGGAGGTTTTATAGTTGCTTCCGCCGCTTTTTTTCCAATCAAAAATGTCCAAGTCTTTTTACATATCTAACACTGCCGCATATTCAGAAAGAATAGCTCAATTTTCATTGCATTCAACTATTACTTCTTTTTCTCGTGCTGTCTTCTTAATTTTTCCAAAAATTCTGTCAGGTGGTAAACATAAATGACCAACTATAGGGAAAGTTACATAAACCTCTCTGAATGTTGAATTGGTTAAATATAGCCACCGCATAAGCATACCCATCAAAATAATATTTTTGTTTTGCTCAGGACATCCATCGCAAACAAGTTTTAAGCATGTAACAATTTGAAGATTTAAAGAAGTCAGTTCTCCATCTTATATTTTCTGTCCAAGTATAGCTGGTAAGGGCACCCTTCATTTGATGTTTAGAAGTAGAATACCTCTCGCAAATTGTAAAGTTGTACAGGTGTAACTGCCTTGAGTAATATGCTGCCTGGTCAGGTAAATGAGGAAGTGCCATATTATTTTAGCAAGTAAAACTTAATTTAATTACGTTTTCTTCTGGGTAGTTTAGCATTTCAGCCTTTGATTTTAGTTTAAGCACTCATAATTTGTATATTATTTCAGTCTTGGTCCCGGCGTTAAACAGTTTGGGCGGCAAAATATTCTAAAGGATAGAAGGAGTTTTGATGTACAAAATTCAGCGTATTACAATTGCAATGGATATAAAGAGTTCTGATAACAAATTTTATACATTGGATGTAGATAGTTTTGGAACAGTACGTGTGATGGATTAAAATAGTATTATTAGAACTATAGACAAGGTAATTTTTATTGGGATCTAAGAGGTTTTGATAAACCATATTTTAGACGTAGATAAACGTCATTTAAAAATTTATTTTCTTTTATGGATTAGAGCAGTATTTGAATCGGGTGCCTCAAATATAATGGCTGTATGAACTTAATCTTTTTAATTTCTTAAGTTCAATTATGGTGTCGCGCCCCAGTATTTATTTGAATTTAATTAATTAATGTAATCCCATTTAGTTTTCATAAATATCAGGTTTGAAAGGGAGCAAAAGTGGCGGTGACGATTTAATTGTGGATACGTATTTTTGCTTACGAATTCTGTAAATCTGTTGAATAGTTGATCAAGTAAAACACACCAAAACGAACTTACATACTTTTATTTCTTAACATTACATTAATACCATAAAAAAATATTTCTTTAGAAATATGATAGCAACGACTTCAATATTTATGTATTACGACAAAATAAAATTTATTAATTGTTCTGCACCTTTGCTTTACGGAATATATAGTCTAATACGATTCAGGTTAAAACACTTAATAGTTAAAAGTCAATGTGCTGAGCAATTAAAACTTACATAACAAATAATAAGCAATTAGCTTCATCTCTCTTTTCTATTCACACCGCACAGTGGTTAGCGGCTCCAGTCGGCTGGCTTTCGAACCCTTAGTTGGATTTTTCTTTGGAAGGTTGATGACTTGAAAGCATGTCCTCTTTCAGTACTGCTTTATGGCACTTACGATTAATTTGACTTTATCAGAAATATATTAAATTATTTTACTTCTTTTAAACTATTTAACTTGCTATTGCTATTTTATTTCAAAAACTAAAATACTTTAAATAATTTTAAAATATTTAATGGACCACGGTCCGATAGCAAATCTATGAACTTGTAGAAACAAAAGGCTACGATTTTCTCGCGGTTGACCATTTTATAAGCGACCCCTCCACTCTTTTTTAGAGTGTTAAACTTATACGTGAAATCAATTAGGCCGTGGAATTGTTTTTAAAGATTTTTATTATCAAAAGCTTTTAAACTTTTAACCAAGATATTTTTCTAGCAACGGAAATACCTTATTCCCCTTTTGGGTCTCTCATTCGTGACTCAGTGAATAGAAAAAATAGTTTTACACATATATAAGTTTGTCTTAAAATTATTTAAACTTCACGATTATATGGAATCCTCTTACTACTTTTGAGGATTTATTCTCATATATTTTCTGATTTCTTGCAATAGAAAGGAAGAATATTATTTTAATACAATTTTATCTTTACCAGATAATTTGGTCTGAAGAAAGAATGGAAGTCGAAACGGGATCTTCAAAAGAAGAAATGCATATTACTGGCCTAAAGAAAATCCACGTGTATGCAAAGAGTCAAGACACCAACACCGCTTTAGATTTAATATGTGGCCTGGAATTTTGGAAACAAGAATTTAATATCGGAGCATTATCTGAATTTACTCCAAAATAATTTAGAGGAGGCTCTAGATAATTTACCTTTTGCAGAACAATCGCGATAATTAATTCCAGCAGGATGGTGCACCTGCACATAATTCAAGGGTAATTAGAGGGTACATTTCAGCTAGATTTCCAGAAAAAAATATCAGCACTTATTCTGTTACACCCTTCCCAGCGCGTTCCTCGGATATAACCCCTCTTGATTATTTCCTTTGGGGATATATCGAGAATTGTATTTATAAGCAGAATTTTGACACAGAAGACCTTAGACGACTAGATCTTGAAGCCTTTCAAAGCGTAACGCTACAAATCCTAACTAATGTCTTAACACCTTTAGGAAAATTAATTTCTAATGAGTAAATGTTAGTTTTATGTTAATCCTTTTATGTTATTGGTCGATTTACCTACTTGTTGTTTCATTTTTCATACTTAATTATTATTAGAATTCTATACCTAGTACTTACCTACTACACTAAACTTTTCTTGCAAATTATGATAAATACAGGTCACCGTACCATATCTTGAAAATTATAGAAAGATGATTAAAAAGGTTCGAAACGTAATTAAACAATAATGTGTAGTAGATCATTGAATTAGGCATAAAAAATGCTCTTGAAATTTGACAATATAAAATCAGGGTCGTATTAGAAAAAATAAAGTTGATGGTGATTACTTGGAAACGAAACGTCATAAAAGAAAAATGTAATGCAATCTTTAAGTTCATTAAAAGTTGTTGTGAAACAGTTTTGTCAGTTTTACCCTACCTTTGATATTAACGCAGAAAAAAAATAAAATTAAAAATCCAAAATTTCAGTTTCTAACAAATTTTTCGGTATGTCATATTATAAGTCCCTTAATTGCACAACTTTTTCGCCATTTAATTAAAGTTGTATCTCTTACCGTAACCGAGATCCCCATCTAGGACACCCTGTATAGGTAAGCAAATCAATTCATCCGGTCGCAACCTTCGCTCATAGTTGTTCTTTATGCCCATTTACTTTAATCCTTTTTCTTAACTTTGTTTTTTGTTTAGAATATCTAATGTAGAGTGTTAATGTTTTTTATTACAATTTTTCTTTGATGTTTTCTTGCTTTTTAATTTTTTACGGAGATGATGCCTTTTGAATATTTCTAGATGCTTTCGTGTAGTGCGTGTATGTGTGATTGAGATATAAGTATGTTCGTCAATACATCAGTCCTTCTATAGTAATTAGTTGTAAGTTTGTCGAGGTTGTCTATTATAGTCGGAATGTCTAAGTCATTATGAAGGTTATCCATCTTGGTACATTAGCTATTACTTTCTAGGGGTTGGTTTACCCCTTCAATAAGGTATGGGGGTTCGAGTTATAATACCTAATACCTATACTATGCTATTCACTCACGCCGAACTTCATTTTTAAAACTTTTGTAGTTTTCGAGATATTCGCATTGAAACATATCGAATTGAAATCTTATATAGTGTATAGAATATACTGCTTACGTATAATGTGAAACCTGGACCTTATTATTATTACTATGTATTTCTCTCCCTTTTTAGAAAGTAAAAAGAAAAGGTCAGCAATAGTAAAATATAAAAATTTATGGCATTTTTAGAACTGGCAATATAACGAAATATCATAGTAAAACTAAGTAGGTACTGTACATACCTCCGCTGCCAGATACAAGTGTTACTCCAGATTCATCAATTCCTATTGCAGTCCTGTGGAAAACGTCAGTCAGGCCATCATTACCCTTGCAATTGACATCATTCAGTACTACTCCATCTTCAAATATTTTACTTAAGCCTAGCTGCAATAAGATAAATACAAAAATGGTTGATTATAAATTATATTTATTTTTTTTCTTTAAAGTTTGTAGATTTAGAATCAGGTTTGTCGAAACACTCTCTTTAAGTAAAATATTGACATGTTTCTGTCACTTCCGATTATAGCAGAAGTAGCTGTCAACTTTAGAATTTTAAGTACAACATGAAACTTACTTTTCCACTAGTTATAAGCTAAATAAAGAGAACGAAAATGCCTGACTTCGTACTAAAAGGAGAAAGCAGCGAGCGTTGAGATGCAGAAAGACATTTTCTTTCCCTTTATTTAACTTATAACGAATGCATTATGTTCTTTTTTCTTAACTTCTTAAGCGGCTGATTTCAGAATCCGTTTGACAATGCTGTATACCTATACAGACTGTTATAAAATCATAAGATGACGTAAATGTCAAAACGTGTCAACATCAAAAAGAGAATATACGTGCGTTTTCAGATCGAAAATTTGAAATCTAGAAGAGAAGAGAGGTAGTAGTAATATCGAGCGAATACCGGGAGGAGATGAGCACATCTCTGACTCCGGAAAAACAGCCGATCCCTCCAGGGGGACGGCAAAAGCGCGAATTATCCCTGTCATCCGCTGATGGCAGGGACGCTAGTAGTGAAAGTGAATGCGATGAACCACCGATGCCGAACAGCCTTCGAGCAGAGATGGAACAAAAAGCCCAGCTGCAGGAGGAAAGATGGGCAAAAGCGCTGAAAGAACAGCATGAGAAATGGGAGAGGAAATTGGAAGAAACCATCAAACGTATGACGGCAGAAAAGGATATGGAGATGAGCAAAGTGGTAGAGAGTAACAACAGGCTATTGAGGATTATTGAATGGTATGAGAGCCAATCTATTAGCACAACACCCCAACAAAACAACAACGAACATGACAAACTTAACCAAAAAGTTGACAAAATAAACCAAAGACAAACAAATACAAAACAAACAATTGACGAGACTGAAGACATCACGATGGTAGACATACACGACGCACCACTTCCTGACACGTCGGAAGACGAAAAAACAAACGAGACATACAAGCAAATAAACGAACAGAGAAAGAGACACGCGACACAGACACTCACCAATTCTGAAGCCAAAAGGCAAAATAAACAAACAAAGAATGACTTCCCCGAACTACCGATGAATCAAGACAAAATGGACGACTTCATCCAAGTGATGAGACATAAGACAACAAAGAAACCAACAAACAACAACACACAAACGAAAAACACAAACGTACAACAGACAAATACACAAACAAAGAACCAGACAAACGAGAATACAAACACAAACGAACAAGAGCGTAGAGTGAGGGTACCCCCCATTATATTGAGAGAAAAAGACAAATACAGCAAGGTCTCTAGATATCTCAATGCTAACAATATTGATTTCGGCAATGCCGTTACCATCCCCGTAGGGGTGAAACTCCACCCCCCAACACCTGTCCATTATCGAAAGATAATTAAATTTCTTGTCGATGAAAAAATTCAGCATCACTCCTTTCCCTTCGCCGACGAGAAGGAGCTCCACGTAATTCTACGTGGAGTTCTGGAGTCGTGGACGGAGGAGAAGGTCATGGAAGATCTAAGGGAGTTGGGATTCACCCCTACGAAAGTCATTAGATGGAATAGGGCGGATGGTACCGCCATGCCCCTGGTCCTTGTAATTTTACCACAATGCGATAAGGGCATCTATCAGCTCAAGGCCATCGATGGCATTCGCATCCGTGTCGAGGCCCAGCGGCAAAAGCCACAAGTCACACAATGCCACAGGTGCCAGATATTCGGTCACTCACAGCACAAATGTGCAGCGAACCAAAAATGTGTCAGATGTGCAAAACAGCACGCAGCGACCGAATGTCCGACACCTGACGCACTGAAGTGCGCAAATTGCGGGGAAAACCACCCAGCCAACTTCAAACAGTGCAGCAAAAGACCGCAACTTGCACACCGTGGCCCCGGCATGGAGGCGAAAGTAATCGAAGCCCCCCCTGGGAACTTTATATGGGGTTCTCAAAACAACAAAAAGCTAATGCCAACAAATTCCAACAAACAAAATAATAAAAATACAGTAAACATACAACAAAACGGACCAGAGGCATGGCAGGCCATCCTTCAAAAATCCATGCAGTCGCTTCTGTCTGAGTTCCAGACAAAAATGCAGGAGCAGGTTAAAAACATGATGACGACACTTATGTCTAATTCACGTTAATGGCGGTACAAGTGGAAATTGCTTTTTTCAGCTTGGCTACGATAAACATAAACGGCATGAAGGGTAAAAAAACTGAAATAATTGACTTTTTGGAGAGGTACAGCATTGATGTGCTTCTTGTACAGGAAACTTGGTTTAAAGGCGAGAGGTTCACCTGTCCCAATTACACCATCTATCGACACGATAGAGAGAATAGGCGGAAGGGCGGAACCATGGTTCTTGTCAAAAAGCACATCATTGCGCAAGCCGTGCCAGGCCCATCAAACTGTGCTCATATAGAGGGCACATTCATAAAAATAAAAACCAGAAATGGCTGGATAAAATTGGGTTCAGTCTACTGCAGCCCCTCTGTCAATTTTGACGGAGACTGTCTGGCAAAAATTTTCGATTGCGATGATTCTATTATTATAGGGGGAGACCTAAATGCAAAACAACGCATTTGGGGTTGTAGAGGTCAAAACA
The DNA here is from genome assembly GCA_963920685.1 of Polydrusus tereticollis. NCBI lineage: Eukaryota > Metazoa > Arthropoda > Insecta > Coleoptera > Curculionidae > Polydrusus > Polydrusus tereticollis. The sequence continues at coordinate 72,647,468 of OY987332.1, forward strand.
CGAGAGGTCTCACCCTATATAACAAGTCACTGGACTATAACTATCAAATCTTGCCGCCGGAGGAGCATACCCATCATCAAGTAGGCTCACTTCCGGAAATACTGGACGTCTTTGTTATCAAGAACACAGGTCAGCTATCCCAGCCAATAGTGCTGTCAGAGCTGACCTCTGATCACAGACCAGTCATAGTGGAATACGGGAATATCGCGGACAGAAATCATGGATTTCTGTCAAGAACAAGAACCAACTGGCCAATGTTCAAAAGGATAATGTCTGATCATCCTCGAACTGGTCAGTTGGATTCCAAAGAAGACGTAATGAAAGAGGTTGAAACAATTACCTACAACATAAATTCTGCTATGGCACAGTCATCGATGACAGTGACGTCCAGATTTTCGAAACGAGGAATAATTGAGGGCGAACTTGCTCAACAGATTAAAAATAAAAACAGGATGCTGCGTTTGGCATACAGGACTGGTGATCCGAGAATAAAAACAGAAGCTAACAGACTCACAACTGAACTCAGACACAGACTTGACGAAAAACAAAACGAAACTTGGACAAGGAAGATGGAGGGTCTTCGAACAGAAGACTACTCCATCTTCAAGTTCACAAAAAATCTTACGAAAGGTGGGCGAAAGCCCACCTCGTACCTCAAAAACAAAAATACTAACGAAACAATAACTGACCCACAAGAAAAAGCCGAACTGTTCGCGGAAACATTCTACGAACAGTTCAGTGAATTTCCATCAAAGAACGTATCAAGAAACGCACAGGTCACCAGAACTGTGCAAATTTTCAAAGAAATGCCAAGAGTAAATATGGGGGACCAAAATTTACCCAGGGTCACTGTTGAGGAAGTTCGCTCTATACTGAGGGTCATCAATCCAAAAAAGGCGCCCGGTTTCGACGGCATAAAAAACAAAGCAATCAAAAACCTGCCAGAAAACGCAGTAATGGACATTGTAGATATAACCCAAACCATTATAGAAAAGGGCTGCTTCCCAGACACTTGGAAACGGGCCAAAGTGGTGCTAATCCCTAAGACGGGCAAAGATCTGACGTTGGCGGACAGTTATAGACCAATAAGTCTATTATCTTGTCTTGGCAAAGTCATTGAAAAACTAATACTAAATCGGGTAACCGATTTTGTATTTAACAATGACGTTTTACCACCAGAGCAGTTCGGTTTTAGAGCTGCTCATTGCACGGTGCGCCAAACGACAAGACTGGCGACCAATATACTCAGAGGGTTTAACCACCACCAGTCAACAGGGGCAGTCTTTTTCGACGTCTCTAAGGCGTTTGATAAGGTCTGGCACGACGGACTTGTCTTAAAATTAATTAGATTAGGCATGCAAGACGCTCTAATCAGAGTTGTTATATCGTACCTTGAGGACAGAAAATTCGCGGTGTCAACAGACAATACACTATCACAAACCAGGGTTGAACGAGCTGGGGTCCCGCAAGGGTCACCACTCGCTGCAATCCTATACAACATATACACAGCGGATATCCCGCACAATCAATTTACACAACTATAACTGTTCGCTGATGACACCGCGATTACTGCCACCTCAGGAGTGCCCTGGAGAGTAGTTTTACGCTTGCAGCGCCATATCCTGCTTCTGCAGAATTGGCTGGATATATGGAAGATGCGACTTAATGAGGGGAAGACACAGGCCATATTTTTCTCAAAGGCGAGACTAAGACTGCCAGAAACAAGGGTCAAAGTAAATAAAAAAGCCATAGAGTGGAGCCCTAAAGCGAGCTATCTTGGTCTCGTCTTTGACAAAAAGTTGTCCTGGAACGACAATGTCGAGACTAGACTTAAAAAAGCACACAGACAAATGGGTGCAGTGTATCCCCTACTCTGCGCCAAAAGCAAACTTAATTTAAAGACAAAGACAACAGTTTACAAGACCATAATTAGACCTGTACTGACATACGGTGTACCAACATGGTGCACCGTAAACAAAACAAGATACCAAAAACTACAGATACTACAAAACAAAATAATGAGGATTATGACTAACGCACAAAGACACGTACCGACAGCTGTATTACACAGAGACCTAAAAATGGAAACAATTGCGGAACACAATACAAAATTAATAACTAAATACTTTGAAAGGACAGACTTATCGACAAATCCAATGATACAAAACTCACACATACGATCGACAATACACAACAAATTTAAATATCCGAAAGATTGGCTCCCACCCTAAAAACACAAAAACAAAAACAAGGCTTAACAAAAACAATAGAAAAACAAAAAAAAAAAAAAAGTCATAAAAAGTACCAAAATAAAAAAACTGATACACCAAAAAAAAAAAAAAAAAACAACACGGAACAAAATAGCGAAAATAAGCAAGCAAATCAATGAAGAAAACAGAACAATGCAAGAAGATCATCGCAACAAAGAAATTCCAGTATAGTAGAAGAATAAGCACCAACAAATTTAAAAGAAGTAAAAGCTCAAGGGAGCTGACTTAAGAGAAATACCAATACCATAATATAAAATCATGTTTCACTATTTTAAATATTCTTATCTATATTTTCTATTTAAATATACAGACTGCCCGTAAAATGTTAGTATGGGCAAATATCTCAGCTATTAGTAAAGATAGATTAATTAAATTTCAGGTCCACCTTATTATTTATATAATTTAACTTTTCAATCCCCTTAGTACACGGTTAGTACCGTGCGAGCAAAAATTATTATCATCAATGTGTGCTTTGCATCTAAGGGGTACTGCTTAGCGGTAGAGCTTAATACCTGTTGGGTGTCAGTAAATACCAGAATTATAAATCAATCAGGTATTCCGTCATCTTTAACAGTTGTTACAAGTAATTTGATTCATCGGTAATTTATCCACTTTCTTGAATAACTTACGCAATAGGTTTTAGGGAATAGCACAAAAAATTCATAGTTGAAGCGTACTTTCGAAACAGGGTTAGAGTAAATGGCGAGTGGCAATACAATCAGCGTTTATGCATGGACGATTTTCGCAAAAATGTTCCTAACGTGGCTTTTGCTGCTGGGGACTTTTATCAATGCCTGGGAAGAACCGTGGCTCTGTTTGTTTAGGGAAACAGCCTTCTATACAACATGAAAATGGAGCTGGAAGACCATCTGTAAGAACAGAAGAACTTATTGCAAACGTTCGTGGAATAATGCAAAATACGCCAAAAAAATATGAAAGACGCCTGCCTTAAGAAGTGGGAAGATCTTATGGAACATGCAGGACTAATCTTAAAAACAGTTAAATTTGTTTCCTAATAAAAAGCAAGTATTCCAAGAAATACGAGAAGCAGATTCTGAAGGAAAATTGGATTGGAAAGAAATGATTGATTAAACCTGACATATTTCTAAGATGAAGTAGGTTCCACCTCACCGGTCATGTAAATTCTCAGAATACGCGCGTGTGGGGTAGTGAAAATCCCCATTTGTCCATATTGCAACTCAAATAATTGGCATCTGGTTGACTCCTTCCAGAAGAAGAATTTTTGGTCCTATTTTTTTCTATGACACAGTTACAGCACAGCGGTATAGGGACAATATTTTGACTCCATTTGTGGAGCAACTACTTGACGAAAAACTACGTTCTCGTTATTTTCAACAGGAAGCCCTTACATCCGACGACAGATTGATCAGTTTTCGAACGGACATTAAAATCACACCCAGATCACCTTGTTTGACGGTTATCGATTACTTCATTTTTCCTCATTTGAGGAACAATATTATTAAAATATTAGTTGAAAATTTAGAACCGTTAGAGAAAAGGATTATCCAAGAATGCCTGAGATTATTTTTCGCCACCGCCATGTTAAACAAATCTTGAGGAGTTTTGACACTAATCAGGCTTCTGGTCCTGACGATGTTCAAGTCATTGTAATTAAGACATGCGCTGACGAACTGACACCGGTATTTTGTAGGCTTTTTAACTTATCTTACAAAAAATGAATATTTCCTTCTTGCTGGAAAACTGCGCGTGTCCAGCCCATACCAAAAAAAGGCAAGAAGACCTTGCCAAACAACTATCGTCCAGTCGCATTGCTTTCGGTTATATCCAAAGTTATGGAGAAGGCTATCAACGAAAAATTATTAAAATGCCTGGAAGGCTTCAACATTATTAGTGACCGCCAGTATGGATTTCGTAAGTCTAGATCAACAGGAGACCTTCTAGCTTATGTTACTCATGTTTGGAACAACGCAATAGAACATCATGGAGAGTCCCTGGCGGTAGCACTGGACATTTCCAAGGCTTTTGACCGAGTATGGCATGAGGGGCTCCTAGTTTTCTTTCAGACACATTTAACATCAACGCCGGAGTCCCTTAAGGTTCTATATTGTCGCCCACCCTTTTCTTACTCTACATTAACGATCTTTTGGAAAAAACTAAAAATCCTATATATAGCTTCGCTGATGACAGCACACTTGTTTCATCTTTTACTTTGGATGCTCGGACATCGGCTGCTAATGCCCATCTCTATAGGCAGCAAGAGGTCTCACATCTCAACAAAGACCTGGAAGAAATTCTGTCTTGGGGTGACAGTAACCAAGTAGAATTTAACGCTAAAAAGACCCAGGCGGCAGTTTTTTCTAAAAAAGTTAATGTTGAAGAACCGGATATAGTTATGGCGGGGCACTCGATTCCCTTGGCTTCATCAATTCATTTATTGGGCGTTAATTTGGATAGTCATATATCTTGGCATAGCCACGTTGCGGCCATTGCTAAGGCAGCCTCGCAGAAGCTTGGAGTACTTTTCCGAACAAAAAACCTCTATACACCCCAACAACTTTTGATGCTCTATAAAGCCCAAATTCGACCATCGCTGGAGTACTGTTCGCATATTTGGGGCTCTGCTCCTAAACATACCATGAGATTGCTAGATTCCATTCAAAGAAGAGCCATTCGCTTGATCGGTGACCACAGTCTGACAAACAACCTGGAAAGCCTTGAACATCGAAGGCAGGTTGGCGACTTGAGCCTATTTTACAAATATTTTCATGGCAAGTGTTCAACTGAGGTTGTCCGCTTGATACCACCCAGAGCGGTGCATGGTAGAAATACACGACGAGCCACTGCAGCCCACCAGTACGTGGTTCAGCTTAGTGTCCCAGTAATAGAATACAGTAAACCAGTGGGATGTTCGGTGTGATCAAGTATAGCGAAGGTGCGAAGATATTGTAACTTAACCGACTTACTGTTTTAAAAGCGATAACATCCCTTGGTGATTTAATCCGATATCGGACTTCTTAAAACGCACAGACTTTAGCAAGTAGGTATAGATATAAAGGGCAACATTTAATTAAAAAAAAATAGTATAACCTATAACAAAAACTTTATTTACTTAGCTTTTTGTTTTGTCCTTCCATGCTATTTCGTTTTAAAATTTTAACATTAATACATACCTGCTGTAAAATAGATTTAACTGGTAAATAGGTAGTTAATTTAAACGCTGGTAAAGATACGGTTACTCCTGCCGGATAAAATGGATGTGAATTAAGGGTAGTCTCAAGATGGTTTTGAACTAGGTCTTCAAGTCCATTTACCTTAAGAGGTAACACAATTACCATGTAGGCATCTACATTACTTCCAAGTAGATCAAGTTTTAAATATTGGGCCTGATTGTCTTCAAAGTATCTAAAAAACAATAATAGTAAGCACACTGTCGAAGACGTTCCGAGATATGAACTTAAGCTAATATTCCAAGTTCGGTGATAAAAAAAAAGTATCTCGCAGTAGCTTTGAAATTTTTACTCGTGTCGTTGATTTATTAATTTTATATCTCAAATTTATGACACGAGTAAAAAACATATACAGTCGACACGGTGGATCTTTGCCGGCGCCATGGATCAACGATCAAGAAACAAGGTGATTGACAACTTCCCAGCTTTATTTATTAAAAAGTAAATAAAAACATAACATAGCGTCTCCAGGGTTGCGCAATACGTCTCGAATTCAAAGTAACATGCCAAACAGACACAAAAGTTTTTAGGAGAGTTGTCATTTAATTTTAGTCATCGTTTTCATCTCTCAACTTTAATTTATTTTAAAACATTTTTGTGTCTTGTGCTTCGATTCAATCCTAAAACTTGTTATTATTTATTCATTTTAAACGCTAAACACGAAAAATTTAACGTTTATGACCTTAGATTTTGTTTCGACTTTTTGAATCTTGTAATTTTGTTTAGATTCATATGGTTTTAATCACGTACAATTAATGACGCACCGGCAAAGACCCACCGTTGTGTACTGTACCTATGCACTGCGAGGTAATTTTTTTTTTATATTACGTTATTTTAAATTCTAAGACATCTATGGAACGTACGTCGACGGGTGTTCTGTTACTTTAGCAACCACCGTTTCCGGTAACCAATTAAAGTATGCATACATATGCGAGCCCAAAAGTTCGCAAACCGCTAAATTCTCATGATTGGGATAGGGTTGGGAGCCCGAACGAACTGTTTGTGAACGCTTCGTGATGCGTTCTCGAATCTTTTATTTTTTTGTGCTTCTCAGTTCACATTGAGACGACGCGACGTCGTATGTAGTTCGTTGTTTTTCTTTTTACTCGTAAACCTCCAGTCCAGGCTCCAGTGCATATTTTACTTTATACATCTTGATTTTGTTCCACCGTTTATTATTTAATTATAGAGTGGTCAGAGGCAAATGTATTGAAGCTAAAATTCTTGTATTGGCCGCTTACTTCTTGGTTTTTGAAGTTCATCATAAACTCCGTAACAGTGCGTTTCTGTACAGGATTGTGCCACCAACGTCGGTGGTTCCTCGTCTTTTCCCAGATACCAGCCGTTTCTGAATAGTAAAGCCACACCCGGCACCACTCATCGCCAAAACGGCGTAGTTTTCCTCGCGCGAGGACTTTAGGGTGATGAGGTCGCTTTGACGTTCCAACTTCGAGGAACTGGCTGTCGGAGCGTCGCGCTTCGGTCGGAGTGACTATGCTTGTATTGCCACACAAAATAGAGTCGCGATCGGCAGTTTGGTTGTTTAGCCTTGCAATGTCGCAACGTGTCGTGGCTTGGAGTGGAACAAAGCTTGAGCTGCTTTAGGAGCGTCAATAATAAAATCGAGTTGCAACTACGAATATTTTATTGCGTTACAACGTTATTGCTGGACTTTGAATTAAACATAAACCGATATTTTAATAATTATTTTATATATTGTAGAAATTTTATTTATTTATATTTATTTTCTGTTAATTCATAAAACAAGAACAAGAATAGGCAACTTTATAACACATATTACAGCTAATAGAATTTAAATATTTCGATATTTTTAATTTGACAAACCACTAGATATTGTTACATCTTTATATTTTAAAATATTCTTTAACTTCAAGAAAATATTGTCCAATTTTCCGTGAATCATGAATAAAATTGAAGTTATCCATTACAAGTTATAAGTAATTAAGTATTACAATATTACAATTACAGGACCTGATGAGAATCCCAACAGTTCGCTTTGTTTCGTATGTAGCCGCTATAAGCGGCAAGCGCCCTGTTAGTCAAATTCGTGTCGCTCCGAAGTAACGTTATTTCGGGCCGGTATTTTTTGGAGCCATTGCGATTGTAACGCTCTTGACATGGAATCGTTATTTCCATCACTAGGACAAAGTGACGACGTTCATCTCACGAGTCTCGCGCTTAGGAGTAAGACAGCTTGCCGGAATGAGCGATTGCTTCTGGTTTCTGATTTAGAGCATTCAGAGTGGTTTGTCGCGCGACGCTGGTTCAGAAGATTAGTACTTGTTGGTATCAAATCCGACAGATGTCAAAAAGTGACAGATACGACGCAATTTTGAATTTTTTTAAATGGCAACCTTCTAAAATAGCCACACCAGTAAATTGAATTTCAAAAACCTATAGTTGTTAATATTTATTTTCAACCGTTTCGGAAATACGGGGGTTTTCTAATTTCCCTATATCGGTTTTGGCTTACCCCAATCTTTTTCACAGTTACATAATTTGCCGAGACCAAGCCATCTACGCCATAATCAAATCCGACAGATGTCAAAAAGTGACAGATACGACGCCATTTTGAATTTTTTTTAAATGGCAACCCTCGTAAATAGCCACACAAGTGAATTGCATTTGACGATCCAATTTCAGAAACCTATAGTTATTGACATATTTATTTTCAGTCGTTTCGGAAATACGGGGGTTCCTAATTTACCTTCATCGATTTTGTCCTTTAAGTGTCTCACCCCTTTAATAAATAGACCTTCTAAGCTGAGCACCTTAATTTTTTTCACAGTTACATAATTTTCCGTTTCCAAACAATCTACGCTATAATCAAATCCGACAGATGTCAAAAAGTGACAGATACGACGCCATTTTGAATTTTTTTAAATGGCAACCCTCATAAGTAGCCACACCAGTAAATTGCATTTGGCAATCCGATTTCAAAAATCTACAGTTGTTAATATTATTTTCAGCCGTTTCTGAAATACGGGGTTTTCTAATTTGCCTTAATCGATTTTGTCTTACCCCAATATTTTTTACAGTTACATAATTTCCCGTGACTAAGCTATCTACACTATAATCAAAACCGATAAATGTTAAAAAGTGAATCCACCTTGAAACATACAGGTTGTTATGTTTAAGGGAATGAGAAATTTAATAATAGGATCGCAAAACGCAATTCACTCGTGTGGTTATTTAAAAGGGTTACCATTTCAAAAAATTCAAAATGGTGTCGTATCTATCAAATTTCTGAACCTATATATTTTTTGACATTAAATTCGGCTTCCTCGTCGAAAATCATTGGAATATGTGGCTTGTTTTTTATTATAGTCGGCAGGAAATTCGCCAATCGGCTGAGACACTTAAAAGAATGTCCCTGCACACGCACCGGTGGAATCACTACTGGTGGTTCGTGGTTGGTTCCTTCCTTTCTCTTGGATCGCTGGGAGTTCGTTGTTGTAAAAATAGTATCACGAGTGGCTCGCGAATGGTTGGGCACGCAAATGTATATGCAAATACAGATACTTGTTCCCATCCCTAGCTAATACTATTGATTTTTTGCCAGCCCTTCATCTGTATTCTAAAGTTGTCATGACGTTGATTACGTCAACTGGCTCAATTACTCCAATACAAAAGACGAGCAACGACCTTATTTCGGCACTGAGCAAGCTGCCAATTAGTGCTGAGCACCCTCTAAGGACTGATACTATCTAAAGGATCATTTCTGAACCTTTCCTTAATGAAACGTTTGCTTTGCCTCTGACGATTCACCCATTCTATGTTAGAGAACTATCGGATCTCATTCTTACTAGCATGGAAGTCTTCATTTCTTTTTCAAAACTCCCAACTTAACGGTTATCTCTGAAAGTCGCACTATCCTAATACTGGAAACTAGAGCAAGTAAATGATAACCCAAAGCAAATGAGCACACAACAGCTGATTAAAATAAACTTCTCATAACGAAATAAGATAATTTTGGTCAGTAGTTAACGCCGTCAATCAAAATTGAACCAACAAAACCAAAGTAACTAACCTCCAATACGTTCACGCTACACGCTATTGCCGAGCAAGAACCAAAACTAGTGGCGAAAATATTTCCCTCATATTCAACTATTAATGCCCAGGAAAACTCCACCAAACTTTGCCGCTATCGAGACAAATCTCAAAGGGTCACAGACACCGAGAAAGCTTCTAGTTCGGACGAAATTCCAGTCATTGTCGTAGGTTTATTAACTTATCCTACAAAAAGGAGTAATTCCGTCTAACCTGGACTCGAGCCGAGCCGAGCCGAGCCTATATTACTAGACGATCCTTTTCGGAGCCAAGAACACTTCAACAAGTTTTGACGCTCTATAAAAACCCAATTTCCCTCATCTTTTGATGCTTGCTGAAGCTCTGGTTCCAAACATACCCGGACAATGGTGGATTTTATAAAAAATCAACCATTCGCTTGAACAGCAAACACGAACTGACAAACAACCTTGCAGGCTTGGAACTTCCAATAGAGGTTTTTTTATTATCAAGCACAAGCGTTTAAAAAAATCCTTTATCCATAGGAGACTATATTCGTGGGAGGACACGACAGTGTTACTAGCTAGATGTAATTGGGTTCTTTCTGCTACCAAACATGCGGTGCATTCAAAAATTCAAAATCAAATAAAATATAGATTGTCAATTCAACACAAAAAAAAAACAAAAGAAAGATGGTAATTTAGTAAAACGTACGTTACCCTTTAGCGCGGATATTTTTCAAATCTTTTTAACTTAAAAGTGACTATTTCACGAATGTTTTACACTGGCAAAATGTCATAGCAACGGCCTGTTTTCTACTGGCAAAATTACTACCTGCACCTACCTGGACAAAATTCACATGTGATTTTTACAGCGACAAAATTTTAATATTTGATCGAAAGAAATTCTGTTACCATGGTTCTGTTAATTATTTAAAATGTCATTGTATTATTTCTTGTTAACAAACGTCAGATTAGTTCAGTTCAAAAATCAGTGTTTCTGAAGAAAAAAACAGATTTGGAATACAATCCATTACAGAAATTAAAAAGGCAGTGTCGGAGAATATACCTCCAAATACGCGTATCTCCAAAACTTCCATTTGGCGACAGTTTTCGCAGTTTTTATTGATAAAAGATTATAAGCTTGAAAAGCATACTCCCGCCGAAGAATTAGCAAAAATAATGGAAGATTATGCTTAGGGTAACTGGGGTGAATACCGGCCACTGGGGTAAATCCGGCCAACAAATATTACTAAGACACTAAGGTGTAAACGCGGTTAGTCATAAGGAAAATGTCGGTTGTCAAACAAACATTAGATGCTCAATTCGCCGATCAACTCGTGTTTACCGACATTTTTCTAATTTTTTAAGTTTTTTACTCTGTCAATATAAAAATCTGCTGCCTTCCAAGGTATGTATGAAACTTATTAAATAATATTTTATAGATCTATTTTAACTAAATTGTAGTTGGATATGTCTAGTGAGAAACTTAAGATTAGGTTAGGTTTAATTACTGTACAGGTAAGCTATCTGGCAAAGTATCACCCTGAAAACCGAAAAAACCCAAAAAAAAAAAACGTTTTATTTTTTGGGGTTCGGGTTCTGTAACTAAAATTTTCTATCAAGAAAAATATGTGTTCGGTTTCGATTCCGGTCCACAAAAAGCATCTTCTCCGGTCCGGTTCTTACCAGTTAGCGGGTCCCTGGTTCTCATAACAACTGTTTGTGCCTAAAGTCCGTCGATTTCTTATTTAAGATGCTACGAAAACATAAAAGAGTTTCGAAAAAAGCGTCTTGGACTGCTGAAAATATGGCTGCAGCTTTAAATGCTATTGGTGAAGAAAAGAAAGTAAGGCAAGTTAGTATTAAATTTGGCATTCCTAGATCCACATTGCAAGATCGCTAGAAAATGGGCGATTCTTCAATTGCAGTACTAGGTCGAAAACCGGTGTTTACAACAAACCAAGAGACAGAACTTGTTGCTGAAATAATCAGATTATCTAAAATATTTTATGGTTTAACAAGCCAGGAGATAAAACAATGCGCTTTTAATTACGCTGAAAAAAACAACATAAAGCATCCGTTCATAAAGAACAATACATCTGCTGGGAGAGACTGGTTCGAGCGATTTTTGAATCGAAATTCAGAAATTTCAATTAGAAAACCCCAAGCCACAAGCATAAACAGGCTTACACCTTTAACAGAGAAGAGTTAGATCTATTTTTTACAAAATTAAACGATGTTATGGAAAAATATATGTTTTCTCCTACCCGTATTTTTAATGCCGATGAAACAGGCATAACTAATGTTCAAATATCAGGTAAAATATTAGCTCAAAAAGGCCAACGACGAGTCGGCTTTATTACAAGTGGCGAAAGAGGTAAAACTACTACAGCTATGTGCTGCTTCAGTGCTTCTGGGATTTATGTATCCTTGCCCGACAAAGAATGGACCCCCAATTGAAAAGAAATGGACCTTCTGGTGCAGCATATGCCTGTTCTCCTAACGGATGGATTAATGAAACATTATTCATTGACTGGCTCAATCATTTTCGACTTTTTGTTAAATCGACCAAAGACGATCCAGTCTTGTTAATTATCGATAACCATGTTAAACATTGCACATTAATGGCCTACAATTTCTGCAGAGGAAATGGTATTATTATTTTAACCATACCTCCACATAGTTCACACCGCATTCAACCCTTGGATGTGACTTTTTATAAACCGCTTAAAACAGCTTACAACTCAGAATGTGACAAATTTCTAAAAAATCATCCTGGTGAAAGAATCACTACAAGAGAACTTGCAGAAATCTTTCAAAAGGCATACGGGAGAATAGCTACGCCAGAAAAGGCTATCAGGGATTCGAGGCCACGGGCATATTCCCAAGAAATCCTGACGTCTTTACTGCAGAGGATTTTTTTGCTGCAGAAAACATACAAAGCCTTCAGAGAGAGACTACACCGGAAAGAACTAAAATCCATTCCACAAACGCCAGGTCACAGAAAACAATAGTTAACGAATTCAATGAAGTTTCTTTCAATGATATTTTTAATATGCCTAGTTGCAGCAGAACATTACCAAAAAACAAACAAGCGATCAGTAAAAGAAAGCAGCATGCACAGATATTTACATCAACCCCACTTAAAGTTCAACTGGAAGAGAAAGAAAACAAGAAACAAGAGAGGCAGGAAAAAACCGAAATAAGAAATTTTAAAAAAGCAAAACTGATGAAACGAGTATTGGACATAGATGGTCTTACAAACACGATTGTTAGTAACAAAAAAACAAAGTTGTCACTGATGCCGCGATCCAATTTAAACAGACAGTGCAAGATGGACGCAACTACTTCAGTTAATAGAGAATCATCTGATGAATCCATTAGCTCTTCGGAGTCTGAAGCTGAAATAGATGAAGAAGTATGCCTGGTCTGCGGAGAGTTCGGCAAAAATAAAATCTGGATTAGGTGCACAAGTTGTAGTCTGTGGGCACACAAGGCATGCACAAGTCAAGAAAGAAAATATTACATTTGCGATCATTGTGAATGAGTGGGCAATACCGGCACGTGGCCGCAATTACCCCCATGTTGCTGTTAAATCCGGCCAGTGTAGAGTTTCTTTTAAGTTGTCTTCGTTTTTTTATATTGTATTTTGTATTAAACTTTAATAAAAAACTTGTTCGATAAGCATACAATGTTTTTATTTTTGCCCAGACTTAAGGGTTTTATTGAAATGTATTCTCAAAATCCAAGATAATCCTTAGGGGGCCGGTATTCACCTCAGTTACCCTACAACATGAAAAAACTAAACGGAGAGGACTACAAAGAGTCAAGTATCAAAAGCATATGGAACACCACGGCGCAGATGCTACAAGAAAAGTACTATCAAGAATTTAATATAAAAAAAGACCCATTTACCGACATTGTTTTTAAATCAGCCCGTTTGGCAAAGGACTTAAAACGAAAACAACTTCAGGGTAACCAAGAAAAAAGAATAGGAAGTTCGAAAGCCCTCACAACACAAGAATTATTGGAAATGATAAAAATTTATGACGAAGTCACCCCAGACGGCCTACAGAAAAAATATTTCACTTATTCTCTTTTGAACTTGCCTGGCGAGGCAACGAAGCAGTGAACTGTAAAGTACATTATTTCCAACAAGAATTAGACCGAAAAGGACAATTTACGGGACGTATCGAATACAATCCCATATTTTTAAAGACCACACAAGGAGGTGCAAAAGCCTTGGCCGGTAACAAATGGTTGGTAAGAAACAACCCTAACAAAGATCTTTGTCCTATTCTTCCATTTTTAAAATTATTTGAAAAAAGAAATACCAATCCAGAAATTACAAGTGACAGGCTTTTTTGACAGTTTATCCAAATTGGAAAAAAAGGAATTTGGTACAAAAACATGCCTATTGGAATCAACATAACAAACCATTCACATCGCTCTTCCACTATTTCTGCCCTTGCAAAAATGACGTTGGTGAGCAAGAAATGATCAAATTAACAGGACATTCCCATGCCAATTCTTTGAAGCCTTATTTGCAGTTAGACTCTGAACATCATTTAAAAGTAATTCAAAACTTAAGAAAAAAAGCACCAGATCAAGTAATATCATCAAATCAAAATCAATCAAATAATGCACAAACATTTAATTATCACAACTGTAACTTTTATATCAATAAATAAGTTATTTTTTTGTTTTATTCTTAAATAAAAGCTCTCTAATTTTATTGTTCTTTGTCTTTTTTTCTCGTGAAATAGTCATGTCGAATACCACTCGAGAAAAAATTGTGTAAGCAAAATTGTTCTCAAGGTTTTATTGATATATCACTAGCCTCACGGCTCGTAATTTTGTCAAAAATGTCATTCGCGAAATTGCCAAGCAACAAACTTTCATCTTTCGAAGATTTTGCCGACAAAATTGTTTCTCTTGTGATATTATATATGAAAAAAAAACTAGATATTTTATACAGGGTGTTCCTAAATGCCATGTACATACGGACGGGGGTGATTGACTGACTTATTTTATGACAAAAACTCCATATAAATATAGGTCCGCAATCGCTTCGTTACCGATCTACAGGGTGTTCAAATTTCAAGATTTTATAAGTTTTTCCTTAATAGCTCCTGCAGTTTTTGAGATATTTTGCTCAAATATGAACACTGGTTGCGCTGTAGGAGTTACATCATTAGGCATGCCAAATGGTTCTGAGAATCTACAGGAAGATATTTTTTCCGGGGTCATGCCCCCTTTTCTACTCCTGGGGCGCATTCACGGTTGACGTCGGACGTTCGTCGGGGGCGCACCGATTGCACACGGCGATAGGAAAATTCGTTCACGGTTGTACCGGGTAAAATTCATACTCGTTCACGGTTGTGGATAACTTTTACCGAACGAAACAACTTTTTAACCAAGTCGGGAGACGGATAAAGTTTGTCCGGCATGCGCAAATGTATTGTTTATTGTTTATGGTGAAATTCCTGAAAGTTAAAAGTTAGGTTGTTTTTAACATAAAAGTTTTTTGGGCGCGCCAAAACTTTTTGAGAATGTCGATTTCAAAAGATACCCACAATTTGCTCAATAGAGTTTTGTTGCTGTCGCATTTCAAAATTGCAAAATATAATTTGACAAGTTTGACGTTTGTTTGGGTTGCTCTCGGCGCATGCCTGAGCCGTTCACAGTGAGTAGATCTTTTTTTTTTATGGTATATAGCAACTGAATGGACGTCGGTTAAATTTTACCTGGGTAATATTTACCAATTTGGTGAAAACTATGAACGCGCCCCTGAACTTTTTTGTGGTGCGCCGTTGGTACAGTCTAAAATATGAAGTGTATTTTCTCTTTTGTTTACAAGCTTTTTAGTCTCTTGTTGGTTTTTCGTATCTGCGACCCATATCGAGAAAAAAAAATAAAAAACGATTCTCTGTTTTTTTTGCTAGATAAAAATAAAATTTTTAAAATGATCTAGTAGGCTTTGGCTTTATTTGGATACTCTCTTGTGTTTATTAATTTTGACAGTTAGCATTTGATATAGCGAGTGGTTGCAAACTGTAAGGCGTAAGAGTGTTTTAAATACGCGTCAGAATCACGTAACAATGGCAAATTTTATGAATTCTGAAATGGCTGAGATGCATTTCATCTATGGCCTTGCGAATGGAAATGCAAGAGAAGCCAGACGTCTGTACATGGAGCGCTATCCCAATAGAATCATACTTGATGATGATCATGATGACGTCTATGAATATTCGAAAATGTTCGATGGAACATTCTCGAATATTCATAGACGTCTTGTAGAAACTGGAAATTTTAATAAGAATAACAATGATGTAGGTAGACCACGTACTGTTAGAACACCACAGATCGAAGAAGCTGTTCTAGATGAAATAGAAGAAAATCCCGGGACTAGCACCAGAAAAATCTGTGAACATTTAAATTTTAGTCATCAAGTTGTTTGGCGTATCCTGTTTGATTCTATGCTATACCCTTACCACATTCAAAGGGTGCAGGCGCTTCTTCCTCGAGATTTCCCTTTAAGGATTAATTTCTGCCAGTAGTGCGTTAATAGGCTAGCAGCAAACCCCAATTTTGATTGTAAAATCCTTTTTACCGACGAAGCCAATTTTTCAAGGAATTCAATTTTAAATTTTCACAACAACCACATATGGGCTGACAAAAATCCTCATTAAATTGTAGAAATGCATTTTCAAGAGCAGTTCTAATTAAATGTATGGGTATTGGAGATCATTTGATTGGTCCCTTCTTTTTGCCTGGTCGACTTAATGGTCACTCATACAGGCAATTTTTGCAACAAGAATTGCCTTTATTACTCGAAGACTTACCTCTTTTGCTGAGAAATCAAATGTGTTATATGCACGATGGTGCCCCAGCACATTTTTCTATTTTGACTAGGGAGTATTTAAGTGGTGGAGAACAGGTGGATAGGACGGGGTTGACCTCCGTCATGGTCCCCTAGGTCCCCTGACCTAAATAGCCTTGATTTTTTCCTATGGAGGTACCTCAAATCTCTAGGGTATACAACATCTGTGAATAACGTTGATGCCTTACGAAACCGAATACTTGATACATTTGAAACCGTAAGAAATACTCCGAGGGTTTTCGAACGAGTACGGGCATCAATGAGAAAAAGAGTGGACGCATGTATATAAGGGTTAAAGGAGGTCACTTTCAGCAATTGCTTGTTATTATAATTATTTAGGTTTTTTGCATTGTAAATCATTGCTACAAAAACCAGCTTTAACTTTCAACAGGTAGTGGCGAATAAACTGTCAATACAGAAAATCGTTTTTTTTCTCTCGATATCGGTCGCAGATACCAAAACCAACAAGAGACTAAAAAGCTTATAAACAAAAAAAAATACACTTCATATTTTAGACTCTACCAACGGCGCACCACAAAAAAGTTCAGGGGGAGTGAAGAGGGCATGACCCCGGAAAAAATATCTCCCTGTAGATTCTTAGAATCATTTGGCATGCCCAATGATGCAAGTCCTACAGCGTAACCTGTGTTCCACATTTGAGCAAAATATCTTAAGAACTGCAGGAGCTATTAAGAAAAACTAAAAAAAATCTTGAAATTTGAACACCCTGTAGATCGGTAACAAAGCGTTTGTGGACCTATGTTTATATAGATTTTTAGTCATAAAATAAGCCAGGCAATTACCCCCTTTCGTATGTACAGGGTCTTCCAACGAGGACTGAACAGGGGCTCATTTTTAAGCTTCCTTGTATTTAAAGAAAAATCCAAAATAGCCAATCGATGTACTTTTTCCTGCAGAATTCAAAAATGAAACCAAAAATTTATTTGAACCAGAAACAAAAGAGTTACGCTATGGATAAGGTGTTTTTTAAATGGAACATAGCTTTTTTTATACGATTTTTGGAACGAGTGATTTTTTTTTGTCCGTTCTGATTAAAATATTTAATATTGTGACAGGTATTTTTATTAAATTTTAATGTTTTATCCAGTATAATTTAACTTTAACCTGTTTGAAACATACACTAGGTAATAAAGGTATAATCACCTTTGAATCCTTCAAAGTCAAAAAATTTGACAAATTTACTATAATATTGCCGAAATGAAATATTCATTAGATGAGAGATTGCAGATTGTTATCTTGTTCTACAAATGCCAAGAAAATGCAAGAGAAGCAAGGAGAAGATTTATTGCAAATTTTCACAGAAATATATCCGTCAATACTATTCTAAGGATAAAGAACCTATTTGAGGAAAATAAAACATTACATGACAGAAAAAGAAATCCAACACTATACTAATTTAAAAAAAAAACATTAGTAATTTAATTGTTCAATGTGACCTCCGTTGTTCTCGAAACAAGTGCGATAACCTCTTTGTAGCCTTTCCAAACTTGCTGTTATACTGTGATTTTCCTGGTTAAGGCGATTTATTTCATTCACAATTTTCTGCATAATCTCTTCAATATCGTGGTTTCGCTGCTTGTATACCACGTTCTTTAAATGGCCCCAAAGAAATGTGTCTAATATTGACAAATCGGGACTATTGGGTGGCCAAGCATAGGTTCCATTTCTACCAATCCATTCTTAATGGCGTCCGTTTAAATATTGAGTAATCTCACGCACGGCATGCGGAAGGGCCCCATCATGTTGCCAAATTAAATTTTGATATTCTTCCAATGGTAAATCTTCCAAAAAGTTCTCAATTTCGTTTTCTAAGAACTCGTAGTATCTCTGTCCATTTAAAGTACCGTTAAAAAATATTGGTCCCAAAATTCTATTATTTTTTATGCCACACCAAACATGGATTGAAGTCCTTCCTTGAAATTTAATTGTCTGAAATTTTCTTGGATTTCCAACGGCCCAGTGATGATTATTATGTCTATTGAAAACCCCCGATGTTGTGAATGTGGCTTCGTCAGTCCATAAGATATTTCTGAATAAATTAGGGTCTTCGTTTTCTTTCCGAATCACAATTTGGGAAACAAATTGGAAGCGACGTTCTTTTTGTGCCGGTGTTAGATGTTGAAGTGGAAGGATATGATAAGACTTAAATTTATGATTTTTTAAAGTCCTGTGAACAGTTCCTTGGGTAACTCTTCTGCGTCTTACACCGCCGCCGTATTGAACGTCCCGAACTGCGTCCGAAATTGATTTGGTTGGATTCAGTGGAAAATAATTCACAATGGCACGGTCTCGATTTCTATTCCTTTCTGGATTTCTTTTTCTGTCATGTAATGTTTTATTTTCCTCAAATAGGTTCTTTATCCTTAGAATAGTATTAACGGATATATTTCTGTGAAAATTTGCAATAAATCTTCTCCTTGCTTCTCTTGCATTTTCTTGGCATTTGTAGAACAAGATAACAATCTGCAATCTCTCATCTAATGAATATTTCATTTCGGCAATATTATAGTAAATTTGTCAAATTTTTTGACTTTGAAGGATTCAAAGGTGATTATACCTTTATTACCTAGTGTATGTTTCAAACAGGTTAAAGTTAAATTATACTGGATAAAACATTAAAATTTAATAAAAATAGCTGTCACAATATTAAATATTTTAATCAGAACGGACAAAAAAAAATCACTCGTTCCAAAAATCGTATAAAAAAAGCTATGTTCCATTTAAAAAACACCTTATCCATAGCGTAACTCTTTTGTTTCTGGTTCAAATAAATTTTTGGTTTCATTTTTGAATTCTGCAGGAAAAAGTACATCGATTGGCTATTTTGGATTTTTCTTTAAATACAAGGAAGCTCAAAAATGAGCCCCTGTTCAGTCGTCGTTGGAAGACCCTGTACATGACATTTAAGAAGACTCTATACAGTGTGTACCAATTTAAGTGCGCACCATTGCTATATTTTTTATTATTGGAGATATAAAGTCGGTTAAATTAGCAAACTAGTAGCATTTTTTCTGTTGCAGAAAAACAAATGGACATAACGTTTCTAAATAAATGAGAAAAATGTATTTTTTTTAAATGGCACACCCTGTATATTTTTTACCGAAACGTTTACAAATCGTATACGGAATAAAATAGTTTATATGCAATATTGGCCTAAAATTGAAAAAACATCAACACAGCCATGGAAATAAAAAATGGTTTGCCTTTGACGTTATCATCGAGACTGCCATGAAAACAAAAACGAATTAACTAAAGTGTCCTGGTTTTGGGTAGCCATTATTGTTAACGAAGCAAAAATTTTCGCAGTTTTGCGTTAAGTTATCTAGTTTTTGCTTTTAAATATTACAAAATGGCGTTCACGCATTTAGAACATTGCGATATGTTAGAAGCGTATCTTGGTTGCAGAAAAAGTAATGTACTAGCACTCGAGCAATACGGTCAAATATATTCTGAACATGAGCAACCAGACAGAAGGTATTTTCTAAGGCTATATAGAAAATTTGGAAGTAACGAAAGAGTTTTTATAAAGACAAGGACTAAAAAACAGTTTATAATAAGTGAACAAGTATTGGCATATTTTGAAGCACACTAAAATAATTCAACTAGATATTTGGTAAGAGACAGTGGTTTCAGTTTATTTACAATTTGAAGGATTTTAAAAAATATAGGTTTGTACCTTATAAGTACCGACCAGTGCAAACATTATTACCTGGTGACACAAATAGCTTAATTACCTAATCATTTGATACGCCGGGTACAAGTAAAAGTGGCCAAAAATGTTTCGAAATATTTTAGATGAAAATATTAAATTAATTTTTATCTAAAAACACTTTTTTTTTTATTTACAACGATTTTTCAAGTCCTCACCAAGGCAGAAAGTGTTAAAAACTTCCAGAGATACATCTTCAAGTTATTGACAACAGTCTGTAATTCTATGTTTTAAGAGTTTAACAAAAAACAGCTTTCTACTTTTAATAGTAAGTTAGCTCAACTCAACCCAAATTAGGGACAGCCGGCACACAATACAATCTCCAGTAGCTTCTTTTTCAGCATATCTTTATGAAATGGCTTCTTATTTACAGTAAGCCAATGAATGATGTCATTTTTTTTTCCAAGAAGACGTCTGTATTTTTTCGGATTTTCTTGAGTGGTAGATTTCATTATCCGTGACTATAACAGACCCAGGAAGAATAAGATCTTGCATTTGCTGGAAGTATTCTTAAAAGACATCAGCGTGCGTGTCTTCATGATAGTCTCCAGTCCGTTTTGATTTAAATGCTAGTAAGCCGCCATCGACAAATCCATTTTTGCTACCAATGCGAGTAATTATTAATCTTTTATTACCTTTTCCCGAGGGTGCTTTCAGTGGACCATCCTTCTATGAAAGCTTGCCTCGCGCTTTCTTTATATTTATCCTGTCATATTTTACCAACGGTACACCCTTCATTTAACCAAGTTTCTTCCATATAATAGATATTCCTGTTTTCTCTTCGAAACTGTGTAACTGCCCTCAAATATCGTCGTCGCCAGTAGATGATTTCGTCTTTCCCTATTAAAAGTGATTTTCTGTTTTGAATTTTTTCATAACAAAAATTAATTTCCTTCAAAGTTTTCCATAGTTGGAATAGTTGTAATCCATGGGTGGAATGAAATCATCCATTTTCCATTTCAGACATTATTTTGTACAAAGCAGGTATTTCTTTTTTTAAGTAAAACGAGTATATGACTATATTTTCCGTGTTTTATGATGGCTTATGACTTTCGCTCAACTCAAAACATATTTTAGGACACCCGGTACATTGGAGTTGGTCAAAATGTTCGCTTTGGTTAACGGTTTTAGTTTTTCCTTGACTTTTCTCTCAGCCCGATATTAAATCAACACACATACCTAAATGAGCCAACGGTATAGTTATTATTCTGAAAATGGCTGAATTTTTAATTTTTGCATAACTTTTTTCAACCCTGTATAAAGTCAACATACAGAAATAAAAAAGAGCTTGGATCATATTTGTTCAAAAACATTTTTTAACTCCAACTGTATGTTATTTTATCACTAAAAGTCAATTATAACTCCAATTTTCTTTGACATTTAGACGTATATGATAAATTAAATATTTGCTAATATCGTCGGCTGAGATGCAAGACCGTGTAAGTCCGAAAATTTCTAAAACATAGTATTTTACGCAGCATTTTTAAGAAGTGCTCTCTCCATCTATTAGCAAACGATGAAATCAAAGAGATACATACTTTTGTCACAATTTGAAGAAATTGAAACCATGTAAGCCTACAGTGGTTCCAAAAACGTGTATGTCTGGTCTGTGGTTTTCAATGACAAGTGATTGAGGTTAAGTGCAATGCAGTGTAGCTCAATATAAGAATGTAAGCATTTATCGTTTTTACTAATATGTATTGAAAATAAAGTGTTCTACGGCTTTTTCTAAAATGAATGTTTCATAGTTGCAATAAATCAAGCGTCCGGTAATTTTTCTTTTCATAGGAATTGGTTTAAATGACTAACTTTGAGATACACGGTTTTAAATAATGTATGACAATGCCGCTTGGTTGACATCCCTGGTTTTTACAATACTTTTCTGGTACCTACCTATCAGTAATCAGTAGATAATTAATCTATTCATTTTATTTTTAAGATATATTTTAAACACATTTTATTAGCTAAGTAGATTCCTTTAAATCAGATTCCCACACCTACCTAAATTTTATTTGCATTTAAAGTTCCTGTTGTTTCTAATGTTTAGCTTCCAAGTTTAGATTGCAAAAAGTCGAGCAATATTGTATTATTTTTCCTTACCTGGTTCGGATAACTATGTTTCAGTTATTACTATGGTAAAAATTGAAAAGAAATAAGTTAGTAAAAAAAATGTATTTACAGAAACATGGAGAAGCTTACATCAAAACAGTTGGAAGATATTTTAAATTAAGAGGAATTTTAGGAAAGTAATGACTATAACAATGCTTCTTCTGTTGGATAAAAAATTGATTTAACTAAGGAGACCGAAATAATCCCAATATCTCAAATAATAGAGATAGAGTCATAACCTGTGTTGAAAATAACGCAAATGAAACTAAACGAACGACAGTAAAAACTAACATGGTAACAACCGAACCTGAAAATCGCAGAAAAAGTGACACCAATCAGACAATTACACACAATTCGGATCAAAAGGGTTACAATGAAAATAGTCCAGGGATTGAAACGAGACCGGAAAACTACCTGACTGAGACCGACGGTATTGACATCAATAGAATGGAAATTGAGTATGATACAAAAGTCCACGAGAAAGCAATAGAAAAGGAACAAAAGAAGGTTGATTCTAAGAAAAAATTAAACCAAGAGCAGGAAGAAATTAACTCTAAGCAAAAGAGAAAAATTGAGGACATTGATAAGGAAATAACCGACCATAGCTATAGAGAGGAGAAAGAAGGCATTCCAAACAACAGATCAGAAATAATTATAATAGAAGAAATTGAATTCGTTGATTCTGCCCATAGTGTAAATGAAGATTATCAGACGACAGTAGAAGGTCAAAGTGAGAGAGAAAAACAGAATTTTGAGGAAGAGATAGATAGAAGCAATAAAAAGGAAACAAAAAAGTCGCTCAGGAAGATTGAAAAGTTAAAAAGAATATATGGTGATACATATAAAGGATTAAAGAAAGAAGAGGGAACTAATAAGTGGAAATACATCGTCGATAGGCAATCACGCATTATGAAACCTTTCTTCAACTCTAATTTTTGACAAGAGGCAAAAACAAGGTGTTGTCACTCATTTGATGAACGATACAGAAAAAAAATATTTGAAAACTTCTGGAAAATGTCGTGGGATATGAAAAAAAGTGTATGTGTATGATCAATAATAGATATTAAAAAGCCCAGAGAAAGAAAAGGTTGAAAACAAAATAAGCAGAAGAAATTATTCCTATGAATAGCAATAGTAGGTGGCAGGTATGCAAAAAGACTTTTCTTAATACCTTAGGTATAAAACAATGGATGGCCATTAATTCCGCCACAACATCTGAAGAAGACAGAACCTCAGTGGTACAAGATTCGATCAAAATGCCAAAAAGATCAAGACAGTTCAAGGAAGGTGTTTCTGTAAAAGAGTTCATGATTTAGTTTTTACAAGATATCCCAAAACCCGAGTCCCATTATTGTCGGGCTTCAAGTTCAAAACTTTACCTCGAACCAGTATTTCTATCAAAAATGGATGTTCATAGGCAATATAAATTGAAATGTACCGTAGAAAATAAAAAAGCGTTAAGCACTGCCATATTTTTTGTAGAGATAGTTTCTCAAAAAATAGCAATCTATCGGCCAAAGAAAGATCAGTTTCGGAAAACAAATCAGAAGAAGAATATGTTACGCATCAACAAAAAAAGCAAGAGGCTAGGGAAGAAGAGCAGAAAGATAAGGAAAATTCAGAAAAGGACAAGGACCTATTGGTCCTAACAGTTGATGTACAGGCAGTTTTGTTAGCTTCAAAACTACAAGCTAGTGCCGTCTACTTTTTTTTTTATGATAAGGCACTTTGGAGATTATACTCGTTGGGGAACACGATCTCAGGGAGGTCGTTCCAGAGTGATGACGTTCTCTAGATGAAAGAATTTTGAAGCAATGTCCTTCGAGGAACACTAAGCTGAACCACGTACTGGTGGGCTGCAGTGGCTCGTCGTGTATTTCTACCATGCACCGCTCTGGGTGGTATCAAGCGGGCAACCTCAGTTGAACACTTACCATGAAAATATTTGTAAAATAGACTCAAGTCGCCAACCTGCCTTTGATGTCTAAGGCTTTCCAGGTTGTTTGTCAAACTATGGTCACCGATCAAGCGAATGGAATCTTGCAATCTCAGGGTATGTTTAAGAGCAGAGCCCCAAATATGCGAACAGTACTCCAGCGATGGTCGAATTCGGGCTTTATAGAGCATCAAAAGTTGTTGGGGTGTATAGAGGTTCTTTGTTCGGAAAAGTACTCCAAGCTTCTGCGAGGCTGCCTTAGCAATGGCCGCAACGTGACTATGCCAAGACATATGACTATCCAAATTAACGCCCAATAAATGAATTGATGAAGCCAAGGGAATCGAGTATCCCGCCATAACTATATCCGGTTCTTCAACATTAACTTTTTTAGAAAAAACTGCCGCCTGGGTCTTTTTAGCGTTAAATTCTACTTGGTTACTGTCACCCCAAGACCGAATTTCTTCCAGGTCTTTGTTGAGATGTGAGACCTCTTGCTGCCTATAGAGATGTGCATTAGCAGCCGATTTCCGAGCATCCAAAGTAAAAAATGAAACAAGTGTGCTGTCATCAACGAAGCTATATAGGATTTTTAGTTTTTTCCAAAAGATCGGTAATATATAGTAAGAGGAGGGTGGGCGACAATATAGAACCTTGGGGGACTCCGGCGTTCATGTTAAATGTGTCTGAGAGAAATCCGTCCATCGCCACTCACAGAGAACGGTCTTTAAGAAAGCTCGACAGCCATGAACAAAATTGAACCGGCATTCCGTATGCTCTCACTTTAGTTAGGAGTCCCTCATGCCATACTCGGTCAAAAGCCTTGGAAATGTCCAGTGCTACAGCTCGGGACTCCCCATGATATTCTGTTGCGTTGTTCCAAACATGAGTAACATAAGCGAGAAGGTCTCCTGTTGATCTAGACTTACGGAATCCATACTGGCGGTTACTAATAATGTTGAAGCCTCCCAGGTATTTTAATAATTTTTCATTGATAGCCTTCTCGATAACTTTTGATATAACCGAAAGCAATGCGACTGGACGATAGTTGTTTGGCAAAGTCTTCTTGCCTTTTTTGGGTATGGGCTGGACTCGCGCAGTTTTCCAGCAAGAAAGAAATATTCCTTTTTTGTAGGGTAAGTTAAAAAGCCTAAAAAATACCGGTGTCAGTCCGTCAGCGCATGTCTCAATTACAATGACTGCAATATCGTCAGGACCAGAAGCCTTTTTAGTGTCAAGACTCCTCAAGATTCGTTTAACATGGCAGTGGCGCAAAACAATCTCGGGCATTCTCGATTCTGCAGGGGTAATGTTCGGTGGAGTACTTCCCTCAAAATTTACCGTTGAATGTGAAGAGAATAGTTTCGCCAGTAAGTTTGCTTTTTCCTGTGCTTTGGTCGCAATGCGCAATGGTGCCATCAGAACGTGTTAGAGGTGGAATGGTTGACTTGGTAAAGTTCTGACTGACGGCCTTAGCTACCGACCAAAATGATCTTGAGCCGTTAGGACATTCAAGAAATTTGTCTTTGATCCTCTGGTTGTGTGCTTTTTTGCTTTGGTTTATCGTTTGCTTGCATTGGTTTCGAGCGTTAACAAAGATGGTAGGATTTTCGGGGGTAGGATTTTTACGCCCGCCATTCTCGGTAGAAATAATTTTTTGATTTAACAGCTCGTTCGCAATTTTTGGTAAACCAAGGCTTGCCGTTAGAAGGGCACTTTTTTGAGAAAGGGATGAAGGCTTCCATGCTAGTAAGGATAACCTCCGATATTTCTGTTGCACAGATGGATGGATCATCAAAGTTATAACAAACGTTCCGCCAAGCAAAGATTCGAAAATGGTCCTTTAGGTCATCCCACTTAGCTGACGTATATTGCCATACCTTGCGTGGTTTAGGAGGCTCTTCGGCACTAATTGGTAGTTTGTTCAGTGCCGAAATAAGGTTGTGGTTAGACGTTCCTAACGGCGGCTTCACGGTGACAGTGTACAAATCGGGGTTTGAAGTTAAGAAAAGATCCAACAAACTAGCAAAATCACCATCTTGGTCTGGAATCCGAGTTGTTTCACCCATCAGCTGGGTGAGGCTAGAGCTGATGGCAAGGGATTCGGCTTCACGACCTTGTTCGTCGGTCATATTTGAGTATTTGAGCCAGTTGACATTATGAACGTTGAAGTCGCCAAGGATGACAACTTCGAAATTGGGATGGTGGGTTTGCAAAAAGTCGATAGTATTAGCAAGAGAGAAGAACAAGTCTCTATAATGGGTATCACTTGGCGGCCAGTAAAGGCAGCAGATGAATTTAGTAATTCTTTGCGTTGATATTTTAAACCACATTACATCAAAGTCGTTAGGCTCGAGTGTCTCCTCTCGTTGACAAGAAATATCACTCCGGACAAAGAGACAAAGGCCACAATTCCGCCTAAATCGGTGATGAAAGTCGTACTCAGGATATAAATAGCTGACCGTACTAATCGATGATCTTACTTTGGTTTTGGTTAGTGCAAGTCAAATCAAATCGTTTATTTTCTCAAAAGACAATATATAACAATTGTAGGGGAATAGTCAAGAAAAGCTAAACCTAAGATTTGCAAGCTAAATAGAGTAAAATAAATAAATAAATAAAAAAGATACAACATATATCTATGTAAAAACACTTAACACACATTTGACACTTTTATGACACACGACTTAAAAACTCATCTATGCTATAAAAACACTCAACAATTAGATAGGTCTTTAGCTTATTTTTAAAATTCATAAGACTAGGAGAACTTCTTATATCCTCAGGCAAGTGATTAAATATCCTAACACCAAGATTACGAGGAGAATTGTATGATATAATACCTCTAGCATTTGGGGTGCAAAAGTTATGTCTATTCCTTGTTGCGAAACCGTGAATGTCCTTATTCTGAGTAAAATCACTTTTATAACAATATATAAATATAGCTAATTCTAGTATATGCAAACAAGGAAGAGGCAATATCTTAAATTTTCTAAAGAGGTTTCGGCAACTATGCCGACCAGGAACACCTGCTATACATCTTATAATTCTTTTTTGTTTAATAAAAACATTTTTACTTAGTGTAGAAACACCCCAAAATGCTAGCCCATATCTTAGGTGTGATTGAACATAAGCATAGTATAACATCACCAAATGATCTTTGTCCAAAATAGATCTTAAATTTATCAGCAGATAATATGATGAATTTAGTTTAGCCGCAACATGCTCACAATGATCCCTCCAATTTAAACATTCATCCAGACATATACCGAGAAACTTGATGTTACGAGTTTGGCATAAGGACTTATTTTCGATACGAAGATCTATTCTTTCTACCTGTTTTTGTCTACTGTGGAACCTGACGAACCGTGTCTTGTCAACGTTCAAAAACATATGATTATGTCCGAACCAACTGGAGAGCTCAAGAAGCGCATTATTAGATGTTTGTTCGAGAATATTTGAGAACTTATTCGAAATAAGAAAAGAAACGTCATCAGCAAAAGCTGTACGATGTGCCTCCGGACCTACATGATCTATATCATTTAAATACAATAAAAACAACACAGGACCTAAAACAGAGCCCTGTGGAACCCCTACATTAATATCCACAGTTGACGAATTTATCAGTCTCCTCGACTGTCCATTGAAGTTATTAACACTAACATATTGTGTGCGGTTTTCAACAAATGATTGGATCCAGTCATAAGGCTTTCCATCTATGCCATATTTCTTCATCTTTTGAAGAAGAACATTATGGTTGACACAATCAAAAGCCCGGCTGAGATCACAAAAGATCCCAACAGGGCTCTCATTTGCATCAATAAACCTAGTTAACTCCGTATAAAAGGCATGCATTGCTGTGGTGGTCGATTTTTTATTCTGAAAGCCATGTTGGTTTTTAGATATAATGTTGAATTCATTTAAATATGGGACTAGCCGGTCCAAAAAACAATATTCAAACATCTTAGAAAAGACAGAGGTCAACGTAATTGGTTGATAATTCTCTAAAGAGTTTTCATTACCTTTTTTATGGATAGGAATAATTTTACCCCTTTTCAGGGATGTTGGAAATTTTCCAGTACAAAAGGAAAGGTTAACCAAGAACACAAATGGCTTAGAAATATCCTGGACAATATTTTTAATTAAAAAAGCGGGAATATCATCCGGTCCTGCTGATGGCTTATTTTTAATTTTATTATTTAGGATTGCAATAAATTCGTCAGCCGTAAATGGACAAAGCAGCAGTTTATTTTTGTTTACATTACTAGCATTATTGATAGTTTTTTCAGTATTCTGATTTACAATCTGTTTTATAGTATTTAAAGGAGCATCCCTGAAAAAACAGTTAAACGTTTCAGCAACAATTGATGGACACTCAACACATTTGTTATCATCATTCAATTGTAAAGCAATATTTTTATATTTTTTATTCTTGTTCGTCTGATCGTTAATAATAGTCCAAGCGCACCTCGTAGGATTATCAGCTCGATCAATTTTATTTTGATAAAATGCCCTTTTAGTGGCACTAACAAGTTGTCTATGCTCTCTTTTTGCCCTTTTATAATATTCATTAAGTTCTGAGTATTGTTTAGATAAAGCAAACAAGTCTTTAAGTGAAGCACTAGATAATTTAACTTCATAATTAATCCATTTTTTTGTTTGTGTACAAACATATTTTTTTAGCAAAGGAAAATGAACATTAAAAAAAGTAACCTGAGGTTTGGTAGATTGTAGATGTTGATGGACTGCATTGATGTTCGAGTTCAGTCCTTTTATATTACACAAGTCAATTTGGAAGCTGCTAATCTCGGGACTTTTAACAACACCAGTTTACACACCATTTCCATTTAGAATATTGTTCGAAGGACCCGCATGGATACTGGACATGGTGGATGATTGGATAATTTCGCTTGATAAGGCGCCAGGACCCGCCCCCACCCCCACCCGGAGATCCGATTGGGGGGAGATTTTAACTCCGGAACAGTTTGATCTTGGAACCATCATCATAGCATTTTTCATATATCCCCCCCCCACTACAAAACTAATTATGTCTACACAATTACACTATATTTAATTTGTCAACACGAGATGTTACGTGTTTTCTTTGGCACGAGGCCAATGGAGGTCTAGACTCCAATGTAGTTGCTTCGATACTTTGCAACCACCTAGAAATGGAAATTGATAAGAAGCCAAGCGTAAAGAATATAACAATTTTTTCCGACAGTTGCGGATATCAAAACAAAAACAGCACGTTGGCGAACGCCCTACTCTGGTTTAATAAAAAAACAAATGTAACAATATTCCATAAATTCCTCGAAAAGGGCCCATACTCAGATGGAGGTAGATGGGGCACATTCGATGATCGAAAGAAAGCTAAGAGGTAGACCCATCTACCTCCCTACAGATTATATAAACGTCTGCGTCGAAGCTAGATGAAACAACCATTTCAAGTGCACTATTTAAGTTATGATTTTTTTCGGAATTTTGATGGAATAAAATAGTATTCTTCAATTCGACCAGGCGCAAGACGAGGTGACAGTACAATTTCTAATATTGTCGCCATTAGGTATGAAAACGATATTAAGTATAAACTTGGGTTTGCCCACGAGATGACTTTACCAAAAAATATTACAGTTATGTCAGATCAAACAGTATTGCTAGTAATTTATAAGAAGTGTCTTAAAATAAGAAAGGAGAAATATCGGGACTTACAAGAGCTTAAGAAAGTTATTCCGAGCATGCGTGGGACTTCTATGACAATTTAGAAACATAAAGTCGGTTTCTTATTATATTTCATTTTTAGGTTAGTAGTTAGTAGTAAAAATGTTTTATTTTTAGAATTAAAAACTTTTGTTTATGCAACTTCTATAACGAAATTAAAATAAACGCTTCCTTTCGTTTAAAATGTCTTTTTTCATTAGGGATAAAAACATGTAACTCTGAACACATTCGGATCAAAACCGTGTATGTCTAGTATTTTTTTCTGAAAAACGTATTTTACCAACAATGCGTTATATTTTCGGTTAAGAGTAGCTTGAGAGCAACCTAACATAGCATTGCTTAACAAAGTCCTTTAAGTTAACAAAAAAATCAGTTTTTCTCGTGTCTTGTAAAATATGACAAAACGGATTTACACGGTCTTGCATCTCAGCCGACGTAATACAAACTGTTTAACATGGCCAACTAATTTTATTTTTAGAATGTTTTCGGGTGAGAATGTGCGATATGTTGGCAGTTTCCGAAACTTAAAAACTGATGTATCTAGGTATAAAATTAGTAAGAAACTTGTATTTTTTTTTAGTGATAATTGCTAAAAGATGATAGACCCAATATGAAAGTAAAAAAATACATTTCCTATAAAATATTTTAGTTAAAAAGAAAATAAAGAGAAATCTCAATTTTTGCACACGTTGTATAAAAATTTGCATAATCCAAAATATACATTTAACATCTTTTGAGGAGAGGATTCCAATTAGATATTCAAAACTTTGATCAAAATATTTTTAAAAAATAGTAATTTTTAGTTTCTTTCGAAAATCTACGATATTAAAATTTCTTAGGTATAGGGAGATGCATTGAAAAAATGGAGTATTTAAGATTTTTCGATGGTCTAATCTGCATTTCGAATGACCGTTTTTAAATTTTTAAACAAAAAATAGACTACCTACTTGCCAACTTCCGATTCCGCTAAATATCAATAGGCTTTGGAAGAAGACTACAACACCAAAAAGTTCAAAATGATTCAATCAACTTTTGCGACCCCTAGCGTGCTTTATACGTAGATTCTTAAGTTTGACTTTGCCATCTTATTAGGTTTAAACGAAACACTCCGTATATTTAAATTTTATCTCGCCAGATAACCTAAATAATTGTCGAATTAATAGGAAACTTTGAATATTCCACCGAAACCGTTTTTAAAGAAATCAGCTCATCAAAATATTTATTTAAAGCATCTTACTCGTAACTTCTTCTAGAGGATTTCATCATTTTCACCATGGTCATTCCGGGTCCAGAAGTAAATAACTCGTATTTGGAATCTTCATTATTAAAACTTTTAGTCCATTTTCCTAAAATATAGTGAGGACAATATTCAGTCAAGGCCTAAGGGGGAGGGGGGCAGGATGGGCAATAACCAATCCTAAAATGCCCACTTACTACAACCTCAACGGAATTAATAAAATCTGAGGTAAAAGTATTACTTACTATACTTACTATTACAAAATTTGAAAAAGAACAAAATAGAGAAATAGCTCCCGTCCTCTCCAAGCTGCTCATCATGCCCAGGTGCTTGCGCGAAACTATTAATAAACTCCCATTAACTAACTTGAACTAACCCCTGGGCCTGATGGGCTACATAACCTACTTCTGCGGAACCTACCTCAAAAAACATTTGCGCATTTGTTTTATATAACTAATGCTTGTTTACTTTTACAACACTGTCCAAAGCAATGGAAGGAGGTCATTGTTATCCCTCTACTGAAACCTAACAAAGACTCGACACTACCAGACTCATACCACCCTATTGCTCTTACTAACACCTTATCAAAAATCACAGAAAAGACAATACTTTACAAACTAAACAAACAAAAACTTACAGACAAGATACCTGACGAACAATTTGGATTTAGACCAAAGCACAGCACTAGCATGGCGATGGAAATACTGCTTCAGAATGTCAAAACAAAATTCGACCAGGGTATGAACACCGTTTTACTATCGCTTGACATCCGGCGTGCCTTTGACACCCTCTGGCACCACGGACTAGTATACAAACTTTTTTACTACCACGAGCTATCACATTACATAACATTACTTCATTCATACCTCACGAATAGAACATTCTTTGTAAAGGTAGGAGGTGCACTGTCCGAACCAATGACAGCGAGCGCCACTGGCGTTGTTCAATCGTTTTACGCTGAATTGGTTAAATGGAAGGTCCAGACGCATGTTAACATGCTCATTGAATACTTCGAGTCATGGAAAATCAAAATAAACCAAGCCAAAACGGCTTTTATAACCTTGACGAAGAAGTATACGAAAAACCGAATCTGCGTACCAATAAAAAAAGACACTAACATACAACCTTAACGTGAACTACAGTACCTAGGACTTACCATAGATGAGCGTTTGTCATTCATACCCCACATCTCTACCACCCTTAGAAAGACTTTTTGGCAATGCAAAGCTTTTATTCCATACTTTCCCAAAAATTCTGCCTCTCCCCTCCCAACAAACATCGCATTTACCGACAAATCATAAGACCAATACTTACATACGCCGCGCCAGTATGGTGCTCAGCCTCAGCTACTCAGTTACAGAGATTACTGAGGTTTAAGAACAAAATTCTGCGATGCGTTACGTCATCTGACAGATACGTACGCATCGCGGATCTGCACCACATGGCCAGCGTCGAGAACTTACTAGATATCATCATAAACATCTCTACAAACTTTTACATTATGCAGGTCACATTATATTTGAGGATCGTATTGCAGGTTCCGTAGAATATATTTACCCGCTGGCTTAAACGCTAGGGAAAAATATTTAAGACAAAAGTTTTAGGGTTCTTTAAAGTCTATAGAGTTAAAAAAATAATAAGTATACAGGATGAGTCAAAAAGCCGTAGAGAAACAAAGTTACTTTTTTTTAATGGAGCATCCTATATCTTAGAATGTTTTTGGATTCTACATAAGATTACAATTACTTTTTAATAAGTATATTATAAGTCTAAACCTAATAGTTTCCGAGATATCGACTTTTAAAAAATTACATTTTTGAACTTTGACAGCTTCTAGCTTTCTAACGGTATACAATAGAGCAAAATGGCTTCCATGTCCCTTACTTACCCTTGTCTTACTTTTCTATTATCTTCCCAAAAATATCAACTTCCGGTTAAACCGGAAGTACTATATTTTCGGTTTTTGGGTTACATCCGGTTTAACCAGAAGTTGACACCAATAGGAAGATAATAAAAAACTAAGATAGGGATATGTAAGTCGTTTTACTCTAAGACGTACCGTTAGAAAGCTAGAAGGTGTCAAAGTTCAAAAATGTAATTTTTCAAAAGGCGATATCTCGGAAACTATTAGGTTTAGACTTATAATGCATTCATTAAAAAATAATTGTAATTATGTTAAATCGAAAAATATTCTAACACAGAGGGTGTTCCATTAAAAAAAAGGTAACTTTGTTTTTCTACGGCTTTTTGACTCATCCTGTATAAGTACTTGTTTTTTCAAAATTCTAATAAATTTTAAAAAACCCTAAAACTTTTGTCTTAAATATTTTTTTTGCTAGATGTTTTACTTTAAGAAATAATCGACCGTTTCCATATATACCAACGACCCTGTATAACAAATCGTTTGGATTTATATTACTGTAAGCATTACATTCAAGGTGGCGACCAATTTGGGTTTCATTTGTATTGTATGCACAAATAATTGAGCTTTCGATGCTTATGAGCGTAGGGGATTATATACACAGCTATGGGATTCCGAACGTAAAACAAACATTAAAGAAATAGAAACATTTTAGAATAAGGGCTAGGTATACTGAATGTTCCATGGTACATCAGATATGACGATCTTCATCGAGATTTTAACATTCCAGCAAGAAATCTGAGGACTGGTTAAACAGCATGAAACAAGGATACGCGCCCACACTAACAAAGAGGTACAACAACTACCTAACCTGAACTAACCTACTAAACAACAACAAAATACTAAGAAAAATAAATTAGATTGGTGAAATAAGGTAAAAATGGTGTAAAATCATACTACTCATGGAAATGTTGTCCTTTCACGCACACAAAAATATGTTTTTATTTTAGACCTTTAGTAAGAACCAGAGGGACCTTATAGTTTCTTAGGACTATGAGACTAAAGAACTACTTTAGGTTAGTCGAATACATTTTAGAATAAGGGCTAGGTATACTGAATGCTCCATGGTACATCAGATATGACGATCTTCATCGAGATTTTACCATTCCAGCAAGAAATCTGAGGACTGGTTAAACAGCACGAAACAAGGATACGCGCCCACAATAACAAAGAGGTACAACAACTACCTACCTGAACTAACCTACTAAACAACAACACAATACTAAGAAAAATAGATTAGATTGGTGAAATAAGGTAAAAATGGTGTCAAACCATAGTACTGATGGAAATGTTGCCCTTTCACGCACACAAAAATATGTTTTTATATTAGACACTAAGTAAGAACCAGAGGGACCTTATAGCTTCTTAGGACTATGATGAGACTAAAGAACTACTTTCGACTAAATTAGTGGTAGTAAGACTTAAACTTAAAACATTATTTGTCAGTACTGTAAACATTTTATTACCCCTTATATATAAGGCACTTATAAAGATGAATTTCGTATCAGGAGATATTTTATCCGTTGTAATCAAATTTTGAATTTTATTGTCGGTTTCACCTTTCACCCATTTATTTATTTTATTAGCAGCAGTTGCCCCCTGAAATAAAATAAAATATATACGTTAAAAATAATTAGTAAGTACCTACCTATTTCAGATTCAAACAATGTGCGCCATCATTTCAGATCGCTGAATTATTTTGATCAAAGTTTGGGCTTTATTTCATTCATCAAAACAAAAATATTTTAAATGCCAGAATCTTAAAAACGTGATATTTTAGTAGCTATTTCACTCATATTATTTTGAGCTAATAAAATTACATTATTTTTGATAAAATCACTATTTGCCAAGATAAATTTTTTATTTGGGGTGGATTTAATTTTTTCCATATACATCATCACCGAATGTTGTCTTCGTTGCGTCAAACTTAATTGTTATATATATACTTACATTATTTTACCAGTTGTCATTGTCAAATCTAGTAATCTTCGATAGTTATTGTTTTGGTTGCCAAAGCAAAAAGTGAATGAAAAAAATAGGAAAAATGAACGGAGAAAACTCACGTTTTGGGCAATAAATCAACAAGAAATTAAGCGAAAACAGTGATGTTTATATTTCGTTGAATAATTGACTAAGAATGGTGACTTGTGTAGTTAAAAGCGTTATAGACATTCTTGAAATAGCCTAGCTAAATATAGTATTTTTCAGTTTAGAAAGAAGTCAGTCGAGGTTATACTTTTATAGCGTGTGTCACTTTCTAGTTAACTAACAGGACCAGATTTAATATTTTTTCTATATTAATTAAAATGCGGCGAGATCTGCTTACCAACAAAATCAACTTTAAATAATGGAAAATAAGTTAAGGGGTTTTAAAATTGTGTCTAAAATATTCATTGGTTAAATTATCATGTTTGCTTCATTCCTTTTTTTAGGGGTACTAGGAACACAGTAATCGTGATCCATAACTTTCTAGCTTTCACACTAACTGTAATATCACCCAAAGAAACTGTCTCAAAAGCAATAAAGATGCCTCGAAAATGTGCGGAATGCTACCACATGGAAACAATCAATGTGACATCAGTTAGGTTCAACCAGAAACATGACACATGTCATAAAATTCTAGCCTCAACTAATTCAAATAGTAAGTTACGTAATAAGTTTTAAAAGTGATATTTTACGGGATGAGTAGAAACATTCCAGGACGAGCCGTAGGCGAGTCCCGTAAAATCACTTTTGGATCGTGTTACGTACAATATTTTCTCTGTACCCGTTTTGTATGTTAAAAATAATATCGATGTATAATAACGTGTGAACTTTATATAGACAATTACATATACGATAACTAATAAATTGTAGACAAATTCATACCTCTCTCTAGACTTTACCGGCAATAATTCATAAGTATCCGCTTTAGCAGATTCAATAATCTCGCGTGGAATCATTTCAGCCTCACTTTCACTACTGATTTTAATTTTTTGGATTTGAAAAGCGAAAAAACACACACCAATGTTACATGACAACCGCTGTCATAATAAAATACAAAGTTCATGTTATTGTTAAAGCCGCCTACATAGCTACCCAAATCGTCCGGAAAGTAACAAGAATCGTCCCAAAAGTAAAGAAATCGTTTCGAAAGTGAAAAAAGTCGTCCCGAAAATAGCTACTTTCGGTACCATTTATGTTAAGTGGTACTTTCGATTTAATAAATAATACCGAAAATTTTAGACAAAATACTATACCACTCGTGGTAAAATTGTTTTGGACAAAATGTTTGTTTTTATAGATACTTAACTTTTTGCTTTTAGGTTAAGTTTCCTTTTATACTGAGATTCTGACAATATCTAGAATACAGAATCTCACGTGAATTCTTATGAATACATACTTTTCTTATATTGGGCGGTCTCTGCAATTTTGTGGAGAGGCGATTAGCTTCAGGGCCGCACGCTTTTCTACGTGAGCTTTATTAGTGTAAAAATGAAAGCAGTAGAAAAAACACTGTTGCTATAGGTACTATTATCAGATGGTGTCTTTGACAACGATTTAAATAACTTGGACAATAACTATTTTGGGATAACTGCTAGTGGCTGTCCGGGACTATTTTGCCGAGAATTTTATTAATACGGGAGCCGTTCCTTGGAATAAGGACCTTGGCAGAACACAAAAGTTTAATATTGTATAATAAAAATTAAGCAACCAATATTAAATAATAATAATCATTTAATTTGGACCCATTTAGAACCAAGGATGCGACGGCTCTGCCTTTATACGGACCTGGGCCTTAACAAGAATCGGAGTGTAAATGCGTACATATAAACTAATTATGAAATTAGTGCGATATCGAAAATTAGAATCGGGATTCTGTATCCGAGAAGCCGCCCGTCTAACGGCTCCCATAAGCGCTACCGAGATTCCGGAATGCGAGATTCAGAATCCTAGTATAAAAGAAGCCTTATTATTCGCTTTAGGTTAAATTTCGGTCGTGGCATTCAATAAAATCGTCCCACCAGTAGAGTAACGTCATTTAGTCAAGTCAATCTGCCATTCGCCTGCACAAGTCAAGTAAATAAGTAATGTTTATTTATTCAAGTAGAATGAAAACAACCGTTTACATGTAGCCAGTTTTTAGTCGAATTGTTGAAAATTTACACCTGACTTTTTTGAATCGCTGATTTTCTTTCTTTCTTGAGAATATAATGTCGACTTTATGTTTTTAATTTTTCGAACAATTTCTTTTTAGCGGAAACCTTCTAACGCCATCAATTCTTGGATTTTTAAATTGGCTTTTGAAAAATATATACCTAGTAACAAAATTTTAGCCCAAAAAATCAAATAAAGCTTCTTTTGGAAA
The DNA here is from genome assembly GCA_963920685.1 of Polydrusus tereticollis. Classification (NCBI taxonomy): domain Eukaryota; kingdom Metazoa; phylum Arthropoda; class Insecta; order Coleoptera; family Curculionidae; genus Polydrusus; species Polydrusus tereticollis. The sequence goes on from OY987332.1 coordinate 72,684,863, forward strand.
ATATTTTATAATATATATTTTTAATTTGATATAAGATCGTATTCCTATGTTAATTATGTAAACATGTAAAATAAAGATAAACTAGTTTAAAATTTTGCTCTCAGTCTGCTGTAACAGTTACAACTCTCTTATTATCTCTTAATCAAAATATCAAGAAGGCAATGACAATTAAGAATTGGTTGTCTAAGAACGTTAGCAGTACCAGTAGCTTAGCTGGCCGGCCGCACTCTCATTAAGTAAGAATTATTGAAAATGGGCTTTTTTAGCATTTTATATTAAAAAAATATAGGTATATTACAAAATAAAATATAAAAAATTAGAATTTAATTTAAACGTCGAGTAACTAGATTTGATCCGGCTTAGGTCAACGCCGTACACTTGCCCAACAGTGAAAAGGGATTGATTTTGAAGTTTCTGGAGTTTCCTTCTCCTAGGCAAAGCGCAGACCAATGCTATCGACGCCTATCTCACCGAACTAAGCATATTATATAGTCGTGCTTATAACCCTAATGAATGAAACGAAACCAAAATTTAAAGGGTTTCATATAATAGTTCCTGTGACCACCTTCCGGCTCCATAATCAGACTGGACACCACTAGCTTTTTAATTTTTGCTTGTCAAACGCTTTCAACATATTGGATTTTGACGATTTTAGATATACTTTTTTGCGTTGTGGTCGGACTTAGACGTGTGTCTAACTTCAAAGCTCTTGGTTTTTTAGAACTAGTCGAAATTTGTATTGCAAAATTTGACCTACACATACTAAATAACACTCCTATTATAGGTTCTAATCTTTGGCAGAGACATGTATTGTGTTGCCAAGTCTAAAACTGAACAATAATATATATTTATGGAATCGTATTTATCCATTAAAATTGGCGTGCGCATTATGGCCAATCTCTAATAGATACAGGAAGAGCCTAGATCTATGGAACTTTTGTCTGAATCTTTTTTTTTAATTAATTTTTTATTTGCGAATTATAAGTCGAACACGCATGAATACATACGTTTTCAATTCTTGTGAAAATATCGATATTTTCGATATCTGTCATTTTTTTTACTGCATATTGAAACCAATACTAACAAACGTACTAAGGGAACTAACTAAGGGAAATAAAATACCAAAATTTTGGCAGGATGGTTATATGAACAGTTTGAGTATTTGAACATATTACAACCGTTAAATACTATAACAAAATAATCAAAAACACTATGCACATTTTATAGGTACATAGTGTACATAGGTACTTATTAATTAGTGGGAGTGTATAAGGATCGGTAGTTGGAAAATCCTAGTCATAGTCACGCGAGTTCGTCGATTTTGTGTCAATATTCACGAATTTACGTTTAGGTATATGAACCAAGATTAAGAGAGATTTAGAAATATTATTCATTGTCGTGATACGTCAAAAATTAGAACCACATAATGCGCAAGATGGTGTACACTGCGCAAGATGGTGTACTTAATGTAGACGTCTCTCGTGTGTGCTCCTAAACAAATTGTTAAAAACTACGTAAAATACATTAATTTAAACCAGCAAAGTTCGCTACATGTTCTTGTGAAGTGTTAACCATCATATTGTGTAAACATATTGTTTCAAAATGGCCCCAAAAGGAGGACAATCCGATATAAAATCCATTGTTAAGGAAACCATCAAGGAATTGTTGGGAGACGACGATTTCATGGGCAAGGTATTAAAAAAGTTTAGTGATAACATCGAGCGCCTCGAAAAAAAGGTAAACAAGCAAGCCGAGCAGATTTCTGCTTTACAGAGTAGAATCGATTAACTGCAGCAGAATCAAAAGAATAATAATATTTGTATTTATGGGTTACCTGAAACCGCTAATGAGCCTTTGGAAGAGAGAGTGCTGGAAATGATTAATACCAAGGTACGTGTTAATATAACAGTGAATGACATTGTCAAATGCTATCGCATTGGTCCCAAAAATAAAAAGACACGTCCGGTGATTGTTAAGATGGATTCTTTAAAAAAATGAATAACAATCCTCAAAAACTGCAAAAATCTAAAAGGATCAAAGATGGGAATATCCGAGGACTTAGATAAAACTAGGTTATTATTATACAAAAAAGCACAAGGGACATTTGACAGAAAATCTGTATTTATATACGATGGAAATATTTTTGTTAAGCTTGATAACACTAAACATAAAATACTAAATGAAACTGACATTGATGATCTTAGCCAATAAAAAAAAAATCCGTTTCTGGTTGCATTTAAAAGGAACACTTAAAATTCTTCTAATTTGACATATTTATAAAATAATATATTGTTTATAAGTTTATGATTAAATACTTTAAATACTTTTTATACATTTTACAGGAATATTTATGTACCTACGTTTTTTTATTTTTTTTATTTTTTTTTATTTTTTTAGAATATTTTATAGTCTGGTTAATTATTGTTTATTTTTGCTAATTACGATTGGAGCTGAGCGACAATCTCTAGGTATATACTTGCTTTTCTGTATTTTGGAATACATTTTACAGGAATATTTATGTACCTACTGTTTTTTTTTTTTTTAATTTTTTTTTAGAATATTTTATAGTCTGGTTAATTATTGTTTATTTTTGCTAATTACGATTGGAGCTGAGCGACAATCTCTAGGTATATACTTGCTTTTCTATATTTTGGGTGAATACTTGCATTTTGTTCTCTTTTATAATTAGGTAAATTTGATATTGCATAGTTTGTAGAATTATTAATTTTTAGTATGAATTTATTACAATATTATACGACTCTTGATGATTTTGCTAATATAGAGGCAAACTCTATTGATATGGATTCTTATAGGGTGACGACGCAATCTGATTTTAGTGTTTTTCATATAAATGTAAGAAGTATAAGAAAAAATTTTGATGAAATGTTGATTTTGTTAGATAGTTTAACAACTAAATTTGATATAATTATTTTAACTGAAACCTGGAAGATTAATTGTTTGGATAACTATAAAATTATCAACTACAATGCATTTTATTCGGAAGGTACATTCAATCAGAATGATGGTGTGTTGGTCTTCGTCAGGGGGGATATTCGGGTGACGGCGGTGTCTAAATCCAGGCTTCATGAAAATACATTTTTGACTTTGAATTTTTCTATCTCTAATTTCAGTTTTCAGCTTATTACTGTTTACAGATTGCCATCTACCAATGTGGTTACTTTTCTTAGTGATCTTCGCGATATTTTAATACAAAGGAGTAATGACAATATCTGCATATTTACGGGTGATATAAATATTGATTTGTTGAATGAAAATGATTGTTTGGTGAATGAGTATCTTAATATTATGGCTGAGAATGGCTTTCTAAGTTATATTAACAAAACTACACGAGCTACAACAACTTCAGAGAGCTGTTTGGATCATTTTTTTGTAAATTCCCAGGTACGTAATAATAATTTTGAATCATTTATCTTGAAGAGTGATATAACTGACCATTATCCTATAATTTTAAAGATTTTCTTTGAAGAACTCAGTAATTCTTTTGATAATTCTACCAACTCCTCTTATAAAAATAATATAGATTATAAAAAACTTAAAGAAAGGCTGAGGCAGGAAAGCTGGAATGACGTTTTAAATGTAACAGATCCTGATGAGTCATACGCATGTTTTATAAACACTTTACTTAAAAACATAAAAATATCATCTACCCAGATTAAGATACCATCGTGCAGAAAGAAAATAAAACCGTGGATTACTTCCGGTCTCGTTACCTCAATTCGGACTAGAGATAAACTAAAGATCAAAGTTTTAGCGGACAAAAATAATTTAAATTTATTAAATAAATATAAACATTACCGCAACAGTCTAAAAAATCTAATTCATAAAAGTAAGAGAGATTATTTCATTAACAAATTAGGCGAATATAAAAATAAACCTAAAAAAATTTGGAATGTAATTAATGAGGAACTTAATAAAACAAAAACTGTTCAACCTATTATTTTAAAAAATGAAAATAACGAAACCATTAGTAACAAAAAGGATGTCGCTGATATGTTTAACGATTTTTTTGTATATATAGGTTCAAATATGGCAGCACAAATTAACGTTAAAAAAAAACTTACTGAAAGGAATCTACAATGTACAAATATGTTTTTATATCCTATATTACAAACTGAAATTATAAGTAATATTGATAAGCTAAAAAATAACTCGGCACCCGGCCTTGACCAGATATCTTCAAAAACAATAAAGGAAGTAAAATTTGAAATTGTAAAGCCATTAGCGTACATTTTTGATCGTTGTTTTTCGGAGGGATTATTTCCAACTGACTTAAAAAAATCTGTTGTTACACCCATCTACAAAAATAATGATAAAAATCTTATGGATAACTATCGACCAATATCGGTAATAAATAACTTTGGTAAACTGTTAGAAATGTCGCTTAGACAAAGACTAAATAATCATTTGACAAAAAATAATATTCTTTCCAGCAACCAGTTTGGTTTTAGAGAAGGAATGTCTACTGAAAATGCTCTATTCCAGGTAAGCAAGTCAATTAATGATGCACTAGATCATAATAAAAAGCCTTTGGTAATATTTCTAGATTTAGCCAAGGCATTTGACACGGTATCTCATAGAATACTTCTAGAAAGGTTAAACAATTATGGCGTACGAGGGTTACCTAATAAACTCTTTGCAAGTTATCTTGGGGGTAGAGAGCAATGTGTAAAAATTGAGGGTGAACTGGGGGAGTTCAGGGCTGTAAATTGGGAACTGTACTGGGACCCGCTCTCTTCTCTTTGTACATAATTTCATGCAGAGCAGTGCCAAAATAATATCATACGCTGATGATACTGTTCTTATATTTACCGGTAAAACGTGGCAGGAGGTCTTTGCACTTGCAAGTTTGGAATTTTCTAGGGTTATCCAGTGGTTTGGAGAAAATCTATTAACTTTAAACATGAAAAAAACTAGGTATGTATGTTTTAGCATCTATGATATATATCAACCATATCTTAACGAACTGAAAATTCATTCATTTGATTGCATTCAAAATAATAAACAAAATTGCCAATGCACTACAGCTATAAGTAAAATCAATAAAATAAAATACTTGGGTATAATTGTTGATCAAAATATGAGGTGGGAGGAACATATTAAGCAATTAAATGCTAAAATTCGGAAACTTGTCTGGAAGTTCTATAGCATTAGAAATGTTATGCCTGCAAAGGTATTGCGGACGTTGTATATCGTTTTGGCTGAATCTATCATTAGTTACGGCATTTCGATTTGGGGTGGAACTTTTCCCTCAAACATGAATGTTTTAACAAAAAATTTCTCTTAAAGGTCCTTCTACAGAAGCAAAAACGATATCCATCTCATTTATTGTTTAAAGAGGCAAATGTATTTAGTGTTCCTCAACTTTATGTTAAATTAGTAATTTTATTTACTTATAAAAACCCAGTACTAAGAAAGTCAATTTTTACGTATGAAACTAGAAGCAATACTCGGCAGGACCTGAATGTGCCACGCCTCGCGAAGACCACCACACAGAGATTTCTTAATTATTTTGCCACTAAATTTTACAATTTGTTGCCGATTGAAATAAGGCGTATAAATAGCATCTCTCTCTTTAGTAAGAAAATCAAGCAGATTATCAGAACAAAAGAAGCTGATTTTATAAAAATTCTAAGATTTGATTGAACGTAAATTTTAATACTCTAATTAAAAAAGTAACTTTTCTTGTTGCATTTTTGGTGATTTTATGCCTTTCGTTACCTACATGGAATGTATCTCATTTGTTTGCTGCATTCTATGCATATATTATACATGTAAACTACTATTATACACTACTTGCATTCTTATATTATATAAACTTAATCTTGCGTATAAAGTAAAGTACACACACGGACATTACAGTTTAGGTGTACTTTGATAACCAATTGTTATTTACATTGTAATTTATTTAAATTATGTAATATATTTCATTTCATTTCATTTCATTTCAATTTTTTACACGCCAAACTAAAAAAAAACCGCTAGATCTAGCGTAAAGTCAAAATTACCCTACACGTCAAGGAAGACTTACTTATCAGATGGCTCACGACAGTTATTAATTACACTATTCAACATTAAAAATTGATTCACGAAAAGTCAAATAATAAACCCAATAATGGTTAAGGGTAGAAGTAGGCAAAAATTCGATATATCGATACATTGAATAGCGATATTTAATATATTGATAATATCGAGTATATCGGTATACTGCTATATCGATATTTTTTTAAATATAAATTATAAAATAAATATATATTATTTTTAAAATCGCCCAGCGCTACTCCAGACTACTTTATTCCCAACCCTTTCACAAGAGTTGAAAATACATGTGTTCATGCGTGTTCGACTTATAATTCGCCAATAAAGAATTAATTTAGAAAAAGATTCAGACAAAGGTTCCAGAGATCTAGGCTTTCCCTGTATCTATTTCAACTCCACTTCGAGAATGGACTATTTCTTTAAATTATTACAGATTAGCTATAAACAGCACGCCAATTTTAATCGATAAATACGATTTCATAAATATACATTTTTGTTCAGTTTTAGACGTGGCAACACAGTAGTACATGTTAAAGAGCAGAACCTATAATACGGGTGTTATTTAGTATATCTAGGTCGAATTTTGAATGTCGCTTTCCTCTACATCAATATTTTATTTATTAATATCCGTATATCGATGTTTTACTTTTTAAATATATCGATATATCAAATATCGATATGTCGATATATCGAAATATCAAATATCGATGTATCGATATATCGATATTTAATTTTTTAAATATCGTTATTCGATATATCGATAAAAAATACATATATCGAGTTTTTGCCCACCCGTAGTCTTTTTACTTGGCAAGAACTATATCCTCCACCAAAAAAGGAACAGTCCAGCTAAAATGTCCATTTAAGCTTTTATTCTATTAGACTCTTAATTAAAATAGAATTTATGGCATTTAAACATTATTTACTTATCTTTACTTACATTTTTAAAATCAATGACTTCGATGCCTGCCCTATAAAAGTTATTAGCGCGCTTGATAAACTCCTCCTTTATTGTACAGCCGTCGTCAAAATACATCTTGTTAGCATCAAAATACTTAAGATCGTAATCTGGAGTCTCGATAGCATCTATTAACTTCTTAAACTGTTCGTGTATTGTATTTTGTAGAGGCAACTCCATCACTGTTATAACTTCATCGATTGCTGGTGTCGTTATATTGGGACTAGCGGCAGTAAGAAGGGCCATAAGTATCTGCATACCCAATGGAGAAAAAATAACATTTTGTTTGGGCGTGTTTGTTGCAGCTTGCTAAAAATAAAATACAAAGTCTTTCCTCATAGAACATTGATATCCCCTCACTACAGCATTTATATTATAATATATATAATATAAAAAAAAGTTTAAATGCAAAAGTTCTACGTTTTCATCGGTATTTTTAGATTCCGTTCTGTGCCAAATTTTTGCGTACCTATATTTTTTTTAGATTAGTCTTAAGTATTTTAAAACAGCACATTCTTTAATTAAAAAAAAAATAGCTTGAACTATTATGTTCATTTAAACGTTCTTTTTTTTTAGTATAACATAGCGATCTTGATTTTATGTAAAAAATTTTCGAGTTGCAGATGCAGATGTCAAAGTTTTATAATAATAATTATCATTGATAAACAGTTTAGGAACGTAAAGAATATACATTTTCAAAGCTTTGTCTTTTCCCTTTGGCCAGACGCATTTCGCCGTATCACGGCTCGTCAATAAAGCTATAGTCCAACAAAGGGAAAGATGTCAAGGCACCTTTTATCGCACCAGTGCGATGACTATTTTCGCTGTTTAAGTTGAAACATGAAAAAGAGACATTGTTGTTTAAAAAGAGTCGGGTAAATGTTTCTGAACAATATTTTTTTGGAAACATAAACAAATCTGCCGACAATTTCGACAAATGCGGTTTTGGCCTTTATAAGGAATTCACGACCATTAATTTAATGCTCACTCGACCAGATCGACTGTGAGAATATTTTGTTAATAACCACAATATTTTCGTCAAAGTGGGGTGACACGTTATGCAACCTGATCTCCCAGGAGCATATTTCAAATTGGGAGATGTTTAACCAAAGCGCGATGACATAGAGAGCCAAACAAGAAATAAAATATTGGGCTATTAATTAAATTAATATATTAATTTACTGAGGTACAATTCTATAGACTTGTTCCAACCAGCAGTTCGGGACTAGTTTTAGTCCGAAATAGAGCCTACCAGATAAATATTGCATGTAGACCCTAGGATGCCTTGTTCAGTCCTACAACTGGTTGATTGTATTTGACAGTTTGAAACAGTCAGGAACTGATGGTTGCAACCGACCTATTATAATTACTTACCTTTAGGAATTTAGCGGTAAAAGCTTGACTTCCATCTGTAAGCTTGTCTTTTGCTGCAAAAGAAGTGGCGACAACCGTAATCAATATAGCTATGATCTTAATTATCTTCATTCTGTTAAAGAAATAAGAAAGCAAAGTAAGATTAAAATGATTAATAGAGGCCGAAATATTTCGCATGCTTTTCCATATTTGCAGACAAGGCTTTGATATTGTCTATAAGGGCAAGTGGCAGTTCCGTTTCTGCTTCGTCATCAACATATACACAACTTCTCGGTATCGGAGAAGCACGAAGTGTGTACTTTTCTCGGGCGGATTGGGAAAAAGCGACCCGGAGTGCTCGTTTCACTTAGAAAGATTCCTACTAAAACTCGAGAAGACTCGCACATGAAAGGCAGTGTCGAAAGGCGACGAGTAGGTTAATTTCCTGTGACGACAATCGAATTTCGGACAGTGGTGATGAAAGACCGGATTTTATGCATTTATTTTGTGATTTTAAAGAAAAAAATGCATATTTTAAGAACTATTGCATATCTAAGAATGTTTTGGGATTTCTGTGTTCTTTTCTTACGTTTTATGGTCGCACGCCGCCGTGTCGCCTGTGCTGTCGGGGTCTGAAGATAAGAGGGTAATAAATAGGCTAATTAATAAAGTATTAAACTAATAAAATAAACTATTATTCTTCTATTGAGAAACTCCATTAGTGGGTGGGTATTTCTGACCAGATGTTTTCACTAGAATTTCTATATCTACACCTTCTATAAATATTTATTTGCTCACATTTGTTACAGTTTGTCAGTATTATTTAGGTTGTCGTTTGTCGTAGCCGCAGTTAGTATTGTAAACGCAAACAAAGTGAAAGTGAAAGCGGTGATTATGTCGAAAATACGATGTATTTCGTGGATTAAGTCTTACCCAGAACTTGCTTTGGGCGGCGACCATGTTTTTTGCAAGTCTTGTTCAAAAGTTTATTCCTGCTTAAATTTCAAATCAAACACATTAAGACGCCGTCTCACATTGCTAAGGTTAGCAAGATGAAGTCTGGTCTCATACAGTCAACGCTGAAGCAGTCATTTGAGATTTTTAAAAACGGAAACCATGCCCAGTCAGAATTTAACGAATATCTATGTAAAACATTCTTGGCTGCTAATATTCCTTTAAACAAGTTAACCAACCCGCAAGTTAAGGCCTTTCTGTAAAAATATACCAAATGTAATGCTCCAGATGAATCAACATTAAGAAAAAATGTCCTTGGAAAGAGATTTGGTACCGTGCTAGATGAAATAAAGAAAGAAATTGGAGGTAACTATATGTATATTGTCGTCCACGAAACAACTGATTCGTGTGGTCGTTATATAGTTAATTTAATGATCGGAAAACTCACAGAAGAATAACCTGGAAAAGCTTACCTTATAGCCATAAAAGAAGTGGAAAAAACAAACAACCTCACACCTTGGCGCCCAACGTGGGGCTTCATACTGGAAGGGACTGTTAAAATTTAAACTCGAACTTACCACGCCCTGCCTGAGCTAGAAAAGCAACAAAAAGGTAGAAATTGGCACTCAACGACTAAATAAATTTTCTGTAGGAATATATTAAAGGATAGGGAAATTATCGAAAATCATTCCGAAGATTTTTTGCCGTGGAAATCGCTCGAGGGCTTGCCCGAGAGCGATTTCCTAATGGCAAAAAATCTGAGAATGATTTTCTGATTATTTCCCAATCCCGAAATGTATTTTGAAGATTATTTACCAAATAAAAAACTAACGATTTCTGACGGGTGAGATTTTCACTTTTGACAAGGGTGATTTTCACCGGAGAGCGGGAGATTATCGCTGGATTTCTGACGGGTGAGATTTTCACTTTTGACAAGGGTGATTTTCACCGGAGAGCGGGAGATTATCGCTGAATAATCAGGTGAAAATCAACCCGCTTTTATAATGGATGAGGTAAATAATCATTACAATTGACGCCCAACTTTTCTGGTTTGAGAGCCAAATTTTCATTACAATTGGCGCACCAACGTCATTAACCAATTTAGTAACAAATTGGCTTTATTTTGACAGTCCTTGCTTGATGTGAAGTAAAACACTTTGATATCCTTTCTGACAGTTTTTTTAATTATCTAGTTTTCTGGTGAGTTGCATAGTTTTTATTAATTTTTATCTGCATTTTTGGTATATTATCTTCAAAAATGACTTTGTTAGTATCGGTATTACATAGCCATGAGGTAGATTACGAACTTAGTATCAGAGATATAACTCCTACTGGTAACGTAGAGGAAAGAAAAAAAGTTTTAAAGGGTATATTGTCTCAAGAAAGTGCCAATCGTAGCTTTACTCAAATTAAAAATCCTTATGCATTTGATGATGATGTAAAAGAGATTAAATCCTCTTTGGATAACCTTAAAGTGAAAATTGACGCCTTTTCTGATTTGAGAACTGACTCTAAATATATAGAATTAAATTCACGTTTATTTCATGTATCTGGTAGAGTATCACGTATAAATACAGCCTCTAAAACAGAGGTTGACACCAGAAAGGACCTTAATTTGCACCTTTTGACATTAGAAGGCACACTTGACGACAAGGTATTCCCTGCTACATCAACCCCTGTTCAGTTTGCACCTAATCCTCCCAATACCTCTTTCTCTTATCAAAAATCGGTTGCTGTTTATAAATGGGATTTAAAAAAATTCACTGGTGAAGGGTCGGTTATGACTTTTTTGGAGAAAGTAGAAACCCTAAGAATATCGAGGAACTGTCATACCGATGAACTGTTTGCCTCAGCCAGTGATCTTTTCGATTCACAGGCTTGGACCTGGTGGTATAATAACCATATCAAAGGTCGTTTTACGGATTCGGACGATTTGGTAGTAAAACTTAAACAAACTTTCCTACGTGACAATTATGACAATAATTTATTAGACGAAATTAAATCGCGTAAGCAAGGCAATAAAGAGTCAGTCTCTCTTTTTATTTCTTCTATGGAAGGTTTATTTAATAGATTAAATGTAGTTCCTTCAGAAAAAGAAATGGTGCAAATTATTCGTGAGAATATTTTACCTGATTATGTTAGATCTCTTGCCTTACACGATATTGATAATATAGAAGACTTAACAAAGCTTGGTAAAAAACTTGAAAATTCCTTTCAGATCACAAACCAATCTAGAAATTTAACCTATAAAAATCATAGATATATAGAACCAGATTTAAGTCGTCCTGGTCCATCTTTCTCCGGCAATGTTAATGCCGTTTATTTTAATGAAAACATTACGTGCTGGAACTGCCTTAAACGGGGACATACATATTCCTCTTGCCCTCAGCAACGTACAATTTTTTGTTTTGGATGTGGTCGGAAAGGAGTTGTAAAGCATAAATGCCCCAAGTGCAAAAATTCTGCTTATGGTTCAAAAAACGAAGTAGCTTCCGGCAGTACTATTCAAGGTGCTGTCGGCAATCAAAACCAAGCTCAAACGACATCCAAAAAGGGCAAAAAGTCCAAAAGCCAAAGTTCAATGTTTCTGAATGGAATTCCTGGCTTGCTTTTGTAAATAGTTTCTTAAAATCAAGCAACATGCAGCATAAGCAGGATTTCCTCAAGTCTCAAATTTCAAATTTCTGTCATGATAATGTCTCTTTATCTGGGAAATTACCCATAACTTTACCTCTACCTAATTCTCTGTCTAAGAAATTACCTATGCCTAATAACTTATCTTTATCTTTGCCTAAGAAATTACCTATGCCTAATAATTTATCTTTATCGTTGCCTAAATCTACGGAGGATACTAGGAATATATCTCATACTATTAGTCCCTTATTTGTTATGAAAAAGTATGATGAGAGACCATAAAGTTGTTGATGTAAATATTTATGACCATAAAGTGTTAGCTTTAGTAGATAGTGGCAGTTGTTCTTCAATTTTAGGATCTGAGGGCTTGCATCTCTTAGAATCTCTTAATTTGTCCTTGTCCACGGATTTTTCTTTTCTTGTCACTACAGCTGATGGCCAAAGCCAAAATGTCTTAGGTTATGTGTGGGTTCCTCTAGCTTTAAATAATATTGTTCGTCCAGTTAAACTTTTAGTAATACCTTCCCTAAAGCATACATTGATACTGGGTATTGACTTTTTGAAAGAATTTAGTATTGAATTAGATTTTCAAATTTCTTCTTATAAGGCCAATTCATTTTCTACTTGTGTAGTAAATACTTTAGAAAGTGCTGAACAATTAACGAAGGAGCAGCAATGGCAAATTTCTGAAATTGCTGATTTATTTAAGTCTATCGGTCCTAGTGATAGATTGGGCTTAACTCATTTAATGACTCATACAATAGAAACTGGCTCAGCAAAACCTATTAAACAAAGATAGTATCCTTTATCGTATGCAATGCAAAAAGTTTTACATGAAGAGATTGATAAAATGTTACAGTTGGGTATTATAGAGCCTTCTAACTCCCCATGGTGTTCACCTCTTTGGCTGGTTAAAAAGTCTGATGGTTCTTCTAGAGTAGTTTTTGATGGGCGTAAGCTAAATGAGTGTACTCCTACTTCTGCATATCCCATGCCATTAATAGAATATATAATCACTAAGGTTAGGGATGCAAGGTAACGAGTGATTTTTAATTATTTTGCTCAAGGGAGGCCATGCATTTTAAAAGCATCATGGCCGTACTGCGTAGATAAGATGACATGATTGTTTTATGACATTTACGTCTTATTTGAATTTGTGTATTTGTAAAGTTTAAAAATTGGAGAAATTTTGTAATTTTTGCAGTTATTTGAAGGTAGGTTACTATTGCTTTAACTAATATTTCTCCGGGGAGTCGTCTTTTGACTATTATAAAGTGCTATTTGCAGGATATGATTTTATTTTTTATTTTTTTTTTATTTTTCAGCGTATCAAGTTTTGGTGAAGCTTTGTTGCCGGATTGAAAGTTCTACAGTAAAAATGTTTAGTAAAGCACAAAAAATTTTTATTGTTGAAAGTTTTTTTAGAAATGGAAACAAAATAGGCGGTGTGTGGAATTACTCTATGCATGACTGCTTTGATGAATTTCGAACCGAGTTTCCTGATGTTGCGGTGACCTTTCATAATTTTCGTACTGGGTCACAATACCTAATTGATACATTTCGTCAGACTGGTTCTGTTCAACATAAAAAAGGGGCTGGAAGACCAACGAAACGATCGAATGAGGTTATTGAAGAAGCGCGACAAATTATGGAAAATAATCCTTCAACTTCTATTAGGCATTTATCTCAACAAATTCAGCAAACGGATTTATGCCACAGTACATGTCAAACACTTTTGAAAAATGATCTGCATCTATACCCTTATCGTGTTACGGCTATTCATGAACTCCTTCCTAATGACGTTCCCCAAAGACTTAATTTTTGTGAATGGTTTTTAAACAATTTTCAAGAAGAAAATAGTGGTGCTTTTGAAAAAAACATTTTTTACCGATGAGGCTTATTTTTATTTATCAGGCTATGTTAATTCACAAAATATGCGAATGTGGAATACGCAAAATCCGCATGTTTTTGTAGAAAGACCTCTTCATCCTCAAAAAGTTGGTGTGTGGGCAGCAATTAGTTCTAGAAGAATAGTAGGCCCAATTTACTTTGATGGCACAATTACAGCTGAGAGATATCGGATCGAAATTCTGACTCGGATCGAAATTCTGACAACATTTATTAATGAGCTTTACGATGATGAATTGCGGGAAGGTTACTGCCAACAAGATGGCGCTACACCTCATGTAACCAAAGAAAATTTAAATTTTTTAAGTGAATTTTTTGAAAACAGAGTTATAAGCCGAAATACGCAACAAATATGGCCACCTCGTTCCTGCGATTTAACACCCTGCGATTTCTTCTTGTGGCCTTTTATAAAAAACTCCATTTATCGAACACCAATTGAGGATATAAATGATCTTAAACGAAGGATTTCAGAAAAAATTGCCGAAATTAATAATTCTCCAAACGTATTGGTTAATGTGTCTCTGAGGGTAAGAAGAAACATCAGAAGGTGTCTAGAAGTAGGAGGCGGCCATATAAAGTAGGCTTTCAAAGTAAGATAGCTCAGGATTTAATATTACATACCGTCAAAAAACATTATTTTAGGTTTTCAACGTGACAACGCTGCTTTCTTGCAAATTCGCCCCATGATTTAATCTACGCGCTACTGCTACACTATGTATACTGGGTCACAGCCGCCCTTGAGCAAAATAATTAATAATCACTCGTTATTTATCATCCATAGATTTGAAAAAAGCTTTTCATCAAATACCGCTTGACGAGGAATCTAGACCTAAAACAGCTTTTGCAGTTTATGGAAAGGGGCTTTTTCAGTATAGGGTTTTACCTTTTGGGTTAAATAATAGTGCACAAGCTATGTATAAGCTTATGGATATGGTTATAGGCCCTGCATTGGAACCTTATATTTTTTATTATCTTGATGATATAATTTGTGTGACCAGTGATTTTGAAACTCATTGTCGAATTTTGAAACAACTTTTCTATCGTTTAAAAGAGGCGAACCTCACCATAAATTTTGAGAAATGTCAGTTTTGTAGACCTTCACTTAAGTTCCTTGGATATATGGTGGATCAACACGGTCTTAGAACCGACCCAGAGAAAGTTTCAGCTATTTTGGAGTACCCTAGGCCTCAAAACACTACTCAAATCAGGAGACTGGTGGGTTTAGTCGCTTATTATCGTAGGTTCCTTAATAATTTTTCTACGTTGTGTAGCCCAATTACTGATTTACTAAAGGGTAGAAAAAAGGGTCAATCGATTAAATAGACTCCAGAAGCTGAAGAGGCTTTTCTTAAGGTGAAGCAATCCTTGACTACGGCTCCTGTTTTGGCTAGTCCGGATTATTCAAAACCATTTATACTAATGTATGATGCATCGGATACAGGAGTGGGCTGCTGTTTGTATCAAGAGACAGATGGATTAGAGCACCCAATTGCATATGCAAGTAAAACTCTTAATAAATGTCAAAGGAAATATACAACTACAGAAAAGGAGTTGTTGGCTGTGATTTTTGGTATCGAAAAGTTTCGTGGTTATATTGATGGTTCACATTTTACAGTTCATACTGATCACTCGTCTCTAACTTGGTTGCATAGCATGAAAAATCCTAGTCCTCGTGTTGCAAGATGGATCGTTACTCTAGCTCAGTATTCCTTCACTATTGTTCATCGTAAAGGTTCAAGCAACACCGTTACTGATGCGCTTTCTAGAAGCCGTGAAGATGTAGCTATCTTAAATTTGACTTCCCTTAAACTGGATAAATGGTATGAAGATATGGTTACGAGAGTTCGAGAGGATCCTGAAAAATGTTCTGCTTTTAAGGTCGAAAATAATATTCTTTATAAACATTTCTTTTCCAAGTATGATTTAGATGGTAATATTACGAATTGAAAAATTGTTGTGCCTGCTGCCCACAGGAAGGAAATGATTCGAAAGTTTCATGAAGATCCAACATCAGCGCATTTTGGAATATCTAAAACTTTGTATAGGCTTTCTGAGCTATATTATTGTCCTAATATGAGAAATAGTGTCTATAAATATGTTCGAAAATGTACCAGGTGTGCTGCTTGTAAACCCAGTAATTTACCACAGGCTGGTCTTATGGGTCAATATCGTGACATAAATTTTCCATTCCAGATTATTTCTGCTGATCTTTTAGGTCCGTATCCCCGAACTGGAAGAGGTTCCCAGTACCTATTAGTTGTTGTAGATTGGTTCACAAAATTTTCTCTTGTTCATCCAATATCTAACGACTAAAGCTATCACTAGATTTATTGAAAATCAAGTTTTCTTAATATTCGGTGTTTGTCAAATATTTTGTTGTGACAATGGTAGTTAGTTTATTAGTGCTGATTTAAAAAAACTCATGAAGAAGTATAATGTTCAGAAAATTTTCTATAATGCTAAATATCACCCTCAAATTAATCACACTGAAAGGGTAAATCGAAGTATTGTCACAGCCATACGAGAATATATTCATGAAAATCATAAAAATTGGGATCAAAATATCTTTCAGATTGCCCAAGCTATTTGTTTGTCTCGTCATGACGTTACTGAATTTTCACCTTCATTTCTAAATTTTGGTAGAGCCATTCCAGTTGATGGAAGTTTTTATGGACTTATTTCTGATAATGCAAATAACAAAATAGAAATTTCTTCCAAAGTTCATAATCCACAAACTATTCAAGAACTCCCACAAATCTATGAGGATGTACGAAAAAAACTTTATAAATCATATTTAAAAAGTAAAGAACGTTATGACTTACGTAAAAGAGACGTAGAATATCATGTGGGTGATTATGTTTGGAAAAAGAACTATGTATTGTCTAATGCTGGAAACAATTTCTGTGCGAAGTTGGCTCCTAAATTTATACCTTGTGTAATCAGTAAAAAACATTCAAAGCTTGTTTATAGTTTAAAGGATAGGCAGGGTAATGACCTTGGTAATTGGCATATTTCTGACATTAAACCTGACGTAACTAATGATTTGGATTCTGACGATCAATCAGAACCTGAATCTGAGGTATCATGCTGATGCCTGCTTTTTTTCTACATATTGTTTTTTTATTTGGTGGTATCGTTATCTTGCACCCTACACCCCTTTGTAGTTAACGATGCTATGGGCTCTCTCTCTCATTCTTTATCTATCATCTTCTCGTCTCTCAATTTTTGCTGATGTATTAATTATCTCATTTTTTTTTATGTTATCTCTGATTTAATATATATACCTTTCTCATTACCTCAATATTTCAAATCTTTTTGAATATTAATCTTTTAATTTACTTGTGATTTCATCACAATACTATGACCAGAGAGACAGATGATTTTAGACTATTCCGTGTAATTCTAACTCCGGAATATTTTTCACACAACATCAGTGACATTTGCAAAGTTAGGCAGTTGAATTTATTTCCCCTAATTTATGCAATATCTCGTTTCTTCTAGCCAAAATCAAGGAATTGTCTTTTGCTCACCTTATTTTGAGCGCTAATACTATTTGGTTAGTGAGTACATCTTAGTTTGTGTTGGACTTAGGAGTGCATTTCTTTGGAAATGATCTAACAAATTTAAGAATGTAGTAACTATAGAAGCGACGTTGAAATATCTTTCTTCCTCTTAAATCTCATTAAATTTCTGTTTAATGAACCCCTTATTTGTAATAGGCTTTTGATCCGCACAATTTATTGTGACCTATTAAAATAAGTCTATCTCTTTCTTACTTACCTGTTTCTTCAATAAGACCTTTATTTGTAATAGGCTTTTGATCCGCACAATTTATTGTGACCTATTAAAATAAGTCTATCTCTTTCTTACTTACCTGTTCCTTCAATAAGACCTTTATTTGTAATAGGCTTTTGATGCGCACAATTTTATTGTGACTTATTACAATAAAGCTGTTCCTTCTTGTCGTAATTTTATAAAGGTATATATTATTGCTTCATCTTTTAGACGTCTGGATTTACCGATTTTGTCCTAGCTCGAGTTCAACCCGAACTTGTTTTTACCGATTGTGTCTTATTTATTTGCAGTCTTCTCTTTGTTATATACAGGCCGGAGGCGATGACGCTTCTCGGAACACCCTATTTAGTTTTTCATTAAAAGGCTGTGGTGCATTTAGATGTTTCAAACACTGATGTATCTTTTAGTTTGGTGTGTACTAGAATACACTTTATTTCGGCCAGTGTAACATTTGGGTTACAATGATTTATCTTATCTTATCTTTTCTATCTTTTCTAATGGTTAATTTTAGTTTTCTACCTTCCGGGTGCTGTTGTGTGGACGGTTTGCATGGGTTCTCTTGGTAGTATGAGGTAGGGCTTTGAATTTGCTTGTATGAGGTTAGTACACGAGATTCACCAAGTCACATTTGGTGTAATGCAATGCTAACTTAAGTCCGTTTCCCATCATAGTTTTGTTTTATGCATTTTTATTTAGGATCTTTATTTCATGCAAGCGATTCGGGGTGGCATTCATCTGCTATTGGGGGCTTTCTAGGTTTGCGTATTGCGAAGCAGTTTCGGGGGTTGGGCAACTATTATTAATTATTTTGTACATTTGAAATGTACATGGTGCCCAATATTTGTAACTTATCGTAAACTATTGCCTGTTTGATTTCCTGCCTCTATAAAATTATTGCCTCAACAAAATTTCTATATCTCTGAATCACACTGGAGTGCGTTGTTCGCTTCGTTTTGCGGTGAAACATCATTTAAAAAAAAAATAAAAAATTAGTAAACTTATTTTTTTTTTTGCCGACTACCGTGTTACGGTAAATCTCACATTTACCCTATCATCCTTAGAGTTGAATATAAATTTCAAATTCAGTAATACTACTGCCATCTGTTGAGCCAGGATTGAATTTCAATTAGGGTATCTGCTGCAACCTTGCCACGGCAGATATGGCGGTACCGGTTTTATTTATTTTTTAATTAAGATGGCACTGGTCAACCAGGGTGATCTTATTTTTAGTCCGGGTCATGACTGTCTCTTTCTAACATTAAAAGTATTCATGTTTAGCATTTTCCGTCTCTTTCTTCCGCACTGTTAAAATTTATAGTTTACCGTGCCTTTAGTGGATTTTATAGATACGTTTATATTTACATAACCTGTTAAAATTTAATGAAATGTGCGAAGATTGAATTTTTATTCTTTTTGTTTAATAAATTATTAATTAAAATGGATGTTTTACCCGCGAGCGAATCGAGCAGGGTGTGGACTTTTTTGTGATGAGTGTGTGACCTATAAAGTGATCTGTAATTGGTCCACGTGAGGTCGCAGGGATATGTAGAGGGGATTTTTCTTCAGCAGGAGGACAGAAAGGTAATTTTTCTCGCTCTCTAGTGTTCAGGCTTTTGCACAGGCAAGTACTAAAATTCTTCTCTTTTAATTTTTTTATTTTTTTTTCGAGTTTCATCATAGAACCCCGAGCTCAGTTGTTTTATTTACTTTAAAATTATCTTTTAATTTTACCCTAAAGATTGATTAATCATTTTATCTACTTATCTTGTCTTAAAGGGCATAAATTGTCTCTTTAAAGATTTACCTGGTCGCCATTTTGTGCATAGGCACATGGGCACCCCTATCTTAGGTTTTGAATCCTAGAGGTTCATTACTTATTCTATATTTTGGACAACTTAAAGAAAAAGCTTCACTGCCCTGGTTTTTTATTTTTTTTTATACTTTGGAAAAGAGACTAATTGCTCTTAATAATATAGAGTCGGCTTAGGCAATTTTTGTAGTTTATTTCCGATGAGTTTAATTTAAAGAACCGAGCATAAGTTTTAAGTTGCCACTATACATAGATTGATTAATAATTTTTCCTACTTATCTCTTAAAGGACATAAATTGTTCATTATTATTTCATATTTTAGATAACTTAAAGAAAAATTTCACTGCCCTGGTTTTTACTATTTATAGATTTTGGAAAAGAGACTAATTGCTCTAATATAGAGTCGGCTTATGCCACCTTTATAGTTTCTGACCAATAATTCTAATTTAGAGAACCGAGCATAAGTTTTAAGTTGCCATTACACATTACGCTATCTTTGGTGATTGATCACTGGGTAATCAGTTTTTTCTGATGTGTTAATATCTGAAGATTTGTCTCGGGGGTTCTATGATGAAATCTCACTGCATATCTCTTTAAATTTTAATTTTATCTCTTGTTAATTTAGTACCTATTACCTGCCTTGCCTGTGCAGAAATCTCTCCTAGGGCACTACTTTATTTTTTTTTGCTCTTATAGCTTTTAATTTTTTTGTTATAAAATTACTATTACCTACTTATCTTGTCTTAAAGGAGATAAACTGTTTCTTTAAAGACTTACCTGGTCGCCATTTTGTGCATAGGCACATGGGCACCCCTATCTTGAATATTAGAGGTTCATTACCTATTTTTTTTTTTCATTTTATGCTTGTATAGCTACAATTTTTTTTATAATATTACCATTGATTATTTTTATCTAAACCTGGTTCTGTGCAGGGCTTTCTCCTAGAGCACAATTTCATTTTGTGTTTCTATAAATTGTATAGCTACTACTTATATCTGTTTTTATAAAATTATGATTGATTATTTTTATTTAAACCTGGTTCTGTTGAAATAGTTTGCACCAGAAAATTATTTTATTTTATGCTCTTCTAGCTTTTATCTTTTTTATAAAATTACTATCATTGTGAAGTTATTGATTATTTTATTTAAGCCTGGTTCTGTTAAAAAGGAATATCACTGTAATTTGACAATTCAGTTTGTTATTTCATTAATTAATTAA
This sequence comes from Polydrusus tereticollis, assembly GCA_963920685.1. NCBI lineage: Eukaryota > Metazoa > Arthropoda > Insecta > Coleoptera > Curculionidae > Polydrusus > Polydrusus tereticollis. The sequence continues at coordinate 72,705,550 of OY987332.1, forward strand.
TTAAAATTAAAATATATTTTTTTTCGGTTCTGTAAGTATTCCTTTTCAAGCAGAGCAAGGGAATTTATAAGGTTTTATTTGGTGAGTCTTAACACCTGGTCTTTTCTCGGTACCCAACTTCGGAACTTCATTATTGGAGCCGGACAACGCAGCTGACGTGACGTCACGGCAGGGGCCCAAAGTCTGTTGAGCTCTACTCTCCTATACCTGTAGAGAGTCGATTCCTAAGCTTCACCCGAAGCTTTGACATAAACTGGTTATATCTCTACAGGGATCCGAAAACCACCATTGAAGAAAAGGGTAAAGGTAACTGACGCCTTGTGTGTGATTCACCATAAAATAAATAAAAAACCTGTCAAAAATCTTTATTTCACTTTTGTTAATTTTTTTTTTATCCAATTAGATATATCAACATTGAAATTACTAATCACTTCAAAGTCATTCAAACAATTTTTAAATTTTCCTTTAAAAAAAAACTTTTGTCAAACTACATTTATGTAAATAGACTATCATTTCAACTATTTTTAAATAAAACTTTGTACTACACTTATGTAAATAGACTAATTGTTAAGTTGAACTGAAAGTGTTTTTATTTCATACTGGAAGGGACTGCTAAAATTTAAATCGAACTTACCACGCCCTGCCCTGAGCTAGCAAAGCAACAGAAGGTAAGAAATTAGCACTCAACGACTAAATAAATTTTTCATTACAATTACAATAATAAATTTTCATTACAATTGAGCAACGCATAAATTTTCATTAGAACTTTTCTGGTTTGAGAGCTAAATTTTCATTACAACACTTTTTATTCAAGAAACCTTAACACACAATTCTTGTCCTGTAGTCCGATGCTGCGATATGATAAAGGCAGGACAGAATTTAAAAATATTTAATGAAAGTTTGATTCATGTAACTTGCCTAGCTCACGGATTAAATAGGGTTGTGGAAACTATTAGAGTTTCCTTTCCGTTGGTCAATGACCTAATAGCAAATGTAAAAAAGATATTCATAAAGGCTTCATTAAGAGCACAATTTTACAAGGAGAATCTTCCCGGAGTACCATTACCACCTGAGCCTGTCGTGACCAGATGGGGCACCTGGATTCGTGCAGCAATATTTTATGCAGATAATTTCCAAAAATTGAAAGACCTAATTTGACAAATGTCTGGTGATGATTCACAGTGCATCCTAAAGTCTAAAGAAATATTTCAAAGTGCTAAAGTGGAACGATAGTTTTAATGTATATTAAGTGTAACTATGCATTTATAGCAGACAGTATTTTGCAACTACAGGAATCGTGTACAAGTCTACCAGAGTCGATGGATATAATAGAAACATGTGTACATAATTGCAAACAAATACGAGGTGAGGTAGGAAAAACAGTAGTGGCAAAATTAGAAAATGTAATAGAAAAAAACACAGGTTTCAAGATTTTAAGGCAGGTCGTAAACATAATGTCAGGGAAAACTGTAAATAATTTAGCTATTGAACCTGCCTTAGTTCCGAAATTACAATTTTGCCCTATAACTTCAGTGGGCCTAGAAAGATCGTTTTCTTTTTACAAACATGTCCTTAGTGATAGACGCCACAGATTTTTAGTTCAAAACCTTGTAGCACACATAATTACTGGTGCGTTTTATGATTTTTCAAATTATTATCAGTCCAATAAGTTTGATATAAAAAACTGTATTAGGTGTTAACTGATTTAATAAAGTATATTGTAACTTGAATTTATCTTCATTCAATACTCAATCCCCTAATTAAATGAAAATTTAATTTAGAATATCAAAATTTAGTTGTTTTATTACCGCATATTCATTGCATATTTACGTCTTTTTAGCATATACCTATCCTGCATAAATTTTAAAAAATATGTGCATATATATGCGCATATTCTTAAGGTTTTTGGTTGCATATAATCCGGTCTTTAGTGGTGATACCTGGTTTGCTCATCAGTTATCTACGGTTATTGCTGTATCTGGATGGGTAACTGTTTAGAAATATTGGGTTAACAGTTATCAAAAAAGCGCTAAGTCCGCCTACATGATAACTAATTATAATAATCCAACAGCAATTCGCTAAAGCGACCGATTTCTGGTTGGTAATTCCTTTTTTAATGTTTGAGACATTGACGTTGTGTTAAAAAGAATATAATTTGCTCAACAGCTGAAAGTAAAGTAGCGCTCAGAGTTGCCAAGGCACAAGACGTAATCGATAGTCGATAAAACGTAAGCCGTAATGACATACCCACCCCATTCATAAGAAGCTTGTTACGAATTTGTAGGTTATGTCGGTATGTGTGACATTTGGCATTTGGTGAAACAATTTGTTTGTTGATTCAACTATGGATTCTGTTGAAGGCAACATAATAGCTCTGTTCGCACAGCAATCACAAACTGGTCAGCGCCAATCAGATAGCTCAATTATAGTTTGCAAACCGTTTCAAACCAATCGGAAGCGTGCTTCCTAGTCCGTGATTGCTGTGCGAACGGAGCTATTATATCTATCTATCAATCTATCATCATCTTATAATCTGTGCAATGAGATGAATTCAAATAAACCTGTTTTTTTTTCTGAAAATGTTCTGGACTGACTCCAACTGCAGAGAAGGAACCTAAACCTACTATCTCTATAAATAAGAAAGAGCATGAATACTTAAAGAATGTTGCATCACCAACCTGCACTCTACATAGTACCCTGAAAAGGGTGGCAAAGCTAAAATTGAAGGTGCTTCGATGGGAACAGTGCCACTTCCCCTAGATGTCCCGGTAAGTTCAACTCGTACAAAAATGCTAGACAATGTTTGCAGCAAACATAAAGTTATGATAATATAGCGACAGCTCGGACCTAAACTGCTTGCAGATTTTGTGAAAATAATTGGACAGTGATAAATCCTCTATTGAAGCAGGGATTTTTAGATCTTAATTTTATATACTCTGGGGACAGAAACTTTGGAAAATCTTTTATTAACTGGCAGATATACAAATCTTATAATGTGTATCAAATATAACAGTGTAGAGGGAACTCAAATTGTAAGAATTTTATGGGCATCTGTGACTCTTTTCTGTCAAGACCTATAAATACTAACACATCCATAAAACTGCTATATAATAATAGATCTAGTAGGGGGTATTGTCTAACGAAAAATTAGGTCTGTGAAAGAGTTGCTAGATATATTGCATGTAAAAATTTAAATTTAAGAATTGTATTAAAATCAGTTATTCTACGTAATTTATTGACTGATAGTAGTTTACCAGCACCTGTAATATACCTCTGTAAATGATCACGGGAGACTGCGGTTGGTTGTTGCGATGGTGTGTTCAATGCGGCAGATCAAATCACCGCTTGAAATCAAAAATTTAGTTGATGGAATTGTTCAGCAGGTAACTGCTGATATTAAGAATATCTCTCTTGACCCAAGCCTCTTTAAAAATATCAAAAGAACATCCTCCCCCAGTCTTGGATTTTCCGAAGATAACGATTCTTTATACTTACGTTTCTCCTAGATGATAGTGAACGAATGTAAGGGGGGATAAGGTGTCAAGTGGTGGGAAGGCTAGCCTTTGTGTGAACATAACCATGTGGCATATTAAAATTCAAAATATATCTAACAAGTTGGATGCACTCGAGAGTAGGTATGTTAAAAAATGAAAAAATTGATGTAATGTGTATTACACTTCTAGAACCTATAAGTTCCCATAAGGGTATGACCTAATATCGTTTTTCTCTAGAACTAACAACAGAAACGGGGCTCTTTGTTTCTGGTTAGGAGTTCTCTCAGCAATATGTTTAAGTCTTTTGATTATGCGATTAGTACCTCAGTTGAGGTTCATAGTGAAGTGTATGATGCTAATTTTGGGGAATGCTGTATAGTTTGCTGCTATTGTCCACCTAATGGAGATATGAAACATTTCTCGATTCAATAAATGCAGCTATCTCTGGTGCTTTTAGGCATGCTAAATACATTAGCCAGTGGCGGCTCGTGAGTTAGCAGCCAGGGTCGGCAGAAGTGCTAAAGAGAGGGAAAAATAGCGGCGCAGGCGAAAAATTTTGTAGACCACGCCCATATTTTGTTTTGGTACCTATACTATTCTAAATAGAGGTAGATTTGAGAAATGTAAATTACATATTCTTTATTTATGATAACGATATTATGAAGTATCACATTTTTGCCTCCTATGACCCTACCCCCTCCGTATATGCTCCTTGAAAATATCATGCTTTTTGGAGAGCCCGAAACAGTTCGCACTAGAGGTTTTGATTTTTTCCTTTTTAAGTTGAAAATAAAATGCTTGGCCAACAAAACAGTTTAATTTTGGTTACACCACAGATCTATCTATACAGTGTGGCCCAAATTGGGCCTACATGTATGGGGATCTTGGAAACTATAGAAGATAGAGAAACGGTTAAATGGGGAAAGTTTTTGAGAATTATATTTCTAACTGAAACCCGTTTAGTACGCGGCCCTATCTTTTTTGGTTTTTGAAATATGTTGAAAAAACCAAAAAGATGTATTTTCGAAAATATGCTGTAGATTTCTTATTATACACTATTTTGGCAATCTGTAAAGGCATTTTTAAAGCAACTTTTTAAGTAGATTTCAGTTCTGCAATTTAATTTTGAACACGACGTTTCAGTTATTTTATACCATCATCAGGTTCATTTTTTCTTATTATTGTATTTATTGTATTTTATACTTAAAAGGTAGCTTATGACGTCCGCTTTTCAACGATGTATTATTTGTTGGAAAATAAATGAAATTGACTTGAGAAATAAAGAAAATTAATTTTCGCAACACGTCAAATTTGACAACTGCACTATAACTCCCTAAATTGAATACCAATTAAAAGGTTTACATTTTGTAGTATTCACAAAACACTGCTTGCATTGTTTCAATCAACAATATTACAATAACCTATGAATCAAAAATAAAATCCAGTAGCCTATGACCTTACAATAACCTATGAATCAAAAATAAAATCCAGTAGCCTATGTTCAACCACTACCGTTTGAAAATGAAACAAAAATATTACTTGTCAGAACGAGTAAAAGTATAATAGTTTTTATTATTATTATCTAATAATAACGATTTATTTGTGTATTCTGAATTTAAAAGAAAATGGCATTGCGTTTTTCTCACGAAGAAAAATTTGATTTGCTAGAATGTTACATTCATTGCAACAGAAATGCAAACCTTGCATTAGAAAGGTATTTTGAAAATTTTCCTGAAAGACCGCAGCCAAGTGTCAGACTTTTTCCAAAAATTGTTATGAACCTGAGAAGCCATGGAAGTTTTGAAAAACCGCGGCCCAAGAGTTACGAAAAAGCAGGTAATAACGAGCGTGACGAAAATGTCAGAGCCTATTTTAATGCCGCTCCGACATCATCTACAAGAGCGTCGGCAAGAGACTTACCAACCCCGCGAAGTACCATACAAAGAGTCCTTAAGGAAAATAAATATCGACCATACAAGCCAACTATAGTTCAGGGTTTACGAGAAACGGATTATCCATGAAGAATGCAGTTTTCAAATTGGTATGTGAATCAATGCGAACAAAATCATGATTTCCGTCGTCTTGTAATTTGGACCGATGAATCACATTTTACCAACTGCGGGGTATTTAATAGACATAACCATCATTTTTGGGCAACAGAAAACCCTCACCAATTGGCTTAACGAAGACTGCAAACCCGATTTGGTTTCAATGTATGGTGTGGTATGTATGGTAAGTAATGTCACCTAGCTTGCTAAATACATAGCAGGTATTAAGTAACCCAGCTTTACTTTTCTCCTTACATTTTAGACAACAGACTTATAGGACCATTCTTTTATAATCATACGTTGAATGGCCAAATACTTGGAGCTGTTAGAAGATCAAATATTACCGGCAATTAGAGCAAGAGTTCCTCAAGATCAATTGAATAATATTTGGTTTCAACAAGACGGTTGTCCTGCACATAATGTTCGGGAAGTTCAAACTCTCTTAAGACAGATATTTGATGACAAATTAATTTCAAACGGCGGACCAGTTAATTGGCCTGCTAGATCCCCTGATATAACTCCTCTCGATTTTTATTTATGGGGTTATGTAAAAAATGAAGTATATGAGTTGGAACCCCCGGAATCTGTACAAGAATTAGAAGAGAGAGTGAGGGATGTGTTTACGAGCATAAATGGCAACACGCTTCGCAGAGTCATCAATACTGTGTTAAAAAAGTGTCAAAAATGTATTAATAAAAACGGCCAATATTTCGAATAAGTATAGTAAGTTAGATATTTTTTCTTATTTTCTTTTCAAAACAATAATTATTATTCATTGCGTTTTTAGTTTTCTTTATTTGAAATGTTAATATGAGATTTTTAACCATAAGGAAAAAATAAAATAATGTATTATAATATTATGATATTTTAAACAAATTTAACCCTGCCTAATGTGTTCTTCTCAAATTTGACGTGTTGCGAAAATTAATTTTCTTTATTTTTCAAGTCAATTTCATTTATTTTCCAACAAATAATACATCGTTGAAAAGCTGACGTCATAAGCTACCTTTTAAGTATAAAATACAATATGACGCCCATAAGAAAAAATGAACCTGATGATGGTATAAAATAACTGAAACGTCGTGTTCAAAATTAAATTGCAGAACTGAAATCTACTTAAAAAGTTGCTTTAAAAATGTTTTTACAGATTGCCAAAATAGTGAATAATAAGAAATCTACAGCATATTTTCGAAAATACATCTTTTTGGTTTTTTCAACATATTTCAAAAACCAAAAAAAGATAGGGCCGCGTACTAAACGGTTTTCAGTTAGAAATATAATTGTCAAAAACTTTCCCCATTTAACCGTTTCTCTATCTTCTATAGTTTCCAAGATCCCCATACATGTAGGCCCAATTTGGGCCACACTGTATAGCTACATAGATCTGTGGTGTCGCTCTCCGTAAGTCATGCATAATTTTGATACCATTTTTCTAAAAATTACCCAGTACCCCTCTCTCTTTCGGGTGTTAATTAAATTCAACATTTTAGGGGTCGGCCGACCATTGTTTTTTTTTCTAACCTGTTCATCCAATGACGAAAATCCACATTTAAAACTTAAAAAATATTATATTAAATGGAAGATTACCTTATACCTCCAGTTACCCTCAATTCTTCACAATTATTTAAAATTTAAAACACTTACCCGTAGTCCTAGTTTTAAAAAATACCAAACCGAAAGTTTTGCTTTTCAACAGATAACACTTACTCTCACTTATTTTACACTAGTTTAGTTATTTTCTTTCAAGAATAATCACAAAAACTTCAAAAACAGCAGATCGATAGCACGGATTATAAAATCTATCCAATCGATAATGAGTATTATTATTAACTTTTAATCTCAGTTTAAATTAGGCGGCAGAAACGTCGTTGCCGACCCTATGTTAAACTTCGACGTAACTTGATTTCTAGATTTTGATCCGTCGATCCATGGTAAATTATATGTTTGGTTGGCTATCTTCAAGCCAAACAATTTATTTAAGGGTGGCTCGGCTGTAGTTTGACAGTATGAGGTACGGGGTTACAAGGGAGATTCAAAAAGTCGAGCGGTTATTCGCTGGCAGTTTAGAGAGTTATTAAAATGCAAATTGATGTAGATAAATAATATAATATACTGTTTGTTGTCTATTTGACACTGGGTCGGCACTGCCGACTCTGCCGTCCCTGAAAAGCCGCCACTGACATTATCTTTTGTGGCGATTTGAATATTGACTTTATTAAGGATTCCTATACCAAAAGGACTTTATGTGATTTGTTCAATTAATTTCTATTAAGTGTCACGTTTTGGAAACTGACGAGGGTTTTTACGAATTCTGGAGGTCGTACAACTGCCCCAATGATAGACTATGTGGCTACAAATATAGACCGTAAATCCTATGTGTGTACCACTTTAAATCCACGCGTCAGCGATCATCTAGCTAATAAATTTGTTTATAGGGTCGAAAGTCATCCTGTTGATTGTTTGGATTCTAGCTGTTACTACTTTTCCCGAAATATTACTATAAACAATGTAACTCTGTTTCCAAATATGGTTTCCTCAACTCACATATTCTGAATGCATGTGCATGTACCGACGATTTGTGGTCGGCTTTTGTCGAACATTTTGGTTTACTGAATGAATTGTTGTTGTGCTCGAAAAAAGCAGATACCAAATAAAAATAAGTCTGGAGGTGATTGGTATAATGGAGACCTATCCGCTACGAAGAACGAGGTAGATGGCCTGTACTGGTTATACAAAAATACAAGAAGTATAGAACTGGGTTTAACATATAACAACCTAAAAAGATGGTATAAAAGTCAAATTAAACTAAGTAAAAAGTTTTTTTACCAGAACCGGATATCTTCGTCGAATAACAAAATTAAAGCCATCTGAATTATTGCAAATAATAACTGTTTAAAATAAACATCGATGTTATAAAAAAAAAAGATCGAAACTAGAACATCGATGTTAAAATTTCTTTAAAGTAACACATTATAGGAGATAAATGCATATAAGGATTATTAACATTTCAAACAGAACCACCAAACCACTGAGGCAACAGCCCATGCACCCCTCCAAACTTACATCAGCAGAAGCACCCGCGAGTCTCCAGGCAATTTGCTCGAAAACACCCCTAAAAAGGGTGTTTTTGACTTTTAAGGGGTGAACTCCCACTCACATCTAATCATCATTAAGCTTATTATTAAACACGTTTTTAAGCTGCAAATACGACTAACCACCGAAAATTACATTTAAGTTTCAGTTCAAAATAACTAATAAACGCTCCGAAATCCCCGAGTCCGTCTGCACATGGTTGACTCCACCTTCCAGCGTAAAACATGCAATTGCGGTAAGTTTCGCCTCGAAATCTGCAAGAGGTAGGTAGCCCACGGCCGTATTTTAAAAACGGAGGGAAAATGATTTGGACATATTTAAATTTTTTTCAGATTGGTTGTAAAGAAAATTGTAGTAGTCATGCCGCCGCGGAACGTCTTTTAATTTTTTTTAGTAATTTGTGAAAAAAAAAGTACGTCGGCCCTATGTCGTTTAAAAAAAAAGTGACAACGCATCGGCGTACATTAATATTTACCTATATACCATTCCAAATTTGAAATCCATTGGACTATAAATAAGCTCACAATTAATTTTCTGCTATGTACCATCCACAACTGTAGCCCTTCATGTTATAATATAAGAATTTAACATGTGTAGGTATTATATTAAGGGAAGTCGAATAGTCAACATTTATTTCTTACGTTACAATAATATTAATATTAACCATTTACCTTTAAAGATTTCTTCATATTAGTGATTTGAACCAAATTTAAATTTTGATGTAAGTTATTTTCAGACCCGACCATAGCTATCTCTTGACCTGTGGAGAATTATAAATAAACACGCCAGGTCCGCTTCTTTTTAAATTTCGGCTGGAGTTTCTTTCATATTTTGAAAAACTACCCTCGAAAATCGCAAAAATAATAATTTTATTTAATGTTTTCAAATTTGTGTTATTAATCAATTCCATAACAATAATAATCACCCTAGCCTACTTTCACGTATCAAATTTGTCATTGCAAAATATGTCAATTAAAATATAATACAGGGTTTTCCAGTGTACATTTGCTGAGTTCTGCAATTACCTCGGAGATGAGATCGAAGAAGAGAAGATCAGAGTCACGTGGTACGTGGTTCGAGATCTGTCAGCGATAACATCGAGCACGGAAAAATAAAAGAACGGTCAAAAGCAAAATTTTCGCTCCATTTTGAACGCCAATGGACTTTTAGGGTTATATTGTTTTTGGTTTGTATTTTCTCATCGTTCTTGTTATACAAACTATTATGGAAAATCAAATGCTACCAGCACAGGATGGCAGATTACTTTGGTTAAATCCAGAAAGTAAAAAAATATACCTACCGAGAACTGTTAATATCGGCTGTTTGGAAAGTCAATTTCTGGATGGCCAGCCTCTTTTGTGTGTATGTATATGTGCATGTGGTCCCTATTAAAATATATAAGCCAATACATGTTGAAAGATTGATGGCATCATATACATTTTCCAACTATAACATAACACACTTGCACCATAATAGTTATAAATGGAATTGATTAATAACAAAAATTTGAAAACGGTAAATATATAAAATTATTATTTTTGCGATTTTCGAGGGTACTTTTTCAAAATATGGCAGAAACTCTAGCCGAAATTTGAAAAGAAGCGGACCTGGCTTGTTCATTTATTATTCCTCACAAGTCAAGAGATAGTTATGGCAAAGCCTTCAAAGAACTTATCGACTGGTGTGAAAAAATATTTTTCTACTCCCATCTGCAATTTAGCTATTTCTTGCACAATCTACAGAATGGATAAGTAGGCCATTCCAGTTAACTGAACGGATATAATTTCATATCCATCCTAGTTAGGATATGAAATCGACCAATCACAGTAAAGCATCAGGTACCCAGGTAACTATTCGATTTTAAAATAAGTATTGTATGTCAATGTCCAATTATTGTCAGACGTAAATTCTTGCAAATTTTAAACTTAAAAATATGAGCGATTCCGACGAAGAAACGATAAACAGCACGCCGCCAAATATTCGTTTAGAAGCCAATCAAACCTACGAAGCCCTATTACCTGAAAAGTCCAAAAGTAAATACGAACTATCTTACAAAAAGTTTATGGACTGGATGCTGGAGCATGAAGTCAAAAATATATCAGAAAACGTTTTAACTGCATATATGAAATATTTATCCAAAGACCTAAGACCGTCCACTCTATGGACAACGTATTCTATGTTAAGAACAATGTTAAATATAAAAAAAAACGTTGATATCTCTACATATTGTAAATTGAAGTCATTTTTGAAGTTAAAGAGTAGTGGCTATAAACCAAAAAAGGCAAAAATTTTGACATCCGAAGAAATGAAAACGTTCCTTCGGGAAGCACCAGATGAAGAATATTTGTTTACAAAGGTAAGTTTCAGTAAAGTACCCTTTATATTAATATTATATCAAAAATATCTCATTTTGCACGAAATCCTATCGAATAATTAAATAAACCGTTCTTATATGCGCTAGACATTCTTTCAAGTAAGCGCTGGTTCAGCCTAGTGGTAAAGTCGCCGTACCTAGAAAGGGTCGGATAAAGGCTCCTTGGTTCGAATCCCATAGGGGGATAAATACTTTTTATTTTTTTATCTGATACTTATTTGATTTGTTGTCTTAATAATATAATAATTATTAGGATATTGATTTGATATTTCTAATTTATTTTAGGTGGTATTGATTTTTGGTATTTCTGGCGGATGCCGTAGACAAGAACTAAAAAATTTAAAAATCGATCATATTCGAGACTTGGGAAATGAATTTCAGGTTAGATTAATCGACACCAAAACAAAAACAGATCGTTTATTTGTAATCCCTGGTCTGTTTTACAAGGTTTCAAAAAAATACATGGAGCTTAGACCACTAAACACAATTTTTTTTAAATTACCAAAAGGGTAAATGTACCAAGCAAGTAGTTGGCATCAACAAAATTGGTAATCAGCCGAAAATAATTGCTGAATTTTTAAATTTACCGAACTCAGAATTATATACCGGACACTGTTTCCGTCGCTCGGGGGCCACTCTCCTAGCAGATGCAGGTGGCAACACCTTAACCATCAAGAACTACGGTGGCTGGAAATCAACTCCAGTGATGGAAACTTACATCGAAAATTCTTTAAATAAAAAAAAGAAGATTGGTAATACTATTGTTAAATCAGTTCACAATCCGCAAATAGAGAATATTGCATCGACTTCTAAAGAAAATCTTGCTTCAAATATGTTAGCATCTACCTCGTATAATAGTGTTACAGAGAATAACGTTGCAAATTGCAATTTAAAAAAAGAAGCTATTGCATATAACAACTGTACATTTAACAGTTGCACATTTATTGTAGAAAATAAACAGTAATCGTATATTATTATTATATAGATCTAATAGGTTAATAATTATTGTTAAATAAATTTCGTTGTTTATTGTAAATTTAATTTTTTTTTAAGTGTAAAGTTTCTTTAGTCGTAGAAAAAATACACTATACAACTCGAGTGGATTGTCCATATCGCACTCTAACGATTGAGCACTCCGCCTACGGCGTCGTGCTCAAGTTACGTCATCGTGCGATATGGACATCATATCAAACTACTAGTTCCTGCGTGGCAACCGAAGATGTTTTATTAGCATATTTTTTAAATCTCGAAAAGAAAATGGCACCTTCAAATCCTTCAATCATGTGGACGAAATATTCAATGATAAAAACGACCCTGAAAGTGTACCGGGTGACTTCGTATAAACTAGCACCCCCCGTAACTTGTTTATTTTTTATCGTACGGGAAAAATAAAAAAATGACATACAGGGGAAATTTCTTTCTTTCCAAATTTGCATTGTAGTTTTCAGTAACTTTGCAAATATACGGGGGACGACAAAAAGTATTTTTTTTAATGGAATGCTCTGTATATTTTCGGCTAAAATGAAAGATCTTTTTTTTCTGATTTCAAATATACCATACAAGTAGACATTTGGTTCAGCCATTTTTGCGTTATTTAAGTTTACATTTGCATTAAATTTACATTATCTTAATATACGCTACCATGATTACTGAGTACAACAACTTTTTGAACAGTGGGCCATGAAAACAATAGTAACAAATGTTTCTGAATTGACATTGTCATGAAAATAATAACTGACAGTGCAACTTACTCGGTTCTTATATCAAGATAATGTAAATTCAATGCAAATGTAAACTTAAATAACGCAAAAATGGCTGAACCAAATGTCAACTTGTATATTTGAAATCAGAAAAAAAAAGATCTTTCATTTTAGCCGAAAATATACAGGGCAATCCATTAAAAAAAATACTTCTTGTCGTCCCCCGTATATATGCAAAGTTACCGAAAACTACAATGCAGATTTGGAAAGGAAACAATTTCCCCTGCATGTCACTTTTTTTATTTGTTGTGGTGCTAATTTATACGAAGTCACCCGGTACAAACCAAAGAAAGCCCTAATTCTTGAGATACAGCATATAGAAAAATTTTTATTGGGTGCACCTGACGAATATTTCTTAATGATGAAGGTATTACAGCTTATTTAGATGCTCCTTCAATAACATTATAACTTTGTTACATTCATTTCCGTGAGTTTAATTTGTGTAATAAATGTAGAATGATTGCCGAGATGAATGAATGCAAATCTTACTACAACCCATTAGTGAGTTATGGTTATACCCACGTGTGAGTTATAAGCTACTTTATTAGTCTAAAATCGAACTAATAATGTTCACTTTATATGTAAGTGTTGGATAAACATTTATTATTGCCCAAAAATATAAATTAGCCAAAAGTGAATATGAAATAAAAATATGTTTCTCGTATGTTAGAACTGTTAGAAGTATATTATCATAATAATTCTAACTTAGTAAAAGCAACTAGGTACTTCAAGCGTGTAAATATTTTATTTCCTATTCAATTTTTGCTATTCTGCTAGTTCACATTGAAAATTTAAACTATAATAGTTATTTACGATATAAGTGTTGTAAAGATTCATATTACAACACGAGATGTTAAAGTTGTTAAACGAGGCGTCAGCCGAGTTTAATAAAACATCGAGTGTAGTTATATGAATTTACAACAAGAATATTGTACAAAATTTTATCTACTTTCATCTATGAATAAAAATATTTGGCAAAAGGCATTTTTAAAAATAAAAATGCACCTGCTATTAAAAATCGTTTTGTAAGGGCATCTATTACAGCACTAGTGCTGTAATGGCATCTATTACAGCACTAGTGCTGTAATAGATGCCCTTACAAAACGATTTACAGAACTGTAAAATTCATATTACTAAATGAAAGTAGATAAAGTAAATTTATTGTAAATTGTAGACATTGTGTTTAGCTCATACATATTAATTTAAACTAGGTAAGTATTTTATTTATGATTACACTTAAGGTGAGCATTATTTTGGAAAGGTTATTTTAAGCCTTATAAAAATATTCAGTAATATAGGTAGAGTGTATTTCATTAAATTTTTAATCTTATGATTTACCATGTCCATTTTTTCTTTGCGATAACAAATTTTCAGGAATAATCACTTTCGCAATTTAAAGTTATTTCTGCTACTTAAATTAAAGGCTCTAGGTATGTGCTCCAAAATATACGTAGGTCTGGTATATTGTTTCCCTTATCTGCATTAAAAAATGTACAATATTTTAATTTACACTGGGGCCCAGAGAGACACAGGAGCACGGCCTTTAGTAGCATTGTTTAGCCTGTGTCACACAAATAATTTTAAAATAACTACCTACTTTGAAAAATATCTCGACATTAAGTTTCTAAAATCGTTTTTTTTTTTTTAATTTAATTAACGTTACCATTAACCTGAACTAACCTCTATGCACTTATTTTTTTAACAAATGTTGGGCTCTGTACAGTTAAAGTGGGGAACTATTTTGTCAAACATTTAACAATGCCATATTTATATCTTAATATTTTTTTTATCGCTGACCTGCAGACGTGACCGTGTAACATTATTTGTGATTGTCAAAATTAAAACAAAAATTCTCGATATTATCATATTTCCAAATATTTTGAACTTTAACACAGTAGGCCCATTTTATCAATGTCCTATTAACCCCTCCTCTGAGATAATTTCCAAGGATACCATTGTTGTCATGGAAGTAATGTGACTGTTATAGCTAACAGGACATTGATAAAATGCACCTAATATGTTTAATATGTGGATCGTTCTGAAAACAGAATAGTCGGTAATTTCTTATTATTGGTTTGGGCACAGAAGTAATTTTGAACACACTTTTTTACACATATCACTATGTAATTGAAACTATTTATTAATTCTTTAATTACATACTTAAATGATGTCCATGTATGTTTCTTATTATTGTTTTCATCAATTTATGATAAAGTATACGATTTGTTCGTGGATTAACCTTATACAGGGTGTTTCAAAACAAATGCGAAAAACTTAAGGGCGATTCCTTGTCAAATCAACCATTGTTATGATAGGGGTAGTCTATTTTAACCCCTTCCACCCATTTAAAAAAAGTGAAAAAGTATGCAGAAAGTGTGTTCTCATAATAGTAATACTTCCTCAGAATTTTATTATTTTATCGTTTTTCGTTTTTAAGATAACAAATAAAAACATTATTTTACAACCATTTTTGTACCGCGATATCTCCCTAATGGTGGACTTGTGACCCAACGTTGATATGTCAAACCACCCTTTATTTTAACAAGGAATCACCTCCTTAAAGTTTTTCGCATTTGTTTTGAAACACCACGTATATAGAAATTTTTCTTAAGTCATCGGAAACAACAACAAAAAAGTCTGCCCCTGCGTTTAAGAGAGGTAGAATTTTAAAAATGTAAAAAAAGTGCATCTATATCGTTGGTTCATTTCTACAGCTGCAAACAAGCAGGCTGCTTTGTTTTTACATAAGAAATATGAAAATACTAGTCAGCTGCTTCGATTTTTTATACAGGTTTATTTTTTTAACCCTAATAACTTTTATTTCTTTAAAGAGCTATGGGCCTTTAGTCCTAAAGGCGAAATTTTAGAGAATTGCCTAACTAAGAAAAATGTGAAAACACATTTTTCCCATTATTGCCAGTTTGTTTTAATTTTTAATAATTTCTTTTGAAATGGATTAAAAATATCAAATTTTTAATCTCTTGATGCAATTGCAGGTTCCAAAGCAGCCTATTCTTTTATGTTGGTCTGTTGCTGAGCAACAATCAAAAAACGGCACAGGAAATTACTTTGCCCGCTTAGACACTTAGCTTGATACACGATATACTATTCTTAAATGGCAACATTACATTTTTTTGACAAATTTTGATACACCTCGTGATTCAAAAAAAAAAAATACAAAGAGTACTGGTTATTTATTAGAATAGCAGTTTACGAGCTATTGGCGTTTACATTTTCTCTACAAGGGCTTTTACTTAATGTCAACTGAACTGCTCGTCAAAAATATCGTAACGCCGTTTTTTTCCCGCATTTTTAAATTTCCTAGGGAAAAGATTAGCCACTTGTTAATATCCCCACGAATTCCCAGAGAATTTAACTTAGATTCTGTTTCGAAAGCTTGACTGAAGTAAAAAAAAAATCGTTAAAACTGTGGCAATCTCTGTAGAGAGATTTTCACGAAAAACGTGTTGATATATTAAACATATTCAAAAAATTAGGTATTTTAGGACATACCGCGATTTCTAAAATCTTCTGGCAAAATACTCAAAATCGATATGGTTCTATAATTTTTCATATTTTTTGTCGCTAGCGGGTTAGAAATTTCACCAACACAGCTTATTATTAATTTTATCTCGTCAAAACCGCAGGACTTTTTGTTAGACAACCTAAATAGCAAGATCAACAAACAAGAAAGACCTGCATGCCTGCATCATGGTGTCTAAGGAACCCCAAGTCACATCAGTAAATCAGCTGGGTTCCAGGGACATCACGGCGGCAATCTTAGAGTATAAGGTAAGAAGCAATAAAGTTAAAATTATTACAGCTAGCGTATACTTTCCATACGACGTTGCGTAATTACACGCAACGGAGGGTCTACTAGGGTTAATACAGTTTATTAGACGTGCTGGAAAATCCACCTCTCATTGGCTGTGCTCAAATGTGCATAACATCCTTTGGGAAAGAACCAATACCAATACGCGAGGTAACGCCTTATTCGAATACCTCACAGCGGAAAACTTTGAAGTGTGCAACAGGGATACCGAATCGACTTGTGCCAATCGCATCCGACAGGAGGTGATTGACATTACCCCCTAGTGGGACAAAACCCCCAACCATCACAGGAAGGAAAGGAGAAGAGCCCACCAAGAAACTCTCAGAAGCGAGGATAAGGAGGCTTGGGATAGTTACTCAGGGGCCAGAAGCAGTATCAAAAGAGAACTGAGGCACTGCAAGCACGAGCGAAGGTAAAATATGCTAAAGTATTCATCAAACTCCGCCAGGCTTGTTAGGCTTTTAAGAAAGGAAAAGAGAAATAGGTGCACTTAAAAACAAAGACGGCACTTGGACAGTCGACGAGGAGAGTATGATAACTCTTCCCCAAACCCACATTCCAGAGGAAAATGGCGACGTCATACCTAATGCTGGAGCGCTGGTTACAGAGTAAGGTAGTACCCGATGAAGCGATGGGCATTGTCGCAATTCAGTCCATGCCTTGTATGACAGCCCATACAAGGTGGCTTGTCCAGACGGCATAATTCCGATAATGCTACAAAAAACTGAAGAGAGCATCCTCCCACAGCTGGAGAGGGTGTGTACGGTCAGGGTAGCATTAAGATACGTGCCACCGGCGTGGAGAGTGGCAGAAGTGGTCTTTATACCAAAACCTGTAAGAGGAGACTACTCAAACCCCAAATCCTTTAGACCACTCAGTTTTGACATCCTTTCACATGAAAACGTTAGAAACGATAATATTAACAGAAGATATTTTTCAAAAATCCTTACAACGGCCGTCAGCCCCACATACTGCATTGGCTGTACAGCACGGTGATGAGAGCCAAAATAATATACGGATCGACAGTCTGGTAGCCCGCCGCGCCGTGAAGAAAACCTCCTACGCTCTGAAATGGGCGGGTCTGCAAAGACTGGCTTGTCTGGGCATAACTGGCGCAATGAGTCCAGAAGCAGCTGTAAATGTTCTACTGGGGTTGCCAGAAATGTCGGTCTGGATACAAATGGAGGCCATTGCGGCGTTCAGGAGAATGGTGGAGAATAAATCCTGGATAGGACAACAAGTAGGGGTCGGTCACACGCTTCGGGGGGCTATGCTATACCCTCTTGCACCGGTCCTTCTGAAAACCACCTTACACTGAACAGAAACTTTAAGGTAGATATCCTACCAGAGAGAAAGTAGGAAATAGACCACAACTCCAAGGCAGCCAGGTTTGGTATACTGACGACTCAAGGATGGCTGCCACAGAGCTTATTGGAGCCGGAGTATACCGAGAAGACACCTGAGAAGGTGGGAAACTACGGTATTCCAAGCCGAGGTTTTCGCAATCCTCGAGGTTGCAACCAGAGAGGAGGTAATTACAGGAGACGAGGAAGGTATATACATCTACTGAGATAGTCAGGCAGCACTGAAGCAGTCTAACGGCCAAGGGCGGGCTCTAAGCTGAGTCCCAGGATACTCCGGGACGTAACCACAGCTGGGAATAAGCAGAACATAGGCATCCAAGATCCTCTATGCGTGAATCTGGAGTCGCACGACCGGTAACTGGACAAGAAACGAAGCTTGTAGACAGGCGAAAATCATATTTGCGGAGTCAAGCTCGTCCCGGGCAACTTATGTGTTGTCAAAGGAGCGGGCAGCTCTAGCAGACTTAGTGGGTGTTCTACCTGGTCAATGTCGACGGATTAGTTTAGGGGAAGAGTAGGCCGAGGGGTGGATTGGAGAAGGCAAAAAGGGACTAGTAGACCTACTCGCCGGGCTTCTGCCAACCCCCCTTTCCAAAAGTACTACTACTACTACTACTACTACTAACTACCCTGTAAATTAAATCAGGGATGAGAGTTTACTGCAATAATTCTCGTATAAAAAAGTCCCTTATTTCATCAGGTATTTATTTACGCAAGTATTTCTAGAAATCAGCAACGCACCCTTTTGCCACTATTATTTTCTAGTTTTGGTTATAGAAACGAACAAATTAACTAAAAAAAGAAGTATGAACAAATTAACTGAAAAAAGAAGTACGAACAAATGACTTAAGAGGGCGCAGTCAAAAAAATCGTGTTGCCGACCTAAAATGTTTCGATTAAATGTTGACAAATATCTGTTGGCCAGTGTGATGGGTGTAGTGAATAGTTAACATATTGGAGAAGGCAACTAGATATAAAGCAAAAACTCAGCTTAATAACAGAAATATTAATAAACTCACTCATCTCCCAGAAAATAATTCTAACATGACCCCTGCAAAATATTAAAGCATAAAACGCACTAAACCCCCAAATTTAATTAAAACATTTCCAAATTCTGTTTTTTAGACTTATAATTTCCATATGTTTAACAATGCTCATTAATGGGGCATTCCGATACTGGAGACCGCGACAAGCGACCGAGACCGAGAGACCGCGACGTGCGACCGCGACGTACCGTTTTAACGGATTTGTATGTGGTGCTTTCCGATGCAAGCGACAGCGACGCGAGACGGTAGGCGTGGCCACACTGCCTCTGGAAGCAGTGATACGCTGCGACCTGCATAGTTTATTTCAATTATTTTATACCTAGAGAGGGTTGAATGGCGACGTTTTCTACTCAGGAAGATGAATTGTTCATCGATTTAGTGTCTAATCACCCACCATTATATGACAGCACTCTCCAGGCTTGTAAGGATAGTATTTTATTCAATTTTTTGTCTTTTTTCTTGCGCTAAAGCCAACACAATTATATCTTCATCCTCGTCTTCCAATAAACGTTTTAGTGAATGTTTTCTTACTTTAAGATTGTTAGACATGGGTTTCTGAAACGTACACAATTACTAAATTAAGCAAAATGGACCTAGCCAAAGTCACCACGTCGCGTCGTCTGTATTTGTATGCTACTGGTCGCCGCAGCGACATGCGACCTTTGGTCACTTGTCGCTCGGTCTCGGTCGCTTGTCGCGGTCTCCCGTATCGGAATGCCCCTTTTACCGAACAGCTACAAAATAGTTTGACTACTGTCACGCAGAGGGAACCTGTGAAATTATTAAGTAGAAATTTAATTAATGTCGGTAACAGCATGCGTGATCTGAAATGAACACAGTGGACGGCGAAAATTTAATTGCAGGCGGTATATTGCCACATACCATTATGTTTGGTCCTGCGCTGTTGTAACATAAAAACTATTTCTGACAAAAAAACTACTTTCTTTGTGTAAATTGGTCATCATGCCCAGGGTCCGGCAAAATGATGTCCCACATTTTGCACCGCCACTGTGCGCGAATCACTGAAGAGAGGGGGAGCTTAACGTAGTCGGTTGATAGCTCGAGCCCATGATGTTTTAGTATCATGGCTCGAGCCCAGGGTTGCCAGGTCTGGTGAA
The DNA here is from genome assembly GCA_963920685.1 of Polydrusus tereticollis. Classification (NCBI taxonomy): domain Eukaryota; kingdom Metazoa; phylum Arthropoda; class Insecta; order Coleoptera; family Curculionidae; genus Polydrusus; species Polydrusus tereticollis. The sequence continues at coordinate 72,725,679 of OY987332.1, forward strand.
ATTTCACCAGATCTGGTGATTTTTGATCCCTTTTGGTGATTGGTGAAAAACTTTTAATAAAACTACAAAATCTGGTGATTTTTTAACAGATACGCGACCTAAAGCTACTCAAAAACATAATACCTCCCGGTTCCGGTTAGCCGGATCGCATTTATTCGAAATAGGGATTAACCGAATCGATATAAAAAGAACTTTTCAATTGAAGGTACCGGCAACAATGCTCGCGCTAGCTGTTCGACTATTCGCAATCGTCGGCGCCGGGGCCGGGGATTTCGGGGAATTCCTTGACAAATCTCGTCCGTCATTCGTATTCGCGCGAAAGGCCCATTATTTATTATGTACATATTGCTGATTGCTTATGGCTATAGCCTTTTGTTCTGTGGGTTGTTTAAATTTTGCTGTGACTAACTCCTGAATTTCCTATACTGCTATTCCAGATAAGGTTTTGGATAAACATTCTTCACTAATTTATGAGAAATGATATAATATTTAAGCCAGTGTTTGTTAAAGTCTAATTTAAGTAAATTATGTTAAAAATTCAAGTTAACTTAATGTTCTCGTTAAAAATATATTTTTTATGTTTGCATTGATTTTTTGTTTTTTTTTAATAAGAATTTGATGAAAATTATTATTATTAAAAATAATAATAAAAAATACATATAAAATCTGGTGAAATCTGCCAACTTTTCAATTCGCAGAATCTGGTGAAATCTGACAACTTTTTGAGCCCATTGCTGGTGAATTTCTCATTTTTCATCTGGCAACGCTGCTCGAGCCTAGCCTAGCCATTTCAGTTGTCGTCATGAATTGGACGGGCGAGCATCGTGCCTTCGCTATCGAAACATTTCTGGAAAGTAACGAATCTGTGATTACGACGCCGACGCAAAGAACTTTTCGTACTCACTTCGAGCTTGGTAGACATGCTCCGGTTCCAGATCGCAAAACAATACTGTTGTGTGTTTCAAATTTTAGAGCCACAGGTTCAGCCTTAAAAAGAAAATCAACTGGTAGACCCAGAAGTGTTCGGACAGCTCAAAATATTGAAGCTGTAAGAGAAAGAGTTGAACGATCTCCTAGCCGTTCAGCTGTTAAACATGCCTCTGCTTTGCGTTTGTCAGATCGTTCTGTGAGAAGAATTTTACACGCCGATCTGAATTCCATCCATACAAAATGATGATCGTGCAGGAACTTAGTGAACGGGACTGGGAAAATCGCATAGCATGTTCCAACGATATTTTTCAAAACGTCCCACAAAATGCTATTTTAATAACGAGTGACGAAGCTCATTTCCATTTGTCTGGCTGTGGCAACAAGCAGAATTTTCGCTACTGGGCACCAGTAAATCCGCGACAGGTCCATGAAAGGCCACTTCACAGCCCACGTGTTACCGTTTGGTGTGCTGTTGGATCTTTTGGGGTTTGGGGTCCCTATTTTTTTGAAGAGGGAGGCGTGACGGTGACCGTAAATGCCGATCGATATGTCGACATGTTACGCCATTTTTTGAAACCAAAACTTAGAGAACTTGAGCATCCGGATGTGTGGTTTCAACAGGATGGGGCTACGGCTCATACGGCAAGAAGGACAATGGACGTTTTAAGGGAAATGTTTCCAGGACACGTAATCTCGTTACGTGGAGACGTTGGGTGGCCTGCGCGTTCACCCGATCTTGCCCCATGCGACTTTTTCCTTTGGGGCTACTTGAAAGCGAAGGTTTTGCAACACCATCCCCGAACCATTGACGAATTAAAAGCAGCAATACGCCAAGAAATTACAGGAATATCGCCTCAAATTACTGCTCGAGTGATGGAAACTTTCAGAAATCAGCTTCGAATGTGTATCGAAAAAAATGGTCGCCATTTGGACTCTGTAATTTTCAAAACTTAATAAAAACAAATGGCATAGCATAGATTTTCAGTTAATAAAAATAAAATCTAAATAGCATTTACAATGGCGTTTTTATTATAGATTAAAATGTGGGAGATCATTTTGCCGGACCCTGTATTACATTTTTGGTTTCTTTATTTTTTTAAACAATCAAAATGATATTATTTCCTTTAATTGAGGACTTAGGTTAAACATTTCCATGAGAATCTCCTCAAAAGTCAACAACCCGAAGATATATTTATTTAAGTTCATTATCAAATTGCAAATTTTCCATTGTAAGTCGATTTAATCGATTTTTTATTAGTGTTGAAATAGTATATTATGTTATAAGGACGAAAAATGTAGTATTTCGGACGTAATGCGGGAAATAACCGGCCGAGGCAAAGCCGGTAACCTGCATAGTCCGAAAACATTTTTCGTCCGTATGACATAGGTATAGATACATTTCATCTTGTACGGTAATTTGTCGCTCTTATTGTTTGTCAGTTAACAATGAAACCTGTAATATGCGTATCTATGGATATAATAATGATTCTATATAAGGTCTGTCGGGGTTCCCGGACCCATGGGGTAACTGGGCCATGGAATATTTTCCGCTACATCGTTTAAATTATTTTATTTTTCACAGCTGGCTGTGGTTAGGTCCAGTACTAACAACATAAAAGAACACACAGAACCTTAAAATCAGTTAAATTTGGAATTTCATGGCGACTACAAGTTTTGCTAATAATAATCTTTAAACATGTGTGGTTTCTATTAACTATTTCTATATATTTCGATAGCTCAAATTACATTTACTGTTCAAAAATAGTATATTACAATACGAGACGGAAAATGTTTCATTGCTGGTCGAGAGATTATAGTTTATCGAGACGCGTAGCGTAGCGTCGAGATTATCTATAATCTCGAGACCGCAATGAAATTTTCCGTCGAGGATTGTATACTATGTTATTTTCAGCCATGAATTTATGACTCAAGTAATATTCATGATTTTGCACGATAGACTTTTTTGAAATAATAAATTTTGTCGCACCGGTTATTACCTTTCATTTCCATTGTTATGTAGACCTACTCGCCGGGCTTCTGCCAACCCCCCTTTCCAAAAGTACTACTACTACTACTACTGCCTGTCACCAGTTGACAGCAGTTGTCGCTTAAAATTTTTTGAAAGTCAGCGTTTTTTTAAGAAAAAGAATACAGATTAAAGATGTTCTCCGATAGTGACGACGAGTTAATTAGCTGTACTCCGCCTGATTTGAAAGAAGCAGCGGATAAGATTGAAGAAAGTCTGCTACCTACAAAAAGTAAGCTACGTTATGAGAAAGCTTTTAATACATTCCAGGCGTGGTGCAGCAGTAGAGGAACAACCAATGTTACATCAGAGACCGTCTTGTTGGTCTATTTTGGTGAGATCTCTAAAGAAAAAAAATCTTCCACTTTATGGGCTACCTACAGTATGATAAAAAGTATACTGAAACTTAGAGAAAAGGTCGACATTTCCAAGCATTCAAAACTTGTCGCTTTTTTGAAGCGAAAAAGTGTAGGCTTTCGGCCTAAAAAGTCAAGTGTTTCTTCAAGAGAAAACATCAGAGATTTTTTGGTTAAAGCACCTGAAGAATTTTTGTGTATGAAGATTGCGCTTATTGTTGGAGTCTTGGGAGCATGCAGGAGTGATAAACTAGTAAAGATGAAAATTTCCCATGTTAATGTTTTGCAAGAAAAGGTCGTCATCGAAATCCCTGATACGAAGACATATATAAATAGATCCTTCATCATAAGTGACCCAAATTGGATTGACGTCTTTCAGAAATATGTGACTTTGCGAAACAACATTCAAAATGACAGGTTTTTCGTCCAATGGAGAAATGGAAAATTGCATAATCAGGCTATTGGATATCATTCAATCGCGAGTTTTCCTCAAAAGATAGCTACTTTCTTGAAACTTCCAAATGTAGGGTCTTTCACGGGTCATGTTTTTCGACGAACAGCCGCTACTTTATTGGTTAATAATGGAGCTGATGTTTTGCAGCTAAAAAGACTCGGCGGATGGAAATCGAGTGCAGTTGCGGAGGGATATGTAGAATCCTCACTAGAGAACAAACGAAAGGCTGCTAAAATGTTATCATCTTCCTCTAAAACTGTTGATTTACCAAGTATTTCAAGTGAAGCTGTATCGCAAGAAATACGAATTTCAAATCAAACTAAACTTCAAGAGGGTTTGAAAATTTCTGTAATAAATAACAATGCCAATTTAACAATTAACGTGTATAAATAAAAATATGAATAAATAAAGAATCGGATAGTTCCTGTGTTCTTATTTTACCCCGTTTTTATAAGACCTACTCAAAAATACCGGGCAAGAAAATTAGGATTGAAATGTATTAGGATGGAAACGCATTTTCCGTCCTAGGATGGAAAATGTGGATCGGAAGTAAGAAGACAGAAATGTGATATTTTCAAATTTCTAAAAAGACAGGAATGTCAATATTACATACATGGCTGAAAATAAACTATTTATTTCAAAACTATCTGGACAATTAAAATCTCAATCCCAACTGGTCCCACTGTTATCTACAGGGTCAATCTCCAACATTTCTCCCCCGTGAATAAATTTTAACGTTATTTATCACCTCCCTCGAGCAATTCAAGCGGGCATATTTTGGCAACAGGTCTCTTGTAGGTTCCATGTTTGGTTTTTACATCTACAATCCGTATTTTCCCATCTTTTGCAGGATATATATTCACAATCTTGCCCAGCGGCCAGTTGTTTCTGGGTAAACTATTATCTGTAATGACAACTAGGTCACCACTTTTAATATTTGCCTTTTCCTGCAGCCATTTGCTCCGAGTTATTAGAGTTGGTATATACTCTTTTACCCATCTTTTCCAAAAGTTTTCCGCAAGCTGCTGTCCATACTTCCACTGTTTTCTTATATCGTCCGGCTTATTTTGAAACAACCCAGGTGGTTTTGTTGAACTTGACGATCCCATTAAAAAATGATTTGGTGTTAGACTTTCTGAATCGTTAGGGTCTGAAGATACATACGTTAATGGACGGCTATTTATTAATATTTTCTGCTTCCACCAAGAGCGTCTCTAATACTTCAGGCCTGGGACACTGTTCTTTTAATATAATTTGTAAAGTTTCTTTGACGCTTCTCACCATACGTTCCCATGCGCCTCCCATATGAGGACTGGCGGGTCGTAAAAATTTCCAAATTATCTGAGTAGCTAATATTTTTTCTTTAATAATATTTTCATCTACATTTTTCAACTCATTTTTTAATTCTTTATTTGCTGAAGTTAAGTTTGTACCATTATCACTCCATATGATGTGTGGCTGCCCTCTTCTTGCAATAAATCTTCGTATAGCTAAAATGGCAGAGTCTGTAGTTAAAGATTCAGCCATTTCAATGTGTATTGCACGAATTGATAAACCGGTGAATAATACACCATATCTTTTTTCTCTCCTTCTTCCAATTTTTACATTCATTGGGCCAAAATAATCTACTCCACAAAAATAGAATGGTCTCAATGGTTTGGTGACTCTTTCTGCTGGAAGTTGTGCCATTTCTGGTATCCGTGGTTTTGCTTTTCTAATTCTACAATAAAGACATTTTTCGATAACTGATTTGACCGTTCTTCTGGGTTGTATAATCCAAAATTTTTGTCTAATTTCATTTAGGACAATTTGTACTCCTCCGTGTTTTGTCTTTATATGAAACTCCTTAACAATCAACCTTGTTGATGATTGTTATCTAAAATGACTGGTTGCTTAGGTTGTATGTCCAAATCTGGTGAATAATCCAATCTTCCTTTAATACAAATCAATCCCTATTTGAGGACGGGTGATAAATTATACAGACGACTTTCTTGTTCAGCGTTTTTGGCTTTTAATAATTGATTATATTCTTTGGGAAATGCTTCTTTTTGGACTGCCAAACACCATAATTTTTCTGCAGCTTGGATATCTTCATATGACAGTAGTCGATCGTTTTTTGGTACTTTTTTCTGCAGTAACTGTATAAATTTTAAAACATAAGCTGTTGAATTAATCAATTTTTTCCATGAAAAAAATTTCTGAACATCTGGCATAAATGAGGTATCCACAACGATGTTTGTAAGAACACAGTCCTCTTCTTTAGCTTTAGCAAGCTTTTCTTCAGGCCAAAAATATACAGGATGATATAAAAAATCGGGTCCCCTTAACCATCTACTTTCAAAGTTTAAATTTGCAGCTTTATCATCTCTGGTAGCTTCATCTGCTACATTTGAAGGAATCCATCTCCATTGAGAAGCATTGGTGTTTTCTAAAATTTCTGCAACCATATGATTAATGAAGGTATAATTTTTTCGATTTTCTGATCTTATCCATCCAAGTACTGACATAGAATCACTCCATAAAAAAGTTTTATTTATATTTAAAGTGTGAGTATTCTTTATTGTTGTAGCTAATCGACTTCCCAATACCGCGGCTTGAAGTTCCAGCCTCGGAATTGTAATTTTGTTCATCGGAGCGACTTTATTGCGAGACATTACTAAAGCAATATTTGCTTTTGCCTTATTTTCAAATCTTAAGTATGCAACAGCAGAAAAAGCTTGTTCACTTGCATCACAGAATATATGGAACTGTATTTCTGTGTGACTATTGTTTGCATTATAATATCTTGTATTTTTAATTTCTGTACGTGCTCTAAACATTCCTGCCAGCTGATCCACTTTTTCTGTTGATTTCTTGATACTTGATCGTCCCATCCAATGCCGCTTTTCCATATATCTTGTAATAAAATCTTAGCTTTTACTATGTAATGTCCCAGCAAACCTAAAGGATCAAATATTGTCATAATGATTTTCAAAATTTGTCTTTTCGTGGGTAATTGTTTCGTTAGTTCCTCGACTTTTATTGGGAAACTCAAAACGTCTTCTTTTGGATCCCACTTCAAACCAAGTATCCTCTGTGTTGTTCCCGAATTATCAAATATTTTTTCAGTACTTCGTAAATGTAAGGGAATACTTTCAAAAACCTCTTCTAAATTGCATAAAATCCACGAAGTTCGAAACCTCCTTTGTTATGAATCATAATAGCATCGTTAATAAGTTTGATTGCCTCTTCAGAAGTAGGTACGCTATCCAAATAAGCATCCATGTAATGTCTTTTTATAATAGCTTCAACGGCACGTGGATTATAATCGGAAAATTCTTCAGCGTTAATATTTTTTACATATTGAGCTGTATACGGAGATGACACGGCTCCAAATATCATAACTTGCATTACATACGTATCGATACTGTCTTCTGGTCGATTCCTTCATAAAAATCGTTGGGAATTTTGATCTTCAGATTTTATTAACACTTGATGAAACATTTCCTTTATATCTGCGCAAAATGCCATTCTGTGCTCTCTAAATTTATGTAATATTGATGTTAAAGAATTGTACAAACCAGGGCCTTTTAGAAGAAAATCATTCAGACTTTTCCCTTCTATTTTTGCTGCACAATCAAAAACAAATCTCAGTTTTCCTGACTTGCTAGAATTTGTAACTCCAAAGTGAGGTAAATACCATGTTCTATCTGATTCTTTTTGCTCTTCTTTAGCAATTTTCCTTGCATATCCTTTCTTTCATATTCTTCTATTTTCTCTCTATAACTTTCAGCAAATTGTGCATCTTTTTCCATTTTCTGTCAGGCAATTTTTCATTTTCATGTTTCCAAATTAGTCCAGTTTCTCATCTATCTTCTTTCCGTACCGAAACTTTCCTTAAAATACTTTCTGCTCTTTTATCTTCTATCGACTGTTGCGCTTCTTTATACTTTATACCCAAAGATTCTGTACTAAAAACACTCTTGACCAAATCATGTAATTCTTCGTCCGTTTTCTCTTGTCGAAAATAAAGACTAATCGTTTCGTCTAATCTTCCCCTGAACTGACCAAGATTTCCATGAATAATCCACCCAAGCTTAGTGTAAGATAGGGCGGGAGAATTTTAAGGACCTTCTATAAGTTTTCTTGTCGTAATCAAGTCCCAATAATCCTGGCCTATAAGAAGTTTTGGCTGAATTTTCTGAATATCTTCAAATTTGATATTTTGTAAATGTTTCCTCTTTGTTTGTAATTTTTTTATGTTAATATTTTGTACTGGCAGATCCATATCTTTGAGAGTGTAAACATTATTCATTTTATAGAACACCTTCTCCGACTCGCCAGCAATTTCAAAATTAACCATTCTTGTGTCTGTTCGTTTGGAAGTATCTCGATCTGTCCATTTTAAATTTAAAACTGTTTGAGGTCCATACATATCTAGTTCTGTTGCCAGTTCTTCATCAATAAGACTTATAGTTGAGCCTTCATCAAAAAGTGCATATATCTTTTTCTCTGTCTTTTCAGTTCGTAAAATGACTGGAGCAATTTTTAGTAGAATCTCATTATATTGTTTCTTAATCGTGTGAGCTACTACTTGACTGGATGTCTCGGACTGAGAATTAGTGAAGATTTCATATTCTGGATTTTTAATATTTTTATCTTGTGTAACTCTAGTTCTTTCTTCATTTGTCAAAGTTCGTGTTGGGGAATTAAAATGAAGGAGCCTATATGGTGGGTTTTCTTGCATGCTAAAATTTTGCATTCGGTTTTATTTCTACAATTCAAAATTTTATGTGATGATTTTAGACAACAGAAACACATGTAATTGCCTTTGACAAACTTCCATCGTTCATCTACGCTCATTTCCAAAAACTTGTCACATTTTTCCAAGTTATGATATTATTTGCATAAAGTACAGACTTTAAAATATGTCTTTCTTCCCTTATTCTTTGTAAGTACCATTGTTCTTTTAAACCTATCATAATTTGGTGACCGGTGATTAACTGTTCCTTGAACATAACTGGCTGCCTGAGCTTTATCATAAATCCAGTTCTTAAAATCTTTCAAAATTATAAGGTCCATGGTTTCTCGCTACTTTTTCCCCCCAGGAAAGCTGCATACCATAGAGAAGTTTTTGCATCATTTCGTCCAGCAATTGGGGACAAGACAGGTAATTTTGCATATCAAGCGATTCAAAAGTATATAAGTACTAAATTTGTGACGGTTTCAGAGAAATATGTTAAAGCCATAAAATCATTACTTCTAACTATGGGGATCAACTTTGCTTCACTTACTAAAGTTCTTACTATTACATCTGGCCTTCCATATTTATTTTTAAGTATTTCCATGATGGATGTTGCTGCAACTGATGTGGAAATTAGTAAACACGGATCTTCGTGAATCACCTTTCAAGCATTTTCTTAATCTACATACATTTTCTTCCTCTGATAGGTCGAGTATTTTTGTCGTGTAGATATACTGACTATAAAAACTGCGCCAATCTTTAATATTTCCCGAGAAAAAAGGCAATTCTTTATCTATAGTTTGTCTTAACAGGATTTTCTCAAGTTTGTCTTCATATCTACTTTTTCCTGCATCAACTGAAATGTCTAGTTCTTTATCAAGCCGACTAGTAGCTATTGATTTAAGGTCATTTTCTTGGTTCCCAAATTTATTTTCATTTTTGTTTAACCAGCAATTAACTTTTTGTATATCTTTCTTCTCATTTATAGACTCTAAATAATTGGCAATTTACCTCTTTAATTTTTTCTAATTGAACTCCCAATTCACTATTTATAGAGGAACCAGTTTCACTTAATTTCAGTTTTAATTCCATTTCTATAATTTCCTTCTGTCGCTGAAATCTTTCTTCTTCTAAAGCTTGTATAGCCTGTTGCTTTTGAAATCTTTGTTCTTCTACAGCCTGTTGCTTTTGAAATCTTTCTTCTTCTAAAGCTGCTAACCTTTTCTTTGCTTCCAATTGTAAAGATAATTTTTTGCTAAGTGACAATGACGATTGTTTGTTACTAGTACCTGTTGAAGATTTGGTGTGGTTTTTGTTTTTTCTTTCAGGTAAATTTTTATTTTCTGGATTCGGAAATCCTCTAAAATCTTCTAAATCATCTATACTGTTTACTTTATCTTCCGTAGTCTTTATTTTATCAGTATTTTCTATATTTATGTAGTTCTTTTCAGATTTTCTTGACATTTTTGACAGATTAATTATCAATTTCCGACGATTTTTCATCCATTTCTTCTAACTGCTATTACTGTTTCTCCTTAGGGCTGTTCTTTATCTCGAATGGACCACTAAATGTGGTTTCTACGTCGTCATGCACTGTCCATCAAGAAACCTCAAAGTATAGAGCACGTCAGATGTGATCAGGTTTGTTATACAGGGTTGGGCAAATGTTCCGGAACGGCTTAATTACAAGCGAACGAAAAGTGATATCGAATCGGGGTTTTGGGCAATCTATAGGACAAAAATTTTACTATTTGACTGGTATACCATATGTCAGTAATGTCACCAACTGTCAAGTGTCGACGATATTTTTTTATTTTTTTAAATGGAACACCCTGTATATTATCAGATATTCTAGATCTTCAATAAATTACAAATATTTTTCATATAGCATACCATATGATTAAATTCAACTGTTTCGGAAATACGGGCAAATGAATGTAATACATTTTATTTAAACAAAACCAAGGTAATAACTTTAAAACACAATAATATAAAATAATGGTTATTTAATTAAATGTTCAAAATGTCGTCCTTCAGCCACCTGACAGTGTCCAATCCTGTCGGAAAATTCAGAACGCACGTTTTGCAAATGTTCACGAGAAATAACATGCACAGCATCTAAAATTCTGTTTTGAAGATCCTCCAAAGTCTTAGGTTGTGTACGATATACGACAGTCTTTAAATGACCCCAGAGGTAGAAATCTAGAGGTGTTAAATCTGGAGATCTAGGAGGCCATTCAATGGACCCTCTCCTACCTATCCACCTTCCAGGAAAAGTTTGATCTAAATAATTTCTGACATGTATACCAAAATGGGCTGGCGCCCCATCTTGCTGAAACCAAATGTCATTCGCTAGTATTTGATCGTTAACCTGATCATGATATAAATTAATCAAATTTGGTATAATTCTATTTCGAAGCAGATCTAAGTAGTAAATAGATGTCAAGTTTCCATCAAGGAAGAAAGGCCCAATAATATGGTTTCCAATTATACCTGCCCACACATTTAATTTTTGGGGGTGTTGCGTACGGTGCTCAATCATCCAATGGGGATTATGGTCTGACCAGTATCGACAGTTGTGCCTATTGACGAAACCATTAAGACAGAATGTAGCCTCGTCAGAAAATAAAATACGACTTACAAAGTTAGGTTGTAGGTCTATGTAGTCCATTATTTCTTGACAAAATTGCATACGCCTATCAGGATCGTCCTCTGATAGTTCTTGAAGCAAGCTGACTTTATAAGGAAACATTTTATTTTTTTTGAGGATTCTTCTAATTGATTTTTCGCTGTTTTCATGTGCAAGAGCAAGCTTTGGAACTGACGTCTGTGGTTCTTCTTGCAGGGCAAGCAAAACATCCAGGGATTTCTCGTCATTTGTAGCAGTTTTCGGACGACCTGTTTTTGACAAGTTTTTTACCGTACCCGTATGCTCAAAGTTATGGAATATTCTATTAGCAGTTGATTTAGAAATGGGATCTCGAACAGGAAAACTTTGATTGAAAAGGTCGGTTGCTTCTTGAAAAGATCTCCGTCTATCCCCATATCCTATCATCATAAGCAGAGTAATCCGTTCTTGTTCAGTTAACTGAACCATAGTTTTATCAGTTATATCAGAGGTTTAGTCGATAAATAAAAAACTCGCACAACTCACTTAATACAAATAAATAAAAATTAAATAGGAAATGTGTCAGAGTGACACTTGGGAGTCATGGAAACTAAGACTTTTATTTGGAATGTCATAATAAAAGAAATATGTTGCTTGATTTTTAAACAAAATGTAATATGGGCTTTCTAGATTCATTTGCCCGTATTTCCAAAACAGTTGAATTTAATCATATGGTATGCTATATGAAAAATATTTGTAATTTATTGAAGATCTAGAATATCTGATAATATACAGGGTGTTCCATTTAAAAAAATAAAAAAATATCGTCGACACTTGACAGTTGGTGACATTACTGACATATGGTATACCAGTCAAATAGTAAAATTTTTGTCCTATAGATTGCCCAAAACCCCGATTTGATATCACTTTTCGTTCGCTTGTAATTAAGCCGTTCCGGAACATTTGCCCAACCCTGTATAATGTAATAGTGCTCAAGACTGATAAATCCATGTTTATTTTTATTTTTAGGTCAATCTCTGGGTGATATATGCTTATTTTAAACAATTGACAGAACATGTGAATGAGGTCAAATTAAATGGAAAACCTTCACAAATATTTGATTGTGATGAAACATCGTTTTGCCACGATCCGTCTAAAACAAAGATCGTTGGGGCAATTGGGGTAAAGAGTCAACGTAAAACAAGTTCCTCAGGCTGAGTGTTGCTGTGTTGTTCAGCCGATGGAAACAATCTACCTATCTTATGCGTATTTAAAGGTAAACATGTGATGGAGAATTGGTTTAATGACGATGTGTCACAAACGGCAATATTTGCTAGCGAACGGGGCTGGATGGAGACTACATTTTTTATAATTGGTTTAAAAATGTTTTTTTAAAACACATTGGTCCGGAAAGACCGGTCCATTTATTTTACGATGGTCACGTTACATACATGTTAACAAAATTAATTAAACTAGCACAAGAAAATGGGGTAACCATTATGAAATTGCCGCCTCATACCACACATTTACTCCAAACTTGATGTCGCAGTTTTCAAAAGCCTTAAATCTAGATGGGACAAAGAACTTTGTAAGTGGCAAAGCCAGAATCCTAGAAAAAAATGCCCAAAGCAGAATTTGTAAGAATCCTTACTAAAGCTACACAAGATATCCCGGCTCAAAATGTTATTAATGGCTTTGCCACCACAGGTATATATGAACCAGATCTTAAAGGACCAAACAAAAATGCAATTTCGCCGAGTGTTTTTAAACCTGAAGACCTGCGAAGTTATAATAATAATCTTCCATATCCCAATTCTTCAATACATTTATAAAGTGCGGCTGTTGAACACAATAGTGTAGCAGATCCTGTAAAAGAAATCGCCATATCCAGTTCTGAAAAAGTCCAGTCGGTCCCAGCAGTGGCCAGTACGTCATCAAGTCTTATAATAGCCACATCTAACAGTGCGTCACAGGGAATTAATACCAAGGAAACGTGTAATTTTGACGATGAAGTGAAGTACTTAGTATAGTAGGGTAGCAGATCTGGTTAAAGAACCCACTATATCAAGGCCTGAAAATGTCCAGACGGACTCAGCAGTGGCTAGTACAAGTACAGCATCAAATTTCATAATGGACCAAACAGCAGTGGCAAGTACATCTAAAAACTCATCCCAGGAAATTTCAACGCGCAAGACATTTGAAGATATTCTATTAGACGTCTTAAAAAAAGAATCAAAGCCACAACCCGAGGTCAAGAGACGAAGAATAGTTAGGTACTAACTGCAAAATAATTACTTCAAAGGAATATCTAAAAAAAAACGAGAACAGGAAGACAAGGACAAAAAAGAAGCTATGCAAAGAAAAAAAGATGCTGCTTCTAAAAGAATAAAAAAAAAAACAGAACCAATTATTGCCGATGACGCTAGTGATACAAGCGAGCATTTTTCACTTCAAGAAAGCGACAATGACTCGAAATTTTGGTCGTCAGAAGGTGAAGAGCCTATAGATGATAACTGTTTTAATATAGGTGACTTCTGCGTAGTTAAAGCTTATAAAAAATCGGCTGCAGTTTTCAGGCTTTATGTGGCTAAGATTGTTTTAAAAGAATATGATGGATTCGTTGGTAGATTGTTTAAACGACACCATCAAACATTATAATTTTTAGAAACAGATGAAGAATCGTTAACTGCAAATAGAGATATTATTTGTAAATTATCCAAGCTTATTAAAAGTAGTTCAGCGCGTTATAAAGATATGATTGGCTTTAGCACTCATCTTTCAGATCTCACCAATTTATGTTAAGTTTTTACAGTTACATATTAAATAAAAATGCATTTTTTGTTTTTTCTCACTTTTAATAGGTACTTTTTTAATTAATAGGTTTTTTGTCTTTTCGTTCGTGTTGTAAATGTTACTTTGGTAATAAAGTATACCTAAGTATGTAATATTTGATATTTCTTCAATAAATGTTCTTAATTTTTTTTACAGTTTTTTTGTTTTTTTTTCTCGCTCAAGCAATACCTACCTTCATTACATTGCCAGTTAATAGCAGAAAACTTTATTCTAGCTAATGTTGGATATTTTTTATACTCTTTATTTGCCCCTAAAAAGGCCCAGATGCCCAGGTTTATAATAAAGCAACAACATACATAAAAATAGGTCAATGGTCCATTTACCCCTTTTACTTGGGGCAATTGGGCCCTTGGCACAATTTTGAATATTTTTTTCTTAATTAATAAAATGAGATAACATCGTTCATACTTTTTAAAGAAGAAGCAATGTTAGACTTCACTAAAAAAAAATATAAAATTAGGGAGCGGACGTGTTCCCTGTAAAATTCTCATTATAGCTCACCGAAAACATAAGACGTTGTAAAACCATGGCCCAGTACCCCCGACAGGCTAATGGACTAGTTCGATCGATACTTAAAAATTGTTCAATTGTATGGGGTTTCAATTATTAATGCTAGGTCAGTAGACTCGAGCATGTCCAAAATAAGTTAAATTAATGTCTTCTGTTCAAACTAAGGTTTCCCTATCAAAACCTCCCATCTGAAACAAGACTTCTCCTTTAAGGCATGAAGAGTTTAGAACACCGTCGCAGAAAGTCTTTGCTTGTCTTCCTGAACAAACTAATTAGTGGTGCCATTTGCTGTAATGCCTTGCTAGAGTCTGTCTTGTTTTTGGTTCCGATAAGGCGCACCAGATAGAAGCAACTATTTTTCGAGAGAACTCATCGGACTAACTACGGACAGAATGCTTTTACCTCTAGATTGTTACGAAATTATAATAGTTACTTCTTAGACTATGATATATTTAGGCTGAGCATTTGTTCCAAAAAAAAAAATGTATAACACGAGTTGAACACTCTTCATTTTAAATTGTTTTAATCTGGTACTTTCTTTTATATATACGTTGTACTTCGCAATACCAATTTTTATTTTATTTTATTTTACTTTTAGACATAACATTTGGATTGTTATTATTCGGTAGTGTATATATATATTATTAAATAAATAAATAAATAAATAAACATAAATAACAAATAATTAAATTAATAATATTAATATTATAATAATATTTATATTCCGACGTGTCATAATGACATTATTATGGATTTCATTTTCAGTGTCAAAATGACATACTTTATAGGACTGAGTACTATAATGAAAAATAGACGTACCTTTTCGTGTACGATATTGACAACCTTTTTCTGGGAACACCAAGTTTTGTAATTGGCATAAGTTTTTTCATAATATATGCCTTTAGACTTTTCGGGCAACAAACCAACAACTGCTTTATTGGCCAATTCTTCGATTTCTGATGGCAAATTATCCAGATTATATTATATAAACGTTAAAATTAAAAATTCAATTCTGACAATGACAATACAAACAAATATTTCTATAGTTACCTGGTTTTATTAAAATCAAGCTATTAGTTTACTGACGGAAACTTAAAATTCATAAAAAGAAACACAAAAATCGTCGGAATATAAAATATTGTATGAAATTCGGATCATAAACAATCATTATGGTACACGCCGTGTTATTAGACTCGGCTGACGCCTCGTCCAATAATACTCACGGCTAGTACCATAATGATCGTTATTATGATCCTTATAACATTAATATCTATTTTTGGACTAGGACGAAAAGTGTTGCTACCAGCGCAATAATCAATACCATATTGAAAAGATTACCTTTTCGTCCAAATATATAATCTATAAAACGTCATTTTTGACACAACCGGATAAAAATAATTTTTCGCACCCTACTTGCGTGTACTCTAAAGGAAGGTCATATACTGGTAGGGTAGGGATGAGGTATCTGTAAAAATAATAAAAGCAATAAAAAATGTCATTGCTGGTCCAATGGCCTATCTAATAAATAAATCAGTAGAGATTGGTGTTTTTCCGGAACAATTAAAAATTGGCAAAGTAATACCCATTTATAAAAACAGAAAAAACCAATGCTGAAAATTATAGGCCGATAACCATCTTAAACACACTATCTAAGGTATTCGAGAGGGTATATTACAATCGCCTAATATTGTTCCTGGATAAATACGGGATACTTTCACCGTCCCAGCATGGTTTTCGAGCGAATAGGTCGACAGAGGGAGCTGCGTGCGACCTTCTACAGACTGTGTACGCAAATATTGATGCTGGACGTTGTGTGGCGGGTCTCTTTTTCGACCTATCACGCGCGTTTGATATTTGGATATAGGCTTTATTTTACAGAAACTATCAGCTAATCGAGTTAGAGGAGAAATGTTGAATCTATTGTCCTCGTATTTAACAGATAGGAAATTTTATGTACAGGTTGAAAACCAAACTTCTGATATGGTGGATAGTGATATGGGAGTCCCCCAGGGGTCTGTGCTGGGACCACTAATGTTTCTTATTTTTATTAACGAAATGCCAAATTACATGCAGAACGGCAAAGTAATCATGTTTGCTGATGACACATCGGTGGTGGCCACGGCACGGACGTCGGGGGAACTTCATGACCTAGTACTAAGCATCGTTACTGATTTCAATGAGTGGTGTAAAAGAAACAATTTAATTCTAAACATGCAGAAGACTGTGTTTGTCAATTTCAGATGTAGGACTAATTCACCAATTACAACTGTGAACCTAATAAGTGCTGCGGAGGGCTGCAGGTTCCTTGGTTTATATGTGGACCAATTTCTAACATGGGAATCGCATGTGGATCACATCGCGAAAAAGTGTAGCACTGCATACTTTGCCATGCGTCAACTGAAACACATACTTGAAGAGAGGGCACTGTTGCAGGCGTATTATTCTATGGTTTATAGTCAACTTAGCTATAATGTTATACTTTGGGGCAATTCAACTAATTCTAAAAGAATATTTTTAATCCAAAAGCGAATAATTCGACTCGTATATGGATTAAGAATGATAGATAGCTGTAAACCAGTGTTTCTCGATAAAAAAATCATGACATTCCCATGTATATATATATATAAGCTACTAATGTATATAAAAAAAATGAAAGCAAATTTACAACAAACTCGTGCTTTCACAAATACCCAACCAGAAAAGCTAGTGATCTATCTATAATAAAGCATAACCTAACAAAGTTCGAAAAGTCACCAGACTATGCTGGCCTCACTTTATTTAATAAATTACCACAGGAAACAAGACTTCTAAATGAAAACAAATTTAAAAAAACAATAAAGAATTTTCTGGTTGGTAAATGTTACTACTCAGTATCGGAATTTGTAAATGACAGAAATGTCATATTATAATGATATATAGGGATTTTAAAAATAATTAATTGTTTTTTTGTTTTGTAACTTTGCATATTTATTGACGTGTACAGGGTTATCCAACCAAGACTAGACAAGGCGATTTTTTGACTTTTCCTGTACTTTTATAAAAAAACTGAAATAGCCATCTTAAGTCATTTTCTCCCGCGAATTCGAATATCTTCAGCAAAAAACAATTGAACATCAAACAAAAGTACTAGGGGTCACTTTGATATTTTTTTAAATGGGATGCCGTATTTTTAATGAGCTTATCCGATTTCTCATATAAATTTTGATTTAAAAATTAAAAAAAAAATTAAAAAAAAAAAAAAAAAATTTAAAACTGAAGAAAAAAGGCGTTTTTGAATTAAAAATCCAACATTTTAGATCAAAATTTATATGAGAAATCGGATAAGCTCATTAAAAATACGGCATCCCATTTAAAAAAATATCAAAGTGACCCCTATAGTACTTTTGTTTGATGTTCAATTGTTTTTTGCTGAAGATATTCGAATTCGCGGGAGAAAATGACTTAAGATGGCTATTTCAGTTTTTTTATAAAAGTACAGGAAAAGTCAAAAAATCGCCTTGTCCAGTCTTGGTTGGATAACCCTGTACACCCATCTATGATGGCTCCTTTTGCAAGTATGAATAAATGATTTGATTTGATTTTTTTTTATTGATTTATAGATTTCTGTTCCTGTGCTGTTGGACAGTCGAGATGGTCATCTTTTAACTTTTCTGTTCGCTGTTGAGAATATAACCAATCATGTCGTAGAATGCTGTCACGTGACTCAACAGCTGGACGTACGTCATATTAGGATACTTTCTTGGACTAGTACTTTGTGGTTTGGCAGTAAGCGATTTCTCATCCATATTCCATGTTAATTTAACTTGTAAAATTTTTTCACAAATTTGCAATTGGAATAACAAACACATAAAAAAGCTTAGCCTTAAAATAACCTCCCATGCCCAACGGTGATGCGATCGTCAAATTATAAATCCTATTTTTCACCAGCAACAGACAGTCATACGTCAACCAGTAAGTACCACCCACCGTCAAACTATAAATCCAGCTTTAATAAAATTATTATTTTTGCGGTTTTCGAGAGTAGTTTTTCATAATATGGCAGAAACTTCAGCCGAAATTCAAAAAGAAGCGGACCTGGCGTGTTCATTTATTATTCCCTACAAGTTAAGAGATAGTTATGATTGGGTCTAAAAATAACTTATATCAAAATTCAAATTTGGTATAAATCACTTATATGAATAAATCTTTAAAGGTAAATGATGACTACTCGACTTCCAATAATATTATTATTAATGTTAACGTAGGAAATAAATAGTGACTACTCGACTTCACTTAATATAATACCTACATATGTTAAAATCCTATAACATAAAAGCTTTGTTATATTCATTTAAGATTTCTCATAAGTCTAAAGTCGAACTAATAATGTTAACTTTATATGCAAGTGTTGGATAAAATAATAATTTATGTCCTTTGAATAATTTTCGATTTTCGGAAAAATAGTATGCATACCTCGTAGAAAGTCACATTCCCGGACTCCGTATTGCCAATTTAGTCGTTCGGGACTGTTCAGCTTTTCCTACTAGGTATACAATGTACTATTACTTGCGATAGCAAAAAGGGAAATTAAATAAAATGTATAATGTATGTAATGCACAACATCGCTTTATTTAAAGTTAGGAATCAATTACAGATTTTGTTAAAATGTATTTTTTTATTGTTACGCGGTGGCAAGGAAATGTCCACTTTCGTACCTAGCAACGCTCTGTAGCGATTGGGTAACTCGAAGGTTTACATGCGTGTTGTCATCGTACAAAAGTTCATTTACTTGAGATAGCAGAACAGGAAATTAAATAAAACGACACGTTAAAATTGTAATACACATACAACTGTTTATTGAGACATATTAAATCATCAGTCATCTTGTCAATTATTTATTGATAGACGTTATTAAACAACAATGCAGAGTGCGGAGCCATATGCACCGACTCCGACTAATTATTACCGATAAAATACATGTACAGGGCGTCACAATAAAATCACCCTATGCCTTTTGCCACAGTAGTATAATGTATGGATTGTGTTCGTAGTAAAATTGAAAAAAGGAAAAGTGTTACTATGCAGGCGTACAACTCTATTACAATAGTCAAAAAAACATAATTATTATTAACTACATCACACTAAAAACGAAACGATTAAATTAAACATGACAAGTTTTCCATAGTAAGTGACACTGATAAGGGGGAAAATGCCGGGAAGCGAAAAAATAAAAGCATTAACATACGGACAATACAAACCAAAATAAAAAAAAAATTATTAATATTAAAATAGACAAAATAGTAACTAAAATTGCAATCAATGAAAGTTTTAGCTGTAATATTTTGAAATTCCGGGTCACGTCTGATTTTTCTAACCTTTGACAGTGGGGGGTGTCGCAAAATGGTGTTTTTGTGTTTGAATAGTGGTGGGGAGAAACAGAAGTATATGTCGTTCGACGTCTTACAAATTACTGCTAAAATACGATCATCACAATGCAAAAATGCATTACCAAAGATAAAATATATATATAATTATATTATACATAATAAAAAATCACTTGTATTATTTTGAAAATCGAGTGTCAATCCCTCTATAATTTATATTTTTTTTAAGTCTGACAATGCCGGGTTATGCAACTGGCAAAATTTTAAAATAACAAATTTATTCTAGTTTTTAGGTTTAAACAACTCTTCTCAAAATTCAAAAATACCTACATTACGTAGTACAGCGGCCAGGTCGCAGCGCAGGGCAATAAATACCTTTTTAAATCGAACCTACTAAATTCGAAAATTGGCCCCAATTATTTTTTGTTGTCAAGATATGGCAAAAGTGCAAAAATTGAAATGTTTGAATTACTCTTGAATTTCTATCATAAAAATCAAATGATAATAATTTTCATACACGCCCAAGAAATGAAACAACCACATAAGACACATTGTTTATGAGAAAGCTAATTCAGCTTACGCGACTTTTCGCTAAAATGCCGTTTTGCAAAATTCGAAGTGTTTTAACATTTATTTGATGAAATTGACAGAATGTATAACGTTTAGTTATTTGTCTCTCAACGTGTTGAAATTTCAAAGAGATCGGAGACAAATTTTCTTGAGAGCGAATCAACGCTGAGAGCTCCTCAAAAAGGACAAATAAGTGAAATAATGCCAACATCTAAATTGGAAAAATTGTTTTATGAATAACAATGGTTTTCGTGTTTCGTTAGAAAATATAACATTAACAGTTTTTATTATTTACCAAGCATTACAGGTTTCCAAGAAAAAAGTTTGATATAATAAAAAAATATTCATTGAAATCGAATTAAAATTGTTTACGTTGCGACACTTTGTTTCTTTTGCTTCTGGTCCAACTTTAATTAATTTTCTTATTAACAGTGTGTCTCCTGTTGTTTTCCTATATCTTGCCAAATCATTGTCTTTTGATGTTTATAACAGAAAGTAAAAATACGAAGCTTTGAATGTTTCCAAAAATGACTTTTTTACAATTTGTTGACTTCACAGATATATGTTTTTAAACATTTCAGATCTCCTTACGTTTAAAGCACAATTTTGTTATGTGTAAACTTTTACCAATAGTAGTTTTGGAAGGAATTGTTAGTTAATAAACGCTCTTCCGATTTTCTATACGTTGCAGAATTTCACTCTAAGTAGGTATAACCAATCATCATTAATACAGGTTAGTGAACCACGATAAGCTTTTACTTGAACTTTTGAGAAAAAGTGCTAAACACATTTTGTCACAATAATTAAAATATATTATCACATTTTTGAATTCCTTATGTGTATGTGTTTTTGAGATCGAATTGTTTTGGAAAGACATAGGGATATAACAATCCCCATATATTTTCATTTAAGTCACTTTTTGTTATTGTGCTATAGCAGAAGATAACGACAGATGAATCTTAGGAAATGTATAAACTTGGTATATTATGACCGATCACTGTGAAGGTGTTAGGTCACCTAGAGGCCAATGAAAATGCATGCAAAGCAATGATTTTTCTTCACGCAACTATTACAGATAGTATTTTATTACTTTCGACTGCTCTAACTTGTTCCAAAATGTTTTTGCCTATGCTGCACGCAGAAATTATATTACTTGATAAGCAAATCAAAGGTTGTTTGATTGCATATAGCTTTGGCAACGTGATCCACTCCACCATCTTTCTTTATTATCTGTGCATGTCACAATTTATTAGTGAATGTACATTTTTAGTTCATTTCGAAAAATTGCAAATGTATGCAATAGTTGCTTTTAAAAAAAAACATCCTTCTGCGTGCCTACCTATTAGCCTTGAACTAGCCTAACCCCTAAGGGGTGTACGGCAAAATATTATTCCTATTGATGAAAAATAAATTGTTTATTTCTTTAGGATACTCATGCCACGAATAACTTCAATCTCCACATTAACTGGTGGAATGGACACTGAATATAATATCGGTCATCATTGATGTAATTATGCCCTAAACCTACATTTATGTTTTTTTTTTGTTACGACCGCCTTTCTTTGAATGAAAACAACTTTCCTGCTCATACTGATAAATTAGATATTTTGAACAAAACATTAACCCATGCTTGGAATTTGACAAATAATCAAAATTAATAATAAAAATTATGCTTTTCATTTCTGGCACCGCTACTTCCGGTATCACCAGAATTATTAAAATAAACCAACACGTCAAAAATTAAGAAGCAACATAAATTCCATATTTTCCCCCAAAAAAGTTCTAATAGAAGCTCATCGTTAATCGCCCTGTATAAAATTACCGTGTACATAACTTGACATTGTCAGTTCGAACCTGTTACCGTCTGCCGTAACGTAGTGGTGTCCATTAAAAAAACGGCAAGGCTCGAAAGGGGCAGTTTTAAGTAATAAAAACAAGCGCCAAGAAAAATCTCGGTCGATAACGCAAGGCTCGAGTGGAGCGCTTAACAAATAAAGAGAAAAAGTGTAAACGTTAAATCAAAAAATCAAATCAACTTATACAATTTAATAGTAGACAACTAAACACATGTTATAACAAATTTTGAACCGCAAAAATAACAAATTTTACAATACAAAAATACATAAGAAATGAATGCAGACAGGGCAAATTTTGTTGAAATTATTAAAATTGTTATTAATATTTATATAGCAGTTGGGGACACCGCGACTTCTTGGTGGCCTGGTATTCGGGGCGGAACAAACCACCTGGGGCGAATTAAAGATAACTATTTTATATTTAGAGCTTATTTGTTAGCTCAACAACAGTCAGTTGAATTAAAAATATTCGCCGCGAGTTTTACAAAAATTTTAAACAAGCCATTACCCAGGAAAGATTTGGAAAATAAATTACCGCAATGTTTTAATTATTGCATATTTGAGCATATTAATGATATTTAATATCCCTTCGGGAAAACAAAAGGCATAGTTTTGTAGCATTCATGTAAATCATTTTGTTCAGACAGAAAAATAAATTATTCATAACAATATCTCGAGCATTTGATGCTATCGGCGTAAAAATCTGCTAAATATTTTCGTAACTAACCGCTTTTCTCTGTCTAACCATATCACAAAAACGTTTTCCAATGTGTATCTCACTTTTTACGTCTTCCATATCATTACCCAGTTATTAACGGTAACGGCTTTGGCAGTCCGTCTCTTCCTTCCTCAGGAAGCTTTATTATAGTGCTATTAATACAAAATATTTGTACAATCCGAAAAAGCAAAAACTTAGAAATTATAACGAATTTTATAATAATTACGACGAAATAAGAATATATTTTAAATTTGCTTTAATATCGCAATTTATTCGAATTCTACGCAAGGGGGGATCCCCTAAACAAAAAGAACAAATTAATTACAGTATAAAAATATTTTAAAAAATTTCGATATATTAGAATCCATTATCATTTCCTAGTTTTTCTGATGTGGATTTCAAGGTTCGCGGGCAAAAATGAGAGGTAATGCCAAAGCCGTTGTCCTTTACTAAAATTGGGTGAAAAATATTTGGCGATCGTAGTTACGAATTAAGAATATATCAGAATAAATAGATTATGGTATTAGACAATTGTTTTGTCATTAATATTTTAATTTCATAATTCACCAGAAAATACTGAATAAACATATAATTATAGTATTCTTTAGAGTGTTTAAGAAAAATATATCGTTTTCAACAAATACCACTTAACCTATAGCGATAAACAAACTGGTTAATATTAAAATTTATGTTAAAGAAAACATTTCCGATCGGTAAATATCTATCACACAGATCCGGTAAATCCCATTGCTTATTGCGTAATACTGTAGGAGTCGTAAAAAATGTATACAGGATGCCCATCCAATGCATAATTCTGAGGTAATTCTGGAGCTGCAGCAATCTAATTTCAAAATTTATTTGGTTGATAAAAATGACTGAACAAGTTATTTTGGAATATACGCAGTGTCTACGACGACAAAACTATATACATCCAGTATTTTATAGCGATTTTAAATGCCAAAGGAAAAATAATTGTGAGCTGTTTCAAATAATAAAATAATATTATTTTTAGGATATAAACATCTGATAAAATTGACGAGTTTAAACCGGTTAGACCGAAAGTGATCGTAGCGTCGATATTTGGTTAGCGAATGACTTTCAAAGTTGTTTTGGCCAGGTTAAGCCTCTGAAGTGCTATGCCGCGTTAAGTTTTAAAATGTCATATTTCGGACGTCAATATGTTAATAACAAAACGTTTAAAGTATATAAAGTATAGTTTAGATTAGATTCAAAACCGTTATTAAGTACAGAATGTTCCTTTAAAAATAATTTCCTTTAATTTGTATTTAAAATCTTTCGGTATGTGCAACAAGTTACGAGATACGGAAGAATTATACACTAAACGGGCACTAGGTACCTAAATCTTAATTTTTTTGATTTAATTCAAACTACAACAAAACTATTGAAAATTTTTGCTTTCCTAATTGTTCACTGTACTCGCCCGAAAGGTTGTATCCGACCCCGACGGCCGCGTGCGACCATTCGCACCCACACTCGTTCTTAAGCTCGCCTGCCTCTCGCACACGCCGCGCGCAGCCTAGCTCCAGGCCCCGTACGAGTCCTGGTACCACTGGTCGCCGTTCAGGGGCTGCTGTGCCAAGGGCTGGCCGCCCCAACCCCCGTACCCGCCCCCGCCACCACCGCTCTGGAAGCGTCGCTTTGTCTCCCCCTGGTTCTGGTGACCCCCGTCGAACTTCCGTTTACCTGCTGATAAAAATTAAATAGTATTAAATCAAGTGGTTTTTTTCACCTGCTTGTTATAGATGTTACGACCAAAATAATTCGTCCCAGGTAAGGTGATCAAAATGATGGGGTATGCGGGTAATTTTTTTCGTCACTTCGACCACTGTATACCACGGATTTATATAAATAAGCAGAATATCGAATTAGCTTGAAAAATAATCAATTCATGTATTGGAAAAAGCCGGCCATATTTTTTTTATTAATGTCACGATCGTGGCAAACTTTACATTAGGGGTGCCAGTATATTATTAAGTGAGTAAAACAAAAATCCCCAACACTGCCCCAATGCATTGCTGTTCCCTTTTGAAAAGTACATGTCTTATGGGAAACCGGCATTCTACTTTTTTTAGAATTTCTGCGCATCCAACCAATCAAAACAGCTGTCAATTCTGTTCGCACTTAATTTTACTTTAAAAAGATAAAAATTGTCGGCTTCTTAAATTAAATTTAAGTTGTTCCTACATTATATTTAATATAGAAAAGATCTTATGTTTTTGGCGGATTAAATTTAAATTGGTATGGTACTCATGTTTAGTCCAGATTTTATAATTTTTTTTCACTAACCTATAAACACAAAATTAAGCAATTTAAACCCAAAAATCTCGAAACGTGTTACTCGAGGCAACATCTACAAAGCATGCCTTTTTTACGTAATAAAGATAAGAAGCTGAATATTTTCATTCAGAGTAAATACACAGGCGCAACCTTTTTTAAAAAAATTGAAAATTTACGCTTTAAAAAAAAGTGCACAAGCGTTTTCCAAACAAATTTAAAATAATAGAAACATAACTTTAAACTTTGACAAACTGTATTTTGGTTAGTGTGACCTTTTGGACAAATGTTAGTTTGGTTAAATACTTATATTTTTGCTGTGTACTAATAAATTAGTGGATACCATGTATATCATATTAATTTATTAAGAGTATATTATATGGCTATTAACTTTAACCATAGACTAACCTTACTCTATGCTTTAACGAATTGGAGTCACAACGGAGACATAACATCAGGAGCATTTCGACTTCTGCGCACGCTCCGTAAGGGCGTTGTCAAATGTACTTTTATTTCCTTAGAACAAGGTATAAAATTGCGGCAGAAAATTAGAGCATATTTATAATAAAATTAGCAAAAATTTGAAAAAGTGAATAAAAACATAATAGAGCGGGTTGCGCAATACGTCTCGAATTCGAAGTAACGTGCTAGACAGAGACAAAATATATTTGGAGAGTTGTTCATTGATGTTAAAGTCATCGTTTCGATCTGTCGACTTAAATTTGTTTTTAGACGTTTTTGTGCCTTGAAATTCAATTTATTCTTATAAACTATTCGTTTCAGAGCCATATTTATCGCACTTTCTCGTTGGTGGTAAATAATTGTCGATATTAGTTATTATTACACGAAATTTTTGACGTTTATGAACTTAGAATTTGTTCTGACTTTTCGAACCTCATAATTTTAATTAGATTTATATGGTTTTTGTCTCGTGGAAGCAATGACGCACCGACAAAGAACCACCGTACAGACTGCATATAAGATAATTATTCTTAAACCTCCTTATATGCATCCGCCGTAGGATCAATGCAGGTAAAACGATATTAACAGACATTGGGTATCCCGGCAGTTTCCGGGTTTAAATAGGATTTTGCATGTTTCTAGTTGCTAGCGTGTAATCGTTTGGCGTTTTGATGTGAAATCCGAACCGATGCTACCATCGCACGTTTCTATATAGTCTCTGGTTGCTAGTTTCCAGCAAAGAAAAAATTGGCGTTTAATGCTTATCCATGTGAGTAAAACATATACCTTACTTTGCCACCGTGAGCCACCTGTCGTGCAACGGAAAGATCGTGTTTACTGAGTCATCGATCGCTTTGGTGTGTGAACGGTTAATCAGCCCTCTAATCAAACCCACAAGTTAACTCTAGACGCTAACTTCAAAATTACCTGTTTTTCAACCACAGTGAAAAATTAACAAGTAGGCTTTATTCGGTTGTTGTCATGGAAACGGTATGTTAAAAGTTAACCCTTGCGTTTGATCATAGGGCTAAATTTCGGTTAGTTGGCATTGCGATGAATAAATTATAGCCAAAAGCTAGTATTGTACCTAGACTACAAAATTAGCAGAATCAGCGAGGTGATGATGGTAACATTTGTACCTACTAACTTGTACTCATTAACCAACCACCCCATTATTTTATTTCGAGTTTGGTCGTAACACCGTCAACAATGGTTAAGTAAAGGCAAAAAATATTATAGCTACACAATAAAAAGCTCATCGAACAGAAAATTTTAAAGTTCTCGAAAAACGGTAGTTGACCCGTTGCAATACAACTTCACTCACACCACGAAAATCTTAAAACACAGTGAGTCAATTTCCATTTAGAATATCAATTTGGCTTCCAACGATACCTTAAAAACTATAATTTCTTTTATTGCGCAGCTACAATATTCTTTGGTATGAAACATACATGCATTCCAACAAAAACATCACTTCTGTGGGAAAAACAGCGAACTGAACAAGGACTAGGGACTGGGATTGAAAAACTAGGCAACGGTCATACAAGCCACTGGAAAAGGATAAAGGGTATTAGGATAGTGGCTAAGGTATTAAATATTTATATTAAAACATTTCAGAGGCTAGTTAGTTAGTGTTAAATTCGATTCGATTCAAGCTTTATAAAAATTAAAAATCACATAAGTGTAACTTACTCAAAATATAAAGACTTAAATAGAACAGAACTGCACAACTTTGATTTGAGATTTTTTCTAGTAGTTTACGTTTACGACCAACTCATTTTTATGATTAGTAGGTACCTACTGTTTCTCTTCGAATATATAAAATAATTCAGAATAAACAGAGGCTAGCTACAATTTTAATTTGTGCTAAAATCTTAATAAATGGGCCCTTTACACATACACAAAATTTAGTTTTTGCCCCCGTATACCATATAATATTTCGAATTAAGTAATTCATATTACAATGTTGACTAAAACAAAAATTATTTTCAACAAGCCAATTTCTTTAGGGTGTCAAAAAAGGTTCAAATTTAAGAAATATGGAAAATACAGCACCTTTGGCTGCCATCCTGAATGTAAGGACGAGCTCAGTTATTTGGGAATACCTGGGTTAATTTTGCTGTAACGATCAAGTGATAACATCAATTTTGTCGAGTATAAAATTCTCTTTAAATTTTTACTCATAATAATTTTCGATGTTTCACATTTTTCTTGAATTTAAGCCCTTTTTGACTCCCCTTAACTGCCTCAAGAAATTATTGGGCTGTTAAGAATTTATTTTCACCAATTTAAAAAAACTTTGCTTAAATTATACATATTTAAATGTACGTTTGTAATTGTGTTATCTTCAGATTGCGAAGTCTGATTTTTTCTTATAATTTTTCTTTTATATTCATCTCGATATCTGTGGCGTAATGGAAAGTATAAGATTCAGGAGTTTAGAGAGCCGTGGAAGCCGGTAATTTTGTCAGGAGAATAATACCTGGCAAAAAAATAAAGTACAATGCCTGGGAAGATCGTTCTCTAACTCTAAATGTGTTACGCGATAAAAAAATACTACTGCTGTTATGGCAAGAAATAGGGAGCTTGCATGGAAATTAAGTTTGAAAAATCATACTCTTAAGTGTAAGCTAACATCATCAAAAAACCCATAGTTCCCAAATAGTTATTTGTTTTACTAGGCAGAAAACCACTAGAAACCGCGGCTGACTCTTCGTTACTATGTTTACGGCTGATGACGTTTGCTGAATTATTTGTGTTTACTTTATTGTCATTGTCAAATTTAAAAAATTGTCAAGTAACTGTTTGAAATGAATCTAATTTAAAGTGAGGATTATCATTAACACCACCTGAGATAAGAGACCAGGCGCGAGATGTGGAATCGAATCTATTACCGGCGAAGGCAAGAACTGTATATGAATTCACATACAGCAGATTCATGGAATATATACAGAAGAAAAATGTAGGATCTATCTCTGAGAATGTGCTGATTGCCTATTTTTCCATAGCAACGAACTTTTTCTGACTGGGCAGTAAAAATACATCTTTAAAGCCTGTCAAGTGTCATTAAAAATCCGCTTTTAATGTCATTTGGAGAAAAAATATTATTTTTAATACCCTAAATTAATTATCAGCTATTAAAGGTTGAATAATTTGAACTATTCTAGTTAAGCGACGTCATTGATTGTGACGTGAAACCGTGCGACGACACATGGCGCGAAAGTGGCAGACACGTCAAGACAGTTAGTAATGGGCGAAATCTCATGTTTTGCATAATCGAATCTTTTGTATTCGAATTATATTAAAAATCGGATTATAATTTAAATAATCACTCTAATAACTACCTCTTTAGATTATACCCTACGAAATCGCAATGCGGTTTGTAAGGCAAGGTCGTAGGCCTAGGTTCTTAAGATGATGCGAGTGATGTGATGTGCAACCCCAATCTTGAGCAAATGCAGTATTCAGTATTAAGATTAAATAAGATTGTCGATTATAGATCGAGCGGCAAGCGGCATTCGCATTCGCATTCGCATAACGACTGCTGACTTCTGCTGCTTGCAGCTTGTTGTGTCGGTGTCGTATTAAGATTTTATACTCGATTATTCCTGCAAGGTATTCAGCGTTGCCAGTCTATTACAATTGTAATAGATCTATTTCTATTTTATCAATTCTATTACGTTGTTACGTTACTCACCAAATCTATTACTATTTTTACTTTTCAGTAATTTTATTAATATTGATTGCTCTTAGCGTAAAATTAAAACGCAAAAAAAATAATTGGAACATTTTTCTAGACGTCAGTTGCGATTAACGGTATAAACCAAGTAAAGTTAAGCCAGAAACCATTGGATTTCGTTTTACTAAACCACGTGAAGCGTAGGTAGTGTCTTTCTAAACTAAACGCATTGAAAAAAGATTAACCTTAACAGGTCTAAGATGACTAAGAAACGATTCCAATCTAGATATTCAGCAAAACGAATGAGATCGTTTGCATATTCGTGATTAACAAATCGGTGGTCTTGCTTTTATGTATATAGGGCTTCAGATAATAATTGTACCCTTTTTTAGCATATAATTTTTTTGTACCTATTTTAAAAAGTTGAGATTGGTAGGTTGGGCGAATTAATATAGACTAACACTAAAAAATATAGAGGAGACTTAATAAAATGCAAATACACTCATACTGAGGCAGTTGTTCTTGTACTTCCCCGGTTATTGCGATACTCATTTTTAGCGGCATCTAGTTTTAGTTTTTATTATCATAATATTGTTACTCGTTACTGGTGATAATATAAAATATACCTTTTGTTTTTAATATAATATGAATGCTGAACTAACATTAACTATATAACAGAGTATACATATAGTTTTCATACATATGCAAGATGTTGCACGTGGCGACATCTCATGGCGATCAAGCTATCCACCCAACCAGACCAGCGAGGTCTTAGAGAAGACCAAACGTTTTTTTCTTTTAGAGTATATAGTGTTATACAGTGGCAAGAAAACAGAAAGGGAGTAAAAAACGTTATTGTAAACATTGTTTGGGAACATTTATTATGACGGATGACGCCGATTATTTGCTTAATCGGGTTTTCGATTATTTTTAATTCAGATGCGCCCAACACTAGTCAAGACTGTCAGTTTGACGTTCCCTGCCAAACACACTATATGACGTCACACACGTTTTCGCGTCGGACCTCGTTTTCAATATTAAGATGGGCGCGCGAACTTTAATTATTTATAAAGAAGGGGTGATATTTACGACGTAACATTTTGCATATGCTATTTTTTGATGTGGCTGAACATGTCTGCAATAAAAAAAAATTGTGCAAGTTCCCTATTGTTTGAAAGAGGAACGACGATAGTAATCAGAGAATATAGGTCGATCAGGTATACAAATTTTCCAATCTGAACTAGTTCTAAACTGGACTGGCCAGCACGTAGCCCAGAGCTTAATCCAACAGAGCATATCTGAGACATAGGTAGAATGATTCGAAGCAGTTTCCTTGAAGAATTAAAATAAGCACTAACCAAACAATGGGTGAAATGGATCTAAATCAGATTGACACCTCATTCAAGGAATTCGTGTTCGGGGGGATATTTCCCTATTGATTAATGCCTGCTTAATATTGTTTTGTTCTTAACCTTCGAATCGGACTAAAAATATAAGTCTTCTTTTACATTACAGCATACGAGAAGTGCAAAAATAGGGGGTCGGGTAGTCAATAACAGCTATTTCGTAGCTATTACCACTAGTCAGATTGCCATATCCCCGGTATACCAACTCTGAAAATTGGCTTAGTGCATTAACCACAAAATGTAGAATGTGTTAAGAAATGAAAGCACAAGAGCGCAAATCTTGAGATTTTGTATGTGTAAAAACCACGTTCAGTAAAGTTAAGATTGTAAGATTACTTTACAGGATGTTACAAACTTAAGCAAAAAAAAAATACATTTTTATTTTTCTGAATAGGTCAACACTTTTTAGGAAATTAAAACAAATTGAGTAATAAAATTTATAAAACAGTAATAAAATGAATCAAATCGGAACAGGAAAAACCTACCACATTAAATTTGATCAAAATTTTGTGTCGGTGAGTCTATTTAGTGATAAGTACACTACAGATGTTAAGAGTCTTTATTTAAATAATTACTTTGAAACTAAAATACATTACCTTGTAAACTTGCCCCCTTGCCTCGGCCCACTCCACGAGCGGCCGGGCGCGCCGCCCCACGGCCCACGGCCCCTGCCCGTCCCGCCCGGCCCGCCTGTGCCACCCCACGGGCCGGTGGCCCACCGACCCCCCGGCCACGTGCCGCCGCCCCACGCCCACGGCCAGCCTAAACAGAAAAATAATATATTAGTTTTGGAAAAGTAAATGCGTTCACATTATTATACCTGGTCATATATATATTTATACAGGTATAGGCTGGTCAATATTTTCGTTATACCTTATAAACCAACAAATTTTTAAAACTGGTGTCGATATACTGATCATGTTTAAACCTAAATCAAACACACCGCTAGTCTTAGTTTTCATTGTACAGGGTGTTGAAAAAAAGCGGGTAGAAGTTTCTCATCATATTGTTACGACAATTTTTATGCTAAAAATCGATCTGCTAAAGATTCAGCCTAACATTTGTTATTAATACTATCAACAATTTAAACTTTTAGGCAGTTTTTTTTCGAAAATTGATTCCTCAAGATCGATATCAATGATTCGAAAGGCATTCGATTTATAATGAAATGTTTTGATTAGTAAATTACTAATAGAAAAATGCAACAGATTTTTTTGATTGAATCTTTCGGCACGTCGATTTTAGCGTTAAAAGCTATCAACAAAATATGATTTCGAGAAGAAATATAATTTTGTGGGTTTACGGGAAATTGTTACCCATTAGCGAAAATCAAAAAGTTTGTAGGAGACAAGCTCACAATGGCGAGCACAGGTTAACGGTTAACCTGTGCTCGCCATTGTGAGCTTGTTTGTGTCCTTGATGTTAAGTTTGTGTTTATATTATATAGCTCTTGAAAATGGTTTAAGAAACCGAAACGCGTAGAGCGAAATATTAAATATTTGTGAAGAATTTTGGATTTTTCTTTCCTGTTAAATATGAGTATCTTCACCCCGGAGATATCTATGATTCAATTAAAGAATCTATTGTTAAAGTTTGACAGATATATCAAATAGGTTTATTTCATTTAAATATTTATTGAAAAATTAGGCACAACATGGAGCGACTTAAAAACAGGCCAGGACTTGATATTTCTGAAATAACACCCTGTATATTTTCCGACTTTATGAGGTTAAAGGATTGAAATTTCTTCTGTACACAACAAAAAATAAAAGCTTAGAATAAAAATATCTGACATATCGTTTAAATTATAAAATGTAGGTACTAAAAAAAATTAAACTTTAATCGTAATGCGTAAATGGAATAGTATCGGTACATCAAGTGAAACATGTTTAGAAATGAAGTAGAATTCAAAAACCAAAATATATAGAATGTTTAAAAAAAATAAAGTCTTGTCCTGCTTTTCTAAGCTTGTTACAAAATGAAGCCTTTTTGGTAATAAATATTAGATTTTATATATTGTAATACTGAAAATATTGACCAGCCTTTACCGTTAAACCATAATGTTCATAAATTAACAAAATTTTAAATAAAACAACCATCCTTATAAGTTGGATCCTTTCTACCACAATTTGAAGTAAATAAATGCTAGGAAAATATTTTCACAAAAGGAAAAATTCGGAGAAAGGAACCAAGGGTGTGGATTGGATAAAGGTATATTAAATAAATTTAATGAAAACATTTTTATTAAACTGACAACAAATCACGTGTAGACTATTTAATAATGCTTATTGTGAAATTTTAAATGAATAATAGAAGAAACTGTGATGAAAGTGAGCAACAAAAAATTTTAATCAATGGTTCTTTGTTTTACTGAAGTTTCGATAAATTACCAATATGCAAGAGCGGAGCCAAGGTAGAGCAGGGCGAGGCACTTGCCCCTCCCCACCCCTCTGGCATAAAAAATAATTGAATTACACAACCGATATTAAAAATTATGAGAAAAAAAAATCGTTAAGTAAGCTAGTTATGCCGAATTATGGTATAACTTATAGAAAAACAAAAATATTACCAAAGTGGTACTTCAGCAGATTAGTTTTCCAGCAATCAAATAAACACTGTTAAATTCACTTGCTCAAACATATATATTTGAACGGTATTTTAGTACATTGCAAGGGTAAAACCTGGTTGCGGTCAACCATGACTAAAAAACTGTTTGAAAAAGTAAGCAACTTGACGGTAAAATATTGAGAAGATTTAGCCATGACCCATGACCCTTGTAGGCATGTTTTTAAGTAATTGTAAGTTAGTATTACATAATGTAAACGTGTTCTTTTATATACTGTTTTGCTCTTTGACCGAGTTGATTGGCGACAAAGGTGTGAAACATTACAGTGAAAATGTCTCTGATTTAGAGACTATTTAAGTTAATTTGAGGAGTACAGTAAACAATTTAACAACGAATACTAAATAATGAAATGTAAGAAAATTTTAATCCAATTTGGCTAGATGATTTATTTATCTAAGAATATATTCGTCGCTTGTTGAATTTCGAAATAAATGAAACATTTTATTAACTGTTTGCCCAAATTTCTAAGAATGGCAAGTTAAAAGAGAAAACAAAATCATAAAGTTGGTTGTAGTTAAAACTTTAGGAAGTATAGATATACTGGGTGCTTTTAATTTCCCTTAAATTCTTTTAGTTTTTTTTCACGGCCATGGAACACTGAATCTATAGTTTTCAAAAAGAAAAAAATATATTTTGTACGCCTAAGAACAAGAAATGACACCATAACTATTTTTTTTCATAATGACTACTTTATGAAACTGAAATTCATAAAATAACCTTTTCCATTCATATATTACGTTTGTATGCATAAACACGGACAATGGGGTCATTTAGCATTTTTTATATTGCATTTTCTGAAAGATTTTGTAATTGTAGGGCGAACTGTAAAAAATTTTAATTTCTTCATGCCTCTAAAGCCTTTAAACTAATTTACAAGCATCGACTCGCGGAAACTGATGTGTGGCGTCACTATCTCCTATAGCAAGTCGAGTCGCGGTTACTTGTTGTTTACGACTAAGAAGACAGGTGGCTATTCACATTTTCACATCGCTCTTTTTCCGTTGCTGGGTAACGGCGTTGACATCGACAGGAGAGAAAAAAATAAGTTTTAATAATTTCTCTTTTTTTTTCTAAAATAGTGATAGACAAAGTATGTCAAAACTGGTATGGAATGCTGTTATAGCATATACTATTAAAATTAGTAATTATAAGCTTCTACTTTAACTGAACAAAGAAACAGTAAGCGCACCGCCCTTGTATATGGACAGAAAGTCCGTTGCACAAGTTCAAAGCGAACGTAATGACGTCACCGCCTAGCGAGCGTTTTATTTGATTTTGATCTCGTATATTTCGACAGTTACTAGTCGGATTTACTTCAAATTTTCAGGGCTGACCATACCTTATAAATGCATCATAAAAATTAGGTAAAGAATGTAATTTAAGGTTTGACCAAATGACCCCATTGTCAAGAAATAATTATCATCAAGCTGTTTTTGTAACAGTAAATTGGACGTTTTAAATACTTTTTTCTACTACTAACTTGAGAAACCGTGATTATTTGCTACATTTCTCTAATGAGAAGTTTGAACAAATGACCCCATTAAATTATTTGTTGACAGGAAAGACCAGACACACCATGAGACATAAAATGTCAACAATTGTATGGCATATTTTTTTTTTAATATGGGGTTTAAAAAAATGAAAAACAGAAAAAAATGTAAAAAGTAACAGTACAAGTTTAATAACGCACGCGTCCATATTAGAAAACGAGCCGCTTATGGGACAAGTGCGCTAATAGCTTTATAAATAAAACATGCACTTTATACCATTTTTTATTTTGCATTATTTTTTTTGATAAAAAATTCACAATAAAAAAAATATGCCAAACCAATTTTGTAAATGTTGTAAATTTGTATGCCTAAATTTCATGTTGGGTTAGTTCAGGTTATGTTACTCAATCTATGTTTAATTGGACCCTATTTATTACATTATAATTATTTGGGCACCAGGCATTCAGTTTTTTTCTTCAGTTTTTGAAGAAGTCGATTTTGTTTTTATTTAAAAAGGAATCCTAACTTCAAAGTTACAAAATTTTTTCAAATGGTACGATATACTTTTTATTATTCAATATCAAAATCTAAGGTATCCTTAATCATCTAAAGGCGTTTTATTCATAATGCGTTTGCTTCAATTTAAAACAAGAAAAAATAAATAATAATAATGTCTTTTTCCACTACTAACCTATAACATCGCCATTATTGACCGATTATTAACGTTAGAAATCGTTTTTCTCTACCTTATAAGTTATTATTGACCATGGTCAATAATAAGGTATTGAAATCCATTATTGGCCGATCATCAAGAATCTATTTGAAGGCAGGTAACTTGATTTTTTGATTCTACAACATGAATTCATAAACATGAATGTGGTTAGGTAACCAGATAATTATCAATACATATTAGATTACTTGATATTGTAAAAAATCGATACAATCAACATTTTTTCTGCTTCCATCCTTAACTCTGGAGGTGTACACATAATAATATCACCAACATTTTCTTCGCTCATTTTTTAAAAAAACGGAAAATTCGTAAAACCTGATGACATAAATGAACAAAAATTGACATTAACAAAGCCACCTGACAAAACAACAAAATATTTTGCCAATTCCAAAGCGCAGGTAACTTGATTAAAAAATATACTTATACCTACCTATAATTTTTTATAGTTATTAATACTATAAAGATAAATGTCTTATAAAAGGTTGTAGTAGTGGAAAAAACATTATATTAACCACGGTTTAGACAGCTTATAGCCCTCGCGTCTTAAATCCCTCGTCGCTCCGCTCCTCGTGATTTAAACTTGCCGCTCGGGCAATAATGATGGCTGTCTAAACCTTGGTTAATAATATACTATTACCAGTTGTTAATTATTTAAGTTTACGCAGAGTGTCTAAAATTACATTTTATGGCGTCAGTGGTAAAAGTAACTAAAATGAGGTGTCAAAAGTAAATTACTTTTCAAGTGTTTAAGAAATACAGAGAAATATTTAACCATTTAATTAGCTGCTTCATATACTTACACAATCAGATCATTTTCCAGATTTTAAATGAAAATCATACGAATTCACAAAAGAACTTACTTGGACCAATTATTGACACAGATTTTTTCACTATATTTGTGATATATAACAAGGCACATTGGTTGCCGAGCAATTAACAACAAAGAAATGATACAAGTCAGCTGATAATCACCCCATTTTTGGTTTTTTGGCTGATCTACGCGTTAAGTGCTTATTGTTTCCTTTTCACAAAATAAGATGACACTTTTAACACACACCATTTGCTATTTTAGTAAATCAGGTTTAGAACTGAAGCAAAACGCATAATGATTTCAAAAATGCCTATAATGATTCCTTAGACTTTGATATTAAAGAATAAAAAGTAGATCATACTGCGTTAGTGCTAAAAGGATTATAAAAGGGCCCAATTTAACAGATTCTTCACTACTTTTCCCATGTCACTTGCATATTGTTTTATATACGCTATGTTGAAAGTAAATGTCAACTTGTTGTACCCACGTTATTGAGAAGCTAATTTGGATAAGAATTCGATTGTGCAATAAAAATACAGTAAGTTGTAGGTAAAAATTAAGATCACATTCAAACACAGCAGTAACCCAAATTTGAATAAAATATCATTTAACATAACGCTCTGGTGATTTATACAGGGTGTCTGGATTTCGATGTACTTGTTGATTCAAACGGCCAAAATTGGCTCTTATGCCGAATTTTGCCTGTAATTCAATGACATAGTTAGTATTTTTCTAAATAAAATCATTGTTGAGAAGTAAAGTAAAGATGTGGGGTTTTTTAAATGGGACATCCCGTATATTTATACGTCGATGCATTCCGCTCATCGAGGGCTTTTCAAAAATGTATAATACATTGTCATATTTTTTTGTTGAAGTCGTTAAATGACAATTTTTATTAAACATTATAATCTTTTATAGTAGGCTTTGATTAACAAAACAATAGGTACGTATTTTAGTACTTTGTTATGTAAAATTATTGTTATCAGTTATAGTTTCCCATATTTGCTGTTACAACATACCTATTTATCTTTATGGATGTAATTGAGAAATTTAAAAATTATTAAAAACATTATGCAGGCAATTTTTTTTGTGAAAAGTAACCTCACAATCTACTCGGTTTTCTTTTTAAGCCAATTTTTTATAATAGGCCGTAAAGTATTTATTTTTCTTATTTCATTTACCACATTTGTTGAATTCTATAAGAGAGAGTAGATTATAAGACAGCTATTAAAATATTAATTTGCCTCTCAAAAAAAAATTGTTACTTTCAGTGCATCATTATTTTCGAACTTTCCAATCACAGCCAAATTAAGATAAATACGAGTAGTAACAGGAAGTATAGCAAACGATAACTGTCACAATAATTTGACATACGAAATGACTAAATAACATGCTTATTATTTTATAGTTTACCGAAGCCGAAAATTGACATTTTAATAAAAATTCTGATTTAACGGCTTCAACAAAAACCTAAATATCATGTATTACACATTTTTGAAAAGTCCTCCATAGCGAAATGCCGCGACGTAGGTGTCCCCTTTAAAAACCACAACTTTACCTTATGCTTTTCGAAAATGAGCATATTTAGTAAAAACGTTCTATGCAAAATTCGGCATCAGAATTAGTTTTTACCGTCTCGATAGATACAAGGGGTGCTCAAAAACAAAGAAAGCTATGAATGTTCTGTATTGAATATCTTTTATGTCACAAAAAAAGTAGTACCATTACGTGCAAACCACAACGTTCTATCTTTACTAATATCTGCGATAACCCGCAGATACATCGAAATTTAGACACCATGTATAGTTTTTCGTTGACACGACGATAATTGCATCGCAAAACCGCAAAAGCCTTACCTAGAAATATTTAATTAAACCAAACTTACTTTAGTCCAAAAGTGTGGGAATCTTAAAGTTATCCGTCGCTTTTTTTTAAATAACTTTGGAAAGATCACACATTTTTGCACAAAACTTGTTATTTTTGGGTTTTCTAGTAATATTAAAATTCCTTAAACATTTTTAGGTATGTTATTGAGGGTGTTGCCTGCAACCCTTTCCTAACATTTTTATTCAAAACGAATACACTAAGTCGTAAACAGTAGGGACCATTTAACGTAAGCAAAGACCCGCAAACAACACTCTACAGTGTGGTCGTTTAAGTGTACAACAAATGGGAAACTTCTTTATTATTGGGTTCTCAGAAAATTTTACTCTTAACAAAAATTGGTGCATGTCCGATAACCATTTCAGGTGCACTTAGAATGGCTTCAAATCAAATAGGATACAAAAAAATATTTTGTAAACTTTACCCCGTATAATGATTTTTTTTACATTTAGGTATAACACCTTTTTAAATTAGCCACCATTAAATCACTTCTGGGCGGTTTTCATCACATTAAAGCAAATTTGTAAAATTTATTTAGATTTATATTTTTTTAAGTAACCATAAACTTCATGTTTGTTGCAAGGATACTACAAACAAATTTCAAATTACGCAAATATTCCTAAAAATGTGCCTACATAGTAAAAAACTAAAGACCATAGAAGTCGATCCGTGTGAAATAATAAAAAAATACAAATATTAATTGTATTTTGACTTGAAGCCATTCTCAGTGCACCTGAAATGATTATCGGACATGCACCAACTTTTATCAGAATAAAATTTTCTGAGAAACCTATAATAACGAAGTTTCCCATTTGTTGCACTTAATCGGCCACACTGTATATCAAATTTTTGAAGAAATTAAAATTTTTCACTTATAACATCCCTAGTGCTTAAATTATTACTGGACATTTTTTCGGCTCTGGATAGTTTTCAAAATATTCGTTACCGAGGAAAAATTTCCTGTTAATAACTTAAACTCGAGGGATATTCGGTAAGAAAATATCAATTGTCCCGGTGCTATAGGTAACGTAAACAATAAGGAGACTTCTAATTGGCTAAATATAAATATATGAAATTTTCGTCATAAAACACCGAAACACCAAATTTTGGGCAAAAATGTTTTTTCAAAGTTATTAAAAAATCGTAAAATTAGTTTAAACTTTGACACCCTGTGACGCGGTTATTATGAACTTATGGAGAAAGGTAAGTTTGGTTAGAAATATTTTTACATAAGGAATCTGAAACATAATATGACAGGCAATCATAATTAAAAAGCTAGTTGTGGTGAGTTATAAAATGAAATTATACCTAATAGGAAAATGTGGAATTAAAGGATGGGTTAATATATTATTAATTACAACAAAAATCAAGGTAGAAAGGACATCAACAAACCTGCGCCGTGCTTCTGTCGCCAAAGAACAATTCCGAACGGCAACAGCTCTCATCCATTTCCTAATAATAATTGTCACAATATGACATTAATGCTCGGTATTATAGGTTACGGTTAATTACAATCTTCAGCTTAAACTGTAACCTTGAATCCGAAGCTATAATATCCGGCATAAATTGTTCCGAATTATTTTGGTAAAAATTTAAAAATTCCATCAATGTCATGTAATAAATAATATCTTAAAAAAATAAAATACTCGTAACTTGACATCACCCATAGAAATCTTAGACAAAATCATGTAAGGTGACTTGCCACAAATCCAAAGAAGCAAGTCACCCGACCCTTAGGATAAAACCACGGCACTCGTTAAGGGTTATCCAAAAAGTATTGAATTTCTTGTAAAATTACCAAAATTAAAAAAATATATGAAATTAAACATAATACATAATATATAGATAAATATAGCTCGGCAAAATAGTAAAATATCACAAGTGCATTGAGGGTAATAGAAACCTCGCTCATAACAAAAATAAAAGCAAAAGCATTAAGCAAAAGCAAAGCGGTCTAAAAGCAAAACTAAATAATAAAGCAAAAAGCAGGGGTAGTATGGAGACAAAAGTAAAAAAGCATTGAACCAAATCAAACGGCCCAAAAAAATAGACACAACTCCAGTTATTATCGTAATGAACGTATAAAAAAAACGGGTTATAAAAAATTTTAATCCGCATAATTTTTATATTAATCACTAAACACATAGTTATTTGTGTATCTAGGTTGGAATGTAGGCGTTTAGCGTCCAACACTATATTACAGGCAGAGAGCGCTAAATGCTGTTTACGACCGAGATACATACAAGATTTTATACACGATCAATCAAACTTTACAACTAAAAATATTTTTGAATAAAATATATAAAACTTCCTATGACTCAAATTAAAACAATTAATTCAACGTTGGCAATACATTACATGCCACTGTCGGGTGGTGATCATCTTTGACATTTATATATTTAATGCACACGAGCGCTGAGGTCGCATTTTAGAGTCAGCGGGCGGTAACGTCCTGCTTTCCGCCCAAACCCCGGGGCGGTAAAGTGCACTTTAGGGCCCGATCGTGTATAAACGTATCTTAATTAGCATATTAAAATTTTCTAACCCAAAAAAATTAAAAATTATAAAAAACAAAAAACAGAAGAAAACATATAACAGTTATTAAAGCGGCAGGTTGTCTAGCTAGACACTTGCTTTAAAGCAACCTATTATGAAACAAATTAAAATAATCTCGTGTTTTTGACCAGTAATGATTAAAAAATGTTAATTTCGTGAAACTCGGTGCATTTAACTGTAATTTTAATATTCTTTAGACTTACTACAATGTATTTAACAATATTTTGACTAATTTGTTTGCAGTCAGTTAGATTTAGATATATCAATTTAAAAAACAAACGTCTGATATACAGGGTGAGTCGGGAGAAACGGACCAAACTCCGGGAGTGTATTATACAGGTGAACAAAAACATAATATCTGAAACAGCTACTCCATAAGGTTAATGAGAAGTAGAAAATCTTCTGGATTTAGTAGAAGAAGATGTAAAGACCAGCTCAAGAAAAATTGTTACTCAATTGCGAATTCCACAAAAAAGAGTAATAAACGCACTGCACGAGCAAGGCTTATATCCACACCATATACAGAGAGTATAACACCTAAAACCGGAAGATTATGCTACACGTATGGAGTTTTATCGGTGGATAAATAATAATCATCGTGTTGTATCGCGTATACTTTTTACGGATAAAGCAACATTCACCAGTGACGGTATTAATAATACTCGTAACTCTCATGTATGGTCAATCGAAAATCCCCACGGAACAGTCGAAAGTAGTTTTCAACATACGTTTTCGATAAACGTGTGGTGTGGTATCCTCGATATTAAATTAATTGGCCCTTT
Source organism: Polydrusus tereticollis (assembly GCA_963920685.1). Taxonomy (NCBI): domain Eukaryota; kingdom Metazoa; phylum Arthropoda; class Insecta; order Coleoptera; family Curculionidae; genus Polydrusus; species Polydrusus tereticollis. The sequence goes on from OY987332.1 coordinate 72,767,370, forward strand.
CATTTAGGAGAATCGCCTTACAGGAGACCACTACTGCGATTTTTTACAAAATGAATTACAAGGACTACAAGAAGATGTTCCTGTAAACATCAGTATGCAAATGCACTATCAGCACGTTGGAGCTCCTGCACTTTTCGCTCGTCAGGCCAAGCAACATGTGGACGAAAGATTTCCAGGGCGTTGGATTGGTCGCGGTAGTCCTATTAATTGGCCTCCAAGATCTCCAGACCTCACAGCACTAGATTATTGTTTATGGGGCTGGGTTAAAAATGAAGTGTAAAAAGGAATACTGCAGCCAATATTAAAGAAGACATGGTCCGTTCCTCCCGACTCAGTCTGTACACCATTAGTATTTCAATTTTATGGTAATAAAGCTAAAAGTCGAATCTAGATTTCTGATATTTCGTTTACTCTATTTACAAATAGAAGGACTAACTGACTAGATAACAATGACCACAATATTAGTACGTCCATGTTTTTAGTAATGTATGTTCCTAAGCTAATCCTTATCTATAGTAATCGGTTACATCCTTTTATCTAGCCTATCGTAAATGATAGAAGAAAATATCCAATCTCATATCCAATAGCCACTGATTGTGTTACACATACATTTTAAATACGATTAAGAAAGAAAAAAAACAGAAATCAACCGATCACCAAAAATACAGATAAGCATAAGAAGAAACAAAAGAAAAATATATTAAAATGGCAGTCCAGTAAGTCCAATCTGTAACTATAAGGCCAGTAAACATAGAGGTGGCTCCACAGTCTTCTCTAATCGTATAAAACAATCATATTAGCAAATAACCTTTGGCTTAACATATTTCTTTGAACGAATAAAATCAGTATTTGCATTATACAAATCTAAATTAACTCTAAAACATTTAAGATCCTGAAACAGAACCACGTGACTGGATAAAACTAAACCAAACAAATGAAATAGATCAAAAACTAGAGATTTTTCAAAAACACGAATCACATAAATGATAGAATTGGTGTAGGGTTAGTGTGGATCGACGTAGCTCGTCCCAGTTTTTGGATAACCCTGCAATTAATTAGTGGCTGTGCTACACCAGGCAATATAGTAAAGGGAACTAAGGCAAAAATATGACCATGTGTAACACGCCTTAAGAGCAACATCATATCTGAGCCAGCTTTGTGGCTAGCTGGCTGGCAGGCTGCAGTACCAAAAATTTTGACTTTTCTTTTTTTAACGCAATTTTAGGGGCAAATTTTGTTACACTTTTCCCGGCCGATTAATTTTGAAGATGACTCAGATATGATGGCGTTTGACTGTGGCGAGTATTCGACTACTAGCGCGCTTGTTAGTTGCTTAAATTTTAATCACAAAAGAACGCCCTTTCTAGCTGTCTTTTGAACTATTTTTTTTATTCATTCATACCACATGCATAGTCGAAAAGTAGCGTATGTATTAACAATGGAACTAAATGTAGGTACGTATACTTTTTTTGCAACGATAAAAACAAAAAACATGTGCGTTATTAACACGTATTGTCGCAACAAAATGACCCATGATCAATCAGCATACGACTTAAACGATGCCAGTTCGCACATGCGCTGTTAAAATTCGTAAATTCATTTATGGTTTAAAATCATTTTAGAACATATGCAGGATGTATGCTAAGAAAGAAATGTTCCAGATTAAGTTATATCAATGTAGAATATTAATGTCAATATTTTGCGCGACGTTCCAGGAAACAGAGAGCGGTATTTAGAGTTGTGAATGAATGAATAATTGAAAATGCCGGTCTGTGCTGCGCAGAACATCACCCAACCAAACGCGCGGTATATTGTCTTTTAGTCAACGTCACAAAACATTTGCTCTAGTTTATATACTTGAAACAGGTATCTTTAAGTCCAGTGAACCGATATAACAACCTGTTAAAATAGTCAAGATGATTGGTCTTTCCAAAACACCGATAATTTAAAAATGCTGTTAAATAAGCCATCTGAATTTAAAAGTACCAGCTTGCAAATCGAAAAAAGTATTGTCAGTAGTTGCGATGGGTTTGCGTGTGCTTGCGTTACAGAGTTAGTTGCTAGTCGATACACCGCCACAATCAAAAACCGTGTTTAACCTTAGATTCAGCGATTTGCAAAAGTTCTTTGAAATTAGTTAACAGAAAACTTTGTTAGTCAAGCCAAAGGTTTAAAAAAATAACTTGGAAAGCAACTGTAATATTAGTTAATAAATATAAAGGTTAACTGTGTAAATAAGTACAGCTAAAAACCTAACATTCGTGATCAGTGTTAGAAGAATTCGATAGAATACAATGCTACAGTTTTTGATGTAAGCAATAAAGTAACACATTTTAAACATTTTGACACTGTTCATTTAAACCACACCACACTTATATAAATAACTTTTGCAAATCGCTTACTTATATCTCAGAAAACAAAGGAAAGAAAACGGTTGTCTCGTCAAAAAAAAACGCCAAGTTATTTATCTCCCCACACTGATAGTAAATGTTGCTATAATATGTACTAATTATGATTCAATTTGTTACTTTGGTTCAGGACTATCTTGATGGTAATTCTATGCATAAAAGGTAATCCAACCACAAGTTAGGACAACTCACTTTCTTTTTTTAATGGATACCTCTATTTTTTATACGCCATTTTTAAATTCTGAATAAAATTTCAAACATATATTTTATGTAACGCGTCCTATTATATCCAAATTAATCTATGTGAGAGAAAATCGATATTTCGATTATACAGATGAGTTTTTTATTATTACTTGTGATGGTTGTCTCTTGTTTTTAGTATTTTTGTTTAAAGTCAAAAGTTTGTCAGGTTATTTTGATAATTTTATAATTTAAAAAAATGGCGCGCAAGCAAAAGAGAACGAGTATTATTGATAATTGGTTATGGGGATAAGATGCGCATACAAATGGAAGTTTGCGAGCTCTTTAATAAGAAGTACCCTCGCAAAGAAGCGATTTATCGATTTACCGTCAGCAAAATGGAAAAATATAGGCGGTCTGTGTGCGAGAAGATACACACACACGGTTAACTGTGCTATTGTCGGTTCAATAAAATAAACATAAGGCGAACAGTACAAACTACGGAACGTTCGCCCTAAAGAATTTAAAAACAAATGGCACCCATACAAAGTCCAATTGGTTTACGAACTCAATGAATACGGTCCAAACAGAAAAGTTCAATTTTGCGAGATGCTGATGGAATGTATAATGAAATGAATAATATATAATTCCCCGGTCGATTTTTTTCCCATGAATATAACCCACGGTGAACGATTCAAATAATATACATACATATATTTAGTCCATATACTGAAAGTATTTTTTCGAGCAAATTGATTTAGTTAAATGAACAATTTATTTTTTACATGGAAACTAGTTTGAAGAACACAATACAGGGTGCCCAAGATAAGGAGGGCCTCTATGGGGATCTCGGTTATGGTAAGAGCTACAACTTTGATTAAATGGGGAAAAAGTTGCGCAATCAGAGGACTAATAATATGGCATAAAAAAAGTTTTAGTAATATTTGTAAGTTTTGAGATATTAAATAAAAACTGATATTTTGGATTTTTGATTTTATTTTTCTTTGGCGTTATTATTAAAGTTAGAGCAAAACTGACAAAACTCTCTCACAGCAACTTGTTATGAACTTAAAGATTACATCGCAATTTTTTTTATACGACGTTTCGTTTCCAAGCAAACACCATCAACTTCATTTTTTCTAATACGGCCCTGATTTCTTATTGTCAAATTTTGAGAGCATTTTTTATTCTTAATTCAAAGATGTACCAGACAATGTTGTTTAATTACGTTTCGAGCCTTTTTAACCATCTTTATGAAATTTTCAGGGTCCGGACCTGGATCCTAGAGTGTTGCATATGCTTTTTCAGCTTTTTTAATTAAACCTTACGATACTGTTTAAAAAAAAATAAAAACTTCCTGGGTTTATTTTCTTTTTGAAACAACACAAATCTACGCTGTTGCAAACTAAGTATTGTTCTTTTCCCAAATTAGCGAAGTAGGCATTGGAAAAAAAATGAGTAGGTATGGTGTCAGACAATTTGGCATTACTTCAGTTGAACTAAATATGGCAGGTTATTATTCAAATGAAGAAAAATTTGATATGTTATCATGTTTTATTTTAAGCGGAGAAAATTGTAATGTAGCGGAGCGGATGTATTTGGACAAATATCCGGAAAGGAGACAACCAGCTAAACGGACTTACAGTAAGTTAGTAACTAACCTTAAAGAACACGGTGCATTTAAAAAAACCATGCTCTCCCGAAAAAAAAATAGTAACCAGGAAAAGGTTTTCAGCGTATTATTAGCTGTTACTGAAAACCCTGGAGTATCAACTAGAGAAATTGATGAAAATGTAGGCGTAGCGAAATCAACTGCTCAATTTATTTTAAACAAACAAAAATTTCACCCATATAAATACAGAATTTGTCAAGGACTGAGGCCAGGTGATGCAGAAAGACGTCGATCATTCTGCGAATGGTACACCAGAAAATGCCACGAAAACATAAATTTTCCTTACCAGATAATTTGGTCTGATGAAAGCATGGTAAATCGAAACGGGATCTTTAACAGAAAAAATGTACATTACTGGTCTAAGGAAAATCCACGTGTATTCAAAGAATCAAGACACCAATACCGTTTCGGATTTAATATGTGGGCTGGAATTTTGGGAACAAGAATAATAGGACCTTTTTTCTATCAACATAATTTAACATCTGAGCATTACCTGAATTTACTCCAAAATGACCTAGAGGAGGCTCTGGATAATTTACCTCTGGCAGAACAACGCGACACTTGGTTCCAGCAGGAAGGTGCACCTGCACATAATTCAAGGGTAGTTAGAGAGTACATTTCAGCAAGATTTCCAGAAAAAAGTATCAGCACTTATTCTGTAACACCCTGGCCGGCGCGTTCCCCAGATTTAACCCCGCTTGATTTTTTCCTTTGGGGATATATCGAGAATTGTGTTTATAAGCAGAATTTTGAAACAGAAGAAGAGCTTAGACAACTAGTGCTTGCAGCCTTTCACAGCGTAACGCCACAAATGTTAACTAATGTCCTAAATAATACAGTTTTAAGTTCCTATTTATGTTTGGAGAACGACGGAAATCACTTTGAACACCTTTTGGAAAATTAATTTTTAATGAGTTAATGTTAGTTTTATTTCAATTAATTAAAGTTTAATTATTATGGGTTCGGAATCAGTATTTTACAATGTTAAATAAATAATTAAAAAGCTATTATGTAATTTTATTATTTTTTTTTTAAATTCATAATGAAACTAAAAAGATTACGTTGTTACCTTCTACATCCATCATTTTCATTTTTTTAATTAAAAAAGCTGAAAAAGCATATGCAACACTCTAGGATCCAGGTCCGGACCCTGAAAATTTCATAGAGATGGTTAAAAAGGCTCGAAACGTAATTAAACAACATTGTCTGGTACATCATTGAATTAAGAATAAAAAATGCTCTCAAAACTTGACAATAAGAAATCAGGGCCGTATTAGAAAAAATGAAGTTGATGGTGTTTGCTTGGAAACGAAACGTCGTATAAAAAAAATTGCGATGTAATCTTTAAGTTCATAACAAGTTGCTGTGAGAGAGTTTTGTCAGTTTTGCTCTAACTTTAATAATAACGCCAAAGAAAAATAAAATCAAAAATCCAAAATATCAGTTTTTATTTAATATCTCAAAACTTACAAATATTACTAAAACTTTTTTTATGCCATATTATTAGTCCTCTGATTGCGCAACTTTTTCCCCATTTAATCAAAGTTGTAGCTCTTACCATAACCGAGATCCCCATAGAGGCCCTCCTTATCTTGGGCACCCTGTATATGCAAATTACTATTTATTTCAACTAATCATTCATACATAAGAATTCCCGCAGTATTGATTTTTCTGTGAAATTCCTTCCATGAAATAAAAAAAAATCAGGACGAAAAACAATTCACGTATAATTCCCGTCTTCGAAAAGGATTGCATTTTCAGATGAGGTCATGTTTCGTCAAAATGGATGTTAAGTAAACAAAACCGGCGGTAATACTCCATGCTGGATAATGGATGTCATTCGATATTCTCAAAAAGTTAATGCTTGGGCCGGCATTGTTGAAAACTAAATTTTGGGACCTTTTGGTATTGACGAACTTGACTGGTGAAAGAAGTTTTAGACAATGATCGAGTACCAACTTGCCACGTTATACCAAAATCCAGAAGATCTTCATGCACCGAACAATTTTTCTTGATATCGATATCAGCAAGATGGAGCTCCGGGCCATTACACCCGTCCCTTGCATGATTAAGTTAGTTTTTCCTGAACGATGGATTAGCCAACGAGGTTCAGTTAAATAACTTCCGTATTTGAAACCTTTAATAAATTATCAAGTCTAAGGTCTGTGTTTACCGACTAAACAATATCAAAAATAAAGAATAGGATAAAACGAACGAGATCGATAAAATATTATGGAGTTAATAAGGTTATGCAGGAATTTCTAGGGCACTGTGGGAGTGATTTTCAACATTTGGCAATATATATTTTATTTAATTTGGCACTTTATTGTATTTTGGTTAATAATTACAAAGGCGATTTTTAAACTTAAACCGAATTTTCTCGCAAACAGTTAAATTTAGGTATAGAACCTGATCCATGAAGTATGTTTAAAATTTATAGAGAATTCAAAAATTAAATTTAAAAAATAAGGGACTCCAATTAAAACAATTAAGCGAGTAGACCCCCTAACTAGTTTTTGGGCCAACCTTAATAAATCAAATAGTTTTTAAAAAACCGCAACAAAAATTAAAAATTGACGGGCTCGAGCATTTTCTCGAAAGAAAAAAAACACTTAAATTTTCAAAAAATTTGTCCCAATCTTTACGATCTCACTGTAAAAATAAATATGTTTCGCTTAATAATCCGGATGAACCTTATTTTGCATTATCGGGGGAAAAAGGCATTATTCGTAAAACTTTTTGCCTATTCTGAAAATTCTACAGCCATAATTAAAAATGGCATACAGGGTTCTTAAAAATCAGGAAAATATGAAAATAAGCCCATAATAAAGGAAAGTAAATATCTTATCGGAAAAAGGTTGAATTAAAATTGAATTGAACTGATTTGAAATTAATTGAATGTCAAATACTATTTATAAAAATGTATATGACCAACTTTGATGCCAAACGATTTTTGATGGGACAACCGCGCCTCTCCCGAAACTTAACGGGAAAAAATCATCGTCACCCACCAGCTGTGCAGGCGATCGGCCTTGCGCGCCGCGACCGCTACCCCCTCGAGCCACCGGGGGCGCTGATGACGGTGTCGCCGCGGGCTGCTGATAATCATAGTAATAGTCCTGCTCATACCGGTAATAGTCATCGTAATATGGGTCGCTGTAGCCGCCTCGATAGTCCCCATAACCGTAATAGTCATAATCGTAATCTACAAAAGAGGTAATTTGCTACTACTGGCCAGTACTACATCTGCTGTATTTATATTATAAAAATACATTACCAGTAACATGACAATTTGGTCTTTAAATAAAAAAAAATGTTAACAAAAACTATATGTTAGTAAAAGAAAAATAATGATGTAATACTTTAAAAAAACGCCCACTTAAGCCAACTGAACAATTTTAAATGTAAAATCCGGACAGTAATTGTTTCTACTGTAGGACTTTGCGCAGTATAGTATTGCTTTATTTTGGGCCTGTTTTTCCCTTATAAAATTAACTAACTAAGCCAAAACTCATCATCTAAGGAAATACTATGAGCATGCCGGGAAAAGTTGTTTAAATTTTGAAGACTTTCTCCAAAACAATAAAATAAAAACTCTATCAAATTACGAGCCGATTTTGCTCCACATTTTTAAACTACCAAACTACGTTAAAATCTATGAATCAAACCTAAACTATAATTTTATCCTGTGATTGCTTAAATATATTTGTTTAAAAGTTTAAAATTAAATACACAATCTGTTTATTGCCAACTGGCAGATGCCGTAAACAACGATGACGCGCGATTCTGGCGTTCGAGCTCTGCTATTGGTCCCGCGGCAATTTAACTTTTGACGGTACCAACAGCAAAGCTCAAACGCCAAAAACTGTACGTCATCATTATTTATCGCCGCTAGCAGTTTGTAATAACCAGATTTTAGTCTACATTAAATGCCCTGCAGTGTCCCAAGGATATTTAAAACTTTATTCACATTTGATGATCATTGCAGGTGTAATGTAAGTGCAATGTATGGTACTGCATTCCTAGACTTGCAGGTTGAATATTAATGACCAAAACTAAAAATTGGCAACTCGACTTAAAGTTAGATTCTGGTACAGATTTCATTTTAAATCAAACAGTTATATGGTTAGAATCAGTCAAAACCAATGCAGGTACTTGTAATTGTAATATTTATTAACATTTGCCTAATATCGTCGTTTTAAACTGCTAGTAAATGTCACATTAGATCAGACGCATTCACAAAGTTTGAACCTAAAAATGCTGCATGAACATATTTAACAGGAACTAACTTAGAGAGCTTATTTACACCCAAAACCCAGTAAGAGGCATGTAGAATCTTAAACTAACCACAGGATAAAATAAAAATAAAATGTTACTCTTAAGTTTCTTACAAATTCAATTAAATCATTTTCCTTCCCTGCACCACAGCTCTGTACGGTAGGGAATGTGGGAGGAATAAAGGAACAATAGTACTTACCTTTCTTGATCCATAACTGAGAAAGCTTTCTTATGATTAAGTTGGGACGACAGAACAATGTTAACTCTATTAAGTAATATACAGTTGTGGAAAAGGATTATAGACAAAATACGCATGCATGTTAAAAACAGTCGAAGGCCGCGTGCAATATGCTGATTACGTTTGCCCTTTTGCCTGTTGCGGTGCCCCGGCTGATAATTGGTTACGTATTTGAGTAGTTACTTTCTGTCGTTACGTGCTTCGTCAAAATACCAAGCTACGTAAATTCTGTCATGAACGCATCCTAAATGTATCTTTGAATCGGAAGCGAACACAGCTGGAACTTTAGCCCTTTATACTAGACTGCAGATTTATTGGTAAACGTGAATACAGCCCTTAGAACAGTAGATATATCTCAAAAGCGCTTAAAATATCTGAGACGAGAGAGACAAAACTCATGAATGATAACTGTATTTTAGTTCGCAACAGCGGTTGTAGCAGTCAAAAGGGCTTCACGTACTTCCTAGAGATTGCAAACCATCTTCGAGGATGTGACACTCCCATAAAATCAGTTATGACCCTCAAAACTGTTTTAAGGGATCATCACTGCAACTTTTAATAATTTTTTTAGGAATGTTTTTCATTAATTGGGTAAAGAAACCCTAAATATTTCAATACCTCGCAACATAGGGCGTTCGCTTAGCTCGAGGACTGAGTACCAATGGCCATGCCTCCCTCCAGTAAAATCGTAAATATATTGTTGTGCAGGTTTCGGACTTTAATCACAAATTTCCTTTTAGACAATGATGCCAAAATTGAAAAAAAAAGCAGAAGAATGTGAGTAGTTTCTTATGCTACGTTCGGTTTTCACATGAGTGTGGTGTAGAGCGAGTAGACAGGGATCAAGTGAAATACGGGCGCTATGAGCACAAAGGGACAAACGAGCGGTTTTTTTTTTGACATTTCATTTCGCTTCGCACATAACCCTACTTATTACTTTATAAAAGTTGTCTAATTTTCTATTGCCAATGCATCTATTCTAAAATGAATGTAAATGTATTAAATGAAATTGCTAATGCTGGGCAATACTTCACATTTATGGTTGATAGCGAGTGATGATGATCCTTAGTAAGTTGATATTTTTAATTGTGTGGTTAGGTTAAGTATTAGCAGAGCACCAGCACAGGTACCTTCCATTTCCCATTTCTTTACCAAAAACTCCAATCGTTCGCTCCCCAAACTTCGAGCTAATAAAGAAACCTCCGAGCACTTGAAAAAGACATTAAACGAGCGTGATTGAGCGTGCACCGAGCGCATTTTTGGAATAAACGAACGGTAAATGAGTTATCGGAGCGCACAGATGTGAAAATCGAACGCAGCTTCAATTATACCAAAACCCAAAGGAGAATATTTGTGCTGTATCGTAATTTACCTAAGTTTAAACGGAACATAGGAGCTCAGGTGCAAATTTTAAGCCAACAGCGTATATAAACATTTTAAAAGTTGTTAACAAAAATACTATGCTCAATATTTCAATTGAAATTAGGGTTATGATGTATTAATAAGACAACTGTCACAAGGATATTTAATTCTAATAAAGCAAAAATGTTTTAGATCATATAATGCATTTTACTGTTTAAGCAATATATGATTTAACATCGCAGAAAAACTATTTAACTATTTAACAGCAATCAGCAGCGATAAATGACGGAATGTTATGCGAACAATTAAATCAACAAAAGTTTAACTGTATTCGATCTTGCAGAACGTTGTAAGATTTTTTTGCGAATTTCGCCCCTTTGCGAGAAACTCTTTTATTAATACGGCATTCATATTGAGGGTCAGTTTCCCACGAGATAAAACAGGTTTACATTTATTAATCTTTTTCAATTGATGGTAATTTGTTATCTGCTGTCAACCAGTTTTGTGCCTAACATAGCGGTCTTTAAGTTTTTTCACTGACAAATATATAAAAATATATTTTGTGTTTTATTAAATATAGCTTTTCTCACTTTAAAACATTTTTAGTCGATTTGGAAAGCTACAGTTTAAACTCTACTTCTGGTTGGAATTATAGGTATAGTGACAAAAATTAATAAAACTATAATTGAGGTAAATTGTAAGATAATAAATTACTATTATGTTGATTAAGAGCCCTATTTGCAATTTGTATATAAATTGTAGCTGGTGTTAATAGTAGAATAGATAGAAAGTGATAGTTACACGTTTTTATCACCACACATTAATTTTATCCTTTTTAGAATTTAAAATAAAATAAAACCCCATTACACAAAATAAAATCGAACTTTCAACCCTATGCTGGAGACCGCCCGTTCTACTAATAGCTGAAACTTGGAACAGGCAAAGCTTAAGGTTTAGGAGAAAAGTTTATCTGTGCGCCAAAAAAACTTTCCGAGGAGTATCTTTAAAATATATTTCTGCGGTCAAAGAAATTCTACTTTTTGTGCATTTTATACCCTTGGTCTCTCCACTTCAAAGCAGGAAAACGTGACGTACAGTCATTTTCACAAAATAGTTTTTAAATTGGTGTATTCAAAGTATCCAAAATCTATTCAAAATGTCGTAGAGAGGAACGTATTAAAACAATTTTAAACTTCATCCGATGAATGTATTTACAAGGAAAGGTCGCTAACGTTGCCACTTTTAATTCTGATCATCCAGTCTTGTTCAGAACAACAACGGTTTCATTAAAAAAATATGTAACCACTAGATGTAGCTTGAGGTCCCACCAAAAAAACGCAACTGATACTAAATGAGAAGTTCAACATAGAAGTTTGCTTGGCTATTGAAAAAAATCCAACAACTGTTCTTAATTAGCTTGTAGAATGTTTTCAAAAAATCTAAAGTAGTGTTTACAAAGCAAATAAAAACAAGAAAGTCTTTTGCATAATGATTATTTCCTTGTCGAGTTTTGCGAATGGAACGAATTAACAACGATCAAACAATAACAAATAAAATATCGGATGTACGGCAGTCAACAAACAAAATACGAGAATATGAGCGAAAGAAAATCCTTACATAATTCAGAAAACGCATATACAAAAGGCTGAAAGCAAAATTCGTAGAAGATAATCTGAATACCGAAAAATATTTAGAACTGCTTTTGCACCACGTTATTGCAAACATGCTTATCAAAATTTTTCAACCAGCAGCTGTCACAGAGTTGTTGAATACAATGTTATCAGGTCGGTGGAGTCTCGATATTTGGCCTTAAGATACCGTTCATTAGGGTGGTCTCGAAAGGATTCGCTATTGTTAGAGCAGATCAAACAATGTAGAAGAGTTTTGTAACAGTATTATCAAGGTTTTGTGTAAAATTATTCCCCGGCAGTTCCTGAATGCCCCAGGACTGCTCCCGTATATATAGTTTTTATGATATAAACGTAATTTTTTAAATGGGACACCCAATATATTATGATTTGAAATTATAGTTCTCATCATTCTAATCACTTTGATATAAGGTTATAGGGGTCAGTGAAAAAAATAATACCTATATAAAAGTAAAAGCTTTGGAAACAAAACTAGTATTACTAAAAACTACAACATCCAAAGCAAACTTTCATAACCACGTAATTTATTAGTTTGTATTCAGGTCTTCAAGAAATGTCATAAAATCATAATATACATACAGGGTGTCCAAGATAAGGAGGGCCTCTATAGGGAACTCGGTTATGGTAAGAGATACGACTTTGATTAAATGAAGAAAAAGTTGCGCAATTAAGGGACTAATAATATGACACACCGACAGTTTTGGTAAGACGTTTAAGTTTTAAATTATTAAAAAAAAACTGAAATTTTAGATTTTTAATTTTATTTTTTTCCTGGGTTAATATTAAAGTTAGAGCAAAACTGACAAACTTTCTCACAGCAACTTTTAATGAACTTAAAGATTTCATCACAATTTTTTTTATGGCCTTTCGTTTCCAAGCAATCACCATCATGTTTATTTTTTCTAATACGGTCGTGATTTTATATGGTCATTATCGTTTAATTACATTTCGAACCTTTCTTTTAATTGATGGTGATTGCTTGGAAACGAAACGTCATAAAAAATTGTGATGCAATCTTTAAGTTCATTAGAAGTTGCTGTGAAAAAGTTTTGTCAGTTTTGCTCTAACTTTAATATTAACCCAGGAAAAAAATAAAATTAAAATTCCAAATTTCAGTTTTTTTCTAATGACTCAAAACGTAAGCACCTTATCAAAACTTTTGGTGTGTCATATTATTAGTCCCTTAATTGCACAACTTTTTCTCCTCTTAATCAAATTTGTTATCTCTTACCATAACCGAGATCCCCCTCCTTATCTTAGGCACCCTGTATATAGAGTGTCCCATTAAAAAAAAATATGTTGTTCTTTAGTTTTCGTACAGTCTTCCACCAGAGTTTCGGTTGGCCATCCTATACATTTTACGATAGTTATTAAGCTGACCTAGGGAATCCTAAACTTTATCTGTTTAAAGTTTCAGCTATATCGATACAGTAGAAGAGGTCCCACCAACATAGGCTTGAAAATTTAGCACGCAAAATCCCATGACCCGAGTGTTAAAGAAACTCCTTTTAGTGTAGCTTATAAAGCCATTCTGACAGACATACTTTGAAGAAACTTTGGTTAAAAACATTTCTGAAAACTAATGCGCCGATAAACCTAAGATAGATACTAAATTGGGGGTCTTATATTCGCCTACAAATACAAAGATACATTTAGAAGGCTGTTACGACAGAATAAAACATATTAATTGTTAATAGAAAAATACGCACAACCTGTTGAAAAAAAATTAACTTCAGAAGGCGTAGCAGGGTGAGGCCAATTTGTTCATTTATATTATTTCGCCCGGTAAAAAAAACAAAGTTTCATCATGATTTATTGGACGAGTTTTAGGAATTTATTAAGATTTTACGTTAAAATTTGGAAAAGTACTTAGCTTACTTCTTAAGAATAGCAAATTTTGCAAAAAGAAAATAAGGAATATGTTTGATGAATCGAAAATATATTTGAATTTGCCTTGGCAATAATTTACGCAAACCTTTGTATGAACAGGGTATCCCACTAAGGTCGGCAAGGTACGATATTATTAATGCCATAAACGTTACGGGATTTTTTTTTATTAACTAAATAGACCAAAGAAATTGATATAAAACATTTTTAAGTTTCTAAAATGATCGCTAGGTGGCGCAATTACTAGGATATAACTTAAAAATCTAATTTTATCAGATCATAGCTACGCTAAGGTACTGTTTTAATGACGGAAATAAACAATTCAATAATTTTTGAGAAAAATTGTTTATAATACTTTTTTTATATATTTGGTATAAGGGTGGGGAAAGCTTGTGAACAAAATATTTTTCTAATTTGCTATGTCTTCCATAATATGCTTTATCCAAATTTAATCGGCTTAGGCTCATTTGATAGACATTTTTACACATATTAATAAAACGATTTTGATCGTGGTCGCTAATACACACCGCGTCTTCCAGGTGGCACTGTTAAGGTAAGATTAAGTTTTTTCGAATTTTCGTAATAAAATTAAATGGTATTATGTATTTCTTTGTTGTTTGTAAAGAGCACAAAAATAGCTATATTTTGCGCAAACTGTTATTTGATATCTGTATTCGTTTTCTAGTTAATTACAATAACTATTTTAATTTTAAAAATTAATGTTTACTGTTAAACGAAAGTGTATAGGTTCTCTTGTCAATCTTGTCATAATCTTTCATCAATTTAGTAACAATACCAATAGGAGTATTGAAGAAAGATTACTTAACAACTAAACTTCAATAACGTAAAGTTACTTTTATTCATAAAATTAGGGAAAAAAGCGAATTACATTTTAAATTGTTCGCCTTAGAGATGGTACTTTCATCTACGGATAGCGCTATTCGTCGAATAATGCCTGTGGAAACAATTGTCGACAGAATTTAAACTATAGCAATTATTCTGAAAATAAAGATATTCGGACGTGAAAGTACCGAGCCTTAAAATAAAATAATTCAATGCTATTCGTAGAGTAATTTTTTATCTATCTTTACTTTAAACATGAACCGTGTAAACAAAGTTTTGCCAATCCTGCTGATTGTTAGACAACTTTCATGTGACATTAAATTGACATTTATTTTGTGTATTTAAAGTTTGGTAAATTATTTCAAAATTTCTAAAAGTCGTTTCCTTCCCTTTGAAGATTTCACTTATAATATACTATTATAATAGCGCTTAAATTAATACTGGAAAGTTTTTGGAGGTAGCGAATTTTCAAAATAAAATAATTTTATGGAAGAAGTCTCACAAACAAGTTCTCAAAAATGAATGAACTTTTTATTTCCGTCATTAAAAAGATAGCGATTATCTGCTGAAACTTCACTTTTTAGTTTTATCCTAGTAATTGCGCCCTCTAGCGGCCATATTGGAAACTTGAAAATATTTTACATCAATTTCTTTTCGTCGATACGATATTACGTTAAAATAATAGTTATTTACGATATAAGTGTTGTAAAGATTCATATTACAACACGAGATGTTAAAGTTGTTAAACGAGGCGTCAGCCGAGTTTAATCAAACATCGAGTGTAGTTATATGAATTTACAACAAGAATATTGTACAAAATTTTATCTACTTTCATCTATGAATAAAAATATTTGGCAAAAGGCATTTTTAAAAATAAAAATGCACCTGCTATTAAAAATCGTTTTGTAAGGGCATCTATTACAGCACTAGTGCTGTAATGGCATCTATTACAGCACTAGTGCTGTAATAGATGCCATTACAAAACGATTTACAGAACTGTAAAATTCATATTACTAAATGAAAGTAGATAAAATAAGTTAATAATACGATTCATACATGAACATCAGCACCAAAATGACTTTTTGCATCTGTAATAGTTATTTACGATATAAGTGTTGTAAAGATTCATATTACAACACGAGATGTTAAAGTTGTTAAACGAGGCGTCAGCCGAGTTTAATAAAACATCGAGTGTAGTTATATGAATTTACAACAAGAATATTGTACAAAATTTTATCTACTTTCATCTATGAATAAAAATATTTGGCAAAAGGCATTTTTAAAAATAAACATGCACCTGCTATTAAAAATCGTTTTGTAAGGGCATCTATTACAGCACTAGTGCTGTAATGGCATCTATTACAGCACTAGTGCTGTAATAGATGCCCTTACAAAACGATTTACAGAACTGTAAAATTCATATTACTAAATGAAAGTAGATAAATTATTTTAATCAATTCCATGGGTGTGTAGGTGTACTCATTTTAACTTTCTATCATCATTTTGACATTTGAAATGTCAAAAAATTTCCACTTATTAATTCCATGGAAGTTGATGGGAATATGAAAAATTTTTGATAATTGTCCCGTTGCGATAGGTAACGCAAACAAAAAGGAGACTTCTAATTGGCTAAGTATAAATATATGAAATTTTCAATTAAATTTGATTTTTCCACGTTAAAAGTTTCAACTTTACGTTATTGATTGCAGTTTAGTTGTTAAATAATCTTTACATTTTTGCCTTTGAATCAACTTCTATTTTGGATTAAGGGTGAGAATAGAGACAAATGCAAGCATTTTAATAATAATTATGTTATTATTGTTGTTACCAAATTGATGAAAATTGTTGACAAAAGAACTTTTACATTCCTTTCGTTTAACGGTAAACATTAATTTTTTTAATTCAAATAAATATTGGTAAATAATTCGAAAATTAATAAAGATAAAGATTTCACCAGCTTCCTCCAACCCTATTATCGGATACAAAAAAAGTCTTACAAACAAGTTCTCAAAAATGAATGAACTTTTTATTTCCGTCATTAAAAAGATAGCGATTATCTGCTGAAACTTCACTTTTTAGTTTTATCCTAGTAATTGCGCCCTCTAGCGGTCATATTGAAAACTTGAAAATATTTTACATCAATTTCTTTTCGTCGATTTGCTTAATAATTTTTTTTTCCGAGGCCGTAAGGTTTATGGCTTCCATAATACCGTACCTGGCCGACCTTAGTGGGGTATATTAATTAATCTAACTAAATTCAAAAGGCACATTACAGATTACTTGAAAAACTTTTTAAAAATCGCACTAAAAATGAATTAGTAAAGCTCACCCTGCACAAGCATCCTATTAAAGAATATTGTTTGCGCTGAAAGAATAAAGTTAGGCACAAATGAAAACACAACACAGTCCTAGCCGGCTTGATGTTTTAAATATTATAACCAGGTTAATTCATAAATATAAAAATTATATATATTTTGAACACTAACGCTAAACCTAGAATTTTTTTAAAAAAGATAATTAACTTTGTTTCAATCGCAAAAACCTAAATAAAGTCATAAATTAAGAGAGATCTATTTTATTTCTCTTGTCAAAATATGAGTTTACTATTTTGTATAAATATCATACCAGTTATTTCAGTTAAGCTGTACCTACCTATTTAATTATTAATTAATAAAACAAAACTTATGTCGCCTTTTTGAAATCGTGTTCTTCTTCTCTAATACAATATTAAACCAGTTAGTGTCCTAATTTAAACCATATAGAGCGCGTTCGAAATTTGTGATGACACAGTACTGTGATCTTGAAAGCTATAACAGATAGAAATTCCATTTTAGTTAGTAGTATATTGGCGTTTGTGGATCAGTTTTGGTTCTATTGGTTTTTGAGATAATTCGAAAAACTAAAAATGTTCCTATCAATAAGTTATGCCACGCGTTTTTTTATTTATTTTAGCCCTAAGAAAATATTTCAAAAACCAAAAGAATTGGAATCGATCCACAAGCACTAATAAAATACTAAAAATTTCCGTTTTTGACGTTCTTTCTATCTCTTATGGTTTCCAAAATCGCAATGGCCAATTTCGGACACACTGTATAATATAACCTTATGTCTGAGTTTAAACACAAAATTAATTGCTAAACACAAACTTTTTGAACAAGTAATGTTTAAACACATATTTAAAGCTTAAACAAATATGGTGACAAATTAAAAAAAAAATGAGAATATTATTGTTAGTACTTTTAATGAAATGAAGAACAAATATTGTTAAAAATTACTTAAATCACACAAACAGACTAATTTAACTGATTTGATGGTGGTGTAGGTAGACCTAACGGACACAACAGTGGATATACTAAGTGACACAGGAAGTTGTCCGGCCCACTACACATTAGTCCGCAATATCTTTAAATAAATGCTTAAAAATTTCAGAAAATTATCGTGAATGAATTATCACCTTTAAGAAAACCACACCTCAAATCTGCTTAAAACCGGATTAACTGGAAATTACATCGACTTGTTGCTATTTTAAATAAAGTCTAAAATTATAATTCCAAAATTAGGTACATTCTACCAAGAATTGGTCGTGTTCATCAGAACGTAGAGCTCGAGAAGTGCTACTTCATATCGGGTAGTTCTCATTCACACTTGCTGAGCGATATTACGGTACCAAATAGCGCTAGTTACTCGAGCGCTATGTTGTGATGAAAGCGACCATTTTCTTTTCAATGACATATTGACATGTTCGCATTTATTTGAAACAGTTTTTGTAAAGAAAATTCACCAAGTAGGCTAAAATAAACAGTTTAAAGGTGCCCATAGCTTTAAACGTCAATCAAAATGTTCTATCTGAGGAGTTCATGGTCAACTTGGTTTTTAAGAAAACTTAAAATAAATGCGATTGTCATTGGAATAGAAATATAGGAAAAAAAATTGTAAATTGATCGTTAAAGATCTATGGTTTCTTTAAAAGATGACAATTTATCCCCATTTATAACCTCTCAAGTTTACATTTTAAAAATTATGGAAAATATGTGGGGACAGTACGCTGTGCCACACAGAATAATGTATGAAAAATAACGCAAAATAATCTTTATTAGGGATTATAAAATTGGGACGTACACGCTATAATTTAAGCATACTTAGAAAACCTTAAAAACATGACAAAAACACTTATTATAAACATGTACTACTAAACTGTTAAGTACACAGTTACACTTTTGAATTAAAATCAGGCCAGGATCAAACTGATATTGCTTATAAAGAAATCTAATTTACGATGTTTTTGCAGGTATTTTTTAAATTAATAAAGATAGATGAGGTCCCGGATAAGGTTTTGCGTCCAGACAAAATTGAGTGGAGTTAAAGATTTACAATTTTGGCGTGCATAGGCGTATTTAACTAACCTTCCAAATCGTTAAAAAGATAAATACCACAACTTATAGATTTTCAAGCTGAATCCAGCGAAGCAACTAGTTTTCTCTAGGTGCTCTCCACTTGTTTAGAATGAATCAAAATTGCGATATCTTTTTATGAAAACCTATATTTTTCTAAATATTACAAGCATAACAAGCTTTTCTCCAATTTCTATGAAACTTTGTTGAAAGGGTAGATAGTCGGAAGAGGACAATAAAATAGGGCCAACAAATGCTTGCCAACGTTTCACGTTAATGGTTTAAAGCTTCTTTAGGGCTAATATAATGAAAAACTACTCCTAGCGGCAGAATGGTTAAAAATTTGTAACAACCACATAGAGAAAGGCAACAAACCGAAATAGGAACAAATCAACACTTCCCTCACCACAATTAGCATGAAATATGAAATTAAAAAAAAAAATTATACTAAAGAACTAAAGATCACAAGAAGATTGATAAGATAGTCACAACCTCATTGATTTTTTCTCTATTTTTATATATTAATACAATTTACTGTTAAATTGCCTCTTTCATTCTCCGTACGTGTTCAGAATGGCTACACCTAGAAGAACAAAACAACGCACCAAATATCAACCCTAAAGCACTAAAACTCTTACCTTGCATTTAAAACAGGGGATGAGCCAATTTGACATTAAAAAACATAAAACTCGCCCTAATGTTTTTTTCCATCCTGAAAAGTGATTTTTATGTTTTTTAATGTCAAATTGGCTCATCCCCTATTTAAATGCAAGATAAAAGTTGTAGTGCTTAAGGTTAATATTTGGTGCGTTGTTTTGTTCTTCTAGGTGTAGCCATTCTGAACGCGTACAAAGAATGAAAAAGGCAATTTAACAGTAAATTGAATTAATGGCTATATAATTATATAAAAGTAGAGAAAAAACTAAAGTGGTTGTTACAATTTTATCAATGTTCTTGTGATCTTTAGTATCATTTTTTTAAAATTTTATATTTCATATTAATTGTAGTGAACTTAAGTGTTTATTTGTTCATATTGCGATTTGTTGTCTTTCTCTATGTGGTTGTTACAAATTTCTAACCATTCTGCCGCTAGGAGTAGTTTGTGATTTTAGATGTCATTACTTTAGCCCTGAAGCTTTAAACCATTAAAGCGAAACGTTGGCAAGCATCTGTTAGCTCTCTTTTATTGCTCTCTTCCGACTATCTACCCTTTCAACGACATTGGACAGGAAGACTTCCATACTTAATAATATTATATGATATTATTATAACAAAATTCACAATTTTTGTACGTTAAAAAATTTGGGCTTGTGTTGAAAATTTAAAATTAGAAATATTCTGGTGTTGGGGAGTATTTTCTCATGCATGTAATAAATACAAAAGGGAAAATCGTTCATTAGAACTTACAGTACCAAACTTTCACTCAATTCAGTCAAATTTAACGTTGGATTTCTGACTCTCGAAAGGTAGCCTCGGTGAAACGTAAAGGCGAATGAAATATAGAACGGTGAAGTACTGATGTTTTTATTAAGAAAAAAAAATGTGGATTTATTTAACACGGGAAGCCATTCAGAATTTTCACACAAAGTGATGGATTTCGACCAGTCTCGATAAAGTTTTGAATAGATCAGTGCCCAAGTGTATATAGAAGACCTACGGGCTAGAATTATAAATAAACTTCAAGTGAAGTGATTAACAATTCCCCCCAAAGGCTCACCAATGTTTTCGATTCTGGTTTTTAGTTTAAATTTATAATTTTTAGGTTCTTTGTTGAATATGTTTTTTATTTTAACTGCTCTGTATTATGACAATGACAATAATATAATTTTCCTAAAAATAAAAATATTCACAACTTGACAGTTCTATTTTAAAAGAAAGAAGTTTGCCCCTTTTCTTTTCGTCAGTTCAATTTTACCTTTATTTTATACCTAGGTCATCGATTAAAAGCCGTACTAGGGCTGTCCCCGAACGTTCGGTCAACTAATTTACCAATGCAACAATCGATTGCAAAATTCAAAATTTAATTGACAGACTGGAAATGATCGTTCGGGAACGGTAATTTGGCTGCGTGGGAACAAACCTATAATTCAAGACTTGCGTGATTGATTCCACGGCAAAAAAACGGAAAATAGACGGAGCACCTGCTGTCAAATATATGCACAAGTCACAATCCTTTGTGTGGAAATAGGTGAAAAGATACATGTTAGCGGCCTTCCAGAAGGAGGAAAACAAAGACAAATATAAGGGACATTGTCGAGGCCGGTGTGAAATCAAGGGGCACAAGAAAATATAAATGCAGATTGGACAAATTATAATTTTTCTGCTGATTCTTGATTGAAGACAGACCATTTGTATTTCGCAGAGTAAAACATCCTAAGAAAGGATGCTTCTGTCAACGGAATTTCGGAAGGTTATGCCTTTTTACAAAAAAATCTAGACGCACTAAAAACTCAACAGCTGTGTGCTTATAGGTCGTTTGGGTAAAATACCATAGAATGATCACATCACATGTCGGATCTGCAGGTAATAGGATAAAACGAAATGGCATTTCAGTAATGCAATCTCCTTCACAATCACCAGATGCCAATCCAATAGAAAATGCATTGTGTCTTATAAAGGGAAACTTAAAACTTACATTTTGAACAAATTGAAATAATCATTAAAAACGTCATTACTTAAATGTACGTTTATAATTCGTTGTTTTTGTCACGTCACCTATTATTACCTGGTTAAATAAAACAACAACAAGCAGACTAAGAACCGCGAATCGTTCGATCGGTTAAGGGGCGCACTATCAATATTATTAGATGGGGGTAATTCGTAAGGGGGGGACGGGGTTCGCACTTACCATAATCCCCTCTACCCATTGGGCCGCGCATGCCGGGCGCGGTACGGGGGCCGGCACCGGGAGGTCCGCGAAGAGGCATTGCACCTGTCATCATTCTGGAAAAAAAACTAGGTTAAAACTTTTAATTTATAAAGAAATAATCATATTTGTTATAAATAAAACGACACACACCCCAAAACCATTTTCTCAAGCCTTGGTAAGAGCTAGTTAACATAATGATTATAGCGGCTACAAAAATATATTATAACAACCGTATAATGTTTTATAAAGGTTATCTTCTGGTATCTCAAGTTCATAAACGTTATTATAAAATATCTCTAACTTAACTTAACCATAACCATAATACACGTTAAATAAATGAAATATCCATATAACCTAAAATAAATCCGTAGGACAAATTTTTTTTAAATAATTATGTTTTTATTTAAATGATTATTTACTAACAAATATTAAAACAATTATTTCATTAAAAAAATATAAAATTAAAATAAAAAGATTTATACTGCAAATAAACGACTTAAAAATATTTTTGGAAATGCTTTAACTAATTAATGATATTTAATAGTATTGGGAATAAATTATATAATTAATCTTTTTCAGAACTTTAATATATCTAACATAAAGAAAGTTGCGTATACTGAATACTCACACCTTTTTATAAAAATATTCTTAAATATTTATAATCTTTAATACTTTTAAAGATTTGCCTCTAACAAGCACGTCTTCGGAAAATTTATGAATAAGTTTAATGAAAAATAACATTTTAATTATATTATTATATTATAACTATTTGAAATAAACTTATTATTATTATTAAATGTACAGTGTATGCCCACGGATGGGGTCAACAAGAGGACAAATAGACCAAAAAGTGAAAGATACGAAAAAGAAGGAAATTCTTTATAAAAGTTTTTGCTTGCTTTAAATTCATGATGGCAAAAAAATGTGTTCCAACAATGGTATCCTGAAAAGATATCTTGTAGTTAGAGTTAACAGGACATTGATAATTTGAACCTAAAGGATTTTACATTTTTTGTTTAAAGCTCATTTAACATCATTGGTAAAAGGTCCATTCGCATTTTACGGAAATAATGGAGTGTTTTAAAATCAATGAAATTTTCAGCGCTTAACGTTATTTAATATATTAAAATAAAAATTGACTTGCTGATATAGTTAAATAATCCTAACCCACTACGTTAAGCGATGCCGTTAGCTACGGAGTACAAACTCTTACGGCTATGGTGTGGTAAGGAGCGAAGTTACGTATACATGAATATTAGGATGCCTATATTAAGTAAGCCCGATTGCTTTCGACTATAAATTAAATTCAAGTCTGTTTAGACAACTAGGACCAACACAGACATAGTTTTCTAGCTTGCCGTCATAATTTACTATTCGCCATAGTATAAAGCTGGTTCGTTTAAATCTGCATAGATTGTTAAAATTCCTTGTAACAAAAAATAAACATCTATTCTGTCTTATCACTAACACATTAAAAACAAAATAACGCTAGTACAAAGTTCACAAAACTTTCAACGTTATAAAATTATTAGTGAAAAAACACATCTCTTGTTGACTTTGTCTTTGTGGTAAAATATGGAAATTGCTATAAACTGGCCGAAAGAACTGATTATACTCGCTGCGTAGCCATGAGAGACTAATAAGATGCAAAAATCTTCCTACATATAGTTTACCGGAGGAAGACCAATTATTAGTATCTAAAAAATGTGTGATATACAGGGTGGCGCATCGAAAACGAAACAGAGACATTTACTGGCAGCTCAGTTCTTTTTTGGAAAAACGCTCAGACCCGTCGATTTTGTTTTCGAGGGGGACACAAAATTGGCAAAAAAAACACGTGCAGCCCCCTGGGCGGGGGTGGCACCACCTCTAAAATCTTAAATGGAAATGGGGGTCGAGTGATACCTTATTTTAAAGGTCTTTCAATTCCCTTTATAATGATGTAAAATGCATGTACTTTAGTCCTGTAGTTGTGCAGATTTATTGATTTAAAGCTTGATGTAGACTTTAATAGGTACATCAGATTAGTTTGTACTACTTTCAGAAGAAATTTGAGTAAAAGCATTTACTTAATAAGTAAATGCTTTTCTTCACTACGCCCATGGTTTGTTTGTTTATCATTTTGGTGTTGAAAATAGCGATTGGAGCGTTTTTTGTGGCAAAAAAGTTGTTTATTGAAGAAAGATAAGAAGGGAATATCTCGTACTTATTTTAAATAGGAATTTAGTACATAGTTTGCGATTGATTCGACCATACCTTGTTGTTAAAATACCTTTTAACGCTTTATACATAAATTAACCATGGCAGAAGGGTTGAAATTATCGAAATATTTTTCGGAAATAATCAGTGCGCTAATAGAACAGCACAACTATTTAATGAGCGACATGAGAACAGTAACGTGCATCGAAAATATGTTCTAGAACTTGTAGCTAAATTTCGGGAAACTGGAGCAGTCGCCAATAAAAAACGCAACATTGAAAATCCCATAAGGAACGAAGCAATGGAAGTGGGGGTTTTAGGGCAAGTTTATGTAGATCCTACGTTAAGTACCCGCAAATTGGATACTGTGTGTGGTGTTAGTCGACATAGTATCCAACGGATTCTAAACTGAAGTACATGAATTTTACATCATTATAAAGAGAATTGCAGGACCTTTAAAATAAGGTATCACTCGACCCCCCTTTCCATTTAAGATTTTAGAGGTGGTGCCACCCAGGGGGCTGCACGTGTTAACGTGATTTTTTGCCAATTTTGTGTCCTCCTCGAAAACAAAATCGACGGGTCTGACCGTTATTCCAAAAAAGAACTGAGAGTAAATGACTGTGTTTCGTTTTCGATGCGCCACCCTGTATAATGTCGTGTAATACGATATTCGTCATGTAATATGACAACTTAAGCCAATCAGAAATTATAACAAATATTAAATATACAAGAGTTATAGTTAGCGCAGCTCGGATGTTTGATTTCCATACTGTTACTTATTTCTTGGCGAATATTAATTTATAAATAGACATGTTAAATCTTTTAGACCGGTTTTGCGGCCTTTTAGGAGAAGAATATTTTTAAAATAGGAATTGTAAAAAGTGATTTTCTTTGTTAGTTTTCCCGATTTAAACTGCGTATAGAAACTAGTATGAAGGTTTATTTAAATTAGCATAATATTTTAGGTTGTAGAAAAATGGGATTTTATTATGGATTTTATTTAAATTAAACCACGTTTCTCAAACAACAGTTATAAAGAAAATGCTATCAAAGTCAAAGATGTTGAGGATTAATTGCAGTGAAATATTGTTGATGGTGTACGAAACGTAGAGGAAGACACCTGCATTGTGCTACAATGATATTTAAAACAAAAAAAAATGTTGGAGAAAACTATTTTCGTCAAAAAATATGTACTTATTTTCAATGCAAAAGCTCTGTAATATTGTACTAATAAATGAAAATATATCACGGTGTTGTCAAATTTGACAAGTTTTGCTCAATGTCTTAGGACTCATCGTACTTAAATTAGACTTATCAAAGAAAAGGGGATAATCAGTTTCCAATTCGTCTTTTTTTTTTTTCGTTAAACAACCAGGTATTTATCTTTAAACCAATATTGTAACGTCGGATTGTCACAGCTGAGACCTCAAAAAATTGACAAGACTGACATGAATTTCAGTGTTGAAAATGAATTACGAATTAATTTTAAATTTTAAAAAAATACAACAATTTTGTCTGATAAAATGCATTTTGAGGTAAGAGTTTAAATCTTGGTAAATTTATAAAAATTAGATGCGCGACATATTTTATGCTATGTGAACTGTGTAAATATAATGTAAACTATCCGGAGATTTTTTTTTCTTACTTTAGATATTTTGTGTGGAAAAATTGGTTTATTCAAGGATTGTTTTCCCTAAAAAAGCTTGTAAAAAGGTAATCTTTGTGTATTTTTTTCGAAAAATGTTTAATTCCGTCTGTCTGATATTTTCTATAACCTGGATTTCCTATGCTTTTTCATTACGAGTTACTCGCGATGTCCGCATGTTTTTAATTGGTGCCAGGCATGCGCATACGATTGTTCCTTAAAAAAAGTCTTATACCTATCTAGCTAGATTTAGCCTCGTAAGTCAACTGTCACTGCTAACAGCAACGTTAGCCGATGAAAAATTTTGGTGGCTTAAAAACTCTATATAGAATTTATCCAATACATTTACCGCTCAATGTACATTTAATAATTATAACAGATTTGATATACAGGGTATCCGGTAAGTACCTCCTAATCTCTGGGGAGCATACAGAGAAGGTCAAAATAACCCTAATTTCTCATAGAAAAAAGTCATAAAGTGCCCCTTAACGGAAATACAGAGCCCCGAAATAGGTACCCAGCGATTTACTTTCTTAGTTCTAACTTTTAAACCGACTTGTATAATTTAATGAAATTTCAATATTTTACAGAGGCCATAAAGAGTCATTAAACCATACTACAGTAGATGTTTTACATCCTCAGGGAAGTCAGGAACGGACACCACCACACTCGTTGATCCAAAATCTTGACCGATGTCATTTGACAGCGCTAAAAACTGATTTTTGAATGCTCTGGTCATTCCTCTTTAAAAAAGCTACTCCGCGAAACACTCAAAAGTTACTAATGCTAAACACAAACAGGTAAAAATAAAATACGCAGGGTATGCTGATGTGCATTTAATTTTTGGGAAGCACTTACCAACTCTTCGAAGGCAAGAAGACTTCATGCTGAAAGATTTCCAGCTCAGTTGATGGGCTCGACGTATTTCAATACATTTTCTTAGTCTTCGAATATTTTCCCGCTGCACTGCAAACAATATTCCGGCATTGTTAAGGACTTCGTTAACTTAACTTTTGAGTGTTTCGCATAAAAAGCGATTTATCTCGAAAACCGCCAGTTTTATCGAAATAAATTAAGAGAACCTTTTTTGAAGAGGAATGACCAGAGTATTGAAAAAATCAGTTTTCAGCTTTGTCAAATGATATACCGGTCAAGAATTTGGACCAATGAGTGTGGTGAAAAGTCCGTTCCTAACTTCTCTGATGATGTAAAACATCTACTGTAGTACGGTTTAATGACTCTTTATGGTCTCTATAAAATATTAAAATTTCATTAAAATATACAAGTCTGTTCAACAGATAGAGCGAAAAAAGTAAATCGCTGGGTACCCCTTTGGGGCTCTGTATCTCCGTTAGGGGGCACTTTAGGAATATTTTTTTCTATGACAAATTAGGCTTATTTTGAAATTAAGAGGTACTTACCAAACACCCTGTATATAATATTGTTATTAATAATAAATAAGATGGGATGCGTTTTTGCCTAAAACAGACAAGGATAAACAATAGATTTTTCCAGGATAAAACAAAAATTCTTAAACAGTTTTTAGACTTTTTAGATAAAAACAGAATTTCTCGATTTTCAAGTCAGGGAGTACACTGATTTTAAGCGAGATTACGTGGAATTTGTTATCATTTCTTACTATATTGGTTAAAAAGTAACATAGGGCTAACGTTCAGAATAGTAAAACAAAACAACAACCAACATGCACACGTCAAACAAAAACTCTTACTTTTCCTGCGGGCTGCAAGTAAAAAAACAGAAATACCATTATATAATGTAGTTTTAAACGACTTTACAATTATTTATACTTGGTTTAGTTTAGAGCTAAACTTATTTCGTTTTATAATAAGGTGGCATTAAATTCCATTATTATTAACTCATGGTAGACGTAGATCATCCATAAGTTTCCATAAACAGTTCATATTTTCGTTTTACTCAAGATATATGGTAACTTTATTATTTGAAATAGGATGTCCTACATGTTACTACAATTTTGGATTTCTGGCTTTATTCTTAGTTAGTTGATATGAGTTATCTACTCTCATCTTTAGTCATTTTTAAGACATTGACATGCAAAAATCACCAAGTTCACCACTTTGCCGGGTTACTGTAACTTAACCAAATAATTTTTACTACTAGAAAAGTCATTTTTATACTTGAATACACACTAACGGCCGGTATTATAGTGTACAGGGTGATCGCGTATAATGTTACCCCCCTTTAACTTCTTTGTTTCGCAATTAAGAGAAAACTGTTAAATACAAAAGTCGTAGGATTTAATGTAAACTTTTTGCAAAATAAATTTTCGTAGATACAGGGTGTTGCGTGCCAGATCAAAGTTATATTTTTTTTTTAAATGGAATACTCTGTATATTGTTGCATTATTGGATTCTACGGACAATTCTAAACATAATTTATATATAACACTATATAATAGTATCTAAATTGATCCGTTTTCGACTTATTGATGTTTGAAAATTACTATATATATAAGAAATAAGGTCATGCAAATCAAGATGTATCCTTTCCATGGATAACAGGATGACGATACTGAACTGAATATTTTGCCCGCTATTAAAAAAAAATTCCAAATAGTATTAGATCTTAGCTTAAATCAGGCACAAAATGATGACCGTGTGTAATTAAAAAAACTAAATAAAACAAAGCAAAACTTTTATTACAGACTATAGAGCAAAAATATAGGTATTCTAAATATAGAGTTGTTCGACCGGACCTCCATTAACTTCAATGCACTTTATTAAGGTTCTTCGTAATTTTTCCAAGGAGTTTCTGATCGACTCAGGATAATTAGTATTTATTAGATTTATTTCATTTCTTATGAGTAGTTTAAGGTGTTCAAGATTCTCTATATTATTCGCATTAATTCTATCTTTCAGTGTGCCCCACAAGAAAGCATCTAAGGGTGTGAGGTCGGGACTGTTAGGCGGCCATTTAATCGGACCGTTCCGTCCGATCCAGTTCCCAAATATTTGAGTGAGATAGTTCGTTACTCCAACTGCGTTGTGCGGCGGGGCGCAGTCTTGCTGAAACGTAAGTTGGTTTAAATGTGCTAGTGGCAAATCATCCAGAAAGTCTCCTAATTCATTTTGAAGAAATCGCAAATATATATTTCCATTTAACGTGCCTTCAAATAAATGTGGCCCAATGATTTTATTATCAAGTATGCCGCACCATATATTTACAGATTGACGACCCTGATACTGGAATTCTCGGTAACTGTGGGGATTTTCTGTTGCCCTATGCCTCGTATTTTTCCTGTTTATCATGCCATTGGTAGAAAAGGTTGACTCGTCTGTCCAAAGAATTGTTTGTAAAAAGTTATTATTGTTATTTATTATTCCCAGCATTTCACGGCAAAATTCTACTCTTTTTTCTCTTTGCCGGACAGTCAATTTTGGTGTGGGTCTAATTTTGAAAGGTTTGTAGCCAGCTAATTTAAGTGTTTTTTGAATTTTTCCGTATGATGTATTTCTTAGGTTATCCTGCATTTGTCTTAAGTCGGTTGAAATGGTTCTAATTGATTTATTCGGATTTTCTTGAATAGCGAGTAAAATGTTCAGTTCAGTATCCTCGTCTTGTGGAATACGTATTTACTTCTATTTAAGTTTGAATCCTCTTGAAATTTTATAAATATTTTTCTAATTGTCTGTTTACAGGGAACGTGCATACGCGACTTATTTCTTCGTAGTTCTTGCTGTGCCATTTTCACATTATTATTATTTTTAATATAAGCAATTAGAATAGAAATTCTTACTGTTTATCAAAATTGACAATTCATGTTACGAAATTTACCAAGTTAACATTGTTAATATTGTTATCCATGGAAACGATACATCTTGACTTGCATAGCCTTATTTCTTATATATAGTAATTTTTAAACATCAATAAGTCGAAAACGGATCAATTAAGATATATAGTGTTATATATAAATTATGTTTACAATTGTCCATAGAATCCAATAATGCAACAATATACAGGGTATTCCATTTTAAAAAAAATAACTTTGATCTGTCACGCTTTTATGCAACAACCCTGTATCTACGAAAATATATTTTGCAAAAAGTTTACATTAAATCCTACGACTTTTGTATTTAACAGTTTTTTCTTAACTGCGAAACAGAGAAGTTAATGGGGGGTAACATTATACGCGATCACCCTGTACATTGAAAACCAACCATTTTAGATCACATGTTAATATAATGAAACTTTCTTCATAAAATGAGTCGGGAATTTGCCAGAATTTAACCAGAAGGTGGTAGCAACTTTGATGTTTGAAACTTAATCCCCTGTATATGAACCTATTTTTGCAATATCCATTAGTAGTAGTAACAATTTTCCTTATTATTTTGATATAATGGTTATTTCTTACCTTTTCGAGTTATTAATTTCCATTATCATCAAAAAATTCATAGTTCACAAAAAAATATTTTTTTACTACCCTGAGTTAAATATAAGCTATTAAAGTTTGAATAGTTTGAACTATTCTAGTTACGCGACGTCATTGATTGTGACGATAAACCGTGCGACGACACATGGCGCGAAAGTGGCAGACACGTCAAGACAGTTAGTGATGGATCGATGCAAGTGATGTCATGCGAAACATCGATCTTGAGCAAATGCAGTATAGAGTATTAAGATTCGATTTTTGATTATTTTTAATTCAGATGCGCCCAACACTAGTCAAGACTGTCAATACGCTGAAATTTGGTGTTTTCTGCCAAACACACTATATGACGTCACACACATTTCCGTGTCACACCTCGTTTTGAATATTAGGATGGGCGCGCGAACTTTAATTATTTATAAAAAATTAAGGAGTGATATTTAAGACGTAACATTTTGCATATGTTATTTTTTGATGTGACTGAACATATCCCTGCAATAAAAATATATATTATGCAAGTTACCTATTACTTGCTACAGCTATGAATCCTGTTATATTTTTTTTTTGTTTCTTTCAATCGAAAGGCGAGTAGAATGGTAATAAATTGATTGTTTACCCCCAAAACCTGAACGTACCCTCCCAAGGGGTGTAAACTCGATAATTCCGGTAAATTACTGTTTTTTATCGAGGAAAGTATTTTAAATGCACCTTGAATGCATCACGAAGGCGTCGGGCTGTTACCAAGGCAGCGTGCTTTTAATTAACATAAAATTATCTCGTACATTATCAATGTCCTAGGGATATTATAGCTGAGAATTTCCTCCCAAATTAATTCATGAAGTCGCTTCCCGAAGAAATTATCTAATGTAAAATAGTAACTTTGACCTCAAAAAATTCACGAAATTAACCCATGACTGTTTGTTGTTCCGTGAACTTTTGCGTGAAATCAGAATGATTATTAGCTTAATAATAATAAAAATTAAAGTTATACTTTTCCGCAATGGTGTGTATTTTCGTTGTTTGTGTTGATGCTCATTGTTTTAAGTTTTTACTTCCTTTATTTTTTTAATTTTGTTTTTGTATCTTCAAAGTATTAACTTTAATTCATTTGTTGGTACAATCAATGATATATTAGCATTTAAATTGTCAGAATCTTCACGGCGCTGACGGCCGTGACAAGTGTGTAACACAAATTCATGAAAAACATATCCGAACCTTAACCTAACTTTTCCCGAGCCAATGTGCGCTATTTCAACTAATAGAAACCATCGATAATTCATAAAAAACTATCGATAAGTTCCGATAGTGCGATAGATAATTCTCTACCAGTATACTGGTACAGAAAACCTAAGTCAAAAAAAAAATCGTAAGACATTAAAAACACAGGAAATACTTGTAAAACCAATAATTATTAAACAATAAAAGTAGAAGCAATAAAAAGCAAATAAAATCTAATAAATAATTGTTATTTTATAGTTGTATATACGCAAATACGCTGCGTTTCAAGGTTTATTTCCCTATTGTTAGTTGCGAGCAATGCGCTCTTAAAATGCAAAATGCAAATATCTCGAAAACAAATGGGCCTAATCATTTTTGTTCAAAAGTGGCATTCCATATATTTTTTAGATAAAGTTTAAAAATGTAGAGGTAAACAAATCTGATTGAATCTGTAACTAGTACTTTAGGAGAAATCTTGAAAAAATTATTGTTTCGTTATGTCTCAAAATAATGCACTTTTATCAATTTTTAATTTAAAAAAATGAATAGTACTCAGATTTTGGTTAAATTTTAAGAATGCATTCTTATATTTTATTTATATTTCATTAACCAGCAATACTTTACTAGGAGATATGTTGCTATATCTGTCTATTTTGGTCTCTAATAAGACCAGCTGCTGTTCTTTGGCTTGTTAGTAATGCATACCACGTGAACGTTTCACTTTACTACGAAAATTTCTATTAGCTGAGATACTCTTTAAACACCTTTCTATTATCAATTTTTTTATAACATTTTTATGCAGGCGTTATGTAAAATAAAATTGAAATGAATTCCAGTGCGTTTTTTTTTACTTGGGTTATGGGATTTTGCGTGCTAAATTTTCAATCCCATAGTGGGGCCTTTTCTGTTGTATCTATACAGCTGACATTTTAAACAGATAAAGTTCAGAGTTCTTAAATTAAGACAGCTCAAGAACTATCCTAAAACATCTACGGACATAATTGAAAAATATGATTACTTTTTGTTAAAAAGTATCTTTCAATGCACCATGTTATACACACCTAGCAGGTAGACGAGATGTAAAGATGAATGCCAAATATTCTGTCGTTTGTACAATGAGTATAAACTTTTTTTTTATTCTTTTTTACTATAGAGCAGGGGGGTCTCCAAACTACGGCCGTGGGCCAAATCCTGCCCGCCAGTGTCATCAATCCGGCCCGCGATAGCTCATGGTTTATTGTTGTTGTGATAAGTTGGATAAAAAAAAACACAGAATGATAATAACTCAGTTTTATTTACTTGCTAGGTAAAGCTTAATGACAAGTTAGTATAATACACAGAAAATTTAACTTCAGCATAATACTAACAAATAATTGAAATGAATCCAACTAACATTATAAACATATATAAACATTATACCATATAAAATACTAATGAGATTTATGTAATTGTGATTTTCCACTGACAATAGTTTGTAGTTGTGGACCAATTTTACTTGTACCAATAATTATTAAAAGAGATTTAAGATGCTCATCGGTTAACTTAGATCTGGAAACATTCTTTACATACTTCATTTTGGAGAATCTTTTCTCGCACAAGTAAAACAGACCACGAGCCAAAATATGCAAATTATTAAATTGTGCCAGTGGAAGACTCTTATAAAACTCCAACACGGATGAGTTTTGATATTTGTTCTTAATTATATTACTGCACTGTGGATCAATAATTTCCATTTAAAGTTCTGGGGCTAGGGTTTCAATGTCGGTATCAAAAGGATTTAAAAAACCTTAATTTCGTTCGCAATGACATCAAACTCGCGCAATTGTGATTGAAACAGTATTATTTTCTGCCGGAACGATTTGATATTAGTGTATAAATCAGGGAAAAGCTGGTTTTCTCCTTAGAACCTAAAATTCAGCTCATTCATATGTTTTGTCAAATTAATGTAGAATGCTAACTTATGCTACCGCAGCATTCGCTATTTTGTAATTCGAATGAATTACGATGCTTCTCATTCAAAAAAAATTCCGATCACTGCTCGAAGTTCAAAGAAGCGCTGAAGAACTTTTCCGCAACTAAGCCAGCGTACGGCAGTATGATATGGTAAATCATTTTCTCCAATTTCTTTAGTAAACTCGCGGAATTCTCGGTGATTCAGCCCAGTGGATCTGATGAAATTAACAATTGATGTGACTGGTTTTAGAACATTTCCCGTACAGAGACTGTTGATAAATAATACAATGTGAGACTAACGGTTTTGAACCGCCATCATTTTCTACAGCCTTTGACACAAGAGCGACCACTCCTTTATTTTTACCACACATGTTTTTGCCTCCATCAGTTGTAATAGATTTGAAGTTTTTCCATCGAAGGTTCTCTTTATTAATGGCATTTTCAACTCCTTTAAAACTATCTTCACCAGTAGTCGTGCCGTGAATACTGTCAATATCAAGAAGTTCTTCATACACTTCATAGCTCTTATCTACTCCTCGAATAAAAATCAACACCTGAGCAGTATTTGACACACCCGTTGACTCATCCAAAGCCAAAGAAAACCACTTGAGATGTCCATTTTTGTCAGAGAGTTACATATTTTCTGCGATGGCTTCTACCCTCCGAGCCACGGTGTTTGCTGACAAACTGACAGATCTAAATAAATTTACTTTTTCGGGGCACACTTCTTTGGCTACTGCAATTACGCATGGTTTTCCACGTTTTGTGATTTCAAGAGCCACACAAAAGCTGGCACGAGTTGCGGCCTCTTGTTCAGTATTGAGTTTCGTAAACAGAGATTGCTGCGATTTCAATCCGTGCTTCAAAGCTTTAAATTTTTCTGTCCAAACTTCCAGTATATTTTTAAAATGTTTCGTTTCATAATGACGTTTAATGTTGTATTCTTTGAGAACGGCTATGGTTTTATTGCAAATAAAACATAGCGCCTTCTTACTGGACCCAATATTGAAAGTTCCATTGATCTTTGAATGTTCTGCATTCACCGTCTATTTTTCGTTTCTTTTCCATATTAGTAAATCACACACAAAAACAACAGGTCAAATCAAAATACTGTTAGGAAGATGTCTTTTAAACACACGTTTTAAGGAGTTACGCACTACTTTATTTCACAACACACAGATTCGCTTTCTTCGCGATCCCTAGGTGGACTGATTCGCGGTCGCACCGCTAGCCTTTTTATACTCCAATTACTACCGTCTAGAAGTGAGTGGAATACACCAGAACTTTCTCGAACCAACAAGGTTCGATGCGATTTGAGCGCTATCTGTTAGCGATGGATAGAGGGTACACTACCTATTTCTGCGTGTATTTACCAGATGTCGTCAAGTGACGCGGTAGTAAGAATACAGTACAACACAATAGTGATTGAACTAGCGAATTTAGCAAGCGTATGCTCGCTCAGGAAACGTACTCGGCGACTAGTCTAGAAATTATAGATAATGGTAGGAAAATTAAAACGGTGTTGGCCATTGGAACTTACTGGAGCAATCAGTATGGCCGTAAGGCTGCAAAGGTTGGAGATTCCTGCTCTAGAGCACCAACTTAAGTATAGGTTTCAAAGTTTAGCACATGGAGTCCTATGACCAAGGTACGCACCGTATAAAGAATAGTAATAAACGTAAAATAAACATACCCTCCTCTGACTTGCATCATTTGCATCATGCGCCTCTCTCGCGCCCTTAAAATTTCTTCTTTCTTCTTTTTATCGGACGGAGGTTTGGCTAGTGAAACTTCAATATGTGAACCACCCAGATCCCTACCATCTAGTTCTTCCATTGCCTAGCCGTAAGAAATAAAGTGTTATGTGCAATACAAAATAATTTTCTTACAAGATGAAAGACAACGAACACCAGTCTCGAAAATAAATTACTTTTAATACTGGCGTTAAAAGTATGAATGGTTGCTATGTATCTAAAGGCTCATTTCCAAGTGACAGCAAATTGCGACCTTACTGTTGTGGCCAAGCGGTAAATAGCAGTTTGACAGCGGTGAAACCAGTGACACTGTCGTTGTGACATCAAGTTGAATTGCGAGTTATACTGTTGCTACAACAAGTGTAATGGCATTTGTCGTGACTTAACACAAGTCTTGTTTTTCGGTTCCCGTTCCGTAACCTTCCAGTTTCTGAAACCTGGTTACATTATAAAACGCGGTTTCTCAAAAATTCAGCGTCATAGCTGTTAAACCGCTATTTATCGACGGGTAAACTTTGGTTAATATACTTACTTAATTGTCACATCCATAAATAATTTTAATTTCTGGTGACATTTGTAAGGCAGTGTAAAGGGGCGCTCAGAGTTGCCGTCACGTAAGACGTAATCTATAGTCGATAAGACGTAAGACGTGAGCCGTAACGACATACCCGTTCATAGTTCCAAATAACTAAAGAACCTTGTTACGATTTTGTAGGTTATGTGTGATATTTGGTAAAAGAATTTGTTGGTTGATTCAACTACATACAGATTCTGTTGAAAACATAATTATAATTGGAGCAATATTGTGTTGTTTTTTATTAGCAAAAAAGCAATTAAATAAAAAAAATCCAAATTTGTGGATATAAACATTACGGATTTGTACGAGTACGACCGATTTCGACCGAAGCCGTAACGTAGGAAATAAAATTAAATCATTTCTTACTGCTTACGGCTTACAGTATTGTTGTATCTGCCGTGGTTACGGCTTTTACTATGAACGGATCCGTTGCTAATCACATGTTTATTTTTCATACGGCTTAACGTTACGTCTTAATTCTTACGGCACGGCAACTATGAATCCAGCTTAACGCATAGTATATATATAGTAATGAATGATTTTCGAAATGTCGCGACATTACGCTCTATTGGAACAAAGCATAGGGTATTTCCTCAAATTTTGACAGCTTTTAGCGACTTTCGTTTCGAGATATAAAAAAAAACTTTTCAGATAATAATTGTAGATTCGTCCAAATCGTCAGAATTTACTACTTAAAGAAACAATTGAGCACGGATGCAGATTTTTTTTATCTCTAACAACAGAGTCAGCAGAAGCTGTTTAATTATGAGAAAGGACACTCGTAAAATGGAATGGAAATTATATTAGTTAAAACCAACTCTTATTTCAAAAAATATTCTACCAAATAACATCTTCGTCTGAAGATAAATTAGATAAATTGTATTATTCACTTTATTTACCAAAGCTCTCTTCTATTTGTAACCAATTCGACATTGATAAAATATGGCGATGAAGTTTAATAAAAACTCACTTTAACTGCATTATCCCTATCTTCATAGTGTATAAAAGCGTAGTCTTTGATTTTCTTAACTCGTTCAACTTTGCCGAAGGCCTCAAAAGTATCCTTTAGTTTCTCTTCTGTAATATCTTGAGTTAAATTCCTAACATACAATACTTTTACTTTGGACATTGTGTGTTCATCGGGTTCTTCTTGCGGATCTGCCCAATCTACTATTATGTCACAGCCCCATACCTGTAAGTGAGTTGAATTGTTATAAATAAAAGATAAATAGTACCTGTGGCTATATCGCTAACAAATGCTTGCGTTTTTTGTTCCCGTAGCAACAGCGTGTATTATTTGTTGCTAATGAAACATTTGCAACCTGAACCAAAAAGTACCTATAGGACCTTTCGGCCTTGAATGAAATATACATTTTTCTGAATAAACTGGTTAAATAATACAACAATGTGTATAAATCTTCACTAAATAATTTATTGTACCATGACCATTGTTTCGACAACACAGTGTCTTCTTCGGATGGAGAAATCAAATTGTCTAATAAAAATGGTTCTACTTAAATATAAAACTTAATCTTAATCTCTTTACACAACCTATTAGTTTAATGGTATTTTTACAATACAATTATAAACAAATCTACATAAACCTATTTTACTATATTAGACGGGTATAATATCAGACAATTACAGTTATTTATTAATGATGGGAAAACCAAACATTATAGATTTAAATTTAACAATGGGGATCTATTCAAGTCCAACTGGTCATTAAGTAATATATTTAGGTTTTTGTGTTTATTAATTTCCATACTTTCTAAGAAATTCAGTTTTAAAGATTTATTTTCTAGATGTAAAATTTCAAAGTTGTCATCAAAATTATGTTGTTCATCGTTTAAATGTACGGCATAATGAGAATTGGTATGTTTTTTGTTGTAACTCGTTTTGTGTTCTTTAATTCTTTTTTCAAAAGTTCTACCCGTTTGACATATATATATTTTTGGACAACTTCCACACTTTAGTTTATAAACTCCACTTTTATGTTCTTTTTTGATTTTCGTCTTATTGTTTTTAATAAATTTACCTAATTTATTATTAGTTTTATAGGCAATTTTAAAATTTTGATTCTTTAGGTGTATTTTAATTTTGTCGGTAAGTTTTCCTGTATAGGTAAGGGTTTTATAACTTAGGTTGGATTCTGGTTGTACTATTGGATAAACTAAACTGATTGCTTTATTAAATTGTTTTTTATTGACTAATTGGTCTATTAAATTAGGCGGATACCCATTATTTACTGCAAGTTGTTTAATTATGTTCAGTTCTTTAAAATAATTATCTTCAGATAAAGGTTTTTTCTGCTTTATGAACGATCTTGAAAGTAAGATCCATCCAAATAATCTTGACAGTAAATTCTTGTACTGGTATAGATATGTGGATGATATTTTAGCTTGTTTTGTTGGTACAGATCGTCAACTTCAAACCTTTCTTAACTTTATCAATAATTTACATCGTAACATAAAATTTACTCTAGAAATAGAAAAAGATAAAACAATAAATTTTCTAGATTTGACCAAAACAACAAAAAACAATAAACATGACTTTGCAATATACCACAGACCTTCTCATACGGATATTACAATACACAATAAATCTA
Organism: Polydrusus tereticollis; assembly: GCA_963920685.1. Taxonomy (NCBI): domain Eukaryota; kingdom Metazoa; phylum Arthropoda; class Insecta; order Coleoptera; family Curculionidae; genus Polydrusus; species Polydrusus tereticollis. The sequence goes on from OY987332.1 coordinate 72,805,509, forward strand.
GTCATCCATACTCGCACAAAATGTCGGCATATAATTCGTTTGTCCATAGACTTGTTAATACACCTTTATCTGAAGATAATTATTTTAAAGAACTGAACATAATTAAACAACTTGCAGTAAATAATGGGTATCCGCCTAATTTAATAGACCAATTAGTCAATAAAAAACAATTTAATAAAGCAATCAGTTTAGTTTATCCAATAGTACAACCAGAATCCAACCTAAGTTATAAAACCCTTACCTATACAGGAAAACTTACCGACAAAATTAAAATACACCTAAAGAATCAAAATTTTAAAATTGCCTATAAAACTAATAATAAATTAGGTAAATTTATTAAAAACAATAAGACGAAAATCAAAAAAGAACATAAAAGTGGAGTTTATAAACTAAAGTGTGGAAGTTGTCCAAAAATATATATAGGTCAAACGGGTAGAACTTTTGAAAAAAGAATTAAAGAACACAAAACGAGTTACAACAAAAAACATACCAATTCTCATTATGCCGTACATTTAAACGATGAACAACATAATTTTGATGACAACTTTGAAATTTTACATCTAGAAAATAAATCTTTAAAACTGAATTTCTTAGAAAGTATGGAAATTAATAAACACAAAAACCTAAATATATTACTTAATGACCAGTTGGACTTGAATAGATCCCCATTGTTAAATTTAAATCTATAATGTTTGGTTTTCCCATCATTAATAAATAACTGTAATTGTCTGATATTATACCCTTCTAATATAGTAAAATAGGTTTATGTAGATTTGTTTATAATTGTATTGTAAAAATACCATTAAACTAATAGGTTGTGTAAAGAGATTAAGATTAAGTTTTATATTTAAGTAGAACCATTTTTATTAGACAATTTGATTTCTCCATCCGAAGAAGACACTGTGTTGTCGAAACAATTGTCATGGTACAATAAATTATTTAGTGAAGATTTATACACATTGTTGTATTATTTAACCAGTTTATAATGGATCTTCATCAAGTAACGGCTACTTCAATCGAATATTTCTGAATAAAGTTTGTATTGATTTGATTTGATTTGATTTTGAAAGGAAAATGACTACATTACTAATCTCAAAGGCTTCCAGGACTCGCCTACAGCTTTCTCTGGGATTAACCTTCTCATCCAGTAAAATAGCATTTTCAGTACCTGTTACATAAATATCTCTAGTGAGATTTTGATCTCCCCAAAACTGCAGCAGACCTTTAAAGCTGAAGACTTAAGGAACAAAATTAATTCGCTCCTGGCACCACGCTTCCATGGTACAGGGTGATTCACCCTTTTGACCCACCCTCTTAGCTTTTCTATTTTTCATGCTAGGTAAAATTAAAAATATTAGCATATAGGCTATTCGAAATACTTTTGCGGGGGTGTCCACCAATTCTTTTAGTCAATTCATATAAGATATTGCATAAAGTTATATTTTCTATGCAGTATGTCCACTGATAGACTTTACAATAGGTCTAATAGACCAAAAATTTCACATTTAAAAAAAATTGTTTTTGCCAAACCATTTTGCTTCTTAAAAGAACAAGATTGACGTCGAAAAATTTTTTTTTATTTGTACAGGGACCCCAAAAACTTGAAAAATGCGATGTTGACTGAAGAGAAAAGTACATTTATTTTAAATATTTGAACAAAATGCAAGATAAAAGAAGTCAGTGGGAATTCAATTAGCATCAATAATTTAAAATTTCAAATTGAAAACTGCATTGCGGGAGTAAAAAAGTTTTTGAACACTCTGATATAATCATTCACTTTGCTATAACTAAGTATTTTATACATGTGCCAAACGTCTGTGTTTTACAAATATTATTTAATCAAATAAGTTACAATTGACAAAATAAAAAATTATTATAATTCAAAAATTCCACCCCATATTCAACACACATTTCCAATTGTTTCCGAGATGTTTGAAGCTCTTTCGAATTTCCTCGCCTGATATTGACCGAACAGCTTGGGTAATTCTTTCCTATAGGATGTCGATATTGTTGGGGTATTGGAGTAGAGTGTAAGTTAGTTTGTTTTAAACGCCCCCAAAGAAACATATCAGCCAGTCAAGTGGGGGCTTCTTGGGGGCCACAAAACTAGGCCGTTTCTCCCAATCCACCTTGCTCTAAATTTGCGATCGAGACATTCCACTACTTTCCGAGCATAATGGGCTGGAATCCTGCGGAAAAAACATTTTATTCCGGTAATCCAAAGGCAAGTGTTCAAGACTTTCGCAAAAAAATGTATCCAACATCTCTAAATTACTGTTCCTATTACAAGTGCCATTGAATAAATATGGACCTATTATACCATGAAAAGATACAGCGCACCCATACATTAACTTTTTTAAAATATTGTCTTCGAGAACGAATCCTAAATTCGGGGTTTTTAGCAGACCAGTACCTCACATGTTAAGATGCTACAGTTCTATTTGTAGAAAAGTGGATTCATCCGAAAACATAAAACATTTATGGAACTCTGTATTTTCACTCAAAATTTTATCACCCACCCATAAACAAAAGTCTAGCATTTTCGCTTCATCGCCTTCTTCCAGAGTATGATTAAAATGGGGTTTATAAGGAAAACTTTTGTTTTCTTTTAAAATCTTCTGGATTTTTTGTCTTACGACCTCCAAATGTTTGGCACGATTTTTGAGGGACATCAGCGGATTGGAGAAATAAGACTGTCGCAGCGTCATTTCATCATGTTCCTTTTTTTTAAGACCCAACACAGAACCAGTTCCATGAAACTTCTTTAATAAACTGCTAATAACCATCTTCGTTATATTGACTCCGGGAAATCTTTCGTCAAACTGTTCCACATCATAATGGTGCGAAACTTGTCAATCTCCGAAACAATGTACGACAAAAGCTCGTTATTCAATAGTTAACATTTAAACCAAATGCTTTTGAAGTTCTCGATCACACAACTGACAAACTTAGACAGTTACGTGTGCATGATATTAGGGTGTTCAAAAACTTCTCCGATTCCGAACTGCAGTTTTCAAATTCGATCGAATTACGCTGAAATTTCAAATTATGGATGCTACTTCAATTCGAAGTGACTTATTTATCTTGAATTATGATCAAATAATAAAAATAAGTGCTTTTCTCTTCAGCCAACATCGCATTTTTCGAGTTTTTGCGCTCCCTGTACAAATGAAAAAAATTTTTTCAATGTGAATCTTGTTTTTTTAAGAAGCAAAAGGGTTTGGCAAATTCAATTTTTTTGAAATTTTTGTTTTATTATACCTATTGTAAAGTCCGTCCGTGAACATACTGTAGATTCGAAACGTTTTTACGACCAAATGTGAAAACTGTAAAAAAAGGTACTTTCCCATGTCGCTAGGGTACACCGTTTTCGAGAAAAATGTATTTAAAAATTACGCTGCATGCCAGAATGATGTCAAATACAGGGTGACCGATAAGTATATGATCAAAGTAACCCTAATTATGTCACAGAAAAAAAAATTCTAAAGTGCTCCTTAACGGAGATACAGAGTCCCAAAAGGGTACCCAGCGACTTACCTTTTCGGTTTAACTGTTGAACCGGCATATGTAGTTTAATGAAATTTTAATATTTTATGTAGGCCACAAGGACCCATAAAACCATACTACAGCAGATGTTTTACAACGTCAGGGAAGTCAAGAACGGATTTGCCACCACACTCGTTGGGCCAACATTTTGACAGATGTAATCTTACTCATTTTTAAATACTCTGGTCATTCCTATTTAAAAAAGGTACTCTACACTTGTTTCGATAAAATTAGCCATTTTCGAACAGTGTAAAAAAACTGTCGGTCCAAGTTCATGCGACAAAGTGGGTTGTTCATGAGACCCTTCGGGAGCAACTGCTACATACGTGTGATTGCCACGAGATGTAGCCACGTACTGCAACTCTCATTCGTCAACTTGCATTTCTGTGTTAAAGCACTTTGAGGTCCCTTACCTTTTCGTCAGACCCGGAGCCTTGCTGAGGAGCCGTAAACGGCGAAACGCGTCCAAGGATTGGGTCTGACGGAAAGGATAAGGGACAACTCTATACACAAACTTATTTTAAATTTGTGTTTTTTAATTATGCTACATCCTTATCACGTCCAAAAGGCACATACCATGTCTCCTGCTGATTATTCTAAAGAGTCAATTACGCAAATTGGTTTTTGCAACGATTTAGGCAAAATAATTTTACTAGTATTGTTTTGTTCACGGACGAAATCGGTTTTAGCCCAGACTTTATTTATTTATTTATTAATTATTGGTGTTTCCATACAATAGTGTACTTACACAAGTCATGTGAATAGGATTAACATTATTAAAATAATAAAAAAACAATAAATAATTACAAATTACAAAATGACACAATAAGAAAATAAAATATAAGTAAGCTTTTAGCTTTAAAAATATTAAAAAAATAATAAAATATTAACTACTACAGTACATTACACACTAGACTAACAAATAGGCAACACATTAAAATTATAGTTTAAGATCAGATCTTAAGAACTCTTCAATAGAAAAAAAGGCACCGCTGATCAGCAATTTTTTTACTTCGCGCTTAAACAGAGAAATGGGTAAATTCTTTATTTCAATAGGTATTTTATTAAAAGAACGAATAGCCAGACAGCCTGGGCCGTCCTGAGACCTTTTTAATCTGTGGTATCTGGGTACCAGATTACTATTTGTCCGGGTATCGTGGCAGTGTATGTCCTGGTGTATTGTGTACATGTTTAAGTTTTTTCTGACATGAAGCAAGTTTTCAAGAACATATATGGAAGGAAAAGTGAGTATCTTATTTTGAATAAATGCACTTTTGCAGTTGGCTCTATATGACAGACCTGAAATCAGCCTTACTGCTTTCTGTTGAAGTCTGAATACCTGGTTTCCTCCGGCTGCATGCCCTCAAACCAAAATTGCATACGACATGTGGCTGTGACACAACGAGAAATAAGCCTGTCTTAGTATATACGTTGTTACACAGTGTGATAAATTCCGTAGAACAAAGATATTAGAACTAAGCTTCCCAATTAAAGACTCAATATGAGAATTCCATCTCAACCTTGGATCGATGTATACTGCCAGAAATCTTACCACCTTCTCTGCTTCCTCTTGTGGAAGTTGCTTCATAGTAAACATCATATGTTCAGTCTTGGTGTTATTTAGATGCAACTGATTAGCAGAGAACCAGTCTTCAGCCTTCGACTGTGACTCCTCAGATCGGACCAATGCAGTATCACGATCTGCAGATGTAAAGGACATGGTGGTATCATCCGCGAAGACAGTGTAGTGGGAAGAGGTATACGCATAGGGTAGGTCATTTATGTATATTAGGAAAAGTAGTGGTTCAAGTACCGAACCCTGCGGAACCCCAACACTTACCACCTCCTCCCCGGATTTCACCCCATTTATCCCCACAGTCTGCTTTCTGTTATTAAGAGATGATTTTACTAGAGCCAGGCTATGTTCGCCAAAATTGTAGATCTTAAGTTTTCTTAAAAGAATATCGTGGGAGACACAGTCGAACGCCTTGCTGAGGTCGCAAAACGTTGTTGCTGCTGTTTTTATTTTTTAGGAATGTGATCACATCTCTTACCTCAACAAAGAGAATTTACAGTTTGGTATATTAGTTACTCTCTTAACATTTTCTATAGGATCTGTGTTGGTGTTTTTTATGTTTTTCTGAATACTGTTTGCTAGATTAATGAAGAAATTATTAAATTCATCAGGGGAAATGTTTGACGTGACCTGTTTTTTACTTACGACACCTCTGTGTTCATTAATTATATTCCACATGCATCTGATAGGGTTGGCTGCATTTCTTATTAACCTGTTGTTAGCCTGTTTTTTAGCATCCCTAATTGAAGTCCTATACAGCGACTTGTAAGACTTTATTCTCAGTTCGAGCTGAGAAGGAAGGGTTCTATGTAAATCGTGTAAAAAGTGAAGATAATTACGCATGTCTTTTAAATTTTCATTAGACCAGTTGACTGAGTGACTGGAATTTTTTTTTGTATTGTATGTTTTTAGGGGAAATGCCTTCTCAAATGCATTATTGAGTAGATCTATAAAAGTGCAGAATTTGTTATTAGCATCTGTTTTTTTTTGAATATATAAAATTAAAATCAATTTTCTCAATAAGACAGAAAAAATTGTACTTACCCTGCTCAGTAAGAGGTATTAAGATTATCTTAACTGGCCCATTAATTTGGGCATATTGTTCTAAATTCACCTGAACTACTATACCAAGGTGATCTGACAAATCAGTGTTTAATATGTTTTTAGTGTATTCATCCGCACCAAAGTTAAGGAATACATTGTCAAAACAATTTCTACCTCTAGTGGCCTCAGATATTGTCGGAAAAAAGCCAAAAAAACTCATTACATGACAGAGGTCAATGCATTCCCTATCTTGAGTGCCAAGCCTGAGGGTGACCTGTAAATGGACAAAATATTCACATTAAGATTTTCAATGAAAATTCCACAAACCTCAATACATTTCTCTATGTTGAAATGATCAAAGTGTTTTAAACTCTATACTTAAAATTTGGTGCTGAAAAAATTGCTGATCCTCCCCCCTTAAACTGAGTTCTATTAAAAATCGACGCAGTATTTAAGTTTTCCATAAGTGAAGGCAGTACTTCGCCCTTTGTTAGCCAGTGCTCGCTGAAACATAGTATATCAAAGTCTTTGTCGGCCAGGTAGGCCTCTACCTCGTTGGTCTTGTTCCTTAGTGATTGTACATTTAGATAAAATATTTTCACTTTACTTCCAATTTATTTGAGCTGTTATGCTTGCCTTTTTGTTATTCCTCCGTGTCGTTTCTCATAATGAATTTGTGCATTATTTTTGAGCAGTGTATTTGCATTTTCGGTCGCCTTGCTTTTATCATTTTTATTGGGTTTGTTTACATTCAGTTCCACACTTTTTTCGGTATTCAAATCCCAGTGGCAAGATCACTTTTTTTTGTATTTGTTTTTCTAACCAGCTAATTTTATCTTCAAGTAATGTTATGGCTTTGTTTTGTAAAATTTTGTTTTCATGAAGTTCCGATATTACAGCATCTTTGCAATTAATTAATTCTAGGGGATATAGATCGGGACTTACTATGACTGGTTTGGTTCCTGAATTTACTGTGTTTGTGGTTTGTTTTTGATTGGAGTAATAAATTGCCATAATTTGCATATCTAGCATGAAGAAAATCCCCATGTAACAGTACAGACAAAGTACCAACAAAGGTTCAAGGTTAACATGTGGGAGGGGATTATTAAGAACAATCTCATTGGACCGTTCTTTATTGAAGACAAATTACATGGTGCCATGTATTTGCAATTCTTGCAATAAAACTTAATCGGTTTATTAGAAAATGTGCCCTTAGAAATTAGAAATCAGATGTGGTATATGCACAACGGTGCACTGCCTCTTTTTAGCAGTTTAGTACATCGGCACTTATCAAATACTTTTGGTAATGAATAGGTCGAGGTGGGCCTATTTTATGGCCACCGAGGTCGCCCGCCATTACTCCATTGGATTTATTGTTATGGGTAATTTAAAGAGGCTTGTATATTCGACGCCAGTTCACACCAGGAAAAAGAATAACACACCATTTCAACGAAATTCGAGACAATCCTGGAATGTTGTTTCAAGTACGAGAAAACATCCGTCAGCTAAGAAATTGTATAGAGGTACAGGGCGCCCATTTCGAAAATCTACTGAAGTAAGCAAGAAGCAAATCTTTCACATATTTAACATTCTTGCGTCTAAGTGATTTCTGAAATGTCAACCCTTTCAATGGTTCCTTTATGCGGCACACTTCGATTTGGAAATGTATCAGAATAAATTCTTCTTGCATTCACACAATGGCCAAGTGCTTGAATAAGTTGCATAAGTTAGATGCATGTGGGATTGAGGATATGTAATAATGATAAACTTTATTATTTTAGTGTGAATTATTAGTTATATTGTTATTCGATTAATTACTGTGTCTAAATAACTTATGTTAATAAACTTGATTACTAAATAAATTTCGAAAGTGAATGCTTAAACGTGTTGTACAAAAAGAATAACCGGGACTAAAGTAGGTACTTTATTGCCGCCAAACGGGGATTAAAGTGGGTCACTTAATCCCAAGGGACAAAAGTACATTCTAGCAACATATAATTTAAAAAAAGGTTCAAATTTTATTCACATTTTTATATTGAGATTGACGCTTACGCTTTTGTCTTTCAAAGTAGGCTGATACAATAATCAACTGGTACTTGCATTAAATTGTGATATTATCAAGTGTTTTTAAATGTAAGTATACCTACATATTAGCTAATTTGTGTAAGTGCCTTAATCCCTTGAATGGTTGTTGCTCTTGGACAGAGCCTTCGAACAACAAACTCCATTCGCGGGATTAAATGAGTTTTTTTCAAAACGACTAACTTTATCGAAACAAACGTTGGGTTATATACATCTTATTTCTTTTGTAGGTTTTATGATTGCTTTTGCAGTGTTGTCTGTGTACTGTGCAGTTATTTTCATTTACGTAGTTAAATTTTATATTCATACTATTTAAACTGCGGATATATTTTCAAAAAACTGATACCTACCTTATTATTTAATAGAAAGTACGTTTTTTTAAGAGGAATGACCAGAGTATTTAAAAAATTAGTTTTCAGCTCGGTAAAATGACACCCTTCAAAATTTTGGCCCAACTAGTGTCCATTCTTGACTTCCCTGACGATGTAAAACACCTACTGTAGTATGGTTTTATGAGTCTTTATGGTCTACATAAAATATTAAAATTTCGTTAATTTATACATGTCGGTTCAAAAGTTAGAGCCGAATAGGTAAGTCGCTAGGTACCCATTTGGGGCCTCGTATCTCCGCTAAGGTTCACTTTGAGATTTTTTTTCTATGACAAATTAGGGTTATTTTGATCTTCCCTATACGCTCCCGAGAGTATGCCATATACTTACCGGACACCCTGTATACGTGTTTTATTAAATTAGGCCAAAAATAACAATTTTTTTTAAACGTTTCTCGCGTTTGTCACATTTTCACTCATATTTGCTATGCAGCGTGATTTTCTAATCCATTTTTCTCTAAAACGGTGTACCATAGCGACATAGACCAAGAGTACTTTTTTTAAGTATCAAAGTTTCCGAATGTGATTGAAAAAACGTTTCGAATCCATATTATGCATGCCATACATATACCTTACTAATCAAATTTCTTGTAGGCCTGTTCCAAGGTTCTTAGAGGTTAGGTTGCCTGAACATGGCGGCGGAAGCGACGTGAGCGGGGTGCCTACGTCATTGAGACGACAGAACGCAGAACTTCTTTGTTTGTTTACATTGGTAATTAGTACAAGCGGTTTTATAAACTGAATTAACTTTGGTTTTCGTTGGGTTATATACATCTTATTTCTTTTGTAGGTTTTATGATTGCTTTTGCAGTGTTGTCTGTGTACTGTGCAGTTATTTTCATTTACGTAGTTAAATTTTATATTCATACTATTTAAAGTGTGGATATATTTTCAAAAAACTGATACCTACCTTATTATTTAATAGAAAAACCATAAAAGATTGTGAATTTTCCTCAAAGTTTTTATTATTATTTTCATTGTATGAATTATAAGGTTATACAGTTTACTAAACTAAAAAGCTGAGAGGTCGTTTTATTTCCTACAAAATTTCCATAATAAAACATTTTTTTTAAATACATTTTTTTGGGGTTGTTTCCTAATAAAGGATTTAATTAATAATAATATAATAACAAATAACTTAATTAAACGATTTACCATATACCCTACATAAGAATCATAATAGTGATCTTTAATAAAATAATAATCACTTTGTAAAAACTCTTAAAAATTAAATACGGCTTCAATGCATACCTAAATGAATTAATTTTGACAATGATAATTATGATGTCAAATATCACTGGACGTTTTATTTTTTTATTAGTTTCAACATGTTTTACATCAGTATTCAAGAAAAAAGAGTGATTGCACGAATTTAATAAACGCAAGTAGGTGCTTAACACCAAAGAAACTTATAGCTACGCAATAGAAAACCGACGTAATGTTAATAATTCGATCTCTCGATGGATCCCGGTTTTCAAAACGGGGATCGTTTTTCGTTAAGCGGTCGGGCTCTGCCGAATGCACGTTCAGAGTTGTCGTCTTTCCGGGTGCGATATAATAAGTAATAATATAGTCTTTAGGATTATTAATTGAATTTTGTAGACTGGTTATTGAGATTACTAAACTCAATAAAACAATACGGCGCGGCCGGCGTAAACCAATGTTTTCATTTTCGGGTTTACCAAAGAGCTGAGGTTAATATAAAAATGATTAAATCTAGGAGTTTATTGTAATCTTTAATTTTACTACTTCAATCGATTTTTTTGTACAAAGTGTTCACGAAATATATTCCTATAAGCTTATACGAAATCTTTTGGCATACTATTTTGACGAATTCTAGCATTTTTGAAATATGTACTACTAATACTTACAAAACTGACCAGTTATTAATTTAGTCCAGTGACGGAAAAACAAAATAAAAGATCTAGAAAAACTGTATTAACAACATAAAAAGGGATATAAAATGTACGTTTATCTGCATATAAGGTTGTTCAAAAAATATCCGTTTGTAAATCTAACAATCTTTACACTTTTTTTTGTATCTGCCGAAATTATTTTATTTTACGGGACCAAGACGTACGTAATAAACGTTTTTGGTCATAGGTCTAAAACGACCAGAACAAAAAAATTGAAATCTTCCTTCCACAAAATGACCTAACATTGAAATAATTTGTTTTAATTAGAGTCGTATATAGTTTCGACAGGAAAGTATGAATTATTAAACCTTTTTGGTTATAGGTCCTAAACAACAAGGGAAAAAAAGTTAAAACGTTTCGTCATTTTTAATTAATCTGATATTTATTATTGGTAAATAAGTAAAAAAAAACTTTCTGATGAAAAATTTAAAATACTGTTTTTTACAATTAGGTACAGGGTGATTCGCCATAATTGTCACACCTTCTTAATTTTTTTATTTTTTATGCTAGGTAAATATTTTTAGCGTGTAGGGTATTTGAAATGATTTTTGCAGGGGTGTCCACAAATTTCCTTAGTCGCTTCATACATAGGATATAACATAAAGTTATATATTCCTAAATATATTATCCAATTTATGAATTCTACCTAAAATTGTAATCGTATTTCATATAACATGCGTTACACCTTAACCGAAGGATTTTCAATATATTTATATATTTTTAATTAATATAATATTAACATTTGCCTTAACAAACGGTTTTTCGTTTGGTTAGGGTATAACGTGAGTTACATGAAATACGTTTAGAATTTTTGGTAGAATACAAAATTCGAATAATAAGCGATAAGTATAACCAAATTAAAATGCGATACAAAAAAAATGTAATATAAGAGTTGTTGGTTTTACCAAAAGGCATGTCAAACGTAAAAATATAGTATACCGCATAGGTACTGAGTGGCCTAAAAAATATTAAATAAGAATATGTGTTTTTTAATGAAACGCCCTGTATATTATTTACTTATTTGAATAGGTAAGGTAAAGAAATGCCTCTATATTCGTCTCTTGATTTTTAAATTCGCTTGCGACGTTGCCAAGTGTGTTTTCCTGATATTTACGAAATGTTCAGCGACTCGTTCAAAAAATCAGTTTTTCGAGAATGTTATGGTTAGTGAGCCTCATCACTAAACATAACATTTTAGAGAAATGGATCTGTTAATAATCATAACTTTCATCATCATAATACTAGTAACCCTTTTTCAAGGGAGAAGTTAACTATCAACACAGGGCCGCTTAATGTATGGACCGGCATAATAGGAAATCATAATACTGGGCCACATTTTTTAATAGAAATTCGACTGGTGAGGTTCATCTTCATTGCTTACAGCTCATTACAGTCAAGCAGTAAGACATCAGCAATACCAACGTTTTAACGCAGTTTAATGAAATATTACTTTAGTTTTAATGATCATTGTAAAGGCAGCAAGTTCTTCCGACTTTATTAAGCTACATTTTTTTTTTGTGGGATACCTATATGATAGAAATAGTGTACAAAGCGGCTCCTACTACAAGAGTTAATTTTTTAATTAATTTCTTTTAGTTCTTTTTAATAAAATAATAACATTACCCATTTTGCGAAGCATAGGATAAATTATTTCAAAAACTATAAGATTTAGACAGTGGCATGTTTCATAACGGATTAGGGTATTTAAAAGATAAACCCCTTCAGTAAACAAATACAGGATGTTCCATTTGAAAATATCGAAATAACACATAATATTTCAATTACCGAATTTGTCAAGTCTCCATGTACAGGGTGGTTCATGTAAGATGACTCACTACCATGTCTCGGAAACCGTAATAGTTATGAAAAAAGGTTAAATAAAAAAGTTAATCGATTGTACAAACATTTTCATTTTATTATATTTTTATGTACACAGGGTAAGCCGTTTGGTTTTTTTAAATAGAGCATCCTATATTTTACAATACTTTTTGATTCTACATAAAATAACAATCATTATTTAATAAGTGCACTATAAGTCTAAACTTAATAGTTTCCGAGATATCAACTGACATTTTTGAACTTTGACAGCTTCTATAGCTTTCTAACGGTACCTCTTAGGTGAAAACGGCTTACATATCCCTATTTTACGTTTTTATTATCTTTCCAAAAGTGTAAACTTCCGGTTAAACCGGATGTAACTCGAAATTCGAAAATATAGTACTTCCGGTTTAACCTGAAATTATTAGTTTTAGGAAGATAATAAAGACGTAAGAAAGGGACATGTAGGCCGGTTTGGTCCAAGATGTACCGTTAGAGAGCTAGAAGTTGCCAAAGTTAAAAAATGAGATTTTTTAAAAGTCGATATCTCGAAGATTATAAGGTTTAGACTTATGGTGCACTTATTAAAGAATGATTAATATTTTGAGTAAAATCCAAAAGTATTGTAAGCTATAGGGTTTTCTATTTAAAGATCGAAAGTTGATATCAACTCCAGAAAAGCGACTTACCCTGTATAGACAAAAATATAATAATAAAAATTACTTTACAATCAATTAATTTTTCTATTAATTTTTTTTTATAACCCTTACGGTTTCCGAGAAAAGGTAGTGCGTCGTCTTACGTGGACCTATATCATAAACCTCAAGAACAGTATTATGGGTATGTACCGCGTATCTTAAGGTACTAATGGTAAAAAGTTTGTTTAACTAAGCTGAATGCCCCATGTTATGATTTTTTTATCGAGTCACTGAAAATTCCCGAAACAAAAATAATTATTTGGCAACGCCACAAGAAAATTTAAAAACTTCCTTAAAAAGAATATCTGTTTAAGTATGTATGTAATTTATTTTTTGGCCGCTTAGTATGCTGTTCAATATTTTTGCGTTATGCCTTTTAGTAAACCCAACAGCTTTCATATAAAACTTTTTTTGTATCCCTTGTAGTTTGGGTGCTATCAAAGACGAACACCCTATTAACGTACCCTGTTATACAAGGTGACCTTAAAAAAAGTGCATAGTACCACACGATAGAGGATATCAAAAGAATGTAAAAAAGTTCCTATACACTTATGTACAAATTTCTTTTAATTTCTAGATACGTACAGAATATACAGTTTAGTAAACATTATTTTTTAACATGATTTTTATAAACATTATCATTGTATATATTTATACAAAAGCTTTCATATCTTTAAAATGTTTAATATTGTGTAATGGAAAGAAGATATGGGCACCATATGCATCTGTTCAAATCTTATAGATTGACTCCTAGATTTCAAATATACTTTTCAACACGCGTGTGTTATAAGGCATTTTCTTGCCAAGTTAACTGGACTGTTTTGTTCACTCTCACAAGTAGGTACAGTTTTTTTCTGATAAATATATTCTTCAAAATGCGTTCATGATCGTAGAAAAACTACAGCATTTCACTCGCAAGTAATAAAGCTATGGCACGCTAGTCAATAATATACTATTAATCTATAAATCCACCAATGTTATAGTAGAAATAAAGTTACAAAATATTTAAAGCAACAAAAAATAATTAAAAAAAAAACACTTGAAAGTAGAATCGAACTCGCGACTGGCAAAACGATGACTGTCTTAAAGACGCCACCCCGATCATTGCGCCACAGCAGGTTTTAATGTCGTGAAATAGATTAGTGATCCTTCTCGCGTCCAGATCCGATGAGAAAACTTAAAACGTAGTTTCGCGTGGTTGTATAAGTGTCTTGTTTCACTGACTGTAGCTAATTTTAGCTCTTATTATTAAGATTAACCTAGTAAAAGATGCAATAATTCTCACTTTTATTTTCGATTGCAACCTTTTAAGAAAGTATACAACTATTGGCAACGTAGCTCTCCATCAAGCTGGACACGGGACGCGCCAATTCGAATTCGATGGAAAATCATCTGTTTATTAACGCTGTAAAGCAGCCTCTCACGGATTTAAGCCGCTCATAAAGATTCCACTTCTATTGCGTAGCTATAAGTTTCTTTGTTAAAACGAAATAAATAAATAACTTTTAATTGGCTTATTGGAAACTAATAAAATTTGGTGTGCGAGTCCATCACACAAGGACCTTCAAAAAGGTCCAATACAATTTGGACGTAAAATTAATAGGCGAGCCAATATTTAAGGGTGGCATCGTGTATCGTGCTTAGTTTTCATTAAAGGTTTCAAATCGGTCGTCTGGGTGACGTATTCCCGCTCAGTAAATGCGAACATCTGATTGGTCTAAAGTTACCAGGCCTAACCTCTCTAAGAACCTTGTGTTCTAACCATTAGTCCCTGACAGTTTTAAACTGTCAAATACAATCAACCAGTTGTAGGACTTAACAAGGCATCCTGGGGTCTACACGCAATATTCATCTGGTACTCTATTTCTGATTAAAAACTAGTCCCGGACTGCTGCATGCTGGTTGGAACAAGCCTTGTATTAATTTATTTTGTTTGGACCATGTGATAAAATTATTATAAACAGAACATTTAGAAAGTTGAAAGAAATATGCCCGATTCTACCGCCAATAAACCTCAAAAAATTAAATGTATACGAATTCAAAACATTGCGGTTGAATAGAATATCTCGAAAACGGTATCAGACAGGTATTGGAAAATAATAATGAAAGTTGATGAGAAACAAATGGATAATCCAAAAATAGGTTAAGATTAAGTTTCCGTTTAAAATATTGTTGCTACTACTTTCTAGTAGAAGCCCCAACTGCGCATGTTTATGCAACTAAACACGCATGACTAAAAAGGGAGATTTCATTGGTCCCAACTTGCCATGCCATCCGTCAACAGAATAAATTGATAAATAAAATTATCAACTTAAAAAAAGTTTCATGAAAAGTATATTACGATACTGAAATGAAGCTAAATAAAAGGAATGAATTAATTAACGACACACGGAAAAATTGAAAGCTTACTAAAGTCTAATTATTTCACATATAGACTAAACCAAAACAACGCTCGATGCGTGATCGTAGATCTGCAGGTGGACAGCGCGGTCCTTACAAGTCAATTTGGAGGAGACGCCTCGTGCTCAGCGGTACAATCCAATAGAATACAGCGACAATCACGTGTATAGTGCGTGATTTTACTTACGTTTAGTCTATGGATTAATGGACTTCAGGTAGTGTTGTATTTATCGTACATTATGTGAAAACAACAAATCGTTGGGGTCACCTGGGAGCCTAATGTTGCTTACCTTTATTCTTCCGGTTCCAAGTCTTCTTTTTGCCAGCGACGCCGCTTTGTGTGATTCATATTCTAGGAAGCAAAAACCACGGTTTTTCTTTTTGTCATCGGGTGAACTGTAGATTATCACCTCAATCAGGCCAGCTGCACAAAAATAATTCATTAGTGTGAGAAAAATATCTTAAGTACTTTTAAAAAGCGTCAAGTTTAGCATAATAGTTAGATATATAATTTGGAATTTGGAAAAACAAGAAAAAGCCTCAAATTACAGTGAACTAACTTACAGTTCATTGAAAAGGGTTGGTTTACGCAAATATTAAGGTCCAAATAAATATCTACAACCTGTGAATAAAATATGTTAATGTAAGATATTGCTGAGACATAATACAAGCTAGAACACTGTAATGTAGCTTTTCCTAAATAGCAGCCCAGCCCTACCCATTGCTCACAGGCTTCTAGACTAACGCATTCCAGAAAAGTTTTATAAAGTTCCTTCTTCTCTAAAAAGAGGAAATACAACCAAACAAATATGGCGCATTATCAACATTGGTCATGAATATATTCTTAATTTGTATTTTATCAAATTTTCAAAATATATATTTTTCCGAAGCGTTACAAATAAACCTTTAAAATAATACGGCTACTAGTGTATTTATGTTCCAAAAGACTTCTGCAATGGAAATCCAAAAAAAGTGTTTGGAAATATAGAGAAATTTACAATATAATTAAGTTTAATAAAATTTGCGATTATATTAATCTAAGATTTTAATTAAGTATGTGCTTTAAATTGGTTTTAAACAAATGTGTTGAAATATTTCAAAGTATTATATGAAAGAAAGAATTATTAAGTTATATCAATGGAGGCGCTAAAATTAACATAAAGTAAAATGTCCCAGTGATTGACCGGCCAAGATATAATTCAGGTTTCTCTATTCCATTGAAGTAACAACACCAGTTTTTAATGTGAGATATGGAAAATTCTCTAGCCATCACGTTGTGAAGAAATATCTAAAATATTTTGGTTGAATAAAATTTATATTATTCTAAAACCGTATATTTCAGTGATAGGCATATGACAACACAATAATAATTAACGCGCGAAACAGAAAATATTTTCTAGATGAAAAACGTTTAATTATTAGCTATTATGATTTAACAAACATCAAAAATATAGAATATACCTATACTCATCTCGTAATTAAACATATCATGCCATTACATAATTTTCCGTAATAAAAAAAAGAATAGTTTAAGACACATTTTAGTATTGAGTGTATCGATCTCATGTGTATGAGTGCTATTTTTGTTTATTATTAATAAAGTTATAGTTTATTAACATGTAAAAATATATATATATAAAACACTATGCCGCAATGTGCAATATCACCAACGAAACAGTAACTGTTATCCTTCGTTTTTGTTGAAAATAACTATTTTGGATTAATTAATTACAACTTTTAATTAGAGAAAATCATCACTCCAGAGGTCGACATGCTCATTTACATAGACCATAATCATATTTACTCCGGAAGCATTGTTTCCCGAGGCAAAGGTGATGAAGGGAAGGTACGAGTAGTGTCATTTAACAATTAAAAACATGTGGTTTGACAATTTCAGAAAGTTCAAAATTAACCCTTTTAATAAGTTATTTACATATCGTATTGGTGCTTTATGTTACTAACTTAAGTAAATCCAGAAAAAATATGCAGATTGAGAGAATCTGGTACGCGGTTCCTTAACTTCAAACTTAAGCGCATGTCAACTTTACAACTTATACGTTCGCTGCCTTTTCAATGATTATCGTAGTAATTATTGTTCTTTACGCGATTACTTCGACAGAGAATTTACGAATAAAGCGGCATTTTTAATTGTTCTAGCCTATTTGCACATGAGGTACTGTGTTCCGACTGTGTCGTGTCGTCTAAAATCCGAAAAATGTATAATCCATAAATATATTTTAAAGGATTCGTTTTAGTTTCCACATAGCCTACCATGCTCCATGTGCGTTAGTCATGTTCCTCGCGTGTTCAATTAGATCAGTCTGAGAGGAGATTCGGTTACATGCCAGAAACGCACGAATCTGAGGGAATCATCATAAGTCTATTAAATATTGTATGAAATTCTCCATATTCTTCTCAAGCCCTGTATGCTGGATGAACCCAATAGGCAGGCTTCTTTCGTTTAATCTTTTGTTTTAAAAGTCATTACAACGCGCTTACAACAACAACGTCTTTTTCTGTTTGATCCATGCTGACATCAAAACACCACACTAAAGCCATGGTATGAGCAATGCTAATGGAAATGGTTGTGACAAGTTACCAACAATATTTTTTATAATTTTCAACAGTAAACAACCACTTTTTGCACAAGTTTTAACCTCAATGAAGCCGGCACCAAACAAAACAATTGAATGCAAACGGTCACGCCGCATATTGCCACCAATTTTCCTGATATTTTCCATGGTTATAAAGTGGCCATACCCACCCGGCATAAGCATAAAAAGTAAGGGGTGACTATGCCCCCCCCCATATCTCAAAAACGTTTCTTTTTTTAATTTAAGTGCACCCCAAACATGAAACACAGACCATAGACCACCTTTAATTCACCTTGGGGTTGGTCCTAAATGGAAAAGAAAAAAATTTGGGATCAAAGTTTTGAGGCGTAAAAAAAATCTCAGCCGGAACATGGTCGGTACACAGTACCTCATGTGGAAAAATACCTTAATTGTACAAAGATAGAACGATGCAGTTTTCGCAGCACTGTGTCGCTTTTCTATGAAATAAAGCCTTCAGATACGTTTTTGAAAATTTTACATTTTGAACACCCCTTATATGTCAGTCACTTTGTAACTTATCAAAAAGGAAAATATTGAGCTTAATGGGGGTAATACGTAGAATCCAGTGTCGTACTCAGAAGATTTATAGATGTTGCATTTTTTAAATGGGTTCGTATATATTTTTAGATAATATGATTAAGTTTACCGCATATATACCACACTATATTTATTTTTAAAGCCCGGCGAAACGTTTTTTAAGAAAGCTCAGTTTTTTATTTAGTATGTCATGACGCAGCTTTCTGTCTTTACTAATAACACCCGGTAAAGCCATTGATGAACACCATGTTGACCACTGTGACATTTACCTTAATGTCTTTTTTCGGTCTGTTAGTTCGGATAGCACAATCATTAAAGAACACTACCGCTATGGCAATTTGATAGACCGTGCAGGGGCACTCCATTTAATAAATATCATTATAAAATATTTTTTCTATAAATATTATTTCGTTTTGTATCATCCAAACCAGACTAAAATACTGATGATCGACAACATTTCTGAATATAAGCACAAAACGTTGAGGCTATTTAAAAATTTGATAGTCATTCAAAATTAATAACTACATAAACCAATGTTGATAAAATTAAACTATTTTGTTTTAAAGAGCGCAATCTGCATCCATTTCCTTTGAAAGTAACTCATAGACTTAGAAAATCTTGCCACAGTCAAGCCATGCACTATTTTTTTATGAACAAAAATTAACTGGTGGTACACCATATTTAGAGGTGAAGAAAAGGCGGAAATTCCACCACGTTTGGCAACACTTTTCTTACTTGTATAAGCAATAATTGGAAAGGTACTTTTTTAACCCTCGAAATTTCAAAAATCTATTAAGCGAACATTTAAATTAAAAAATACCTATTTTCGCCCATAAGAATAAAAAAGTAATGTTAATTGTCTGCATAACTAGAGCATTTTTTAGAGAAAAATAACAGTTGAGAGCTGGAAATTTTGTAGTAGAGAGTGCAGCAAGATTTCTCCATTAACACGTGCACGAGTTACTTCCATGCCGTTGCCCATTAAGTGGTGGAGTTGCGCAGACTAAACTTACGTGCATGTTTTGAAAACTCTTCCATGAGATCCTCGCGATCTCTGTTTTTCGGTATATA
The DNA here is from genome assembly GCA_963920685.1 of Polydrusus tereticollis. NCBI lineage: Eukaryota > Metazoa > Arthropoda > Insecta > Coleoptera > Curculionidae > Polydrusus > Polydrusus tereticollis. The sequence goes on from OY987332.1 coordinate 72,825,200, forward strand.
GCCCACAAACAACCGGTGGTTGTTATAGGATATGGTAACGCCAATCTTTTTGCCTTTTCGTATCTCATAATCATTCAGCTGCAAGAACAGTGGAAGGGTAGCCATATTTGTGCCTTGGGCAAGGGGGCTGGAGGGGCTTTGAAATGGGAACGGGATGGAATGGGATAGAGCGTGTCAGAGTAAGATAGAGAAAGAGCCCGACGAACGGACGCTAATTGTTTTCTTTTTGTATGATGATTTATGGTGCTGAGGTGAAGTTGTTGATGATCCTATATTGTGTGCAATAATTTATTTATTTATTTAATTAGAACTCAAATCAACATTACTGTTTTGATCTCTGTCAAAATGCTTACTACAGGTATTAGCATTATTACTAACGAGATATTCAGAAATAATATTTTAGGTAGGAACTTTATTTTTCTACATAGATCAGGAACAAATTTAAATGAGAACATTCAAATTTTAGAAACCGTGTTGACGTTTCCTTTTTAGCAATCAACAAAAACTTTGGACCAGGCATATCAAGGTAAATATGATAAAATGATAAACAAGAAAGCTTCAGTCGCGTGCGGAAATCACATTCCGCACTTGTCGGGGAAATAGCTATTTTCTCTAGAGTAATACTACGACGTTACCCGAGATGCCTGTGGCGTGTTTTTTCCCTCCATGTTTACCTCGCCTAATTTCGTTTTGTGTCTTTAATTTTCTGCTTAACAAGTTGGAAGTTGTACTGTATTATGTGAAGAGCGAATAAAATGAATTTTCATTATAAAATTGTAAATAAATATTACAGCGGTTTTAAAATAATAAAAAAATTTCGAAACCAAGAAAAAGGACACAGGCACATTCAAACTTTATTAAAGTACTAATAACGTTCAGAAGTCGATTGCTTATAGTAAATATACAGAATGTCCATGGATAGGGCAGAGAAGAGAACAAGAAAATGGGCCAAAAAGTGAAAGATACGAAAAAAAGATAATTTTTATATTATATTTTGACAAAGATCTTTAATACAATGTATTTTATAAAATATATTCGTTTTATGAAATATTTAAGATTTTAACAGAGATTGACCGTCAAGAAATATTATTCAAAATGGCGGTGTCATTTTACAAAAAAAAATTGCACCTATAGAACCACGAATGTGACTGATAAAAAAAGATAATACGATTTTATAATGAAATCATACATAAAATATTGCATATCTCTGGCAAAAAATAAGGCCTCATACGTTTTTTTTTAATAGTATGATCTATTTTTCATCATTTAGTATCAAAATCGAAGGCATCTCTAGTCATCTAAAGGCGTTTTTGAAATCATAATGCATTTTGCCTCAGTTTTAAACAAAAAAACAAAGGAGACCTAAAATTTTGATTGATTAAATAATGAATAGTAAATTTACTATATAGGGTACCCAAGATAAGGAGGGCCTCTATGGGGATCTCGGTTTTGGTAAGAGATACAACTTTGATTAAATGAAGAGAAAGTTGTGCAATCAAGGGACTAATAATATAACACACCAAAAGTTTTGGTAACATGTTAAAGTTTTGAGTTATTAAAAAAAAACTGAAATTTTGGATTTTTAATTTTATTTTTTTCCTGCCTTAATATCAAAGTTACAACAAAACTGACAAAACTTTTTCACAGAAACTTCTAATGAACCCAAAGGTTGCATCTCATTTTTTTATGACGTTGCGTTTCCAAGCAATCACCATTGACTTTATTTTTTCTAATACGGCCTTGATTTTATACTGTCAAATTTTAAGAGCATTTTTCAATTTTTAATTTAATGATGTACTACACATAATGGTTTAATTACGTTTCGAGCCTTTTTAACCATCTTTCTGAAATTTTCAAGATACGGACCTGGATTGCATTGCATTTGCTTTTTCAGCCTTTATAATCTAAAGAATAAAATAATGGCGGTATGAAGTAACAACTTTTTAATTTCTTAAGTTCAATTACGTCTTTTTTTTTAAATAATAAAAGTTATATGTAATAGATATTTAATTATGTATCTAATACTGTAAAATACTGATTCCAAAACCATACGTTACTGTTTAAAATTAAAAAACATCCAGGGTTACTTTAATTTAAATAAACTTTTCTGAAATAACACAAATCTATCTCTTGCAAACTACTGTTCTTTTCCTACATGAGCGTTGTAAGCATTGGAAAATGAGTATGATATCGGTCAATTTTGCATTACTTTTGTTGAACTAAATATGGCAGGTTATTTATCAGATGAGCAAAAATTTTGATATCTTATGATGTTTTATTTTAAGCGGAGAAAATTGTAATGTAGCGGAGCCGATGTACTTGGACAAGTAACCGGAAAGGTGACAACCGGCTAAACCAACTTACAGTAAGTTAGTAACTAACCTTAAAGACTATGGTATTTTAAAATCCATGATCTCGAAAAAAAAACAGTAAGTAAAATTTTCAGCGTATTATGAGCTGTTACTGAATATCCTGGAGTATCAACTAGAGAAATTAATGAAAATGCAGGAGTAGCGAAATCAACTGCTCAATTTATTAAAAAAAAACTAATTTCACCCATATAAATATAGATTTTGTCAAGGACTTAGACCAGGTGATGCAAAAACACGTCGATCATTCTGCGAATGGTACACCAGAAAATGTTAGGAAAATATACATTTTCCTTGGTCTGATAAAAGCATGGTAAGTCGAAACGGGATCTTCAACAGAAGAAATGTATATTACTGGTCTAAGGAAAAAACACGTCTATTCAAAGAATTTTGGGAACAAAAATAATACGATCTTTTTTTTACCAACATAATTTAACATCGGAACATTCTCTGAGTTTCCTTCAAAATGATTTAGAGCAGACTCTGGATAATTTACCTCTAGCAGAACAATCGCGATAATTGGTTCCAGCAGGATGCTGCACCTACACATAATTCAAGAGTAGTTAGAGAGAACATTTCAGCTAGATTTCCGGAACAAAAAATATCAGCACTTATTTTTAACACCCTGGCCAACGCGTTCCCCGGATATAACCCCGCTTGATTATTTCATTTGGGGATATACCGCGAATTGTGTTTATAAGCAGAATCTTGAAACAGAAGAAGACTAATGTCTTAAATTCAAGAGTTTTAAGATGCAAATTATGTTTACAGAATGGCAAAAATCATTTTGAACACCTTTTGGAAAATTAAAGTGAGTAAATGTTAGTTTTATTTTAATCCTTGTATGTTATTTACCTAATTGTTGTTTCATTTTTTATTCTGAACTATTATTAATATTCGTAACTTAGTACTTACCTACTACATTAAACTGTCTTTTTACAAATTATGAAAAATACAGTTCACCGTACCGAATTTTGAAAATTTTAGAAAGATGGTTAAAAAGACTCGAAACGTAATTAAACGATCATGTGTTAATTGGATTAAGAATAAAAAATGCTCTTAAATTTTGACAATATAAAATCAGGACCGTATTAGAAAAAATAAAGTTGATGGTGATTGGTTGGAAACGAAACGTCATAGAAACAAATTGTGATGCAATCTTTGGGTTTAATAAAAGTTGTTGTGAAAAAATGTTGTCAGTTTTGCTGTAACATTAATATTAACGCAGGAGAAAAATAAAATTAAAAATACAAAATTTCAGTTTTTTCTTAATAACTCCAGACTTTAACATCTTACCAAAACGTTTGGTGTGCCATATTATTAGTCCCTTAATTGAACAATTTTTTCTTTATTTAATCAAAGTTCTATATCTTACCATAATATCCTTATCATTTTTTAGGTCACCCAATCAAGGAGACAGAAACAGGCAACGAATATAATCACAAAAATTGTGCCACTTCAACTATGATTTTGCAAGAGTCCATAATAGTAAAATAAATAATAATAATTGCACTCACTACAAATTTTGATTGCAATTTCAAAATAGTAATATTGACTTTAAGCAATAAAAAATAATTCAAATAAAAATTTACACTTTCACAAGACCATCAAACTTCACGTCCTAACAATTTAGATGTTTATTCTGCCATTTTATAAAGCTTTTCATATCAGTCAACTTTACCTGTCAATTTACCAAACTCCTCCAGAATCTCCTCTTTGCCTTTAGATTTTGGTATGTTGCCGACAAAAAGCCTCAGATTCGGCACGCTTATGTTAATTTTCAAGGTCTTGCCGGGTTTGATTTCATAATTGTCCAACTGCGCCAAAAAGAAAAAACAAAATGCCAGAAGGTTGAAATTTTGCATCGTTTGAATGGTTAAAATTCGGCTCTTGGCTGTTCATTTTAAAACTAAACCAAAGAATTTAGTTCCAGAACGAATAATTTCGACGGGTTTCCGGTAACAATATAGTTAACATACACTTACAATCCCTTAGGCCCAAATTATTAATTAGCTTTTAGTGAAAACAGCAACATAACGTCCAAGACAACAATTGCTCCAAAAATGCATTAATAGAAGTTATCTTGCAGTTACAATTAACAGGATATTGATAATTTGGATCTTAGGGAGACAAATAAATTATGCACTTGATTAAATAGCTTCCCTAAAAAATGTTACATATATACATGTAAACACAAAAGTTTGGTAACCAGTTGCAAGTAGTGATTTTAAAATTATGAAAACTTTCCCTAATAAACAAAACTACATAGACGGACAACAATAATGTACTACATAAGTATGCACTTCGCTACTGAGCCAATTCTTGACTAGCATTGATTTAAGAAAAGGACAACTTATTTTGAAAAATCATATATTGTTGTCGTTATAAGTCTTCGAAATAAGGATATTTTAATTTTCAATTTAACGTTACTCATTATAAAAAGTTCTGCTAGATTAATTTAAGTACCTTGTATATAAAACCCTTCTAATGTTATTTTGATATTTAACTAGTTTCAGTAGTCCTCAGTAATAATTGTAACATTTTGCTTAGCATATATATCTAGAACTCTTTGCAACCAGTTTTAATTTTTGCAACTTTGTTTAACTCCGTATATACGCTTTCTTGTACCATAGATAGGATCTCTTTTCTACCAATGAAATTCGCAAAAATTAATTGAATCAATAATATCATAGTTTTTCCTCAAAATCTGCTACAAATCGAAACTTTGTAAAAAATATCTTTTTTTTAGAGCATGAAGTTGCAACAAAATAATTAACCTTCATCATACAGTAACTTGAAACAGCCGTTCTTCTTTGCCACAGATTTTTAAAAAAGTAGTGAATTTGATAATCCTCGGCTATTCCAGTATAGCACTAAACTTTTTAAAACTTTGCATACCGTGTGTTATTAATTATTAAACAAACCGTAAAAAATTTCAAATATTGATTTATAAAAGTATTGTAAATTGAGTTAATTTGATCTAAATTCCATAAATTTGGAACGGGATGTACAGGTAACTATGGATTGAAAATAAAAACAAATAATCTATGTGTGGGAAGACTAAACTGCAGGTGAAAATGTATATTTTTAAAGTAAATATATGTATAAAAAAAAACCGCAAACAAATTTATGATTTAAAAGTACCTACTCATAGGAAACGCATTTCATTTGATACACACTGTAGAATTTATTTATCACCCCTATAGGAGAAGCTACTCAATCAAATCCATATAAAATTATTTCAGTGTAGGTTAAACCTTATAATTTTGTTAAAAGTGGACTTTCCTAAAGTCGAGGCATAGCAAAAATTTTGTACTACAATGACCCACACAAAACTACAAATATCTTAATACCTCTAAAAGTCTAATTATTATTGCTATAGCGCGACTTTTTCCCGAACAGGCTTCTTACAAGCTATGTAATGTGGTAATATCAATAAATCGTAATAGAAAATATGAGAATAAAACAACTAAAATAACGAAAATCTGTATTTTTGCGCTTTTTAAAATTTGAACAAGTTTTCAGCGAACAAAACAACAAAAATAAATGGGAGTTGGTAAATTCCACACGAACACTACCTGCGCCCTTAATCCGATAGATAAATTGCGCGCTAACGTTAAGGCACCGATCCCATTACAGGCCGCCGGCCGGCAATGGATGCAGTTTTGCGCCGAGGCGAGGTGAGGACTGAAGTTCTCCACACACTATTCAGATTTAAACTTCATTTGTCACTTTCAATAGAAAAATGTATGCTCAAAACCCACGGCCAATTTTGAATTTGCACACATAAACACATTCGATAGGACGGCCAAATTGCTCAATATTCTCGGCCAATAAATAATCATCGATGAAATCGAGAACCCTCAAAACACTGTACCGTTAAGTAACCGAACGCGTAGGGAAGTCATCAATTTCATCGTTTGCAACACTTCGAAGCCTCACCGAACATTTCCAAATAAAAAGCGAACTAGGTCAATACAAAATTTGATGGAAGCACACTCAAATGCCGAGGCATCGAATCCAAAATATTAGACCAATTGAACCACGATCGCATCAACGGTTTGGGATTGCGGTGCACCACCACACATACACACTCAGATTTCTTTCATTTCTGTATAACTGAAGGCTCAAACCTGTCGACAGCCTGTTACAAATTGGCCGGCTGTTCGCTTGGATCGAGTCCAAATACGACCGGCGGCCCATAAGTGAATAGGTGCCTTTATAAAGTTTTAATCCCACCGGTAATTTCAAGATCAATAACTTTTCTTTTTATTTTTCGACCTCGTACTCCCCACGTGTGTTTATTATTACGCTGGATTTCCAGAAAACCCATTGAATAAATATATCAAATGACCAAACATTGTCATTTATCAGAGAAAAAAGAGCGAATTGGGAACTGATGAGCAGCTTTTCTTTCAGTAAGTTTATTATAAATACTCCTAGAACATAGTAACAACACAGGACAAAATGATATGGTTTAAGACAACGTTTATATGACTTTTATCAGTCGGAAAAAACCCACCCTCTACCTAATCGGTCATTCATTATGGCTTAGTGTGCAAAAAACCTATGGGATTAAAGTAACTTAAAAACTTCCAAATACTTAAGATTATTGGTGTGGAAATTACCTGTCCCCAAATAAACAATTACCAGATTTTTAAAAAATTAACTTCCGAAAAATTTGGACTGCTATAACAAAACGTTATTTATCTAAATGCTAAAATACCACCAGGAATACAGAATACACTTTTTAACTAGTTTGTGAAATAGGGCGAACTTTTAAAAGCGTATGACTGAAGTAAGTTAATGTTTGCAACGAGGGGACAAATCCCCCCTTGGCTCCTTGAAGGGGAGTGGTTTTTAGATTAATTTAGATCAATGATGCAAGCTAGGTAATAAACTGATTTCATATTTTCAATTATTACATATTTTTAGCATGAGTCAACTTATTATTTTATCTACCTACGGGCTTTAAAAGATGTGGAATTTGCTCATTCCTGGCGTTTCAATAAATACATTTGCTACCGCTTTCAGATTTCATGTGTGACTGTCTAGAGTTCAGAACATAATATTATGCAGGGTGTTTATTAAATATACGGCAAAAATTGAAGGGGTTATTCCCTGGACTATTCTAAGAATATTTTGGCTTTTGATGATTCTTGAAAAGCCGCGTTGTTTCGAAGATACAGGCCGAGAAAAATATTCGACAAAACCAATTTTGATGTTTTTCAAATTATTAATGTAGTCCAAATAAAAGTATGGCGTACTGGGCTTGCCGAGTACACATTTTTTTAAAAATGCGTTGTTATCTTTTAATAAATCAGTTTAAACGTGAATTTCATTTGAATACGTCTCATAATTGATTATTTTGTATGTGTCGAATTCGTTAAGACTGATTGACGTTTTGTTGTTTGACGTGTATTTTCTGTCTTTAATAGTTAAACTTTTGTTAGTGAAGTCCTCTATCATGAATCGCTATACAAACGCCGAGATGACTGACATGTATTTCATCTATGTACACGGTGATCATTTATAATGTCCCCCCTCTTAACTTTTTTGTTTTTTGCATTAGATAAATATGTTAAATGTAAAAGTTGTACAGAATAATGTAAGCTATTTGCAGAATAATATATGAATATACAGGGTATTGCAGAAATGAGTCACAAGTTAAAATATTTTTTCTTTAAATGGTACACCCTATATATTGTCAGCTTTTTAGAATCTCCTAAAACTTCTGAATATTTTTCTTATAACATGTCCTATACCTAAATATAAAAGTTTTCGAAATAATCGCATTTCAACTAAGCGGCTACATTCAAAAATAAATATTCTAGATTTCAGTAAAGTTCTTAGGTGGCTATGAATGATCCGGTCACCGAGCAACAAAAACTATGTTTATTATCAAATCAAATCAAATCAAATCACTTTATTGATGCCAATACAAAAAAAACATGTTTACACAAGTCAGAATTAAAAAACGAGAACAACAAAAAATAATCACAACACTAGAGTGGCAATTAAAATAAACGAGAAAATAAAAAAATAGTCACAATACTCAGTTAAAATATCACATTGAGGCTATGATACTAACAACCAGCAACCCAACCTAGGATACATAATCCCGGAAAGAAGCATATAGATATTTGTAAGGACATGATAACAGCATAGTTAATAATGGTGTGTTCGCATAAATACTAGAATATGTGTCATAATATGTCAATCAAATTATAAAGTCATAAATTATATGTGGAAGTCAGAATGTGTATCTGTACTGTCAAGAAATTCCTGTGTGGAATAAAAACATTTAGAAGACAGATAATTTTGGATCCGTTTCTTGAACTGAGATGTAGGCAGTTTCCTAACCTCTGCAGGTAGCAAATTGAAAGCTTTTGGACCATAAAAATTAATGGCATTTCTTGTTTTAGATAATCTTTGGAAATCAGGCCTCATATCCGTTCTAGAACGAGTCTCATGGTCGTGTACATTTTCATGTCTAACATAACAGTGTTCATGTTCTCTCACATACATTAAGGCCTGCAGCAGATACAGACATGGCAGTGTAAGGATGTTCAGGTCTCTGAAAGCCTCTCGAAAATCGTCCCTGTAATTCAGGCCCGCAAGTATACGAAGGGCTCGCCTCTGTAATGCAAAAACTCTGGCTGCGGAAGCCGCATGACCCCATACAATGAGTGCGTAAGACAATAGGGATTGAATAGTGGCATGATAAGCAACAACGAGAACGCGTTGTGAAACATGATTTGCTAAATTTCGTAGTGCAAAAATATTTTTAGTTAGTTTTTTGGACAGAAATTCGGCATGGTGATGCCAAGTCAACTTAGGGTCGAGGTATACCCCCAAGAAACGCACCGATTCCAAATTACTGACCGAAGTAAGGTCTCGAAGAGAAAAAAACATAGTCTGAGTCTTTTCATTATTTAGTGATAACTGGTTTGCCAGGAACCAGTCATCCAAAGTCGATCGCGTGTGTTCCAATCCGCATTCAGCCTCCCTTATAAGGACACTCTGATTTATTGCTGTAGTATCGTCCGCAAACAGGATCATATCGGTGGTAGGATCGGCGCTTCCCAGATCATTAATATAAATCAGGAAGAGCACCGGTCCTAGCACCGATCCCTGTGGGACTCCAAATGTTACAGGACGTATATTAGAATTAACATTATTTATGGAAACCAGCTGATTTCTGGGAAATAAATAAGACTCAATCAGTTTAACCGCCGGGGGGGCAAAATTATAAAATCTGAGCTTGTCAAGTAATCTGTCGGGGCAAACGCATGGTAGTCGAGTGGCCCTGTCTGAAACCAAATTGTCTTGCATTGAAAAGACCATGAGACTCAAAATAATCCACTATTCTGGCCTTAAGGGCCTTTTCAAATATTTTACTAAAGATCGGTACTATAGAAATAGGTCTAAAGTTTTCGGGCCTGTCAGAGGGACCCTTTTTGTGTATCGGTTTAACTCTAGAGAGTTTTAGACATGTTGGATATAAAGAGGATCGAAGACATAGATTCAGCAATTTGGTAAGAGGGATATAGATTTCATTTTGAATACATTTAATAATTTTTGAGTTAAGACCATAGACGTCCCTACACGCACTATCCTTCAGTCCACTCAGGCTGTCCCTGATCTCAATAAATGATAAGGGTGAAAACTCAAAAGGGCTATCAGGGATTTTCAGGGATTAGTGACAGTTACCGACGTATTAAGTAAATATTACATTTTTTTGATAAATATGCCTTATTCAGAAAGGGGAAAACAAGTAATTTTGCAAACATTTATTAAAGCAAACAATAGCGTTAAATTGGCTTAACGGGAACTGCGTAGAATTAATCCCCGGATGCACGTTCCAGACAAAAAAACATTCCATCGAATCTGTGAAAAGTTTCAACAAACATCTAGCCTAGCGAGAAAGAAAAGAACAATGGAAAGAGACGAAAATAGTGATTTAAATATACTAATAAAAGTTGAAGAAAATCCAAACATTTCTATAAGAACAGTATCGAAAAGTTTAAAGGAAGAGCTTGATGATTTAAAAAATACCTCTTATGAAAGGGTTCAAAACACTCTTAAAAAATGTGGATATAAAGCTTTCAAAATTAGGCCTGTAACAAAATTAACGCAGAGACAGCGAGAAAAAAGGGTTGAATTTTGCCAGACTATGTTGGGAAATTTATTTAAATCCTAGTTATTTCGGAAATGTATTTTGGACAAACAAGTCATCATTTTCAACTAGTGGCATGGTAAACAGAAAAAATAGCAGACAATGGGCCACAGTAAATCCCCACTGCTACAGGAAATTTAAATTTCAAGGTCGTCAAACTATTAATATGTGGTGTGCTATTTTAAATAACAAAATAATAGGTCCCCATTTCTTTAACGGTACTTTAAATGGAGAAGGTTATTTGAATTTTCTCCAACACGAGCTAGAGGACTACTTTGATGAGCTTCCGTTGGAACAAGAGCGAAACATCGTCTTCCAACAAATGGCGCTCCACCTCACAGTGTAGTAGCTGTTACAAACTACCTTAATCGAAGGTTCAATTAATGGATTGGACGGGCTGCACCAATACAATGGCCACCTAACAGCCCGGACTTGACGCCGATGGATGCATTTTTATGGTGAACGCTAAAGGACCGTGAATGCAAATACAATTGAAAGCACTGAACATTTAAAAGAACTTATTAGAACAGAAATTAACTTGTAAATACCACAAGTTCTTCTTTATTGTTGAGATTTTAATTTTAAAAATTATATTTTAAATTTTGTATTTCATATACTTTTAGTATTATATTTAAATCACTATTTTCGTCTCTTTCCATTGTTCTCTTCTTTTTCGCTAGGTTAGATGTTTGTTGAAACTTTTCATAGATTCGATGGAATGTTTTTGTGTCTGGAACGTGCATCCGGGGATTAATTCTACGCAGTTTCCGTTGAGCCAATTTAACGCTATTGTTTGCTTTAATAAATGTTTGCAAAATTACTTGTTTTCCCCTTTCTGAATAAGGCATATTTATCAAAAAAATGTAATATTTACTTAATATGTCGGTAACTGTCACTAATAAACATAGTTTTTGTTGCTCCGTGCATAATTCACAGCCACCTAAGAACTTTACTGAAATCTAGAATATTTATTTTTGAATGTAGCCGCTTAGTTAAAATGTGATTATTTCGAAAACTTTTATATTTAGGTATAGGACATGTTATAAGAAAAATATTCAGAAGTTTTAGAAGATTCTAAAAAGCTAACAATATATAGGGTGTACCATTTAAAGAAAAAATATTTTAACCTGTGACTCATTTCTGCAATACCCTGTATATTCATATATTATTCTGCAAATAGCTTACATTATTCTGTACAAGTTTTATATTTAACATTTTTATCTAATGCAAGAAACAAAAAAGTTAAGCGGGGGGACATTATAAATGATCACCGTGTACTTGCTGATGGCAATTCATTACAAGCTAGGCGGTTGTACATTGAACGATTTCCTGACCGTTATGTTCCTGATAGAAAAACCTTCCAAAGTATTCATTAACGTCTTCATGAACAGGTACATTTAAACGAAGTGGGGGACCAGGAAGGCCAATGACCGTACTAACGGTAAAAGTGGAAGAGAATGTGCTGGACATGGTAGAGGAAGATTTAGGTACTTCCAAACGAAAAATTGCAAATACTTTGAATGTAAGTAATGGGGCAGTTTGGAAAATCCTTAGTGACTATTTGTTGTACCCATAACACAAACAACGCGTTCAGGCACTTTCTCCTGCTGATTCTCCTTCACGGATTGCATTCTGTCAATGGCTCTTGCACAGGCTGGTTCAAATCCCTCAACTATTGACGCTGATTCTTTTTACTGATGAATCGAATTTCTCAAGAAATGCAATAAGCAATTTTCACAACAACCAGGTGTGGGCTGAAGAAAATCCACGAGGTACTTAAAGATCGTTTTCAACATCAGTTCTCGTTGAACGTTTGGGTTGGAATTGTGGGTGACTGGCTAATTGACCTGTACTTCTACCAGGAAGACGGTTTATCGACGGCGAGGTGTATCGCAACTTTTTGAAACAAACACTACCCCAGTTTCTGGAGGATGTACCATTGGCAACAAGAAATGCAATGTGGTTTATGCACGATGATGCAGCAGCGCATTTTAGTATGGTTGCTCGTGAGTTTATAACAATAACGTATGGAGTTCGCTGGATTGGTCGAGGTGGACCTCACTTATGGTCTGCTCGATCCCTGGACTAAAACTTCCTGGATTATTTCCTATTAGACCATCTAAAGTCATTAGTTTATACTAATCCAGTGGAGAATGTGGAAGATTTAAGAAATCGGATAATTGCTGGGTGTAACTCAATTGGTGTTTTTGAAAGAGTTCGGCAGTCAATGAGAAGAAGAGGAGAGGATTCTTCCATCCTAGCCGGAGGTAGTAATTTTCAACAGTTCTTGTAGATTAAGAATTACATGTAATTTTTGGTAATAAATATTGTTGTTGTCGAGAATTTTTCTCGCCCTGTATCTTCGAAACAAAGCGGCTTTTCGAAAATCATCAAAGAACAAAATATTCTTAGAATAGTCCAGGGAATAACCTCTTTAATTTTACCGTATGTTTAATAAACACCCTGTATATTAGATGCGAAAAAATAGTGATAAGCCTTTATAACTTTTTCCTATAAGCGATGTAAGATTTAAAATTTTAATGAATCTTTTTTTTTTTGCAATGACCAGTCGCAAAATTTTGGTTAGATTTCCAGGATTTTTAATTGCCAATCGCCATTTTTTTAAGACCAAAATGGGGGTGTTTCCAATTCCACTTATGAGTTAATACTAGCCAGAGTTGGGAAAAGATAATTTAATTACTTACAAATTAACAATTATGATTACAATTCTATTTTAATCAAAATTTAAAATTACGTCTCATGCGTGCAATAATTGTGTTTGCCTTGGATCAATCACAATTAAATCGTTGTTTATTTATAATAAAACAAGTCTTACAAAGAAAAACACAAAAACAAAATATACGTGAATAAAAAAATATATCATTTGATTTAGTTAAACCTCATTTCTTTAAGATGAGATAGATAACTTCTCCCAGTAGGTTGTTCAAAATTATACAAACAACATACCACAAAATATTTTAATTCGGTTAAACATGAGAGGCAAATGTTTCTCGAATAGAGGATAATTATTCTCAGACGGATGTGCAAAATGCCTACCAGGTGATGCATGGCTTAGTTGAACATAGGAAATTCCAAATAAATTTTGAGGTGACTAAATATTGGCTCCCCTGTACATTTTAGAGAAAAATTGCATTGTAATTTTTTGAATAGGCCGATATAATAAACCCATGTGCCAAGTTTGCATAAATTTTATTAAGCCATTCCTAACTTATTCAATTAATGTGATGGCAAAATTACGAAATTTTCAGTTTAGGTAATACAGCAAACACCAGCAAATAATTTCTATGACGCTAGTGCCAAAAATTGACGTAAAGCTGGACATAACGAATAAAGATTATTTTACATTAAAAACACATTTTTGTTTCACCAATCCGGCAATCACACATCCAAAATAAAAGACAACATTATGTTTTTCTTGCTAAGCCTTTAATTTAACATAACATACCTAAAACTACAGATTTTCACGAAAACATTAATTAATTAAATGTTCAAACAACCCTTCATTAACAGGTAAACAATATCCTAACCGATCATAAAATTCATTACCAACATTACTGAGTTGATATTGAGAAATTCTGTCAAATCACGAAATACAGTTTTTTAGCTGGTCTAGATTTTTAAATTTTACATCTTTATAAATAAAATTTTTAAAGTGACCTCACAGACAGAAGTCGTTTGGCGAAAGGTCAGAAGACCTGGCTGACCAAAGGATTAGATGCCATGGACCAATAATATTTCCGTTAAAAATATTTTGCAAGTATTCCCTACCATGAGAGAATTATGGGCGACGATGTTCATTTTCTTGGCTCCAATATCGGCAATTTTGAACATTTGGTTCGTTGTTGAGGGTGAATGTACATTCATCGGTAAAACAAATATTTCTCAAAAAATCCCTATTATTATTTGCTATTTCTATTACCTCAAAACAGAACACCATTCTCCGTTCTTCATCACCTTGCCGTAGCTCTTGACGTTTCACACTTGAAAGGAAAATATGTATGTTCTTTTAAAGTGCGCAACACTGTTGTTTGATGTTTTCCTACGGCTTGCCCAAGAATCCTCGTGCGATTCATTTTATTTTCTTCCACGTGCAGTAAAATATCAAGATCTCTATTATCCCTTTGTTCAGCTCTAGACATTCTGAGTTGAGCATTTACAGTTATCTATTGCAGTGCCTTTGGACTCAAATTTACTAATGATAAGTTTAATTAATGAAATGAAAGGGATAGGCTTATCAGGGAATTGAACTGAAAACATTTCAGACACTGCTCTTAAACTGTTTCCTGTATAATACCACTTAATTAAAGTTACTTGTTCCTTAATGGAATAGCTCGTATTTGGCTATAATTCAATGAAAATGTTGTCACTGAGGCTACATTTTGTTTGGTCAATGCCAAATAATAATTTGCTGTATTACCTAAACTATGAAAATTTCGTAATTTTGCCATCACATTTAATTGAATAAGTTAGGATTGGCTTATTAAAATATATTCAAACTTGGCACATGGGTTTATTATATCGGCCTCTTTTTTTTTAAATGAACAGGGGAGCCAATATTTAATCACCTCAAAATATACATAGGATTTTCTATGTTCAACTAAGCTATGCATCACCCGGTACGGTTTCAGAATAGTGCACAATTAAAAGCAACATAAATAATAGTATTATCACGTCGGTTTCTTTAGTAATTTAATCTTTGCCCAACTCCGACCCTAACCTATACACAACTACGGCTGAATCTACTTTACTTTTCTTTTCTTAGTATCTTGTAAATTGGTTTAGTACATTTTTTTCATCTTTAGTTACAGTGTCTAAATAATTTTTGCCATAGGTCAGTGGGTAGGCCAAAATATGTTCCCTTTGCATCAATCAGTCCAAAAAAAAAATTATAAACAGTTTTGAGTCTTGAGATAATACTAAACTTTTTAAAAAACTCACCCTGAATAATGTTAATTTTTAAATACCATTAAACATATGTTTTGAATTATCTACATTGCTTTCAAAGAGAAATTGGATGTCTTAAAAATAAAAATTCTAATGAAGTGTCGTAAAAGTTTCTTCTGCATTCCGAATTAACCCTTTTGCCCTACTAACCCGAATTAACCCTTTTGCCCTACTAACCAAACAGATAAAATTCACACTCGCTACACCACAAATACTAAAAGGCGAACGAACTGGTCTCAATTTTGCTATTGCAAAGAGGAGACCTGTAAAAGGAAACTTCAAATCCAAATATGTCTAAATTTAAGCTTATTGACTGCGAAAACAAGCTGTGGTCAAAAATAAAACATACTTATTAATAAAGTTCAGATTCAAGATTAAGAATTTAACCTCAATTAACCGTAGATAAGATCAGCCGAAACAAGTCAGACTAAACCCAAAAGACCCAAAAATATGCTTCCAAAATTATCGTCAAAATTTTTTGCCACAAATTTAGCCCAAATTTAGCTTCGGAAATTTAGCCGTCAATTTGGACTTCGAGGGCTCTATACTGAACTAAATATACAGTGTGAAGGATAAAAGCTACAGGAACATTGTGAGAGCTCCGTTGTCAGAGCCGCTGCAACAAAAGTCATACACTGAAATTGCGGGCTATGACGACAGCGACAAGACACATCTATAATAGAATTGCCAATTAGGTATAAAAAGAAATATAAATACTTTTCCGTAGGAACCTTTAAAATAATTATGTCTAATTATAATCATCAATAGATAGAGAAACAAAACATTTTTCATTTTGCTCAAGGCTTCCCTCCCCAGCTAACTGTAAAAATATAAGTTTTGTTGACATTTAACGTTTTACTCGAAAATGCCAACCATTTAGTGTTGTACTAAATCTACTTTAGTACATTTCCATAACTTTAATGAGAACTTAAAAAAAAATATTTCGGAAAATTAATACAGAAGTTAAAGAAACTCCCCAACATATTAAATGCAAAACCCTGAAAATACAAAGTCTAAAAAAATAGCAATTTTGTGGTAGGTATAGAGGATGTTACGGAAATGGTGTAATATATTTTAATGGGTGGCTACTTAGGTATTCCTGAGATACACTCAATATTTTTTTTTATTGAATGCCTTTTGAATTTTGTAAAAAAAACCCTGAAACCTTAACTAACCTGATATATTGCAAAGTGCTCTGCTAGACAATAAATCTAACGAAAATTTCAAAGCAAGTTACTCCTCTGCAATCACTTTTAAGGATTTTTAAAGGATCCTATATTTTATTGCACATCAGACGCTGTGGTTCATACGATACGAAACGCTAAACGGCTAATCCATAATATTTTAAAATTTAAAAATAACTTTAAACACAGTTTTAAATTTCTCTGAAATGACGACAATCTTTTTGGAATAACGAAATTCAAAACTTGCGCCATTTTAAGAATTCTGCCACTTACTTTCACTCATGAGGTTAACAAAGGTTTCATCATAACCCGCGTTCTCAGAGCTTCGTTCATTTACGGCGATACATCCCCACTCCACGTCGAAAAGCTGTCGCCGCGAATGTCTAGTGAAGGTGTATTGAAGTGAAATGCACTTTACGGGGTTAGATGGATTTACAGCTGACCACAAAGAAATCCTCAAATTATTTCACTATATAGGCTCATTGGTCCAACAGTATCCATAAAGCCGATTCAACGCCTCAGTACGATTTGGTTGAATGCGACAAAACCGAGGGTAATCTGCTCGTGCATGGTGGCGACCAAGTCGACGCGATTTGACGGTAGACAAATATGTCGCGTCCATTAGAACGTAGCGCTCAAATAGCAATATTCATATCTGGTGATTATCATTCCCACTCGCTGAGCGATTACTGTGAGTTAGAGATGGGATCAATTACTCTTTTCGAAGAGACGGCTCTCTAACTTTGGCTCACCTAAAAGAGTCGACTCACTGTGCTGACTCAAAAGAGCCATGGGGCTTAATTTTGTTTAAATTACCGCATGATAATAGATGACCCGCAACTCACTGCATGAGCGATTCTGCGCTTATAACTTTACGAACTGGTTGTGGCTCATTGTGGAACCATGTGTTTTGCGAGAAGACCACACAGCACCGTAATGTGTGAACCAGCGTTGTCAGATTTTAAACAATTCCCCAGATTCACAGATTATTCAAATAATAATAAAAACAATAATAAACATAGGTGCATACATACTCTATTATTTGACTGTAACTGCAAATCAGCCCATATTGTATGTTTTTTTGTAATACTAATTTTTAAGCGTAATGTAAATAAAACAATGCAGTCTTCATTTACAATTTTTAAGTCTTTAGACAGATCAAATAATACGCTGCGGGTTACTAGAGGAAACCTATGTATTGTGCTTGTAACAGACCTCAGTGCTTGTCCTTGTAGTTCCCCGGGCCGCATTCATCTATTACCAATGTTTCCATAAACCATAATCATAATTAGATGTAAGGCTATGAACTTATACCACTGGCTGAGCTGACTAGCGCGAAAATTAATTATTTCTAATCCATGCATAATGTTTTTTTATGATTAAGAAATTTACTATTAATGAATATTGTGCATTTCTAATTCTCCCCAGATTTGAATATTTTTAAAACACCTGGCATCACTGGCCTGAGCGTGAATCGAGAAAACAAAAGAGCCATGAGGCGATTCATTCGGTTGGGTGATCTGTAGATCGTTGACTACTCACTATACTGAGTCAACTCTTCGAGTCAGCTCGCTCATGAATTACACATCTCTACTGTGAGTAGGAGTGGGAACCACCCGATATGATGTAGCGCTACTCGAGGAAATATTCTGATGAACGCGACCAATGTTAATTGGGTCGTGTATTCGATCTGGGGCTGGATTCTGAAGTCGACAACAGTATGACGCTACAAATTTTTTATCTGGTGTATTTGCGAAAAACGAGATGCAACACAAACTTTGGTTGGTTTTATCTTAAGTGAAGCGAAAAGTGAGAGACGCACCTAATCAAAATTAGATTCCTTTCCCACATTTCCAACTATAAATCGACACATCAGTCTGTGGCTACGGGGAATCGGTAAGAGGAAGGGAATCATGGGCCTGCTACACCGATATGTTTTAAATGCAATAAAAATGGGAAATTATATTTTGGCCACATTAATGTCAAAGACGCGAGTGAACCAATCAAAATTAACAACTAACACGTATTTCCCTTGATTGTACAGGGTTATCCAACCAAGACTAGACAAGGCGATTTTTTGACTTTTCCTGTACTTTTATAAAAAAACTGAAATAGCCATCTTAAGTCATTTTCTCCCGCGAATTCGAATATCTTCAGCAAAAAACAATTGAACATCAAACAAAAGTACTAGGGGTCACTTTGATATTTTTTTTAAATGGGATGCCGTATTTTTAATTAGCTTATCCGATTTCTCATATAAATTTTAATCTAAAATGTAAAAAAAAAAAAAATCTTACGGTAGACGAACATTTTCCGAATTTAAAACTGAAGAAAAAAGGCGTTTTTGAATTAAAAATCCAACATTTTAGATCAAAATTTATATGAGAAATCGGATAAGCTCATTAAAAATACGGCATCCCATTTAAAAAAATATCAAAGTGACCCCTAGTACTTTTGTTTGATGTTCAATTGTTTTTTGCTGAAGATATTCGAATTCGCGGGAGAAAATGACTTAAGATGGCTATTTCAGTTTTTTTATAAAAGTACAGGAAAAGTCAAAAAATCGCCTTGTCCAGTCTTGGTTGGATAACCCTGTACACTATATTGCCAGATTTCCATGCCATCTCAACATCAATATTAATAGAATAAAAAGGAATTTTGAATAATGTTAAAAAATTATAATAAAATAGTCTTAGTTTCGTAAATATGCTATTATTAATTTTGAATGAATACATTTAAATCCACGGTTTCCTTGCTAACAAATAATAAATTATAATTGAGTAACGGTATTTGGCAACATCGTAAACATATGAAGGTTTCCTTGCCCGCATTCTTTTGGTAGCTACAGTTGAGTGTGTCGAGCTATACGTCAGTTTTAAAATTGTATCGTAGACTTCAGAATCCGACCCTTTTATTGTGACTGGCGATTTTCTGTCGTGTGCTTTCGGTTATAAAACTTCTAATAAATGAACGTGACTGTAATATAATATGACTTTTCAGTAACCAATTTTTGCACCAATACCTACGTCTTTTGTATTTTTTTTTATTTTCTGTAATATAGAGCGCACAATTATATTTTCATCTGACATGTTTACAGTTTACGTTGACAGGCAGAACTCAAAATTAGCTTAGGTTTAAAAAAAACTTCTATAGTGCGGCGCACGTTGATCTTTTAACGAAGTGGTACTGCAGCTGCATCCAACAAAGTCGTACTGCGGCGTTGGATCGTGAGTGTCCAGATTTAGAAATGATCTAGCAATTAAAGTTAAGGGGGTTTTGACAATTTTGACCTTAGAAGTTCAAATGCCGAAGGATGAATTTAAAATAATTGGCAACGCTACTTAAAAACATAAACTCTGATGGCAGCAATACGTCTGACGGTGGATGACCATCTAACAGAATTTACCAACTGAGCTTATTATCGCGAATTCAAGAACTGGTTAAAATATGCGACACCGTTTTCAGGGCACGCTGTATAAAATACTGCTATCCCCAAAACGGCTAAGTCAACAACAGTAGCTTGATATTAGCTTGATATTAGCTGTATAAAATAAATTTAAAAAGTTGCATTTGACTGAACTAAACCAGATTTTTTGTTTATTTGAATAGGGTCATTTGGTCAAACCTCAAATTACACTCTTTACCTAATTTTTATGAATAATTTATAAGTTATGGTCAGCCCTGAAAATTTGAAGTCAATCCGATAAGTTGTTCTCGAAATATACGAGATGAAAATCAAATAAAACGCTCATGAGGCGTTGACGTCATTAAGCCCCACAGTTCGTCCGCTTTGAACTTGTGCAACGGCCCTTTTGTGCATATACAAGAAAGATGCGCTTAGTGTTTCTTTGATCGGTTAAAGCAGAAGCTTATTATTACTACTTTTAATAGTATATTCTATAATAAGTAACATTCCATACGAGTTCTAGACAATACTTTCTCTAACAGTACTTTAGAAAAAAGAAGAAGAGATTATTAAAAATTATTTTTCCTCTCCTGTCGATGTTAACTCCGTTACCCAGCAACGGAGAAAGGGCAATGTAAATGGCCACTTGTCTTTTTAGTCGCAAACAACAAGTAACCGCGGCAGCGAGTGCAACCCGTCTTGCTGTAGGAGATAGTGACGTCACTCAGCGGTTTCTGCAAATCGATGTGCGTAAATTATTTTAAAGGCTTTAGAAGCGTCAGAAAATTAAAGTTTTTTGCAGTTCGCACTAAAATTACAAAATCTTTCAAAAAATATAATTTAAAAAAATGCTAAATGACCCCATTAAGTGTAAAATGATTATAGTACTCATAAAAAAAATCATACACCTAAGTTGTAACGGTGTAAATGTATCTTTCTTTGTCAAATCTTATTTATGAACCTCGAACATAACCTTAAGGCCTCTATCTGTTACAAAAAACTAGTTGTAAACAACAAATTTGAAGTGGTTTTCGAACCGCCATCGTAAGAAATTAGGATGTTTTTTTTTATACAAAATCATTAATTTCTTGAAAATGTAAGAGGGGAAAGATTGCCTAATCGCTGAAGCCGCTTGTATTTGGTAATTATTTTTCTGTTGCATTGAAATATACTATATTTCGGTGATTGTTAATACTTTGATTATTCGAAAACAGATTATCGCAAAAATTGTGTGAACAATACAAGACAATTTTAAAGAAATACTTAAGATCTGAAACGTGCCAATTCTGTTTTAATCCAAAATAGCAGCACAAGGCAACTTTTTGAAATATTATGGTGCCATGACAAGTATGTTTTTTTTTTAAATGTATTTTTAAAAATGATGTTATTACCTTTCACTTTTAGTTTAAAACCAAAGATTGGTAGCCAATTCCATGAAATCACCCTTCAATCAATAAATATCAGTCCTTGATAATTAAATGTGCATAGCTTAGCTTAGAGTTTATGACATTGGGGCAGTAATTTCGAATAATTAGAATATTCAAGTTTTATAAAACTGAAAGACATTTGAGAAAAGCACTTATAATCTGAAATCTGATAAACCACAACTTCATCATGGTGCATTAATTAATTCCGCAATGTAAACAAATGTTAGGCGAGGAAGAAAAATTCGACCAAACTAAATCTAAAAATGAGTAATTTTTTACGAAACCCAAATATGTTCTACCTACTTACAATTATGAATATTTCACCAAGTTTATATAAAAAATGAGTGCAAAGGAGTACCTTATATTTTGACATTCCCATAAAAACAAAACAATTTTTGGGGTTCAAAATTATGCATTGAAAACACCAAGCCCTTTCTTTAATTTAAGGGATTATTACTGCAGGATTTTTAACAATTTATTTTCGTAGCTAATAGTTTACACTGAGTTTGATAAATCCTAATGTAATGGGACAGTCACATGCAAGTAAAATGAAAAAGACGTATCTTTTACAAGAAGTTAGGTACATTAAAGACTCATTCAGACAGAAAGCGGTCAGAAATGTTATACTTTGACATTATATGTCAGTAGAGCGGCTGCGGCAGTCCCGTCTTTTATCTAGCGGGACTGGTATACCGCCATGTCTATTGTCTACATACAATTGCGTTAAAACTTTTAATGAAAGTAGTGGTATTTAGTTCAAGCGGGCCCCCGCAAAGATGCGGAAGCGCGTCATACTCGCAACGCCGAGGGGAAGAGCGCTTTCTGTCGGAGGGAGGCTTAAGAAGGGACACAACGTTTAAAATTAAATAATTTATTATGAAAATGCTATAAGTCAAAGTAAAACTTTGTAGTTTATAACGCTTTACGCCTTTTGAACTGCTAACATGAAACATAATTTTTTTGCAATAAAAACAAGCACATATTTTCGGCAAAAAAAGATTCCACGAAAACAACACAGGGCCATGATATATTAATTTTAATGTCAAAATAAAATTCATACTCAATTAAGTTTAGTATGAAATAGTCTTTATTAAAACTTCGTAATTAACAATATATCGAAAGATGATAAGTAATTAATTTGGGAACCAGGTAGCAATTATATAAGAAGTTGGGATCTAAAAAGACAATTTAGAAACCTTAAAAACTTAGGGTTAACTTTAGTATGATTTCAAAAGGTGTACGAGTGTCATTTTTACATTTAAAATGTCCTTAAGTTTTTTTTTAATTGTTTTCAATTAAAGTAAAATTTTGTATTGTATTTTGTTAAATATAATAATGTAGGCATCTACTGATTTCATTAAACAAAATGATACTGTTACTAAAATGTTTTTTTTTTGTTGATAAAAAGGCTCTATTATGGTCGCAAAAGGTATGGGGATACAATAATTTTTATTATTTATTTATCTTAAAACTGCTTATGGCATTTTTCTATAGAAGTTTTTATCTGAAAATTGAAGGAAATAACAAAAACTCGAATTTAAATGTAGACTATGTTGATAATTAGAAAATGCTTGACTGTCAAATTTAACAATTTCTTATTTTTGTCAACGACACAGTTCCAGAACACAAATAAAGAAAAAAATGCTAGCTAGTAACTTAAATTTTAAAAATCCTGCCTTTGCTGACTTATTTTAGCTTTCATAAATGACTTTCACAAAGATGTTTTGAAATACCTTTCTTGATACAGAGTAATCACATAGTATATTGTAGATAGACAAATCTCGAGAACGACTTTTTCTAACTTCTTTTCAGTGTTGCCAGATTCACTAAAAATCTCCTGATAACTCTATTATCTTAAATGAATATTTCATTACACGTTTTGATTCCTAATCATATTTTCACTAAACTAATATTATGCACGAGAGACCTGTACCCATCTTTAGTAGTTCTTAACTTTTTAAGACATTAAAATTTAAAAATTAGATTATACACCTAACTTCATGTCAAAAAGATATCTAAAAAAAATTTTTTTATGCATAAGGACATGGCAGTGTGATGGATAGGTATCCGTCTTATAGAGGATGTTACTTGATTTTAATAGGTAATTCTTAGACCCATTTTAAGTTAAAAAGTTCATATAAATAAGTATTTAAGAGTACAGCCTGGGAATTCGTTCGGGGACTAAAATCAGCCAATTAAAGTGCTTTACATCGTGACGGTGGGCGGGGTTTAATTAGTTTATATTAGCGTTTTGTGACCAATTCGCCTATGTGCAAGTAAAAAAAAACAAAAGTACTTTAAAGTAACTTTAACTAATCAGACTATCAGAATCAGACCCAACTGAACCTAGGGGATCACCTAATTTTTATAATTAAATACACGAATATTAAATAATTAAGCCCCGCCCACATTAATTACGTAAAAACGGATCGCCGGGCTGGATGTACTTTTGTCCGTTATATTATAATAAACTGAAAAGATTGTCGATATACAGGATGCTACAGCTTTTATTTCAATTATCAGCAAAAATGTCGGAAACGTAAAGCATTCGATAAAAAGTAGCGTTCAGAAAAAATAATCAAAACATTTCTCTAGCAATCTTGATTTTGGGCAAACGATTTTCGACGGAGATACCAAAAAAGGTTTCATAATATTATTATTAACAAATTATTGTTTTCTTCTAAGTGGTAAATTTTCGGAGAAAAATAAAAAACCCTTTTTTGTTTAGAATTGAATGGTAAGTGATAGTAAAATAATTGTTCTGAAGAAATCAGTGGCGTAACATTTTTTTGGATAAAATTGAATCGGAGCGTATTAGTTCAAAAAAATATAAGGTCAAAATGTGTGTTATTATATATCATAATATTATAAAATATGCAAACATTTTGTTTAACATCTAAACTGTTTCAGAAAACCAAACATTTTAGGGTATTATATGTTTATATGAACTGTGACTTAAGTGACGTCAAGGAATCACCAGTTAAAATAACTACATAACTTTAAGTAACACCCTGTTTATAAATGGAAAAAAGCTTAACGCTACTTGAAAAAATCGCCTGCCCTGGGTTCCTTTTTAAAGTATGAAGTTTTTAGAGTTAAATATTTTCATCACACTTTAATTCACTAAAAAGAGAAATGTCGTAAAAAACGACAAAAGCACTTGAACAGCTTAAATCTCAGTGCATTCCAATTCAATCACCCAATTGTTAAAAATCCCTAAGGTTTCTCTAAAGGAGAAAAAGGAAGTCTGCATATATGCTATCCGAATGACTTCTAGCAGTAAAAGTTCTTTAATATATGCGGCGTATAGAAGTTTGGTAGATTTTGAGTCACCTGGCAATACGGCATCTTTCAAAGCTATTTTAAACTATAAATTTAAGGGCACACTGCTATTATACCTACCTAGTTAAATGCAAACAGTTATAAAAAGTTATTTTAGGGATATGGCGGGTTCAGGACACAAATGGATCTAGGTCAAATGATCTCATTTTGAAAAAAAAATGTCTGAAATAATTATTTCATGATCAATTAGTTAATAAACGTACCCATAGAACATTA
This sequence comes from Polydrusus tereticollis, assembly GCA_963920685.1. NCBI lineage: Eukaryota > Metazoa > Arthropoda > Insecta > Coleoptera > Curculionidae > Polydrusus > Polydrusus tereticollis. The sequence continues at coordinate 72,850,288 of OY987332.1, forward strand.
CCTTAACCATTATATTGCCTTAAAAAATATTAATTAGGTTTATATCAAAATATGACTTAAAGTTCAAAAATGGACTTAGTCCACTTGTGAGCTGAACCCTTCATATTATGTCTACTAGGTCACTTATGTGAATCACCTTGTATCAATTATTTTGAGATCAAAGCCTAACAAAAAAAACTACCAATTTTACCAATCTTAAAATAAAAGCCCAAACATGGTTTATCAAACTTAATAAATCTAACCTACTACACGCTCTAAATATCGTGTTTGTTTTTTTTCAAAATCCCGCTCTTACCTTTTGAACAGCGACATGTGCGGCGTCTCGCGTCGTGAACGTGACAAAGGCATATCCTCTATTTGTGCCGGTCATGGGATCCATCATAAGTCGGAGATCCCATATCGGGCCGCACTGTTCGAACAGCGGTATCAATTCATCTTCGTACAAGTCCTTTGGAATTTTGCCACAGAACACTTCACAGCCAGAGCCGGGTGTATTACCGTCCCAGCCGGGCGGGGGACCTCCATATTTTCTTTGTCCTAAAGTAGGAAAATGCACATTTTAGACCAGCTATTTTATATTTCCTTTTGAAAATACTAATTAAAACAACCCATTATTAATTAAAAAAAAAATAGATTTATTGAAAAATGTATATTGCCACAACCATAGAAACTAGAGAATGGAGTACCAACTTCCTATACAACTCTAAATGTTACACGGAATAAGGTCAAAAACAGCGCCCATGTGGGAACGGCCATGCGGTTGACCTGATTTCTCCGCGGCGCATCCAAGCGCGTTGCCGGTCAGCTCTTACTATACGTTGTGCTCCCTTTAACTATATATTTATTTAACTGTATATAATTTTATTATTGATAAACCATTGTGCTCGGAAATTATTTATTACTTCCGAAAATTAAAAAGCAAGTTGTTGCCTTGCTGTGGGGCTAGACGTTGATCTCGAATAAACGCTGTAGGTCGCATACAACGTTACGCCTTATACCGTGGGGATTGCTTGGACCGGTCAGGGGTCAATTTACCTAGATTTACCCAGGTTGGTAAGTATCATATTTAAATAAATATCAAAATATCGGATGTGTATTATACCTACATATCGTATAGCATAACGAAATCATTATACAGGGCACCACAGCCTTATGCCGCGTTCTCAGAGCTACGTTCTGTCGCTAGCGACAGCTGAGTGACCAATAGAAAATTAATATTTTATTTCCCCTACTACTCTGTCACCAGCAGACGTTGACGTGTAGTTAAATTAATTCAACTTCACCTGCGTGTCGCTGCGACGTGGAGTGGGGATGTGTCGCTGTGACAGAACGAAGTTCTGAGAACGCGGCTTTATGATAAAATATATTTTATTTAAATTTCAATTATTGCTATATGTTTGAGAGGAATCTTAATTTTTCCCTCAAAACCAAATTAAAATCACTTCCGGTTTCATCAGAAGTTACCCTAAATTTTAATTTTTAAATGACACTCTATTTTTTATTGCAAAATCGAATTCTTCTCAAAATTTCCTTCTCAACGAGATACAACAAATTTACTTTCAAAATTTGGATTAATGCAATGTTTGCGAGGGATCTTAATTTTTACCTAAAAATCAAATTAACATCACTTCCGGTTTCATCGGAAGTTACACCAAATTTTAATTTTTAAATGATAATCTGTATTTTATATTCCACAATCGATTTTTTTTCTCAAAATTTCTTTTGCAACACATACAACAAATTTACTTTAAAAATGAAGGCGTAGGAGCAATTTTACAAAAAACAAAATGGCGTCTATAAAATGTATGCAAGTGAAATTGTGATAAAATCTGTTAAATTCGGCGTCTTTATAAGCACCAATATTTCATTTTTTTTCTTTAATTTCTGAAAAAATCGATATTAGTCTTTAAAAAAAATATTAAGTTCCAGATCCAGTTTACATAACTTTTTTAATAGTATGATCTACTTTACATTAAGGTCTAAGGTATCCTTTATCATCTAAAGGTCTTTTGATAATCATAATACGTTTTGCTTCAGTTTTAAACAAAAAATTAGTTGTTAATTATTTAAAAACTTAATTTTATTTAAACATATTTCAAATTGAAGCAAAACGAATTATGATTATCAATGTGCCTTTAGGTAATAGGTGTTGGGGAAATACCCCAACAATTGTAAATATATATTATACATTTTGCCCTATATAATAATAACACCCTGTGTACATACAATAATAATCATCTCCGCAAGCAAAGTCTCCAAATTCCAACAATTATTAAAATAGCCAGACAATTGTGTTGGCCAAACGTTATTTTCATCCTCCCTCTTCAAGCGACACGCTTCTTTATTCTGCTGGACGATTGCAGCCAGACAGTAAGAAGTGGGAGTACTCTACCGTTCCAGCCTATCCTCTTTGGTTCCAGCGGAAGGAAAATTTAAGCGACACGCGACAGAAGGTGTAAGGTATAGAAGTTACCGAAGGCAAAGAGGCTGTTCGTGGCTTCACTCCGCTCACCCCCGCTAGGTCCCCTTGCCTATCAACGGCACAATTAGTGATTCTAAGTTTTGTTTGGAGTTTTGGGTGGTTGTTTGGCTGTGTGCCGGTTAAGTTGAAGTGTTGTGAGTGTACCTGAGGCTCTGAGGGCGTGCTTCATTGCGAGTTTAGTAACTGCAGAGTGAAATTTTGCAGGTTTCTGTGGCCGTGCGCCTTTCCATGTATGTATTTTGTTACGACAGAGTAACATAATTGTATTGCTCTGTGGCTGAGCGCCATTAGTGTTGTACGGCGCGACAAAGTGTTGTAGCTTCATGACTGTGTTACTGAGTTGCCGTGTGCCTTTCCCTAGACTGGTAATCTAACAGTCTCACTGGGGATCAATGTTGGGTATGGTTTAACGTGCTGGTTGCATACTTAATATGGACCTAAGGTAATGAAGTTCCGTTTTAGCATAGAATTTTCTACAGTTTCTTTACAAAATACAGATTTGGTTTGATTACCCATAGTTGCGTAGAATTGCAACGCCAATTCTTTAATGTTTGGGTGCAACGAAGGATGTGTTGTTTATTTCCTAGTTGTTGTAGGTAGTTATTGTGATTTTACCGGTTGTCTGCAGCCGTAATTTGTCACCATGTAAATAAAATAAATGTTAGTTAGTAGGAAGTGCTATTTCTGTGTTTTTCTTTGTCAATAACAAAGCTTCCTAAATGCAATTAGGTAAATAGTATTAGTATTCAAAATATCGTTGGTTTTTCATTTCCCCCAGCTTCATATGCACCCAGCCCCATGGGTGAATAATTTAACTATTCAACAACTTACAATTCACTTTTATAATTTAAACAAATAGTTTAAAACTTCTTTATAGGCCGACGTGGGTTAAAAAAAACTCCTTCTGCTACAATAGGATCACTTGGTCAAACCACAAACTCCACTCTTTACCTAATTTTTATGAAGCATTCATAAGGTATGGACAGCCTTAAAAATTTGAAGTCAATCCGATAAGTAGTTTTCCAAATATACGCGATCAAAATGAAACAAAACACTCGCCCCGTCCATTACCTCCCACAGTTCGTCCGCTTTTAACTTGTGCAACGGTCTTTCTGTGCATATACAAAGGAGATGCGCTTACTGCTTCCTTGTTCAGTTAAAGCAGAAGCTTTTAATAGTATACTATTATAACAAGTAGGAAATGCCATTCAATACCAGTTCTAAACTATACACTATTTTAGAAACAAGAAAACGAAATTAATAAAAACTATTTTTTTTCTCTCCGATGTGAATGGACTTCTTAGTCGTAAATAGCAAATAAGAAGCAGCCAGCCAACAACACCGACAATACAAGGACTAGGTGTTCTCGCGTGACGTCACCACAGGCAGGTAACGCATTGAGTCGGCAGCCCATGCTGACCGCATACTTTATTAAGAGATATTTGATGTCTTAGCATTAAAAATGGGTATTTTTAAAACCTTTACAGGGCCTTTCGTTGTAAGAAAGTGCCAGTCGTCAGCTGAGTTCTTCTTCGCACCCCAGTCAATTTTGTTATAGAAAAACGAAGTTCCACAGCAAAAACCAAAACTAGTATTTAGCAAAACGGCCTATTTAGTAACAGTCTTCAATTTACGGCTTTTAGATGACTTAGCCAATCGGTCGTTACATTTACCGCAGTATTTTTTTAGAAGAGTAATTTTACTGTGCATATTATTGCAATCGTTGCTATACGAATGAAAAATGAAAGACAAGTATACCAAAATGTCTAAAGCACCTGTAAGCATGCCGACTTGTTGAAGGATAGAGGTTAAAATCGTAGTATTATTTGTATTTATAACGATATCTTGCCTTGCTTGATGTACGTGATTTTAGTTGTTCAGAAAGCTAAGGCAGAATTATTTTGAAAACTCTCTTCCCTCCCATCTAACATATTTGGCATCAAAGAATCTAATAAGTTCGAAATATGGTTTAAAACACTTTTATTCTCATCGCGTTTTTCTGGCTCATGTTTTAAAGATTTATGTCTATGTTAGGTAAGTAACAAGTCATTTACTTCATTCCTATTATTAGAGATAAACGGTGTCTTTAAATCAGCTTTAGTGTAATTTTGGAGTATTTGTATTTTGCAGTCATACAAAAATACATATATAGGTCCAGGAGAATATTTTAATTTAAACAATGTAACTTTTGCAAAACATTCATTTTAAACCAGCATTCGGGTAGCTCCAACGATTTAAAAACAACAAGAAACTCTTTAAAATTGGTAGTATACGAAAATGCTTTTTAATAAGTTTCAAACTGAGTTTTACTATTTGTAATCTCGTTTGCAAAATTTTGATTTTCCAGTTCCTGGAGTTTATCTTCACGACTTGGGTGCAATTTTACAGGTGTAGTAGATAAGAGAGGACAGTTGGGGAATTGAGTAGGTACTGCATCGCATTTTAGGTTAGGTACAGTTATAGTTTCGCCGGTTTTTAAATCCGCTGCTATAGAACAATTTAATATATTTTCTTTAGCAAAATGTAACTCACAGACCCTTGTACTGAACTTCAATGGAGTAAAATTTTCCTTGTGAATAGCCCTTATCCATTTATCACTTAACGGAATGCGTGTATCTTCAGCCCATTATTACAATTTTCCCGATATCCCAGCACACAACAAGAAATACGGCATTTTAAGTATACCGGCACCACGGGTAAAACATACCACAACACAGGAATATCACACAATTTATTAATTTTTAATTAAAATTCAAGGAAAAAGGTAACAAGTTAACCGCTTCATTCACTCTCGCGCACTAAAACTTAATGGCACCCGCTGAGGCGACACACACACCTCGGTGTGTCTACTAGGATGGATCGAAAAATGCGAATTTTCGAATTTCGTAATGAAACTTCGGGAAAACTTGTCACGTGGGCTGTGTATATGCTCCTGTTAGAAGGAAAAAAATAAATAATAAATCCTTCTTGCGCCCCAACCCCCCTAGAAATTTTTTTTTAAAAAATCAATTTTTCTTTTCAAAATTTTGGTATTGGTCCTCAAATACTACATAATTTTCAGAAAGATCGGAATATTCCTTCTTGCGCCCCAACGCCGTTATTTATTAATATTATAATTATAATAGGGTTGGTTTTGTGAATATCGTGTTTTAATATATTATTACCACCAGTTAAGTGATAATTGGTGCAGCTCCTTGCTTATTTTAGTGTATTTTCTATAAAATAACCCAGAACTCACCACGTGGAGGTGGCTGCACTTCGAGTTCCACCCGCCCACCCACCCTTAAGACATAAGTATTTTATTATTTGGTCTTGCCACGTACTCCTGTTTTGTATTAAAGCTAGGCATTAGTTTGCGGGATTCGATATTGGCTCTTATCGATCCATCCCGAGCGTCATCTCCAAATACTGACGAAGCAGCCTCAGTCACCATTTTAACGCATCTCTCAACCCTTTGTGTATGACAAGGGAATGCTGGAATATCTATACCAACTGCATCAACTCCTTTAATCATATCAAATAACTGTTCAGTCAAAATATGTTTCGTCAATGGTGGTTCGGTAATTTCGCACGTTGTCCAGTCAATTAGGTCAATATAATCCATGGCTTCAAAGTTAAGTTTCGGTATTTAAAAGCGTCTTACTTTACCATTACCTTCTATATCATTTTTTCTCGCTTTGATTATTCTTCTTATTGCTAGTTCCCTTATAGATTGTCGCTCATCAGAAATCATACACAACAATAGATTTTCGACTTGTACAAAGTACGCGTTTTTTTGAATGACAGGTTCGACTATCCTTTTTAGATTTTCAGGTAGATACCTGATAGCCAGTACAGTTTTAAAAACATGTTTCGCACCATTAATACATATTGGTGAATTTTTGATTGCAAACCAAAGAGGAGCATAAACCTTCATTATATATTCGGCGACGGGTTCTTAGTTCCAATATATTATCGTAAGATTCTATTAGCCTTAGTAAGCCATCTGGCGTGATTAAGGCGACCTGGGTCGCGATTAGCAAGTTCAGTTGCACAGGGTTATCCAACCAAGACTAGACAAGGCGATTTTTTGACTTTTCCTGTACTTTTATAAAAAAACTGAAATAGCCATCTTAAGTCATTTTCTCCCGCGAATTCGAATATCTTCAGCAAAAAACAATTGAACATCAAACAAAAGTACTAGGGGTCACTTTGATATTTTTTTAAATGGGATGCCGCATTATTTTTAATGAGCTTATCCGATTTATCATATAAATTTTGATCTAAAATGTTGGATTTTTAATTCAAAAACGCCTTTTTTCTTCAGTTTTAAATTCGGAAAATGTTAAAAATAAAAAAAAAAAAAAAATAAATTAAAAATCCAACATTTTAGATCAAAATTTATATGAGAAATGGCGTAGAGGGAGCTCATTACTGTGAAGCTGGCATGCAAACCAGTGCAAGGGTCTTTTGAAAGTTTCCTCCAAAAATCGAATTACACCTCCTTTGACCCCTGTATTTACTACAGTTCCGTCACATCCAATGTCCATAATTTTCTCCTTATCAATTTCTTTTGATACTGGAAAAGAATGTATGGTAGTGGACAAATCAACAGCAGACCCGGATTTAGGAACAATATGGCAGATGTAAGCTGATTCGGGCTGTTGCACAAGTGTAATGTGTTCTTCTTTTATAGTTTTTTTCTAGTATTTGTTTCCTATTTTTTCTTGTTGTAGAGTATTACATATCTTTCCTGCCATCAAAATATAGTCCTCTCACAGATTCTCTCTGGAAATCGTCATTATTTTGAAGTTCACTCCGTTGTTTTTGTCTTGATCTTCTAACTTTATTTCTGTCTACCACTTTAGATGTATCTGCTTGTTCGATCAACCCCATGTCTTCCAATACAGCCGATGCAATGGCTGCAGCAGCCCTATCGGAAATTCCAAATCTATCACACACCTGTGGTAATGATTTTAGCTGAACTCTCATTTGAGGCAAACTTTTTCCATCACTAAGACTGTATGTTTCTGCTGAAGGTGGAGATATATTATCTGAATCTGGTGGTTCCACCATAATTTGCATTATCTGAGGCCCCTGACAATCGAAATGTATAGAAGATTCAGTTGTTTTCTCCTTGCTTGTTGATGCTGACGACATTTGAAGTAAAAAATTTTCATCCTTGACTTTCCTAGCTTGTTTTTTGGATAATTGTTGGCTGATTTTAAAATCTAGGGTCCCAATTCTCATATTTCTTATGGTTCTTTGATCGCTTAGGAAATCTTGTTCAAGTAAAGAGACTTGAGTAGATTTATCACAACTGCATTTCTTAAAGTCACACTTACAGGAGCAAATATCAAACAATTTTCGAGCCTCCAATTTAAAACTCTCTATTTTGGCGCTATAGCTTTCGGAGTTCCGTCTCTCTTTAAACGGTTTTAGTAGTTTTTTATACTTATCATAATAAACTGCAATCATTTTTAGAACCCCATTGCAACTTATAGTTAGTAATGAGGCTTTAAGCCAGAGTTGAAGGAGCTTGTCTGCTACTTCCCTAGAAATAATTGACACAGGAGCTTGTGGTCCTCTTTTCTCCTCCAGCTTTTCAAGTCGAATAAGGTTGTATTGTTTTAAGATGTCTTCATAACTTGGAAGCAAATTTTTACAAACATTTTTTGGTGCACTAAATAGAGGGCAAGTACTTTTAGCCCTTGTGGCCATACTAAAGCTTTTGCACTAATGTATAAACAACCACAATAAAATGTAACAATCACTATTTATTAAAATGTAACACAAATTTTTACAATTAAACGAATCAACCACTTATCCACAAATAATTTACGGAATAAACTAATGCTGGCAAAAAAGGGTTTTGGGGGTTACGATGTTCTTGCGATGTTGTCACGTATAACTTTATTTAATTATAATTTAATATCTCGTACCGGTCAACAGTGGAATTATTAAATTTACTCATTAAAAATAAATAGTAATATATTTAAGAAACTAATATTTTAGATTTTATTACAATTTCAAAATTATTTAAAATTTCTTTTTATTCTATTAACTTTAATATTGAAATGCAAATAAGAGAGTTTCTTTATTAAAGTACTTCTAATTTAAAAATATGGCAACATAGCGCAAATTCAAAGGAACAGGTGGCTATAATTCTTTTAATTGGTTGCGGGTGTCTTGTGACACCCGCAAGAAGTAATAGCCGATATTTGACGAAATTAGATTGATGGTTGGTGATTAATTTACGTAGTCAGTGGCGTAGCGATACAACGGCGAGAGTTATTGTTTTATTTTTATAAATACGTTGACATTATGTCGTGTTTTGTGTTTAGAATTATTATTAGTGGGGGGGAAATATAAATATAATATTAAAATACGATATTCACAAAACCAACCCTATTATAATTATAATATAAATAAATAACGGCGTTGGGGCGCAAGAAGGAACATTCCAATCTTTCTGAAAATTATGTAGTGGTATTTGAGGACCAATACCAAAATTTTGTCAAGTGTTGAAAAAAAAATTGATTTTTAAAAATTTTTTTTTAGGGGGGTTGGGGCGCAAGAAGGATTTATTATTTATTTTTTTCCTTCTAACATGAGCATATTCAGCCCACGTGACAAGTTTTCCCGAAGTTTCAACACGAAATTCGAAAATTCGTATTTTTCGATCCACCCTAGTGTCTACGTCATGCGACTCTGATGTCAGAGCACCGAGTCCTTGTATTCTCAGTGTTACTGTGCTAGCGTCTTGCTATAAGAGATAGCATTACGTTACACAGCGGTTTCCGCGAGTCGATGTTCGTAAGTAATCTTAATTACAAAGTCTTTCAGAAAATGTAATAACAAAAAAATGATAAATGACCCTATTAAGACACCTTAGATTTACATATGTACTTGAAAAAAATCCTGTAGATTTGAATCAAAGAAAATTATAGCTACGCAATAGAAGTCCGATGTAATGTTAATAATTTGACATCTCGATGGATCCCGGTTTTCAAAGCGGGGATCCTTCTTCGTTAGGCGGCCGAGCCTTGCCGAATGCACATCGAGAGTTGTCGTATTTTCGGCTGCGAAGCAACGGATGCCATTATAATAATATTAAAGTCTTCAGGAATTAATTAAAATTGTAGACTGCTTATTGCGGGATTACTAGACCCAATAAAACAATACGGCGCGGCCGGCATAGGTGAACCAATATTTTAATTTTCTGGTTTACCAAAGAGCTGACAGGTTGATATAAAAATGTTTAAATCTAGGACTTTGTTGTAATCTTCAATTTAACTACCTTAAGCTATTTTTTTGTACAGAGTATTCGCAAGATATATTCCTTTAAACTTACACGAAATATTTTGTATTACTCTCTAGCATTTTTGAAATACTGCCAATATATACTTATAAAATTGATTAGTTATTAATTTAGTCCAATGACAAAAAATAAAATAAAAAACTTAGAACTGTATCAACAACATAAAAAGGGATATAAAATGTACGTTAATCTGCATATAAGGTGGCTCAAAAAAATATCCGTTTGAATATCTAAGAAACTTTACATTTTTATCTCCTAAAATTATTTTATTTTACGGCACCTAGACGTGAGTTATAAACACTTTTGGTCATAGGTCTAAAACGACCAGAACAAAAAAATTTAAATTTTACTTGTCACAAAATGACCTAGTCCAAAAAATTTGTTAAAAGCTTTAATTAGAGTCACATTTAGTTTCGATAGAAAAGTACGAGTTACTAAACCTTTTTGGTCATAGATCCTAAATAACAAGGGAAAAAAGTTAAATCATTGCGCCATTTTTATTTAACCTAATACTTATTATTGGTAGATAAGTAAAGAAAAAACATTCTGATAAAAAAAATTTAAATAACTGCAGGGATTAGATCCGCAGGATTATAAAAGAAGAGTGTTCTTTTGTCAGTGGACACAAAGTATGCTTCAGCAAGAATCTCAGTTTTTCGAAAATGTTTAGTAAGCCTCATCAGTAAACATACCATTTCACAGATATGGATCTGTTAACAAACATAACTTTCATCAGAAGTTAACTATTAACACAGGGCCGCTTAATGTATGGGCCGGCATAATAGGAAATCATAATACTTGGCCACATTTTTTTGGTAGAAATCCGACTGGTGAGGTTATCTTTATTTCTTACAGCTCATTACAGTCAAGCAGTAAGACATTACCTACACCAACGTTTTAAAGCAATTGAATGAAATATTAATTCTGTAAACTTTGGTTTCAATGAATATTGTATAGGCTCAGTGTCTTGGCCAGCAATATCTCCCGGCCTAACTAAGCTATATTTTTTTTGTAGGGATATGTGAAGAAAATGTTGTACATAGCGGCTCCTATTACAAGAGAAAATATGCAAGATCGAATTAGAGAGGTATTTCAAACAGTTACTCCAAATAAACTAAGAAATGTAAGTAACTTCTTTGAAAAAAGAATTCGTGCTTATAATTTAAACTTAGGAGGTCACATTCATATTGATTAATGATTGATATATGATTAATTTAATGGTTGATCTATTGTGTCAATCGTTAGTTCTCTTCAATAAAATAATAACATTACCTATTTTGCGAAGCATAAGATAAATTATTTCAAAAACTATAGGATTCAGATAGTGACATGTTTCATACAGAGTGTTCTATTTGAAAAAATCGAAATAACACATAAATTAAAATTAGCCGAATTTGTCAAAAACAGTTTTATAGGTATGTACCGAGTATCTTAAGCTACTTATGGTAAAAGTGTTGTGTAAATATGTTGAATGTCCCATGCTATGATTTTTTAACGAGATGCAGAAAGTTCCTTAAATATCAGAAAAAATAATTACTTGGCAACGCCGCAAGAAAATTTAAAACCCAAAAGGCGGATATAAAGATCTTTCTTTACTGAATCAAATAACGAAAAAATATACAGGGTGCTTCATTAAAAAAAATGGTCACTCAGTATGCAGTTAAATATTTTTGCGTTATGCCTTTTGGTTAACCAACAGCTTTTATATATTTTTTTTTCGTATCCGTTGTAATTTGGGTGCTATCGAAAACGAAAATCTTACCGACGCACCCTGTTATACAAGGTGACATTGAAAAAAGTACAACGCATAGTACCACACGGTAGAGGTTCTCAACAGAATGTAAAAAGTTCCTATACATTTATGTACAAATTTCGTTTGTTTTCGAGATACAGGATATTGTATTTAAAAAAATATATTACTTTTTGAATTTTCTTCCGACTAAGTAGAGGGAATTGAACCATAATTGGTACATAATATCCTCTTACAGGCTGTCATATTGTGTAAGAAAGCAAAATAAAGAGTTTTGCTATGAAATTGGCACCATAATATGCATCTGTTCAACTTTTAGATTGAAAAGTACTTTTCAAATACACTTTTCAACACGCGTGTGATATAAGGCATGTTCTTGCCAAGAACTGGGCTGTTTGCTCACTTTCACTGGTGGTCTAGGTAAAGTTTTTTTGTGATAAATAAATTCTTAAAAATTAGTTTATGGTCTTAGAAAAACTATAGTATTTTAGTCGCAAGTAATAAAGCTGTAACATGCTAGGCAAATAATATACTATTAATCTATAAATCCACCAATATTACAGTAGAAATAAATTTACAAAAAACTCACAGCAAAAAAAAACTAATAAAAAAAAAAAACAAAACACTGGGAACCACAAACAAGACGAACTCCCGCCTGGTATGCCGCGTGCCGCCGTAACCCACTGCGCCAAAAGCAAATTTTAATAACGTGAAATAGATTGGTAATCCTTCTCGGCCCCAGATTCGGTGCGAAAACTTAAAAAATAGTACCGTGTGGTTGTTCTAATGCGGCCCACACACAAGTTACTTTTGCGGCATTTTGGCAGCTGGCATTATCTGCCGCGCTAACAACCCGCTGGGCGGCTCAGAACGCCGGCCGTTGATATCAAACTTGTTTGATTTCGGCGATCTAAACGTGTAGAAAATGTTTGTGTGTGTGTAGAAATGGAGGAAAATTGGCGATTTGGACAATCCGAAGAATATTTCTGGTTTTATTCAGTTATTTAGGCAAATAATAGTGGTGTGACTTTATATAATAATAATTTGAATGTATCCTAATCCATTCTAAGAAAATTGCTATAGTCATCTCGATGTAGTTTTAGTTCATTTCAGAAATTCATATGGGATAATTAATGTCTGAATTCTTTAGCAACTCTTTCACCCACGCTTTTTGGACTCTCTGTTTTCATCAATAATAATTAATGCGCTTCTTAATTATTTTTGCTTAAGCGATATTTTCAATATTATTCAGTCAATGAATCAGGAACTACTGGGATGCTTGTGTGTGGTGAAAGTGTATAAGCGTTTTGGACGCTGGCGATAACGCCAGTTACCAAAGCGCCGTAAAAGTAGCTTGTGTGTGGGCCGCATAATTGTATTGTATCCACTGACTGTAGCCAATTTTAGCTCTTATTATTAGGATTAACCTAATAAAGGATGTCATAACTATATATTTCAATTTCAACATTTTTAGAAAGTATACAACTATTGGCAACGTTGCCCTCCATCAAGCTGAACACGGGACTGCAAAATCGTCGGTTCATGAACCTGGTACGCCTCTTTGGAAAATCGTTTATTCAAGTAAGGAGTAAATACAATAAACTTAGCACTATCTAAACCCTCTAAACAGTGTATAAAACACTGGTAACGAGGATAAACAAAGAAAACGAAATATGTCAATACTAAGAAAGAAAAAAATACACATCAACATGGAAACAACAAGTTATAAAATATGACCTAAATTATGTGGCGATGTTATTTAGATACTCTTTTAACATCATATTAAATTTTTTTGCATTATTTACTTCTCTAATATTTATTGGTAATTTATTATACCTATCAGAAGCCTGAGAAATGGGGTTCAATATTCCTTTGTTTGTTCTGACGTTTTCCAGAAAAATGCATCATGAGCTCGAGTGTAATGGTTATGTACATTCTCCAAGAGTCTTATCGTAGTGTTTGATTTTTGCTTTTTATGTAATACTTTGAATATATATTTGCATTGTTCCAGTTCCCGTACCTGGTTCAATTTCATGACACCTCTTATGATACTAAGCCGCTCATAAGGATGACACTTCTTATTGCGTAGCATAATTTTCTTTGGTTGAAGTTAAGATTTTCTTTTCGAAATAAAAAAAAAATAGATTTCTCCAAAAATTGAAGAAAATAATTTAAATGTCAGTGCTTAAAGAATAGGGTCATTAAGCTAATTTCCTTCATTACATTTTCCAAAAAAATTTGTAATTTTAGTGCGAACTGCAAAAAATTTCATTTTCGGCAGCCTCTAGAACAATTAAAATAATTTACGAATATCGACTCGCGGATACCGATGTGTGACGTCACTATCTCCTATAGCAAGTCGAGTTGCGCTCGCTGCCGTTTACTTGCTGTTTACGACTAAGGAGACAGGTCAGACAGGTGGCCATGCACATCGCCCTTTCTCCGTTGCTGGTAACGGAGTTGACATCGACAGTAGAGACAAAAGTAATTAATACGTTAAAATTGTTATAGTGTGTGTTAAACTAAAACTCATTTAATTAATTTAATCAAAGCAACCTCAGTGATTCTTTCTTACACGGAGAATCACAAAAAACACTTGCATATTGAATCTTAGAAAGACCGTTGCACGAGTTAAAAGCGGGCGAACTGTGGGAGGTGATGACGTCAACGCCTCGCGATCCGGGGCGTGCGTTTTATTTGATTTTGATTTCGTATATTTCGAAAACTACTTATCGGATTGACTTCAAATTTTTAAGGTTGTCCATACCTTATGAATACTACTTCATAAAAATTAGGTAAAGAGTGTAATTTCAACTAATTTCTTGTTTAAAACTGAAACTGAACATATTATGATTTCCAAAATGCCTTTAGATGATAAAGCATACCTTAGACCTTAACGTAATAGTAGTTCATATTAATTAAAAAATTATGTAAACTGGCGAACTTAATATATTTTTTAAATACAAAAATCGATTTCTTCAGAAATGAAAGGAAAAAAATGAAATATCGGTGCTTATAAAGACGCCCAATTTAACAGATTTTATCACAATTTCACTTGCATACATTTTATAGACGCCATTTTGTTTCTTTGTAAAATTGCTCCTACGCCATCATTTTAAAAGTAAATTTGTTGTATGTCGTTGCAAAAGAAATTTTGAGAAGAAAAATCGATTGTGGAATATAAAATACAGATTATCATTTAAAAATTAAAATTTGGCGTAACTTCCGATGAAACCGGAAGTAATGTTAATTTGATTTTTAGGGAAAAATTAAGATCCCTCTCAAACATTGCATTAATCCAAATTTGAATAGAAATATCTTTTAACATAAAGCCTTGGTGCTCTGTACAATGATTTCGTTTAGACCCGGTGTATATCAAGTTTTGATATTAATATAAATAATTTGCATGTAATAATTTTTTTTGAAAAAAGCTTTTCATTTATATATATATATATAAATGTAGGTATGTATATTTTTACGCCTTTAGGATTTGAACCATGGAGTGTTTTTAATAGAAATTTGTATAACCGTAATAACGTAATCACTGGTTTTACATTATTGCTAAAATTAGCATCTCGTTCCAGACATATCCCATGTTAAGCTATTTTTGCCTTGTCTATTTACCTGTAGTTACATCTAAAGTATATCCAGTTCTGTCTAAGATTAGCTTAATTTTTTCTTCATCAGGACCTTTGGCAGGAACAGGCGCGGCCGCTGTTGAGCCCTGACTTGAGCCAGCTCTACTTTTTTGTCTGCAAGAAGTAAATAAAAAAAATAAGGTTCAGCACTAACAAACTTATTGACATTTAAGTAATTAACAAAATAAGATAAAAGCAGATGATAATACAGCAAATTGAGTTATATAGGGTGCACCAAGTAAAGTGGCCTAATAGAAGTATTTCGAGAACTAAATGAGATTTTATTTTTAAAATATGGTTGTGACTATAAGAGATGTTCTTTTTGCGTTTTTGAAATATGTGTGATGCCCGTATTTAATCAAATAAAATGGCAAATTTAAATTATTTAAGCTCTAATAGTTTAAGTTTGTTTTATATTTATGAGGTGTGGTAGAATTTTTTTGCACTTCTGGGACTAAAGAGGGTCATTTAATCCCAAGGGACTAAAGTGCATTTTAGCAACATATAATTTAAAAAAAGTTTCGAATTTTATTCACTTATTTATACTCAAATGGATATTTACGCTTGTACAATTTACAATATTTCTCTGTGAATAACACTAGTAGGGCATCTTCGTTGAAATTTTCCACTTTTTGTTCACAGCACCATATTTTAAATGCCTCATATTGCGCTTTATATATTTTCCTTAATTTTGCCGGTATAATACCTTCTAACGCCTTCTCAGCTGCTTTTTCAAGTCAAAAGTTCCCATTTCGACTATGATCGCAAAATTGATGAGACTGACAACTTGTTTATTTACACTGTAACTAAGTGACTTTTGTCATTCAAAGTAGACTAATAATAGTATATTACAATACAAGTACGGTAGGTACGTCTTTACCGCACGTGCGTGATGTTTAACAAAACGAGCCGAAGGCGAGTTTGGTAACTCACGCAAATACGGTAAAGACACCTACCGTAAGTGTATTGTACGATATTTTATCTACAAGCATGTTTTAGGGCATCAATATTAAAAACTCTAAAAGAGCACTGTTTTAATTTACCCCGTAGGTGCCTCGTAAGTCGTTATCAACAATGCATTAACATCAGGTTGCTAGGGAAATAAATGATAGAAATTTAATAGTTGGCTTTTATATGACAGATGTAAAACTTGACAACGGAATAAACGATAATTATGTTTGTAACAATATCGTGAAAGTGTGTTTTACGTCCTTTAAATGGAAGTCAGTAGCAGCAGTGATGATGAAATTCCGAAGAAGTTCTGGACATTGCTAAAGCAGCTACCCTTAATTTATTGCCGGATAAATCACGGCATACATATGAGAAGGAATATGAGCTCTTCATGGACTGGTGTTCATCAAAGAAAGTTAAAGCAATTAGTGAAGATGTGATGCTTGCCTATTTTGTGGATAAATTTAAGGACAGTAAATCATCCTCTTTATGGAGTTATTACTCAATGCTCAGATCTACTATAAGTATCAAAAATAATGTCGACATAAGCAGGTATGCAAAACTGATGGCATATTTAAAAAGGAAGTCTGTGGGATACAAAGCTAAGAAATCAAAGGCATTCTCCAAGAATGAGCTTGTAAAATTCCTTGTTACGGCACCAGATGAGGAGTTTTTATTAATGAAGGTACCTAATTGCGATTTTTTTTAAATCTACTTTTAAATAACAACTTATTTGCTTGTTTCAGGTGGTACTCATTGTGGGCATCGCTGGGGCATGTCGCCGAGTGGAGTTATGTAAAATGAAAATTGAAGATATTAAGGAATTTGAAACCCACCTTGTTGTAACTGTCCCGGATACAAAGACACATGTAGATCGACAGTTCGTGGTTTACGTGGGAGGATTTTCATCAGAAATTAATAATATGTATTTCAATTTTCAAGAAGTATAGAGCCCTATAGACATTGTTATCGAAGGACGTCAGCTACAGTATTAGTAGATGCTGGCGGGGATATCATGAGTTTAAAAAGACATGGTGGATGGAAGTCCTCCAGTGTTGCGGAGGGCTATATTGAAAATTCGGTGCAAAATAAAATAGGAATTGCAAAGCAAATAAATGGTGTAGAAGAATATGCAGAGAGAACCTCATGTTTTAGTAAATCTGTAAATTTCAATTCTTGTGTCTCATCGGATAGTAAAACACTTCCTTCATCGATATCGTTTGGAAATGTTAGAAATTCTACAATTAATATTAATATTTCTTAATTTATAAGTTTGGATTAGTTTAGAAATTTAAATATGTAAGTATTTGTTATACATATAATGTTTAATAGAGTTTCTTTTAAAAATAAAAAATACACTTGAATAATATAAAAACTTGTTTTTATAGTATGTAATTACTTACAGCACTCAAATCAGTGCGGTAAGTAGTTACTTACCGCACGCTTGTAGATAAAATATTCAACTGGCACTTGCATTAAATTATGACATTATCAGGTGTCTTTATATTTACACCTACATATTACCTAATTTTAGTAATACTGTTCTCGAAAGTACAAAAAATAGTGTATAAACCAAGGGGCTAAAGTGCCTTAATTCCTCGAGCAACCAACTCCAATCGGGGGATTAAATGAGTCACTTTAGTTCCTTGGATTATAATATACTGTAACTAGAACTTGCAGAAAATTTAACGAACTTTATCCTGATGCAACACCCATGACTCAAAAAAGTTTAGAAAAATAGAAGAAAACTTTGTCAATTTAAATAATCCATCCGTTAACTACATGAAAGCAATGCGAGTTTTTAAAGCTAGTACCTAATTACAAACCTTTCAAAATAAGTATCTCACAGAAACTGCATCCACGCGATCCAGAAAGACGAATTAATTTGTGTGTACCAAATACAAGATCAACGAAAATTTAAATCCCGATTTTTAAACTATATTATTTGGTCGAACGAAACTAAATTTACCAATTGTGAAATATTCAACAGACGAAATGAACATATTTGTAGCATTAAAAATTTTATGGAAAACGGTGAAATCCGGAAACAAGTTAAATTTAGCGTTGGGTAGGAATGTGCGGCAAAACACTATTAGGACCATACATTTTCAATGGTAATTTAAATGGAGAAAGGTATATTCTGTATTCAGTTTTTAAGTTCAGATTTTCAACAATATTAACCTAAAATCCCTCTGACGCTGTTCCGAAACTTTTGGTTTCAGCAGGATGGGGCTCCTCCTCATAATACCCTTAGAGTACGATATTTTCTAAATAATGAGTTTCCTCAAAAATAGATAGAAAATAGAGGCGTTGTAGACTGGCCAGCAAGATCTCCAGATCTGTCGCCACTTGAATTTTATTTGGGGGGCTTTAGAAAACACAATTTATTATAAAACCGAAATAAATTCTATGGAAGAATTAATTATAAAAATTCAACAATCTTTCCACAGAGGCGTGGATCTATTCGAAGAGCAATTGATAAAGTTTGAGAAAAATTCGAAAATGGATCGCTGCTCCGGGATCAGTGGCAGTTTGCCAGGGGCGGCAGGGTCGGCAGTGCCGACATAACAAAATAGGAGAATAGAACAGTAATAAATCTGAAATCTCTCATTCAATACTAAAAATGTCTATATTTGTAATTTTAACGATTTTTTAAAGCGAATGTTCTTTTAAATTTAACAAAAACAGTTTGCTTCTATTATTTATTATTATTTGTAAACGTATTTACCCTTGCACCGGTCGGTAAAAACGGCCGAAAGTCATATTAGTAGGCCTCAGGCCCCAGTTTATTCATTGCTAGCCGATCGAAAAAGCTAGTTTAATGGGCAACCAAACATTAATCATACTCTCTCCCTCTCTCTCTCTCTCTCTATAATATGCGAATATCCTTATTAGCAGCACACCGCCAGATTTAAATCTGCCTCATGTTGCCGATATGACCAGTATTTTATTATATTTGAAGAATAATGACAAATATTAAATATGAATTAAAATGTAATACCTCCATATTTGGGTGATTGTATGAATACTGAGTAATATTGAGTTACTTTTATGCCCTTAAGAAGAAGTTCACCTTAGTTTTGTAAACCCGCATTTTTTTCTCTAATGATGGTAGTAAACCATTTGCAACTAGTTAATACTTTAAAATTTTTCTATTTTCGGTAAAATAACGTTTTTCTAAAAATATTCATCCACGGGAATTACCAAATGGTCATGGGAATGATTAAAACACGCATTAAGTTCAAAAAATATATAATTTAATAAGTAGGTATATATTTTAAACAAAAGTTTACATTTAAAAATATAATTAAAAGAAACACGTTTTTTTATTTTAAACATTGGTCGAAATTGTTTGTCACATCTTTGCACTAACAGCAACAAAAATTGGCTTATACTAAAGCAATAACATCTTAAAAGTTTAATGAGGAACACATTTTATTTTTAGTTTAAGTGGATTCAAAAATATTAATTTGTTTTTTAAATTTATAATATATTCGGTTACCTTTTACTACTAAACTTGGTTCTGAAAGAACTTCTAAAATTTGTTCCTGTTTTATGTAACTTAATTCTTCCTCTGACTCAAGCTTAAATAAACTACTATTTTCACCATCACATACTCTTAAAAATGCAACTTTTATTTCTCCATCATCCTCAAAGTTTGATCTACATACTGCAACATATCTGTAATTAATATTTTTAAGAGATGACAGTGATACTAGTAAATATGTGCCCGTGTGAACGTTTGAGGGCGGTTTTGAACTAGTTGGTTGTTCATCTTCACTGTAAATGTCATCCACTGATAATTTTTGGTTTTGTGATAAACATGCCAATGGATTGCTTTTTAAAACTCGGGAAAGAGGTAAATCATCTTCAGACTCTGAAGAAGATGAAGAATGATTAAATTGAAGAGGTTCATATGTGAGAGTTCCCAAATGAAAATGTTTACAGTATTCCAAACATTCATAGCATGATAAGCTGCGTAACCAGAGTTTGTTCGTGTTACTAATAGAAGTTACCTGATGAACAGTCATTGTCCCTTTAAAGGGTAAAATGGGAATATTTGACAAAATGTTTGTAAAATGCTCAATATCTTGGAGCGAAACGATAAAAAAATGTACACCTGGACAAGCCTTAATGAGAATATTAAAAAGGGTGATCAAATCTGGAATATCTTTGCCTTGAGCCACTACCTTATCAGCTGTTCTTTTGCAAACTCCCCCTATGCCATCAGGGGCCCCTTTGCCATGCCCGGCCTCATGATAATTCCAAAACACAGATTTTAACTGGGGGTAACATTTCATAAGCTTGTTAGTCAAATAGGAAAACATAGTTTTGTTACGGTACTGAGTTGCCGGACTGTCACTTAAAAAACTAATTTTTGTTATACCCTTTTTAACATATTCATCAATTATGGGGTTCAAATGAGCCCATATACCCCCTACTCCATGTTGTAAAGATTCAGACAAAGTACAGTAACTTTTGGGCTTAACTGCCCCCTCTATCTTTTCATAGACCACCACAGTATGCAAAGATATTTGCTGTCTAGAGCCTCCAAAATGAAAAGCCTGTGTTTCCTCAGCGTATTTCAAGGCATAGTTTTCACTAAAGTCGCAATGAATAAGAATTTCAGAATCAGTAAGACCTTTTTTAAAATTTGTCATGGTGGTGTGCTGATGTAGAATTTTAGCTTCATGGTCCATAAATTTTTTTATCTTTTCATTAAAAATTTTTAAAAGGTCAACGGTTTTAATTTGTTGAGGTTGCTTTGATATTTTATGGGCTTCTTTGAAAGAATTTGACTTTTTATCAAAATATTTTTGCTTTACATTAATCCATTGAAAGTACTGAATAGAATCATTTTTATTAAATTCGTTTACATGAGGCCTAGACAAAGTACAAATTTCGCATTGCCTTAACAAACACTTTTCATTTTTGTTGCTGCAGCAAATATCTTTAACAATATCTGAGGGAGTTTTCCCTAGCAGTATGTTGTTAGTGTAAAGGCTTTGAACCATAAGCTCCATGTTGGCATGAGTTAAACATTTGCACGTGTCTCTGTCAGCTAGTTTCATTGCTTGAATCCAAAAAGGCCGAGAAGTACAAAAAAATTTATAACTTACTTTAATGACTGGATTTTCTTTTAAAAATTGTTGATACAAACTTAGTAATGTATCAGAAAGATATCGCTTTTGCATAGTTACTTTTTTATTTGTTACAAATTCTTTTTTTCCGGGACAGACTCTACTATTATTTTCTAATTCAAGAAAGTCTTGAATTTTCTTTCTTAAAGTCAAAGCAAGTTTCTGTCTAGAGCTAGTTTTTCTTTCAAAAATTGTTACATCTCTTTTAAACATAGGAGATTTTCTATACTTAATGGCAGAAGAGAGTTTGGTTTCCATTTTGTATTTTTTAATAACCTTTCCATGCAACAGTTTTTTAAAAACCTGCTTTGACTTGTCAGTTTTTAATGTTTTATAGCTTTCTACAAGTTGTTTCTGAACAACTTCTCCAAAGAGAAGGTCGCGTTTAACCTCCTCAGCCTTTTTAGGATTATACTTACTTTGTTCCAACAAATTGTTAATTTTGGTAGTAGGACTGTCATTTACATTTGTGCTTCTGCAGCTATATTTTTGTAATTTTTCCTGTAACCGCTTACACCTCTTTTTGTAACGATGTAGCCTTTTTTTCATAGTTTGGTGTTTTTGTTCTTCACTTCGTTTTTTTCTAAATCTCCTTACCCTGTTTCGCTGCGCCACACGTCTACCAGCCTCTAGTTTTCTTGATATTCTTCTTACCGGAATTTCTTCATCAGACTGTGGAGGAGTGTTATCATTTAAAACCCTTTCAAGTTCTCTTTTAGCTTCCTTTTTCTTTGCACGATGCACCATAGAGTTTTCCTTCCACCTTTTTCGTTGATTTCGTTGTTCACGAGGGGTCATTTCATTGATACTTTTTTTCATTTTCGCCTCTTTCTGCCGCAAGTACTTCTGCCTTTCCTTTTCTTTTTGTTGTTCCCTTTTAACAGGGTCTTCACGAGTTTCTTTTCTTCTTTTTCTTTCACGTTCCCTCTTATCTCTTAAAACTTCCTCCCTGGATTTTTTTGGACCCATTCTTCTGGCCTGAAACAAAAATATAATAATACTTAAAGAAATTCGTCATTCCCGTTGCTATGTGTCATTCCCGTGTCATAAAATTCACACGGGAATGCTGACACGGGAATGATGATTTTAGCTTATTTTTAACTTTTCGTAAATATAAACTTTTAAAATTTATACAATCTAACTCTAGTTGAAAAATGTTCATGTCAAATTACAATAAAAATATAGAAAACTAAAATTAGCTAAAGAACAAAAATACTTTTTACTTACCACGGGAATGCCTCTCGAACCTGTTACAGCTTGCAAAATCAAATATTCTTAGGTTAATACGTATAACATACCCTTGCGAAAGCTCAGTTGATACTGACTAAGGTGCGGCCAAATCAATACCAGCTCAACAGAGTCGAATTATTATCCCCACCAGTTTAATGGTGCGATAAGTGACGACATGGGAATGACGCACAAACGGGGAGGACAATTTTTATTGCAAAATATTCAAACTTTGTATGAAGTTTTAATTTAAAATTATAATTGATTTATGTACACAAATGTAAACAAATTATTTTAGAAGGTTCATTATAAAATAAAATTGATTTTAGGTCGATTATTTTGACCTAGAGTACAATGACACGTAGTGGGGGACCTACACGGGAATGATGTTTATGACAATTTTTATTTGGTTTTTTATAATTATCATTTTTAAAAATTGTTGCTTAAAAAAACCGCCCGGAGCGTATCTTAATAATACAAACATCTATCTAAAAATAATAATGTAGGATCATATTTAAATTTATTTTTCTTTTTCTGACCTGGGGACATTAAATTACTCAGTATTCGTACAATCACCCATTTAGGTAATGCGTAGTGTATGGTAGACATTACTTAATTATTTGTTGTAAAATGGTCAATGGTTTTAATTTTTAATGTTTTTTTTTTTCAAATTATGTTTTTAAAGATCAACGTAAATAAACCAGGCGATACTGGCAACCGCGGATTCTCGACCGACAGTGTAAAGTACCGGAATCGGAGTTAGATTATCCCTGGTTTTACTTAGTGCTTGTGACAATTTGCATTATTTTTCTGGCCTAAGTACCTAAGTAGTTTAGTTTTTTTGTCTTGTGTACTTGTGCTGTGACGTTGATTGTGCAATTTACATTAAAGGGTTATTTTTTGTGGTGTTTTGCCGGCTCCAGACTTTAAAAAGTGGGTAAAATATTAGGCGTAAGTAGCGAAAGTAAAAAAATGGAGGGAAACGCTTCCAATCCAGCTAAAATTGTAAGTATTACTAAGAGTAATGATATTGTTAATGACCTTTAATCTCAAAATTTGCATCGCTACCGCATGATGAAAAAATGATTATAAAAAACAATGGCCGTCCTATGCCAAAAATGGCTTCATTAATTACTGCAGCTAGCGGCAAAGGTTCAAATAGATTATTTAATATACCGGGTCCGCCAACGAAGCGGGGACGGAAGATTAAATCTTTATCGAGGAACTTATAAAGAATACTAAAACAGCATGAGGTCTGGAATTAGAAGCGGCATATTTTAAAAATATTTTACATTATACAGGGTGGCCCAAAAAAGTGTGGCGAACTAAACTTGTGTTTTTTTAAATGGAACACCCTGTATATTATTAGCCCAGAAGATGGGCATAGAGCTGCTGATCATTTTAATATTTGGTTATGTGGGTTTATTTTTAATAGTTTAAGAAATAATAACGATTTTATCTTAAAAATTATCTAAGTTTAGTAACCATTTCCAAATTACTAAAAACAATTGAATGAAATAGTAAACTAAAAAGCAATATGTTAGAATGTTGCCTATCTTTCCAATTAAAAATATTTGTGTTCAGTGCATTTATCATACAGGGTAATCACATTATGCAAAATATAAAAAATCTATTTTTTTTTAAATGGAACGCCCTGTATATTTTTTTATTTTTAGAAAGCCCTTTTCACATCCTTTCTACTGATACCAATTTGATACCTCTTAGAGTTTACCGTATTTTAGTTATTTCGATATAAACTTTAAAACCCCACACTTTTGCTACTTTTTATTTATTTCATTTTATTTTTATTCGTAATCGAGTTGCCATGATTTTTTTTGTTTAGATTGTCACTATGACGTGACGACCGAATGCAATTATTTAACATTATTTGTTCAGTCGTCGAAATTAAGTACTAAATTTCTCAAAATGTCGAATTTTACCACTGTGGAAATGGTAAATATGATTTTTATACTGGGAGAATGTGCAAGAAATTGCCTTCTAGCGAGTCGAGTGTATGCTGAAAGATATCCAAATATTGAGAGAAAGCCGAGACCAGAGGCCTTTGAGAAGTTGTTGCGAAGATTTGTAGAAACAGGAAGCGTTGCTTACAAAAAAAGGATGGTAATCAATAAACCCGTTATTAATGAAGAAAATGAATTAAGGGTTCTGTTGGCAGTACAGGAAAATCATCACGTAAGTCAGACTGGCATTTTTCAGCAAACCGGTGTTAAGGAAACAAGCGTGCGGAGGATTTTAAAAAAGTATAAATATCATCCTTATCACATAGAATTACACCAAGAACTTTATGAAGATGATTTCTTAAGAAGAATCACATTCTGTAATTGGATGCTTAACAAAATTAGAGAAGTACCAGACATTTTATCAAAAGTTCTATTTAGTGACGAGTCTACATTTAAAAATAACGGAATCGTAAATAGGCATAATATGCATTATTATGCTAGTGAAAATCCACATTGGGTTCGTCATGTAGATAACCAAAATCGCTGGTCGGTTAATGTCTGGGGAGGAATATTAGGGCCATATTTTTTTGAAGAGCGTTTGACGGGACAAGTTTACTTAAACTTTCTTCAACATGATCTACCCATTTTGCTTCAAAATGTAGATGCCGACACTCTCCAAAACCACTGGTTTCAACAAGACGGCGCTCCCCCTCATTATTATGAGCCGGTTAGACAATTTTTAAATCATTGGCGAGGTAATCAGTGGATCGGACGTGGTGGACCAATCGCTTGGCCTCCTAGGTCCCCTGATTTAACTCCCCTTGATTTCTACCTCTGGGGATATGTTAAGGAAGAAGTCCATGCCATAGCTCCTACGAACCGAGACGATATGAAAAATTGTATACGAGAGGCATTTAGAAATATTAGAATAAGAACTCTACAAGATGTCCAGCAAAATTTTGTTCGAAGGCTACATTTATGCCTTCAAGAACAGGGAAGAACCTTTGAACATATCATTAGAGCCACACAATAAATTCTGATTTACCGCATAATAAGGGTTTGTTTATTTTGTTTTGTCAACTCCTTTATTTTTTTAAAGTTGTAATTTTAATTCATTATTTTTATAATAATCGTTTTAAGTTTATGTTTTATAAATGTCTTAATAAATCAGTTCATAAATAACATTTAGTTTCTTTATTGCAAAATAAAAAAATAAGGAATGTCATTTGATGCTAGGTTATTAAAATAGTATTAAGAAAATGAAGTTATGCATAACAAATGCAAACCATTTAAGGGTTACCGCTAGATTTTTCGAAAAAGTAGCAAAAGTGTGGGGTTTTAAAGTTTATATCGAAATAACTAAAATACGGTAAACTCTAAGAGGTATCAAATTGGTATCAGTAGAAAGGATGTGAAAAGGGCTTTCTAAAAATAAAAAAATATACAGGGCGTTCCATTTAAAAAAAATAGATTTTTTATATTTTGCATAATGTGATCACCCTGTATGATAAATGCACTAAACACAAATATTTTTAATTGGAAAGATAGGCAACATTCTAACATATTGCTTTTTAGTTTACTATTTCATTCAATTGTTTTTAGTAATTTGGAAATGATTACTAAACTTAGATAATTTTTAAGATAAAATCGTTATTATTTCTTAAACTATTAAAAATAAACCCACATAACCAAATATTAAAATGATCAGCAGCTCTATGCCCATCTTCTGGGCTAATAATATACAGGGTGTTCCATTTAAAAAAACACAAGTTTAGTTCGCCACACTTTTTTGGGCCACCCTGTATAATGTAAAATATTTTTAAAATATGCCGCTTCTAATTCCAGACCTCATGCTGTTTTAATATTCTTTATAAGTTCCTCGATAAAGATTTAATCTTCCGTCCCCGCTTCGTTGGCGGACCCGGTATACTGGTATCAAAAATATCAATGGCTTACTGGTAGCGAAGCGAAAAATAAACTTTTTTGTTGGGCATGCTTACTTTTTTCTAACAACAACCTTAAACAAAATCAAAATCATTGGAGTAGATGCGGGTATAACAACTTAAAAGATTTATTTAGAGCACTTCAAAAACACGATGTATCAAAAGAGCATACGTACAGCCAATTAAAATTAGATTTATTTGGTAAACAAAATATTTACACCGCTCTAAATACTGCTGAACGCGAAAATATTAAAAACCATAATGAGGCTGTAAAAAAAATCACGCTCTCTTGCGACGATTAATTGATATAACTATTTATCTTGGAACTCAGGAGTTACCATTCAGGGGCCACGATGAGACGGTAGATAGTTTAAATCAGGGAAATTGTAAGGAACTTGTAAATTTATTAAAAGCTTACGATCTAGAATTTCAGGAGTTGTTGTCAAATTCAAAGATATTTAGCGGAGTTTCAAAAACCATTCAAAATGAAATAATTCAAAGCATAAGCCATTTTTTAAATAATACAATTGAAAATGAGCTTAAACAAGCATGCTGTTTTTCTTTGCAAGTAGATGAAACTACAGACATATCGTGTTGTTCTCAGTTATCCATTGTTGTTAGGTATGCGCTAAATGGCAATGTTTACGAGAGATTTCTGGGTTTTTGGGATGTCAGTAAAAGTCACAAAGCGGAGGATATTTTTACAGTTTTAAAAGATAAATTTTCAGATTTTGATCTGTCTAATAAATTAGTTGGCCAAACGTACGATGGCGCGGCTGTTATGTCAGGGGAGCTAAACGGGCTACAAAGTAAAGTTAAAAGTGTTGCTCCACAAGCTTTATTTACTCACTGTCATGCACATCGGTTGAATTTAGTTTTGCAAGATACTTGCAAAAAAATTAAAGAATGTAGAATCTTTTTTGCTAACTTAAGCGGATTTGCGGCTTTTTTTTCAAATTCCCCAAAGAGAACACACGTTTTAGAGCGCATTTTAAAAAAGATACTACCAAATGTTTGCCAAACACGATGAAATTTTAAATCTCGGCTAGTGACTACCATAGCAGACTTTCGCGAACAGCTATTAGAAGTTTTTGAAGAAATCATTAATGGGGATGATTTCGAAAAAGACGGTATTTCAGTACAAGAAGCTGTCGGTTTAAAAACCCTTTTAGGCGATTTTGAGTTTAATTTGTTGTTAAGCGTTTTTAAAAAAAAATTTATTCATACGGATTTAGTTTTTGAAATATTACAGAATAATAAGAACCACCGATATTGTTTATTCTCAAAAAAGAACAATCAAACTCATAGAAACCCTTAAAACATATCGTCAAGAAGAAAATCACTTGGAATTTATATTAAGCGATATTAAAGATCTCTTAGATGTCACGGAAATTCCCACGAAAAGACAGAAACGTAGCGAACCAACCGAAAATCCGCATCGGCGCCTATTTTTGGAAATGATTGATACTGTAATTATGCAATTATTAGAGACTCGCTTTGCAAATTTTAAACATCTACAATTCTTTAAACTTTTTGAGAAAACTAAATTTTCAAATTTTGCTAATGATTTTCCCAAATACTTATTGAATAGTTTATTAACATGTTATCCCGCCTTTTTTAATAAAACCAAACTGGAAAACGAATTGAAAGTATTATATGCGGATCAAGAAATATTTGGAAAATGGGAAAAGCTACTTGATATGTATACATTTATTTATTCCAAATAGCTGCAAAACACTGTTCACAAGATTTTTAAATTGGCTTCCTTAATTCTTTCTTTAGCTCCAACATCGGCATCAAATGAGCGCGATTTTTCTTGTTTAAAACGAATTAAAACTTATGCACGTAATACTATGAAGCAAGAACGGTTAACCAATTTGTCGTCAATTGCAATAGAAAAATCTTTATTAAAAGAAATACAAAAAACACAAACATTTTACGATGATGTTATTTATCATTTTGCTACGTCAAAAAATCGACGAATTGAACTACCTAATTGATAAAGTTTCAAACGTTCTAATTTAAGAATAAACTGACTATTTTATTCTCTTGGTGTTGTAATGAAAATAGAGTATTCTTAATTTAAGATCACTTAAATACCTATTGCTCTTATGATCATACGTATGAAAATTTTTATATATTTTTAAATTTTTTTATATTTTCTGAGGGGCACAGCAAATCATTGAGTTTTTGATTAAAATTTTTCCGAGAATTTTGTCGGCCCTGTTGAATAGCTCACGAGCCGCCACTGTCAGAGATATATTTGTGAACATTACTCAATAATTAAATTATTCTTTTTTTATTTTGGGCTGTTAATAATTAAATCGAAATTATTCTCGTTTAAGAATGTATTTTTATTTTAATACTACGTTTCTTGTAATGTTTTTATTTTAGTATTATAAAATATGGATTATTAAAAAAATTATTAGCAAGAATTTTTGTTAACTAATCATTTTTACTATTCCTTTTTGTTATTACACAAAATGATAGGTGGTTATTAAAAAGAAAATATCATTTTATGTATAAGACGCAGGGGCCGGATTAGAAAAATCAAAATAAAAAATAAATTATTGCCTTAATTCTTTTGCGGAATTAACGTTTAACCAAGGTTTTGAATAAGCATGCCCTAGGTGTTTTATTAAAAGATTTAAAAAACCCAGGTTCGTATTTAAAAAAGTTAAACTGATGATGGTTCTAGAAAAACGAAACGTTGTATGGCAAAACTAGTTAGGGGTTCCAAAAGAGAATAAAAATTTGCCCTAATAGAGTGTAATTTTTTTTCTTTTATCTTTTACAGTTAAGGCGCAACCTGAAAAGGTCTATTTGACAATCTTTGGGAATATTGCCGAAAGTACTCGGATTCAAAGCGTTTTCTTTCTGGAGTATTACTGAGCATCAAATTACGCAACTTTTCCCCATTTAACCGTCTTCGTATCCCGTAGGGTTTACAATATCCCTGTAGTGACAAACGAGTTTGTTACACCCTGTATAGGTAATTTTAATAAATTACTGCATGGTTTCCTTCTAGTTTTTAACGAGTTCATGGTGTTATGAGACAGGTATTCTATTGCTTGCAATTACCCCGTAAATATTTGTTACTGGGGGAAATGTAAACATATTACCGGGATAAATGTAAACGTCGTAACTTTTATGTCTCTTGTTTAAATTTTCTTTGAATCTAACTTTTTGATCAATTTTCCGGTTTACAATGCCTAGAAACTATGTTCAAAAGAAGCCGGCCCCAAGCTACATTAAAGATAATCTGGGCAGCTAGGCAGAGCAGTAAACGATGTTCAGAATAAAAACTTAACATAGGTACCGACAAGCAGAACAGCAGTATCGGGTACCTTTTTTAGTAATCGAACCGAATTAACGGCAGAAAAGTGTCTATTGAGAAAATGGGTGGTGGCCGAAGGCTACCCCTGCGAGAAACAAGAGTTAAAAGTCTTGTCTCACACTACATAAAGTCTAACAATTTAGTCAATACACCATTCGAAAATGACGTCCCGAGGGAAGATTGGTATCAAGCTTTTATGAAGCGGAACCCAACATCTCTTTAAAAAAATCTGAACATTTTCAGAGAGTTCGCAAAACCGCACGTAACCTAGAAGTTGTGTATGACTTTTTAGGATGAGAATGATCTTAAATCAACAAAAAAAGCAAGCTTCATTCTTAATTGTGACGAAAGTGGATTTGCAAGTGATCCAACCAAGTAGACTGCGAACCATTGGAGAAAAGGGAAAACCCTTATCAAGGGTGTCAGGGAGGTCTGGTCGGGAATCACGACTTTGTGTCGACCGACGCTGATGGTAATTTTTTGCCACCCTTAATCGTATTTAAAGGAGACGCTATTCAAGCACGTTGGACATCTAATAAAAGTTATTCTGGGACTGAGTATGCTGCATCACAAAACGGGTGGATGGAAGAACCACAGTTTTTTAATTGGTTTCAGTTTTGTTAGGCATGTAAAAACAATTCGAGCCAACCATGTGTTACCCGAACAAGAAGCAGTTTTATTATATGATGAACATAGCGGTCACTACAGCATTAGGATTATTGAAGA
Source organism: Polydrusus tereticollis (assembly GCA_963920685.1). Taxonomy (NCBI): domain Eukaryota; kingdom Metazoa; phylum Arthropoda; class Insecta; order Coleoptera; family Curculionidae; genus Polydrusus; species Polydrusus tereticollis. The sequence continues at coordinate 72,880,744 of OY987332.1, forward strand.
AGCTTCCAACAATAAAATACAGCTAGTACGACTACCAAGTCATTTGACAGACCGCATCCAGCCATTAGACTAATGTCTATTTGGTTCAATTTAAATAAATTGGGATAAAAAACTAGTTGATTATGGAAAAACTCAAATGGGAATTGTAACACAGCGTCTCTAAAAAGATATATTTCGTATTTTGCTCAGACAAGTATGTGCGTGAATCCGTAAAGCCTTAAAATATAATCAACGGTTTTGTCACAACTGGATTGAAGTTTTGAACTTGGAGCTTGAAGAGGTGCAACAAAAACTAAAACAGGCGCAGTCAACGGCATCTGACTGGCTTGGTGCGAGTGGACTTCAACTAAACTAGGACAAAACTAATAAAATGATCTTTGCACTTCGGGAGGATATCAACGCTGCGTTCAACTTGAAAGGGGCCCGTTTCCTAGGTGTCCAACTGGACTGCAAATTAAAATGGGACCACAATGTGGACAACGTAGTTGGCAGGCTTCAGGGGAGCGTATAAGTCTATGGATATGTGTCGGAGGTTAAAATGAGGATGGTATACTTAGCCATCTTCAACTCAGTAATGTCTTATGCAGTCCTGACATGGGGCCGTGCAAACCAGGCAGGGCGAGTTTTTGCTCTGCAGAGAACGGTAGTTCGAATGATTGTAGGATTAGGCTGAAGGGCAGACTGTAGACGGGCATTCATACAGCTAAAAATTCTCACTTTTCCATCTCAGTACATATTAGAGTGCCTGCTACATTGCAAAAAGAACGCACAATCTCTTACAGCACATAGAGATGTGCATAAGTATAAAACAAGGAGCAGAGAGGCTTTGGTTTCAATATATTGCAGACTAAGAAAGTCATAAAGTAGACCAAATTTTATTGCCAAGAAAATGTTTAACAAGTTGCTTAATAATGTAAAACAATTACCACTAATACCTTTAAAAATAGTGTCAAACGGCTGCTCATCTCTAACGTCTTCTATAGTGCGGAAGAATTTTTGAACTTTACATTTAAACCTATTTGTATTTGGATGTATATTTGTGCCCTGTACGTTAGGGTGGAATTTAAAAACGAATTTCTAAATTTTATTTCGTAATAGTGAAAATTATTTTCCTTTGTAACTACATAAAACAAAAATATTTTGTTTTTAAATTCCAAATGATGTTTACCGGTGCCGCAAACGACATTTATTTTCCAACAAAAAAAAAACAGTAAAGCTATTTTACATATTATATCAAAAAGTCTATATTATGCAAAACATAAATTAAAGAAGTGTAAGAACTCCCTAATTATTGAGAGAACTCCCTAATTATTGAGAGAAGTATACTTTGGATCTTGTGCAAAAGATGGCACCACTTCTCGTCGGCGTAGCGGGTGTTGGATGTATAATTGCGTCTGTTTTACTTGAATGCGAGTCACAACAGGTTAGTTTTGGTTAGAGATTTAAGTTAATACAGTGTTGTTTGTCTATTTATTAGTTTTTTCGGTTATTTTCAATAAATAGTTGGCGATAAATATGGCAATGTCTGCTAACGTGCCTAAAACTAGAAATTTGTTGAAGTGTCCTGTGTTTGGTGAACCAAAACAATTAACTTTAGACTATCGTGTTTTGCCAACATACGAGGACATTATGAAACATTATATATGGGTGCAGTTCAACTTAAAATCAGAGAACTGGAATCGGGAACCTACTGTTTCTGAAATATCTCAGGTTGTTGCTGATGTAGTAAAGAATATATGGCTTAGAGCTTCCAGTGGTTACTGATACGCGAATCGTAAAAATGATTAGAGACTATCATGACAAATGTAGAAATTTAAAGAAAAGTATTAAGAGTAGGAAGAATAATTCTACATTCAATATGAAATTACAAAATTTTAGGCAATCGGCAAAAAAACTGTTTGATATAAGCTCTTGCAAGTGCCAAGACTTTTCTTTGTGTAAATGCACCAAAGGTTTTCGTGTCCCAGAACAAGAACGAAACTTTTTAATAGACCAAAGGGGTAAAAGGATGATGGCAATAGGATCGATGGATATAAATACTACAAAGACAATGATGCGCAGCGTCGCAAGAAGAGCAAAAGAATTAGAAAGGAAAGAAAAGAGTATTTTAAAACAAAGCAGTGACATTTTTAAGGATGATTTGCCAGCTGAAGATAATAGCCCGGAAGATATCAGTGCAATCGGTAATTCTACCAAACCGGAATTGGACAATCAACCATCTACCTCAGCTAACAGTGGAACTGAAAATAAACGAGTAAAAAAATATAATCTACCTGCACTTGCCTTGGCAGTTGAAAGAACAGGAATATCAGACAGGGCAGCAACTATTATTGCAAATGCCACTTTAGAAGACATGGGTCTTATTACAGCTGACAATAAAGAAAAGGTAATTGACAGAATGACTTTAAGAAGACAAAGAGAAGAGAAAAGAAAGAATTTGATACAACAAGAAAGACGACATGACTTAATTTTGGAAGGTCTGTATTTTGATGGCAGAAAAGATAACACTATGGTAACCGAAGCAAGGGGGAAAAAAGTATATCGAAAAGTTATTAAGGAAGAACATGTGGTATTATTGCAAGAGCCAGGATCAAAATATATCGGTCATATTTCACTAACATCTTCCTGTGCTAATGATATAGCCAATGGGATTTTGGCGTATTTTCAAAATAATTATATTGATAGTTCAAATTTGAAACTAATTGGGTGCGACGGTACCGTCGTCAATACGGGACGTAAAGCTGGAGTATTAAAATCTTGGAAACAAGACTTAAAAAACCCTTACAATGGATAATTTGCTTACTCCATGCAAATGAGCTGCCTTTCAGGCACTTATTTCAACAACTTGATGGACCAACAACGGGTCCTAAAGGATTTTCTGGGCCGATAGGAAAACAACTTGAAAAATGCGAAGGTATGAGAATCATACCTTATAAAAGAATTGAATCGCAGCTGCCACAAGTTAATTTCGAGGATTTAAGTACGGACCAGAAGTACTTGTTCGAAATTTGTCAAGCGGTATCAAAAGATATATTTCCTCAAGATTTAGCGAAAAGGAACCCAGGAAAAATTGCCCATTCTCGTTGGTTAACCACACCGAACAGAGTTTTGCGTTTATATGTATCCTGTGAAGCTCCTTCTGAAAATTTAGAGGTTCTTGCCGAATATATTATTAAAGTTTATAGTCATATGTGGTTCAAAATTAAATTAAAACCTTCTTGCAAGGATGGATCTATTCATTTGTGGGAAATGATTAAATGTTCCAGATACTTCAAAAAAAAGTATAAAGACATCATTGATCCAGTGATTCAAAGGAATGCCTTTTTTGGAAATCATGAAAATATTCTTTTGGCAATGATAACTGATTCCCGGCGACATATAAGAGAACTTGGGCTTAGAAGGATAACTGCGGCTAGATCCAAGCCTAATAAACATTTTAGGTGTTTTGAAGTGCCTACTCTTAACTTTGAAGCTCCTAAGTATGAAGATTCAATAAATTGGATTGATTGTAAACTGACGGAACCTCCTGTCTTGTCAGACTTATCTGACGAAGATTTGAAAAAAATGGTACAAACCGGGGAAATACCCGATTTTCCACGCTTTCCGTGTCATACTCAAGCAGTGGAAAGGTGCGTCAAGATTGTCACGGAAGCTGCGTCTGTTGTGTGTGGATTTGAAGCTAGAGACGGTTTCATTTTGGGAAAGTTGAAATCTCGTACTTTAATGCCAAAGTTTAACACTAAAAAGGAATATAAGCCCGTAGATTAAATAGTTATTATAACAAAGAGTGGGAGGGAGGGCGGAAGTCGATACGTAGCCACCTCCTCGTGGTGACTTCTGGGTAGAATTTGCTTTAAATGCAGCAGATTTGAGCTAAGAGCTGCTTTTTTACTTTTTAATTCTTTATATTTATATTCTAAAACTTTGACGCCCGTGCGGCACCGGAAAACAAATGAAGCCACCTCCTCGTGGTGACTTCTGGGTAGAATTTGCTTTAAATGCAGCAGATTTGAGCTAAGAGCTGCGTTTTTACTTTTTAATTCTTTATATTTATATTCTAAAACTTTGACGCCCGTGCGGCACCGGAAAACAAATGAATAGCCAAAAAAGTTTTTTACTAATAGTTTAGGCCTCCAAAAAGGAAAAAAAAATCACTATTAGACATCAAAACAACAAAGTTTTATTTTCTCCTTATAGTTAAGTTCCACCCTACTGTACGTGCTTCAACTTTTGTGTTCTATCAATTATCTTAACTTTATTAGCATTGTTTTTAATTGATTTACTTTATTGACCTATGTAAGCATTTTGTATTTACATCAATAAATTATGTTATCTTGTGTTATATAAACCGCACGGATATCCTAAAGTAAATAGCCTCGCTAGAATAATTTGACAATGGTGCGCAACCAAAAGTATATATACTTCATATATACGGTTCAAAAATAATGTCTATGTAGATACGTCATCTACAAATAGAGACAGAATAGTGTCTGTCAGATTCTGCTTTTCTAGAACCAAGATATAGCGGGTTTCTCGAACGATATTATCACTGAAGATGTCTTTTAACCACAGCGTACAATGATCATAACACCACCCAATACAAACAATCACAAACATGTTATCACTGAACAGTCTCTAACAAGAGGTTAATGTCTGGATTAAGTTGGGAAATGGTACAATCTTAAAAAAAAAAGGCAGTTAGAATGTGAACAAACTCAAAAAGAAAATGAAAAAAAAATACCTTTCTGAAGTTTTTATCTCACAAATGTTGGATAATTTAGATAAAATGAATCAAATTGCAAACAAAACAAATGCACGACTGTCCGTGTTGATCAAGCAATCCCCAAAATAGTACATAACAACATACACCAGCTTGTAACATTCATAGTTTCCAAGCACAGTTCCCTTGAAAAAGAAAACATTATACTTACTAAAAAATTAGTTAACTATAAGGAATTTAGCTAGTAAACTAAACAACGACACGAGGACAGATAACAAAAATGAGAAAATGAATAATGAAGAAAGTCAAAGTCAAAGTCAAAAAAGCTTTATTGTCCAAAAAACTACATTTTCATTGACAATGCAAACCTAAAGCTACAATACAGCAATCTTAAGGTCTAAAGATTAAGTTCTAGAGGTACTCTAGCTTAAAAAATTTTAATTTACAACGTTCAGACTTATACAATTTAGACAGACAAATAATTGTTAAAAATAAGTCAAGATAGAAAACTATTATATTCAAAAATAAAACGAATGCAAATATAGGAGAAATGTATTAGAAGAGCTAATCAAAATTATCTTGAAAGAACTTATCCACTATATTATTAGCCCGCTTCTCTAATTTCTTTGTCGCTGTGTATCTTTCTAATATACAGGGTGTTTCAGAAGTACGGTACGTAACTTAAGGGGGTGATTCCTTATGATAGTCTAAGAGAAAAAGTTTATATGAACATGTGTCCGGAGTTGCCCTGTTTTTGATACACAGGGTGTTAAAGTTAGGTTGCGTCCCGGAGAGCACCTTAACGAATATTATTGAGAAAAAAATGTACGCCACTGACTTTTTTTAATTTTGATATTTATTTTCGGACTTACTAACTAATAACACAACTTTCTTGTTCCCTAAATTGTTTTGCTTTGGTTTCGAGAAAAAAAAAATAAAAACCACTTTATTGCATGTAGAAAAAAAATACCTATGTATTTCAAAGTTAATTAGAATATGAGGTAAAGGTAAGTTTTGATGTCTAATTTACCTGTTTTGTCAATAACAAGTCAAAAATGAATAACTTTACTAACGCTGAAATGGTCCAGATGCATTTCAATCATGGTCAGCAAATGGAAATGCTGAGAACCTCGGCGAATTTATCAGGAACGTTATCAGAACAGAGTACTGCCATGTGCCAAAACAGTTTTAAACGTACATAACTTCCTGGCAGACCTGCAACAATAACTACGCCTGAGTTAGAAGAGACTGAAGAACTTAACGTTCTAAGAACTAATATGTGGTTCATGCACGACGGTGCCCCAGCTCATTTTAACCCAGTTGCTCGTTAATACCTCGACAATACTTTTCCTAATTGCTGGACGCGCAGGTCCCCAAGGGTAGTCAGCTCGCAGGCTCGACTTGAATCCTCTAGACTATTATTTATGGAGTCACCTAAAGTCTAATGTATGCAAGACGCCTATATAACTAGATGAAAACGACTTAAGAATTCGAATTATTGAAAGTTGCAATGCGATGGTGAGACGATTGCAATCGTGCGCTTTTGCATTTTATTTTTTTTCTTAAACTTCTTCTGAAACTTTTTATATATTAAACAAGCCGTCTCCAACAAGAATAAACTAGGTAGGGTCAAAATTTTTTGATACAGAAAGATTGGTTTACTGGAGTTTCTTATTTTTGCTTTACACGTGTATTTTAAGGCTCTTCTTTGTAAGGTAAATACTGAATTCAACAGATATCGGGAACAGTACCACAAAAACATATACCGTATTTCAAACGAAACTCCACTAGCGAAAAATATGCGCTTCTTGTAGCAGTAAAATCTAAGTTATTTGATATTATTCTGATTGCATAACAGTTGGAAGCCAACCTCTTGTTGAGATATGTAATATTGTGTTCAAACTTTAATTCATCATCCACATACCCACCCAAAAATCTATTCCCACCCTTAGTATTTACTATTTGATTACCAACATTTATTTGGTTGAGAAGGCATTTGAAGGTCATGACGTTTTATTTTGTAACATTCAAAGACAATAATTTTGCATCGGTCGATTCCTTTGCCCAACCAGATCATTATTAACATTAGTCTTAAGTTCCCTCGAATTTTTGCCTTTCCAAAGTATCGTCGAATCATCAGCGTACAAAGTACGTACCCCTTACACCGATACAAGTCAGATCATTAATATAAATCAGACGCAGCAAAGGGCCTAAAACAGACCCCTGAGGAACTCCCTAAGAAATTTCCAGTCTATTAAAGGATTTATTGTTCAAATTACCGTTTGTAAACGATCACACAAATATGACTTGAACCATTCAAGAGCAGTCCCCTTACTCCATACTTCTCAAGTTTCTACAGCAGTATTCCACGATTCACGCAGTCAAATGCCTTCGATAAGCCACAGAACACTGCTGCGGCCACCTCATTATAATTCAGATCCAAATACAAATCCTCAAGAAATGCATGAACAGCGTCATTTGTTTTCAGAAAGGCCAGCAAACGCTTCTTTACTAAGTTCTCTATTATTTTGGACAATGATGGCAGTAAAGATATTGGTCTAAAAATTGAGGCCTGCCCTGAATCACCTCTCTTGTATAAAGGCATAACAGTTGCCATTTCCAGACTGGGTGGAAAAACTCATGCAATAAACGATTTATACTATCCGCCAGTACACCCAAAGCCGTGTCAGGAAGATGCAAAAAAAAACCTTTGAAGAGGCTTCATCACATCCTGCGAGTCCTTGTTACCAGTCTCACGAAAGATACTTAGTATTGTTTAAAATCGCGATCAGAAGTTATTTCACTATTTCATTCATGGCAGTATAAATTGGTTTCCACCCGAGTGGCACCGTTTTTTCCTCTCAAATCGTTCACAATGTTCCACGTTTTTTTTGGTTTTTTTTAGAATTGTTTATTCTATTTCTATAGTGCAATTGCTTGGAAGCTCTCACAGTTTTTCTGAAAATTTTACGATAGTTCTTAAAGTATTAAATAAATGCGGCATTGTGTAAAGCAAATTGTCTGATGTAATGTAAAGACCGTAAATTTCTCAATCACAATTTTAAACCCCTTGAAAACCATGGCTTCTTATGTTTAGACTTCACTATAGTAAGAGGAAATGAGTTTTTAAATATCCTTAGTAAAAGCGACTGAGACTCATTGAGTGGCACATCACCACTGAAAACCTTGTGTCAGTCTGTCTCCTTGCACGTTTTTACAAATTTTTCATAGTTCCTCTTAGTGAACAATTGTCTATATTGTTTTCTACATTTAAACTGTTTTAAACGAAACAAAAAACTGAATACAATCGCCTTGTGATCTGACAATCCTGCACTAATAACGTTATATTTCATATTACTCTCATCAAAGTTACTGTACACGTAATCTGTCAGCGTCGATGAGCACGAGCTAATTTGTGTAGGTTAGTGCTTGCTACGTGAATCTTCAGGTCAAAAGAATTCAGAAGTTCAACCATTGTTCGAGTATTTATAGAAATCGAATAAAAAAACTTTATATTAAAATCTCCAGCTAATACTATAAATGCAAGCAGAGGTAGTTGTGATAAAAGAGACTCTAATCTATGCAAAAAACAGTTACATCACTAGTAGGTGGTCTATAAACGCATAAAATGTAAAGATTAAGTCTTGAACAGCATACCAAGGAAAACTCAAATCCTCTTTCGACAATTAAATAATTAAACTTATCAATATTCACAAAAATATGGACATTAAGCACCTTATTATGAATTAGGATTAGTGTGCCCCCATGAATGCTATTTGTACGGCAGTAGCTGGAAAGTAAAGTATAACTATCCAGAAACAAGGGTTCATTTTCCTTTAACCAATGCTCTCTCAGTAGAATAATAGCAGGGTATTGAATTATGTCTATAAAAAGATAAATCATCGATTTTATTTCTGACAGATTGAATATTAAGTAAATCAGGGTAAATTCTGTGCATTGGGGTATTCCAAAAAATTTACACTTTCCCCAGGCACATTGTCCGCTCTGCTCAAACTGTTTTGACCCACCCCATCATCCATACCATTCACACAATCAATACTAGAGTGGACTTCCACAGTAACAGTTCTAAGGACAATGTTTGAGCCTGATGATTAGCTGCAAACGTGGGAAGCAAGAAGTTTGCACAATGAAGAGTATCTGTACCTATACCCAAAATCATTTCGATTATTTTCTATTTTACTATTTACATTTTTGTTACAATATTGAAATTGTTTCAAACAATTCTTAAATCTAAAATACACATTTCTGCTTCTCACATTTCCATCATATTTATAAAAAAAGTTGTATTAGCAAACTTGCTTACAGCCAGTAACGAATACAGTTCCCTTAATTTGAAAGAATAAATTTTATTAAGATCTAACATTATTATAATATAATCACTGTAGTCAAAAGATGTCGTCAGTTGAAAAAGTTTTTGATAAATTTCACTTAAGGGTTCATCCGACAATTCCACACCACTTATGTCATATCGTTGTCCATAATATTTGTTTAATGAATGGAATAGTTTTTAGCACTTCCATCCCCATATATCAACGCTTTTCTTTTTGAATTTGTTTTATTCTTATTAAGTCTCTTTGGTCCCGATTGTGATTCTCGTTGTGATTCCTGAGCCCTATCATTACTGCAGGCCAAAATGCTTAGCTCCTTATCTGAAGTATTATTCATTTTATAGGATTTACAGCCATAACGCAAAATATCAGTTTGCAGTTCGTTCACTTTTTTGGCAAACATATCCTTTTCTGCAGATAATACTGCCATACTTGTTATCATACTACCATTTAGCGAGTTAAGTTCGTTAATATCACATTCGATTTTTTATATTTCCTCTTAATGTCGTTTGCAGTCTAGCTCCTTTCCAGGATTTGAGGTAATAATCAACTCTTTAATTTCTTGCTTCTGTTGTTTGATTATTTGATTTTGTTTCTCAATATCAGCAGGAAGTTGAACCTCATTATTTGATGCTTTATTCAGAAAACTAACAGACTCTCTCTTTAATTGTTTTATATGTTTTGTGTGTGTTATCAGGATCATTATCAGCAATCTTTTCACTACATTGTCTGGCGCAGAATATTAGATTGTCGTTAACAGTAACGTAATTTTCCAACAACTCGGATGGAAATTTTTTTTACACACCAGGCAAAACCAATAATTGTTAGACTACTTGTTTTTACAACACTTAAATCGCGACATATTAAGTTTTAAATTTAGTTTAATTACGGTCCTGTACTTTTCCAAATAAACATCAATATGCCAAAACAATCAAACAGATTAAAATATTTAGGTCAAAATTCCTCAAGACACAAAATGACTTAACAAAGGGAATCTCTTATCTCGATATTTTTTTTTCTTTTTACATAAACCACAAAGAAAAAAAAAAGTTTGTGGATATTTTAACAAAAAATGTAAATATGAACAACAAAAGTAAACGCATCGCTGCTACCACCACCTTCGTTTTTACTGATGAAGAAAGTGAGCCCTGGAGAACACCTACAACAATAAAGAGGCACGAGACTATTATTCGGATAGAAAACATAACGAATCTGAAAGAAGCTCTCAAACAGTTTAAAGAAGAAAAAATAGACGTAGGGAGAGGCTTTAAAAGTGTTAAACAGACTAAAAATGGGGCAATAATGATCGAAAGTTATGACCATAAAACAACAGGACAATTTAAATGCAGCAGAACAAGAAAAAGGCAACATCAAAATTAAAGAACCACTAAACAACAACCCAACGTATATGGTAACTGGGATTGAAAAAGGTCTTTCACATGAAGAATTTCTTCAGGAAATAGAAAGGCTGAACCATGAAATTGTGAAAGAACTTAGCTATAGCGTGAGCGATAAAATACAGGTTATCACAAAAAAGCAGTGTCGTAATGCTACAAAAGAAATTGGATTATTCAAGCCCCCCTGCCATTTCCAAGTGGTTCCTTAAGAAAGGTAAAATATTTTTCGACTTAACAACTGTGTATGTGCATAAGCATTTCACTCTGTCACATTGTTTTAATTGTAGTGGCTTTAGTCACGTATTAAAATACTGTTCAGAAAAGCGGTGCTGTCACAAGTGCGGAGGAGAACACAAAGGAACAGACTATAGTCAGACCTTAGTCTAACACACCTTTATATCAGACCACACTGCTCAGAAAATCGTATTGCCTTTGCAGAAACCGCTCGGTTATAAAACATAATTTAAAAGAATTTGTTCATAAGAAAATAAAAAAAACTTTCTGAACTGCCTAAAAGAACAAAAATGGAATGAGGTTTATGAAAATTAAAGAACTAATGCTGATATACAGTGAAATGCTTTCATGAATCTTTTTTGCAGACTTTTTAATCAATCTTTTTCGCTAAAACCTATAAAATATTTCAACGTAAAAAGATCAACTGAGACAATGATCAAATTAGTAAAGCCTGTAAACACTAGGTATCCTGTTAACATTATCATTCGTTATAAAACAGAATATAAAGAGGTAAAAAAGGAATTTGACGCTCTTTTAAACATATGACTTAAAATTAAATATTTCTGATAATAAGACAAAATGAATGTGATCAATCTGTAATGAGATTTTAGGTAGACAATTCTAAGTGCGATATTGAAATGAATGGTGACCCTAGTCAAATTGGGAATCAGTTAAACGAATATATGTTGAACATTGTTCCAGAGCTATTAGATAAGTTAGAGAGTAAGCCTTTTCATTGCAATATATCTGTATATAATAAGTCAGATTTTTAAGGCCGGTAATACCTACCGAGATCTGTGATTATGCCAGACAGAAGTGCAATCATTCCTTTAAAGAAGGCATTTTTTCAGACCAGCTCAAGACAACATTGATAAAACCATTTTTCAAGAAAGGGGACCAGGAGAAATAATTACAGACCAATCGCCTTCAAAAATATTCGAGTTAGCCATGTGTAAAGGTAGACTTTCGACGGTCGCGACCAATGCGACCCATGCGACTGATGCGGCCGGTCGTGTGTGTACCGGTTTAATGAATTTACATATATCTCCTTTAAAGGCATACGACCGCGACGAGTGCGACAGATACGATCAACACGGTCGTACGACTCGACTGTTCCAGACGCAGTCAGGTCGTGTTGGTCGTGTTGATCGCAAGTGGTTGTATACTATTTATATATAATTGTAATTCAAAATGACTCCATTTGCCAGCGAAGACGAAAGCAAAATAATTTTCAATTAGGATGTTATATGAACCTTTACGAGTACGTGGTATAGTTTTCTTTGTTTCAGTCACCAATGTAAAATTAAATCGTCTCGTTCCTCCTACAGTAATAACTTGCAGTACCTTAACTTTTTAGAATGCATTATAATATACTTTCAGAAATCAAAACCTAGAAAGTCGCGAAACAACAGATAATAAACCATAATGGTGCGGGTGGTGACCGCACAAAGTCGCATATCTCGGAAAAATATTTAGAGGACAACAAAATGGCTCTAAGTATCTGCTTGGACTTGTCGAAAGCTTATGACTTTAGATAAGGAGTTACTTATCAAAAAATTAGATCGGTATCGGACAAGAGGTCAGGTGCTAAAGCTGCTTGATTCATATTTATCGAACAGGAAACAAAAGGTAAAAATAACAAAAAATGGATCTACATATTTTTCGGATAAGGAAAATAAATTAGGAATAGCACAAGGCAGCATTGTTGGTTCAATATTATTCGTTATTTTTGGAAATGACCTATATTTCATAAGAAATTCTCACGATGAAAGTATGCGATGCTGATGACACAAATTTGCTTGTGGTGTAAGTGATGAAAGTATCGATGAATTGACTGAGAAAGGTAATGGATTTTTTTCAAAGGCTAATGACTGGTTTGTAAAAAATAAATTAATATTAAATAGAGAAAAAACAAACCTAATTATGTTTAGAACAAAGCTTTGTAAAACTCAAAAACCGCCTCACATCTCACATAACAAATTGATGAAATGTTAACACTGTGGAAATCACAAAATTTTTAGGTCTGAACTTTGATGAGTTTTTTGATTGGTCTAGGCATATTGGTGATTTGTTAAATAAATTAATTTCAATTGTTATGGAATTAGAGTCGTAAGCAACTACATAAACGAGAAAACATTGAAAATTATGTATTTTGCAAATATTTAATCTTGTCTAAATGGTATTATATTTTGGGAAAGAAGTAGCCAGACACAGTATTTGTAGTTCAAAAACGTGTTCTCCGTTGTATAAAAAAAATGCATTTTAGAGAAAGTGCAGAGACGTGTTTTAAGCCGAAGGTATTTTAACTGCATATGCTTTGTATATCTTTGAAGCAATAATTTTCTTTTTTAAAAGCAGAGCAAGTTTTGAACTGCAGGTATTTCATGTGTATAACACAAGGACCGTAAATGTTGATTACCCAATTCACCGTTTAACATTGACTGAGAAGAGTTCTTATTACATGTGCCTGAAATTTTTTAATATAATACCAAATATTATAAAAATCTATACATGTGAGAAAACTTTTAAAACATCTGCAAAAAAAAATTGTTAATTGAGTTAGAACCGTATTCTATTGATGACTTTTTATATATATATCACCAATTATCATATTAGACAAAGGGGACTAAGCAGGCATAGGCTAAGATAATAATTATTGTAAATATGATATTATTTTTATTCCCGTTTTCTTCTTTGACGCCATTTCTGTTATCATGGGTATGTTAAATATGATGTATTGTTAACACAATTTGAAAAACAAAGTTTATTATTATTATTATACCTCAGAGGCTATGGTTGTAGATGCATTGACGCTAAATTGGAGAAAGCTTAATCTTTATGCTTTTCCACCTTTTCCTTTGTTGCTAAGAGTTCTACAAAAATGATAAATGATAAAAGCTGACGGTATTATATAGTCGTCGCTCCAATTTGACCTTTTCTCTTTGGATAGTAAACCCCTTGTCTTGATTGGGGGGATGAATTATCCAACTGAAAGTCCATGTTTGATCTTCGCTAACTCCATAATACCAGAAGCCTTATCACGAGACTACCACTCAGACACCTAGTATATTATGGCATTCATAAATTCTTCGTTAAATTATGGATACATTTATCTTTCAACTGTTTCTAATATTAGTATTTCAAAATTATTCTAAAATTTAGTGATGGCGATGGCCAAATATCTGTATAATAATATGGTAGGATTGACATCTAAAAACCATTGAATTTATTATTATTGTCAGCTTGCCAAATTTGTTTATGGCCTTCTCTTGCTCGACAGATTTGAATGTTTTAATTTTTTTTTGCAGTCAGCACGTTGCTAAATAATGTATTGAGAAACAGTGGTTTCAATATAAATACACCCTCGGCACGTATTACCTGCTATGCCGCTACTTCTGTTGCAACCCACAAAGGTATTAGTTTTGGGGCGATAAGACTCTAGCAGCAGGTAGGTCTATACATTATTATTACTACCTTTTCCACTAGATCAGTCGGTTGCCAATGTAGTTCTTTTAGCTGTTAACTCTATGTGACATGATTTTTTAGCTTCGTCATTTTTATTTTCCATCCAGGACAGTTCTTAATCGTGAACAAATAAATGATTATATTTTTATTGTTCCTGTTTGTGCGTGTATGTTGCACTGTTGCAATATAACAGTTATGTTATGATTTATTTCCTGTAGCTATGCATATTTTTGTATCCATTGCTTATGATTGAATTTGCACTATCTGCTATGATCTCTTTAGAAAATACTACCAAAGCTTTGTGTTCCCTAAATTATTTAACACTTATACGTACATGTTTAGCTGGAAGAAAAAATAAGAGATATTCCTTTTCATATAAAAGTTTTGACTCTCATATAGTTTCATTCAGCTCAAGTCATTTCAAGGAGCCGTCATTGTATGAGCCAACCTATGATTAACAGGTCCATATCGAAATTTGTATGCTGATAAATCAACATTTATTAAATATTAACAGTAGAAAATAGAGATGCAAATAAAGAGATGTTGCGAGAAATACCCCACTTCTACATCTTCAACAATTTTTTTTTAAAGTTAAATGGCAAAACAAAGAAATAATTTAAGGTTCAGTGATTTTCCTCTTATTTTAAAGTGTAGCCATGATACGAAGTTAGCTTCAAAACAAATTATAAAATGTATTTCGGCAAGTTACGTTACTGTAAGTTTGACACTTAGAACCAGCTATAACGTTATAGCGATGTGCAATTGCAGAATAGCACCATAACATAACATTACCTATAAGTCTTCATAACGCCGCACAAATAGGCCGACTTGTTGGATACGTGCTCTAGGTTGGAATCTAGGAACTGGCCAAGCACGTTGAGCGCGCCATCTACAGGGAATTCTTTGAGCGCATCTAACGCGCGCTCGTCGAGATCCACGTGGGCTAACTTGCCGGTTTTGTAAATTTCGTCCAGCTTCGACGCAACCTGAAACCAACAATAAAAACTATGTTAACATTTGCAATTAAATACGCCGAGCGGCGCAAAAAGAGTGTGGTTCCATGTTTTATATGACTTTTGACTTTGAATTTAAACATTTAGAGTGCCAACAACGGGTGATGCTCTATCAATTGTTGCAAAACACGGTAGCTCCCAAGTTTATTAGTACCGGGGTATTGTAAGAACAGTTTCAAAATAATTTCATAGCTGCTAACCCATTTGTTACACAAGCGCCTCTATTTTAACACCCTGGTACCGCAATTAGAGGAGTGTAAAAATATGCCATCCGCATTGTCAAAAATTTAAAAAAATCGTCCAATGATCTCAATCTTAATGATAAATGGAAGTGTACTGTGTAGGGATGTGGGCTTTCATATGACATGGTCAGGTCACGATCATAATGAAAATGACAGTCACGTCACATTGTATTGTGACAGCAAAATGACGACTTTGTCATTTTGCCGCTAGATGACGACGGTAATTTTCATTTTGACAACGATAATTTTCATTATGGCGGTCACAAAGTAGTTTGGTTGGGTCAACACGCGGGAACGCGTAAGACAGTCGTTCTCCAACGCCCGTAGAAGGAACTGCGTTATAGCTTTTGTATCGGTTGAGGTATTTTGTGGAGGTATCATATGATTTAAACTAAGTGACTGTATTGTGAAAATAAGACTAAAGTAGTAAATAAAACTAAACTAAATTCCGCCGCGTAGTAGTAGTGGTTCAGTAGAAGGTAGAAGATATCAATTTGATCATATTTCATCAAACAATATTGTATAGCGTGAGTAAAAGCAAAATGATCCATTAATTAGTAATTATTTATCTGAATACTTATTTAATACATGTATATGTACTGTAATACGTGCGTTGATTACCATGTTTGATATTTCCTTATAATATAAAATATACTTTCAAGGTTACCTTTGTTTTTTAATGACAACAAGTCCCTCCCCTGTCATATTTCCCCTCCCTCTTAAGACGCCAGGATAGAGACGAAGCGTACAGGGAAGATTTGAATACATCAAATGAGAATATAAATGGGGTTTATATGTGCACTATAGTACCAACAAACAAGAAGGAATTGGAAATATACCCACGGGATTCGATTCTAGAGTTGGAAGGTAAATTGGAACATTTTCTCCAGCATGAATTGAATATAGTACACCAGTTTATGGCATTAGAATCAAAAAAGGAAGGTCTTACTGAGAAGCCCAAGTAACAAATTAAAAGTTTACACAACTTAACCAATTTCTCGCAGTGCCGTAATTTTCTCGAAATACTTGTAATTTTACTAAAACAATTTTCTGTTGGGCGGTAACTGCGAACGAAAAGAAGCTAAGCGAAGAGAACGCGAACTAAACTAAACTAAGTTTGAGCGGCCACTATTTTCATTTAGTTAGTTGGTTATGGTTTTATGCAAAAGTCGCTCGAGTCCGACACGAGCTAAAATGAACAAAACGAAGCTAATATTCCAATCTACGTTGGCATATTGTCGTTCAGCTTAGCGTAAGTGACCGCAGATGGAAAGTATAGGTACTAACTAATTTGTAGAAAACTTGTCTTCGCTTAGTGTAGTTTCGTTTTGCTCTCAATGGCCTTTATTATTTTTTAATTTAATTCCATATTACTACGGGGATTTGCACCTTCAGTCGTTCGACGAGATCAACATAGAACGTAACCGTGGTTCACATCCGTTTGGCAAAAGTCACAACCCCTCTTCTTGTCTATACACTTCCCTCCTAAGAAACACGCCTAACGCCCTTATGACACTTGTGAATATAAATTAGAAGTAATTGCGTGAACGTGAAACCTGTATTTACCATTTCAAGAGAACGATTCAATGGAATAATTACACAGGACACTAGTACATCCCTACAAACATTTATCGCAAAGAAATAGGAACTAAATTATTAGCATTTTTATTTTTAAACCAGTAAAAAAGTAAAATAGGTAATTCTAATCTAAACGTAACGTAGTTTTGGCGCAAGGAAACAGAGATTGGGAAACACAATTCCGTGCGCTGTTCTGAAAACGTCATATTTACTGTATTGTAAAGACAGGTGAAAACGATGCGATTTCAGGTAAGTATAATAAAAATGTAAGTAAATTCATAAATTATACAAAAATGTAAAAGGTGCCAAATTCTTTAAGCCATAAGATCACGCAAATGTAAAATATAAATCCCACAGTTTGGTTGCTTTCAACATACGTTTTACATTCGCAGCAATTTTAAGTGGCTAATCAACTCTAGAACTTTCAATAAGTCGTTTTTTTTACTATTGATTTATTTATCTCTATGCTTTGCAGGATGTTATTAAAAAATAATTCAAAATTTACCAATAATAACCAAGATACAACCATAAATGTGAGTGCGCGTCAGGGGATTTGAATTAGGAATAGCTGCATTGTACCATAAACACTTACCGGAATGCCTTTGAGCGTTGATTGAAGTACTGTCTTTCAATCAACGCTTTGACGAAGTAAGGTCGGAATATGTTAACTGCCCACTTAACAGGCTTTAAACGTTTTAAATTCTAATTACGTTTCCCTCAATACCTCGGTTTTCTTCAAGGTCTGCACGTATACTAGTAAATTTTCTTAATTATCAAATTAATAATTTTTCTAAATTCATAAAGGTTTGAAAATGGCTCTCTCCACATGAGTAAGACGTTTGTTAGTTGGTCTGAGCCGCGGGCGAAGCCCATACGTCAGGCGAGTGTGAAAAGGAATTTTCAAACTGTTGTACAGGGTTATCCAACCAAGACTAGACAAGGCGATTTTTTGACTTTTCCTGTACTTTTATAAAAAAAACTGAAATAGCCATCTTAAGTCATTTTCTCCCGCGAATTCGAATATCTTCAGCAAAAAACAACTGAACATCAAACAAAAGTACTAGGGGTCACTTTGATATTTTTTTAAATGGGATGCCGTATTTTTAATGAGCTTATCCGATTTCTCATATAAATTTTGATTTAAAAATTTAAAAAAAAAAATTTAAAACTGAAGAAAAAAGGCGTTTTTGAATTAAAAATCCAACATTTTAGATCAAAATTTATATGAGAAATCGGATAAGCTCATTAAAAATACGGCATCCCATTTAAAAAAATATCAAAGTGACCCCTATAGTACTTTTGTTTGATGTTCAATTGTTTTTTGCTGAAGATATTCGAATTCGCGGGAGAAAATGACTTAAGATGGCTATTTCAGTTTTTTTATAAAAGTACAGAAAAAGTCAAAAAATCGCCTTGTCCAGTCTTGGTTGGATAACCCTGTACACTATAATTAATTATAATATTTGAAATTCCATTTGCCCTGGTAAAAACTATGACAAAAGTTGTATTACAAGAATTCACCGATTTATAACGAGATTGTGAACGGCCGTTATTCTACAGACGAGACGATCACAGGACATTGGACAACATAACTTTTTTTGTATAAAAACTATTCCAAGTGTCCATCCGTGACTTAAAAAAATATTCCCGATTTCATTTTTCTCGAAACCCTGAATGTATGCAGTGAATCACTCAAACAACTTATATTAAAAAGTTATCAAGGCGTTTGGTCAATACATTGAAAGGAAAACGTTATATTTCTGCATTAGAAATGTGTGCTAACATTTTATGAGAATTCGTAAATAGGTGTCTCTGAATGATGTCGTGTACAAGATATTTCTAAAAATTTCGAGTTTTGTGATATTTCTCCTACTCTTGAAGAAACCAATAAAACCAATTAATTAAATTTGTACTTTACCATTCTTAAGAAAAGTCCCTAAAATGAATATTTTTTCCTGCGACTGGAGCTATGTAACCCCCGTAAGGCAAAATATTATAATAATTTCCTGTACCGCGGTTCTTAAAAATTATGATCCTGATAGGAGGCAAATCGTTTCAAATCCTTGCTGTATCTTGTGTGTGCCATACACATCAAATTTAAATGTTGCCCTTTTCTTTAATGAACAATAGTATCTTAGAATATTTAAAAAGAAATGAAGAAAAAAAAAGGAAATTTGCCGAGTTGCACACTGTCTTTTAGCTTTCGAGTGTGATAAAACCGTCCTCAACAATATAGTCTTGACTACAATTTGTGTCTGGCCAGCATCGAAGTGGTATTTAATCTTCACATTAAAAATATACTCTGTTACTTAATGCGAGAGAGTAATAAAATGTAAATTTGCAATGATAGGACCCATTAAGCAGGGTGGACAACTTAAAGGTTGCATTGTAAATTTCAGGTAAATTGCAATGATAGTTTTTAAAAATTCCGTATTTCAGACTAACACACTCCGAATAGGTCCTAAACTAGGGTCGCCCTATATAGCATACAATAGAAAGACCAGTTTGGTGAATGAAATAAAAACTACCTGTAGTAACAGCGGCGTTACTACAGGCAGTTTAAATATTAATATTTATACAAAAAATTTACTATGTACAATACAACTTAATTTTTTAATTTTAGTCATCACGTTCCGAGTAGCCCGATGAACTATCGTCGTTGGGGTCGAGAGAAATAATAAGGGACTCTACAGTGTTTTCTAGTATGATATCAGCTTCCCACATTTTTTCTTCTATTTCAATCACATGTTCGACGCACTTACTCCGTTTTTCACAATCCACTGTCTTTATTCCCTCTTGCAATATGTTTCCAACGTCTCTCATTTTAAAAGTGGTGTTAAGCCTTGCTACAAACCCTTTTACTTGCGCCTACACCAAATCTATGGGGTTTAATTCACAGTGATATGGCGAAAGGCGAAGTACCATTATATTTCGTTTTGAAGCGATTTCGTCGACAACAAATTTCGTACAAAGAGGTTTATTCAACTTTACAATCTCCAGTAACTCCTTTTTCAGCATATCTTTATGAAATGGCTTCTAATTTACAGTAAGCCAATGAATGATGTCATTTTTTTCCAGAAGACGTTGGTATTTTTTCGGATTTTCTTGAGTGGTAGCTGGCATTATCCATGACTATAACAGACCCAGAAGAAATAAGATCTAGCATTTGCTGGAAGTATTTATCAAAGACATCAGCGTTTATGTCTTCATGATAGTCTCCAGTCCGTTTTAATTCAAATGCTAGTAAGCCGCCATCAACAAATCCATTTTTGCTACCAATGTGAGTAATTATTAATCTTTTACCTTCTCCCGAGGGTGCTTTTATTCCAGTGGAGTGGACCATCCTTCTATAAAAGTTTGCCTCGCGCTTTTCATATGTTTATCCTGTCATATTTTACCAACGGTATATCCTTCATTTAACCAAGTTTCGTCTATATAATAGATATCTCTTCGAAACTGTCTAACTGCCCTCAAATATCGTCGTCGCCAGCAGATGATTTCGTCTTTCTCTATTAAGAGTGATTTTCTGTTTTGAATTTTTTCATAACAAAAATTAATTTCCTTCACGGAGAATAACCCTGCACTGGGAACACAGTGACGGTAAAAGCCCGTTAAGTGCCCAAGCACTAGGACCTAGTCTGGTTGCTTGTTCAAGCCCTGCAACAGTGGGCATAGAATAACTCTGCAGAGCGCCATGATCTTCAGTCTGGTTGCTTGTTGAAGCCCTGAGACCTTCAGTCTATTAGCTTCAAGTTACTTCTTGCTTCAGCCTTGAGCTACCGTACTATTTTATTTGCTAGTCACTGGTATCTTCCCTTTATTTGTATTGGTAACCGAGTATTTCTAGTATTTCTAGTATTTCAGTATTATTATTTCTGTTGATTGATATTTTCTACCTTCTCGCTCACTCACCGGTCCTCAACTTAGCGCGAAATGAGTTGAGCACCAGTTGCATAGTTTCAGTGTCACTATTTCTATAATTCTCCTCGGTTACCATGATTTAATTTGAGTTTCCTGTGTCAGTGTCTCGTAGACGATCATCTTAGCGCGAAATGAGATGAGCGTTCGGCAGGACCGGATTTAATTGATTTATTATGTAATCTGGTATAAATAATTACTTTTATATATTTTCTTAATTTCCTTCGATTTTTTTTTACTCCTCCGTTACTCTGATTTCATTTTAGTTTCTGATATCAGTGTCTTGTAGACTATCATCTTAGCGCGAAATGAGATGAGCATTCAACAGGGCCGGATCTAATGGATTTCTTTATTATACTTTCGTGTAAATCATTACTTGTATCTAGTTTATTAATTTACTTTGGTTTTTTTACTTCTTTCCCTTAACTACCCCAGTAAACCACTATACCCGGATTTGACTTAATGCTTTACCTTGACATTACTTTGCTTTGCTTACTTTATTAGCTTCGCTGAAGGTCAGTTACAGACAGATTATTATTACCTTATATTGCTCGACTTGGTTGCTATTTGTTTGATGTTTTCCCTTTGCTTTGATTCGTATTGCATTGCGTCTCATTGTGTTATTTACCTTGCTTTGCTTATTACTTTATTTACCGCGTTACTATTACTTTGCTTATTAATTACCTTTGGGTACGTTTTTGCCTAGGTCGATTGTAGAAGTCTCGTTGTCTTTTGCCAATACGGTTGTTACCGGATTTGTACCTAGAGTCCAATTGCGTACCGTACCTTACCTTTGCTTACCGATTTACCTCGTTACTTAATTACTTTACCATTGAGTTTGTTTTTGTTTGTCCAGGTCGTTGGGCAGGGTTTTGATGTATTTAGCCATTACGGTTGCTACCGGATTTGTACCTACTGTCCAAATACTTACCTGCTTGCCTCGTCTTACCTTTTACTTTTGCCTGTCCCTTCGTTCTTACTCATAACAACTATTATATCTATTGTTTTTTTACATGGATATTACTCTTGATTTTGACTTTGTTTGTTCAGTTGGACAAACGTTTCTAGCAGTTCCTTTTTGCTTTTCATGTTACAGGCTGCACATTGTTGAGTGCGACCGGATGTCGGGGCGACGCTATCCGAGAGAGCAGTTCGTCTGGAAGGGTCGTCTATGGGGGCTGGACGCGTCGATTTCTGGGGTCTTTCGGGGTTAAATCACTGCTGGTATCCACCAGTAGGCCAGGGGAGGGCCAAAGTACTGTATTCGACTCGGCTCCATTCGACCTTAGTTCCGGCAGGTCGGCCGCAGTAACATTATGTAGAACACCCTTAATAAATTTTCCTGGAACTGCGGTGCGTTGGTAGACCACGCCGGCGTACCTTTTAGCTTAGTGTTTGCTATAAATCATTTCCATTTGTGTGGTGGATCATTTGGGTTATCTATTTTTTTCCTTCTTAATTTTTTCTTGTTATTAATTACCTTATCTATTTTTAATTATCCACCCTTTAATTGTTTTGTAGCTGTGCGCTTTGTGATTGTGTCTATAGGTGTCTGGTGTAAGGCTAGTACACGAGGTTCCCTATACATTTTCCTCTGGGTGCATCATAATGCTAGCTCCCTTGATCGTGTAAGGATTGTAAGGGTTAGAATGTGCTAGGGCACTAAC
The DNA here is from genome assembly GCA_963920685.1 of Polydrusus tereticollis. Taxonomy (NCBI): domain Eukaryota; kingdom Metazoa; phylum Arthropoda; class Insecta; order Coleoptera; family Curculionidae; genus Polydrusus; species Polydrusus tereticollis. Next base: position 72,903,327 of record OY987332.1, read on the forward strand.
AGTACTACGCTGGGTACTTTGGGCGGATCGTTGAGTTCACGGTGGCAGAGCGGTTGAAGTGATTTTCCTTTTTTTGTTTTATTACTTATTTACTATTAGTATCGGACAGGCCTGACGAGAGGGGGGGAGGGTGACGGGACAATTGCTCCCGGGCCCGGAGTTTTGGGGGGCCCGGATTTTTCGGAACTGTTCAAAAAATTTGTTGGAGTTGGAGTTGTGACAATTCAATTTTGTCATCAGTCATTAGAACCGACCTAATCATTTAAGCAGTATCTTTGTGCGGGAGTGGTTCGCTGCTGAAATTTGCTTTACCCCCCCCCCCCCTACCTCTCGTGGATGGATGACACTTTAACCTTATAGTTTGGTGGTCACTTGATATCCAGCAGCCGAGTAAGCAAGGGGCCTTTTCAAATCCAGAACTTTAGAAGTCATCTTTACCGGATTTCGGATTTGAAGGCCTTATTTTCTGTCGCCCTTAAGTTTACTTTGCTTTGTAGTTAATATTTAGGGTTGCTGTTCAGTGGGCGGCAGGAAAACCACTTACGTGGGATTTTTTGTTTGTATATCTTCGCTGTTGGAGGTAAGTTTTTGCATACCATGCTGTTTTTCTGTGTCATCCCGTCAACTTTGGCCTTCTGCGGCTTTATTTTAGTCAAGTCCGGTCACCAGGACCTAAAGGGGCCGAATAATTTAGGAGCACCCATCACCGTTGTGGACCCCCTAAATAAACCGTTAGGATCCTAGAAGCTCCTACTAGATGAATGTAATTAATTTTTATCTTCTCATTTTCTCTGCTTAATGGTGCAAAATCCCATAATTAAACAAACCATGCTTTTCCCAGGTAAATGTGTTCTTTTTGTACGTATGGCCGAGGGCTTAAGGGCCTCATTGGCTAAATTTTGATATACCTCATAATCTTTTCAATTACTATATGAAGCAACTCGCCACCTATGTTAGTTGAACCCAATTTTATCTATTTTTAACATTGCTAGTAAGTTATTTAAAAGCACTTTTAAATAAAGAATTTTCTATTTTCTTTTTAGTTTCCTGTCTACTGTCAATTTGATGTAATATATGACTGACATTTGGTTCATATTTAATTAGTCTTGACCTTGAAATTTAATTAGCCAACTTGAGGGTGCTTACAGCTCCAGTGGCGTTTCTCTAGTTTTTATTAAGCATTATAAGGGGTCCACTACTGGGTCCAACTTGCTTCATTTATTTGGTTTCATTTACTTTGTTTTATATAGCAGTAGTCCAGTGTTACATAACATTTTAATTCATGCAATACCTGGTGACATATCTAATTCTTTGATTAATTTAATTACTATGATTAGGCCAGTTCTAATGACTTATTGATGACAAAATTGAATTGTCACAAAGTTTTCCATAGTTTCTTCTTACCGATGGGTGGAATGAAATTATCCTTTTTCATTTCAGACATTATTTTCTTTTTTTAAGAGTCCATCACCGTAATCCCTGACCGGCACGCAACCGACCATACAGTAATGCGGTTTCTTGCGCTCAGCTATGAGCGAATTTCGAGAAAACTGATAAATTATTTAGCTTTGGTTAAAACGATATTGAAAGGCAACTCTATACAGGGTGAGTCGGGAGGAATTGGCCTAACTCTAAGGGTGTGCATCAAAATAATAAGAACAAACTCAAATGTTATTATCCAATATTCATTTGTTTTCAAGTTATGAGGCAAAAAGAAAATATTGCATTAATTTAGCTTTCCGGTAATAAATGTTATTATTGTTTGCTTTCGATTGTTGTGCTGTCACTATCCTATTAGTGTCAGTATAAAATGTTACATTGATTCACCGTTAACTTTCGGCTTTGTATCATTTTAATTTTATAAAATGCCACACATTTATTCAAATCTCGAATACGCCAATATGGTTTTTATTTATGGTTTGTGTAATGAGAATGCTACAGCGGCTGCTGAAGAATATTGTGAATGATTTCCACATAAAAAAACACCGAACAGAAAGGCCTTTATCAGAGTTTTCAACAAACTCTGCGAGACCGGAACGCTTCCAAGTGCTAATGTAACATCCGAACGAGCCAATCAACAGGATTTAGAAGAAATAGAAAATGTTCTAGCTTTAGTAGAAGAAGATGCGACGACAAGCTCACGAAGAATTGGAATTCAGTTGGGGATCCCCCAAAAAAGAGTGATCAATGCGCTTCACGAGCAAGGCTTATACTTGTACCATGTACAGGGTTATCCAACCAAGACTAGACAAGGCGATTTTTTGACTTTTCCTGTACTTTTATAAAAAAACTGAAATAGCCATCTTAAGTCATTTTCTCCCGCGAATTCGAATATCTTCAGCAAAAAACAATTGAACATCAAACAAAAGTACTAGGGGTCACTTTGATATTTTTTTAAATGGGATGCCGTATTTTTAATGAGCTTATCCGATTAATTTAAAAAAAAAAAAAAAAAAAAAAAAAAATTTAAACTGAAGAAAAAAGGCGTTTTTGAATTAAAAATCCAACATTTTAGATCAAAATTTATATGAGAAATCGGATAAGCTCATTAAAAATACGGCATCCCGTTTAAAAAAATATCAAAGTGACCCCTAGTACTTTTGTTTGATGTTCAATTGTTTTTTGCTGAAGATATTCGAATTCGCGGGAGAAAATGACTTAAGATGGCTACTTCAGTTTTTTTATAAAAGTACAGGAAAAGTCAAAAAATCGCCTTGTCTAGTCTTGGTTGGATAACCCTGTACAGCGTATACAGAATCTTCAACCTGGAGACTACGCCAAGCGTATGCAATTTTGTGAGTGGATAATTATTAATCGTCATCTTTTACCGCACATACTTTTTACTGACGAAGGAAGCTACATTCACCCGTGACGGCATCAATAATAATCGAAACTCCCATGTATGGTCGGACGAAAATCCTTACGCAATAGTCGAAAGTAATTTTCAACGCAGGTTTTCAGTAAACGTGTGGTGCGGCATGATCGATAATAATTTAATTGGCCCTTTTCTTTTGGAAAATCGCCTTACAGGGAATCATACTTAAGTTTTTTACAAAATGAATTGCAAGGACTACTGAAGGAGATTCCTTTAAACATCAGAATTGAAATGTATTATCAACACTACGGAGCGCCTGCCCATTTCGATCGTCGGGTCAAGCAATATTTAGACCAAAGGTTTCCAGGGGTTTGGATTGGTCGCGGTGGTCCTATTAGTTGGCCTCCTAGATCGCCAGACCTCACGCCGTTGGACTACAATTTATGGGGTTGGGTAAAAACTCAGGTTTACAAAATAAAAGTAGATACTAGGGATGCATTAGTTAGACGCATTAGAAATGCTGTACTCAATATTAAAGAAAGGCACGAATCAATTAGAAGATCCACGCGCGCCCTTCGTAAACGAAGCAGGAAATGTTCGGAAGTCAATGGCGGTATTTTTGAAAATTTACTAAACCAATGATTTATTTAAAACAATGTTAATGTTGGATATTTTGGTTTAACAATATTATTATTTTATTTAACGCTGTAACTTGAAAACAAATGAATATTGGATAACAACATTTGTTTTTTCTTATTATTTTGATGCATAGATTACACCCTTAGAGTTAGGCCCATTCCTCCCGACTCACCCTGTATAGGAGTTTTAACATGTTGCAGATTTCTCTATTCGGCTTTCGTTTTCGAAATAATAATATTTATCGCTGTTAGAATTGCAACTTTATGCATGATTTTCGCCACAAAATACGTAATAAAAAAAATCTGCCACATGGTTCAACTCTCATATAGAGTTGCCTTTCAATCCTTTTAACCAAAGCTAAATAATTTACCAGTTTTCTCGAAATTCGTTCATAGCTGAGCGCAAGAAACCCCATTTAATTTACATGCTGTATGGTCGGTTGCGTGCCGATAAGGGCTTGTGGTGATGGACTCTTAAGTAAAACGAGTGTATGATTCTTCTGATGGCAGTATTTTCAACCTGATTTATTAGTTTCTTTCCTTCATGTACTTCTCTTTGGTGACCTGAGGGGGCCGCGTTTATCCTCGTACACAAGTCGGTATATTGTTGACTGTCCGACTCCAGTCATATTCGAACACATTTCAACCATTTTTGCAACTCCGAATTTTGGTGGCGAAGAGCGTTGAACATATTGAGAATAGAATTTTCCCATTTTTAGAAAGCGCAGTTTTACTAATCCGTTTCTCAGCAACAAATTCAGAAACACTAGCCATTTTTAAGAACGAAGTTTTCCAAAAGCTGCCAAAAAGTAACTAAATATTTCAAATTTTTGAAACAGTAAGGCACAGGTAGGTAAACTACCTGTGCCTCTGCCTACCCGATCTCGGGACCCCTAACAATAAAAATAATTAAATAATAATAATTGGACTACACCTATGGAATACGGCGAATGCCACTGGGTTTTATAGTTCAATATTGATTTATTACTCTCTCGCATTAAGTAACAGATTATAGTGTCACGAATTTGAACTTAACCTAGGTTGTTATACGGGGTAATAAAATGTATAATTAACAATCTTACACAAACCTTACCTTTTCATCGAGGCCATATTCTATTAATTTTTGATAATCTGCAGTTCTTTCAGAATCGTCAATCTTCATTGGTTCGTCTGGGACTTCACCATTACCTTCTGCCATAGCTAAAACAAAATTGCTAACTTTAAAAAAAATATATTTAGGGAACATTACAGATAACACGTCGAGGTAAAACGTAAGATGTCGTATAACATTTAAAGCTAAACTTTCTGGACTTAAAATAACGAGTGAAATGGGTTTGTCACACGGATAAAGGAGAACTCTTCTTTCAAGAGCATACATTTTCTTGCCATTATTTAGTTAGTTTAAATGTTAAGTTTCTTTGTTTAAATGTTTTTCGACCAATGCACTGACAAAATTCAGTTTAAGTATGTAATAATTTTGAATAAAAACGTATATTAAAAAAAAGTATTTTAATAGTTATTTATATTACTAGTACGGTATGAGCTGTGGTTACTACGACTTGGTCTACGACCTCGTCGTAGCAATATTCCCCACTCGTTACTGTAATGAGCGTTACCGTACGTGTGATATACAAAATTTTATATAAGACCCAGAATTTTGTTTTTTTTATGTATTCAAAATGATTTTCATATTATGAAAGTGACATTACACAAAAAATGACAGTGACTGACGGAACAAAAAAAATCATAGTTTGATTAAAAATGAGTAATGTAATAAGTTCATTACATCACTCAGCACGATAATATAGTATATTACATAACGCAAACTGGCTAAAATGGGTTATGTAATAAGCTCTTTTCGTGTGGGTCTTATATAAAACAAATTATTGGAATATTTTCTAAGAGAGCTAGCGACTTTTTAAAATAACTTATTCTATGCAGTCAAATTAAGGATTTCCGTTATCGAAGTAAGTCTAAAATTATCCTTATTTTTTTTAGAATTTTGAAATAAAGCCAAACGGTATTTATTTTAATTATATAGTTATGTAAACCAATAATTCTGTTTTTACAACAAAATACTTTTATATTCTTGTAAAAATAACGAATCGCGAAATTTTGCTACTTTGAAAAACGCCATTTTTTCTTTTAGGTATCACCGTACTTGACTGTTCGTAGTTCCCGAAATTTAGATAGCGCGACGCGGCTGCGCTTTGTGACGTGGCTTCTTAGCGGAACTTCCGTTTTAGACAGCATTGGAGACACATGGGTAAAACTCATATGGGTGACTTTGCAACAAGAAAACCGTTAGAAAACCTAGTTTAAATGGTTAGGGCCACCAGTCCACCAAAGAGCTCTTTTATGGAGGGCCTTAGGAAGGAGACCGATCGCAATACATCGATTCCGGTCCCACTTTTGCATTGCTTCAAAAACTGCCGCCAGGATCGCATTGTTCCATTAGCGCTGCAAATTTCATGGGTTCTTATGGGAGAATTAACTGTTTTATCGAAATTAGTTAATTTAACCAGTCTACAGACCGAGATATGTGTGAGAGGCAGGTGCGGGATACTCCCTAGATACATAATTCCAGCATGTAAAAGGGTGTATTGCATTCTAACACACTGTATTATTATTACCAAGAGGATTAATTTTCTCAAATACTGGCGGTCTTTACTCTTTATAGACACTCAAACAACTTTTTATTTGGAAAGGAAATAATTACACAATCTGCACGTTACTATATACATTTTTAAATTCAAACTAAAAATAAATTAACATATGTTCCTTATAGGTAGTACGTACACCTTTTAACAGACCTGAAAAGAAGAAGATTCTTAACTTATTTATTTCCCAACTAACTTTACAAAAGGTTATAAATGGGGATTTTAAAATTAAATTGAAAAGAAACGGAATAAAAATTATAGGGGTAGGTGGGGTAAGTGTAAACTGGGGTGATTGGAGACACATGGAATAATTGCTAAGGTATTCGTGGAATCCAGGTAAATATGACTTGCTTTCAAAGATATGTCAATAATCTAATTCAGTTTTTTGTTTCAGGGTTCTTCGACGTTGTGTTTCAATTTGGTGACCATATTTAAATTTCAGAAAATATTGTTTAATCTGCATTTTCTGTAGTCTGGTATCTTTATTTATTTTGTTAATTTAGATTCGCTAGCTAATACATATTTTTTGGCTTGACAATGTGGAATTTTTATTGCTTTATTATTATGATTTTTGTATGTTTTGAAATAGCAACTTCGTCAGAAGATATAAGGTTGTATACACTAACCCCAACTTCTCTAGTCATTGGGGTAAGCGTAAACAATTAACTGATTTATTATTTAATTAATTGGGGTAATTATAGACATTGTGTTTGTTTACTTACAGGTTAGAATAGACGAATAAGAAGAAACAATCAAAATGCCCCGCAACTACAAGCGTAAGAAACCAGCACCTAACTACACCGCTCAGCAACTTGAAGAAGCTTGTGAAGCAGTTCATTCAAAAAGAATGACTTATCGCGATGCACAAAAACATTATCACGTGAACAAATCGGTAATTTATCAACGACTACTCGGCAGAAAAACTTCTATACACAAAATTGGTGGTGGAAGACCTCCAGCATTATCTCAAGAAATTGAAGACCAAATAGCACAATGTATATTGGCTCGGGCTGAATGGGGGTACCCAGTCGATAGGGAGGAACTTTTGGATATTGTAAAAGACTATGTTACTGTGAACAATATCAAGACTTCTTTCAAAGACAACAGACCAGGGGAAGACTGGTACTTATCATTTATGAAGAGAAGAGACAATTTGAGTTTGAAAAGACCGGAACAGTTACAACAAAAGAGGGCAGAAGCAGCTGACCCATTTATAATAGATGATTTTTACCAAAAATTAAAAAGCGTAATTCGAAGAGAGTCCCTCCAGAATTGTCCAGAATTGATATTCAATTGTGACGAAACTGGTTTCGCCACAGACCCAAGCAAAGTAAAAGGTATTGGAAAAAAAGGAAAAAAGTCATTCTATCGACGAGTAGGCGGCACAGGCAGAGAAAACATATCCGCTAATTGCTGTGTATCAGCAACAGGTGAAGTGTTGCCTCCTCTTATAATATTTAAAGCCAAAGGAGGAGTTCAAGTACGGTGGACCAATCCTGATGAAGAGTATGCTGGTACTACATACGCAACATCCGAAAATGGTTATATGGAAGAACCGATTTTTCATTCTTGGCTAACTAATTCCCTTATACCGTACATTGAGTCCGTGAGACAAAAAAAACACACAGAAAGGAAAGCTATCTTAATTATGGATGGCCACAAGAGTCATATCAGTCTTAGAGTGGTGAATACTGCTATTGACGCAAACCTAATTCTAATGAAACTACCAAGCCATCTAACACATCGGATGCAACCATTGGACCGTTGTGTTTTCGGGCCTCTGAAAATTGGATGGGAGAAAATCCTTGTAGCATTTGGTCGACGGAACCTGTTAACTAGCTTTAATACATTAAACAGAAAAACCTTTGTTGGGCTTCTTGCAGATGCGTGGAAAAACTATCTGTCTCCAGCTAATATTATTTCAGGTTTTCGGGAGACAGGGTGCTTTCCTGTTGATCCCTCAAAATTTCCAGAAAACGAATATGATCAAAATAAACTGAAAAGGTTTAAATCACTGACATCCAAAACAAATGAAAATCTACAAATAGACGACAATCAACCAGATGTAGAGATACAGCCAATTGAAGCAGAGCAACCAGAAATAGAGCAAGAAGAAGCAGAACAATCAGAAATAGAACAAAATGAGCAGGCGGTAATAAATCCAACAGAACTAGAACAAGAAAACCTAGTGCCAAACAGAACTGAGAGACAAAATACATCCAACGTCCATAATGAAACACGTAATTTCCAATAATGGGACACCCGTGTCAGAAATATTGAATGACGAGCCCTCAACATCAGATGGAAGACGATCCATATTGGATGTGTTTCTCGACAAAATGAGAAAAGAATTTGCTCCAAAAAGCCAACCCAAGACGACTGAAAAACAAATAAGACTAAAAAAAAAACAACAAGGTGAGATACTTACCAGTACAGATGTTAAGAGAAGACTTACAGAAGAAGAAGAACGCAGAAATAAAAAGAAGACAAAGCAAGTAAAAGGAATACCAAAAAAAAATATGAATGAAGAAAACCAAAATAAAGAAGGGACAAAGAAGGCAAAGGAGTTAAATACTAAAGCCAGAAAACGGAAGATTACTGAATATTCATCAGAGTCAGATTCGGACGATGCTTTATATGACGAAGTAGAAAACCTACCTTCAAGTGATGATTGCAGTATTAATGGGAATCCATATCCCGAAGAAGATGACGTGAATGACCCACGCGAAAGTGATGGTATCTACCAAAAAAAACAGATTTCTTATGATCTTGATACATACATTGCAGTACATTATGTGACAAAATGGTACATTGGCCGTATAATTCAAGAAGAAGAAAAGGAGGTGGAAATAAAATTCTTGGAACGCCTCCCAGAAAATAAATTTCGATGGCCAATGCGTGACGACATCGACTCAGTGTCCAAGACAATGTGCTTTGCTGGACCTATTAAGCTAAATGGCTTAACTACCTTTTCAATTTTGCCCAGTCCATTGGAGTTAGATAAATTATGGAAAATATTCAAAAAAACACTGTAGTTTATTTGTTATTTTCGTTATGTTGCAGTAGGTTTAAGTTGTTTCTATTTTTCTTTGTTTGTTTGACAAAACTTTTTAATAATAATGCGTGATTTTCAGTTTTGTCACTTTTTCGCTTTGTTTACATACCTAACTAGTAACTAAACATTTAAAAAACTATTCTTCTTTATAAAATATCAATGTTATATTTGCATTTTTTCACAATTACTATTTTAGTATTTTAGAGTTTGTGTTCTGTTAGCATAACATGCTATTATGTTAAAATATGAATAAATGCTGTTTTTCTAATAGCTCGTTTATTTAAAACCTCATTTTTCCCCGCAAACAAAAAAATGCGGGCATTCTCAATATGCATTTTGCTATGTTTCCAATAACCCCAATTAATTTAACACTAAAAGAATAATGAATTCACGGCATGTCTACGTTTACCCCAAAAACCGGGGTAAGTGTAGACAACTGAGGAGTTTTTAAAAAATATATATATTTTTTGTACCCTTTAAAACTGAACAAATGTAACTATACTGAAAAGTTGATAGTAGTATTACTTAAGAGTAGTGCAAATTTTAAACTTTTAGAACTTTCATAGAGTCTGATATAAAGGATTTGATTTTTTACCGGGGTAATTAAAGACAAATGTCTACAATTACCCCACCTGCCCCTAGTATACTAACAACCAAAAAATTAAATAAAAAAAAAAAAATTTAACAATAAAATAATTAATATATTAATAAGTTTCTAAAACTTTTTTTAAAAAGTATAACAAAAATAGAAATATCTTATATTTTTAATAAATGTTTTTTTAATAAATATTTAAACCTTTTTTATAGATATTGATTATATTTTTAATTGTTTTTGGAATATTAATTATAAACTTTTATTATCATATATATACAATAGGTAGATATCTATAATTGATTGTTTTCCAAAATTGTAGGTAGGTAATATAATTAGGCTCGGGGGGCCTTGAATGCATTTTATGGTTTTATTTTGTAAATTTTTAAAGGATTAATATTCGACGAACTGGTAAACTGATATTAAATATTGAAATTTTGAGTACCTATACCTACCTATATTGTAAAGTAAATATTTCTTAAAAGTTTTAAGGGGACGTAAGTAGGTACCTATTATTATTTCTTAAATTATTAATACCTTTTTAAAGTTAGTTTAACAGTTCGTAACAATGAATAAATTTTAATTAAATTTTGATTAACATTATCAAAAATTTGGTTAATAGAAATACGTCCATTGTCGGATAATCTATCTTTAAGATCTATGATGACAAAATCAAGGATAGACGACACAGACAGACGAGTAACGAAAGACCACTATTAATAAACAATATTGTGAACCTTTTGTGGGTTTTGCTTATCTTAGGGGCTTGAAAGAGACTAGGATTTCTCCACCACGATTTTTCCTGAGCTTCTATCAGACGAATATCCAGTTTTACACCCCGGCACGAAGCAAACGCTACTTGTAAAACATTGTACGCCACTCATTGTTTATATTAATAATGCAAAAAAATGATTCCAAAGCTTATTTTTCAAGATATTCGAAAAAAATACCGCTCGCCTATCAAAACCTGCAAAAAATAGCCGGGAAGCGTGCAGTGGCGCCCTCGACGGCCAACCAGCCACATCAGACTTGCATATTAATCTGGCGACTATCCCTCTCTCATAATATTAATCTATAAAAAGAGACAGACCTTGTTAAAAACACAACATATATTACGCCAACTCACTCAACGGTTTTATTATCTGCTTTTTGGATAAAAGAAGAAGAAGAGAAGTTCTGTCAATTTTGTGAAATGTGAACCCCAAACGAATTGTTGGTAAGAACTTGATTTTTTTAAAAATTTTTATATCATAATTTACCGTTTTAAGTCTTTGTTTTAATCCTTTACAAGGCATTTTACAAGTTTTGAAGATATTTTGGATGGTTACGCGACCTTATATCACAGGTATGTAACCTAAAGGTAAAATTTACGCTTTGAGGGATATAGGTTTGCTGAATTTTGAAATTCAAATTGGATCTTTTCAAATATTTTTAGCATACTCTTCAAAAATATCTAGTAACAATAGTTAATAGAAGAGGTACCTATCCACAGCCCAAGCGAGTGCAAACAGAACTGTATGGTTAGTTATGCCGAAGGAGTTTTGATGTTCAGACTCGTGTAAGTTTTTCATTTTGTCCTTTGCCATTTAATACCATAAGTGTTTTTAAGTGTATGCTCCTTCTTTGCCTATATTAGTATCTAAGATGGCCTATATCACCAATTCAATAACCAAAATCAAGTATTACTGGAAATATCCCGGTTGCAAGAGTGTATTTAGATCTTCATCTGACCCTAATTGTGTCAATAAGCATTTCTACGCATTTTCCCTTACTGATGTTGAAAGACTAAGAGTGTGGAAGAATAATTGTAATATTAACCCTGACATTGAGTGCAAAAACTTTAGGATTTGTGAAGATCATTTCGATGAATGTCAATTTAAGAACTTAGTTTTAAAAAGGCCTAATGGAATGACCTGCACCTGGCTACGACATTTTACACCTGAAGGCAACATTTTTCACCTGGATGGACACTTCTAATTAGGTACCAGGATGGTTATGCTTGTTTTTGTGTCATTTTTTTTTATGTATTTTCTTTAATGAAGAGTGGTTTACTGGAAGAAGGAAAATATTATATTTAGTGTCGGTTATACTTTTAGTAGGTACTGATTAACTCATTTTGTATCAAAAATACCGGCAATAAAAGTCGCAATAGTTTTTTATTTGTCAACAGTTTCTATTTCTATTTTCCTTCTACCAGAGGCTATAACTGTTTACATCTTTACCACTTGACTGAGCTAAGTTAAAGAGAAAAGCAAGGGAGGAAGTAAGATTCTTATGCAAATGGGTCAAAACTGACAATTAACTGAATTTACTTGAACTTGAACTTGAACTCAAAAAGTGTGCAGCAGCTAATTGTTATTTTGTATTAAAAATCAGTAGCGTAACTAGAAGACCTGGGTTTGAGATAAAGCAAACATTTTTTGAGCAACGCCCAAATGTCAAGAATTTACCTATTTGCATCATACAAGCCCGGGCTCATGAAACACTTGAAACCATTTTAGATACGTCACTGTTATTAGTTACATTTTTGGTTTATTTTATAGACAACTTATTTTATTTGTAGCTATAAAGTATTTCTATTGTTTTGATACCAATTTTTGTCAGAATCTGTTCGCACTATTTTTTATGGTTAAGTTTAATTAAATTTTAAACGTTCTTTCATAAGTTTTGTTTGTTATTTACATCGGCATTCATAAATAACAACAATATTTAGCTTTTAATGCCAGTAATTTAAAATCGAGTTATTTGAACTACCCGCCATAAATTGCCTACCGTAGCGCTCGGGGTGGACTGGTGGCCAACCTGAATCTTTGTTTCCCTGGTTTTCTACGTAGTTTGTATTTCTAACCTCTTATCTGTTTTGTGATTGAAGAGTAGAGTTTGAAGTGGTAATGAATGGTAATGGTAGAGGTTTAAACATAAAATGCATGCCACAACCAAAAAGAGGTAAACTATATGATCAAGTAAGAAATATATTGCTTTTATTTGGAGAAACAGAAAAGACAATAAAATATGACGATAATGAAAATAGTTCAAAAACGATTCAAGTAAGTTCATAAACAAAATAAAGTACTTCACTCGGTACTTCATTTACAGCTATAATATGCTTTTTAATATTTGAGAAGATCAACACGCAGATGATGATGTTTTATGATTACAGATCAATCGAAAACCTAGGGATACTGGAATGGAGAAGTGGAATCAAACTTTTGATATAAGTAAGAGGAAATATTCAAAATGAAAAGCTTTGAAACTGTTGAAGATATTTTTAGAATGACAAGGTTTATCCCATGGCCTTAGAGGCGATGTATTGGCAAGACCACTCGCTTTAAGACATATTGGAATAAAGAGCAAAAAAACTAATTCCGCCCTAACTGACTGCTTTTATGCAATTTTTAGTAATATGTTGTAGCCTGTGGAAAAATTAAATTATTATTTATAAGAATTGATTTAATAAGTTATTTTTAAGCAATAAGCAAATAATATTTATTATTTTAATTAGGTAAGTGTTAACTAAAAATAAACCAATGGAAAGGATGGCTTACAACACGCTTGCCTTACTTAACTGCACTTTAAAATATTTTCTGAATTATTTTTCCAAAACTGTAAATCACCTCTTATGAGCATTACTCTTGATGTTGTTTAGTAGCGCAGTTATAATAAAAACTGAATTCTTAAATCTATATTGGTGTACACCGTTTTTATAATATTTATAAAATTCATAAGAAATATAATATATAATCTGATGTGCTTCTTACTACTGTTATATTGTGATTTTATTATTTAAAAATTTTTACTCTTCTGCATCTGCTTTACTTTCAATTTACATTTTTTAAAATGAGTTGTATAATAAACAAGGAATAAATCATCTGCCGGGCTCCCAAACTTTCCATCCGCTCGTTAAGTAAGCTTATAAGAATATGATTACTTGTCGCCTTGTCGGACCCTGCCGATTGGGTCGTGTGTAGGAGCTTTAAGCGAGAGCGCCTATCCATCAGATAACAAGACACAGATGCGACAAAGATAGAACAAATTTGTTCAGTGACTTGCATTCCTCTTTAACCACACAACACGAGAGAGACATGTCTCTGTCTGTTGACATTTGCTCGCGCCAAAACGAGCAGACATAAATAAGCCCTTCGAAGAATAAGCCTGTGCGCCTGTTGTTTTGTCTGATAGATGGACGCTCTCCCTAAGACTTACTAAATATACGTAAGTATGTAAAACTGTTTAATCCTTCTTTTAGGGACAGCACAAGTTAAATTGCAAAAGTTAGGGTTGTCCAGGTTATAAAGCCGACAGCCATGCATATATGAGAAAGAATGCTAAAACAAGGTTGTTCTGTAAGGCGAGATGTTTAAAGGCTTGTTTGGTATCTTTCACTGACATTTACACTGTGCAAAGAAAATTGTCTGGAAATCTGAGAGCAAATATATGTATCTAGGTTTTCTTGTATCAAAAGTATCAAGTAGGCTAGTAAGTACCGGGTGTTGCATCGTCGAGCGGGACATAGGAAATCCCATGTAATTTTAAATGGGGTCAATTATTGGCTTCCCTAATTATTTTAGAGAAAAATTCTATTTAGGTTTATTAAAGAGCACTAAAACCCACATTCAAAAGAATAACTTTAAATATTTTTGATTTTTCGTTCGTTTACGGGTTATCGCCGATTTCTTTTTAACTATTTCTCCTTTTTATAAATGTCATAATTAACCTTGTAATTGGATACTTTATTTTAGTTTTATTCAGATTAATTTGTACTCATAAATACACCTTTAATATTTTCGATGTACGAGTTTTTATAACAATAAAGCACACATTTCAAAATGACAACTTTATTTGACAGTCATCTTTTACCTTGACTGGTGCCCGCAAATACGGGGCCATAAAAAGGAGAAATAGTTAAAAAGAAATCGGCGATAACCCGTAAACGGGCTCATCAAAAATATCTAAAGTTATTCTTTTGAATGTGGGTTTTAGTGCTCTTTAATAAACCTAAATAGAATTTTTCTCTAAAATAATTAGGGAAGCCAATAATTGACCCCATTTAAAATTACATGGGATTTCCTATGTCCCGCTCGACGATGCAACACCCGGTATATTCCAAGGTTTATCTTGTATCATGTCAAAAATAATATCTTGACGCATGGTTAAATAGTTTTATTTATTATTATTGTGACTATTTGTTAAAAAAATGGTAAACTTCACCAATGCTGACATGCATTTTACATACGGACTTGCTAACGGAAATGCATATGAGGCTAAACGTTTGTATCAGGAGCGTTATCCGAACCGCACAACTCCTAATTCAAAAACGTTTTCAAAGATTCACGCTCGGTTGAGGGAAACAGGAAGGTTTGAGAACGCTACTCATCTGTCGGGTGCACATCGGACGGTAAGAACCACCCAAGAAACCGAGGAAGCAGTTCTGAATCTGGTAGGAGAAGCACCAGAAAAATAGCGCTAACGTTAAACATTTCCCGTGTCCTAGTATGGAACATTTTAATTGATAATTTGTTATATCCCTACCACATTCAAAGAGTTCAAGTTCACTCCTTCGTGATTCTCCATTACGTATTAACTTCTGTCGTTGGTTTCTCCAATGCCTTATTCAAAACTCTTTTATTTAAAAATCAAATCCTGTTAACCGACGAAGCAAATTTCTCACGCAACGCTATACGCAATTTTTACAACAATCATTTGTGGTCAGGGAAACCCCCATGCGATACAGGGATCACATTTCCAAGAACAGTTCTCTCTTAACGTGTGGGCAGGAATCCTTGGAGATTATTTAATAGGCCCATTCTTTATTCCAGGAAGATTAAACGAAGAGAAATATAGTCATTTTCTTGAAGAAGATTTGCCTATTTTACTGGAAGATGTGCCGCTTAGACTACGAAATCAAATGCATGACGGTGCCCCGGCACAATTTAGCATCCTAGCACGAGAATTTTTAGATCGTACTTTCGGTAACCGTTGGATAGTTCGGGGAGGGCCTCAACCATGGCCCCCTAGGTCAGACCTTAACAGTTTGGATTTTTTTCTTTGGGAATATCTAAAATCCTTAGTTTACCAGACACCCATCCAAAATAAAGAAGAATAAAGAAATCGAATACATAACTCTTGTAGAACGATTCAAAATACTCCAATTTCCAAAGAGTGCGCGAATCAATGAGAAGAAGATTGGATGCGTGCATACAGCAAGGAGGTGGACATTTCTAATATTTATTGGGATTTTGATTTAGTTTTATATCTAGTGTTTTCTTGTTTATTGTTGTTTAAAAATTACTGTTTGAAATGTTTCTATGTTGATTAAAAAAAAGTTTTTAAAATTGTTTCACTTTTTGACAAACACATGCATCGATTAATTCAAATCAAGATATCTGAAAAACGGCTGCTTGTAGCGACTTTTGACAAGCATACCATTTTCACGTAACAATGATAGAGGAATCAATGTTTCTCCTAGAAAATGTGATACATACATGCACGAAAAAGTTGCGACTCCCCAAGAAAAAAATACCGGTAGGTGGCGCCCCCTACAATTAAGGGCCAAACTAAGATCAAATTTGAACTTGTCATATTAAAAAAATCACCAAATACCAATTTTCGTCCAAATATAGACATTATTTCAAAAAGTATTTACGAAAAACAAAAATAAAGACGAATTTTTAACACCCTGTATCTCAAAAATGAAGGGCTTGCGGACCCATGCTTATATGAACTTTTCCCCTTATGAATAACTGAGGAATCGTCCTGTAAAATATCGGACACTTATTAAATAACACCCTGTATAATATGATTTAGGTCTTGGCTTTATAAATGATCGATTCTTTTAAATTAATTCTTAAACTTGAAAATGTTACTTGATTGGGGTGCCTTCTCGCTGGATATCTATGAAAGTAAGAATTCAATAAGTTAGATATTTAAATTCCAAGATTATAAACTTACCCATTATCATGACACTTTATAAAGCAAACTAACACGTAGCAATTTTCAAAATTTTCATACTACTATATTTTCGTAATTTTTTTAAACTTTAGTGAAATGATGACATGTATTTTAACAAAACGTTATTTTTGCCTATACATTTTGACAAATAGACATGCCAGATAGATATTCTCTTGTTTGTTTCATGGCCTATTATACTACCCTAACTTTCTAAATTGTGTATTTTGCGTTTATTGTTAATAGTACCTATCAACTATTATACATTTTTGAAACGCTTAAAAATAGCCCAATCAAATAAAAGAAAAATATATAGGGCGTCTCATTAAAAAAATCATATGTTTGCTTTAAATCTCGAAAAGTAAGACTCCCACAGAAAAAAGTAAGGGTAACCGAAATACAGGGGGTTGTCAAAATGCAAACATTTTCAAAAACACCTTGTAACTTAAAAACTAAGAAAGCTATGGCAATTCTGTTTGCGGCATCTTTTATTTTACGAAAGAGTAGCGCAGTAATGTGAAAACCGCAAGTCTCTATCTTTACTTGTTACCGACATACCCTGCAATTATATTGAAAAATGGACATCCTGTACTTTACTGTTGTAAAAAATTTGAATTTATAACTTCTTGGACCCTGTATACAATTTTTTTTCATCGACAATCGTATTTTTTCAGCAAGTAAAAATTTTAATAAAGAATGACTTTTCCTCGAAAAATGAAATTTCTGGTCCGTTTGTCCTTTTGTCTACTACATCGGCGGACATACTGTATACATTATATATGATTTATTCTTAATGTTTGACGTAATCTTTACAACCCATTTCAGGTCTTCGGGGTATTTTGCTTTGTTGTTATTAAGAGTCGGTTGAAAAATATTGTCTAGGTCGAGAAAATTGGTTTTGTTATTTTAAAAAAATTGGATGGTTATCTGCTTTAAAATCGATGTTGATATATAGTGCCATCAACGTATCCCCGTATATGTCACGTAAATTGCAGATGAACCGTGGTAAGCAAGTATCGTAAGATTAAAAAAAAAAGTCCTCAAAGTAGGCCGTGGAATCAATCATACTTATATCTTGAATGGGGTCATTTGGTCAAACCTCAAATAACACTATTTACCTAATTTTTATGAAGCATTTATAAGGTATTGGAAAGGTGAAGGAAGGAAAATTTGAAGTCAATCCGATAAGTAGCTTTCGAAATATACGAGATCAAAATCAAATAAAACGCTCGCGGGGCGGTGACGTAATTACGTTCCACAGTTCGTCTGCTTTGAACTTGTGCAACGGTCTTTCTGTGCGTATACAAGGGAGATGCGATTACTGTTTCTTTATTCAGTTAAAGCAGAATCTTATTATTTTAATTTCATTCCGTTCTAGACTATACTTTCTCTAACACTATTTAGAAAAGAGAAAAATAAATTATTTAAATAAATTTTTTTCTCTCCTGTCGATGTAAACTCTGTGGCCCAGCAACGGAGAAAGGGCGATGGCTATCTGTCTTCTTAGTTATCAACAAGTAACCGCGGCAGCGAGCGCGACCCGACTTGCTATAGGAGATAGTGACGTCACACAGCGGTTTCAGCGGTCGATGTTTGTAATAGTATATTACATACCAAGAGTGATAAGAAGCCTTCCTAATGTCGCCAAAAATAATATCCAAATTCAAAATATTGACGTTTAAAATTGCCGTTGTAAATACAAACATTTACATTGTCAATGCGACGGGATGCATTGCACCGCCAACTTTGCACAAAATATATTGAAAATTTTCACGATTTTGGCGGCTCGTGGACTCGTGGCCAATGCGATTGTGGAATTGTTACGTAATATATATACAGGGTGGTCCAACGAAAACTTAACACCTCGATTTTCCTGCTTTAAAATGAAAATGTGGAAAATCGCTCGGACCCGTCGATTTCTGATTCGAGGGGGAATGACTTTTCCGCTTTTTTCGTCTCCGTAACTTCAACCCCCTAACGGGGGTGAGCACAACCCCCTGATTTTGAATAGGAATGAGGGGTGTTGCGATACCTCATTTTGAAGATCTTGTCGAGTACTATCTGACCCTAAAATTTCGCTTCAAAATTTTTATCTTTAAAGAAATGACAGCTAAAAGAGTGGAAGACTACTTACTTTTGCGATTAGTTTATTAAATGCTGAAAATGGCCACCATTCACTTCCATGCAGTAAAATAAATTTTGCTTAAAACGTTCACGTACATTACTCAACATTTCTGGTGTAATTTGACGGCATTCATTAATGATCCGAATTCGCAAATCATTCAGTGACTTAGGCTGGGTAGCGTAAATCTTAGATTTCAGGTGACCCCATAGAAAAAAGTCCAGTGGAGCCAGATCACGTGACCTGGGTGGCAACTCAATATGTCCCCTTCTTCCAATCCAGGCCTGAGGAAAATTTTCATCTAAGAACTGACGCACAGGTTGAGCGAAATGAGGTGGTGCGTCATCTTGTTGAAAAATGATCGTTACATAGTCTTCTTCATTCTCCAATACTTGAACGAGGGCTGGATAAATAGCGTTCTCTAATAGTTCTAAATAAATTTGGCCAGTGAGATTACCGGGTATAAAAAAAGGGCCGATTATGTGATTTCCATAAATACCCGCCCAAACATTTAACTTTTGGGGATGCTGAGTATGCACTTCACGAAATAATCTTGGATTTTCATCTGACCAATACCAACAGTTATGCCTGTTTACAATGCCATTAAGGTAAAATGAACACTCATCCGAGAAACAGATATTGAACATGTAGTTAGGATTATTGTTAATAATTCCACTGACCACTTAACATAACTGGAGTCGGCGATCGAAATCATCCTCATTCAGTTTCTGAACAAGTCGTATCTTAAAAGGATGGAACTTATGTTGTTTAAGGATTCTCATGATTGTTGTGCGTGAAACACCAGATACATCGGACAATTTCCTAGTACTAAGGGTCGGATCCATTGCTACTTCACCTAAGACAGCCACTTCCCTCGCTTCGTCTCTTTCATACACCCTCTTTTGTTTCCGACTGAACCAGTAGCGTCAAATTTGGCAACCAGTTGCACAACGTAAGCAGCGGACACATTTTTTTCAGGATGTCGTTCATTAAAGAAAGCCGCTGTTACTCGCGCAGAGTCGTTATTTCTAAAAAATAATTTTATCATTTCCACAGTGACTTCTACGGAATACACCATTTTAATTCTACCACAAAGTTACAATCGCTTTGACACAGTTTTAACGTTCTTAAAAATTCACGATAGACTAAGGTAAATCAAAAACATGGTCCGTCTACTTTTTTGGACAAAAAAATTAACAAATAAATAAATAATTCAAATGCGTCTGATAAGAGTAATATCCTCGAGGTAAATTCCACCTTCTCTACTCATACACCAGCGTTCTTTACTCCATGCAGGTGATTGGTGGCCATTTTCAGCTTTTAATAAACTAATCACAAAAGTAAGTAGTATTCCACTATTTTAGCTTTCATTTCGTTAAAGATGAAAATTTTTAAGCGAAATTTTAGGGTCAGATAGTACTCGATAAGATCTTTAAAATGAGGTATCGCAACACCCCTCATCCCTATTCAAAATCAGGGGGTTGTGCTCACCCCCCTTAGGGGGTTGAAGTTACGGAGACGACAAAAAGCGGAAAAGTTATTCCCCCTCGAATCAGAAATCGACGGGTCCGAGCGATTTTCCATATTTTCATTTTAAAGCAGGAAAATCGAGGTGTTAAGTGTTCGTTGGACCACCCTGTATATCTCTTACGTTACTTTTCATACGCACAGCTTGGCTTCTAACAATATAATTTAGAAGTTTATAATAGTTGTACTGATAAAGTAGACAGTGCGTAAGACGACGGCTATTTATTTTTCGAAAAGCAATGTAAGTAGGCCTAAGACAAGGCTTCGTGTCAACGGAGTCCAGGTGTACTGGCGCCAGGAGGTAAAATACCTGGGACTTATATTTGATCAACGACTGAACTGAAGGCGCAATTCAATTAATAGAGTAAAGCTAGCATTACATCAATTACGCTCTATCTACCCCCTACTTCACAGTCGTAGTAGACTTGGTAATAGAACTAAGGTCAACCTCTACGAAGTGTTGTCAGACCGGTTCTCATTTATGGTGCACCTTCGTGGTGCAACATAAGCAGAACGGAGCTTAATACAAAACAGGGCGCTAAAAATTATTGCGGATGTACCCAGGTACACAATGAATCGCATACTTCATCAAGACTTTCGTATTCAGACAATAAATGAATTTTTCACAAGAATCATTACAGACTATTACCGACGTATCGACAAACCCATTATTCACAGAACAAAAATCTTTAATGATCTAATAGATATTTATGTTATAAGGATCATAATAACGATCATTATGGTACTAGCCGTGAGTATTATTGGACGAGGCGTCAGCCGAGTCTAATAACACGGCGTGTACCATAATGATTGTTTATGATCCGAATTTCATACAATATTTTATATTCCGACGATTTTTGTGTTTTTTGATGAATTTTAAGTTTTCGTCAGTAAACTAATTTTTCATTATAGTACTCAGTCCTATAATGAAATCATTATAGTACTGTCCTATAAAGTATGTCATTTTGACACTGAAAATGAAATCCATAATAATGTCATTATGACACGTCGGAATATAAAACTCCTTTAGAAATGGTAGAAGGGTTGATGGCCAGTGAGTTTATTCAACCTGTGACGCCATTATGATTTTCCTCGGGATTTTCAAACATAATTTCCACATACAGGGTGTTTCAAAAGCATTTCCGGACATAGGTTTACAGAAACTTTTTCTCATATTTTTAAGCAGGGAGTACCCGGACTTTTTTTGCAATATTAATGAAACACCAGTTTCGCTAGTTTTGGCTAGATATGTGGCTTTGTTTAGAGAAACAGAAAATGTGAATAGGAAGGAAGGCAGTGGGAGACTCAAAGTTCGCACTGCACAAAAAGTAGAATTAAGGCAATTGCTAATGAATACCCCTATTCGGCGTTTAAACCAGCAAGTAAATATATCGTACGGAACCTGCAATACAATCCTGAAATGTGACCTGCATATGACGCTTATCATCTAAGCTCAGTTCAAGAATTGTTGCCAAATGACAATGCGCAGCGAATGCAACATTATTTTGCCCTGACCCGGTAATTTTTATGCTTCACCTTCGTGACCCACCAAAAATTTTTTTAACTGTCTTCGTGTATAAATAGGCAAAATGAAACCCATTTCAATATCCACTTATAAGTATGTATTATACCTACTATTATACCCACTATAATAATTATAATAAAATGAAAAATTCTGATTATTATAAGATGGCCGGCAATGTAGATTAAGTTCACAAAAGTTTGTCAAAATCGTATCTGTCCGATTTTGTACAGCCCGAGCATTTGCAGCCAGTCTTGGGAGGCAATTTTGTATAGCCAATTTTTGCGCAGCCTGAGCATTTAAAGGAGACAATGCTGTGACTCGGTATTTTATTTTCGTGGCCCGGCACCATTGTAAAATATGGAGAAAATTTTGTAAGGGAGCCTGGGGTAATAATGTTAAAAAAATCGATGGTTCGACTTCGAATCTAAATTATAGAAATTGTGTATCATTTTTGTTAAATATTCTTAGTGGTGGACATTTTGTGACTAAAAAGAAAAATTGACGAATATTAAATCCTATTTTTTAATCAAATAGTTCTTATTACCCCACCCACTATCAAGTTTTTATTACCCGAGTTGGGGTAATAAGAACTTATCTATGTTTGTTTTTTTAAACCTGAAAAAATAACTGCTGTGGAACAAACCAACTTGTGATACGGCAGTTTTACAAAAATATGCGGTAGTGTTAGTTGTCCTATCCTCTTTGATTAACCCTCTTTGGTATTAGTTAAAATAGTTACAATTTACCGATTTTTTGAACAAAAAATAGCAACAATAGACAGCAACAGAACTGCTGTTAGACAAAATACAGTTAATGTCATGATTTTTAAAGCTATTTTGATAATTTTAAAATAAGTTCGTAAGAAAAAAGTTGTGACCATTTAAATCTTTTTTTAAGACTATTACTTTTAAAGAATTTCACCTTTTACATTAGTTATATAGGCAAAATCGGAATTTTTAGGTGATTCTTCGGGTCATTCCTACCTTTCATTCAAGTAATTTAAAAAAAATGGTCCATCATCCCTAATTTATTAGAAAAGTAAAAAATACATATTTTAAGTTTAGATTAAAGCATTTGTTGATTGATCTGCTTCTTAAAATGTTTGTAACGAATACGGATTAAATCCAGTTCAGTTATATGGAATGGGTAAGTTCCCACACTGTATGCACTTTTTTCCGCCCCACTTAAATCTTTGGACAAAAAGTTAACTTAACAAGAAAATATTTGCTTATTAAAACTTCCACGTTATACAACACATTTATTGCAACCCTTGATACTTTTAAGAAAAATTGGGACGAGGAGGTCGCAAAATGGCAAAGGGAATATTACGGTGCCGCCATAAGTAAGGCAGAATTTTATGTTTTTGTAGGTAAAGTTTGGAGAAATATGCCGGAACATTTGATTAAAAAGTCATTTCAAGTAACAGGCCTTTTTGATGAATCACTACCCAATAATAACCCTATAAATATAAACGTAATTAAACATTCAAACTTTAAATCGTCGGATTTAGAATCATATCAAACAAAAACCTCGAGTCTCCAACAGACAATTCAAAATCCCATGACCCAAGATCAGATAAATCAATCTTAGCCATCAACATCTGACGGAGATAAAAAAAATGAGCTTCGTTTGAAGAACTCTTATTAAAAAAAATTGCTAGGCCATCCACATCCAACTCTGTCATAAAAAAGAAAGAAGTTTTAAATACATATTTGGCCGATGTAATAACTAGGGATGGTTATCTCAAGCAATTAGAAGAGTCTGTTGAAGCTAAAAATAAGAAACAAGCACCTAAGCGAAGGAAAAGAAAAAAAATTTTGCAGTAAGTATCCGTTTCAAATTGACAGCAGTTTACTTAAGGAAGGGCTATTGATTTTTTTACAAAACGGACGTACCGCTGATGTAAAAGAGAGTTAAAAGTTGTTCAAGAACGAAAATTCCCGTCAGAATTTCGCATACGAATTACAAACAAAATCTTTTTTCCATATTCTAAAACCATTATTCTAGCAAAATTACCATCTTTGAAAAAAGAATATTTGGCAGACGTCTAAAAATATACGAAATAGCTTTTCAATTTTCACATCATTTAAAACACTACCAATTAATTAATCTTTATAAGTGACGTCACGACGGATAAAAGTGATCAACTGATTATTACAAACTTGAAATTTAAATTAACAGACCATTGAAGTCAATAACCCGGCAAAAATAATATTTAGAGGCGAGTAGACGTTTAGATAGAAAGCACAAATCAACAAACTCTGTCTGGGGACCAGTGCGCAATTCAAGGTCATGGTCAATGGCAATGACTTTGAATAAATTCGGCAAACCTTAAAAGGTAACTTTAACCTAAATACATTTTAATCGTCGCAGACGCACAAAACTATAGATTTTTTGCAATATACAGGGTGTTTCAGAAGTACGGTACGTAACTTAAGGAGGGGATTCCTTATGATATTCTAAGAGAAAAAGTTTATATGAACATGTGTCTGAAGTTGCCCCGTTTTTGATACACAGGGTGCTAAAGTTTTTTTTTTTTTAAGTTTTTTTTTATAAATTCTTATAAATATTCTTTTCCTGATTTTATTAAAATTTGGTACGGTTACAATAATTTTATTTTTAATTTAAGTAAATGTTTTAATTAACTTTGAAATACATAGGTATTTTTTTTGTACAGGGTGTCCCAAATTCGAGCCTCATCATCGGGATCTCGGAAACTAGAAGATATACGAGGTCGGTTAAATGGAGGCAAAGTTGCGCGATTTGATGCTGATCAAAATGCGACCTTAAAAGTTTAAAAATCCCAAGTGCTTCCGAAGATTTTTGGAAAAAAACCGAAAAGTCGGGATTTCATTTTTATTTGTTTATGACTCTATCTAAATAGATATAACAAAATAAATTTTACATTCTCATTGTTACTTTTTCTGTTCTACAAGATGGTGTTATAATATTTTCAAACCGACGTTTCGTCTTTGAGCTGCCAACATCAACTTGTTTTTTTAAATACGGCCCTGGATTTCTTCTTAAGGATGTTAAGAGCTTCTAAGCATCGCACTGATTAGAAAAATTTATAATAATGGCATTTTCCATAAGAACTCATTTGTATTAATTTTATATATAATATAATTAGAGTGTCAACACTGTCCACCCTCAAACCCTAGGCTCTAGGCTATATTTACAGAAACTTTAGCACTTTATCAAGGTGGCGGTGCATCGTGCGCGCCGGCCATCTTAGTTCATTTGTTTATGTTTAAATTATCTAATATTTTGACAGTTCACTGTTCACTAATCGTTAACGCGTATTAAACATAATTGCCTTTTTCTTCTGAAGAAAAACGAGACATGATAAGGATTTATTATATTCCGAATCGAAATTCAAAAACGGCTTGTGAGCGCCGCCGCGCTGTTTGTTGAAATATCCGGAAAGACGGCAGCCGCATTATAGTTATGCCAATATTAATAATAATTTAGCTCAATACGGAAGTTTTGTTTAACCAAGGGTTGAATATGGAAGACGAATCGATTCAGAAGAGGAACAAATTATCTTAAACACTGTAAGTTTGAAAACTATTACATAGTAGGAAGTAAAATGAGTAATTTTAAATTATTTTTTAAGGCAAATAATAATCCTCGAGCTTCAATTAGAGTTTTCTCAGACGAAGTAGTATCACTGCAAATGAGAGCTTGGAGAACTTTAAATAATCGTGGATATAAACCTTACAAAATTCATATTAGTCAAACACTAAGACCTGGCGATGCTGAGAGACGATTAGAATTTTGTAAATAAATAAAACTATATGGACAGATGAATGCAGGTTTTCAACACATGGACTATTTAATAGACATAACGAACACTATTGGCCAATAGAAAACCCAAGGCGTTTTTTCTTGAGGGAAATTTAACTTCTGAAAGATATGCCGAATTAATAAGGATCAATATATTGGATTCCTTATTGGAAAAATTGTTGGACGTATTACGTCAACTATGGTGGCAACAAGATGGTGCACCACCTCATAATAGGAGACTCGTTACAAATTTATTAAATGCACTGTTCGCCAATAAATGGATTGGAAACCAAGGACCCGTACGTTGGCCAGCTAGGAGCCCAGACCTAAGCCCTCTAGATTACTTTCTTTGGGGATTATAATCCATATATACATCCATAAAATTCACAGACTGACACGAAAATGCATCCAAGCGGGCGGATTACAATTTGAATATTTGCTTTAACTTTCATTATTCAGTTTTATTGAGTTTTCGTTTCTGTCTCTCTCTTAAAAAATGAGTTCTATGGAAAATGCCATTAATTTAAATTTTTCCAATAAGTGCGATACATCGTTGGTTTTGAGACCTTAGAAGCTTTTAAAATCCGTAATAAAAAATCCAGGGCCGTATTTAAAAAAACAAAGTTGATGATGACAGCTGAAAGACGAAACGTCGGTTTGAAAATCTTAACACCATCTTGTAGAACAGAAAAAGTAGCAATGAGAATGTGAGATTTATTTTGTTATATCTATTCAAATAAAGTTATAAACAAATAAAAATAAAATCGCGAATTTTCGGTTTTTTCCAAAAATCTTCGGAAGCACTCGGAATTTTTAAACTTTTAAGGTGGCATTTGGTCAGCATCAAATCGCGCAACTTTGCCTCCATTTAACCGACCTCATGTCTCTTCTAGTTTCCGAGATCCCAATGATGGGACACCCTGTACATGCAATAAAGTAGTTTTTATTTTTTCTCTAAAAAACGAAACAAGATACGAAAATAATGCAGGAAACAAAAAAGTTGTATTATTAAATTAAATTATTAAAAGTCAGTGGCGTACATTTTTTGTCAATAATATTCGTTAAGGTGCTCTCCGGAACATCACTGGACTTAATAAATTTAATCTAGTTAGGGCTAATTAAGCCCCTTAGCATTATGAATAACGGTACCAAATTTCAATAAAATCGGGAAAAGGATATTTTAAAAGTTATAAAAAACCTATTTCTTTTTTAAAACTTTGATACCCTGTATACTGTATATCAATCCGGGGCAACTCCAGACACATGTTCATGTAAACTTTTTCTCTTAGAATATCATAAAGAATCACCCCCTTAAGTTACGTACCGTACTTCTGAAACACCCTGTATATAACGCATTTTATATTATTTTATTTACAATCACGTGTGTAATGCTGATATTACTGGCTTTATTGAAGGTTGGGAAGTGTCACATTACAAACTTATTCCAATTAATTGTCAAATTAGATTTATTGTAGACCTTACAAAATTTTTAAACCAGCGCCGGCGTCCCGAATGGTGGTGCCTTTCGTTGATAAGGTGATTTGTTATTGAATGGCTGCCGGCTGCCGCCAAGATTTGTGAGCTACTTGAAAAAGCAACCGACGACATGGGATGGGCGCACATTATGGTCCCGGTTTTGGTTTTGTTCTCCATTAAACAATCTACATTGAAATAACGTCTAGGTGATGGTAAATAATTCAAGAAGTTTCGATAAAAAATGTCTTAACGTCTTAGAAAACAAAACCCAATGCATAATAATATGTCAAGTCTAGCGTTTATATTACCTAGTTAAAATTATAAATACCAATTTGCTACAAATTATAACTGCAGATTATAAAAATAATATTTATTAATAAGTTAAATGTTTAATATGGCCCCCATTATTTTCACAGCAGATCCCGGTAGCCCCTTTTCAGTCGGTCGAGAAAATTCACAACATAACGAGCTGCATGAGGTGGGGCTGCATTTTGTTGCCAAATAAGATTTTGCAGCAATTATTTTGTAGATTTTCGAACGGTGTCTCGATTATACATCCCTGATGTCGTGAATGTTGTTTCGTCTGTCCACAGGACCTTTTTAAAGAAGGCAGAATCCCTGTCTTTTTCTTTCCTTTGGGACTGCCGATGCCGTCAGATGTTGCATAGAAAGTGAATTCGAAATGGAATGAATTCCTGTCGATTTAAAGTTCTTTGAACGGTACCAAAACTCATTGTTTCTTCTTGGATCATACAGGATATCTCTAACAGCTTCCTTGATATAATTGGTCGGGACAGGTTTTAAAATAATTTAGTATTACATTACACGTTCTCAGACTTCTTCATCCATATCTCCGCTTGCGGCCGTGTAATGTCTATGTCTCCTCAAATAAACGTTTTAAACTCAAAATTGTGTTTACTGATATGTTTAACTTCCACGAAATACCCCCGCTAAGTTTCCCTTGCATCGTCTCCACTTTTATTGAAAAGTGTGATAATCCGAAATCTTTCTTGAGTGGGAATATTTTTTTATTAACTAATAAAAGCGCTAGACATTGACATACTATTTACACGGTTTTGTTTTCCAATGCATTCTAGACTTATCAAGAGGGCGCAGTCAAGAAAATCGCGTTGAAGACTCCAAATGTTTCGATTAAATTCGATTAAATATAAATCTGTTGTCATTATGATGAATGTAGCAAATTGTTAACATATTGGAGAAGGCAACTAGTTAGTTCAAGTAAAAACTTGGCTTCATAACAATTATATATTAATTAACAAATGTTGAAAATCTGAAAAAAAAATGTCACCGATTAAATGAAACTCATGTGCCGTAAGATTATAGTAGTGGCGCTAGTAGAAACCTTGCACTTTGCTTACATCTATAGTTTTAGCTAAATAAAAAACTACTTAAGAAATAGCATTAAATAGGAGATTAAATATTAAATAAATAAATAAGTGTGAGAAATAGTGAGAATAGATTAACACAAAAATGGAACAAAAGGTCAACATTCTAATAATAGGCATTGTCTTATTATTGTGACTAAATTAAAGAAAATTTATGACAAAACAACCTAATTAGGTACAGCACTGGCTTGGAAATGCCCAGTGCTGCCGCCCGGGGAAATGAAAATAGTTATTTGCAAATATATTGGAAAGGTATAGATATTAAATCACGGTTTGTCCCAAAAAGGATCTACTATTATGCTCTTTAAGCTCGGCCATAAAAACAAACATACCATGCTATTAATTGTACTAAGAAAATTTGAAAAACTGATTCTAGGATAAAGTGTACTCGTGATTTGAATAAATGGTATGGAAGATAAGCAGTTTTTTTAGTTTTATCATTGTTGTTTGGGAAACACGTTTTGTAAAAATGTAATTAATAAATAGAAATCAATTAGTCAACGTCACAACGTAATATGCCAATTCTAAATAAAAGTGCAAATCGGCAACCCCGTAACAAAAGAAAAGCACCGTCTCCTTACTAACTCACTTTTAGCATAGCAACATAATAATGATTTTTGGTAATAATAATAATACTAATAATAATAATAATAATAATACTCTACTCCTCTAAGATTGAGGGATCAGAATACCCCACAACACCACAAGACCAATGAAGAAAAGCTACAGATATGGAGGGAAAAACCTCTGCACGGACGACACCTGAACGAGGCAGCCCAGGATCACGTCGACAGTCTTGCGTCGAACTACTGGCTCATCTCTGGACAGATGTTTCCTGAAACGGAGGGATTTCTACTGGCAATCCAAGATCAGGTCATACCAACTAGAAACTACCTGAAATACATAATTAGAGACGACTCAGTACAGGTAGATAAATGCAGATATGGATGTCAAACGGCAGAAACGATCCAACACATCACGGGAGGATGCCAGATGTTTTCTGCAACAGAATACAAGGAGAGGCATGATGCAGTGGCCAAGATCCTACACCAGGAGTTAGCGGTGAAACTACAGCTTGTCCAAAATGAGAAGATCCCATATTATAAATATACACCACAGACAATCTTAGAAAGCAACCACTATAAGATGTACTGGGACCGGACTATTCTTACTGATCAGACGGTGGCCCACAACAGACCGGACCTTGTAGTGGTAGACAAGAGGGCCAGGAAAACGACTCTGATAGATGTAGCTATACCAAATAACAACAACCTTCTAGTGAAGCATGCTGAGAAAATAGCGAAGTATCGAGACCTCCAGGAGCAAATTAGAACACAGTGGAATATGGACAGCATCGAAACCATGCCGATTATTGTTTCAACAACAGGAGTAATCCCAAACAAGCTTTTGGAAAACCTTAGAACACTAGACTTACCTCAAGATCTCTACAAGGATATGCAGAAAGCAGTGCTACTTTCAACAAGCCGAACAGTCAAAAAGTATATGGGTAATCAAAGAAGAACCCCACGGGCCCAATAACACGGAAAGGGCCCCCACAGAGCTCAATCCTTTTGATATCGGTGATATCTGGGATGAGTGAATGTTCCCCGTAGAGGGAGTGCATGACAGGTCTCGCGACCTGTCAGAAAATCAATAATAATAATAATAATAATCTTTATTTAGCACTTGGCTAGTTATTGCTAAAAAATTACAAAAAACAGTGTTTTACATGTTAGTTTCAAAACTTATAAACCCCAATCTACGTAAGTATCCCTTAAATAGTGAAATAGTTTTCTGCCAAAGTCACCAAAATTATTTGCACCCTTAATCCTCTCCGGAAGGTCATTAAAAAGGCGAACTCCCTCAAAAAATAACGACTTTTGTAAGGATGTAGTCTTAACTGTTTCAATGTTATAGTGTTGGCCAGAGCGAATGTTATAATCATGAAAATTTGATATTTTTTTAAGAAAAGCATTAAAATATCTTGGTAACTGCTCATGTTCTTTTTTATATATTAGAATTAAGTTCGCCCTCTTGATGCTTTGTTCCACAGAGAGCCAATTCAAACTCTGTAACATGCTTCTTACTGGGGTATATCTATTACATTAGAGAATAATTCGCATAATCTTATTTTGCTGAATCTGCAGCCTATATATATTTTCCTGAGTACACGATATTAATAAGGAACAACAGTAATTAAAGTGAGGCAAAATAATTGTGTTATACACAAGCATTTTGGCCCATTGGGACAAACAATCTGAAACGCGACAGAAGAAGCCAATCTTTTTCCCCAATTTTTTACAAAGATAATCCACCTGATTAGCAAAAGTAAGCTGGGGATCCAAAAAGACTCCTAAATATTTTATTTCCGACACAAAGTTAATTTTAGATTCATTCATGTTAAGGGCTAGTTCTGATTCAGCATACTTCTTACAATTTGCTTTTGAACCTATTACCATACAGGGAAAGGGGAAAAAAAGTCAAAAAGTCTTTCTATATTTCAACTCCACTTCGAGAATGGACTATTTCTTTAAATTATTACCATACATTTTGTCTTGGATGTGTTCAGTTTTAATTTATTTTGACAAAGCCAGTCATACAATATTTCAAGTTCCCTGTTCAAAATATCAGTTATTTCCCTAATGTTATTTCCTGATACACAAATAAGGGTATCATCCGCAAATAAATTGACAAAGGATTTTTTTAGAGCTATATGAATATCATTAACATAAATAACAAACAATAAAGGACCTAGCACACTTCCTTGCGGAACGCCCCATTTATTTTTCTTTTTGGTTGATAGTTTATCGTCCACTCTAGTCATTTGATACCTGTCACTTAAATAATCTTTAATCCAATCCAATGCACTGCCATTTACACCATATCGTCGTAACTTTTTTATAAGAATTTCACGATCGATTGTTTCAAACGCACGCTGCAAGTCTACAAATACACTAAGCACTACTTTTCCTTCATTTAGCTCTTTTCGCCATGTTGCACATACATATTGCAGTGCTGACTCACAAGAATGGTTACTCCTAAATCCAGACTGTCCCACAAACAATAACTGATAACTCTCAAAATAGGTCCTTAGTTGTCGACAGACGACTGTTTCAATGATCTTATCTACAATAGGCAGTAAGTTAATTGGCCTGAATTCAGATGGAGTTTTAGGTCTAGAAACTTTAGGTACAGGAATTATAACACTATTTTTTATTTCATCTGGTACTTTCCCAGTTTGTAAGGAGGTATTAACTAAATAAAGAAGAGGATATCCTATTACACAGAAAAGGTCCTTTACCAATTTGATGTTTAATGATTCATCACTAGTACTTTTATTTTTAAATCCAAAAACAATTTTTTTTAGTTCCGAAAAGTTCACAGGTTTGAAATCGGCAAAGTTATGTTCATCAATTCCATCTATATTACACTTCCAATGTTTATTTTCTATGGTATTTGAAATTTCATCTATACTGTCCGCATAGAAACTATTAAAATTCTACTCTATTGACCCATTATAAGTTCCACAGTCGATATCCGTGAGAGCTATTTGTTGATTATTATTTCCTACCAGGTCTTTTAGTGTTCTTCACATCTTCTTTTCATCTCCTTTGCACCTGTCTATGTTGTGATCATAATACTTTGTTTTTTCAGTACGTAATAAAGAAGTAACTCCGTTACGTTTAGTTTGATAGTCTTTCCAATCTTCCTCCTTTTTAGTCAGTATAAACTTGGTGTATGCTCTGTCCCTATTACATTGTGCCTGCTTAACTGATCTTGTAATCCATGGATATTTTGTTGTTATATTGTGCTTTTGTCTTGGTGCTATTTTATCCACTGCCGTTTGAATCATATGAATAAATTCCAAGTAAACTATGTTTACATCTGTAGAGGTGTAATTCCAATCTGCTCCTATTAGTTCTTCAATCAAGCTGGAAATTGCTTCATTGCTTAAATTTCTCTTGAATATAAACCTTGTTTCACTGGTATTAGCCTCAAATTCCAAGCCAACACCAATAATTTCATGGTCGCTTAACGATGGAAAATCTCTTGGAACCTCTTTGGCATTAAAGTCATTAGTAATAATGTGATCAATCAGTGTGGACGATAAATTAGTAGTTCTTGTTTCTTTTGTGACGATTTGTGCAAATCCGGCTGCTTGTATGATTCGACTTAATCTTTTGGCGTCATTGTCTTTATTTATTAAGTCTATGTTCAGATCTCCCAAAAGAACGGTTTTTTGCTGCTGAATAACTTGATCACTAAGCTTTTCTTCCAAGTAATTTAAAAATTCTCTACAGTTTGCATTTGGGGACCTATAAATAGCTCCTACCAGAAGCGGCTGTTTTTCAACATGCACCTTTATAACCACTATCCAAAAATTGTAATCAACTGCCTCATTAAAGATCACTGTAAAGTTCAAGGAACTTTTTATGTATATAATGGTCCCTCCCGTGTGTCTGCTGCTCGAGTAGCAGATCACTGTCTGATAACCTGGTATATCTACTTCTTTGTCATCTATTTCATGTGTGATATGTGTTTCACTTACACAGACAATGGATGGGTTCCTATCCTGGTTGGTCCAACGAATCGCGCGATCCCGCGATTATCTGTTTAACGCTGACGGCGACTTCAGCGAGAAGGAAGCAAACATAAGTAGCGTCCAAGACTCGAGGCGAGAAGCTGCTCCGCGTAGCCGGGTAGCGGAATCCACGTGTCTTTCTGACACAAGGTGTCACACTCTAATTCGATCACAGTAAAGTGATATTCTTCTAAAAGGATTTCTTTCGGCCAAAAAGGGTAATTACGTTGTGTGTGTTTGGGTATGCAACGAGCTTGCATATCATAATTCTTTCCTTCTCTTCCCTTTCCGTACGAGAATTGCAGTTTCCCGACGGCAGTGATTAGGTATTCTGGCATCCTAGTAAAAAAAAGATGTTGTAGTTTAGTTCTCAGAGTTACTAATACAAAAGTGTATTGATTCTACATTCCAATATAAACAAGTGATTATTTCTCGGATTATTTACTCCAGCATCAAATTAAAATAGATGTTTTCGTTCAGTTCTAAAGTATAAATAAAACAAAGACGTGTTGATTCGATTGTCTACTCTAAATGCAACTAAATCCCAAGGGTAGTTAAATTGGTTTCAGTTGCAAGGTGTCTTACGTGTCAATCTGAACATAATAAATTGTTACTGTGCAAATAATTCAAGGTTAAATTGATGTAAACATCAAAAAGTTACCAAATCGTTTTTTTAAATCAGGCAATATTTCATGAACCATGCGTTACTGTCGGAGATACAGGAATATGTGAAGGCCGGCCAGAACATCTCGCCCCATCAATTGTACTTGCGCCCCTAGCAGTCATTTTTGAAATATATTAGCGTCAGTTTCTAGCTTCCATAATTATCGTACACCCTGTATATTATGGTTTCAATTATTAATGGGATCCGTACTAATCTAATAGGCCTCCCGAGAGGCTGCCTTATTTTGATAGAACTTACTTTATTTATTTTGACGTAACAAATATTACCTTGACGTCCAGTTTAACTATACCGGCCAGAATACAGGAATTGTTTTTCTATCTACTATTCATAATTTTATAAATGTTTTTGCTACTAAGTAAGGAAGTACTATTATCGAGAAGAACAAACCATATTTTTAAAAACTGTTGCGGTATTTTAGCTATTAACTAAAAGCTACCACAAAAGAAATGCAAAGAATCTATCCAGGTTTTAAAAAGGTAAAGTTTCCATCTAGAAAATATTGAACGGAATGAAAATTATCTACGGTAGGATGTAGTAGAAAAGGAATTTTTAGAAGCATTACCATTTATCCTATCTACTCTATTCAATGTTATCCCGTCCAAAGAGGTGCAACGATCAATACTTGCAATTGTGCCTTGCTCATGCACTATGCACCGAATTTAGCCCCACCTATATAATACGCTCGCCGCTAAAATCTATTGTGTTAAGATTGGATATTCTGCTAAGGTGTAAAGTATTATGTAAGTATTTAAATTTTATATTGTCGGAATTGAACGACAAATAAAGATCAAAGTTGTTAAAAAAATTATTTCGATGTGCTTAAGTTATCTTCGTTTAGGAAACATTTTTATTTTTACCGCTAGGTACTCTTTATAAAAGCTTGACATAAAATATACAGGATGCCCAGAAAACAGAAAAGTTCGTAATTCACCGAAGTCTAAACTTATAGCGTTTTTACCAGCTGCTACGAGATTGTTTGAAATAAAATATGTGGCTTCATAGATCCACGAGAGATTACTTTTCAACGATTTCGAGCACTGATTGCGTTTAAATAAAGGAACCTTAAATTGAACATGCATTAATGACAGTGGCAGGTCGCCATTACGCAGGCGTTGCTGCGTCAATTCTTCGAGATCAAGTAAGACCATTCGCTGAAAGATTTCAGACTGTGTAGAATTTGTAAATTGAACGTAAAATTCCGAACTGGAGCGGTAAATATTTTTTTAAGTCTTACTAATTTGTAAAGAGAACAATCAGCCCCGGCGGTGAGCTAAAAGGTGGTAGTGATAAAATTGTATTGTTTATCCACACGTATCTCTAAATAATATAGCAAATATCTGTTATTTTATTAGTCTACTAATAGGATAAGTTCCTCAACGCAAAATGAGTTTGCCTTGTAGGAGGATAAGGGAAAGCGCTGAGCATCAACAATCAACGAATATAAAAAATCGTCATCTAGGACAAAAAAAAAGAAATTACAATATGGCGAAAATGACACCCAAGCTCTCTTAACTCCCAACAATCAGTTCAGAACACAAGTTTTGTACAAAATATTTATTAGATGAAGTAATCAGCGATCTTCTTCCTATTCTAATATGAAAACATGTTCATCATTTCTTGCCCAACCTAACATTTATGAAGGGTCGAAAATAGTAACAGTAAACAGGCTTAGCCCGCATTGGCCATTTTTTAGCACCTAGCTATACCGTAGTCGCAAATAAGAAAAGGCAAACCAAATATTGGTTGGTTATATCTCAAGTTTGGCATGACCACGTGAATCCCAGCCAATCGAAATAAGTTTCTCTTGTCCGCAAGTATACTAGTATTAGAATTGTACCGTCGTCGGCTCTCAACGTCACTGTCAAAAGTTTCATATTTACGAGTACGTTCTGCTAATTTTGTTATGTTTTCCAATGAAATTAATTAAATAATAAAAGTAACCGCGGCAGCCAGCGCGACCCGACTTGCTATAGAAGATAGTGATGTCACACAGCAGTTTCCGCGAATCGATTTCGTAAATTATTTTAAACGCTTTAGAGGAGTCAGAAAATTAAAATTTTTTGCAAGCGGCAGAATAAAAATATTGTACAAGTAAATATTTTTTATACATAATATAATAAACTTTGCCGCTAGGATTACAGTGAACTTAAGAGGCGACGTTGTCTTACCATGTCACAACTGGGGGTTGTTTCCCTAACGGGGCGTGAGTAAAAATGCTTTGGCTAAAAAACAATACAGGTTTTTATTAATACTTCGTTATAAAATTTACCAGGAAGCTCGGAGAAAACCCAGCATGTCTCCGGGGAGTGCGGACCAGTCCGGCACTGTCGATGGGGGCTCTCACGGGGTGTGCCTGAGGGGCTTTACGTGGCTCTGCCTCCAGAGGACGGGAGTCGGAGAGGCCTGGAGCTTAGGGGACTCTTGGGGAGTACTTATAGATCGATCAGGAGAGGGGCCTCGAGTCTATGTGACACTTTGGGCACTCCTGTCGCAGGGTAGTTGACCAGTCGTTGAGACGAAGGTACCGTGTCCATCCAATGTTCGGGTATTTATACACCGAAAGTGCTGAGTCTTGTTTAATTGAACTTGACATTGTATGGCGGCAAAAATATTTGGAAAAAATACAGGAGTTTCGGAAAAAAGGAAAAAATGTGTATTACACCGACAAAACATGGTTGAATAAAGGGAACACAGTTGAGAAGGAATGGCAAGATTTAAATATTAAAAGTTTAAGGCAGGCATTTATGGATGGATTTTCGCAAGGACTAAGAAATCCTAATGGAAAAGGTCGTCGTCTTATACGATCAGGTTTTAAGGGTTAATGAAATAAATTAAATTTATAAAAACTTATATGAGGTTCCGACGAAATTTCATAATTTATTATTTTTTGAAATGCACACGCCACTGGAATTCATTCGACTGACGTCGCACAACACGAAGCTCTCTATATGCTAGTGATGCTAGACAGAAATTATAGACTTCGAGTGTAGGTAAGGTTTTTGATCGCTGGAACAAACCGTATACCACGTAAACAGAGTAAAGACACGTAGAATCACTCAATGTCGGGCCTTTGATATTTTCAGACCTAAAGCGATTTGCCGAAGCACTGGTTGGTCGCGCTAGTGCCTCAAGATCCTACGTCTGCATAAGCCGTAATGATATCGTGGAAGGAAGCGCGTTAGCTATCGGGGTTATACCCAAAGTACATTATTTCAATCGTAAAATAATAATAAACAGAAAATGTGCTACCGGATTACACTAAAAAATATAGAAAGTACAAGTATGTTATTATTACATTGCAGCCATTTTTTTATTATCTTTAATAATTTTTATCTATGAGGTTTAACATCTAATAAGGCCATATTTTATATGTCGTTATCTGCAATAAAGCTCAGATGCGTATTGAGAATATAGTTTTAATTGCAGATAAACTGATAACAAAATCGTAAATTCAAATCTCAAGTAATTATGATATTGATACAATAAAAAGTCAATATATACTACAAATACTTTTAAATATTTTATTAAAAATCTTGAAAGCTTATGCTGACTATTGTGTATTTAACAGCTCTTTATTCTCAAATTTAAATATTTCATAAAACGCAGGGTGAATTATTTTTATTGAAACATGTAAGTATCAAGTAATGTGATCATAAACAGTGTTATTTATGGGATTAGCTTCGAATTATTAAATTAACCTGCTCTCTACTTGAATTGTTTTTCCAATAAATCCTAATTCGTGTATTATTAATTAGGCTAGTTATGGCAAGAAATAATTATTATAGATCCATATGGTGAAGAAAACTATTTCGATTTTTTAATAAAATAGATTAGCTGATCCTCTTCCTACTATGTACCAATTACAAAATTTAACACTTTGTAAAACGCACTGAAAACGATGACCAGCTTCGACCTGAGACGGTCTGCATCTTTGGCCCACCAAAAGCCTACTGCTGGTAGAGCGGGTGCGGGGTGCGAGCCGAACGACTGCGGGTCAGATAAAACCTTCAACGAGAGCGATTCTTCTGGTCCCTCCCCCCGACATCCCCCCTCGTAACAGACTAGACTGGACCCAACTGAACAGACAAATCCAACATCACCTCTCCCCCATCACGTCCAAGCATGAACTGGATGAGGCCGTATCCAGACTGGAAAACGACCTCACCCAGGCCATCCAAGCCAGCACCTCCCAAATCCCCCCTCACCGACCCACCCCCCACACACCACCCTACCCGACGACATCAAACAACTCTATCGTGACAAACGCAGAGCCCGCAGACTATCCCAATACACACGCTACCCCCCCAGACATAAATGCATACGTCGTACGCAGACAACTCAAAACCGCCCTTTTCAACTTCAGACAAACACAATGAACAGATAGACTAAGCGAACTAAACCCCCAAGACAATAGCATCTGGCGAATACAAAAAACCCTCCGCCTCTCAACACCCCGCAAACTTCCCCCCATTCACTCTGCCCACGGCCTCAAGTATGTAGAAGCAGACAAGGCGGAAGCCTTTGCTGACACATACGAAAGGCACATCAGATTAAACGACAACCATGATATCGATCCAGATCATAAAGATCTGGTGGAGCGCACCGCCAGAATAGTCAGACGCTCCGACGAAATTGAGGAAATCCTCAGACCAGTTTCCCCCCGTGAAGTCGCAGAAATCAATCTCTCGCGCAAAACCAAAAAAGCCCCTGGCCCCGACAACATATCAAACAAAATCCTCAAATTCCTCCCACGTAAAGGCATGGCCACCCTGTCCAACATTGCCAACGCCACCCTCAGGCTAGCCTACTTTCCTAAAAAATGGAAAGAAGCCACTGTCATCATGATCCCCAAACCCGGGAAGGACCACACCTTCCCCCAAAACTATCGCCCCATATCTCTCCTCAACTCAATGGCCAAAATCATTGGAGTTATAATTCTCATCCGCCTCAAAGTCCACCGAACTGGAAGTCCTCCCGGACGAACAGTTCGGCTTTCGGGAAAACCTCAGTTGCGATTTCCAAGCCCTTCGAATCACTGAGTTTATAACTCAGGGCTTCAACTGGAATCAGTTTGTCGGGATGATCTCATTCGACATCGAAAAGGCCTTCGACACCGTATGGCACGATGGACTGATTCACAAGATGATAGCCCTGGGTTACCCCTCAAACATGGTCCGCCTTATCCAATTCTACCTCGCCCGCCGTAAAATCAGAGTCCGCATCGGACAGTTACTATCCACCCCCCGCACCCTTGAAGCGGGAGTTCCACAAGGAGCAGTCCTATCCCCCCATCTGTTTAATAATTTCACTCACGACATCCCCAACATCCCCCCCGATAGCACCCTGGCCCTTTACGCTGATGATACCGCCTTCATCGTAAGGTCACTGAGTCCCTGACTAGTCACCAGAAAGCTGCAAACAGCAGCTAACGAATTTTCCAATTACTGCGTGAATTGGAAACTTCGCCTCAATCCCGACAAAACCCAAACCATCCAGTTTGGCCGCAGAAGGCAACCACCCTTCGACGCGGTCAACCTGGATGGTCGCGATGTTCCCTGGTCAGACTCAGTAAAATATCTCGGTATCACCCTAGACAAAACCCTCCGCTGGCAGCCCCATATCCAAGGCAACCTCAATAAAGCCAGAATGACATACTCTCTTCTATACTCCCTCCTCCTCAACCGCCACAGCACCCTAAGCTATAAAAACAAAATCCACCTCATCAAAGCCATCATCAGACCCGCCCTCACATACGGTTCAACGGCGTGGGGTCACGCAGCCCCCACCCATATTAACCGCCTCCAATCCCTTAAAAATCGTTACATTCGCACCGCCATGGACATCCCATGGTTCATCCGTAACGTAGACCTACACAGCGACATCAAACACACACCCCTTTCCCAGTTTCTCCACGAGAGAAACACGAATATTCTTCGGCCCCCGAACACCCAAACCCACTTATCAGACAAGCTTCCAATTATGACATCGATGCCCCGTATCGTCATAAACGTCCCCGCCACCAACTTCTTCAGGTGCGCCAAGCAGCCCCACCCACCCACCAAAGCCCTCCCCCGATACACCTCACAAAACCAATAATACACCCCTCTTAGATTCCAGAGTAAAAGTACCTTAAGTACTTTTTGGTGAGACCCTGCGGAATTGGACCGCAGGGGGGCGTGGAAGGAAGTCTGGAAGGAGTTATTGAGACTCTGAGCAAATAAGCTCAGGGCCACAAGGACTTCCACCAGATGGGCTCACCTCTCCGCGTGTGTGTGTGTGTATTCTTCTGGTCTTAAGTTAGTTTACGGTGACTACGTACTACGTACTTGATTTAGTCGATCTCGACTTGGAACCGCATCTTCTATAAACAACAAAAATTGAAAAACGCGTGCCAATTTTAACGACAATTTTTTCGAAATAGCAATTCGGAATTTTTTGTTAATCGGAACAAGTCGAATGCTGAATGTCCTTATAACTGTCAATTTATAGAGTATTCAAAGCTGATAATGCAGTGCAGTGGCAGCTTTTTAATAAAAGCTGCAACACTCCCTAAAATAATTATGATTATATTTTTTAAATGAACATTCAATACAATAATATGTATTTTTAATACTTCTGTACGTACGAACTCGTCGACTATGTTAATCCGAAGACCTCGTTGTCGCTGTTGAAAAGCAACGTCATGCGCGTCACCGGATCGTTCGCCGTCGAAACTTCAACGTCATCCCTTATAAAACTGGATTTGAAAATTTGGCCTTGAGCTGGCCAATCAGAGTGCCATGATTTCTTAAGATTCGCATTTCTTCTTTTTTGACGTGGCGCACAGTGGTACCCTTGGAACTTTTTTAGGATAATAAAATAGTCTCCAACCCAGTAAATAAATTTTGCAAACACTTTACTTAAATTAGGGCGGCTATACCAATGTCTTTATAATTCTATTAATAAAATAACTCCGAAGGAAACAATTGTTGAAACAATTATTGTAGTCGTGAAACTTATTATTTATGTATGGCACTAACAGGCCAATGATAATATAGTCAACCTAATTTAAGTGAGCACCTTAAATCGTTTAAAACTGCTAAAGCTAAACTGCGGCATTTTCCACACACGGCACTTTAAGCAGATCGGCAATACAAGCCCCCGTATACTTCCGGCATGGGTCCTTATTCTTGAAACTGGGGAACACTGTTCTCAGGAGAAATGTGGGCGGAATTCCCACGCAACGCATGAAATGGTATTCTTGAATACGCTTCGGGTGCATTCATATTACCGACTAATAGTGCCCATCGCCAATAATTGAATTTCTATAATACAACATCTAATTTTAATAGGCATAAACATTTTTTATTTCTGGGTCAACCACTACTGGGAATCAATGTCAATACATTTTTGTGGGAATCATATGGAATCACTCAGGAATCCATGGAAATCGTGTAGCCTAAAAATATATTACGACAAACGAAAACTGTCACTGCGAGCCCGAAATCACCTGAACTCGAGTGGGAATCAGGTGGATGCGG
Source organism: Polydrusus tereticollis (assembly GCA_963920685.1). Classification (NCBI taxonomy): domain Eukaryota; kingdom Metazoa; phylum Arthropoda; class Insecta; order Coleoptera; family Curculionidae; genus Polydrusus; species Polydrusus tereticollis. Next base: position 72,944,661 of record OY987332.1, read on the forward strand.
TGGAAATATCTGGGAATGTGGGAATCACCTGGAAATAACCTAAGATCTTCGGTCATTTTCATTGTGCACTGTTTGCGTTAACCTCCAATACCTGTCCGCTATGAATTTTTTACTTGATATTGATTGATGTTAGCGAAGCAATCGATTTAATTTTGAATAAAAAAACAGCCGGAGCAAGTGAATTCGCACGCAAGGGAAAATTTCTAAACCTTACATTTTATATTATAAAATTCCTATTATTTTGAAAATGATAAATCCATATAGTTGCATGTTGTGTTATTATTATTTATGGTCATGGAAATGGATAATGTAAATAGGGAACTGTTTGGGTCCTATTATTATAAATCAAAGACCTCAAACCAAGACTCGGAAGACAAACTGCACAAACATATTATAATGAACGCCATTAGCGAATATTTGACATTTCGCAGAGTTTCTCTATAAGCTCCCAAATCAAATCTGGAGCGAAACGCTCCAAAACCGGATTTAAAGAACGCCACAATTTACTATCATCGCTCCAATAAGAATATTGGAACGGAAAAAAGCAGAAAGTGAAAAAAAGATGTAATAGCAATTCTGAACTGGAACTTACTCATTGTGGCAGGTTTATTTTTTTAGCAAAGTTTGTTTTTCAGTGTTTATAACAATTGAATAAGTAAAATAAGGTGCTTTTTACAATATTTAGTCGAATATGCTATTAAAACGGCAAATAAAGAACTTAAATTGCGATTGACGATCGGTTCGTCTTCCGGGCTAGTCACTTTCATGCGCCCGAATAGGTATGGTTTTTTGTTTTCATATTTAAAGATTTTTATAACAGTGTGTTGGGAGATCTCTATTTTTGGGGCAATCTCTACACATTTTTTCAATGCCAATCGGCCCGTCTCCCCACGGCCTAGTCGCCCTAAACGGAAAATGACCTAAGCTACTATAAATCATTACACAACCAGTTGGGAATCAGCTGACAATCTCGAGGAATCAGTTGGCAATCCCTGGAAATCTTTAGAATTTCATAAACATTTGGAAATCCTTAGAAATCATTGGAAATCATGGACAGAGTGGCAATCAATGTATATTTTTGTATGGTCGCTTAAGAAAAAAACTTTCATCATAGGTCAGTAAAATTTTACTTACAAATTACGATATCAAAAAATTACACTAGAATAATGTCATATTAGGTATTATCTTGCCATTCCCGCGTAAAAAACCTACCACAACCGGCTTGTCCGTCAATGAACAAGTTGCGAGTGTTGCGACGTTGCGATGGCAACACCGCGCAACCGTCCCGTAAAAAATTAAAAATAATGATAAACGTAGGTCTATATTTTTAATTGGATAGCGATTGTTTATTTCCAATTTTCACCGTGATTCGGTGGTTCTACGATTTTTCTGTAAGTGACGTAACATTCTTTAGAGTGACAGCACAAAAAGCGCCATTTCTTCAAAAACACCGAAAGGCGTGTTGACAGATTGCAACAACAAACGAATACCGGCAGATTCTATAAAAGTTACAAGTTTCGTGGTCTCGAAATGGCAATTCAAACAAACTGTGTACTTACCAGTGACACTATATTATGTTCACTAAGAAATATATAAAGCACAACACCAAAAAATTGAAAATAGTTTGTAAAATTTAAAATGGCGGCCTACAATAATGGCAAACGAAACGGCAGCGCGACAGATTTGAGGTCTTGTAGACGACGCGCAGGGACCTAGTCTCGAAGCAAGGTGCTACTTAAGCCCGATTCACATAGAAGAACAGACAAAGGTAAATTTTGATTTTAATAATTTTTTTAAATTATGGTAGGTAGGTACTTAGTGTTTTATAACATTTCTTAAGGTATATATTAGGCAGGAAGTTGATTTAGGAACTTTTACGTAATTTAAGAATAATTTTAAATTATAGATACCTACCTAATAAAGTTATAAATTAAATGACAATAGGCATAAATATGTATTTAGATACCTGGTACAAGTCGGAAAAGTGTTAGATGTACAAAAGTAAGCGGCTTAAAGTGATTATTTTATTTCTGTTGCACTCGCTATTTTAGTTTGTATCCTTGTATCCTATTGTAGAAGTGCTTGCAGATATTACCCAAGTGCTTGTATTAAATAATAATATAGGTACCTAGGTACCTATATTCAAAAAATCAGATTCCGTCACCTTTAAGCTTTGAGTGTGTTCAAGTTCAGGGTCATAAAATCATATCTGGAATCCAGACTTACCACTCACTTAACAAGTTGGGCGAAAGCGAAAACACTTAATACACATTAACAAACACAACAAACATTATTTATATAACTAAAAATATTAACACTAACAACTAAATAGGTACTGTTTAACATTTAACTTGTAAAACGAACGAAAATATGTACTTAAAACACGGCGAACTTGAAAATTTTCAATCCGAAAATGTTGCAGAGTTTTTGCGCCAAAAACTAAACAAATAGATACTACGTTCGGCGGATGAGCTTTGATGTCGGAAAAATTTTCAAAAAACCAAAAAGCGTTTTAACAAATTTTGGTTTTATAATTTCAAAAGGTGTTGTACCGGCTCCCGCGGCGTGTGTAGTAATGCAATTATTGCAGCGGCCGTTGTTTTGCAGCCCGTCTGGGCAAAGCAAACTTGCATTCAGACATGCCAACTATCGAACGCGCATGATCACCAAGAGGGTCGCGAAATTTACCGGCCTCTTATACCTCACGGAGGCCGGAATTTTTTGCAAACTGCTCAAGGTGATACATTATAAATACTTTTTATATGGAATATTAGACGCTAGAAATGCCTTGAGAGACATCTAATTGACAAATCAGACTTGTATGTTAGATGGGCGATTGCCATAACAAATTATTTTAGCACATATTGGTTGCAAATATATTTTATGAATGTGCCAAAATATAAACACCAAACAACACCCAAGACATTGCATCAGAACTAACATCGATTTAAATTACTCTTACTTAATCGTACATTCGAAGTTGATAGTTGATGCATATTAAGATTAGTTAGGTAAGGGTAAGTATTAAAAGGTCATTTAAAGAATACAGTACCTACTACGGCCGGTGTTTACGAAGAGGCATGCTAGCCGCCATTAACATTGCAGACATTCTTCAATATTTATAGCGTACGCGAAATTCGTGCGCCTTGCAAAATGCACTTGCGGGAATGCCAAGTCGTTTGGGAACCTCTGGGTTAAAAAATTTCTAGGACGGTTTATTTTATTTGCGTTGTCGTTTTGCATTGCAATCGGTGTTCACATATATCATGGTTTTGAAAATTTTGTCAACTGTCATCCATTGTATTTAATTTTGAAACTGTTTCTTTATAGTATAAATATCTTGACATTTCGTTCTCCTTTCTTTCTCCTTTTTCTAGATTTGTTTTGGTAGCTAGAATATCAATCGACCCCATGATCATCTTCTCTCAGTTCGTTGAATAAGAAATAATTGCTCATCTTCATCTCAGGCACTTTCTTGAAATAAATTAAATTTAAATTTATACTTGCTTTCATTTTGTGGCCCTTTGCAAGGCGACAGAATCATCATGTTAAACGAATCTTGAGGAGTCTTGACACCAAGAAAGCTTATGGTGCTGACTAACTTCCAGTCATCGTAATTAAGACATACGCTGATGAATTAACACCGGTATTTTGTAGGCTTTTTACCAAACAGGAATATTTCCTTCTTTCAGACACATTTAACATCAATGCGGGAGTCCCCTCAAGGTTCTATATTGTCGCCCACCCTCTTTTTACTATACTAAGGATCTTTTGGAAAAAATAAAAAATCCTATATGTATAATGCTCGACTGATGACGGCACACTTATTTCATCTTTTACTTTGGATGCTCGAACATCGACTGTCAATGCACATCTCTATAGGACGCAAGAGGTCTCACATCTCAACAAAGACCTTCAAGAAATTCTGTCTTGGGGTGACAGTAACCAGGTAGAATTTAACGCTAAAAAAAAACCCAGGCGGCAGTTTCTTCTAAAAAAGTTAATGTTGAAGAACCGGATATAGTCATGGCAGTACACTCGATTCCCTTGGCTTCATCAATTCATTTATTGGGCGTCAATTTGGATAGCCATATGTCTTGGCATAGTCACGTTGCGGCCATTGTTAAGGCAGCCTTGCAGTAGCTTGGAATACTTTCCGAGCTAAGAACCTCTATACACCCCAACAACTTTTGATGCTCTGTAAAGCCCAAATTCGACCATCGCTGGAGTACTGTTCGCAAATTTGGGGCTCTGCTTCTAAACATACCCTGAGATTGCTGGATTCCATTCAAAGAACAGCCATTCGCTTGATCCGTGACCATGATTTGACAAACAACCTGGAAAGCCTTGAACATCGAAGGTAGGTTGGCGACTTGAGTCTATTTTACAAATATTTTCATGGCAAATGCTCAACTGAGGTTGCTCGGTTGATTCCACCCAGCGAGCGGTGCATGGTAGAAATACACTACGAGCCACTGCAACCCACATAGTTCAGCTTAGTGTCTCTCGAATGACACTGTTAATAAATCTTTTATTTGGAGAACGTCATCACTCTGGAACAATCCAGTGATTTAATTTCAGGGGCATGTATAAAAAGTATTATATTTCAAACATGTTGGGGCAACGAAAGGATTTCAACTAGGTTAATCAAATTTTTACGGTTACATGTACACACCAAAAGTCACTTTTGTGTGGTATAATTAGATTAGATATCAGTACCCCCGCTGCGAACCATAATTAGTGGCGCGGTATTAAAAAAATGGCGTATATTTTTCAAAAACTATTAAAATGAACCTCTTGGGGCACTACAAATAATTCTCGTAGATATACGAAATGTTAGGGGAATATATATTATATATACATATTAGAAAGCAACTTTTCTGCACTATTGCACTTCGAAAAAAATATATCCAATTTTTCGTTCCATCCTATACTGTCCATTCCCCACACCTAGTTATTGACATGTGCTTCTGCTAGATTCCCTACCACAAAAATGAATTTCATTAAATAAAAATTTCTTCAAAAATACATAATACAATACTTAAGCGTTCCTTTAGAACAAACACTTTTATTTTGTTTTAAATTATGTAAATGTTAAAATACTGTTATTAAATTATTATTTTGGATTATAGCAAAAACAGCCAAAGTCTGCCATCAGTTCACCTTTAAACTTCTTCTCATATATTATGCTATTCAAATTTGAATCTATTACACCATCGCTCATCCTGTGAGGGCATAGAATAAAATGTTATCCCCACGTCCGAGATAAAGAAAGAATTGCTAACCAAACATTGCAAAAAAGACAGGACGCGAATAATTATCCACCGCAGGACGACCCTTATCCCGTTCTGTTCCCACGGGTAGAGCTCCTGGTCCACTTAAATAATTGCTGTCTCTTTCAATGAAAAGGTGTTGATTTAAATTTCGCGACGCCAGAAAAATGCTTCGCCTCGTATTGCAAATGTTCATATGGTCGCCCAGCCGGTGTTCACTTCTCCCCTCGTGGTATACGTCCTTGTCCTTTACTCAGTAACGGATTAGGCAAGCAGGTTACAGCATTATCTGGCCCTTACCCATGCATTATGTATCTTATCTCATCTCTGCACAAATAGACAGGGTCTTTTTTTAATGTGGTATAATGTGCTATATATTTGAACGTAAACTACTTTTTCTACCAGCGTGCGGAAGTAACTAATTTCGACAGTGCTGAGAGTTTTTTAATACTGACAGCAGTGCTGAAAGTTGTTTCAAATCTGGCACGGAAAACACAACAATCCTATTATATCACAATTTTCCTCCCGCTCGAAGAAACAACATTGTAACTAACACTACTCGACTGCTGAGTGCTGACCACGCACATTTAGGCAAATAGCTAATTTTTTTTTTATTTTCAGTGTGAACAATACAACAAGATCCGTTTGAAACTTTTTAAAACTGCCCTTGGAATCTACAGATTACGTAATAAAATATATTTCAGCCTATGAGAAAATAATGTTAGACGATAACGAAACAGTTTTATAAGTATCTAAAATGTAAGATTATTACAATTTTGCTGCTAATAAAATTTTGTATTTCGAATAAAAAAAAATGTTTCTATTATTGTAGTGTAGTAATAGTGAATGTATCTATTAGGTAATATTGCAGGTTATTAGTAGCAATTAAGCGGGAGAGACCAGGCATTAAACAGGCTATGGTAGCCCTATAATATTGAATGATATTCAAGTATAATCTATAAATCTGTATTCTATGAGTAGATATGTTTTGGTCTGGTTTTACAATCTTTGCGGTAGCACAGGGCGTCGCTCTCCCATCTAGTAAGTATATAAATAATGATTTAAAGATCTCATAACGAAGTTTTTTTCAGTGTATAAATATAAATTACAGGAATTTTTTTAAACAACAAAATGAAGCTTTACAAGAGATTTTTGTGCCTATAGATCATTTAACGGGTCCTTTAAATACTTCATAAAAAGTAGTAAAAGAAAAAGAGAAATGTAGCGCCTACATTTCGTTAGAATCGTCGTTAGCCTTGCCGTTTGTCTTTATAAAAAAAAATGTTAAGCATGTTTTTAGTTTCAACTATTTTATGTTATATCTTATATTATCAAACATATTATGGCGCTAAAAATATTAAAATCCATGCAAGAAGCATTCAAGTAATGGGCAATAGTTAAGTCTCCAGCAATCCAAGAATTAATTTGTACAAAGTAAAACAAATGCAAGAATAATAACCTGGCTGACATTCTAAGCTTTAACTTAGATCTAACTTTTCTGTTAAAATGCATGAGATTGGATAACTATTTCAATTGTAATTTGTGTTTTTTAGTATTCACCGAACGTCTCCACGCTGAATAACAAGTTCTGACAAGTAAGTTTAGTTTATAAAATGGGAAACTGAAATGTATTCATTATCGGATAGAGCCATCATCAAGGCTCGTAAAAAGACTGAAAACGCTTGACCGATGTTTAAAATAAAACACACAGACTGACTTTAAAATTGTTGTATTAAATGCGGTGAATTTGGTAACATTTATAACCAACATCAAATTAACGTCACCACGACAAGTTTATTATTATTCTACATGCACTTCGGGAGAGAAAGGAGTTGGGGTAGCGAAAATCTTTAATCCATCCCTGAACCCCTATCGGCTGTTTCCTTTCAGGGTATATTTCCATCTCGTTCCATCTTATTTATAGGTTTACCCGAGTGGAGACCGGCCGGTTCTGCGACGGGAATGGCTGTGTCGTCGCTAAACAGGTTATTCGAGATTTGTTCGACATAAAAACTTAATTTTGAAACGGGGCGGAGGCGGTTAAAAAGCTCAGGAACTGGTTTCTTATTCGAACCATTATGAATCCTCGTCAAAAATCCACGAAAGGAGGTCTAAAAGGATCTCGCTTGGGAAGTGAGGACTTGAGGTCTTTTAAAAAATAATTATTTTATTATTAATAACAGCTTATAGCATTATTAAAAATACCACAAGCATAATTACCTAATTCAATACTGGCCCGCACAAGATCCACTTAACTTGCTTAGTCGTGGAACAATTTAGCATAATAGGTAGGTATGCATCAAACCCAATTCTTGAACAGTAGCCCTAAGTCGAGAGAAGTGTTTCGTCTGCGGGTCCCTTAAGGTTATCATATACAATAGGGCTACCATAAATGTCTAACCTCGCCATCAACCGGGATATTTCGAAATTTTGGAAATTATTTCTAATAAAAAATATAATATAATTTTATTTATAAATTTTGCATCGAGCCGAATCAATGGGCGCGTTTAGCGAGCTCAGCTGCTAAAGCAGTTATCAAAAATGCGCTGAGTTTGATTAGATACTGGCAGCAGTTAGCAATTCGCTAAACCGATTGGTTTCCGTTTTGACGCTATGTAAAGGGGTTGTTATAATTCTAAAACATAATTCATTTCTGATTAGATTAAGTCACATTTAGACACAACTAACCACCTATTTTTAATAGTTTTATGTTTAAATTTACTTAAAAAAATAACCATCGATTCGATAAAATTCAAAACTTTAAAGTTAAAATTTTGTCAAGCCAATAACCACGAAATTACTTCTTTACTTGAATATCTTCAGTATCTCATCAGTTGAAAGTAATCGTCTAGGGTTAACGATTCTGATTAGATCATCAGTTTAGCTGCTGGAAGCTGCTAACGTTTGCTAAACCGCCCAATATGTAATTTCTGATATCCTTTCTTGTAACTGATTTCAATTAATAAATAAATATTAAAAATACGGAAAGTGCAGTAGAAGAAGTGTAGAGCTCGCGCCCTGAGAATTCCGTTTAGTTTTAGAATTTACAGACACATGCATTTACTTAAAAAAGAGAAATAAGTTAATGAAATAGCAGTTAAATAAGCTTACGCATATCAAAACCAAAATTTACTAAAAAAGACGGACAAGTGCAAGTAGAAGTCGGAGGTTTGAGGGTTCTGTACCGTTATATCATATGCTTGAGCCTGATCATAAAAACAGTTTTTATCCACATAATAATTGCATAGGTATAAAATTAAAAATTAACGACTTTCGGATGTTTTCTCTTTACTCGTGCTATGAGACCTTCCTTCATGTCAAATTTCAAGATTCTAAGTAAGCGGGAACCTTAGAGCACACAAAATATATACTGAGTCTCTCAAAAGTCCCGCATAAAATTAATATCAATTAAAGGAAAACGATCTAGGAAAAATGCTCGGACCCGTAAATTATTATTTTTAATTGTGCATTTTTTGACATAAAAAAATATTATACAGGGTGTCTCATAGAACAGTTGTCACGTCTTTGACAATTTTTTTAAAATGAAATGCCTAATTTTTTATTAGGTTTTCAAATTCTACGAAAACTTCTAAATATTTTTTATGTAGGACTTGCTATCCCGATTTTCAGCTGTTTCCAAGATATTGACATTTAATTTGAAAATTGAAACAAAAAGGTTACCCATAAAAATTTGGTATGTATTACTAAAATGAAAATTCTAAAAGCGCAACAAATGCTGGAATTGTCCACCGCCTTCTACCTGACACGCCCCTAGGCGATGGTAAAATCCGTTTACTGCATTCCTTATAAAATCAGGAGGTATTCTATTTGTTTCTGTCCTTATTCTTTCTTTGAGATCTTCAATGTTGTTATAGGTCTGTTTCGGTACACTATTTCCTTTAAATAACCCCAAAGAAAATAGTCCAGCTGTGTTAAATCCGGCGACCTAGGTGGCCACTCAATAGTACCCTTACGACCAATCCAACGGTTTGTAAAGGTTTCATCTAGGTACCTTCGGACCTCCACGCCAAAGTGTGGAGGGGCACCATCTTGTTGAAACCATACCATCTCATTTGGAATATCTGGATCCATCTGGTTAAGAAAAAGACCTGCTAATGCCGGAATTAAATCAAATGTTAAAAAATCCAAATAACGTTCAGCGGTAAGGTTCTCTTGAAAAAAATAAGGTCCCAAAATTCTATTATTTATTATGCCTGCCCAGACATTAACCCCAGCATATTGAGTGTGCGTCTCAAGTAACCATCGCGGATTGTCATGAGACCAGAATCGATAATTTTGTCTATTAACTTGCCCGTTCAGGCAATATGTAGCTTCATCAGAAAATAAAATATTACTTGAAAAGACATTATTAGTATCAATCCTTATCATCATTTTTTCGCAAAATTCAAGCCGTCTATCATAGTCATCTTCTAGTAGGTAGTTCCTGTACAAGAAGAGGTTTATAAGGATGTAATTTTTCGCTCTTAAAAAAATCGATGTACCTACTGTACTACAAGTAGCTTCATTATCTAACGCCAAAGTAACAACTGAAGAGTGAGGGTTTTCAGTAAGCGATAACATTAAATCGATCTGTTTATCCTCGGTTAGAACGAGTGGTCGACCGCTTCTAGGTAAATATCTCTAACTGTACCATGCTCCTCAAATTTATGGAATACCCTACTTAGAGTCGACTGAGTAATTTGGTTTTTTGGATACTTTTCGTTAAACAAAGTGCAAACCTCAGCTGGACTTCTTATTTTGTCCCCACACCCCAACATAATTAAAATTTCGATGCGCTGCTTTTCTGTTAACATTTTTAGGTAATTGACAAATTACTTAAGTCAAATTTAGTATTGACATAATTAAGGACAGTTGATGATAGTAGGATACCTGATTTATTTAACATGTTCTAATATAAAATACAATATGTACTAAAAGTATTACCTTTAATAAAAAAAAATTAAATGTCAATATCTTATTGGAAACAGCTGAAAATCGGGATAGCAAGTCCTACATAAAAAATATTAAGAATTTTTCGTAAAATTTGAAAACCTAATAAAAAATTACGCTTTTCATTTAAAAAAATTGTCAAAGACGTGGCAACTGTTCTATGAGACACCCTGTATAATATTTTTTTATGTCAAAAAATGAACAATTAAAAATAATAATTTACGGGTCCGAGGATTTTTCCTAGATCGTTTTCCTTTAATTGATATTAATTTTATGCGGGACTTTTGGGAGACCCAGTATATAGCTAATGCATGCAGCTATGCTATAGGTTAGTTTAGGTTACTTGTTGTTGATGATAAGTCACCGAGTCATTCAGTATCAACATTTTTGTAAGCCTTGCTTTTTTACAGGACAATGGGGCTGTAAACCTTCGTATTTTAAATTAATTTCAAATTTCATGCCTCTAACCGTTCCTGAGAAAAAGGGTCGAGAGACAGGCGGGCAACAAACTGATCCTAGAAGGATTCGTTTTTTTTCCTTTCGAGGCAAGAAACCGAAAAAAGAAGGATTTAAACGTGTATACATTGTTTTCAATAAAAGGTAAATTTAATTCATTTTATTATAAATATATTATTTAATCAATAACTTCTTGAACATTTCTAATAACCTCAACTTATTAAAAATGAATCCTTGAATTACAACGGATACAAAAATTATAGGTACATGTATTTATTTCGATTCAAAGTAAAATTATTTTTAATATCAAGAAACCAAAACTGGCTTTCAAGATGCAAATGTTCTCTTATTTTTTGACATATCAAGCTAATTGAATGGAAATAATGCATGGCATGACTGGGCGCAGCTATCTTCTGATAAATTGTTATGCAGTGTTTGTTTATTTTGTGCCAAAACACGTTAAATTAGATTTCACCTTCGCATGGCAACAAGTAGCAGACAAGCGTACACTGGCGCCATCTCCTAATTAATTCGACAACTTTTTTCCTTTAAATAATCATATACAGGATGTCCCCAAAACATACAGACAAACTTTAAGAGGTCTAAGAGGACATGAAAACAAAGTTGTTTTGTTATATAAACATATTATTTCCGCAAATGAGCCGTTTTGGCGGAAAGAAGGAAAAATGGTTCTGGTCAGTTTTGTTCATTTCAGTGATAAATAATTAATAAACATTAATAAATCACTTCTTGGTCGTGTTGGACTTTTTCTCATTAAATGATGGTTTACAATAATTGTTCAAAATGTTGAAAGATTGCACTGTCGGTTCATTGATTCGCGGACTCTCTAGAATATTCCGGGAGTAGCTTCTACATGTCTACAACTGACCATTACTCTTTCTAAGAGATATTCCTCATTACGAATATGCGTTTCGTAAACTAAAGATTATAGATAACCTCAAAGAAAAAAATTCAGATGGGGAGAACGCGCGGGTCAGGCCACGGGACCTCCTCTTCCAATCCATCGGCGGAGAAATCGCTGGTTTAGATACTGGCGCACGTTTAAACCAAAATGTGTAGGTGCCCCGTCATGTTGAAACCACATGTTATTTCCAATGTCTAAAGAAACATTTTCTAATAATAGAGGCAAAACATTTTGCAGAAAATGCAGATCAAATTTATCTCAAACATTAAATGTTTGCGTTCAAACGAACAGGCAGCAAGTGAACTATTAGCTTCTCTCCAAGAATACCAGTCCACAGGTTTACAGAAAATTGTGGCTGTTTCAACTATTAAAATAACCGTCGCGCGTGAAACATGCCTCATCAGAAAACAATACTATTCTCCCAAAGTGAGGTTCTATTAAATTATGACCCAAAAAGTATTGGCAAAGAGCTAATCGATGTGGATAATCTTCAGGATTTAAAGCTTGTACGCGTGGTAAATAGTAGGGGTAGAGAAGTTGTTCATATAAGACACGCTGTACCGTCGACTTGAAGGATCCCATATGGTGTGCAATTGCGCGAACACTTGTGGATTGATTTCTCTCCACATGGTGTAGAACCCGTTCACTTTAGGTTCCCACTTTCTCTTGGCGGCGTTCCAGATATCCTACAGCTTCTCTTTCATTACAATTTGCTACACCATAAGCAAGGTGCATATCGGTAAGTTCTTGAAATGAGAAATTATCGTCCATTTCCAAGACAAATTTTGAACTAACAAACAACAAAGCTAATAATTTGAAGAAATAGTCCATACTTGAAGTGGAGTTAAGAATTTAGGGAAAGGAAGGGAATACAAAAAGTCTTCCTCCACAAATTTATTATAAAACCAATTAGTATATCATAATTCTACATGTTTCGAACACAGTGGTGTTCATCATCAGGAGATATGAAATTCAGTAATGTTGCTGTTGGTGTTAGCAAAAGAGAAAAATCTGGTGATAGAACTTTAATGGAGCTTAAGAAGGGATAAAATGTTTCCCTATAGTTTGAATTGAATTAATGAAGTGGTCAGCATACTAGGATTGTGTGAGGTTCATTGTAAAGCAAAAAAAAAAAAAAAAAAAAAAAAAAAAAAACCCTTGCTTTACAATGAACCTCACACAATCCTAGTATGCTGACCACTTCATTAATTCAATTCAAACTATAGGGAAACATTTTATCCCTTCTTAAGCTCCATTAAAGTTCTATCACCAGATTTTTCTCTTTTGCTAACACCAACAGCAACATTACTGAATTTCATATCTCCTGATGATGAACACCACTGTGTTCGAAACATGTAGAATTATGATATACTAATTGGTTTTATAATAAATTTGTGGAGGAAGACTTTTTGTATTCCCTTCCTTTCCCTAAACAAAGCTAATGTTACAATAAATAAGTCACAAATAATACTACGGTCTTAAAATTGGCATCTTTGGAATGTTTATTCGGATAAAAAATTATTTCTGCTCCCCGACAACAAACGTAGTTGAAACAAAAAAATGTTGAAGGAAAGACAATGGTGGTCAACTAAATCAAGAATTAACTTAATTATTTGGATATGATTTAAAAGACTTTATTGCTCTACAGTCCAAACAGCTCATTTGCAGATATATGTTTATAAACCAAAAAAAGCTTGTTTTGATGTCTTCTATTACACTTAAAAGTTTGTCAGTATGTTTTTGGGACACCCTGTATACATATTTTATTCTATAATAATTGGAATAACTAAGAGCTAATGTTCACATACTTATAGCATAATGTTGTTGTTTTCTATAAATCAATGATAAAAAAAGTGAAAGATTATTTCAAAAAATGTGATCCTAAATAAGTTTGAAAAAACTGAAAAAAGAGATGTTCAACTCAAGACTGTCCAAAAAGATTGGTTGTTCTTGTGTTATGGGCTGGTTTGCATGTTTACAGGTTAGTTCAGGTAGGTTCCGACATGGGGGGCAAGAGAGAAGACTGCGATTGTATTCCCCTTTCTACAAGGAGGATTAATACCTAATTAAAAATATAAAATAAGTATGTTTTATGTTCTACCTTTAATGATATCCAAAAAAACTGAAAATAATATTATTTAGTTGTAAAAAATACCTGCAATATAAATATGCGTAGGTACACACTACACACCTATATCATACATAAATAAATATAATATTATAACTATTATGTAGGTAGGTAGGTACCTACCTACTTTCTTTAATTTTTTAATTATCCTGTGTGTTATCTTACTCCTCCCCACACCACATCCCCGAAATGAGTTCTTCTAAAGCTAAGCTCCCACGGTACATTTTTCATGCAAACTAACTCGTGGACAGAAATGTCGCATAACAAGAAATTGGCATATTTGTGGATATAAAAGTATCAATTAAAAATTAGACTCCTGGAATACACGATCATGTGTGCTTGCTTGACAAACATCGAATATGACATACAAAAATGATCGTGAATAGTGTGTATGCTGCTTGTTTGATAGAGCTGCGTTATGCACGACGAAAATCAAATTTGTTTGATTTTTGGCGAATGTATCCTATATCGAATACAATTAATGCAAGTTTGCATATGTAAGGAAATATTGAACGACAACAGTCATTTTAGCTACAACATATCGTTAAATGATGATGGTAGATATCATAGGTACAGTGTTTAAAACATGACATGCATGTATAACAAATATGTTTGTCGTACATCAATTTGATACTAAACAATCCCTCACTTTTTGATGAACTGAAGGGGCAGCATCAATACAGTACAAGATTCAAAAGTAACCTCTGAGACCGAAAAAACCTAACTATACCTAGATCCAACGAAATGTTGGCTGTCGAACTTTAAAAATCTGGAATAAACTTCCAGTTGCCTTTCGAGAATTACCAGTTGTTAAAATTAAAAGTAAGTTACGTACCTTTCTTCTGCCTCGAAGAACTTTTTGATGATAGACAGGCGAATGAGGCACTAATGTGAATAAATTATCTTAATTTTATTAGTCAATAACTTTTTAAATTGTGTGTGTCTTTTTTTATACTTGATTTGTAATAAGGTTTAAATGTACCTAAGTTTGCGATGCCCCTGTACTTTGTTTTGGATATTTTAGATACTTTACTTTCATTGTGCTTAAATTAAATTGACAGTATGTATGTTTGCTTATCTTTCTATACTAATAGTAAATATTGTATTTCCTATAAGCATTTGCTGGAATGACTGACGATTAATTTTGATACAACTATTATTATTGTTCTCTTTATCATTGTTAGCTAATAAAAAGCACCAATTACCAGTTACTGAGATACGGCTAAAGTAATATTACTTATACACTCAATATTAATGTGATTTCCTGGTCATCATTTATCATACATTTTTATAATCTGTGAATTTACAGTATAGGTACAGGGTCTTCCAACGAGGACTGAACAGGGGCTCATTTTTGAGCTTCCTTGTATTTAAAGAAAAATCCAAAATAGCCAATCGATGTACTTTTTCCTGCAGAATTCAAAAATGAAACCAAAAATTTATTTGAACCAGAAACAAAAGAGTTACGCTATGGATAAGGTGTTTTTTAAATGGAACTTTTTTTATACGATTTTTGGAACGAGTGATTTTTTTTTGTCCGTTCTGATTAAAATATTTAATATTGTGACAGCTATTTTTATTAAATTTTAATGTTTTATCCAGTATAATTTAACTTTAACCTGTTTGAAACATACACTAGGAATCCTTCAAAGTCAAAAAATTTGACAAATTTACTATAATATTGCCGAAATGAAATATTCATTAGATGAGAGATTGCAGATTGTTATCTTGTTCTACAAATGCCAAGAAAATGCAAGAGAAGCAAGGAGAAGATTTATTGCAAATTTTCACAGAAATATATCCGTCAATACTATTCTAAGGATAAAGAACCTACTTGAGGAAAATAAAACATTACATGACAGAAAAATCCAACTCTATACTAATTTAAAAAAAAAAAACATTAATAATTTAATTGTTCAATGTGACCTCCGTTGTTCTCGAAACATGTGCGATAACCTCTTTGTAGCCTTTCCAAACTTGCTATTATACTGTGATTTTCCTGGTTAAGGCGATTTATTTCATTCACAATTTTCTGCATGATCTCTTCAATATCGTGGTTTCGCTGCTTGTATACCACGTTTTTTAAATGACCCCAAAGAAATGTGTCTAATATTGACAAATCGGGACTATTGGGTGGCCAAGCATAGGTTCCATTTCTACCAATCCATTCTTCATGGCGTCCGTTTAAATATTGAGTAACCTCACGCACGGCATGCGGAGGGGCCCCATCATGTTGCCAAATTAAATTTTGATATTCTTCCAATGGTAAATCTTCCAAAAAGTTCTTAATTTCGTTTTCTAAGAACTCGTAGTATCTCTATCCATTTAAAGTCCCGTTAAAAAATATTGGTCCCAAAATTCTATTATTTTTTATGCCACACCAAACATGGATTGAAGTCCTTCCTTGAAATTTAATTGTCTGAAATTTTCTTGGATTTCCAACGGCCCAGTGATGATTATTATGTCTATTGAAAACCCCCGATGTTGTGAATGTGGCTTCGTCAGTCCATAAGATATTTCTGAATAAATTAGGGTCTTCGTTTTCTTTCCGAATCACAATTTGGGAAACAAATTGGAAGCGAAGTTCTTTTTGTGCCGGTGTTAGATGTTGAAGTGGAAGGATATGATTAGACTTAAATTTATGATTTCTTAAAGTCCTGTGAACAGTTCCTTGGGTAACTCTTCTGCGTCTTACACCGCTGCCGTATTGAACGTCCCGAACTGCGTCCGAAATTGATTTGGTTGGATTCAGTCGAAAATAATTCACAATGGCACGGTCTCGATTTCTATTCCTTTCTGGATTTCTTTTTCTGTCATGTAATGTTTTATTTTCCTCAAATATGTTCTTTATCCTTAGAATAGTATTGACGGATATATTTCTGTGAAAATTTGCAATAAATCTTCTCCTTGCTTCTCTTGCATTTTCTTGGCATTTGTAGAACAAGATAACAATCTGCAATCTCTCATCTAATGAATATTTCATTTCGGCAATATTATAGTAAATTTGTCAAATTTTTTTACTTTGAAGGATTCAAAGGTGATTATACCTTTATTACCTAGTGTATGTTTCAAACAGGTTAAAGTTAAATTATACTGGATAAAACATTAAAATTTAATAAAAATAGCTGTCACAATATTAAATATTTTAATCAGAACGGACAAAAAAAAAATCACTCGTTCCAAAAATCGTATAAAAAAAGCTATGTTCCATTTAAAAAACACCTTATCCATAGCGTAACTCTTTTGTTTCTGGTTCAAATAAATTTTTGGTTTCATTTTTGAATTCTGCAGGAAAAAGTACATCGATTGGCTATTTTGGATTTTTCTTTAAATACAAGGAAGCTCAAAAATGAGCCCCTGTTCAGTCCTCGTTGGAAGACCCTGTACAGTAAAAACGATACCTTATTAAATTTAAAATGTTTGGATGTGTGGGTATTTACAACTCACAATACACAGGAGTTAAATTCTGATGTGTTGCATAAGTTCTGTTTCTTTATACATTCCAACAAGCCGTGAACAATAAAGCCAGGGACACATTGTTCTGACGTGATGTGTTGTGTTGTGTTGTGATGTAATGCTACACGGATCATACAACTTATTTCTCGTGAATTTAAATGAGCGGCATGCACATTCATCTGATGCTACGCCGCCTGACGCGTTCTGATGTGTTGTATAGTGATGAAATCCGGGGTGGCCAGGTAATGCTATATAACGAATACAAACAATACTCAATACACTGATTTTTTTTTAAACTCGCCTATGATCTTCTCAATGCATCAGAACAATATGTTTACAACTCATCACAACATAACGCATTATAGCACATCGCAACACAACACGTCAGAACAATGTGTCCCCGGCTTAATGACTGCTGGTGCCCAGGGCCTATTTTTGATTTAGTTTGGCCCAAGGCCCAAGCAGAACTTCGGGCCCCCAATATCTTATATAACTTTCCAATAAGAATTTTTCTGCTTACCTTTGGCACCTTCACTTTTTTGTTAAAATTCATGATAAAAAAAAATTGTATAGTTAAAATTTAATTTTCAATTAATTAATTAAAAAATTGCTTTTACTAAAAAAATAAAATAGTTTTATTTCACAACAACATAAATAAGATACAAAAGACTAATTATATCTAAGCGGTCCTTAAACAAAATTTCCAATTGGAAATTAGCATCACAACAAAAAATAAATAAAAAAGCTTTTGCTTCTGAAGAACAACGAACAAACTAAAGAGTTAATAGTAAACAGAAACATCTAATTAATTCTTTTTTTACGTACTTTCATTTCAGAAAACTTATCTATGATACTATTTATTTCTAATTTATCGAGAATATCGCTTTCTACGTTTAGAATTGCCAAAGATGAAACATTTTCTTCATTCAATGAGTTTCTTAAATAGGATTTTACCCGTTTTAACGCAGAAAATGATCTCTCGCCGGATGCGTTACTGATAGGAATAGTTAAATATATTCTCAACAATACCTCAACGTTAGAGAAGGTCGACAAAATATTGTTGTCAATTAAAAATTTTAACATTTCCTGGGGGTCTTTGGAGGAAATATCATTTCATTTACAAAGTGCCTTAAATTGTATAATTTCATCCACTAAATCTTCAGTAGCATCCACATCCATATTGTAATATTTTTAAATATTTTTTATACCTACTTACATTAAATCTTTCATCCACGGGTTCGAAGAAAAATACACCAAGAACTTCATTTACACAATCATAAGCTTGCATTCTCATTTTTAATTCAGAAATTAATTTGTCACATATAGAAAAAAATGTATTTATTTTAAAGTTCTTAGCACCGCTTAAAGTAATGTCTTCTGCAGGGCCTTCATCAAAACACTGTTTCCTTTTACGAACTCTTGAAATCTCATCCTTGTAAACAATAATATTAGGCTAAATTTTTTTGGCTTTCTCTTCAATTTCATCAAATTGCTCTCTAAAAGTCTTGAGAAATTCAATCAATCCGTTATATAGTGTACAAGCCGCAGTTAGATTGGCTTGATTATCTTGTAGAGATTTACTGGTGGAGTTTATTATGTCTAGGATTCTTTTCCAAATTGCTGTCATCAAGGCAAATTCAAATGTATTTAATTTATGAAGTAAATCTCCAGCCTCTGTTCTGGTGGACTTCTTTTGGTTTGCATCGTCATTTAGCTCTATTAACGCTGTTCTTATTTCACTAAACCCAAGCGCAACAGGTTTGATAGCATCAGCTCATGCCGGCCATCTTGTATCACATACTTTCTTAACTAATGGTAATTTAGTTTTTAAAACCGATAGACATTTTTGAAGTACGCTCCATCTATGTGTTGACGCAGAAAAGAAGTTATATAAGCATTGTACATTTTCAAAGTATCTGGAAGCTTCTGAACAACTTTTGGCAGCACTATTACCGACCAAGTTTAAAGAATGACTGCAAAATGGTACAAAATGTGCATTTTTTGTCTTTTCTTTTATTTTTGCCTGCAATCCGTTATACTTCCCAGACATATTGGATGCGTTCTCATAACTTTGGCCTCTGCAGTAATAAATATCGATATTAAGGTCACTTAATGTGGATTGTAAAACATTTGATAGACTTTCTGCAGTATGAGAGGATATTGCCACAAAACCCAAAAACCTTTCTACTGATTGACCAGTAGGTAAAACATATCTTATAATGATAGTTAGTTGATCGATATGAGAAATATCGGGCGTAGAATCGACGATAATGGAAAAGTATTTTGCCACTTGCAATTCTGCGATAATAACATTTTTTACCTCACTTGCAATAAGGTGGATAAATTCATTGCAAATGGTTGAAGAAAGATTGTTAACATGACCACTTCCAATGTTACTATATTTCTGGAGGTGTCCAGCTAAAAACGGGTCAAACTCACTAAGAAATTTCAACGAGCCTAAATAATTACCATTTCCTTTTGTAAAAAGTTTAGTCGTGGAACCATAAAATGGTAAACCATTTTTTGCTCGAAACTTAATGGTTGCAAGCACTCTTAATAAAACAGTTTTCCAGTAGTTTTTTTCCTGCAAGTAACTTTTTTCGATTTCTGTATCTATCCTGCCCTCTATTCGACTTCTATTAATCATTGTACTGAATGAAGTTATGTGTTCGGAAGACCTTTCGTGGTTTTTCAAGTACTGAGTCACATTTTTCCAGTCAGTGTAGCCATCGGCACTAAGCTTGACATCTTTCTTCGAAAAAAGTTTGCAAACATAACAGTACACACAGCATGATTTGGGACTGTAAACCAACCACTCACTAAGGACTTTTTCGCCATTTTCTTTAAATTTATAAAATGTTGAACTTTGTAAGCATCTAGATTTTTTTCCGTCCAATTGTTTTAGGCACCCACTAATTTTGTCAATATTTTGTTTAGGTCTGTTTCTAAGAACAAATTCTTGAAATTCCAAGGTTATAATTAAAAATTAAGTTAAACACCTGCAGTGGCATATTTATAAATAGAAAAAAAAATTATTTCATTTTCATTATCACACGGCTTTTTTTTTCTTGGTGTTTAAATTTAAATTGGAATGGTTTATAATTATATGTTTTTATCCTCTTTCGGGGGGTCCAGCGGGCCCCACAATCCACCGGGCCCAAGGCCCGGGCCTTATGTGCCTTATGGTAAAATAGGCCCTGCTGGTGCCAGTAAAATTGTCAACGTTGCCTTAACCATCAGCGGCCATTTTGGGTAAGGCATAACCATGAGAAAATTGTATCTACCTCTTGCATCGTAAAAGCTACAGGTTTGGGCCTGAAAAAGGTATTTCCCAAAACGTAAGACCCTGATGAACTTTATTCGACGAAGAGTCTCAATTCTATAAGCTGTGGAACGACATTTCATATATCAAAAGCGTGTTTTCGTCAAAGAGTAAAGCCGGGGACACATTGTTCTGACGTGTTGTGTTGTGATGTGTTAATGACGCGCTATGTTGTGATGAGTCGTGAACATAATCGTTTTGATGCATTATGACGATAATAGGCGGGTTTCAAAATCAGTGTATTGCTTGCGTTCGTTATACACTATGACCTGAAACTCGTCAGACGAATTTGAAGAAAATATTGAAGAATGTGCTGCGGCTCTACATTATCCAACAAAACAAATTATTACATTTACATTTTTCTCTCACCGAAATGCTTCTTATTTGCTGTTAAAAACGTTCTGATGCTGGTGTCGGCATCTTCATCACGACACAACACATCAAAACGCATCAGGCGGCATAGCATCAGATAAATACGCACGCTACTCATTTAAATACATGTACACCGTGTAGCATAACATCACATCACAACACAACACATCACGCCAGAGCAATGTGTCCCCGGCTTAAGTTTTTCTTTACGTATTTTGCATATACAGGTGTTTACTAAACATACAGCAAAAATTCAAGGGGTGCGAAATTTTAAAAATATGATGCCCCTTGCTGATTTTTCAAAAGCCGCTGGTTCTAAGTTACAGGGCGATCAAAGTTTTTAGAGAAAATCAATGATTTATTCCAAAAAATTGCAGTAAAGCTTCTTAACCTACAAGAACTGCTGAAAATGATTCCCATTAACTAGGATGCGTGGTGTTTTCAATATCTGCAATAACCTGCATTAACGTGATGTGTTAAACGACAAAAACATTTAGGAGGTGTAAATGAAACAATGCAGTTTTTCTCCACAGTTTATAATTTAAACTGTGGAGGAAGACTGCATTGTTTTATTTACATTACATTGACTCCACTGAAAGTATGGACTATTTTTTCAATTTAGGGAGTGATTCAAAGGGTAAGAAGAAAAAATGTTAGATACTAAATAAAAAAAACAAGAATACCTAAGCAGGTTAAAAAAAAAATACGAATATACGAAGAAGAAACACTGCCACTAGACTATATTAAATTTATTCTGCAATATTGTCCCACGACGCAGCACTTTTCCACGATGGTATTAAGATTGAAGAACGCCGACACCCTAATTTCCCAATAAAATAAAAATATATTTGTAATAGTATTATTTTTTTAATAGGTCCGTTGGAAACTTAATTTATAGTTTACGTGTTCTAAACAAATCGGATATAGTATAATTTTCAGATTTTAAGTTGTTTAGTGATCGCATCATGACGTAAGTATAATGTAAGTCTAAACTTTTCAAAGAAAAGTGACTAAACTATGTGCCAGTACTGCCAGTCACTAAGTATACAGTTCACACACATGTCTACGGGTGGGGACAAGAGGACAAATGGACCAAAAAATGAAATTGAAAGATTCGGAAAAAGGTCATTATTTATAAAGTTTTTGCTTGCTTCAGAACTAAGATCGATGATAAAACAAGGTCATATCCAGGGTCATACCCTAAATAAATCAAGATTTTAAAAATGCCTTCATATTATTTATCTTTCTTGCATTGTTATAGTAAGAAAAGGAAAAAAAATAATAAACATTAACTAAAATCGCAATTCTTATGGCAAATTTAAGTTCTTGTAATAATATAAATCCTAATAAAAAAGCAAAATAAACAATATAAAAAAATAAACAGTATACAGGGTGATTTCTAAGGTGATACTTTTTTTTCAACTGTGTATACAAGTACTTAAAAGAAACAACTTTTTCAAATAACTATTTTTTAAATAACTCGAAAATAAAGTAGATACGGTGATGTAAAAAGCCTACGATAGGACTGCTGATAATTTTTTTTGTTTGTGTTTATTTTTTTTATGTCAAGCAGTGAAGTGTCAATTTGTTGTCAGTTCATCGCGTGATAGATTTCAGTTAGTTTGGAAGTGTTTAAAAATAAGAATTGGTCATGTGTATGAAAAAATATCTCCTTTATTTTTGAGTTATTTAAAAAAGTTATTTGAAAAAGTTGTTTCTTTTAAGTAGTTGTATACACAGTTGAAAAAAAGTATCACCTTAGAAATCACTCTGTATAATCATATTTAGCTAGATGACAAACTCAGTTTTGCGTTTCTCTGAATTTGCAAAACCATCTACTTATTACTTTTTCTACATCTATTGAAATATCTCTGTGTACCTATGTGCAAAAGAGCAAGAGCTACTAAGCGTTCCTCGGTCATGTTTGGCCTAAGTCAAGTTTTTAAACGCTTTAAAACAGAAAGTTACCTCTCTGCAGAAACTACACTAGAGGGCAAAGTTAGCAAAAGTTGTAAAATTAATTGTACGTATGGAAAAAAATCTCCATTATAAATTTTAAACAAATGAAATGAACTTAAATCTAGATGGTTTTCGTTTTTACATTTATCTTGCCACAATTTTTTTCTCTGATTCTATTTTTAAGTTCAATATGGCGAAATTTGCATTGTCAGATAAAAGATTTTTTAGAGGTTTTGTTCCAACCATCAGTCCCTGACAGTTTCAAACTGTCAAGTACAATCAGCCAGTTGTAGGACTTAACAAGGCATCCTGGGGTCTACATGCAATATTCATCTGGTAGACTCTATCTCTGATTAAAAACTAATCCCGGACTGCTGGTTGAAACAAGCCTAGGAAATTGACTCAGATCTAGCTTCCACTTTAAATTTGGAAAATTCGTTTTTAGTAAAAGCACTCGGCAGAACTACATTTATATTTAAGATATTGAAATAATCACTATCAAATCGGTAGTCTAAATCATTTAATATTGCATCCAGAATAGGAATGTATATTGTAATTCTATAATAATCTACCGCACTGTTGTAATTAACATTTGCCCTATGTGATTGTTTAGTAGTTGTTAAGGAAGGTTTTTTTTTTTTGGTAAATTTTTGTTCGTTTGGGGGGTGGTCTGGGGGGTAATTACCCCATAACCCCCCTCATAGATCCGCGCTTGAAGGTGAGAGTGTGACTTATCTATCTATATACACCTACACATATTTTCTGTATAAAA
Source organism: Polydrusus tereticollis (assembly GCA_963920685.1). Classification (NCBI taxonomy): domain Eukaryota; kingdom Metazoa; phylum Arthropoda; class Insecta; order Coleoptera; family Curculionidae; genus Polydrusus; species Polydrusus tereticollis. The sequence goes on from OY987332.1 coordinate 72,968,274, forward strand.
GTTTGGACGATTTAGGTAATACGTAAAATATTAAACTTGAGTAAGTCCGAAATGAAACTAACAAAAGTCATTTTTCGCCAGGAAAGTCAAATTTGTATCACCCTCCTGAGCTTTAATTATTTAACCTGGTAACCTTGTAAGGTTCATCTACAATTATTACATAGCAATAAAATTTAATAATAGTAATTCACGACCCCTGCCAACCTAAAATAGAAAACATAAAGTCGATTTAAATATAAAATCAACAGGTCAAATATGGCATAAATATCTATACACTAGCAAAACCCTTTTGCAAACTTAATGCTAAGCACCCCTTCAATGGCACACCCCTATTCGTTGGGTTTTTTTGATACACGGTAGATATATAGGTATGCAAGAGAAAGATAGAAGAACTTGCCAAAAAAAACATAATTATGAGGTGTCAAAATTTGCGATAGGGAATTACTTCGGTAAGGGCGGATGAACACAGTGGCGTATCAGCGAGAAAGCGCAATAACTGATGAATATTATACGCAACTGCTCTGGACCAACAACTAATGGGATGGAAAAAATCGTGGAAACAGGCCTGGATTGCAAGAAAAATGTAACCATAGACGTAGGCAAAAATACTTGAAGAACAAGTTGTTGGAAAATCCACCAAAATCCAAAGAAAAAAATTATACATAAAATATATATACTGGGTGGCGGTATCCAACTACTGCTGCTTATACAACCACTCTAATGGAAAAATATGCATTAAAAAAATATTAGCAATAAAACAAAATGTAAAAATGAATTAACATAAAAATGGCAATTAAAGAAGGTATAAAAATACTAAGTAGTTACTAGAAAAAAAAGTATTAAATACAAAATATCACCACGATAGGAATAAAAGTCTGTCTAAACCACAAAAACTTTGAATAGAAATTAGAAAGGGAAGAGACCTCTATATATTAGAGTATAATCTTCTAAATGGAGGACATGTTTCAACCTTAGTGAAGAAAGTTCAAAGGATAATTCAAGAAAATGGAGAACAATTATGGCGGGAGCCTAGTCTTAATTTGTACAAATAGGAGAGAGTTGATCACTTATACATGCGAAAGATTGCAAAGTTATATAATATACAATAAAATTAGAAAATAATTGTCATGGCGAGTGTTTCGATTTTAAGAAATTGAAGAGCAGTATATTATACAGTTGTACGGCCGGCTATGTGGTAGACAAGAGGGCAAAAGAACCAAAAATTTAATTTTTCGAGGAAAAGTCATTTTTTCAATCATCAATCAAATTTCTGCTTGCTGAAAAAATACGATTGTCGATGAAAAAAAATTTATACAGGTTGTCCAAAAAGTGGAATATTCAATTTTTTACAAGAATAAAGTATCGTTATTCTAAAGTTTTTAGCAAAATACTGTTTAAGCGAATTGTTTCAAATCATCACATCTTCTAAGATATCGATTTTCATTAAGTTCGGATAGCAATACAATTTTTGCTTTAAATTTACATTTTACTGACAAGTTTGGTAGGTGTACCTTTGATTTTGTATTCCCTTAAGTATCACCTTTGATTAGGTATCTCAGAAAGAAATTATTACAGTGTGAAGCAAAACGTCATTGTCAGGAACTTTTCAAGATTTTATTAGTTTACACAATGTTAACAACGGAGCATGGTAAGGGAGATTTTTCATACAGATACGTTATTGAAAAATTTTATGAAAGGTTCCCCAATGTACCCGTACCCAAATGGGCGGTCTGCAAACTGGTCAAGAAATTTCGTGAAACGGGATCCGTATAAGACTTAAAGTAAAAAAATACTACAATGAAGATGATGCAGCTACTTTACTCGTACTACAGTCTGTTAGAGAAAACCCCATGCTGTTCTTGAGGAAACGAGCTACGCAACTTCAGGTGGTCCAGAAAAGTACTATTCAAAACATAACGAGTGATTATTAATTATTTTGCTCAAGGGCGGCTGTGACCCAGTATACATAGTGTAGCAGTAGCGCGTAGATTAAATCATAGGGCGAATTTGCAAGAAAGCAGCGTTGTCACGTTGAAAACCTAAAATAATGTTTTTTGACGGTATGTAATATAAAATCCTGAGCTATCTTACTTTGAAAGCCTACTTTATATGGCCTCCTCCTACTTCTAGACACCTTCTGATGTTTCTTCTTACCCTCAGAGACACATTAATCAATACGTTTGGAGAATTATTAATTTAAATTATTTTTACTGTAGAACTTTCAATCCGGCAACAAAGCTTCACCAAAACTTGATACGCTGAAAAAAAAAAATAAAAAATTAAATCATATCCTGCAAATAGCACTTTATAATAGTCAAAAGACGACTCCCCGGAGAAATATTAGTTAAAGCAATAGTAACCTACCTTCAAATAACTGCAAAAATTACAAAATTTCTCCAATTTTTAAACTTTACAAATACACAAATTCAAATAAGACGTAAATGTCATAAAACAATCATGTCATCTTATCTACGCAGTACGGCCATGATGCTTTTAAAATGCATGGCCTCCCTTGAGCAAAATAATTAAAAATCACTCGTTATTAAACCAAAATAAGATACATTCCTACAAACCCCATTATAACCACACAGAAGAGGGAGATGATGGCAAAAGGTTAGATTTTTGTTTATGGGTAGGGAGTAAGATTTTAGGTGGCAATAGGCGATTCCATAAACTTATAATGTCCTCGGATGAGTTCATGTTTTCAACGAATGGAACTGTGGCATCGCAACATGTTCGCTATTGAAGTGATGTTAATCCTATGTTTAGAATCCCAACCCGACGTCAATATTTAAAAAAGTGAATGTTTGGTGCGCTGTTTCTTACTATGGTATAATAGGACCGTATTTCTTTGGAAATTTCCCTAGTGTCAATTTAACTGGAAATTTTACACGGAAATTTTAAAAAATTGATAAGTGGAAATTGCATCCGTTTTGAAAATTACATCTGGAAATATCCCGGGGATAATTGTCATTTTTGACATTTATAGTTTCAAAACATCAAAACAGTCGACCTTGTCATAAACTTTTTAGCAACTACCTAAATAAACTTTTATCAACTCGGAAAATTTCCGATCAAAACATAACACGTGCCTAAAATATTTCCTAATGGAAATTTTTCAAAGTTTGGTCTTCAGCCAATTTAAAAAAAAAAAAACATTCGTGCATTGCACCAAAGAAAAAATCCCTCACCCTGCGGGTTCGGGATTTTTTCAGGTGCAATGCACTCATGCTTTTGTTAAAAAATTGGTTTCAGACAAAATTTTCAAAAATTTCCGGAAATATTTCATGCACTAGTTATATTTCTACTGGAAATACTTGTAATAGAAATTTATGTTTAAATATGTTAAATGCTTTTTTTTCTGATCATTTGTAACAACTGCAATAAGATTACCTAATTAACATGTACTTTCAACAAGATAGATGCCCGTCCCATTTTGGTAGAGAAGTAAAGGAATTTGGCTTTATTTGGAATGTAGACAAAAATGGATCGGGCGAAATGGACCAGTTTTATGGCCCCCAAGAAGTCCCGACCTTCCGTGGGCAGATATGTATTTGTGGGGACGTCTAAAACAGTTAACTTATGCCAATCCACTGCGAAATGACGAGAACATTTTTTTAAAACAAAGAATTATACAAGCTGTAGAAGCAACCAAACCTCATGTACTTGCACTAACCGAAACCAAAGTCAGATCATCGATTAGTACGGTCAGCTATTTATATCCTGGGTACGACTTTCATCACCGATTTAGGCGGAATTCTGGCCTTTGTCTCTTTGTCCGGAGTGATATTTCTTGTCAACGAGAGGAGACACTCGAGCCTAACGACTTTGATGTAATGTGGTTTAAAATATCAACGCAGAGAATTACTAAATTCATCTGCTGCCTTTACCGGCCGCCAAGCGATACCCATTATAGAGACTTGTTCTCCTCTCTTGCTAATACTATCGACTTTTTGCAAACCCACCATCCCAATTCCGAAGTTGTCATCCTTGGCGACTTCAACATTCATAATGTCAACTGGCTCAAATACTCAAACATGACTGACGAACAAGGTCGTGAAGCCGAATCCTTTGCCATCAGCTCTGGCCTCACTCAGCTGGTGGGTGAACCAACTCGGATTCCAGACCGAGATGGTGATTTTGCTAGTTTGTTGGATCTTTTCTTAACTTCAAACCCCGACTTGTACACTGTCACCGTGAAGCCCCCGTTAGGAACGTCTGACCACAACCTTATTTCGGCACTGAACAAACTACCAATTAGTGCTGAAGAGCCTCCTAAACCACGCAAGATATGGCATTATACATCAGCTAAGTGGGAGGACCTAAGGGACCATTTTCGAACCTTTCCTTGGCGGGACGTTTGTTTTACCTCTGATGATCCATCCATCTGTGCAACAGAAATATCGGAGGTTATCCTTACTGGTATGGAAGCCTTAATCCCTTTCTCAAAAAAGTGCCCTTCTAACGGCAAGCCTTGGTTTACCAAAAATTGCGAACGAGCTGTTAAATCAAAAAATTATTTCTACCGACAATGGCGTAAAAATCCTACCGCCGAAAATCGTACCATCTTTGTTAACGCTCGAAACCAATGCAAGCAAACGATAAACCAAAGCAAAGAAGCACACAACCAGAGGATCAGAGACAAACTTCTTGAATGTCCTAGCGGCTCAAAACCATTTTGGTCGGTAGCTAAGGCCGTCAGTCAGAACTTTACCAAGTCAACCATTCCACCTCTAACACGTTCTGATGGCACCATTGCGACCAAAGCACAGGAAAAAGCAAACTTACTGGCGGAACTATTCTCTTCACATTCAACGGTAAATTTTCAGGGAAGTACTCCACCGAACATTACCCCAGTAGAATCGAGAATGCCCGAGATTGTCTTTCGCCACCGCCATGTTAAGCGAATCTTGAGGAGTCTCGACACTAAAAAGGCTTCTGGTCCTGACGATATTCCAGTCATTGTAATTAAGAAATGCGCTGACGAACTGACACCGGTATTTTGTAGGCTTTTTAACTTATCCTACAAAAAAGGAATATTTCCTTCTTGCTGGAAAACTGCGAGAGTCCAGCCCATACCCAAAAAAGGCAAGAAGACCTTGCCAAACAACTATCGTCCAGTCGCATTGCTCTCGGTTATATCAAAAGTTATGGAGAAGGCTATCAACGAAAAATTACTAAAATACCTGGAAGGCTTCAACATTATTAGTGACCGCCAGTATGGATTCCGTAAGTCTAGATCAACAGGAGACCTTCTCGCTTATGTTACTCATGTTTGGAACAACGCAATAGAACACCATGGGGAGTCCCGGGCGGTAGCACTGGATATTTCCAAGGCTTTTGACCGAGTATGGCATGAGGGGCTCCTAACTAAAGTGAGAGCATACGGAATGCCGGTTCAATTTTGTTCATGGCTGTCGAGCTTTCTTAAAGACCGCTCTCTGCGAGTAGCGATGGACGGATTTCTTTCAGACACATTTAACATCAACGCCGGAGTCCCTCAAGGTTCTATATTGTCGCCCACCCTTTTCTTACTATACATTAACGATCTTTTGGAAAAAACTAAAAATCCTATATATAGCTTCGCTGATGACAGCACACTTGTTTCAACTTTTACTTTGGATGCTCGGACATCGGCTGCTAATGCACATCTCTATAGGCAGCAAGAGGTCTCACATCTCAACAAAGACCTGGAAGAAATTTTGTCTTGGGGTGACAGTAACCAAGTAGAATTTAACGCTAAAAAGACCCAGGCGGCAGTTTTTTCTAAAAAAGTTAATGTTGAAGAACCGGATATAGTTATGGCGGGACACTCAATTCCCTTGGCTTCATCAATTCATTTATTGGGCGTTAATCTGGATAGTCATATGTCTTGGCATGGCCACGTTGCGGCCATTGCTAAGGCAGCCTCGCAAAAGCTTGGAGTACTTTTCCGAACAAAGAACCTCTATACACCCCAACAACTTTTGATGCTCTATAAAGCCCAAATTCGACCATCACTGGAGTACTGTTCGCATATTTGGGGCTCTGCTCCTAAACATACCCTGAGATTGCTAGATTCCATTCAAAGAAGAGCCATTCGCTTGATCGGTGACCATAGTCTGACAAACAACCTGGAAAGCCTTGAACATCGAAGGCAGGTTGGCGACTTGAGTCTATTTTACAAATATTTTCATGGCAAGTGTTCAACTGAGGTTGCCCGCTTAATACCACCCAGAGCGGTGCATGGTAGAAATACACGACGAGCCACTGCAGCCCACCAGTACGTGGTTCAGCTTAGTGTCCCTCGAACGACACTGTTTCAAAATTCTTTCATCTGGAGAACGTCATCACTCTGGAACGACCTCCCTGAGATCGTCTTCCCCAACGAGTATAGTCTCCAAAGATTCAAGACCAACGTGAATCGTTTCCTGCGCACACGCACCGCTCCTAGAGCGCCATAAAGGATTTATCCTGTAGTGCTGTGCCTTATCATAAAAAAAAAAAAAAAAAAAAAAAAATATCCCCAAAAGACGTGCGGAGGAGTTATGATCTTATAGCCCAACTGGAAAAATGCGTCTTTCATGGGGGAGCGGTGTTTAAATAATTATTGTTATGCTATCTGATTTTGGTCTATTTTTATGCATTATGCCTTAAAGGCTTAAATTATAATCATGTATTGGTTTACGTTTATCGTAATTTGTTAAATGTTCTATTTTATATGTCGAAGTAATTTGAAATAAATAATGATGTATTCTTTGCTCCATTAACGTTGTAAACTAATAAAATCATTAAAACTTACTGACAATGATGTTTTGCTTGACACTGTAATAATTTTTTTCTGAGGTACAGGGTCTTCCAACGAGGACTGAACAGGGGCTCATTTTTGAGCTTCCTTGTATTTAAAGAAAAATCCAAAATAGCCAATCGATGTACTTTTTCCTGCAGAATTCAAAAATGAAACGAAAAATTTATTTGAACCAGAAACAAAAAAGTTACGCTATGGATAAGGTGTTTTTTAAATAGAACATAGCTTTTTTTATACGATTTTTGGAACGAGTGATTTTTTTTTGTCCGTTCTGATTAAAATATTTAATATTGTGACAGCTATTTTTATTAAATTTTAATGTTTTATCCAGTATAATTTAACTTTAACCTGTTTGAAACATACACTAGGTAATAAAGGTATAATCACCTTTGAATCCTTCAAAGTAAAAAATTTTGACAAATTTACTATAATATTGCCGAAATGAAATATTCATTAGATGAGAGATTGCAGATTGTTATCTTGTTCTACAAATGCCAAGAAAATGCAAGAGAAGCAAGGAGAAGATTTATTGCAAATTTTCACAGAAATATATCCGTCAATACTATTCTAAGGATAAAGAACCTATTTGAGGAAAATAAAACATTACATGACAGAAAAAGAATTCCAGAAAGGAATAGAAATCGAGACCGTGCCATTGTGAATTATTTTCGACTGAATCCAACCAAATCAATTTCGGACGCAGTTCGGGACGTTCAATACGGCGGCGGTGTAAGACGCAGAAGAGTTACCCAAGGAACTGTTCATAGGACTTTAAGAAATCATAAATTTAAGTCTTATCATATCCTTCCACTTCAACATCTAACACCGGCACAAAAAGAACTTCGCTTTCAATTTGTTTCCCAAATTGTGATTAGGAAAGAAAACGAAGACCCTAATTTATTCAGAAATATCTTATGGACTGACGAAGCCACATTCACAACATCGGGGGTTTTCAATAGACATAATAATCATCACTGGGCCGTTGGAAATCCAAGAAAATTTCAGACAATTAAATTTCAAGGAAGGACTTTAATCCATGTTTGGTGTGGCATAAAAAATAATAGAATTTTGGGACCAATATTTTTTAACGGGACTTTAAATGAACAGAGATACTACGAGTTCTTATAAAAATTTAATTTGGCAACATGATGGGGCCCCTCCGCATGCCGTGCGTGAGGTTACTCAATATTTAAACGGACGCCATGAAGAATGGATTGGTAGAAATGAACCTATGCTTGGCCACCCAATAGTCCCGATTTGTCAATATTAGACACATTTCTTTGGGGCCATTTAAAGAACGTGGTATACAAGCAGCGAAACCACGATATTGAAGAGATCATGCAGAAAATTGTGAATGAAATAAATCGCCTTAACCAGGAAAATCACAGTGTAATAGCAAGTTTGGAAAGGCTACAAAGAGGTTATCGCACATGTTTCGAGAACAACGGAGGTCACATTGAACAATTAAATTATTAATGTTTTTTTTTTTTTTTTTAAATTAGTATAGAGTTGGATTTCTTTTTCTGTCATGTAATGTTTTATTTTCCTCAAATAGGTTCTTTATCCTTAGAATAGTATTGACGGATATATTTCTGTGAAAATTTGCAATAAATCTTCTCCTTGCTTCTCTTGCATTTTCTTGGCATTTGTAGAACAAGATAACAATCTGCAATCTCTCATCTAATGAATATTTCATTTCGGCAATATTATAGTAAATTTGTCAAATTTTTTGACTTTGAAGGATTCAAAGGTGATTATACCTTTATTACCTAGTGTATGTTACAAACAGGTTAAAGTTAAATTATACTGGATAAAACATTAAAATTTAATAAAAATAGCTGTCACAATATTAAATATTTTAATCAGAACGGACAAAAAAAAATCACTCGTTCCAAAAATCGTATAAAAAAGCTATGTTCCATTTAAAAAACACCTTATTCATAGCGTAACTCTTTTGTTTCTGGATCAAATAAATTTTTGGTTCCATTTTTGAATTCTGCAGGAAAAAGTACATCGATTGGCTATTTTGGATTTTTCTTTAAATACAAGGAAGCTCAAAAATGAGCCCCTGTTCAGTCCTCGTTGGAAGACCCTGTACCTAACCAAAGGTGATACTTAAAGGTATACAAAATCAAAGGTACACCTACCAAACTTTTCAGTAAAATGCATAATTTAAAGCAAAAATATTATCGCTATCCAAACTTAATGAACCCCAATATCTTAGAAGATGTGATGATTTGAAACTATAACCTATATATATACAGGGTTGGGCAAATGTTCCGGAACGGCTTAATTACAAGCGAACGAAAAGTGATATCGAATCGGGGTTTTGGGCAATCTATAGGACAAAAATTTCACTATTTGACTGGTATACCATATGTCAGTAATGTCACCAACTGTCAAGTGTCGACGATATTTTTTTATTTTTTTAAATGGAACACCCTGTATATTATCAGATATTCTAGATCTTCAATAAATTACAAATATTTTTCATATAGCATACCATATGATTAAATTCAACTGTTTCGGAAATACGGGCAAATGAATCTAGAAAGCCCATATTACATTTTGTTTAAAAATCAAGCAACATATTTCTTTTATTATGACATTCCAAATAAAAGTCTTAGTTTCCATGACTCCCAAGTGTCACTCTGACACATTTCCTATTTAATTTTTATTTATTTGTATTAAGTGAGTTGTGCGAGTTTTTTATTTATCGACTAAACCTCTGATATAACTGATAAAACTATGGTTCAGCTAACTGAACAAGAACGGATTACTCTGCTTATGATGATAGGATATGGGGATAGACGGAGATCTTTTCAAGAAGCAACCGACCTTTTCAATCAAAGTTTTCCTGTTCGAGATCCCATTTCTAAATCAACTGCTAATAGAATATTCCATAACTTTGAGCATACGGGTACGGTAAAAAACTTGCCAAAAACAGGTCGTCCGAAAACTGCTACAAATGACGAGAAATCCCTGGATGTTTTGCTTGCCCTGCAAGAAGAACCACAGTCGTCAGTTCCAAAGCTTGCTCTTGCACATGAAAACAGCGAAAAATCATTTAGAAGAATCCTCAAAAAAAATAAAATGTTTCCTTATAAAGTCAGCTTGCTTCAAGAACTATCAGAGGACGATCCTGATAGGCGTATGCAATTTTGTCAAGAAATAATGGACTACATAGACCTACAACCTAACTTTGTAAGTCGTATTTTATTTTCTGACGAGGCTACATTCTGTCTTAATGGTTTCGTCAATAGGCACAACTGTCGATACTGGTCAGACCATAATCCCCATTGGATGATTGAGCACCGTACGCAACACCCCCAAAAATTAAATGTGTGGGCAGGTATAATTGGAAACCATATTATTGGACCTTTCTTCCTTGATGGAAACTTGACATCTATTTACTACTTAGATCTGCTTCGAAATAGAATTATACCAAATTTGATTAATTTATATCATGATCAGGTTAACGATCAAATACTAGCGAATGACATTTGGTTTCAGCAAGATGGGGCGCCAGCTCATTTTGGTATACATGTCAGAAATTATTTAGATCAAACTTTTCCTGGAAGGTGGATAGGTAGGAGAGGGTCCATTGAATGGCCTCCTAGATCTCCAGATTTAACACCTCTAGATTTCTACCTCTGGGGTCATTTAAAGACTGTCGTATATCGTACACAACCTAAGACTTTGGAGGATCTTCAAAACAGAATTTTAGATGCTGTGCATGTTATTTCTCGTGAACATTTGCAAAACGTGCGTTCTGAATTTTCCGACAGGATTGGACACTGTCAGGTGGCTGAAGGACGACATTTTGAACATTTAATTAAATAACCATTATTTTATATTATTGTGTTTTAAAGTTATTACCTTGGTTTTGTTTAAATAAAATGTACTACATTCATTTGCCCGTATTTCCGAAACAGTTGAATTTAATCATATGGTATACTATATGAAAAATATTTGTAATTTATTGAAGATCTAGAATATCTGATAATATACAGGGTGTTCCATTTAAAAAAATAAAAAAATATCGTCGACACTTGACAGTTGGTGACATTACTGACATATGGTATACCAGTCAAATAGTGAAATTTTTGTCCTATAGATTGCCCAAAACCCCGATTCGATATCACTTTTCGTTCGCTTGTAATTAAGCCGTTCCGGAACATTTGCCCAACCCTGTATATAAACTCTTAAATAGCATTTTGCTAAAAACTTTAGAATAAGGGTTCTTTACTCTTGTAAAAAAATTGAATTTTTACCCTTTTGAACACCCTGTATACAATTTATTTTTTCATCGACAATCGTATTTTTTCAGCGAACAAAAATTTTTATAAAGAATGACTTCCTCGAAAAATGAAATTTGTGATCCGTTTGCCCTCTCGTCATCCACATCGCCGAAGATACAGTATAATAGTGTAATCGAAGGAAATAACCATGAAATACTAACCAATCGAACCTGACAATGTCGAGCTATACTTCTTGATTAAAAGAAGGGTTGACTAAAAGAAGTCGAAATGTGAAGTAAAGAATCGTACTATTTCATATTTCATACGACCAGAAAATATATGCACTAAAGACGCTTTCGACCGAGGATATTCCCCACATCCCTAGTTTTTCTCATTAGTTTGATATCTTAAACAATAGTTTAATCCAATTTATTTTAAAAAACTATTAAACCACTTTAATAAAAATAATTTTTATCTGAAATACTATTATTCTTTACTTAGAACATTTCGACTTCTTTTAGTCAACCATTCTATTTAATCAAGAAATATAGTTCGACACTTTGGTTAGTCCCCTCTGGTTATTTCGTTCGATTACACTATATACTACTTTTCAATTATATAATAGTATATACATAATAAATAGATTAACCACTGTCAGAATGGACTACTTCTTGAACCTTATATCAACATAAGTTTCTGTTTCAAAAAGAAAGAAGTTAGGAGAATCCCTATTTAAAAAAAGCAAAAAAGCAAGCTTTGTTAGGAGTGCAGCTAGCAGATAACTAATGCAATGACTTGAAAACAAAAATTTCTTAACCCGTCTACAAAATGATCCAGCGCTAGACGCCCTTCCAACATCATCAGGTAAAGAATTAAATGCATTAACTGCCGCATAACTGAATTATCGCTGAAAGAGAGCGTGTGTGAGCCAGGGAACATTATACAAGTCACAATGTCTTGTTTAGATACGATGAACATCAGAACCCCTGATTAACCTATCAAATAAATATTTAGAAATTTGGGTAGTTCTAATTTTATACACAAGATGCAAAAGATGGAGTTTAAATCTTTTTTCAAGAGTTAGCCATCCTAATTCGTCGAGACATGGAGTAATGTAACCAAATTTGCGACCATTATAACAGCATCTAAGGCAAGCGTTCTGGAGTTTCTGGAAACTATTTCTGTCTCTCTGGAAGAGGGCAGGCCAATAAAAAACATCGCAGTAACCCAGATGTGATAATACGAGAGAATTAGATAAACGTAATCTCGTAGCCGTGTCAACAATTTCCCTATGCATAATAAGAGTTTTAGTTTAAAAAAGGTTTTTTGAATTAAAGACGACACGTGATCAGAACATCGTAACTCTGAATCTATAGTCAATCCATGATTTTTGCATTTACTCGAAGGCTTTAAGACAGTTCCATTAATGGTAATTTGAAATAGTGGGTCCTCAACTATAATTGATTTAGACCTACCAAAAACCACCAACTAATTTTCTTTTTCGTTCAAAACCAATTTATGTGCCTTGGAGATGTTTGAGATGGTTTCAAGATCATGGTTAATTTTATGAATCGAAGGGGCTAAATCAGATGGGAAGAGCACATATTTAAGTATCATCAGCGTGTGGCATGGCATAAAGATATATAACCACCTGAGATTGGTCATTGGAGACAAGAAATAGCCAAAACCTTAAACTGTTAAATGATATAAATACTTACTTTTTGAAATTTTTAATAATGGTTTATACTAGATTATCGTTTGTTGTTCTAAATTGTAGTTTATAAACTGTTATGTGTGTTATGTTGGTACTTGTGTTACCATTTTTAGCTCGAAATTCTTTATGTGTGTGAAGTGTAAAAGTTTAACTTAAACATAAATAATATTTAAAATTAACTGCACTTCAGTTATGAAGTTAAAACATGTGGTAAACTCTTGATAGTACCTTAGTTATGTATTCATTGTCGATGCCTTACTCCTAATTTTTTAACTCATGTGTTGTAACTCAGTTGTATATGTATGTGTATTTGTCAATAAGATTTATCTATTATGATACCTCTTGGACAATAAAGCACTTTTATTTAGAAGTTTTAGAATAGTTGTTATTTATTACCACCGCTTGGAATCTGAGAAAAATAACTTTTAAAAAAATTCAATGATGCATCTCCCCCGTCAAAATATTTAGGTTTAATTTATAGTATCTCATGATCTATCGTGTCAAATGCCTTGCTGTAATCAAGCAATACCAGACAGCTACATTGACCATTATCCCATCCCTTAAGGAGGTCGTCAGTAATATTAAGTAAGGCTGTTATACTGTGGTTTTTGCGAAATCCTGATTGAGTGGGGGAAAAATATTATGAAAATTTAAAAAAGTGGATTTTGATTCACCACCACACAGAGTTTTAGAAATAGACACCTTAGGAATCAGCACAATATTCGTTGATTTCCAACAATTAGGAAACACTGTTAAGTTGAGAACTGTTCACCTTTTTCCCGTAATTAGTAGGAGTTTGGGCATAAATATGTGCAAAACAAACTTGTTAGTGAAAAAAGGTTGGTCTTGCAATAATTAATTGTTATAGGTGTATTTCTTTTATTGATTTAGAATGATGGTGGATGAGGAAAAACGTTAATTTTCTTAAAATAACGAGACTATAATGCATCAATGTAATTTCACCGTAAGTATGTCGCTTTCAAATGCACCGTCGAAGACGTAAAAATGTCGACAATCGTGTAGGCCATCAGGGGGGCCCGATGCATTTCCTCCCGGTGCAGTCCGCCATATGGCCGATGTGCGCGATAATACTGCCGGAGGAAGGAGAAAAAAATTTACCGAGGACCGGCCGGCGAGCCAGCTTGCTTGCAATATTTTCCGTTACTTTTTCGCCGCCTTTATCGAACGAAAAATAATATTACGTTTAATTTAAACTGTACTCACTTAATTAAGATAATATGCTTATTTTTGAATTGTTTCAATCTATGTTTTAAAATATTTATTGTTAATATTGTATACACGGTATTTATTAAACATACGGCAAAAATTGAAGGGGTTATTCCCTGGACTATTCTAAAAAAATTTTGAAAGCCGCTTTGTTTGGAAGATACAGTGCGAGGAAAATTTTCGAAATAACATTTTATTACCAAAAATTGCAAGTAGAGTTCCTTAATTTACAAGAACTGTTGAAAATGATTACCTCCAGCTAGGATGCAAGAATCCAATATTCTCCTCATTAACTGCCAAACTCCTTTAAAAACACCAGGGTCGTTTCTTATTAAGTTATAACCAGCAATTATCCGACTTCTTAAATCTTCCAAATTATCCACTGAAGTAGTATAAACTAGTGACTTTAGATGGCCCCATAGGAAATAATCCAGGGAGGTCTAAATCCGGGGATCGAGCAGGACATAAGTGAGATCCACCTCGACCAATCCAGCGATCTCCGTATCTTACTGTTAAAAACTCACGAGCAACCACCCTGAAATGCGCTGGTGCACCATCGTGCATAAGCCACATTGCATTTCTCGTTGCCAACGGTACATCCTCCAGAAACTGAGGCAGTGTTTGTTCCAAAATGTTACGATACACCTCGCCTTTCCTGATAGAAATACCTACCTCATGTGGAATTTCTTCAGCCCACACATGGTTCTTGCGAAAACTTCTTATAGCATTTCTCGAGAAAATCGATTCATCGGTAAAAAGAGTCAGCGTCATTAGTAGAGGGATTTGAACCAATGTGTGCAAATGCCATTGACAGAATGCAATCTGTGAAGGAAAATCAGCAGGAAGAAGTTCTTAATGTCATTGGCCTTCTTATGCGTTTTTCGTTTCAATGTGCCTGCCTTATGAAGACGTTGATGAATACTTTGGAAGGTTTTTCTATCAGGAACATTATGGCCAGAAAATCGTTCAATGTACAACCGCCTGCTTGTAATGCAATCAGCAAGTACCTACGTAAGTGAAATGCATATAAGTCATCTCGGCGTTCGTATAGCGATTCATGATAGAGGACTTCACTAACAAAAGTTTAATTATTAAAGACAAAAAATACACATGACAAAGCGTGAATCAGTTTCAACAATTTCAACACTTACATAATGATCAATTACGAGACGTATTCAAATGAAATCCACGTTTAAGCTGACTTGCCTAAAAGATAACGCATTTTTTAAAAAAATTATATTTGGTAGGCCCAGTGTAGTATGCCATACTTTTATCCCGACTACAGGTATGAATAATTTAAAAAATATCAAAATTGGTTTTGTCGAAAATTCTTCTCGCCCTGTATCTTCGAAACAAAGCAGCTTTTCAAAAACCATTAAATGACAAAATATTCTTAGAATAGCCCACGGAATAACCCCTTCAATTTTTGGTGTATGTTTAATAAACACCCTGTATAGTAAATCATTACAGCATTAATGTGTGATTTTTAAACTCAGGTTATTTTGCGTTATAAATTTTCTACACCATGTTGGGACCTATCCTACTATATTGATACAGGAGATAAATTTCGGGGTTCTATTCTGCTATCTCCTAAAATTTTCAGAAGTACGGTACGTTACTTAAGGGGGTAATTCCTTATGATACTGTAAGAGAAAAAGTTCATATGATCATGTGTCCGGAGTTGCCCCGTTTTTGATATAAAGGGTGTTAAAGTTTAAAAAAAAAATCGATTTTTTATAGTTTTCTTAAATATCCTTTTTCCGACTTTATTGAAATTTGGTACCGTTATTCACAATAATAAGGGCCTTAATTTGCCCTAATTAGATTAAATTTATTAAGTTCAGTGGCGTCCCCGGGAGCACCTTAACGAATATTATTGACAAAAAAAATGTACGCCACTGACTTTTTTCTAATTTTCATATTTTTTTCCATGTTCCATGCAAGATTGAGTGAGACTGGGAGTTTTAGGCGTAGTACAGAACTTGCTGGCAGACCTGCAACAGTAACCACGCGTGAGTTAGACAAGGCCATACTTCTAGAGATAGAAGATGAATGATCTTTTAACTAGTGGCAGGAAGGTAGCAGTGCAACTTCAAGCAAGTGCATTAACTGTTTGGAGGGTCTTGTATCCTTGTATCTTGATCAACTATACGCATACCATATTCAACGTGTGCAAGCTCAGCTTTCCCATGCGCAATTTTCAGTCAAGGTTTGATTTTAGTAGGTGGTTGCTGCATAGAGTAGCACATAACAACAAACAATTTTTTTTCGAACATTTTGTTTACTGATGAGGCCTCTTTTTCAAGAGAAGTCATTATGAATCTTCATAACGAACATTTTTGAGCGGACGATAATCCTCATAAAATTAGAGAAGGTCTTTTTCAGCAAGAATTTTCGGTGAATGCATGGGCAGGGATCATTTGTGACTATCTTATTGGACTCCTATACGCAGTTTCTATCTGAAGTTCTGTTAGAAGACGTACCTCTACAAATAAGAACTAATATGTGGTTCATGCACGACGGCGCCTCAGCTCATTTGAGCCTTGACGACGGGTTGTAGATAAGTCAACTTACCACCCTTGGGTGGTAATAATTTTTGATAATAAGCTGTCAGCTTGACGTTGTTGATAAAATAACAATGCGTATGATGCTATAGAAACCGGACAAAGCTGTCCATAATTTTATGCGAAAAGTATCGAATTAAATTAATAAAAATCCAAGAATAAATTCTGCGGGGAGGAGAAAAAATGTTATATACTTCATGGGATGTAAGTATATTTACTAGTCGAGAACTTTATTGCCAGCCCTCGCTATCGTTCGGGCGCAAAATCGTTCTCGACTAGTGAGTGTTACTTACATCCCTTGTAGTATAAATAACTATTTTATTTTTTCTCTGGAAAACAAAGCAAGACACAGAAACAAGTCATGGAATAAAAAAAAGTTGTACTATTTGTTGATAAATCCGAAAAAAAAAATATGAATTTTGTTAATTTTAACTTCAAGTCTTATCTTAAAGGGTTCTTTACATGTATATAGGTACCTACATAATATGTCTGCCTACTTGACAATTCAAACAAAAATATGGAAGACTTAATTTTTTATAAATAACATTCAAGGTGTTCCAAAAAAGAAAAAAAGAAAACCACCTGGGGCATATATGCCTCACAAAATAGATTTATTTTATTTATATGAACATCAATGATCCGATTTCGCTTCGTTTCGCAGTTACGCGCTCAAGATTTAAAAAATAATGCGTTACTTCCAAAATACGAAAATGGCTACCTTTCTAAATGGCAATTAGGTATTTTCACGTCATCACTCTGGAGCGACCTACCTGAGGTCGTGTTTCCCAGCGAGTATAATTTCTATAAGTTTAAAACTAACGTGATTCACTTTCAGCGCCACAATGGATTTATTCTGAAAAGCTTTACCTGATTAAAAAAAAAAATATCGTAGTAAAAACGAAAAAATACCAAGAAACATTTTTAAATTAAAAATTGAACTAGGTTTTAATGCACTTTTGGTACTTAGAAATGAAAAAAAAATAGTAGCGTGCCAATTTCCCTTAAAATAAAATTTAGAAGCAAACTATCAGTCTGGTTCTGCATATTACATCCATCTAAGAGAATGCGGTGTTGTCGTGTCTATTAAAAAGTAGTAGCAAGTTGTATATAATGTTATTTTTGCAATCATTTTAGCAGATCCAATTGTTTGGTTTGGATCTAGATCTTGAAATGCGCGGTGGCCGGTGTACCTGATGTAGCAACTCTTCTCTAGAAATTACTGATGATTTGAAAATTGTTTCTTTAAACAGACATACCTACATGATGGATTGAGATCGGGTGATCTCGGAGGACAATTTCGACAACATCAGTGGCCAATTCCAGCGTTTTCTATAATTTTTATTTTCCCTTCTCTACATCCTTATTTTGTTATTTTTGTAAACAACAAAAATAAATTTGTATTTGTTTACTTATTTTAATATTTATCAGTTTGGCATATCATGTCATAATATGAATTTGACACAATTTTAACCTAAATTTGGTTGGATATATCGTCCCCTTATAAATGTAATCTGAATCAAGCCCTACGTTTTTCAGCCCAAGCCTTCTCGGATGAATAATTTTTGCTCGCACGGTAGTATTCGCTGTAGAATGTGAAAACATGCACCTACACCTACAGTATGGATATAATGTAAAAACAAAAAAACTATTATATGTGAAAAGTAAGGTAAATTCATTTATTTACGCATGTAATAATGACATTTTTGAATATAAAATTTTTGAAAGTAACACTTTTCTGACTACTTTCCTACCACTGGAGAAAATTACCCACGTACTTTCTACCCGTGGGAGTACAAGTAGGTACGTAACCATTAAAATGTTAAAAATGTTTAATTCCTTCTTTTCATTTATTTATTAAGTTATACACCTAGTTCCTTTTTGAAATTTCTAAAGGAATGTAAAGCACATAGTTATTTACTACAAATTATTCTGTATTAAAGCAATGTAGGTAAATAAAAAAGTAATAATTTTAACAGAATTTATCGAAAAAAATGATGAGTTGTAAATAAAATAGTCCCTATATACAACGCTGTGCGTCACGGTATAGGTACTTCCCGAGGTACTTCCTGATCTAATAACGAAAATGATGCACTTTTCACCTCGGTTTGTAATATGCTATTTAGGACTTATAAATTTGTGCGCCCGTTGTGTTTGGAAAAATGTAAATATTTTGCTATTATAATGAGCTCTGTATGTTTCAATGTCGTAAAAAATAGAGTTTAGTACTTCTCCTTTTATTCTTATTGTTAAAAATTGCCCTTCTTCTTACTTCATTAGCTATTACGACTTTGTCAGTCACAATCTTAAAAATATCAACCCTTTCTTTTTCTTGTACGCCAATGTAATTAGATTGCGATTCCCGCAATTCGCCTCAACTTTCGTTTCGTTGTCGGTCGGTCCGCTCTGGTGTTCGTTAAAAGGTGAACGGACGGAACAAAGACGCAGGGGCAGACACGGCTGTAAAAATTGCGAGTCTGTCTGCGAATACTGGGACAAATAAGATAACCCGATATCTTGTAATACACTAGGTTGGTATATGTATATTGTATATCCAACACCATTATAAATAAACCGTCTTGTCTGGCATATAGGTTTTAAAGATTTATTGAACTATAAAATCGGTTTGTAATGTAGAATGACTAGAATGTAGGTAGGCACTAGCAGCTAGTAAACAACAATAGATTGCCTTTAGATGTATAGGTTTGTAAATTTATTTGTTATAAGTTAATATTATGAGGTATACTTTTTTTTATGTACAGGGTGTCCATTTTTCGATGTAATTGCAAGGTCTCTCGGCAACTAGTAAAGATAGAGACTTGCGGTTTTTATATTACTGCGCTACTTTTTCGTGAAACAAAAGATGCCGCAAACTAAAATGTGATAGCTTTCTTAGTTTTTAAGCTACAGGGTGTTTTTGAAAATGTTTGTTTTTGAACCACCCCCTTGTATTTCGGTTATCCATTAACTAATCAAGAAATTGAAAACTGTTTTTAAGAGAGTTTTTTAAGTAGAATTCAGTGGCGTGCTTACTTTTTCTAGGAGTCTTACTTTTCGAGATTTAAAGCAAACATGATTTTTTAAATGGGACACCCTGTATATTTTTCTCTTACTTGATTGGGCTATTTTTAAACTTTTCAAAAATATATAATACGTTAGTTGATAGTTACTATTAATAATAAACGCACAACACGAAAAATTTAGAAAATTAGTGTAGTATACGCCATGAAACCAACAGTTTAAAAATTAATTTAATTAAGAATCGATCATTTATAAAGCCAAGACCACCTAAATCATATAGAATAAAAAAAATCGCGAAAGGGGCGAAATGAACGTTATGGCTTTTCTAGAGGCACTAGAAGTTCGTGCAAAGTCATAGAAAAAGATCTCGAAGTAATGAAATCTTGTCTGAAAAATTAATAAATACATATCACTTTAAACCCTATGAAGTAAAGATTGTGCACCCTCTACGTACTGGGAATGCTATGTGACGACTTATTTTTAGTAGTAATGACATATTATTCTTTTCTTTGTTTCACTGGTTTCATAGCCTACTACCCTAATTTTCTAAATTTTTCGATTTGTGCGTTTATTGTTTCAAAAATATATAATACTTAACTATCAACTATTATATACTTTTGAAAAGCTTAAAAATAGCCCAATCAAATGAAAGAAAAATATATACAGGGTGCCCCATTTAAAAAATCATAAATATTTGCTTTAAATCTCGAAAAGTAAGACTCCCAGAAAAAAAGTAAGCACGCCACTGAATTATACTTAAGAAACTCTCTTAGAGACAGCTTATAATTTTTTGATAAGTTAAAAGGTAACCGAAATACAGGGGGTGGTCAAAATGCAAACATTTTCGAAAACACCCTGTAGCTTAAAAACTAAGAAAGCTATGATATTTCTGTTTGCGGTATCTCTTGTTTCACGCAAAAGTAGCGCAGTAATATAAAAACCGCACAATTACAATAAAAAATGGACACCCTGTACTATATACGTAAATTCAATATTGTAAAGTTATTACTGTTTTTTGAACACGCCGACGCCGACGTTTAATAAACCATGGTGTAAAATTTCCGAAAAGAGAAAAGGGGCATTCAAATATTATGTCTTTAGCTTTCCTTCGCTGCCGGGGCCATTCCCGAGGGGATCTACTGCTTAAAGTGGGCTCCGAACCATGGTTCTCGGTCACGACAACCATTCCGGTCTACACCCCCCCAAGGGCTATTAATCCTCGTTTTCGTACGACCTTAAGCCGTCAGCGTCCTAATTCTCGAAACTGGGACCGTTCTCAGGAGAAATGTGGGCGGAGATCTAAAGCAACGCATGAAATGGTATTCTTAAATACACGGACCATTCATATCACTTCCTTTAGATTAGCGTTTCTCAATCTTTTTGGTAAGCGGAGCCCTTTTTAGTGCCCACTTTCACCTGGTATGTTTCAATTAAAAATATAATGCAACCCTAGGTGAACGGATAAATTGCGCCCATTTGCAATAGAAATAATATTTCAAATAATATTTATTTAGTTCGAAAAATAAATTCAAAAATAACCACACATTTCTTAATAAGGGTGTTATTTCAGAGAAGGTGAAATAAAAAAAAATTGATCTCAGTTTTTGCTATTTTTTTAACTCATTCTTGTAATCAAATCAAACCAAAAGATAACATCGTAAACTTCATCAAATATTACACAAATTTATCAAGAAGTAATATCAATTAACTAAATATTTATCTTAAAATCTTGATAACGGTGATGATAGCACAAGCTTGTCCAAGTTCGTTCTAAATCATACCATGGGCAATTTCAGCAAAACTTGACGCAGCAAAAGAAAAACGGGTTCTATTCAAAGCGGAATTTAAAATTTTAATGTTAAAGCTTTCTATTGGCGCAAAAATTCTTAATATTAATTAAATCCTATGGATTAGGGATTCTTTGAAAAATAATTAAATTCCGAGATATGAAAACGTTGTCCTGTTGTTTTTTCTAGAAAATTAAGTCTCTTACATTTTGCTGTATCTCTAAATTTATAGAGATATAGTCAAAATTACGAAAAATTGAGAAAATTGTTTCTTTCCAACCGAATTATACTTTAAAATATTATGCAGGATTGGAAGTGATGTCCAAGAGACTCTTTTGAAAGTAACTGAAAGCAGTACAAAAACCCATCTTGTCATTTGTCGTAAGTAAAATTCAGGTTAGTTAACAATTATTGTTATTTTTTTCGTATCAGACTTACTTTTTGAATTACCTATAATATTATAACCGAAAAAGTGAACAAAAATATTGTACATATTTATGGATAATATCAAAACCCTATTAATTTTTAACGGAAATAAAAATCAAACAGTTGTCAGTCACTTGACAGTTGTCAGTCACTTGACTATCTATTTTGTGAGTCAAATATCAGCCAGACAAAAAGCGCCCATAGCCTAAGGCCAAGCGAGCAATATATTGCAGATTAAAGTGCGCGCACCTTCAAGAAAGAAATCTTGAGATAAGTGATTGCGATTTTAAAGCCGCGGTCACCTAGGTTGTTACTCATGCGACTTTTTTATCATAGGGAAATATATTTGTCAGTCGGATCGCACATTTGGGCAACGGGCAATTAGCAATACGCGATATTATCACCCATTGATATAATACTAAAGATCAAAAGTGGTTTCGCACATTGACGCGATGCTATATTGCCTGTCAGAACAAGTTGCTTTACTTTGGCGATTTATATTTCCGGCGATAAACCTGCATGTTGATCGTGTCATTTTTGAAGTAACATTCAGGCAATAATATTTGGGGAAAGTTTTTAATTGCTATTCAATTCGAAAGATGCAAGATTATCCTATATCGAATATTAAATTTGTCGAGATCGTCGAAAAATATCCATGATTATAATCGTACAGATTACAGCAAAGGGGAAATGAAAGAAAAGGCATGAGCAGCAATTACAAATGAAATGAAGGATTCTGGTAAGTAATTTATTACAATACATACATACTACATACATATTACAATTATTTTGTTAAATATAGATTGCTACCAGATGAATTATTTTGTTGTTACCCCAGAAACAAGGTACGAGGGGCCGTCGTACATCTTAAGACACAGAAACGATATTATCGACGATAGTATCACTAAACTGCTTGCACCTAAAAAAAAGCGAACTCCCAAAATGATGGAAGACAAAGCCGACCAATCGATCAAGGACTACGTAAAGTTTAAAACATCAGTGGCACAATAGAGTAGCCCTGATCTCGATTTTTTTAAAAGCTTGCTACCTGAAATAGAAAATGACCGATTCTCAAAAACATATATTCAAGAGAGGAGCACTTGAGCTAATAGATACAATTTTGGGGACATTTTTCAAGAAAATATCACTGTACCCTTTTCAGTCCTGCAATGTCCATCTATTCAGTTAGTTCAGGTTCAAATCAATGCAGCCACTCCAATTAATCACTTTAAAAAAAATAATAATAAGTATACACAGCCGAAATAGTGAAACTAGCATACTGCATACTGGCACAACGTTAGTAAATCTACTAATGTTTTCTTATAATAAAGTTTCTTACCTCAAAGTAATTAGTAGATTTTCTGTTAGTTCTGTAGCTACTCTGCAATTTGTATCATGTTTTGTAATATAATGCCCAACCATATTTAAAAGGCATTTAAATGAGTCTGGATTCATTCGGTAACAATTTTGAAATTTAGGTGGATGTTCCTCTAGTTCTTTTATCCATACCGTTGCTGTATGACACCTCAGCTCCAATAATGAAGGGTGAATCCAGGGTCTCCTTTGTTTTTCTTTTTGCACTGAGATACCATCAAAGTAGTAAAGCGTCGTCGTCAATGTCCGACATTATTCACAAAAAGATCGTCACTGTTTCCTGTTCTATGTTGCTTTGATGTGAGACAAATGTATAATATTATTTCCCGTTGCCTATCGCCAGTCACTTGTTGCTTGTTGTCAGTTGCTCCAGTGTGCGACCCGCCTAAATATCACATTTCTGCGACTAAATTATCGCATGATTAAAACTCATAGTGAGCCTAAGACTTTTGGAAATTTTGGACGTTTCCATTTCAACGGAGATATTTCCATTTACAGCCAATGTGAATATTAGCAGTTTAAGGTTATAATGTATATCTACTCCCTAAACAAATCTTCCAATATGTTGCTTAAATGCTTGCCGTACTTCTTATTTATTGTATGAAAAATGACTAACCTTAATTTTAGGGTGCATAATTTGCTATTTGATATATTATACATATAATATATCTTATGTATTATAAAACGCATTTACAAATTAATTGTAAAATCAAATGTAGATCAGATAATGTCTCCTATTTTTAATTTTTTTGTAACTTTGAAGATATGGTTACCCTATAGGTACTAATTTTCCAAATTGATTAAGGATTACGCAAAATATACCTGTGTCATAAAACACTGTTACAAAGTTGAGCCAAAAGAATTATTTGTGTTAAGGTACCCATTCAGATGTTCAGATACAGTACCTACGTCTGTATACTGTATACAGTCCCAGGACTGACGAACGATAGTTTTTGAACTTCAGGAAACTGAGCTTCCACCTCACACTCGAACGTTTTGCCAGTGCAGGGTCCTTTTCGAGCGTAAGAGAACGGGAATGATCGCATCAGTCAGAGGATCATTCCCTTTCCCGGCAACTCTCGTATGGTTTCAATCAGCATCCTCAGTGATATACGAATAATGGTCCCGTGTATTTAAAAACAACATTTCATGCGTTGCGTGCGAACTTCACCCATATTTCTCCTGAGACCAGTGCTCCCCAGTTTTGAGAATAAGGGCCCTGATCGAATGATCCCTCTTTTATTATTACAAGAACCAATCAAGCCAATAAAAAAGGCAAAAAACGTTTTTGGGTAAAAGATGGGTTGTCGCAACGTGACACATTATCTTATAATAATATGAGTCTGTAATTTTGCTACAAAATAGTACGATAATCCTCTAAAATTTGGGAACTTAAGATTCGAACTATTAATTTTTCTCCGTCAGTCGTCTATCGTAAACTGCCCCTTTATCCGACAACCTAGCCGCCTAGCCTTAGCGGTTGGATTTAGTCGTCTCAGTTCTCTGGTTGTCTCGACAATTTTTTTTACCTAGGGTGAAATGGGGCAACTGCGACTACCTAATTTAAATTTTCAAACCTATTTTTGTTTGGAATATTTGTTATGGTACTAAAAGAGTTTCATATATTTTTTAGAATGAGCTGCTAGTCTTAGCTAAAGATTAACGCAATAAAAATACTTCTGAATTAGAAAATACATTTTTCATTTACCCATAAGAAAAAAATTCGACCTAGGCGCACTTACCCCATATCCGGGGCAAGTGCGACAGAAGCTTTTAAAGTATTCACAGCCTGCATATAAGACAGTGCGGGGTAAGTGCGTTAAACTTAAAATATCTACAAATCTTTTGCAATTTACGGCGTTGTGATATCTCTTTAAATAAAAGACGTATTAAGTTTTTTGTAGTGTAATTACATGACACCTGTCAAATGCCAATATTTCGCATGAAAACAAAATTTATTTCTTGGAGTTCCGCTTTTACAACAAACATATTTTAGGAAAAATATCTCATAAAAAATTATAAAATATTTGTTTATTTTGTTAAAAAAGCACATTAAAGACATATAACACGTAGGTAACTATATTATAGGATACAAAATGCAATGCTTTATTTATTCTAAACAATAATTATTGAAGAAACTAACCGGAAATTTGTAACATCCTCTCCGTGTGAGTTCTGGTGCAGGTAACATCGAAATTATAGATTCGTCAGCGACATTTGAAATGTCCTCTATATTCGGCCAGGTAAATCTGGGTTCCGTGATTGCAGATTTGGTTTTTAACCTCCTAACGAAATTGATTTCTACAGTTTTGGAGTCTAGTTCTCCTTGAATTTGACCAATATAATATTTCGTAGTATTTCTCTCTGTCGTAAGACTAACCAGTACCCAATCACCAATTTTTCGTTCGCTTAAACTTCTTTCATATAAAGACTCGTCATTATTGGTTTCATTAATAATATCCTCCATGGTTTCAAAGTCACTTTCAGAATCATTAGCTATAAATGCATCTAAAAAAAAACCTGAAGTATTTTAACGACATCGACTTACGCCGTCTACTTCCTTGATAGAATTAGCTAAAACCGTTTCATCTTTTTCGGGTAGAGCTGTCGGTCTTCCCATTGACTGACTTTTAACTCCTCTTCGTCCTGAGTTGTGATCACGTATTGTGCTTCTGGGTATTTTAAAGATTTTGCTGGCTCTTAGTGTACCCATTTGGCCATTTCTCACTGCTGCCTTGACTGCTCGTGTTAAATTATCTTTATTATATTCGGCATTTTTTGTTTTTCTCTTATAATTTCTGACCATGGTCTACAAGGATTTATAATTAATTTACGTCTTGGGGAAAGTGCACCTAGTAGGTGCACTTTCCCACTATAGTGTAGGTGCACTTGCCTCTTGTAAGCAAAAATTGGGGCAAGTGCATCTACCCACTTGCTGAGATTGGCATTTATTGCTAAATGTTGTGCTATAAAAAAACATGATAAGTATGATGTAAAATATGACACAAGAATAAAAAATATTAAGAACCTACCGTTTTTCACCTTAATATCCCAAGAAAACCAAAACTATTCGCATTTATTTGGCGAGTGGAAAAAACACGTCCTCCTACCGTCGCCGTTAACTAGACACTAAATGATCGGAACTCCGCGGGAATAGAAAGCGCGGTTACCAAATCTTCGAAGACTATTCCGTGTGATGTTCGAGAAGATATTAGCAGGTATGATGTATTTGTAGGCAAATGGCGCACTTGCCCCTAAAACGCACTTGCCCCACTTCACTATGAATGCATGAACTGTATGTGAATGGGTACCTTTACTATTAAATGTTTTAAACTATCAACTACTGAACACAAACCATTTACAATGGCAAATTCACTTTAATTCAAAATACCAATAGCAAAAAAATTTAATTAAATACATAATTTTCTCAACTTAGTATTCATGCGCCGGCCGCGGCTCTTTTTAAAGCCGCGACATACGAAATGGACGGACAGTTTTGCTAAAAATATCATCCCATGAGTTGAAGATTTTAAAGATTAACCTCAGTTGATGGTGCAGAATTAGTGCACGGAACTGC
Source organism: Polydrusus tereticollis (assembly GCA_963920685.1). Classification (NCBI taxonomy): domain Eukaryota; kingdom Metazoa; phylum Arthropoda; class Insecta; order Coleoptera; family Curculionidae; genus Polydrusus; species Polydrusus tereticollis. The sequence continues at coordinate 72,994,989 of OY987332.1, forward strand.
GTTGATCTACGACGAGTTGAAACAAAAAAGTGTTGGATAAAACATTATTTTCGTCAAAAAATAAATACAAAGTATTAAAAAAATTAGCTAAATTCAATTCAAAATCTATCTAACGTGCTAATAAAAGAAAAGGAATATCGATAACGGTGTTTCCAAACTTAATTATTGTTGAAAATGTACCTATTACGAATTAATTTTTTTAATTAATAAAGCAATAACAAAATGAAATGGTAATGATTAAATACTTGGTAAATCTACAAAATCAACATATTATTATTATATAAACATTATAAAAGTGTAAATATAATGTATCTGGTGATCTTTTCCTTATTTTGGATATTGTGCCGAAAAATTGGTTCATCCAAGGATTCTCTTTGCTCAAAGTCCTTGTGAACAGGTAATGTTTCTATGTCATTTTCCAAAATTGTTTAACTCCATTATTTCTTCTGCTTCCTATAACGTGATGGTTTTCCTATACTTTTGAACTAAGCAAAGACATTATAGTTCTAATGTCTTTGGAACTAAGATTTACTCGCGATTCGCGATGTACGCATATTTCGAATTGGCGCTAAGCATGCCCCTAAGATTTTTCCTTGAATAGAAGAGTTATACGTGGCTTAAAATTTAATTATAAAATTATTGTTTGAATTGTCCTACCCTAAGATCACAGAACAATGAACGGTTAGCCTTCATTCATAATATCATAGACCAACCTAGGTTGGTCTATGATAATATTAAGACACCCGTAATTACTGAGAATACAGCTCATAGACCCTAAAATTCTCGCCATTAATAGGCAACTAATATTACACGAGAATATCTTACCATCATTCGCCGACTAGATTTAAGTTGAAATAACACTATAAAAATATACTCTCTACGTAGGGTCCTGCCAAGTCAGACTTGCGGAGCCACCTACAGAGTTCGTGCGTAACTCTCTCGCTCCGAGGAAGGTCCTCGGACCCCGGGTAGAAAGTACCGCCGGTTGCGGCCGGTTAGCGGCGCTCTTCGCCGTGCCTTTGGGTAGCAGCGGTAGGAGCGCGGTGTTTGTCATAGCACAGTGATGTCTGCGATCCTATTCTTTCGAGAATAGGAAACAAAACGGGGCCCATTCTGGCAGGACTCTTTTTTTTTATTTACTATTTAACAAAGAACTATCGTCATTCTATTAGCATTATCTGACTACTTTCCTAACAACAGAATCTCGACCATAGAGGTTTTACCGTCACTTTGTAAATATTTCGTGATTATATCATTGTCCATTGAAATCTTGCTTTTTTATGAATTTTCGCGAAATGCGACAAAACGTACTTACCCCCATTTTCGAGTGGGGAGAATAATTGAAGTCTCCGATATAGTTACATTGCCGCATTCAAATTAAAGCGTGGCACATAACTAAATATATAACGTACATATCGTGCGACCAAAAATTATTATCATCAAAGTGTGCTATGCATTTAAGGCCGTGCTGCTTAGCGGTAGAGCTTAATACCTGTTGGGTGTCAGTAAATACCAGTATTTTCAAGCAATCAGTTATTCCATCATCTTTAACAGTCGTTACCAGTAATCTTGATTCATTGATGATTTATCCAATTTCTTGAATAATTCATGCAAACGTCGCTTTTACTGCTGAGGATTTCTATCATTGCCTGAAAAGAGCCGCGGCTCTGTTTAAAAGAAAAAGAAAAAAAGAAACAGAGGTTCTATATACAACATAAAAAAAAAGCTGGAAGACCATCTGTAAGAACAAGAACAGAAGAACTTATTGCGAACGTTCGTGAAATAATGCAAAATACGCAAACTGAGGTTGCCCGCTTGATTCCACCCAGAACGGTGTATGGTAGAAATGCACGACGAGCCACTGCAGCCCACCCGTCGTGGTTCAGCTTAGTGTCCCTCGAACGACACTGTTTAAAAATTCTTTCATCTGGAGAACATCAATACCCTGGAACGACCTCCCTGAGGCTGTGTTCCCCAATGAGTATAATCTCCAAAGATTCAAGACCAACATGAATCGTTTTCTGCGCACACGTACCGCTTTCAGAGCGCCATAAACGAGTAATGCTGCAGTGCTGTGCCCTATCATAAAAAAAAAAAGATTTTGAAAGACGCAGGAATTACTGTCAATGGTTTAACCAAAATTTATTGGAAAGAAATGATTTATTAGATCTGACATTCTTTTTTGATAAAGCCTAGTTCCACTTCACCGCTTATGTAAATTCTCAGAATACACGCATGTGGAATAGTAAAAATCCCCATTTTTTGTAAAGTCCACATTGCATACTCAAAAAATTGGTGTCTGGTTGGCTGTTTCCCGAAGAAGAATTTTTCTATATTTTTTCATGACACAGTTACAGCACAGCGATATAGGGAAAATATTTTGGATCCATTTGTGGAGCAATTACTTGACGATGAACTACGTTTTGGTTATTTTCAGGTTAGTTCAGGTTAGTTAGAAGGGAAGTTAATATAACCGTTTTTGCCATGCTTTCTATATAATAATCATAAAATGTTATCGTTCAGGCAAAAAATGTTAAGAATACACCACACATTCTTACTTATGGTTGTAAGCTCGCACTATTTAAATATTTTAAAGAAAAGTAGTATCTCCAAAAATTGTGTTAAAGCATATTGTGCAAATACTAGTACAAACATACTTCCGTACTTATCATCAACTTCGTGCACAACTTATACAGAAAAATGGACTTATGCCACCGATTGTTAACGATACTCGATGGAACTGGCAGACAATTATTAGCCTGTTGTGTTAACACCTTATTTATAGAGAGATTATGTAAAAACGAACCTAACCAGGCAAACAAAAACTAGCTGAAAAATGACTGACAAAACCTACCCGGATATAAAGCAACAATAAATAAATAAACTACAGCTAGATGCCATTAAGGTGTGGATTAATTTGTTGACTATATAGTATAGCAGGGTTGACAAAAATCATGATTAAAAAAAGAAATCAAAAATCAACGATATTTATTTTATATCTTGTTTCGTCCAACGAAAAACTTTTGTAAACATGAATAATACTTGACACTTTACACAAATCTTTTTACCCACAATATTGTCCTTAAAACTTTACTGAAAATATAACAAATGTGTATAAAACAATACAGAATACAGAACAGAAACAGAAACGAAACGGTTGCTCGCGTCGCGACTTCGTCGAACTTGCAAAAACTGGCAGGAAATGCTCGGCTATATAAAGGACACGCACGCATTCTAAATATGAGTAATATTTTTGCTTCTGTCTGAGTAAGTTCTGACTTCTGAGAGCAGTCTAGCATAAAATTTTGAATCATGACAAGTCGGAGCAGAAAAGAATTTACTACTTGGCAACATTTTATAAAAAAGAAAGTAGTTGGCAAACTAGATTGCAGAGCAGTTTGTAAAAGGTGTCGTAAAGATTTGCAAGGTATCCGGATTTTTTTATTTTTTAATTTTAATTAGGATTTTTAAATTAAAAAAATCGCTTTGATTAAAATCATGATTTTAATCAACTGATTTAAATCATCTCAACCCTGTAGTGCAGTAAATGATTGATCCCTTCTAAAAAGTAAACTCAATCTAAATTTGATGAAGGGATTCAAGCCTTTTTTACTTAGTTAACCGATTCAAAATCAATCGAAGTCATTGATTCTAATTTTGAGTAGAATCAATAACTTTATACTTAGACGAAACGTTCTGCTTGCCGAACGTTTGGGTTCCGGCCCGAATATTGCAGTCGGGCAGACGACGCGACTGACTTCGAATATAGTCAAAGGATTTAATAAAAGAGCGCACACGGGAGCGGTTTTCCTTGACGTGAGCAAAGCATTCGACAAGGTCTGGCACAATGGTCTCTTGTTAAAATTGATAAGGCTTGGAACTTCGAACTGCTTAATCAAGGTGTTCGCTTCTTTTTTGGAGAATAGAAATTTTGCGGTCTCGTGAGAGAACGCACTTTCTTCGAATAAACGCATCAGGGCGGGAATGTCGCATGCAAGGCTCACCTATCTCTCTCTGATGTTGTATAATATTTATACTTATGATATTCCATGTGAAAGATTTACGCAGCTCTATCTTTTCGCTGAGGATACAGCAACTACTTCGACTTCTAAATCACCGCGCATTGTCGTCAGCCGGATGCAGGGTCATATAATCTAGCTGGAAAAATGGCTTTCGGCTTGGAAGATTCGCCTGAATCCCGTCAAGACGAAAGTCATCTCTTTTTCAAAAAGAACCGTGCGCAGGCCTGAAACAAGGCATCCGGTCAATGGGGTCCAAGTGAACTGGTGCCAGAAGGTGAAATATATGGGACTTACACTTGACCAAAGGCTTAACTGGAGGCTCAATTCAATTAATAGAGTAAAGCTTACATTGCGTCAATTAGGCTCTATCTACCCCCTGCTTCACAGGCGGAGTTGACTTTCAATTAGGAATAAGGTCAACCTCTACAATCTACAAGGCATTGGTCAAGCCGGTTCTCACTAATGGTGCACCTTCGTTGTTAACATAAGCAGAACGAAATTTAATAAGTTCCAGGTAATTCAAAAGGACTTTAAAAACTATCGCGGACGTACCTAGATATACACCCAAAAGAGTAGTTCACCGTGACTTTCAAATGCAGACGATAAACGAGTTTTTCTTGAAAATTATTGCCGATGCACAGACGTATCGACAAACCCACTAATCACAGACTCACTGGTGTAAAAATACATTGAAGAACAATAGACAAATTTGGAAGAAAGGTAGAACATAGACTAATTCGGTTACCGCGGCTATATACTTCAATGTATGTTTTCTGACTAAAATATAAAGACCTCTATGCATAAATGATGCTTTCCAAAGAAATCTTGAAATGTTGTCAGATTAAAATTTGAAGCACAGAAGAAAGATAGCTTATTGAAATGGCAAACTTCTTCCCTAATTTACGTAGTTGCCCTGCGAGGTCATGCACCCTATTCCCCATTAGAATCGATTAAACGGTGATAAAGTAGAAACGCTTATAAAAATAAAAACATACGTATTTTCAATACCGCAATGAACAAAATTAATGGTGTTAGGTGCCAGACCAGTGGCGTAGCCACAGGGGGGCGATCGCCCCGCCCCCCGCCCTGGCGCCCCTTTACTACTTAAAAAATAATTCTTAAAAAACAAAATCGGTATTATTTTATTTTTAGTAAAGAAGAGTGATAGTAATAAACTTAATAAGACCGGTTTTGAGAGCGTCTCATCACAATAAATTTATTTTTTTTTATATATAGCGGATTTTAACTTCATTTGGGGCCAGACCCCTGTTCCCTAGGGAGCATAAAGGTGAATTCCTACGAAATTTGGACGTGGTCTCAAAAATTTTTTGCCTGCGGCGCTTTAGCTCCGCGTTTTGCACCCCACTGATGGTTCGCCCCCTCCGCCCCAAAATGCTGGCTACGCCACTGTGCCAGACCATACCCTATATCCTACCAACATTTTATCCTCGGATCTTATCAGTACAAATATGAAATGGTTAATGAAACTTGCTTTCTTTGGTTATGTTTTAAATCGTTTTTGTGTGGATTCTTGTTAAAGCTGAATTGGGGTTTTGTGCCAAAGCACACAGAGAAGCTAGAGGGGTTTTATGATTTGCCAATCATACCATATGCATGTTTTAAATGCAAAAAAAAATCGCCTTTTGCCTGGTAGCGTTGTGACGACCTACGGAAACGGGGTTTTCGGGTCGCCCCGCAGCATTCACCCGCCCTCTGGGGTAGAAACTACCCCGCACTTCTCAGTAGGTAGGTAGAATGAGAAAATAGTCGAACAGTTCTGTATCACAGATTCAGATTTCTTTATTTTTAATTGGACATTACAGAACGTAAACAAAAGATCAAAGCACACACTAGGAAGTTCAAATAAGTATTACGATAGGAATACAGTTGGGACATGAAAAATTATTTCAGTCCAGGTAGCACAGGTATAGATACTTAGATACATCTTAGAAATGATCACGAATGAATCCTAAAATAACATATTTGATATTCTCATATATCACGCTATCTTGGACGAGCTGTACCTGATGTTTTTTTTTTGGATTGCTGTTATTAGTTTGGGAATGAAATTATCTCTAAAAATTCTTTATACTACCTACTTTGTTGTTTTTTTGAACCTCCCATAAAACCAGGCCCGGATTATCCATAAGGCACATTAGGCACTTGCCTAGGGCCTACGAAACGCGAAGGGCCTACGACCATAAAATATAATAAAAATAGACACAAAAAAGGGATCAATACTGTATTCTACAATAAGAAAAAGAGTTCACAGACACAGAGACAAACTACAATGTGATACAAAAAACCTTATAACAGTTTTAACAACCTATTTACACATATTTTTACAATAAGTTTTTTTTTCGTGATTTTGATTCGACGAATTCATGCAGTATGTCGTCGAAGTCCATCTCGCGAGTCAAATCACTTTCAATACATAGTAGGCTTACTGAAGAAACTCTCTCTTGGCCCATAGTTGAACGCATACAATTTTTGATAAGGTTCAGTTTAGAAAACGACCTCTCACCTTCTGCATTTGACCTCAGCATTGAAAGGTTATGCGAAAAGCTTACATTTGGGAAACTCGAGACTAGCAATTATTTTCGGTGGCAAAAAGTTAGTTTTGTTCAATAAAAAGCTAAAATTTCTAAATTATTTTGTAAGTTTTTTGTAATTAACAACTTTTGGCCATATATTAAATATGATGTTTTTAACTTTATCTGTAAAAACAGCGACGTCAGCGACTTCATCAGGGCATAAGCATCCATTGGGCTCTTCAAACGCATAGAAATGTTTAGGAAACCACTTAATTTGTAAATTTTGTTATTTCTTGGTAAAATTAGGGCGTGGCACCCCAAAAACTTTCGCCTGCGGCGCATTTTTTTTCGCGGCCCGTTAGTGGTCCTCCCCGAATTCAAATCTCAAATTTACCACTGGTGCCTAGGGCCTACGAAATCTTTAATCCGGCGCTGCATAAAACCGTACGCTAATAACTCAAACTCAAACTTAAAAGTACTTTATTGTCTGACAGGGTTGAAAAAATCATGATTTTTTTGAAAAACAATAAAAATCGCGATTTTTTTTATTTTTTCGATTTTTTGCTTCATTTTTATTGTTTTTTCTATTTTTCCCTGTAAATAAGTTGCTATTTTCTACACGTTTTTGATTTTATTTCCACCGTTCTTCAAATTTTAATGAAGATAGTTCCTGTCGAAAAACGCTCAGAGCTGCAAATTCCTGTCAGAACAAGAAAACCCTCCACTGTTTATATAAAGAAGCGTCCGCCCTAACTCATTTTGACAAAACGGACATAACTTTAAATCAACTGCAAAAATTTAAGAGGCGTTATGAACAGTGTATGACCCCATATCATTTGTTGGCATATCTTCTTGACTTAAAAAAAAAATCAGCAAACACTAACAGAGAGTGAAAAAAATTAACCCATAGATTGGTGGAAGTCGCAACAAAATATACCCATTATTCAAAAAGAGTTTTACATAATTAGACAATTAATTACTTTCAGAAATTTTGATTTTAATGATGATTTAAATTGAAAAAATCAAGTGATTTAAGTCATAATTTAAATCAATTGATTTAAATCCCTTTTTTCCTGTTGTCTGAAGAACAATATTCTTGTTGAGTAATAGTTAAGTAAAACTTAAATAATAAAATACATGCAAAATAGAGCATGTTGGTATAGCGTCGATTTTTCTGACAAAATGTTGTTGCAGAATTAGCTATGCCATCGTACAGTACGATGGCTATGCTTTACTGTTGTGGAGTAGGCAAACAATTAAGCCTTCCAAGGTGGTTAAACAAGTGTCGGCTGAAAATCTAAACGAAATCTACGCTTCGCCAAAACGATCACAACTGGGGTGGCCTAGGTGCCTGATTTTACATTTTACAGGGTGGCCCGAAAAATATTTGATGAAATATGCTCACATTTCTTTAAATAGGACATCCTGTATTTTATGATTTTAAGCTTTTTCAATTGGTTTAAATAAAGTAGAAGTAGGGGTGTAAGGGGTGACAGCATACATATAGCTGACCCAAATGACAACCTCACCTGCACGTGGTGCACCCTGCTAGAAACTGACGAGGCTCTGTCGACCGAATGATTACCGGTATAAGTAATCCCCTCTTGTTGGCCAACAGCTTCGGGTGAACGAGCTGACAAGAGTGAGGACACCTTCTTGTCCCTGGAAGGAGAAATCCTTCCTAAAGGCGGATAAAACTGTCCACAAGTTCAACGGCATGGAGATGCAGAAGGCAACGGGAAACCACTGCATTAAGGGTCCCCAGGACATCCCCAGGAAAAATCATCAACATAACTGGAAAACCAAAAGCCCAGGCCCTCAGTCCCCGGCAGGTCTTAAATGACCAGAGGGTGCTTAGAATCTCCGGGCCAGTCATGAAGACGATTGCTACTTGGAACGTTCAGAGTATGTTTCAAGCAGAAAAAATCCACAACGCCATTAAAGAGATGAAAAGAATGAAGATCGAAATTTTAGGGATCAGTGAAATGAGATGGCCTAATTCCGGAGAATGTCACATCGGCGACCATCTATGCAGGAAGTGATAATGTAAATCACTCCAACGGCGTGGCGCTTATAGTGAGCACGGGGGTACAGAGAGCGGTGAGGTCTTTTGTTCCGATTTCTGACAGAATGGCACTTCTACAGTTAAATTCCAAGCCATGCAATAAAAATATTATACAGACATATATGCACCGACGAGCGACTACTCGGACGAAGTTGTTGAAACTTTTTATGAGCAACTGCAGAGCACCTTAAAACTTACTAAAAAGTCGGAAATCACGATTGTCATGGGTGATTTTAATGCAGAGATTGGCAATGGTGCGAGGGGTGATGTAGTTGGTGGATGTGGATTGAGTGTTGCGAATGAACGTGGCGACCGGCTGTTCCAGTTTTGTCAAGAGATGGATTTTGTAGTCTCAAACACTTTCTTTCAGCTCCCACCAAGGCGATTGTACACCTGGACTTCTAACGCTCATACACCGGAGAGGATAGTCAGAAACCAAATAGACTATGTACTGATAAATAAACGCTACAGAAACTGCATTAAATCTGTAAAAACTTACCCTGGCGCAGACATAAGTTCTGATCATAATCCACTTGTAGCAAACATCCAGTTAAAACTGAAAAAGTGCACAGTTAGAATGAACAGCCCAAGACCGGATCTGACAAAACTGAAAAGCCCAACAATGTTAGCTAAAGTCAGAGACGAACTAGACAATAAACTGAACAGAATTGACATGACAGGTAGTCCCGAGGTAGAAACTGTTTGGACCGATATTAGAGAAGCTTTCATTAGCGCAAGCTCGGAATTATTGCCAAGTGATACTAGGATAAGGAGGAAAGCTTGGATGACCGATGAAATTCTCAAATTGATGGAAGAAAGGCGTTCGAAAAAGAATCAACCAGGATACCAACAGTTAAATCGCAGAATAAAGAACGAAATCAGAATGGCTAAAGAGAAGTGGCTCAATGAACAATGTAGCGAAATCGAGGATCTTGAAGCCAAATATGACAGTTTTAACATGCACAAGAAGATCAAGGAAGCGGCCGGTGTATATAAACCTCGACAAACTGGTATCCTGCTGAATAGCCAAGATAAGATCATTCTTGACGTCAACGACAAAGTGAAACAATGGTGTAACTACATCGAAAATATCTTTCAGGATGAGAGGTCGAACACTCCGGAACAGTACACACGAGAAGGAATGGATATAACTAAGGAAGAAGTTCAACATGCAATCTCTTTATCAAAAAACAGAAAAGCGGCAGGTCCAGATGGTATGTATTCGGAAGTAATTAAAATCTTGAAGGATGAGGAATCACTAAACGTGATCGTGAAACTATTTAATATGGTCTACCGATCTGGCATCATTCCTTCCGACTGGCTTAGATCAACATTTGTAACGCTGCCAAAAAGGAGCTCTGCAAAGAAATGTAGCGACTATCGCCTCATCAGCTTGATGAGTCATTTCCTAAAAATATTCCTGAAGATCATCCATAATAGAGTATATACAAAATGCGAGTCATTCATGGGCGAATCCCAGTTCGGTTTAAGTAAGGGGTTTGGCACGAGAGAGGCCCTGTTTAGTATCCAGGTTCTGGTTCAAAGATGCAGGGATGTTTCGGCCCCTGTTTATGCCTGCTTCATAGATTACGAGAAGGCTTTTGATAGGGTGCACCATGAAAAGCTTATGGAAATCCTTAAAGATATAGGCTTGGAAGATAGAGACCTTCAGATAATCGCAAATCTATACTGGAACCAAACCGCACACATCAAAGTAGACAAACAAATGTCAGACGAAGTACGAATCAAGAGAGGTGTTCGGCAGGGATGCATTCTTTCGCCGCTTCTTTTTAACATATACTCAAACGAAATATTTGAAGGAGCGTTAGAGGATTGCACTGAAGGAATTTCCATTAATGGCGTAAATATTAACAACCTTCGCTACGCCGACGATACTGTTATAATCGCGGATTCTCTGGAGGGCCTCCAGATTTTACTTAATAGAGTGGCAGCTGGGAATGCAGAGTTTGGATTAAACTTAAACACCAAAAAAACTAAATGGATGGCGATTAGTAAGAACCAAGTTGATGGAGGTATACTTCAGGTACAGAACCAACAAATCGAACGCGTCCAATCATACAAATATCTAGGATGTCAGGTCAACGAAAGCTGGGATAATATGCAGGAGATTCGTGCCCGAATTGAGCAAGTCAGAGCATCATTTGTGAAAATGAAGTCAGTGTTGTGTTGCCGAAATATGTCGCTCTCCGTTCGCACTCGAGTGCTACGTTGCTATTCTTTACAATGGAATTGAGGCGTGGACTCTGACAGACGCCATGTGCAAAAAGCTGGAGGCTTTCGAAATGTGGACGTATCGACGGATGTTAAGAATTTCCTGGATGGACAGAGTGCGCAATGAAGACGTGCTTAGGAGAATGTCAAAAGATCTAGAGGTCATGTTCACACTTAAAAAGCGAAAGCTAGAATACTTCGGACACATACTTAGGAATGACAAGTACGGACTTCCCAAACTGATCATAGAAGGTAAAATCGAAGGAAAGAGAGGCCCTGGACGCTGGACGCCGAAGAATATCGTGGCTAAAGAATTTGAGACAGTGGTATGGTGAGACCACGGCGAGTCTCTTTAGAAAAGCAGTGGATAAAGTGCAGATAGTGTTGATGATTGCCAACGTTCGAAGAGGACAAGGCACTTGAAGAAGAAGAAGAATATAGGTACCCTTTAAATTATTATTTAAAAAATCATCTTTTACTAAGCCTTCATTTCATATAACACTTAGTGCCGGTACTTTGTCACTGAGTAACTCATTTGATAGACGATTAAAATAATCAGGGTTTTGAATGTGCCAATGTCAATATAAATTTGAAGGTTTTGGCACATTAAAAACCATGATTATTTGAATCGTTTATCAAATGAGTTAATCAGTGACAAACGTACCGGCACTTAGTATATTATACGCCTCTAAAATCAGTCATTTTCTGGAATATCAATTCACTAATTGGAACTTTGAAATCTTAAAAAAAAATTATTTAGTTATTCATTCTATCAATGGAATCGGTATATTATTATACTATACCGGGTGACCATTAGATCACTTTCCGGCTGCCATTTCTTTAGATTTTAATCGAACCAGATAAAACGTGGCAGGAGTAATAGGCTAATAAAAAGACACTTTTTACGGTACCTACTTGTAAAATTTTAGCGACTTACGGTTTAGCCGGAAGTAACCTCAACTTTGTATTTTCAAATGGGACACCCTGCATATTTTTAGATTTTGGAATCTAGAGATCTTTATACGTACAACTCTACTTTTTTTGTTAATCTTTGTGTCAATTTAACATTTTTAAAACGAATTTTATTTTTTCTCGCAGAGTGCCATGACCCATCTTAAATCGTTCTAATATACGTTAACACAAATGTACAAAAATACAAACACAATTTTATCACCTTTTATTTGTCTCACTAGAGCGTTTAAAGTTGACTAAATCACATTTTTGATAATAACTTAAGAAAGTTAATGGAACTATATACAGGGTGTCCGGAAAATACTTGTACAACGTTTGACGACAGACTCCTGACGTCAAAATAGGTCGATCTAAGCCGACTTAGTTATATCAAAAATTGTCTCGTTTAGCCGGTAAAGGGTGTCAAAAATTTGTAAAAATATTGGTTTTTCCTAAATTACGTGAAAACCTGCTAATCGATTTTAATGATTTTTAGTATGTGTAGACTAATACTATGAAATGACGTTTTCTAGTAGTATAGTCACCGGCTGTAAATAAGTGGAAGTGTTATAAAAGTAATATAACACGTCAACATTTCTCCTGATTCTTTATATCAACGGCGTTATGACAACCCAGATATTTTTGTCGAGTGACTGGATGTATTTCCATGGAAGCTATTTTACCTCTTCAATATTTATCGTTGGATGAGCTCTTTTCTTAGAAAAAAAATATTTACAATTATCTTCATACATCAATTATTAATAGTAATAATAAAACAAAGTACAACAAAGTTGAAAGTATGTATTAAAAATATTGTAAGAAACTAAGTAGAACAAAAACTTTACTTAAGCAAATGTGTAAAATGACCGCCATCTTGCTGAATACACTTATTAACACTCCTTAAAAAATGATATTGGACCCTATTTAATGTCTCGGGGTTATTAAAATGGTTGCCTGCACTTAAAATCCGCATCAATAGATCACGGCGTGTGTTTACCGGAGTCTTGTAAACTTCTGTTTTAATACCGCCCCACAAAAAGAAGTCACACATATTTAACTCCGGAGAACGTGGTGGCCATTTTACTGGTGTATCATTGTCCCTTCCAATCCATCGGTTGGGATATTGATGGTGTAAGTATTGTCGAACGGCAACGGAAAAATGGGGCGGGACACCATCATGCATATATCACATTTCCCTTCGAAGTAAAAGGGCCAAATTTTCCAGAAGAATTTGTCATGTGTCTTGCAAAAAATTTAAATAAATATTTCCATCTAACCTGTCTGGAATAACAATAGGACCAATAAAGTAGCGATCAATAATACCTGCCCTATTATTTAATTTAAATTGATGCTGATGATTTGCAACTTTAATGGCATGTGGATTTTCATCGGAATAAATATGTTTGTTGTGCAGATTGGTTACTCCAGATCTTGTAAAGCACGCCTCGTCAATAAACAATATTTTTCTACAAAAATTTGGATCATGGATTCTTTGGTTTCTAATAAATTGACAAAATGTAAGCCGCATGGGGGGATCAGTCGGTAAAATTTCCTGGACTTTTTGCACGTGATATGAATGTAACAACCATTCTTTTAAAACCTCATTGACAATCGTTTTAGGAACATGTAACTCACGTTCTAAGCGACGGGTACTGGTACTTGGTTCTTCTTCAACTCTTTCCAAAATGTTCTCTTCTGTTTCCACAGTTGAGTTGTTCGCATACGACCCCTGCCTTCAATTTTTTTCTCAAAGCTGCCCGTTTCCCGAAGATGACGCTTGATATTGGCAAATGTTTGGTGGTTTGGTATTCGACGGTTAGGAAATCTCTCCATGTAAACCCTAACACTCTGACGCCCATTTCCTTGACAAAACCCGTATACCAGGAGCATGTCAACCTTCTCAGAGTTCGTATAATTTTCCATGTTTAATGGTAAAATGAACTTGTAATTCAAGAATGTTGATCGTATACTTTAGTCAATTTCATAGACTGGTGACAATTTCTCAATAATTGTCAAGTTATTAAATGCCATGGCAACAAGGTCACTAAAAAAATTATTGTTACAGGTAATTTGATTTTAATTTTATTACTAATGTTATTAATTGATGTATGCAGGTAATTGTAAATATTTTTTTTCTGGCAAAACAGCTCATCCAACGAAAAATATTAAAAAGGTAAAATAGCTTGCAAATTACATCCAGTCACTCGACAATAATATCTGGGCTGTCATAACGCCGTTGATATAAAAAATTAGGAGAAATGTTGACGTATTATATCACTTTTATAATACTTCCACTTATTTACAGCCGGTGACTACACTGATAAAAATGGGTGTCTTGACCCAATGTATTTGACTCTCTTGGCCAATTTTTTCCTATTACAAGAGACATTTCTTTGAAGCAAACGAAAGTGTCTTGTCACTAGTGAACGGTGTCTCTTGCCATATTTTTTAAATTCTCTTGGTTTTAATTTCTCTTCGCGTAAGTCGAAATTTCTTGAACCAAAATATATAAAAAATAAACTCAACCAATACCTTAAACCAAGAAAGTTTCTCTTCATGAGAAAGTTGCCAATTAGGGCAAATTAAGAGACTTTGGATGAAATCCTGCTGGGTCTTATAGAAAGAGAAACTTTCTTAAACGGTGAATTAAAAACTCTTGGCGGTCGCCCCAAGTTTCGGTTGCGGTTTGAAGTGAAGAGAATTTTCTCTTGCCTAAAGTCCGAACCACGGCGACGCCGACGACGTGTGCTTAGGAAGGGGGTAAATCATATTTCTTTCCGCGGTACACCTTCATTTGTTTTTCGCTGCATTAGCGTTGCGGGCTTACTAGTTCCGTTGATTGTGCCAACGTGATAGTGTATAGGTATTATAGTATTATGATTAGTATGAGTGATGCGAATACCCTATTACAAACGTGGCGATTACACCACTTAGCGCCTGTGTTTGAAGGTAAGAATAGAGTAGGTAATTAATTTGTATTAAGAAGCTAGACGTCCTTTTAGATGGAAACAGCATTAAAAATTTCCTTTTCATGTAAGGGGATATTTATGACTAGGTATATAATACAGGTTATAATGTAAAAACTAAAACTTCATTTATATGTTGACACCGAAAGTTTGAGAAATTTAAGGTTTCTTAAAAGTATTTTTACATTTTGCAAAATGGCTGCAGTTATCCGTTATTCACGTAGAACTGAATTAAAAGACTTTTTCTCTTAAAGTTCCTTGGGTCTTCCAATAAGAGATTAATGATTTGTACTAATAGCATAATATATGGTTGGAAGACCAACGTATTATGATAAAACCCTACGCTTTTAGGACAAAATATTAATAATTTGAGGGAAATGTTATATGTATTGATGGATATAGAAAAAAAAACGTTTTATTAAATCTTGGAACCTAATATTTTTAGTTTATTATGATTTACTATTACTTTATGCACAACTCAGTGATTGATTTTCAATTTTTTTAATAAATTTTTTTCTAAATCTAGTCCTTTTATCGTGTAGAAAAAGAAAATCATGTATGTATATTATTAATAAATACAGGGTGTTCAGAAATTACATTGCCAAAGTTTAGCCATATTTCGGAAACACTGGGAATCGAAAGTCAGAGAAAAAAAGTATTACTAAAGTGACCGTGACAAAATTTGTTTTCCCTAAATTTCTATAGTAATTTCCAAGCTATGGCCGGTGGCCACCCTTAACGAAACACTATGTAGGTCTATAATAGATGTCCCAAAACGTATTCTATAGAGCCTTTTAATGATTGTGCCCACAGAAAGTGGAATTTCTTGAAGATTTTGTTAATTTCTATATGCAATAAACTGTTGTGTTGTGGCTTAGTTTATGATTCGTACATCACCTTTTATTATTTTTTTAGAACAGAAAATTGATCATTTCCTATAAAATTTCAAGTAATAAAGGATTTGTGATTGAACGGAAATTTGGACCACGGAGTAAATTAAATCGAGACTGCAAAATATTGAGACTTAATTTTAGCATTGATGCTGTCAGTGTGCCTTGGGTGAGCAATAACAATATTTTATACAAAAAAGGTTTGCAATGCACTTTAGTTTACTACATAACATTATGTATGTACTAGTTATACGTTGTTATTGGAATTAAAACTATATAAATGTTCAATACTTGAAATAATATATTTTGTGTTATTTATGTTGTTGAACTGACTTGTTTATGACATTATAAGTCATGTAATGTAATGTAATATAAAACCAGAAAAAAAAAGGTTTTTTTTTTGTGTGTTAAGATTTTAGATGATGATATTGATAGTGTCAAGTGAATATGTCGTAATTCCAAAATTGACAACTTTTCCTACAATTACAATGCCTAAAGTTTCTATACGATAACTGTTACCTACTGAGTGTTATTTAAGGAATAACGAAACGAATAATAAGATGCTTGTTATTTTCTTACCTTTGTAATATTATTGCTATTCTTCTCATCTCAGGAAAAGTTGGACGTTCTGAATTATTTAACATATTGACTTGACATTATCGATATGCTGTATTCATATATCTATAGCTATTAATTTTAATTAATTTCGTCATATTATGATTTTAGTTTTTAAAAAGCCTTATTCACTGTTGATAAACCTTGCTGGGTACCTAATTTTAACGATCTAAAGAAAATATGAAAAAATATATTTTTCAATAGTTCCACACGTATCTAAAAAATAATATTCGACCATTTTCCAAATATCACTGTTGAAACAATTATGTTTGGCTTTTTACTGCTCTGTACTTAGTTCGTTGTTAATAATAATAATGATATTAATATGGTCGACTGAAATTATAAAGTGACGAAGGCGCTGCTAGGTATATATAGTGGTTTCCTAAGAAATTCGCTCTTGAACAAAGAACATTAAAGCTCTTACCTAAAGTACTCTTTTAGTTGACTTAATGAAAAAAGTAATTGTACTAAAATATTTTAGGCATTAATCCAATAGCGTAGGTATTAAACCAAGATAATAGAATTGCGAATACGCTACTAGAAATCTAGCCTGCATTTAAACGAATAACGTTACACTCTTGCTCCAAAAGTATTTTTCGTTGATTCAATGTAAAAAGCAACAAAAAAAATGAATGAAGGGATTAACTCAAGATTGTGGGTCTTGAGCCAAATTTGCAAATGCATTAGTGAAAGACGCTCTGGAATATATTTTTCTTAGTTCAAAGACTTTTTTTCTTGGACCAAGTGCGTTATTTTTTACCTAAAACCGAAGACCTTGGGGCAAAGGATTTTCGACATTGGCTTAAATACACCTTCGATGTTGCCTGCATTACACCATTACTAATCTGTCTTTAAGACCTTGCCTTAAACGCCATTGCTCTTGGCTAAAAGAAAAGTAACGTTAGTTAAAAAGAAACGAAAGAACTTACGACAAAAGAATTAAAGTTTTGAAGCAAGAGACCGCGCATTTGGACCTATTGAAAAGCGCGAGGCTTTTGAATGAATGTTATAGGCTTTTGGTTCAAAGTATCCTTTTTTTCAGTGTATATACTACTAGAAAACTTCATTTTATAGTATTAATCTACAAACTAAAAATCATTAAAATCGATTAGCAGGTTTTCACGTAATTTAGGAAAAACCAAGATTTTTACAAATCTTTGACGCCCTTTACCGGCTAAACGAGACAATTTTGGATATAACTAAGTCGGCTTAGATCGACCTATTTTGACGTCAGGAGTCTGTCGTCAAACGTTGTACATGTATTTTCCGGACACCCTGTATATCACTTTTATAATATTGCTCATCCATATGGCATCCCCATCAGCACTCTGAAAACCCAGTTGGAGATGGTCCAAGAAAGGACTGTTCGCTGGGCTTTTTTGAATTTTTTCTCACTCCTTTAGTCCCACTGCTGCATTGTGGGAACTATTCCATAAAACCAAATAATTAGATGTAGTTTTTAAATACGAATCCATTGGTACATCACAAATCAATTTTTTTTTGGATTTTCCAAAGAAGACTTCATTTTCTTTCAATAGCCATTTTTATTGTTGTATCAAATATGCAACTGCAATACCATCAAATGACATCTAGTTAGCCATGACAAACAATTAAATATCTCTTTAAAAAGTAATGGGAAAAGCCTCAAAAAATTCTTAAGTGTGCCATGAATAACAGTTTTTTGAAAAGAATTTGGGAAAAAAATGGATTTTTTAAATTTATAAACAATTATTTTTTCCTTTTGATTTGTGTTAATTATTTTGGGCAAAACTAAATTAAAATTATGTTTACCAAAAGCGAACAAGTAGATATTTTAATTACTTATGGACAATGCGGGAAAAACGCGACCGAAGTTGAGCCAATATATTATTATCAAGAAGAGTATTGTACAAAAACGATTTTGATAGAGGATTGGAATATTGCAATTTATTTTTTAAATAACAACAATAATAACAATGATTTAGCTTGTTCAATGATGCACTCGGATTAATCCAGGTTTGCCAATAATATGGTATGTTCAACAGACAAAATACAAGATATTGATCGTTGGAAAACCAACATTTGATGATGCAGGGAAATTTCCAAGAGCAATTTGGAATCAATGTTTGGGTTGCAATAATTGGCAATAGAATAATTGGACCACTATTTTTTGAAGGATGTTTAACCGGTGAGAAATATTTGAGATTCTTAGAAAACGAAATTGAAGAGTATTTGGACGACGTGGCACGTGTAGTTTTTTTTTGTGTTGTATTAGTCTTTCAAATGAAAGTATCACAAATACTTAGTTATTGTTTTTAAATCAAGATAACTATCAGGACGACCTACCCCTGGCGGTAACACAGCAAATTTATTTTCAGCAAGATGAGGCTCCACCCCATAATGCTCTGCTCATATAGTAATAAATTATTTAGAGGAGAAATTTGGGGATAGGGTCATTGTCACCAATGGGCCAGTACAATAACCACCCCGCTCGCCAGACGTAACCCCACTTCATTTCTTTTTATAAGGGCATATTAAAAACCAAGTCTACATTACGCCCCCAGCTACACTGGAAATTTGGAAAAACAGGATACGGGAAGCTTTTGCAAATATCAACCTAGAAATGCTCAGAAACATAGTAGAAGAGAACGTTTACAGGGTAAGACTATGCATATATATGCCCAAGGTGGATGTTTTGAAAACCTTATTGGTCACTAACTCGGTCACTAAGTTAGGATTTAGAACTGTTAACAGTTGTTATTTACTTGTAATTTTTAAATAAACATCTAGGTAGTATTAAATATTATTGCTTGTTTAAATTTATTATCGATCAAATCTAAATACTTAGTTATTATTATTGCGTAGGAATTTGTGTACATGTGTTAACGTAGGTATATTAGAACGATTTAAGATGGGTCATATGGCACTCTGGATGAAAAAATAAAATTCGTTTTAAAAATGTTAAATTGACACAAATATTAACAAATAGTAGAGTTGTACGTATAAAGACCTCTAGATTCCAAAAATCTAAAAATATGCAAGGTGTCCCATTTGAAAATCCAAAGTTGAGGTTACTAAACCGGAAGTCGCTAAAATTTGACAAGTACCTACCTTAAAAACTTAAAAAGTGCCTTTTTATTAGCCTATTATTTATGCCAAGTTTTATCTTGTTCGACTAAAATGTAAAGAAATAAAGACATGGCAGCCGAAAAGTGATCTCATGGTCACCCGATATACAAAGACAGTTATAATTTGATATAATATTTATTAGGCATTTTGTTACTTTTTATGAAATTGAAATTTGATGATATGTAACCAGCAATGCTTTCATGTGCAGATATGGTTGCCAACTAACCAAGAATTAAACCGTAGGGAAGCGCTCCCACTTGTTATTTATCAACAACCTATGGCGCCCACGAAGAATCGAGACTGCAGGTCAGTCCGCAATCAAAACGACGTTGTCACGTATAGCAAAAGGTACTTGAACTGGAACGAGTATTCCAACCTTTTACAGGGAGGGTGCTAAAATCGAGCTAAGGGGAAAATGACAGAGAATGGATAAATCAGGACACAGTTATCGACTGTGAAATACCAAATTGAGGGTTTCCTATAAAAACCAGACAAATCACGGAAAAAATGGATTTTAATCTAACCAAGAATGAAGTCACAACAAATCGGTTGTTTAAAAGAAAATAGTGCACCTCAACTTAAAATTTCCGCAAAGCCCATTTAGATAATAGTCCGGGAAGGCAGAACAGTTGAGATGGAAAATAACTTTACGGTAAAAATTATTTAATAATGTTAATACCTCGGTTAATACCAAAATTATTTTCGATAAAAGGGGATGCGGGAACATTTTTTGAATTATATCACAAATTTCTTTGCCGTAGGTACTTTCCTGCGTGGGCGTACGCAGCATCAAATTTAGGGGGGGGGGGGGGGGGGCAAATGTAAAAAGTAAAAGTTAAAAATAAAATAGGTGTTTTTTGAAATAAACAAAAAAAAACGAAAACGAGAAAACAAACATTTATACATATTATCATATTATTTTTTATCTTAATCTAGGTTATAGCAAAACGAAACGTCTGGGATCTTCAGCAAATCTGCTCAAAACCTCTTCTTCTATGTGTTTCTTTTTTTCTGAAACTAATTTCCGGTGTACACTCAGCATACACAAGTAAGATAAGTTCAAATTTTTAACTTGTTTCATTGATTCTTTTATCTTTTGTTTAGGAATTAGGAAATTATTAAAATTATTTTCAACATCTAGGGGGGGGGGGGGGCAAATGCCCCTCTTTGCGTACGCCCATGCTTTCCTGTCTGGTAAAATGAAAAATAGATAAATCATTTTTATAGGTATAGGATGTTCGGAGATTGCGTTACAGAATTTAGAGGGACGAAGGTCGATTATCACATCAGACTGTGTCCTTTTGGGTTCGATCGGCTAAAGGTATTTTCATCAGGATATTATCTAACGTGTTCCGCAATGGAATTTAAATGGAAAACACCTGTCGGCCATCGAATCCAAAATGGTACATGACAAAAAGTTCATAATATGTTAATATGCATTACGCACAGGTTTCTTTTCGAGTATAGGGTGTTAAAGATGATTTAAATAAAGGTATTTTGACGAAAAAAAAACTATTTATTTAATCGCGGCAGACATTTCCTAAAAGAGGAAGCCTCGAGTCACAGAAAATATAGTAGATATATTTTCTGTGCTCGAGTGTTTCTGGTAGGAGAAACCATTTTTAAGTAATAATTAAAATACTTCTCCTTTTCAAGCGTTTTAACTTAATTTAAACTATTTTTCGAACACCCTGTATAATTCTTAGTTAACGTCTTTAAAAACAACAGAACTGAAGTCATTGTTGCGTTGGGTAGCTATATTTTCTGTGGTTGCACGTTCAAATCCTCTCTACATGTATTTGTTTTATACAGGAAAATATGAATATATATATTTTTTTTAAATACATTTATTAGTTTTAAATACATTGTTTACAAACTTAATATATACCTATTCCTAAATCAGTGTTAAAACACTGGTATCAAGGAAAATTAAGAAACTTAATATTACGTACAAACACTACAAACAATGGTTGATGCAGTCATATAAATCATGTCATTAATTCACACTGACCATTCATTGATTATCATCTTTCAAAAAATCTGTGCAACTTTTTGTTAAATATATTTAAGTTATTGGAATTCTTAATATTTATTGGTAGATTGTTATATTATGTCCTAGACTACGAATTAAGAGAACAATTAATTCAAACCAACATTTATTCTACAATTCGAATCTGACAACAGCGCAAACACCCAGAACGGACCAATAACAAAACTTCCAACAGTTCCAACGACCATACCTGCCCGTTTGACAAGCACAGTGGGTTGGGTCGACTTTTTAACCTCGTCCTCTTAACATTAACGTCAGTACAGTCAAGCTTCAAACAATCAATCGGGCTCGAAGAACCGCAGATATCGCACAAAACTCTATCTTCCCGCATTGTGTTAGTGATAAGTGTCTCAGTGGCTTCATTTCGAAAAAACGAAAATATAATTTGTTGAAAATAATAATAATATGTGGCTTTTGTATTTTTTCGCGTTGTGTTTTTTCCTCAACGTTAACGGCCAGTACGAGTGGCAGGCTCGCGATGCATTTGACGAGGTGTCCCGCGCGATAAGGGCGATAAACAAAGACAACTGCGAGATTCAACACGTAGGGGACCTGTATTTACCCGAAGATTCCATCTCCCACCTGCCCGACATAAAAGATGTCAACATAAATCCCGTGTTTCCCAACAGAACTCAATTGTTGCACTTACATAATATGGCTTTGAATAGGGCCTTCTTTTGGTCATATATTTTGCAAAGTCGATTTATCCGACCGGCCATCAATGACACCTACGATCCCGGTATGATGTACTACTTGTTGTCCACGGTGGCGGACGTCTCGACCAACAAGCATATTAACGCTAGTGCGATTTATTTTGCGCCAAATATGTCATATTCGAGTTCATACAGGGGATTCTTTAATAAAACATTTCCGAGGTAAGTACCAACTTAAAGATCTATCATAACCATCGTTTCTGTAGGGTGCCAAACTCTATTACTCATTCTATAGGTATGTCCATAGACATATTTTATATTATTATATGTCTATGGGTATGTCAAATCGTTACCCGGTTTTTGGTTCCTATTCATTTATAGGCAATCCGATGACATTACAGTGATGTAGGGGAAGTCGGGGCAAAGTGATATAGCTAAGACATAGTTACTTATTGTAGCATGGTCTTTAGAATTATGACCATATTTTCAAAAGGTATTTCGTTATTTCATATTAGTACTACTGATTTCGTTGCATTTGCGAGTTATCTCAGTTATGAGTGAAAATAGAAGGTTGCTGCTTGCACCTCATGCCGCTACTTTTTTGTGAAACAAGAGATAGATACCACAAACAGAATGTTTGCTTTGTTTTTGGGTAACAGGGTGATTTTAGATCACCCCTTGTACCTCTACTATGCGGCAACATAATTATCAAAATGGTAAAAATCAGGGATGGACCGAACCGGGAAGTTGGCCGGAACACCGGAACATTAAATTCCGGCTTTTTGAAGTACATAAAGGGGAGAAAAATAAAGCAGTTTACATTTTTTGTAAAAAGATAGTTTCAAGAGGAGGCTGTGGTAAATCGGCATCTACAACACCGTTAATAATGCATTTAAAACGACATCACCCCGATGAATATATAAAAAACTTTAAGAAAGATGATGAGAAAGTACCAAAAGTTACAGGTAGTTTAGCAGTTATGGCATATTTCTTTTTTTAAAAGCACACTTTAGAATATCGCTTTCTTTTGGTAAATATAGGGCGATCAGAAGATTTTACTTACATGTTTGATAAAAAAAAAGAACGGTTACTGTTCATACACCATAACTTAGTTAAGGTAAACTATGCTTATTAATAGTTACATTGTTGTTAGGTATAGGTATATGCAAATACCTAAGTTTTTTTTTTAAGAATACACATTTTGAGTTTTGTAATGTTTTGAGATTAAATATTCAACAAATTTTGTAAATTTGTAACTTATTTTTTTACTTACATAATGATATTTCTAATAGTTTTTAAATAGATTCGGCCGGATTTATTAACCCCTGATCCCCGGAACAGTAGATCCGGTGTAAAGGCCGGATCGGCCGGACTCAGTACTACTGCTGGAATTTTTTCCCATCCCTACTAAAAATTGACTCCTATGTAGAATTAGGCGTAGAATTCAATATCCGAGTCAATACCTAACGTAGTTTTTTTTTTAAATACTATCATTTTCAATAAATAAAGTAGAGTTGTGCGTTTTTAATTGAAACACCAAGTATATACCGGGTGTAAACGAAATCATTGTACAGGGACATTTTCTTAAGTGTGTCACTCCATGGGTGATTTTCCTGCTAACTATAATAAAAAACAAATTTTAAAAGTGTTTTTTTTTTCTTGGGTATTAAGTCCCTTGATAAATCAATCAAGAATTAAAATGAAACCATGTAGAGTCTCGAAAGTTCTTTAATAGTAATTAAAATTACGTTTCGGCCAATATGAAAGATTTTCGTCATCTCACAACACAAGTTGGACAATTACATGTACGTCACAAACATTTTGTTTAAAATTACGGAAATTAAAACTTTACACACTTAAGCGTGACCATGCTGTTATCAACAGTGATGAAGGCCCACGCTACGGTCGAAACGTAATTTTAATTAGAATTAAAGAACTTTCGAGACTCTAGATGGTTTCATTTTAATTCTTGATTGATTTATCAAGGGACCTAATACCCAAGGAAAAAAAAAACACTTTTAAAATTTAACAGAAGGTTCAAGAATTTAAATATAAATATAAAAAACAAATTATACATCTCTCAATAATTTTTCGCAAGGAAGCCAAATTTAATGTCAAAAAGTATATTATAGATTCACAAATTTGCCGAGTGAATTGCATGTCGCGATCCGATTTCAAAAACATATATATACTTACCTAGTTGTTGATATTTATTTTCAACCGTTCCGAAAATACGGGCGTTCCTAAATTGCCTTTATTGATCTTGTCTTTTAAGGGTCTCACCCCCTTTAACAAATAGACCTTTTAAGCTGAAAATTCAAATTGTTTTACAATAACATAATTTCCCGTGGCCGACTTATTTACGCTGTAATCAAATACGATAGATGTCAAAAAGTCACAGATACAACCCCATTTTCAATTTTTTTAAATAATCACACGCGTGAATTGCATTTCGCGATCCGATTTTAAAAACATAATATAAGTAGGTACCTAGTTGTTATTTATTTTCAACCGTTCCGGAAATACGGGGGTTCCTGAATTGCCTTAATCGATTTTGTCTTTTAAGTGTCTCACCCCTTTAATAAACCTTTTAAGATGAAACCCCCATTTTTTTGACAGTAATATAATTACCCGTGGCCGAGGTATTTACGCTGTAATCAAATACGACAGATGTCAAAAAGTTACAGATACCAGTGGCGCAACCAAGAGGGGGGCTACCGGGCTGCAGCCCCCCACCCCCCCCCCCCCCCCGAGCGAGCTTAGCTCGGGTCGTCTAACTTACCTGTTTACAAAAAATAAACTCATCACTACCTAAGATAGGTAAAATTACACAAAAATTAAAACGAGTCTGACTGTTTTTGTGATTTTCTGTTGTGTTTGTTATTTTTCTTACTTAAAAATTAAGCATCATCATTGAAAAAAAGGCGTGGTACCCAAAAATATTTCGCCTGCGGCGCTATTTGTCCCCCAACTTATGTTCTGGTTGCGCCACTGGATACGACCCATAGACCTCGTAACTATTAGACCGAACAATAACAAATAAACGTGTTGTCATCATTGTATTCCAGTGTAAAGTAAATCAACATTCGAGCTGCTCCCCTCCACTTGGTTTGCCAGACTTACGCCACAGAAAACGTAGTTTTCTGGGCTTACTCTGTTAAAAGTATTAACTTCTATGATTTACTAGAATAACATGATGTGGGAAATATATAACATGGCCTAAAACCTTGTAAAAAATAGTAGTAGTATGGCAACGCAGCAAAAAAGAATCCGCCCAGATCCCATCATTTTCGTGGCCACTCGGCAATACTCGGATTTGTGACAGCGTTTTTCTGTGGGTTTTCCTGGAGTTTTGTCAACCTAACCTTTATTGTTCTGTGGTTTTGTCGCATGCATATGTAAATTCAGAGTAATCCCCACTCCCGACCCCACCTAGCTCCTCACGGCGTCTCGCCACCAAACGATTTTGGCATCACAATTTTATAGCATTTATGAATGGCGTGTCGGATCTATAGTTACGATACCTATGATACGACCCCATTTTGAAATTATTTTAACTGGCAACCATCATGCATAACCACACGAGTGAATTACATTTCGCGATCAGATTTTAAAAACATATGGTTAGTTCAGGTTAGTTTCATAATTTACCCAATTTGAAACTCGACAAAGAATTTAAACTAGGGATAATAATATGTTATTTGTGTCCAACTTCTGTCCTGATTTTTGACAAATTAGTGAAATATTTTAAATACTTCTCCTTCTTGCCACCCTAACGAAATAATTTGCACTATTTATCCAATTATGCATCAATATTATGTAAAATATCAAGGGTTTGCTTTTTCCTTCTGCCAAAACCATCCCCAGACGCGTTTCGCTGTATTACAGCTCGCCAGTGGGGCTATAGGCTCATTCTCTGTTTAATCCCGCTTTTCCGTTTTAAAACAGACACCTATGCTTTTTTCTTTTGTCAGAACCTATAGCCTCACTGACGAGCTGCAATACAGCAAACCCTTGACATTTTGTTAAGTTTTTCGGCTACTAAACCGACATGGTGCCCAGCTCGGGCATAGCGCTGCCTAGCGAGGACTCCTGCAATTGTGACGTGCTGTCTTTGCAGGAGATCCTCTGATATTTGTGGCTTTGTAAGTCCATGTCAGAGGGCGCAGGTATGCTTAAGAATTGGTGTTCTTTACCAGCACCACGAGATAGAGCCATCTGGCTTCATTCTCTGTTTAATCAATATTATGTGTTTCATCAATACGGCTGCTATTTTATTGTTGCCTCCATATTTTAACGTAAGAAACTTTCTTTTTGTTTAAAGATCACATACTACATCCGAATAGTACTTTTATTACCCCTATTTTGTTTTCGAGGGGCGTCTCACTCCCGAAATACGGGTACGTTTCCCCCCGAAATTCCATTCGAAATCTCTTCGAAGTCCTAAAATAGGAGCCGAAACCGCAAAATCATACCGAAATCCCGAGCGAAATCCATTGAAGATCGCCGAAATCACAATGGCCTTACAATAAAAATGGCCCTATAAAATTTTTTTTTCGTGCATTGTTGCCACTTGGTTCGATTTTGCTCTGGACCTACTTTAGTATATTGCCATGAACAATTTGTTAAACGTCAATTTTCTTTTATCTATATCAATCAATCACCAAACGTATCTGTAAAGTATTTACAGCAAGTCAAAAACACATATTATCTCGCCCCATAAGATAAGAACGATCTCGCAACAGAGCAAAGGCATA
Organism: Polydrusus tereticollis; assembly: GCA_963920685.1. NCBI lineage: Eukaryota > Metazoa > Arthropoda > Insecta > Coleoptera > Curculionidae > Polydrusus > Polydrusus tereticollis. The sequence continues at coordinate 73,021,832 of OY987332.1, forward strand.
CGCGGCCAGCTATGTCTTCGGTGGTTTTGGGTGCGGCCCAAATTTTCCGTTTATTGAAGTGTATGCCCAGGCGAGCCTTCCGGTAAACCTCTTGTATAACGTGTATGCCCAGCTATATATACGTTTCGATTTGTAAGCAAAAAGCATGGCCGGGAGGTGTTTAACAACAGGTAAGTTACTAAGTCATATGTAGGATCAATAATATAAAGAATTTCCGGTAATGAGTAGAAATTTACTTAATTTATAACTATAAAAAACCGTCCCGCGTGATACTGTCCCCGGAAACGGCTTGGGGGATCCCCGTTTCAGTAAACATCTATGATGGCATGTTCAAAACTCGGAATGGTTTTTAGTTTATGTAAGAACAATTTGTTTATTTTATTTATTGTTAATGTGTAGTTTGCATATTTTCTATCGACTATTGTACGCAAGTATCGAGGCATCTATCAATTCCGAAATCCCTCGCGAAATCCCTTATAAATTCCGAAATCCCCCGCCAAATGCCTCATACATTCTGAAATCCTTACAGAGTTGCCGAAATGACTGGGATTAGTTAGTGCACCTTAACCAACTGTAGATTTATAATATATATTAATAATATACTTAACTGTTTGTTCTACTGTTTAACAGTTTTTATAATGCGCTGAATTGAGGCTTTCCACAATTTTATTATATTCTTTCTAACATATTTATTTTCTTTCCTACAAAGTATAAAGGCAAAACAAATGCACATGCTTCTTATATTAAGCCTATATACTATAAACATTCAAAACCTCCGTTCAAACTTATTTTTAATCAGTTTAAAAAAAAAAACCAACAGTAGTTTTTTCGCAGCTTTCGTCGTATGCTGTATAGAAAATGATAGAAGTTTAGCGACAAAGCGCACCTGTTACTTACGGAACTGTGCCGGAAACTAAACTTAAATTCGAAAAAAGTTCTGAAATTTTCATAATTTTTTGCGGTGTATTGCTTCTTCCAGAAAATTAATGCCTTACACATTCTTATATTTCATATTATATCAAAATTTACTATAATTGCTTCTTTCTAATTTGGTTTCATAAAAAAGATGTTTTGATATCGTTTTCAGTATCGTAATGAACTTTTTATGAAACATATTTCTTTATTTTTTTAAGGTTGGTAATGATGTTCACAAATGTTTTATTCTGCTGTCGTGTATGTTTGGTTGCATTAATTCTATGAAATGGAGATGACTTAAAAAAATATCAAATAATCTTACAAATTTACTATACATATTATAAAACATAGAACTATAAGATTTGTGAAACGGGAGGTAGATGGAGCCCAATTGGCGCAATGCAAGCTTGACTCTATTGACCGAGTTCAACCTCCAACTCAGTTTCTGGTCAAAGATAAGTCCCAGGAATTTGACCTCCTGGCACCAGTTCAACTCAATTCGATTGACCCTAAGCCTTGCTTCAGGCTTTCATACTCGATTTTTTGAAAAGAAAGTTGTAACGTGTTACTTTCAGGTTTATTTTATATTGTGTCGTAGATCCGCGACTTTGTGGTTCTGCCTCGCTTCGCGAGACGTATTTCAAGGTATGGCACAGTTCTGTGGTTACGGTCTAAATATATGGTATTCCCTGTTTATCTGTGGATGTTCTGGGCTGACAGGAGAATCTTTCACCAACGTGACTCTGTCGAATACATTCTCTGTGACTGGCCAGAACATTGCCTTTGTGTAAGAATATCCGGAAATCACTTTCCATCTCTGATTTTTCTACCCTAAAACCTATTTGAGGCACATAAATGACCAGTTCCTAGTTCCTAATCGCAGTTGATCGATGTCCCTAGCTTGGATATAGCTAATATGTTACACCGATAGCTTGTAGCTGACTACAGCTGATTGTTAGCTCCTATTTCCAGGCCTAGCTATAGACTTTCCGGCCAGGTTGGATTTTTCTTTGATTGCCCCGAGTTGAGGCCAATTGAGAGCCATCAACGTGGCTGACCAGCCTAACTAGGACCAGTCACTGCAAGAGGACCTCCTCCGATAAGTACCCCTTCATTATTTTAAGTCCACATCATTTGATTTTTTTAAACTTGAGTATTAATACACAGCCGAATGTAATATTAAAATACCTAATTAGTGATTATGTAACTTACCCTTTCTCTTAATAAAGCCATCAGCTAGGTTACATTTAAATAACATACTTTCACAGTAAGTTTTCAACACTTTAAGTGATACACCCCGACGGTTTCAGATTCAGAATGTATTGAGCACAATGTAAGGAAGTTGCAACTTTTACGCCCTTTTAAATTAGTACATAAGGCCCACACTTTCTTATTTCTACTTAATTAGTGCAACTATGGAACAACTGTCGAAGTTGCCTGCCTACATTTTTTTTATTAAATAACTTATCAATCTAATTTTGTGTTGTGTTTTGCCACCGTTGCGGACCCCATTGTCTACTCACAGAGATTTGTTGTTGTTAAAGGCGGGCCAGAATTAAAAAGAAACTGTGAGTGGCGCTCGAAATAACATCATTTGGCTTAGCTTGCCTAGCAGCATCCTCTGGGGCCCGCACCTGTGCATTTTGTTGACCCACTGGCAAGTACCCCTGCTAAAACCCTATTAAAGGACCACCCCCAACCAATAATTGCCCCAAGCTTGGGCTAGCTGAGGCAAGTGATAGCCGTGGACCATATATGATTAAAAAAAAAGGATAAATAACTTTATTTAAGTACCAGCTATCACGGTTAAAGAGGTTACAGTGGCACCGCAACGTGACGGGCCTGAGGGTTTTTTCAGTTTCAGTATTTTTAATTTTTTTTGCATTAATGATTATGTTTTTTTGATAACATTTCATATTGATACATTTGGCTTTTCAGTTTTACGTAATAAATTTTGTTTTTTTCTTTACAATTATCCTTGTAGGTACTTATCATTCGTTTTTGAGCTTTTGCTACTGAGTAGGTACTAGGTACTTATAGTGCTGGTAATTATTTTGGCAATCTTGGTTTATTGGGTAACATTCGACTAAAACCATTTTACTTTTGCGAAGTTGTTTAAGCTTATAGTATTTTAGACCTTATGAGTCTTTGAAATTACTTTATGCATGAATAATGTCATTTTTTTAGGTAGAGCCTAAGTTTATTTGACCTTGAATAGGGTATATTCCCTGTCTAATTTATTTAGATATTTGTTTTTTTGATATTTTTGCTTAAGCGACTTTATTGTTTCATTATGTGTGACATCATAGGTGAGATTGACCCCTGGCTTTTAACTGAGGCTGAATTAAATTATGAGTTACAAGTACGGTGTATAAAATTGTCGACTCGGTCTCAAAGGGATTTGGAAGCACAGCGCAAGGTCTTGGCTAGCAGTTTGGTCAGAAGACAGGATTTTGAAAGTTTTGTTGATAATGATTTTAATCTTCAGATTCAAACTGATTTTATTAAGAATACCTTGACAGCTCTAGAGATGTTGATTATCGATTTTAATGGCACTGAGTCTGATGTACTTTGCAGATCTCTAAGAGCACGGTTGATGTCACTGTTTTTCAGAATTAAACGCTTTCAGATTCCTGTTGATGAACAAGACGAGTATCAAGATTTGGTTTGCGATTGGACTTGTAAATGTTTGGAGTTAAATACAACACTTCTTTTTAAAGTATCGCCTCATATGAAGCCTGGAGCTAGGTATACAAATCCTGGAATTGTTCCTGTCTCTATCCCTACTGGTGTTAATCAGACGCCAACTGTCATTCCAATTTCGATACCTGCAGTTTCTTCTACCCCAGTGTGTAGATGGTCTGTCACATTTTCAGGTGGCACTAGTGTGAAAGCTTTTTTAGAGCGAGTAACAGAACTTGCTAAGGCTAGATCGGTTTCAAATGATCAACTGTTTCAGTCTAGCATTGATTTATTTGAGGGTCCTGCTTTGACTTGGTATAGAGCAAACCGTGATAGTTTTAAGTCCTGGAATGATATTGAGGCACGTTTGTTGAAGGATTTCTTGCCATCAGACTATGACGAGATTTTATTAGACCAAATCAAGGGTCGTTTTCAGGGTAAGTCCGAGCCTGTAAACCTTTTTGTTTCTTCCATGCATAACTTATTTTCTAGACTTTCGACTCAGCCAAGTTTAGTGGATCAGTTGAAGATAGTTCGTAGAAATCTTTTGCCCAAGTACGTGAATGCACTAGTCCTGCAGGATATTAAGTCGTTAACTGAGCTTCTTGATTTATGCAAGTTGATTGATGAAGCATCGCAAGCAAAATCACGTTATGTGCAGTCGAGTGCTGCGAATTGTTTGGAAACTGATCTGATTTTTAAAGAGACTTCTTGTAGTGCAACATCTAGTTCTTCTGGTAGGAATTTTTCGAGGCCAGAAAATAAAGTTGCTGTCATCTGTCATAACTGCAAAAAGGACGGGCACCCTTTTAGGGACTGCACTGAGCCACTTAAGAAGTTTTGTTTTAAGTGTGGTTTGAATAATGTGACAGTTTATTCTTGCCCCAAGTGTAGACCAAAAAACTAGTTAGAGAGTTTGTTGTGAACCGCAATCAAACTCCTAAAGTCAAAATATATAGTCGGTTATTTTTTAATAGTAAATTTTCAAATAGTCACTTAAGTAAAAGTAATTCTAGAGTTTCTGTGCACCCTACTACTGACCTTAAAGATTGGAATTCGTGGAAGTTGTAAGTTAGGGATTTTTTTAGACACACAGCGCCCGTTTTTATAAATAAATAAATAAATAAATAGCCATTTATTTTCGACAGGCCGGAGCCCACTTACAGGAAACTCAAACAAATTAATCGAATTATAAACAAAAATCTTACAAAAGTAATGACCTTGCTATACTTAAAATCTAATAACAAAAAGTAAGAAACTAAAGCTAAGTTAACAGGAACCAATGACTACTAATGAGGATAGCCGGACATATTGCGCAAGTGTTTTAATATGGTTGGGAGGCTGTCATGAAATATGTCGGAGAGGGCTGAGATACGATTGAAGTTGTGGCACATTTTGTGAATGGGACCTTGAGGCAAAATATTGGATCTCGCGAATGCAAGGAAAAATGTAGGCCGATGTCGGGCACCTGTGCGGGGAACATGAAGCGATAGTTGCTCCAGTAGAAATGGGCAATCGATTTTAGAGTTAAGAAGTTTATGGAGTATCGATAGTGACTGTGAGTCGCGACGTACTGTTAAGGGCAACTCACCAAACCTAGCGAGGATGTGGCCATGCTCGAAACCCCGTTGCGGGTAGATACCATCCTCTCTAAACATAAGATACTTTAGGAATCGCCTTTGGACGGACTCCACAGATTGATTATGGCAATTGTAAATGGGGGACCATATGATTGAGCAATAATCCAACTTTGACCTCACATAGGAGTAATACAAGAGTTTAAATGTAGATACATCAGAAAAATGCTTGCAGTTTCGCAAGACAAAGCCCAAGGTTCTAGAGGTGCTAGAAACCATTTGATCAATATGTGGAATAAAGGAGAACCTCTCATCGAAAACGACTCCGAGATCCCTTATGGTGGTGAGTCTGTTCAGTGTGGATCCGTTTATAGAATAATTGAATTGAAATGGAGTTTTTGTCCGAGTGTAAGAAACGACGTTACATTTAGAGATGTTGAGATTCAGTTTGTTATCCAGGCACCACTGGTTAAGAACATCGAGGCTGTCGCGGAGGGATACACAATCCGCGACAGCGTCGATGCGGTTAAATATTTTGAGGTCATCAGCATAGGCGAGTCTGTTGCAGTCAAGCGTCGAGACAAGATCGTTTATAAATATGTTGAAAAGAAGTGGCCCCAGGTTAGAACCCTGGGGGACACCCGACGTAGGTACAAACAAGTCCGACCTAAACCCCTCAAACTCAACAAACTGAGTACGATCCAGAAGGTAGGATTGTAATAGTGAGACAAGCCTGTTAGAAAAACCGAACTGGTCAGACGCCTTATGGAGTAGAATGTGGTGGTCAATTTGGTCAAAGGCTTTACTAAAGTCCGTGTAAATGACATCGACTTGGCTCCTCTTGTTAATGGCGTCACAGACGTAAACGGAAAACGAACAAAGATTAGTCATACACGATCTTTCGGAAAAAAAACCGTGTTGATATATAGAGAGTCGGTTTCGAATTTTGAAAAACAATATGAATAAACCATTAGACAACAGACCATACATATCAGTCACCTTGTATGATGAGAATGTAACTGCACTTCTAGACAGCGGTGCTAATCAAACCTGCATCGGCAAACTTGGCCTTAAGCTTCTTGACAAGTACAAAATATCAACTGACTACTCACTACCTCGTACTGTAACAGTAGCTGACGGCAGAAAGCAAGAGAATACAGGTGTTTGTCAAATCCCATTGTGTTTAGGCAATGTTTGCAAAATTTTAGAAGTTTTAGTAGTACCTTCACTGAAATATGGTCTTATTTTGGGAAGTGATTTTTGCAGAAAATTCTCATTAAATGTAAATTTTAAAGACAATACATGGAATATCTTGTCTGATCACAATGATCTATCAGTTTCTCTAGTTTCAAATTCAGATCAGGTACAGGTTGATGATGATGTTGGTCTTAGTTCATTTTTAGCGCCAGAACAAAAACGTGTTGCGGATGGTGTTGTAGAGTTATTTAGGGATTTATCGTCAAATGATAGGTTGGGTCGAACTGACAAGTTAAGTGTTGATATCGATACTGAGGATGCCAAACCAGTTAAAAAGAGGCAGTATCGTTTGTCGCCTTTTATGATGGGACACCTCAACAAGGAAGTTGATGAGATGCTTAGGCTTGGGGTGATCGAACCTTCTAAAAGTCCGTGGAACTCGCCCATTCTGATGACTCCGAAGAAGAATAGCAGCTACAGGTGTTGTTTAGACAGTAGAGGTCTTAATTTACTGACCAAGAAGGACAGTTATCCTTTGCTAGGATTGATGACATACTCGCCATGCTGAGAGATGCAAGGTTTATTTCTAGCATTGATCTCCGGCACAGTTTTTGGCAGATTCCCTTGTCTGAAAGTTCGAAGGAAAAGACTGCTTTTTCGGTGGCTTCTCGAGGTTTATTTCAATTTGTAGTTTTACCTTTTGGCCTGACTAATGCTGCGCAGAATCAACAGAGGTTGATGGATTCCATTTTTGGTCCTGAATTGCAACCCAAAGTTTTTTGTTATTTGGACGATTTGATTGTTCTTGGTAGCAGTTTTGAGGATCATATTTCTGTTTTAAAGGAAGTCCATCGCCGTTTGCTTGATGCGAATCTAACTGTAAATTTTGAGAAATGTCAATTTTTCCGTGAATCCCTGAAATATCTTGGTTTTGTTGTTGATGGTTCTGGGTTGAGAACAGATCCATCCAAAGTGAAAGCAATGATTGAGACATTACCTCCCAAAACTACCACGCAGGTTAAGAGTTTTGTTTCTATGTGTTCCTGGTACAGGAGATTTATTAGTCATTTTAGCACCTTAGTTGCTCCTTTAAACGATCTCTTGAAAGGTCGAGGGAAACATCAGCCTGTTGTCTGGACAACAGCAGCCGAAGAAGCTTTTAAGGAAATTAAGGAGAGATTGGTTTCTGCTCCGATTCTTACTTCACCAGATTTTTCGCTTCCTTTTACTATTGACTGCGACGCAAGTTTGTATGGAGTTGGTGCTGTTTTACTTCAAGTACAGGATGGTGTTGAAAAGGTAATAGCATACGCTAGTAGGAGTCTCACTCGTCCGGAGAGGAATTTGTCAACTACCAACAGGGAACTTCTTGCTTTGCTTTTTGGCCTCAAACAATTTAGGTGTTACGTTGAAGGTCAAAAATTCCAGGTACGAACTGATCACGCCAGTCTTCAGTGGCTTCGTAACATGGAAAATCCTCAAGGTAAACTAGCGAGATGGTTGACAACTATTCAGCAATATGATTTTGAAGTAAAGTATCGTCCTGGAAAGGAGCATGTTGTGCCAGATTTTCTATCTAGATTGGAACCGACCGGCAATGTTGACGTTCTGGACGTATCTTTAAGGGATTTAGACAATTGGTTTACCAGTCTTAGAGAAAAGATTTTGAGGGATCCAGACCACTACCCTCACTGGACTGTTAAAGATGGGTATATTTACAAACATACTTCCAACAGATTGCCTTTAAAGACTAATGTTTCGGAGTGGAAACTTGTGGTACCTCGGGCTGAAAGAAAAAACATCTTATTTTCTTGCCATGATAGTCCTACAGGGGCGCACTTAGGTTATTTCAAAACTTTAAAAAGAATTCAGGAATCTTATTATTGGCCAAATTTAAGGTCGGATGTATTAAAGTATGTTCGTCGTTGTGAAACTTGTCACAGTCAGAAAATGCCTAATTTTTCGCGTTTTGGTACTATGGGTGTACAGAAAAAGGTTTCGTTCCCTTTTGAATTATTGGCAGTGGATGTTATGGGTCCATTCCCGCGTAGTTCCAGACAAAATGCCTTTTTAATCGTTGCTGCTGATCACTTTTCCAAATTTACCCTTGTTAAACCGGTGCGCCAAGCAACCGCCCAGGCGATTTCTACCTTTTTGGAGGACATTTTTCTAACTTATGGTGTTCCTCGTATTTTAGTTCTTGACAACGCGCCGGCTCACACTGGCAATGTCTTTAAAAATCTCTCTCAAAGGTTTAAAATCAATAAAGTTTGGTTTAATTGCCGATACCACCCACAAGTAAACCCAGTTGAAAGAATAAACAGAACTATTGGTGCAGCCATTCGATCTTATATTAAAGATTCACATAAAGAATGGGATCTCCATATACAGGAGATTGCAGCAGCCCTCCGAAGCGCTGTGTCAGAGGTTACTGGGTATAGTCCAAACTATCTAGTATTCGGGAGAAAAGTACCTATCTCTGGGGACTTCTATGATCAGGTGGATTCAGGTAATTTAGACCTAAACGCTTGTGACCGGGTAGCGTATGCTCAAGAACTAAAAAAGTTTCCACCCCTATACAAGGAAATTCAAAATAAGCGTGACGATGCATACAAAAAAAATTGTCATCAATATAATCTAAGGCGACGTGATCAGGTTTATCAAGTAGGTGATAAAGTTTGGAAAAGAAATTTTGTTTTGTCGAATGCAGCTAACGATTTTTCAGCTAAACTGGCAGACCGTTTTGTTTTATGTAAAATAAGAAAAGCACGTTCAAACATCGTATACGAACTTAACAACTTGGACGGTACTGATGCTGGAGTTTGGCATGTGTCCAAATTAAAGCCATACCTAGGGTCTAACTCTAACTTGTCAGAGCCCTAATTTTGCCCTGAATATTTGTCTAAGTTCTTTTCTGTTCTTTGAACATGAACAATTTTTTAGCTGGAATAGGCATCAATCGGGACTAAAATATTAATTTTTTTTTTGGGATAATTAAAGATGTCAGCTTATTGGTGACCTCTGAGGTCAAATTTTTCGTTTTACGGCCATTAGGGTGCGTTTTTTTTAATCATTATGGTGATTTAATTTTCTTTGGTTTTGAAAACCATTAGTTGGGTTAGGTGGACTCGATGTGTATAGCAAGAGCTCTTGTAAATATGTATAGATCGATCTAGTTTAGGGAGATGTGGTGATTTTATCATCAGGTCTTATTTGCTTCAGCTAGTACTGCTGATATAGTAGGTTAAGAACTTGTATAGTAAGATTAGGTTACCATGGCCATGGGTTAAGATAGATGTAGGTATCGATATGGAACTAGTTCTAGGGTTTAGCATTATATATATATACTGTATCGATATATACCAATATCAATATATGAGTAGTTTAGGGTAGATTTAGGGAGTAGTTTGCCTTTTTCAAGCCTAACTTTCCTGTTTCTGACAAATCGCATGTAGTAGTTTTAGAATTTTAACTTAACACCCCTTCCACTCAGGAAGCTTAGTTGTGGCTTATTTGGATGCGTGGCGGGCTGCAGTATCGCTACGTCGTTAGAGTTGTTGGCCGTCTGAGCTCCGGTCGAAGAATTGGCTCAGAGGTTTGTATCAACCTAATCGTAAGAGGCGAGCAAATGAACACCACTCTTTATTTGAGCAATCAACATCCTACTGTTCACGTAAAATTGTCTGTCAGGATTGGTGTGTGTTAATGGCAATTTTTCCAGATTTACGTTTTATGGCTGACTGAATTTAAATGTCTTGTGGTCGGGTCATTTTAACATTAATTATATCATTTAAACACTCAATTTAGAGGATGGCGAATGGTAAGCTCTCAGGCGGCGCGAAACGTGTGCAGGGTGAACACTTGGCTGTTCAAAGAACATAGTGTACCGTTTAAATTTTATCGTATCACTCGATTTCGAGGATGGCAAAGGTAAGCTCTCAGGCGGCGTGAAACGTGTGCAGGGTGAACACTTTGTTGTTCAAAGAACAGGGTGTGCGGTTTTTTATAATTTTGATCCGTATAGTTTCACTCTACCTTTTTTTCTAATTTTCTTGTAATATAATTAAAATTTTTACAGTTTAGGTCTACAAATTTCACTATTTTTTATTAATATTTGGTCCGCTCAATTTCGTCTAATTAAGAACCTCAGCTTAGTCATTTAACGTGTAATCTTTGCGTTTTTGATTTTTTTGGCCGCAAGTCGGTTTTGTCTGGACCTACTAGGGGGTTATAGCTTATCACGTTAACGTTATACTTTAGCGTTAAAATTGTACGGGCGTTTTTTTGGTCTGCATTTAGTTAACATCAGCTTTGGTAAGTCGCTTGGTACCGAGTGGTACAGGTTTTTCATTAAGTTAAATTTTTACGGGACTGTTTTTTGCCAGGTGTTGGCAGATTTCGAACTGTGGGTTTATAGTAAAACGAGCAGTGGCGATGGAAGCCTCGTATAGGGCAACGTTATGTTAAATCATGTGAAAGACCATGAAGGCATAGCGACCTGGGTATCAGGTACGCTCCCCATTGTCAGAGTTCGGAAGGCTATCAACAGTGTCTAATCACGGAGTATCCCATTTTGTTTTCATTTTCAATTTCCATATATTTAGTATATGTTTTAGCGCGGTGTTTTGCTACAAGGATACCAGGGCATTGGTCATGTCCCGGGCGTGAGTCCAAATTGGTTTGTTTACTTAAAATTTTTATATTAACTTTTCTATGATTTTGTTTAGACCCTTTGGCCGTTTATTTGGTTGTGCATTGGCTTGATTAACTTCGACGGTATTGTTATGGGTGGGGGATTTTGTTGTTCTGTTAACTCCTGTTGGAGGTTTTAATTTTCGTTTTTAGGTGCCAAAAGAAACCGACGATCCACCATTTTGACATCTTAGTTGGAAGGTTCTTTTCGGTGCCCCACCTATGATAAGTCTGTGGTTTTTTTTTGTGTTGAGCATGATCAAGTAAGTTGGTCACTGCATACAGGTGTACGAGTTACAACCTTTTTACTCTATATATATATTTTAGTTGTCTTCATAATTTCTGATGTAGATCAGAGCTATGTAAGTTTTGGCTGTAGTTGCTTTTATTATGAAAATTTGTCAATTTTCCTTTTTTGGAGGGGGGCAGTGTAACGTGTTACTTTCAGGTTTATTTTATATTGTGTCGTAGATCCGCGACTTTGTGGTTCTGCCTCGCTTCGCGAGACGTATTTCAAGGTATGGCACAGTTCTGTGGTTACGGTCTAAATATATGGTATTCCCTGTTTATCTGTGGATGTTCTGGGCTGACAGGAGAATCTTTCACCAACGTGACTCTGTCGAATACATTCTCTGTGACTGGCCAGAACATTGCCTTTGTGTAAGAATATCCGGAAATCACTTTCCATCTCTGATTTTTCTACCCTAAAACCTATTTGAGGCACATAAATGACCAGTTCCTAGTTCCTAATCGCAGTTGATCGATGTCCCTAGCTTGGATATAGCTAATATGTTACACCGATAGCTTGTAGCTGACTACAGCTGATTGTTAGCTCCTATTTCCAGGCCTAGCTATAGACTTTCCGGCCAGGTTGGATTTTTCTTTGATTGCCCCGACTTGAGGCCAATTGAGAGCCATCAACGTGGCTGACCAGCCTAACTAGGACCAGTCACTGCAAGAGGACCTCCTCCGATAAGTACCCCTTCATTATTTTAAGTCCACATCATTTGATTTTTTTAAACTTGAGTATTAATACACAGCCGAATGTAATATTAAAATACCTAATTAGTGATTATGTAACTTACCCTTTCTCTTAATAAAGCCATCAGCTAGGTTACATTTAAATAACATACTTTCACAGTAAGTTTTCAACACTTTAAGTTGTAACCTCTTTAACCGTGATAGCTGGTACTTAAATAAAGTTATTTATCCTTTTTTTTAATTATACTATGGTCCACGGCTATCACTTGCCTCAGCTAGCCCAAGCTTGGGGCAATTATTGGTTGGGGTGGTCCTTTAATAGGGTTTTAGCAGGGGTACTTGCCAGTGGGTCAACAAAATGCACAGGTGCGGGCCCCAGAGGATGCTGCTAGGCAAGCTAAGCCAAATGATGTTATTTCGAGCGCCGCTCACAGTTTCTTTTTAATTCTGGCCCGCCTTTAACAACAACAAATCTCTGTGAGTAGACAATGGGGTCCGCAACGGTGGCAAAACACAACACAAAATTAGATTGATAAGTTATTTAATAAAAAAAATGTAGGCAGGCAACTTCGACAGTTATTCCATAGTTGCACTAATTAAGTAGAAATAAGAAAGTGTGGGCCTTATGTACTAATTTAAAAGGGCGTAAAAGTTGCAACTTCCTTACATTGTGCTCAATACATTCTGAATCTGAAACCGTCGGGGTGTATCACTTAAAGTGTTGAAAACTTACTGTGAAAGTATGTTATTTAAATGTAACCTAGCTGATGGCTTTATTAAGAGAAAGGGTAAGTTATATAATCACTAATTAGGTATTTTAATATTACATTCGGCTGTGTATTAATACTCAAGTTTAAAAAAATCAAATGATGTGGACTTTAAATAATGAAGGGGTACTTATCGGAGGAGGTCCTCTTGCAGTGACTGGTCCTAGTTAGGCTGGTCAGCCACGTTGATGGCTCTCAATTGGCCTCAAGTCGGGGCAATCAAAGAAAAATCCAACCTGGCCGGAAAGTCTATAGCTAGGCCTGGAAATAGGAGCTAACAATCAGCTGTAGTCAGCTACAAGCTATCGGTGTAACATATTAGCTATATCCAAGCTAGGGACATCGATCAACTGCAACTAGGAACTAGGAACTGGTCTAAAAGGGTAATGAACTTTCAGGTTATATTGCAAAAAAAAATGTCTCAAAAATATCGGTCCCCCATGAAAATACCTTTTCCGAACTTACCATTTATGTGCCTCAAATAGGTTTTAGGGTAGAAAAATCAGAGATGGAAAGTGATTTCCGGATATTCTTACACAAAGGCAATGTTCTGGCCAGTCACAGAGAATGTATCCTGTCAGCCCAGAACATCCACAGATAAACAGGGAATACCATATATTTAGACCGTAACCACAGAACTGTGCCATACCTTGAAATACGTCTCGCGAAGCGAGGCAGAACCACCAAGTCGCGGATCTACGACACCATATAAAATAAACCTGAAAGTAACACGTTACAAAGTGATACACCCCGACGGTTTCAGATTCAGAATGTATTGAGCACAATGTAAGGAAGTTGCAACTTTTACGCCCTTTTAAATTAGTACATAAGGCCCACACTTTCTTATTTCTACTTAATTAGTGCAACTATGGAACAACTGTCGAAGTTGCCTGCCTACATTTTTTTTATTAAATAACTTATCAATCTAATTTTGTGTTGTGTTTTGCCACCGTTGCGGACCCCATTGTCTACTCACAGAGATTTGTTGTTGTTAAAGGCGGGCCAGAATTAAAAAGAAACTGTGAGTGGCGCTCGAAATAACATCATTTGGCTTAGCTTGCCTAGCAGCATCCTCTGGGGCCCGCACCTGTGCATTTTGTTGACCCACTGGCAAGTACCCCTGCTAAAACCCTATTAAAGGACCACCCCAACCAATAATTGCCCCAAGCTTGGGCTAGCTGAGGCAAGTGATAGCCGTGGACCATATATGATTAAAAAAAAAGGATAAATAACTTTATTTAAGTACCAGCTATCACGGTTAAAGAGGTTACAAAGTCACCTGCGTTTTAGCAGGATTCAGACGAATCTTCCAACTCGAAAGCCATTTTTCCAAGTGATTAATATGGCGCTGCATCCGGGTGACGACAAGCCACGGTTGTTTAGAGGTAGTCGTAACTGCTGTATCGTCGGCAAACAGATAGAGCTGGTTCTGCCTATCGCGCGGAATGTCATGTGGATATATAATATACAGCATCGGGGAGAGAAGTGAGCCTTGCGGCACTCCCACCCTGATGTTTTTCGTCAAGGAGAGTGCGTTCTCTGACGAGACTGCAAAACTTCTATTCTCAAGAAAAAAATTCGCTTCCGTATGGGCTCGTCTGTTGAAGCCCTTTAAAATGTTTGAAGCTAGACGTGTTGTCTGAATCCAAACTGTGTATCAGGCAGCACATTTCGCTCAAAAACAAAGTTGCTTAAGCGAAGAATAATTCTTTCGGAAAGTGACCTTCGTTAATTATCGCAACGTCGCATTCTATAAACCGTCGAAACCAGGGGCTTTTTTCCTATTTAAAACGTTAAGACAAGGGACTTTATCTCGTTTAGCGTAACCTGGGGAAACAACTGAACGGGGTGGTTGATTGTCTTGTAAATTTGCACCGTTCTGGCGACCCTAGCGTCTTTAGGCACGTCATTACTTTGATTTTCACTGAATTGGTCATAGAGTTTGTCTGCTAGCAATTCAGCTTTGTCCTTGCCCTTTCCTGATTTTTCAGGTATGACATCGGGGCTCTAATGCCTTTGATCAAAGTTCTGGTCATTCTGAAGACTAAATTATCTTGGATGGCAAGACTCTGAACTTTATCGTCCTATAAATTGGACTCGCGCTCGATGAGCATTTGTCTGATGACGCAACAGCCTCTTGATTTGCCTCGGCCTTGATTTGAGGATCTCCAGTACGGTACTCCCTGTTTTTTTAGTCGATTTTTGATCCTGATGCGATTTTTAATATCTTCTGTCAAAGCCCCGTATTTTGAAAATTCGGACGCTTTTGTGCAAGAGCCATCTCGATATAGCTACCGCGTCATCAATCTCCCTCACGTTGCGTGGCGAGGCGATTGCAACGGATCGACACTTGCTATAAGAGATTGTTGTACCTCATCCCATTCGTAGAGGTGTGGGTGATGAAACCTCTTCCTCTTTTTAGCGGATTACCCACTTCGATAATTACTGGTATATGGTCTGGGTCTGAGCTAAGATCACAAACGGCTACCGATTGTGATAGCTGACCTAGTTCTTGATCACAGAAATGTCCAGAATATCCGGAAGACCACGCCGAAGCATGTGGGTGTGCTGAGGTAGAATGTGGTAATTTAAAGCTTGTAGTTTGATGGAAGAAGAGGCACTACTTTTTGCAATATTATTGGACGAAGGAGAATGAAATGCGAATACATTTTTTTTATATTAGATATAGAAAAAATAAATTAATTTTTGGGTACATGAAATTAACAAGAAACGAAACGAAGAGGGCGAGGTTAATAAATTATACCACGAAATTGATGGAAGGAGAGCAGTAAACCTGGCTTTTAACATTCGCTAAAAATGTGTTACTTATTTAATAATTTATAATTACAGTCTACAACCAATATTAAAATAAATTTAAAAGTTGTTCATTATTTAGGAGTATTTCCTAATCCCAAAATAATGTATCAATCAAATAAAACAGTCTCCCTATATTTTACTTCACGCGATCCGCAATCAACGTAACCTGCTGCGTTTGATCGCCAACGCTGTAATGTTGCCGACCACTCTGCGATCAAACGCGGCCCAAATCGCTCAATTCGCCAACAGGTCGCAACAAGTGTGTGCGGCTCAATTCGTTTACAAGAGACGAGTCTGATCGCCATCGCGATATATGTGCCGCTTAACTGATCTGAGAATCGATACAAGAGTTTAAATAAAACACGTCAATTATTGTAAAAATTTTGCGTTTGGCCATGGTTTACTGTTACAAATAAAGTAAAAAAGTAAATACCTATATCGAATTTTGAGCTTGTTTTTCAAAATAAATATAAACATCTATATATTTTTGAAAAGCCCAAGTGATGCTTAATTAGGGATGTAAAATGACCGTCATTTAAAATTTATGACATATGCCCACGCTATATAATGATTAATAAAATATGATAAAGTCAATATCTTCTATACTCTGTTGCTTAATGCAAGAGAGTAATAAAATGTAAATTTGCAATAATGACAGGACTCATTAAGCAGGGTCGACAACAAAGGTTGCATTGTAAATTTCAGGTAAATTGCAATGATAGTTTTAAATCCCGTATTTTAGATATTTAAGACCTACACACCCCGAACCGGTCCTAAATTAGGACCATCCTAATTTGTTTACTATAGAAAGACGAGTTTGGTGAATGAAAGTAAGGTGACAGCGGCGTTACTTCAGATCGGTTATTAGAATAAAAAGTATAATAATAATTCATACTTGATTATAATTATAGAGATAGGCAGATAATTGCGATATTAACTATTCTAATATTAAGTAGATAAAAACTTATATAGAAGTAAGAATTATATGAAAATAGATAACTTGGAATAAATATTAATATTTATAAAAAAAATCTACTATGTACACAACTTAATTTTTAAATTTTAGTCATGTCATCATGTTCCAAGTAATCCGATGAACTATCGTCGTTGGGGTCCAGAGAAATAATAAGGGACTCTACAGTATTTTCTAGCATGTTATCAGCTTTCCACATTCTTTCTTCTATTTCAATCACATGTTCCACGCACTTACTCCATTTTTCACAATCCACTGTCTTTATTCCCTCGTGCAAGAGCTTTCCAACGTCTCTTATTTTAAAAGTGGTGTTATGTCTTGCTACAAACCCTTTTACTTGCGCCCACACCAATTCTATGGGGTTTAATTCACAGTGATATGGCGGAAGGCGAAGTACCGTTATATTTCATTTTGAAGTAATTTTGTCGACAACATTTCGAACAAAGAGGTTTATTCAACTTTACAATCTCCAATAGCTCCTTTTTCAGCCTATCTTTATGAAATAGCTTCTTATTTACAGTAGTTTATTAGTAATTTAGTACATTTTTTGTTTTCCAAGAAGACGTTGGTATTTTTTCGGATTTTCTTGAGTGGTAGCTGGCATTATTCATGACTATAACAGACCCAGGAGAAATAAGATTTAGCATTTGTTGGAAGTATCCTTTAAAGACATTAGCGTTCATGTCTTCATGATAGTCCGTTTTAATTTAAATGCTAGTAAGCCGCCATCGACAAAATCCATTTTTGCTACCAATGCGAGTAATTATTAATCTTTTACCTTTTCCCGAGGGTGCTTTCATTCCAGTGGACCATCCTTCCATGAAAGCTTGCCTCGCGCTATTTATATGTTTATCCTGCCATATTTTACCAACGGTATAACCTTAATTTAACCAAGTTTCGTCCATATAAAAGATATTCCTGTTTTCCCTTCAAAACTGTCTAACTGCCCTTAAATATCGTCGTCGCCAGCAGACGATTTAGTCTTTCTCTATTAAAAGTGATTTGCTGTTTTTAATTTTTAAACAAAAATTCATTTCCTTTAAAGTTTTTCATAGTTTATTCTTACCCATGGGTGGAATGAAATCATCCTTTTTCATCGTATTTCTTTTTTTAAATAAAACGAGTGTATGATTCTTCTGATGTCTTTTCATCTCATTTATTACAGTTTCTTTTCTTCCTGTACTCCTCTTTGTGGTCATTTCATATCAAATCAACCAGAGGTTTGGCAGGTGACCTCTCCGATTTTAATAATTTTTGGTACAGTCATTCTACCCATCTAGTAGGTGAAAAATCCAAAATTTCAAATTTTTCTGACAAGTAGTTTTTTTTTAATTGAATTTTGAAAATCAAAAAAATTACCATTTGCCCTAAACATATACCAAGAGAAATCGAGATATCTTAAAAACTACTTACACTAGAACAGTGAGTTATCTTTCATTTGAAAGGTCTTGACAATACCTTTCGACTGAGGCACCACTAGATATAGGTGCTTCAAAAAAAAATTGAAAAGATTTTTTTTTTTCAAATTAAAAAAAAAGTATTTTTTAATTTTTGTCGAAAAAATATATTTTTTTTGTCAATATTTTAGCAACATATTGGCCAAATTTCAGGATGGAGAAATAATGGGAACAAGGTGAAAAAAAAATAATAACACTAACAATACAAGCAAAAAGTGGTATTTATTTTGATAACAATGTAACACAAACAACGCCTATTACTTTTAAAAGAAACGAAATTTTACAAAAAGTCCAAAATCCACAATATACTTATTAAAACTAGATTTTAGCTTTTATTTTTTTTTCTAAAATTTTTGAAGAATTTAACATTTCTTCTTTAGTAAGTATGTAAGTTCAACCTGTAGCAGTAACCGGCTGAACCTTCTTTATCATTGAATCTCTTTTAGTTACTAAAATATCGGCTTTGGGCGTAGGATAATAAAATGAACTAGATGGTCCATTTGGATGCAAAGAACTGATTTTAAGCTCATCAGATTCTTATCATACTGAGCAGTCACAAAACCAGATTGAAGAAACATTAATTCATTATTTGCAATTTCAGAACACCTCACAAGTTCCTGGGTTTTTTGTTCTACACTAAATGAAATGGGGGGGGGGGGTTTAAGAAAATAGAAAAATCTCTTTTCACTTGCCCCGCTTCAGGTGATGCAGAAGGATACTTACTAGATTAAATGCGCGCGTGTCAGCAAGTTTTAACAAGTTAATGCTTGAAAAAAATGTCAAATATTGAAACTAATGGTCTTGTTCATTTTTTTTTCTAGGAAGGGGAGGGATAGTTAAGGCGCGCCTGTTAAGTAGTAATTTTAACAAGATTCTGCTTGAAAAAATAGCTAACAGGAGGATGGGTGGTAGGATGGTTAGGTTTTTGTTTAGGCTTTACTTTAAAAACACAAAAGCAAGTAAAATCTCGGTAAAATCTGAAAAATGAAGTTTAAAATTAAAAAAGGAACACTTTTTGGTCATTTTTGCTGTTTTCAAATTGTTAATATTTTTTTCCCTATGAACCCATCATTTCTCTATCCCAAAATTTCGTGAATATCTTGCTTAAATATTGACAAAAATAATACATATATATCTTTTTGAAAAATTTCATTTTTTTTTTTTTCAAAATTTTTAATATTTTTTTCTAAACACCTACATTGAGTGGTACCTCATTGAAAGGTATTTTTAATACCTTTTAAATAAGATATAACTCACTACTCTAGTGTAAGTAGTTCTTAAAATATCTTGATTTCTTTTAATATATGTTTAGGGAAAATGGTCACTTTTTCTGATTTTTAAAAATCAATTTTAAAAAAACTACTTATCAGAAAAATTTGAAATTTTGGATTTTTCATCTACTAGATGGGTAGAATACCTGTACCAAAAATTATCAAAATTGGTGAGGTGATCTGCCAAACCTCCTTTTATTTTGGTTGGTTTGATGTGAAATGACCCTTTGGTGACCTGATGGGGCCGCGTTTATTCTTGTGCACAAGTCGGTATATTGTTGACTGTCCGACTCCAGTCATATTCGAACACATTTTAACTATTTTTGCAACTCCGAATGTTATGAAATAATAATTGGACTACGAATATGGAATACGGCGAAGACCACTGGGTTTTATAGTTCAATAATGATTTATTACTCTCTCGCATTAAGAAATAGACTATAGTTAAGCTCGTTGGTGAGATCAAACTGGAATATACAGTCTGTTACGTTTAAACGCTGTAAAACGTCTAAGTCAAAATTTAAAAATGTCGTTATGATACAAAATTGACCATTTTTGAAAATTATTGACTCGCAGAAGAAACGTCCTATCGAAATGCGAAATAGACCATCGGATAGACAATCTCAAATACTCTATTTTTTCAATATATACCTAAAGAATGTTAATATCGTAGATTTTCGAGAAAAACTAAAAATTACTATATTTTAAAACGGGTTTAAATTTTTTTTTTTGATTTAAAACAATTTTAATCAAAATTTTGAATACCTTACCGAAAAGCGCTACTAAAATTATGTACAATATGTATATTTAGTCTTGAAATTTTTTATATAGTGTGCAAAAAATCCAAATTTCTCTTTATTTTTTTTTTAATTGAAATATTTTATAGGAAACGGTTTTTTTTTAACAGCCTTCACTAAAACAAATTAAAAGTTTCTCACTAGTATTACAGTTTTAAGCCACGAAAACTACCAAAAAATCACGAATTTTCAAGGGTTTAAAACATTATTCATTTCGCATAGCAGTATTACTGATTCAAACATGTGTTTGTATATTTGGCAAAGCTCAAATTTACGATATTATTATGTCAAGAGGACAGAAAATTTTTAAGTTTTAATTTACTTTTAGTGATAAAATTACATACTGTTGGAGTTAAAAAATGTGATAATATTTAAAAAAAAAGTTGTCTTTTAGTGGACACAAAATTTTTTCCACAAATAGTCCTATTTATTTAATAAAATTTAACGTACAAAAGTCATTGTAATATTTCCAGTGAGCATATACAACAAATATGATCCAAGCACGGATTACTTTTCAGTGATTTTCTCTAAGTTGATTTTCATGTGTTTATTTTATACAGGATAAAAAATAAGTCGGGGAAAAATTTAAAACTTTTAACCAACCAACTCGGCTATGTTATTTAATATTTCGTAATGTTTTTGATCGGCTTAAGTGTATCGGGTGTCCCAATAAATTATGTTTGACTTGAACAAAATTCATATTAAAAATGGGAAAATATTATATAGCCGTCGCCAGATATAAGTGAGATTTCTATAAAAAAAACTGATATTTTTTTTCTTCTAAAACCGACCGTCAGGTGTTTAGACCGGGCGCATAGCTTTTCTGAATAGTTTAAATAAATATTAAAATAAATTCGTTATTTGTACAAAATGACTGTTTATATTTATTACAAAAAATGTATTTTAATCAGTATGTATGCTATTTTCAGACTTAATAAATTTTCAATAAAAACTAGAACAATATAGTATAGGTCTAAAGTTTATTTAATTTAACATATTCTCCCGCACTAAAATATTAAATTCAGTTCCCGATTTTTTGCTGTGCTATACTTTAATTGTCTTGTGCCTTGTAAAAAAAACGGTGCCAGAGCCGGAGTAGTATTAACAAGTGTGTGTGTTTTAATTTGCTATGCGGTCTGACATGTAAACATTGCGTTGACTTAGTATTTTCATATTCAGTTTGTTGTTGTACAGTAAATAGTAATACTTATAAATTTAGTGTTTTATTTAGGATTTATATTCCTTAAGTTAAAATACTTTTGTTCAGTGTTCGTGTTTCGTGATTTTGATAGATTTGATTTTTTTTATTGGAAGACAATGTTTTGACCGTGGGCGGAAAATTCTCATAGGCTTTGAAGGCCATGGATGGAGAATTATTGTGAACCTGAAGATGTTCTAAACGACCCTGCCGCGAATTTGGTTGAATCCGTTAATTTAGATTTAGGCGAGTAATTAGGAACAGAAACGTTACGAAAAAAGCGTAAAGTATTTTTGAGCTTTCAGGCAAAGGAAATTTGTTTCAATGTGTATAAAAATCTAAAATGAGACCCTATGCACATAGGATATAACAAATCCGAAGTAGTAAAAAAATTTTCCGAGCTAACAGAGGTTCCTTATAGTACTTTATGTAAGTCTACAAACAAAGGAAAAACGATCCGATTTAGGTGAACCTAAAGATTTGAATTTGGCTACAGCCAAACTATTAAGAAGTTTACTTAATTAAAAATATAAAAATAATGAAGTTCCCATAATAGTAAAAAAACTTCAAGAGCTCGAAAAACCTTGTTCAAAAAGCACTTTTCGACAAAGGCTTAAGAAACTGGGATTCAAATTCAAATTTGTTAATAAGCGTGCTGCAATAATGGAAAGTAGAAGAAACGTAAAATGGCGAATAGAATATTTAGAAAAAATAAATGAACTTGGAAAAAGGGTAAAACAGATATAAATATAAAAAAAGGTTGGACTGATGGCTCTAGCAGATGCCAATCAAAAGATATACCTACCTCCAAGCAAATACTTTAAAAATTAAAAATAATATTGCAAAACTAACGAAACGAATTCGACCCTGTTACTTATTGAAATGGACACTGTCGGGGTCTTTGTCGGTATTTACGAGTTTTTATCGAGTTTCTTTTTAAACTCACTTATAGTTGGCGAGGACTATACAACTGTTTTTCTGCATATTAATAATGAAAAGGATTATTCATGGAAATGTAATAGTAGAGAAGGGTCAATTCTGTTAAAATACGAAAGTTCACATATACAGGATGTCCCAAAAAGTCGGTTTTTAATTTATGTGGCGCAAAAGCTACTTCTCAAATTGACTTGATTTTTTTAAAGCCAGGTAATTATAGATAAAAAAATGGAAGACTTTCTTCTAAAATAATTCGTAGCGTTCTTGAGTACCGGGTGTTCCAAATTATATTGGAGTTTAGCAAACTTCATCATATAAATTGGAAAATAAGTGAAGAACTTAAAAATGAAAATTTATTGGTAAAGGAGGGCCAATTCTGTTAAAATACGAAAATTTACATAATACATGGTGTCCCAAAAAGGCGTTCCTTGTAGCTGAAAGTTGCCAGGTTTGAAAAGTTTGATTTTCTTACATTTCTTTAGTTTTTTTGTCTTATTTTGGTGTGTTGGTTTTATAGAGAAAGTTAAAAAAAGATGAAAAATAGTCCTGTAAAAATCAAAAATTTAACCAATTTTTCATAATAATGAAACACTCTAGCGATGTTGCTTTAATATTTTCTAGGGATTTTGAAGGCTTTTAGTTCGTTTAGGCAAAGTATTTTTTTAGCGTGGGTACCTATGTACAGGGACATTTTTTTAAGTGTCTCACCCGATTGGCGATTTTTCTACTGACTATAATAAAAAAACAAATCGATGACTTTCGACAAGGAAGCTAAATTTAATGTCAAAAAATATATAGGTTCACAAATTTGACAAATACGACGCCTTTTAAATATTTTTAAATAGCAGCCCTTATAAATAACCACACGAGTAAATTGCACTTGGCGATCCGATTTTAAAAACCTATAGTTGTTAATATTTATTTTCAGCCGTTTCGGAAATACGGTGATTCGTAATTTGCCTTCATCGATTTTGTCTTTTAAGTGTCTCACCCCTTTAATAAATTATTATACCTCCTAAGCTGAAAATCCTAATTCAAAATGGCGTCGTATCTGTCACTGTTTGACATCTTTCGGATTTGATTATAGCGTAGATAGCTTGGTCACGGGGAATTATGTAAACTGTGAAAAAAACTGAAGTGTTCAGCTTAGAAGGTCTATTAGGAACCCCCGTATTTCCGAAACGGCTGAAAATAAATATTAACAACTATAGGTTTTTGAAATCGGATAGCCAAGTGCAATTTACTCGTGTGGTTATTTATAAGTTATTATAAGGGCTGCGATTTAAAAAAATTCAAAATGGCGTCGTTTCTGTCAAATCTGTGAACCCATATATTTTTTGACATTAAATTTGGCTTCCTTGTCGAAAATCATAGAGAAATATGCGATTTGTTCTTTTATTATAGCCAGTAGGAAAATCGCCAATCCGGTGAGACACTTCAAAAAATGTCCCTGTACTTATAGGTACCTAGCATTAGTGTTTTCCTGGTTAGTATTAAATAGTTAGTTAAATCTAGAATTAATAGATTTCTTTAATCTTTTTAACTTATTACTGTGTTGATTTCGTCATAGAAAGTCATGTAGAAATATAACACTATTTTTTGTCGTCTTACACTACAAAACGATGACAGTTAATATTTTGACGTTGCTGCGAGTTTTTAGCATGCCGGCTATCCCTAATTAGGGTTGAGTTGAGCTAAGTTACTCCTAAAATATGAATAGCTGTTTTTTTTGTTAAGTTTTTAAAACATAGAATTACAGAGTGTTATCAATATCTTGAAGTGGTATCCTTGAAAGTTTTTAACACTTTCTGCCTTGATGAGGATTTAAAAAAAAAATCCTAAATAAAAAAAATGTGTTTTTAGATGAAATTGATAGAATATTCAAGTAAAGTGATATATTTCTGGTACCTAGCTAGGATTTATTGTTTATTCAATATTTCCACAAAAACGATCTTACCTAAAAAAAATTGCAATTGTGCATAAATAGAAACATAAAACAGAAGTTGCTCTTACAGATAAAAAAAACATGTAAGATGCGAACGAAAACAAAAATCTTCATGTAATTATTTTTGAATAATATATAGTTAATTAATTATATTGCTGAAAATAATTAAAAAAAACAATAGACGTCTATACTTAGAAAAATTTTAAGAATATCCGCGTTAAAAGGTAAAGAGTGCGTGGTCGTAGGCCTCGCACAGTTATGCCAAATAATTAACAGTAGGTCAGGCATTAAAATGACAATCGTTACTTGACTAAAAACCCGAATGTTTCCAAATCATGGTCCGCAGGAGGTCAAAAAAAAGTGACACTTATTTTAGTAACTTTTGCTAAATTAAGTACCATTTTATTTTTTTGTTAAATTAACAATCTTTATTTTATTTGAATTTTGAATTTTTGAATGCTCCATGTTTGGTCGCAGAGGGAACGCGATTGCATCGACTAGTTACTAAAGTTCTTAGGTATTTTTGTTCCAAAGTTTCCAAACGATGCATTGATAATATTGAAAATGAGCTGAAGTGAATCGGTATTCATTCATAGCATAAAAATGTTTAAAGACGATTTTCTCGAAAACGGTTAATTTTATTGTGATACATGCTTTAAATGTAATGAATTTAATCACTCTGCAACTAATTGCTCTAAAGAACAATGTTGTCCGCGATGCGGTCAAGATCATGTTGTTAATGACTGTCAGTCTCAAGCTCTAAAATGTTCTAATTGTATCAACTTCAATAGTGGCAATCATGGCAATACTGTAAACATAAACCATGCGGCGTGGGATGTAAATAATTGTACTACTTATAAAAATGCATGTGCCAAACTTAAAGCGAATATTCTGGGCCAATAGCAATCATCATATTTATCCGCATCTCGCTCTACTGTTGTCCTGCCTGACTCCTCCCACCACGTGGTACCTTCTAATAATAATAAACACATTTCAGTATACTATCAAAATACGCGTGGTTTACTTACAAAAACATCCGAAATATTTAATAATACAGTCAGCTGTTCTTCCGATATAATTGCTTTAAGCGAAACATGGTTAAATGACTCTGTGTTTAATAATGAAATTATTTATAATGAATATAATGTTTATCGGGCTGACCGCAATATTGGTGCGACTGGCACAACCAGAGGTGGTGGGGTTCTGTTGGCAGTTCATCAGCGTAATAGATCGTCTACAGTAGTCATTAATAGAGGTGAGTTATTTCCCCAGATTGACATCTTGGCAGTTAAGGTGACCTTTAACTATTTTACAATTTTATTTCTAGTTATTTACTTACCCCCGCCGGTAAATGCTGATATACTTGAGAATCTTTTTGATTTCATTGTGTCGTTAGAATGTTTGTACGGTAAGAGTGTATGCATTTTGGGGGACTTCAATATACCAGCTTACTCTGAATTTCTGGACGCTGGCACAGAAGGTCAGTGTGTTAGATTACTTAACAATTTTTCACAGTGTATGAATCTTTTACAGAGTAACTTTGTCAGAAATGAAAATAATAAACTTTTAGATTTAGTCTTACATAATACTGAATATTGTATCGCTGAGCCTGCTCTGGATGTGCTGGTCCCTGAAGATAAACATCATCCTGCACTTTATATCTCTATTCAAATCTCTCATTCTACCAGTAAAAAACGCGACTTTCCTGTTAACTTGGAAAATAACTTTAATTTTAGAAAAGCTAACTTTCCGCTAATGTATGAAATGTTTTTAAACCTAGACTGGTCATTTCTTTCTAAAGAATCGGACATCGAAACGGCATGTACAGTCTTTTATGAAAAAATGTATGACATTGTTAATATATGTGTTCCCCGCTATAAAAAGTTAACGAATAAAAAGTACCCGCCATGGTTTAATTCTTATATTATAGCGAATGTAAAAAAGAAAGCTAAATGCCGCAAAATATATAAAAAAACAGGTTGCCAATTAGAATTACAAAACTTTAAATCTCTTAGAGCAAAGATAAAAACAGACATTGAGAATTCCTATAAGATTTATATTCTCAAGATTGAATCTGACATTGGGAAAGATCCGAAGAAATTTTGGTTATTTATCAAAAATAAACGGGAGACCACTGGCATACCCAATTTTATGCACTTTAACGGTACCGAATATCACAACCCTCAAAATGTCTTAAATTCTTTTGCCATGTTTTTTAAACAGTCTTTTTCGGCTGGCACTCTTAATGATAATCTTGAAAATAGCGGCGGTACGCAACAACACAATAACAATAACATATGCCTTAATTATTTCTCTGAGGATGATGTAATTACAGCTTTAAAAAAAATCAAACCCAAATCTACCACAGGGCCAGACTTTATTCCTGCATTTCTTGTGCACGACTGCCGCTATGTCCTGGTTAAACCGCATTTGGTGCTGTTTAATTTGTGTCTAAAAAATCAGACAATCCCTAGCTTATGGAAGACTTCTAAAGTTGTTCCTGTGCACAAGAAGGGTGATAGGTCGGACATAGCAAACTATAGACCTGTTTCTCTTATCTGCAATTTCAGTAAGGTTTTGGAATTTCTATTGTATGATAAAATATCTCCCGCCGTTAAAAACCAAATAGTTCCCCAACAACATGGATTTATTAAAGGAAGGTCTACTGTTACCAACTTAATTGAGATATCTCAATGTATTGCTGAATCTATAGATGATAGTTCTCAGGTTGACGTTATTTACTTAGATTTTTCAAAGGCATTTGACCGCTTAGATCATAATGTCCTAATTCATAAACTTCAGGCTTTTGGGTTTTCAGATCCACTTGTTAATTTTTTTATTTCATACTTGTCTGACCGCTTTCAGTATGTCTCTCTTTATGGAAGTAAATCTAACAAATACTCTGCTACCTCAGGTGTCCCACAGGGCTCAATACTTGGGCCTCTAATATTTAATATATTTATTAATGACATTGGCCATGATATAAATGTGGACTTTTTGTTGTATGCGGATGACGTAAAAATATTTAAAAAGATCCAGTGCTTAGAAGACTGCTTCATTCTTCAGCGTAGTCTGGAGCAAATAAATAATTGGTGTCTTAATAATAACCTGCAGCTTAATATAGGTAAGTGTAATGTCATATCGTTTACAACCAAGGCCACTGTGATTAAGTATAACTATGTTCTCAATAGTGCACCTATCCTTCGTTCTGATACTTTTTGTGACTTAGGAGTAACGTTCGACTCAAGATTCTCTTTCGTCCCTCATGTTAATAAAGTACTGTCTGATGCATGTTTAGATTAGTTTTAGGTTAACTTTACAATTTGTTACTAAATATAGTAATTGTAATACCTTTTTTGCATTTGCAATTTGTTTAAACCCTGCCTAATAATTGGGCATTGAGCCTGTTAGGTAGGTCTTTTTGTAAATAAATAAATAAATAAATAAATAAATAAATAAATACAAGATAAAATTTTTGATGGTCTTCAATACTGTAACGTATTAAAGCCATTAAAAACTTTAAACAATTATTTAAGGTTCTTGACATTAAAGGACTTTACGTTAAATTTAGAAACTTTATCACCACCAATCAACGATTTATACAGGGTGTCCTCTAACTAAGGGCCATACAGCAACAGGAGATAGTAGACTTGGAAACAGGCCATTTATGTTTAATTTCTTATAATAAAATATCCGGGGTTAGAGAGATCCAAGTAAAAAATTTTAAAAGCTAAAATGTCACCTTACAAAGTTAAATGACAACAGCAATTGTCACGATGACCTGCCATGGTAACGTCCACAACCGCCTTTGTTTTTTTTTTCTCGTAAGATTGTTACGTAGTAAAATATTTAAACGCAAATATATCAAACTAATTGAAATATCGAGATTAATAAAGTACAGCGTGTCCCATTTTCGACACTTTTATAGGGTATCTCCGTAATTGTCAGTGCTATCAAAAAAGTAATATAAGTGTCACGTGCTCTTTTTGGGTCAAACTTAAAATGGTAAAATCAAAATTTGAAAATTTTCGCTCGCTTAAGAGATACGGGGGAAAATCAAAAAATTGACAATTTCAAAATTACCCGATATTTTCTCAGTTAAAAGAGATACAGAAAAATGTTTTATACAAAAGTTTCTTTACAATGATTGTTAAATGTTTTTTTTAAACCACGGTAGGCCATGAAACAAAAGCTAATATCCGAGAGACAACTATGTTGACATTCTAGTTATTAACATTCAACGTCAATTTTATTTTTACATATTCGTTTGTGAAAATGACTTATCAACATTTTGAAAAATTTGAGATGATATCAGTAGTTTATATTGAAAGGGGAAAAACAAAGAAATGGCGCAAAATTTATATTCTGCATGCTATTCGGAAAGACGGCAACTATTTAAGGACATATTCCGACGACTGGAACATAATTTAAAAGCATACGGCTCTTTTACGATGCCGAGATCAAAAACTTATATTAACGAAAACAAGGAAAATGAAGAAATAAGCGTGTTAGGATTTGTCGAGGCCAATAATCAGGTAATATATCCTGTGATAGCTTTGAATAAACATAGGGAAAATAAATATTGTCCCTATGTTGTTAAAACTAGCCAATATTTGCATCCTTTGCATGTGAGACGATTGGAATTTTATCACTGTTTTTTAAATAAATCTAACGAGGATCGTTCTTTTCACCAAAAAATAATTTGGTCAGATGAATGTTGAATTACAAGTTGCGGTATTCATAACCGACATAATGAAAGACATTGGAACTCCACAAATCCCCACATGGTACGACAGGTACGACCTGTTTGCCAACAACGTCGATTTGGGGTAAATGTAAGTTGTTTTTTGTTTCAAAACAAACTGGTGTATTGCTTTTTTAAAGAAAATTTAAATGCAGATAGATATCTGGACATACTCCAATCAAACCTTTTCGATATCCTTGATGATGTTACTTTAAGTAAAGTAATAGAGATTTACTTTCAACAAGATGGCGCCCCTACCCGTAACGCTCTTCGAATAAGAGAGTATTTAAATACTCACTTTAGAAACCGTTGGATAGGAACACATGGGCCTATAAGGTGGCCACCACGATCTCCGGATCTAATACCTACAAATTTTTTTCTTTGGAGGGTGCTGGAAAATAAAATTTGTAAAGAAGTTATTTTAACTCGAGAACAACTTGATCAAAGAATTCATGAGGCATTTGCAGAAATAAAACCATTACACATCATGTATGCCTTAAAATCCGCTCGAAAGAGATGTTTGAAAAATTGAAAATAACGGAGAAGCTTTCGAACATTTGCGATGATTCCCGTTATTTTTTACCTTAATCTGAATCTTTTTATTTCGTTTCAAAGTAATAAAGTTTAAATAAATCGCCTAGAAAACCAATATCATCCATGGTGTGGTATATATTTGAAAAGAGAATTTAAAATGCTATACCATGCTATACCTTTAGATTAAAATATACAGAGTGTTCCATTTAAAAAAATGAGGTTAGGTCCGATCACTTTTTTATCTGACCCCGTATACTTATTCTGAAAACGGCAGATTATTCAACAACCCTTATAAAGAAACTTTTGTATAAAACATTTTTCTGTATCTCTTTTAACTAAGAAAATATAGGGTAATCTTGAAATAGCCAAATTTTTGATTTTCCCCCGTATCTCTTAAACGAGCGAAAATTTTCAAATTTTGATTTTACCATTTTAAGTTTGACCCAAAAAGAGCACATGACACCATTGACACCTATATTACTTTTTTGATAGCACTAACAATTACGGAGATACCCTATCAAAGTGTCGAAAATGGGACACCCTGCGTAACTTTTTTACGTATAAAGGACCCCTCTTTCATAATTTGAGGTGAAGCGGTCAGAAATGTGAGAGACAAAAAATATATGCGAAAATTTACCAAACTCATATTGTGTAACTAGCGTCCTCTAGAAGGTATCCTAAAACGAATTGTGAAATCACCTTTCTTGCCCTTAAATCATCGCCAATTTTCTAAAATAAATTTTTATTTTTTATCTCTTTAACCGTCGATATTTTATTATTAAGAAATTAAGCATAAATGACGTCTTTTTAAGTCTACTATCTTCTGTTGCTGTATGGCCCCTAAGTTATGGGATACTCTGTATAATGCGGCAATTAAGCAATTACGTACTGTTTATGCATTACCTTTGAATAAAAAATCTATCACGTGGGTATGAACAATAAGTGACGTACAAATTAACCACTTTGCCGCGCCCAAAAGGTGTTTTTTTTATTCCTCATAGTCCTTCTGGTCGGGTGAGATTGAGGTATCAACTTAAAGGTCGTAATTCTCTTATTATAAACAATCAACACGCAAATGCGCAGAAAAGTAAGTTAAATTTCCACATTGTTGTTTTTAAGTTGATTGATTTGCTACGAATTATTTGTAACAGAAATCATTTAAACAAATTATGTATGTATAATAAGTGGGTAAGCGTGTTCTGATCTTGCAACCTCAGAATATGTGGAAAGG
This sequence comes from Polydrusus tereticollis, assembly GCA_963920685.1. NCBI lineage: Eukaryota > Metazoa > Arthropoda > Insecta > Coleoptera > Curculionidae > Polydrusus > Polydrusus tereticollis. The sequence goes on from OY987332.1 coordinate 73,052,546, forward strand.
TCACTCGGAAGTTCCCTTCGCATTACCGTAGTTTTTTTTAAGGCCTTTCTTATTTTCAGGTTTGCACCCAGGACATTTCGCGCGGATGATTTCAACGATCCCGTACATCTAGAGCGCATCTCTACGTTAAACACATTTACAGTACACGATTTAGGGGCAGTTACACCAAATACAAGCGCCGATTATACCTCAGACTACTACAGGATAAACGAATGGTACAAGAAATGGTTGCCTGATCAAGTCAACACGAGACATGACACTAAAACCACGTATCAGGTAAAAACACCACAAATCTTGTTTCTATAAAAATCGAGGGGGGTTTTCAGGATGCTGGGCAAGAACATGACCTTATTTTCTAGAGAAATTGCCGCTAATAAGACTTTTTGAAAAGTCTACCTGTATTTTTATTCCTCTAGAAGCACGCCAATGATAAATTTCAAAATTGCACAATATGTGCTTTCCATTAACTATCAGACACTATGATATATCAAGATTTCAAACAAGGGTAGACAAAAATTATAATTCCTGAATCAGAGATATTGATAAAATAAGTTTTGGCGAAATTTTTGTGAAAGATACGTTTTTTCGCTGTATTAGTGAAAATATAACATTTATAGGTTTTTAATGACTTAAGTGATTTTGTCCAGCATTTTTTTGTGACAATGGTTTGTTCATAAATGTGAAAAATAGTTTTTAATTTTTACAGAAGCAGGGTAAAACAAACTAACAAGAATAAGGATAATTTTCTCCCGTGGTGGTTAGTGATATTATTTAATGGTACACAATCCTGTCAAAGAACATTGGCCCACAGTGTTTTTAAAACTTAATCGGATTATAAACTTAACAGGATTTTACCTTGTAATAAATAAAGTTAGTCAGTTATGTCATATGTTCAAACCGAAGGTTATCTTATAAGTGGACAGACTTACACTATTTTCTTTCTTTTTGCTGTTCGATCCTTCCCCCAACGACCTAGAACTTATATAAAATAACCTAAAAAAAATTTGAGCCGGTCCATAAAGGAACAAAACAAAATAGATTAAGTGCCGGTACTTTTGACACTGTTTGACTCATTTGATAGACGATTAAAATAACCATGGTTTCCACTGTGCCAAAACCTACGAATTTATACTGGCATTGGCACATTCAAAACCCTGATTATCTTAATCTTCATCTATCAAATTAGTTGATCATTGTCAAAAGTTACGGCACTAAGTGTATTAATTTTTTTGGCCATAACGGTAATAAAGTTCGCCACACGGCTGGTTAGGTACGAAGGGAATCCCAACAAAAAAAGCACAGTTTAATATTTCTAGTAATAATTCTCTGTTTAAATTTCCATAAAACACTAAAATACTAATTCGTATGTAATTCAAATATATTACTTAAAAAAAAACATTTAGATGTACGCATATCTGTATACTCTGTAACATATATCCCGTTGATTTTCTTCTTTACATTGCAAATTGTAATGGCTTAATATAATTTATTATATTCTTAAAGTGGTGAGCATAATATGTTTCGGTAAATATGGCAACCCACGCCGAAATCAAGCAATCAGCGCGGATTTCTGTCCCTTACTAATGGTTTCGTCTCTTTTTATCGTATATGATATTGAATTAGTGGGGATACAAAATACATCATGACACCTTGACAAATTTTACAGTTATTCATAGTCAAGCTAGGGCAGTAATTGCCAATAAATCAGTAGGTATTTGTTTTTATATTTGACGCAATCTAAGACTAAAATATTAAAAAAAAATCATTATGCACGCCTATACTACCACCATCATAGCGACTCTTATGCATTTTACCACCCTGCCTCCTCAGGCGTTGTAGCTCCAGAACCGTTTGGTTGACCTATTTTTTTTTATTGTTCTACAGGTCGAAATTCGTTACGCTAATAATACGAATGAAACATTTACATTCCACGGACCACCGGGCGCCGACGAAAACCCCGGTCCAGTTAAATTTACGAGACCCTACTTCGACTGTGGCAGATCAAATAGATGGTTGGTGGCAGCAGTGGTGCCAATCGCTGACATATATCCACGGCATACTGGCTTTAGACACGTGGAATATCCCACGTAAGTATATAAAGTGGATAAACTCTAATTTTACAATTTTTAAAACAATCATCAATCAATCATTCGGCTCGGCGATGATGAATCAATCAGTCAGGACATGCTCATATACCAGGTAATTCGGAACATATATCTACGCATAAACTTCAAAACGATAGCTTATGATGAATAATGACTAATAATGAAAAAAAGTTTAGTAAAAGTTTTTTATTAATTACGGAGATAATTCAGCAGCGCTCAAAAAAGCATGGCGAAATTTCAGTCATCGTTATTAAAAGATGCGCTGATGCATTCACACCGGTATCCTAAAAAAAGGAATTTTTGTCTTTGCTGGAAAACTGCGCGGATTTAGTGCATACGCAAAAAGGCAAGACCCTGTAAAAGGACTATTGAGCAACCGCATTGCTTTCGGTTATATCAAAAGTTATGGAGAAAGTTGTTAACCAAAAATTGTTAAAGTACCTCGAAGGCTTCAACATCATCAGCGACTGTAAGTATGGCTTTCGTAAATCTAGATCAACAGAAGACCTCGCTGTTGTTCCCCATGCTTGGAACAACGCAATAGAACATGGAAAGTCCCAAGCGGTATCACTGGACATATCCAAGGCTTTTAATCAAGTATGGTACGAGGGCTCTGTAATATGTCTTGGTATAGTTCGACAATCGCTAGAAAACTACCTACACGCAAACATACTCTGAGACTTTTATGATCTGACTAACAACCTTGAAATCTTAGAACATCGGAGACAGGTTGGTGACTTGAGTATTGAGCCTCTTTTGCAAATATTTTCATATCAAGTATTCAACTGATATTGCCCGCTTCACCTAGAGCGGACATGGTAAAAAACGACCTATGTGAGTTGTTTCCCAATGAGTATAATCTCGAAAGACTCAAGAAAAAATGTACCCCCGAAGTTAAAAACTAAGCAGGTTGAGGTCAGGCGAACGGAAAATTGACCACCTCGACCTATCCACCTTCCCTTAAATTCATGGAATATCTCGGTAATTAAAAAACAGTTACCTTCTACAATTTTTTTTTCCATTAGTTGTCATAAGCTATAATTCCCCAATGTTATGTGTTATATGTATATGTTGAAAATCACTCTCAATCACCACGTTTATATCGATGGCTTCAAGCTGCTTATAACTTAACGTTAAGTTCAAGTTAATTCAGGTTAGTTTTTTATTTCGACGACTTGAATGTGCCTTGAAATTTGGTTTCAAGTCCAATTTTATCGAACTTAACGCGCATGTGTAGATCTTGCAGCTAACTTTAATAATATGACAGACAAATAAAATACAACCGATATAAAATTTCTTAATAAATAGGTATTCATCAAACTTCAAGGTATGTAACAACAAAAACACTTTAGATTAGAGGATAGGACTTTACATGCCTTACAACGAGTCAAAATCATATGGCGATGACATAGTGATCTAAAGTTAGGTAACAAGTGAAGCAGCTGGAACCGTTTATATTATGTTTCGAAACCACTTGAACAAAGTCAACCCCAATTATTTTTAGGCTTGACTTGAATATCAGAAGTCAGATTCAAGTTCGTTTATGTCAGTTTTTTCGAGTCTCTTATAAAAGCCGCTTTAATTTAATCCAGCTTAAAGCCATCGATATAAACGTAGTAAATGATACTCAATAGATTCAAAGCAAAGTGAAGGTATTTCTGTACTAAAGGATTCTCGTTTAAAAAAAAAAAAACACTTTTAATATTTGTAAAAATTCTAGCAACAGCAGCAAAAGACAAGAGAGTATTATTTAGAAAAAATGAAGACATTGTCTTCTCGAAAAATCAGGGCAAGATTAATAGAAGAAGTACAATTATTATATTTAATACTAGCGGGTGCCCGACATACGTTGCAATGCCACTCATCCCGATGCAAGTCATCCCGTTTTTTTATATTTCTTATTTCAACCTGAAAGGAATTTTACTTTTAGGAGTTCGATAGCATAATACTAAGTGGGCCTTATTTTATTAAATTTTAAAGTTAATTTCTAGTTTTTAATTTTTAACCCCTCTATCTCAAGGACAGAGATCTAACGCCAGAGTTTATAAGAACTTATCGTTTAAAAATGACGCCAGCACAAAATTCCCGAAGGTGTAAACGTACTATTTAATTGCCCTGCAGACTGTTACCATTATGCTATCTTATAAATTTGTTCTTTACCACATTCAATGTAAACAGTCAATTCATTTAAAAATGTTTACTTGAAAACTCGAACATGACATTTTTCAGAAGCAGAATAATAATAATTCAGGGTATAATATTTGCAGAATTATACCGTTGACTCTTACTGCCATAAATAATCTACCTGATTAAATCCTATTGTATACGCCTCAACCTCTTCAAAGCTGAATAAATGGGATCAGGGTCGGCTTGAAAATGTACCTACACCACATGATTTATGTTTATAATTTAAAATAAATAGACAGGTATTTTTAGTTTTAGGTACCTATAATAAATGTAAAATAATGATAACAATTAATGATAATTGAATATAATATAATTTCAAAGTATAACTATTAGGATAACAAGTACAATAAAAATTAATTAAATTCTTAAAAACTATTGACAATTTATTCAAAATTTAACTCTGTATCACTATTACTATCTTCATCTAAGCCTAAACTTATAATTAAGGGTTGAACATTTGTAATCATACAATTGTAAGAATTTTCCACCTGAAGTACATGCTGTACACAGTTTTTCCAGCTGTTTGCAGAAATTTTTCTTACTTCGTTTTTAATTAATTCTACTACAGATGCATTTAATGTAGGAGAAATATTATTTCTCCTAATATTGGATTTTAATTGGTGCCATATTAGCTCAATAGGATTGAATATACAATAGTATGGAGGAAGACGCAACACTGTATGTCCATTTTCTGCTGCAAGTTTGTCACACTCGTATTCCTTATTTATTTTAAAAGTTTTTAATACTTCTAGCAGTTCTCGTTTTTTGTAAATTTCTTCAAAATATAAATCATTTTCAATCATAAAATTTTGAATTTCTGCTTTTGTATTATTAGAATTGGGAATGATTTTTGCTTGCCGACTATGATAACTAGCATTGTCCATTACAATGACGCTATTTTCAGGTATATTTTTAAAGAGTTTATGTTTAAACCAATCTTCAAAAAGTTGTGCGTCGGTATCTTGATGGTAATCTAAAGAAGAATCTGCTATGTTTTTAGCTGAAAGCAACAGACAATTTGGAACAAACCCGTTCTCTGAACCAGCATGTAATATTGTGATTATTTTGCCTTTATTTGATGGTGCCTTGGTTTGACAATTTTTGGAAGAATCATCCCAACCTTTTCTTGGAGTGTCATGGGTATCGAACCATGTTTCGTCAAGGTAAATAATTGGACGATTTTTTTCTCTAAATTGTTTAACAGCTGTTAATATTTAAGTCTCCATTCCCGTAAACGTTGAGATTCCATTAATGTTTGTCTTTTATTAATGCTTCGATATTTAAAACCCATTTTATGCAATATTTTCCTAAGACTTGAAAGGCTACAAGAGATATTTGTTTCGTCTTTAATCAGCCGCTCTTTGAGGGAAATCAAAGTGGGTACAGTTTGTGCCTCATACGTTTGGTAAATCTTTCTTCTTAATAAATCCATGTCATTTTCGTCAATGCTTCTAAATGTGCCAAAATCACTCCGATTTTTTCTAGGATTAACAGGTTTAAGTACTATGTCTCTTACCGAAGATAAAGGAGTTTTTGTCAAAGTAGACGTCTCTGCTAAAGCATCCATCGAATTAAAATTTCTACCAACAAAGATTGATACACATTTTTAATTATTAGTTTGGCATCGGTAGATAAATGTTTTCTTTTAAAAATGACACTTGAAGATGCCCCCCTATCAGCACAATTCCAAGGACGCCACATTCTACCACTAATAAGCCCAAATAAAAATTACTCGCCGGAAAACCACTAAAGACTAAAATTATTAAAAATCAGTTTGTATTTATATATATATATGCATCAGGCATAGGTATAAATTGAATTTGTACCTGGTCCGGCTCTACTCGAAAAGGTTTTAAAATTTGGGATTTCCTTATTTATTTTATGGTCAAAGGGATAATAAGGGTTTTATTGCAGTCTAAAGATCAACGATATAATTCTACAAATACTATATACTAGAAATCAAGATATCAAGACATACTGGAAAACACTGTCGCCAGTATTCTTCTCCTTACAGTCAATACTCATCAGTATTCAGTATACAGTATCTATGTATACATTTACTTTCATACCACACTTGAAAAAAATATAATTTTTGGATTCAATTTAATTTTTTAAGATCACAGATTGATATGGGTTAGTGGTTAGCGTATGCTCAGTTTAAAGAGCAATTAACTTGTCACCAAATAAAATAAAAATACACAGGGTGTTTCATTTAAAAATAAGGAAGTTGTCGATGTTTGAATTGTCTTGCAATGAACCTTGAGTTGCGACAGGATTTTTTGAGATTTGCCGACCTTTTTTGCTATACAATAGCAAAACATATTTAGTCCAGGAGTTACGGTAACAAATGTGTAGGAATCATTCCATCCCATGCATTTGCAAAAGAATTACAAAAACTGCAGTTCTCCCAAAACTTCTAATGCACGCTCGTGAATTACCCAGGTAGTAGAACTATACAAACACCATATTTTCATTTAAATAAATATAATTATTTTGTTCACTACACTCTCAAACTTGCAACATTTAATGATTTTTCTATTTGGGTTTAATAATGGTTACTTTATGAAACTCGTAACAATGCAACCTTATAAAACTGAAATTTTAATTTTTCTATGTTAGCTATAAGTAACGTTCTAATTTTAAGGCTTACTACTGAGGCAGTTTGAACTTGACAGATAGTATATTTTAATTATAACGGCTGTATAAAACAGCTTTTTTATGTTCAAAATTGATTCAAAGCTACTACTACTTGATACATGTAATATTGTATTAAATTATCAGAGTATTGCCAACCACAAAAGAAAAATATTAATTTAAATGCGGAAAACCTGCTGTATTTTTTAATGTTTAATACACTTATTTCTCGTTGTAGTATTTAGAAAAATAAGGTTTTAGTTTTATTTAGTTCTGTATTTAATGGAAGACAAATCGAGCAGTTCAATTTTGTTCTACATCTTAATATTACTCAATGAGACATTTTTAAATTTTTTGTTGTATAGCAAAGAATGTGGTGCCATTTGAAAATTTTGTGGTGGTGTTAGGCTCTAATCTCCCTACCTATATACCATTTGTGCCAAACCGCATTTTTGAAACTTTTGGAGTTTTCGCGATATTCGCATTGAAAGTTTTCAAAATGACACCTTATAAAGGGTGTTTTTCTAGGTTAGATAGAACTTTAGGTAGGAATCACTGTCAGACTGAACTGTCAAACTGCCGCTGTTTATAACATTTATATTGCGTACAGTTTGGCAAATAATCATGCACAGACTCACGCTTGAACAACGTTACCAAATTATTTAAATTTACTTTGAAAGTCGGTCGTCGATTCGCGAAACGTATAGAAGACTTCGTGTGAATTTTACTGCGCACATAATCGTCCATCTGAGCTAACTATCCGTCGCACTGTGGATAGGTTTCGTATCACATACTCTTTACATGATGTAAAAACACCAGTGCGTCTAAAGAATGTGCGTAATAAAAGGAATATCGCCGCTGTACGTGAAAGTGTGGAAGAAAATCCAAATTTATCCATTCGTCGTCGGTCGCAGCAAGTTAGGCTCACCCCGTCGACTACGTGGACAATTTTGCGGAAAGATCTTAAGTTATACCCATATAAGATCCAGCTGGTGCAGGAATTAAAGCCGCGAGATCATCGCTTGCGTCGTTGTTTCGCTAATTGGGCTTTAGTACAGTTGGAAGTTGACCCGTTGTTTTACCGCAAAATTGTATTTAGCGATGAGGCTCATTTTTAGCTTACCGGATTTGTAAATAGACAGAATTGCCGGATATGGTGTGATGCCAATCCACAGGAGATTCAACAGACCCCATTACATTCAGAAAAATGTACCGTTTGGTGCGGTTTACATGCTGGTGGTATCATCGGACCTTATTTTCTTAAAAATGAGGCTTACCGGACCATGATTAATAAATTTTTCTTCCAAAATATGGATGATATTAATCCAGGCGAGATGTGGATGCAACAAGATGGCGCTACGTGTCACACCGCGAACGAAACTGTCGCCTTATTGCAAACAAGATTTGGTGATAAGTTAATTTCGAGAAATGGACCTGTTAACTGGCCACCCAGGTGCTGTGATGTGACGCCCCTAGATTACTTCCTATGGGGCTACATCAAGTCATTGGTTTATGCTGATAAACCACCAACAATTGACGCTTTAGAAGCCAACATTGTTCGCGTTATTCATGACGTACGGCCAGCCGTGCTCGAAAAAGTCACCCAAAATTGGACTCAAAGAATGCGCTACCTCGTAAACAGCCGCGGTGGCCACATGCCCCAAATCATATTTAAATGTTAATGCCATAAAATGATTTTTCAAATAAAATTAGTTTTTTATCACAAAAATAGCTTCTTTATTATTTTTCCAAGTTTGAAGTTCTATCGTTCTTAAAAAAACACCCTTTATATTAAAATAGTTAAATAGTTAAAATATAAATAAACTGCAGAATAATAAAATAATAATTGCATTTAAATGAGGGTTCCAAGCAATTACCACTACAAGGTTTAAATGATGAGGTAATTAGGATAAAAATAGGCCCTACAAAGTCATTAAAATAGTATTACTGATCTTATTGCGACCATATTATTCCCTATTTAGTTCTGAAGTTCATTCACCCTCTAGTTTATTATTATATTTGGAATGTTCAAGATACAGTAGTCATAGCAAAGAGTAATCTTTGGTCATCGTTCATAGTTCGGCAACCAAAATAAAATTAATGGCTTAAGGATTATATACCACATGCATTTTAACATAGCAAAGTCGGTTGTACGCTCTTTCGTTGACTTATTGTTTGCAATAAAGTGTAATCCTCACCAGCTGCAATAAAACCAGGTAAATTCGCAAGAACTGTAAATAGCCCTGGCACTAATAGAACAACATAAGTATTTTCTAATGTTAGCATTAAATAGCTAATTTAAAACAATCCGACTCTGGCGCCTTCTAAACCGATCTATACACGGTGAGGCAAAACTGTAACTTTTGCAAGAAGAGCCAGTGCGCGCGTGCAAATATAACAGTCTTTGTCACAAAACTGACGACTATCAGGTCTAGGCATGGCATGACAATATCTAACCGAACTTGATTTTGCGTAACGCGTCGCGGGCATACCTACACGTGCCCAGCGCATCAGTTTTGAATTGTTTTTCAGATTGTGGTAACCTGGTAACTAAGAAAACGTTTTGCGTGATTTTATTTTTATACCATCCATTGCTTTTGAATGTAAAAAGTAATGAGTACATATTAGAAATAAAATGAGAGCTTTTTAGTGGAAGTTTTGAAGCAAATAACACCGATGCGGATACAGGCCTGATAAAGAAAAAAATTAATTGAAGAGAAACCTTTTTCAAGAAAGATTATAACATCTTAAGACTCCATGAGAAAATTGTTCCCGTTCTTTCAACGAAATTCTTACCCATGTGTCCTCTTCTGCTGTTTTTTCTTTTCACTACTATTGCGACAACAGTAGCAATAAAAAATAAATCACCTTGTCGAATTACGCGCATTACCTACTATTTTCATACACAAAACAATACAATCCTGTACAAAATGAATCCATGAAGACAAAAGTTAGTTCAGAAATTAAGCTTAACTGACAAGAAAGTTTTGATCGTGTGTGCCCAAATTTGCATTTCACATTTTGTTCGCGTCCAAGCATGCTTCAGTTTTGCCTTCCCGTGTATGGGCCGGTTAAGATTCTTGAATTATATGTCTTTACATTTATTGAGGTAATTACCCTCTTGCGAAAAGGCAATGAAAGAGCTTGAAACCCACTTTACACTGTACCTACATAGACATATACAGGGTGTTTCTTAACTACGGTACGAAACTTCAGAGGGTGATACGTAAGGTAATTTTAAGAAAAAAAGTTTCTATGAACATATGTTCGGAGTTGCTTCGTTTCTGAGATACGTTGAAGTTTAAAAAAAAAACGGTTATAAATATCCTTAAACCGATTTGGTTCAGTTATTTGAAGTAATAAGGCGCATATTTAGCCCTTACTAGATTGAAATTATTAGGTCCAGTGGCGTCTCAGTGGGCACCACAACCAATTATTATTGAAAAGAAAAAGTACCTGATAAAATGCAGGACTGCAATCGATTTGTCATTGATTGTCTGACACGTTCAAAAATACCTGGAGTATTCCTTATGACATTGCAATTGTCAATTATCCAATTCCTCAAGTCATTCACATCTAGTACAGGAGTTTTATAAACAAGAGCCTTCAGATGACCCCATAAATAGAAATCTAGAGGATTAATATCAAGACTGCAAGCTGGCCAATTTTGAGGTCCTGCACGTCCAATCCAGCGATTAGGGTAGGTGATGTCGAGATGCTGACGAGCAAGAACACTAAAATAAGCTGGAGCCCCGTCGTGCATAAACCACATGTTGACTCTTACATGTAGGGGTACTTCTTCTAACAAAACGGGTAAATGATGTCGCAAACAGTCCGTGTAGGATTCACCTGTTAATCTTGGCGGTAAAAAACATGGGCCAATTAGGTAGTCACCAATAATTCCTACCCAAACGTTGAGCGAAAATTGTTGCTGAAAATGACTTTTCCTAATAACGTGAGGATTTTCGTCGGCCCAAAAATGGTCATTGTGAAAGTTCATAATAGCATCTCGTGAAAAATTTGCCTCGTCCGTACCTAAAATATTTGGTAAAAAATTATTATTGTGTGCCATCCTATGAATCAACCACCTGCAAAACATTAATCCTGGGTGAAAATCCCGAGGCAGTAGAGCTTAGACCCGCTGTATGTGATATGGGTACAGGAGGTTTATTTTTAGAACTTTCCAAACGGTCTTTGGGCTGACTTCAAGCTGCAGTGCAATATTCCTGGTACTATTCGAAGGATCTTCTTCTATCGCATTAAGTATAGCTTCTTGTAGTTCAGGCGTTGTTACAGTTTCTGGTCTTCCACCACCTGTATTTTTATTAAAACTCCCAGTTTCACATAATCTCGCATGTAGCGTTCTAAATGCTTTAGCACATGGGATTACTCTGTTAGGATATCTGTCTTGGTAAATTCTCCGTGCTTCTTCTGCATTTCCATTTGCTAATCCATAAATAAAGTGCATGCCAGCCATTTCAGCGTTAGTAAAATTGTTTATGAATCACTGCTAATTGACAACTCTTAATTTTACTGATAATATGACAATACTATCACTGTCAGCTGCTCTCCAAAGCAGGTTAGTTTTGGCCTTGGCAATAATTTGTTTTAAGTAGCAGATGTGGTGAGCCAAAAATGTGATAATAAAATTAAACCTATTGAAACCAGTCGTGCTTTTTATTAGAAGGTGGACATTTTGCTCATTTACTGTAAGGTCGAAATTGTTTATTTTTTATTTTTGGTTGTTATTTTATGTTGTCCATGGATAGCTTTTAGAATGAGTTAAAGTGATTTATATTTTTTTTTGTAGCAAAGGAAGGCAGATATGAAAAAAACACAAGAGACCAAAAAGTTGTATTTGTAGTTGCTTAATCTGAACAAATAAAAAAACTAAAAAAAAGGGAGTGGCGTACTTTGCCTTCTCAATAATAATTGGCTGTGGTGCCCACTGCGACGCCACTGGACCTAATAATTTTAATCTAGTTAGGGCTAAGTAAGCGCGCCTTATTACTTCAAATAACTGAACCAAATTTCAACCAAATCGGATTCAGGCCATTTATGACCGTTTTTTTTTTAAACTTCAACGCCCTGTATCTCAGAAACGAAGCAATTCCGGACATATGTTTATAGGAACTGTTTTTCTTAAAACGACCTTACGTATCACCCTCTGAAGTTTCGTACCGTTGTTAGGAAACACCCTGTATAGTCCGAATAATTAACCAGATCTTTTAGAGACATTCGGAAATAAACTAAGCAACAACTAAACCGCAAAAAGAACACTTTAGGACAAAATGGCTTCCCGTTGTTATTTTTTATATAGTGTGTGTAATTCTTTGATATCTCGTAAGCTATAGATAAAGAAAAATTTGAAAATAAATATAGAAATTAGCGGGATTTTAGTTTTTAGTGGTAAAAGTCAGAAAACTAGTCGTTTCATTCGAATTTCCTGCTTTTACTTTTTACTAAGAACAGACGGCAGACGGCAAATCTTGGGATTTGGGCATTGGTAAAACTACCACTATACTACTATTTTTAGTATAAAAATGTGTTGCCTTAAAAACAATAATACTATAAAATGGTAAATCTTGGGATTTGGTATTTGGTTGAGGGCTTTTACCATTGGTTATTAGCAAATCCTATATTTAGCGCATCAATCCCAGGTTTTGCAAGGTCCTATTTTCCAGTTACGAGGGCAAAGTGAAAAGTTTCCACAACATGTCATAATAACGAACTTCAAATTGCATCTGTTAAATAATTTTCTACATACGAGTTTTGAATCTAGACGTGTTGCGCGTGTTTCCTTAACATGGATGAACTGTATGTATGGACTATCGTGCCGTCATAAAATTCTTCTTTTTAGACGGTTTATAGCTAACGGAAATTCAACCAAAGTTGTTAAAGGTTTATAAAGAGTTTGCTCCTTTATTTCATTAGTGAATAAATAGGGGCTGCCGTGAAACGGGATCGTACATATCTTGAAGATTATCCACGTACGGGACGACGAGAAACCACACTAACCTAAATCAACCAAAAACCACAGATGAAAATATTAAGAAGATGCACAATATGGTATACAGGGTCTTCCACTAAGGTCGGCAATAAGTTCCCAAAATCACCTGCGTCCCAATTACTGAATTACTACCTAGGTTATAACTAAAATGTCAAATTTTATCAGATATTCGGAATGTTAAGGTACTATAAGTATAGTATAATATAGTAATAATTTTTGAGAAAAATTGTTCCTAAAGCTTTCTTTTGAATCTTCTTGAAAAAAATAATTTGTAAATTGCTATATCTTCCATATGCTTTATAAACTTTGACATTTTTTTAATATAAAGTGGAAGATGAAATTTTTTTTTAGAATCATAAATTATAGATTTCTTTACAAGACTTGGAAACGGAATAGGTAAATTAATATTATTTCTATGTTTTTTTTTTATTCAACCAAACGGTTAATTTAGGTTAGTTTCCAATATAAAAATTGAAGTTAGTGTTGAAATTTTTTGTGAGGTAAACAAGGGTTTACAAGGATCTCTAGATCTTGCTTTGCACAAAATATACCTGATAGCTCTTTTTTTGCAAAATAAGTATAGAATTAAGAAGATATTGACATGAATTTCCCCAGAAATAAATTCCATATCTCATTAATTTTTTAAATTAAAATATTATTTGTAAATGATTCGAAAACGAATAACGATATCGAATCGCGCCAAAATATAGCTAGTTTTATGCTCTTTAAACTCAGAAATAAAAAAATGGCTCATGACATATACTTTTATTTGAAAAAACTGAATCATGCCTAAACAGCGCCACCTAGAAGGCGCGGTGTGTACTAGCGACCACGACCACACTAGCTTTTTTAATAAGTGTAAGTCGATCAAACGAGTACAAGCTGATAAAGCATATGGAAATACAGCAATTTAAAAATTATTTTTTTCACTCCCCCGCCCTTATTATCAAAGATACAAAAGAAGTCTTACAAACAGGTTTTCACAAAAATTATTCGACTTTTTATTTCAGCCATTAAAACAGTAGGTACCCTAAGATAGCGATTATCTGCTAAAATGTTACTGTTTAGTTATATCCTAGTAATTGCAGTCATATTGGAAACTTGAAAATATTTTACATCAATTTCTTTTGGTCGATTTAGATAATGATCCAACCGATTTAGTGCGCCGATTTGTTTAGATGGGATGAGACGTGGGTTCGCCACTGCACGCCAAAACGAAACAGTTAAACTTGTGGCTCTGCAACAAAAAATCGAAGTTATTTTCATCTGTCCAAAAGGTCATGGTCATGTTTTCTGGAAAGCAAAAGGGATCGTTATTATGTATTACAATAAAAAAGGCAATCCAATAACTGGCGAATACTACGTACGCCAGTGTTCTGGACCAACTAGATAAAAAAATTTGTGAGAAGAGGCTTGGACTGCAAAACAAAAAAATCATCTAAAGGTGCTTTGCCAATGGGAAAACTGAGGGATTCGAAGTACAAATTATTGGAGTATCCATCCTAATCACCAAATTTGTCTCTCTGACTTGCACCTATTCCAGCATCTAAAGCCCAATTGTGTAGGTTGGGATTAACTCAAAACTGGAGGTTACTCCAGGAGTTAGTAGTAAAATATATTGTATAATCAGATGTTACCTTCGACCCTAGGATTAACCCTCAACTCGTGGGTATGAGGTGACTAATATAGGGACATGTAAACCGTTTTACTCTAAGACGTACCGTTAGAAAGCTAGGAGCTGTCAAAATTCAAAAATGTCATTTTTCAAAAGTCGATATCTTGGAAACTATTCGGTTTAGACTTATAATGCACTTAATAAAAAATAATTGTAATTTTATGTAAAATCCAAAAATATTCTAAGATAGAGGGTGTTCCATTAAAAAAAAAGTAACTTTATTTCTCTACGGCTTTCTGACTCATCCTGTATACTTAATTTTTTAAAATTCTAATAGACAATAAAAAACCCTAAAACTTTTATCTGGAATATTTTTTGCTAGCTGTTGTGCTTTAAGAAATAATAGACCGTTTCCATGCATACCAACGTTTCCGATGTTGTAAATCACAAAACAAATAAGAGGTTAGTTATTGTAAATTATCTTCTCTCAGATGACGAAGATTTAGATATTATTAACGGAGTTATGAATGTGGGAAGACCTCGGGTTTTTAGGCCTCGTATTGAGAACTATTGGACAGATCCAGAATTCAATGCAAGATTTAGAAGATCAAAATATTCTATAGAAATGCTAATTCAAGCGATTGGCCAATGCCTGCAAAGAAAAACGTGGTACCAAATAACCAAAGACATTAATGTCTTTGCAACGCACAAATCAAAAAATATCCAAAAGTTCCAAAGTTAGGTTAGTTTTAAATGACATAGACATAGACACGACAAATGAAATATAAAAACAGAAAGCAATTTTGATATTCCCATCCCTCTGAAGTTTCATTGGAGGAAAGTTAGACAAAGGGCATTGGACTAAAGTAGAACCGCGTAGAAAAATAAATCCTGCATTTTTGAACAAAAATCCACAGCCTTTTACTGTCCGAGAACTTTTCACCTTACCCTCGAACATTTCTTTTTTTTTAAATGCCTTTATTTAACAATGGCAAATGTTACATTTTTACATATTTTATCACATATAGGCATAAACATCTTATGTCACCACAACAGCACTGTCAAACAAGTAATTCCGAAACAGCATTGATGCTGGTCTTGGAACGTCTGATCAAAATATTATAATTTACAATATTACAATATAATTAAAAGAGACACCTTGAATCTAAAACTTATGTTGGTTAATATTATTTTTAAACGAGTTTAGGACGGTCGTTGTTAGGAATAGCTCAGGGAGACTATTATAGGTAATTATACATTGGTTTATAGGATTATTTCTACCAACATTAGGGCGTACATTTCTTTGATAAATTTTATTAAAGTTTCTAGTGCCATGGTTGTGTACTTGATTCGTGAACTCGGTTTGAATGTTTCCTTTTTGCAATTTATTTGCAGTTTTAAACATATATTTACATACTATACTTACTATATAATGTCTTTACAACTTTATTTTGTAATTAAATAGCAAAATGTTGATAAAAAGTACGCATTATAGACTTGATGTAATGTTTTAGAATTTAGATGTTGTCTACATCTATATAGCGCTCCTACCGTGGGTACAAATTTGTTTTCAATATGTTTATAATGATCTTTCCAACACAGCTTATCGTTATTGTGTGAACTGTTGTCTATCTACTAAGTATGTTTTTTAAGAAGTTGATTGATATTGATAATTGTCATATGAAATAAATTTTTGTATGTAATTTACGAGTATTTCCTTGTATAACATTTCCAAAATTTTGCTGAGTACACATACCACACAAGCAGACCTATAATTATCTATAGAATCTCTACTACCACCCTTGTGAATAGTTACAAGTTTATTTAGCATAGTATCTTCGGCAAGGGATAACAGGTACACGACATGATAGTGTGGCCTAAAGGTTTTATAGCTTAGTGCTTTACCTTCAGCGAATGAACTAGACATCCATTTAATTCATTATTCTTTTTAGATATACAGCCGCCTCAGTTGTTGAAATGGAATTCGATCGAATCGACATAAATCAGTGTCCGACAGGACCGGGTAACGATGGTCCCAACAGATTTGCCGATACTGCAAGATGTAAAAAAGAAACAACAGAGGTAATTATTTCTGTCTGTTATTTAAAGGCCGATCCACACTTGTAACTTTTAATAGAATGTGCTATTTAACATTGTCCAATACCCTCATTATATGGAAATGATGATAACAGTCGAATTCTCTGTAACATGTCGCGTCCTCACAGAATCCACATTGTCGAGCAACAATGTGAATTCTGTGAGGACGACAATGTTGACGTGACTTCCGACGTTGTTGATCAACAAAAAATGTGTTTTATATGTCGAATGTTTTCCGCCGATTGTCGGTAACATCAAAGGCGTTCCTGTTCCACCAGAATTAAAGATAGAAAAATTAAAATATTTTAAAAATTATTAAGGATACATACAGGGACAGTCTGCAACTTGGGATAGATTCAGCTAATCAAATATTAGTATTTTAAGTTGTGGTATTTTTATAAAAAATGATATGACACCATATGGATTTGTTAAATGCCAACCATTATTTTTTATTGACTATTTTAAAAGTTAAAGTTCTCTATATTGCGTAACAACAAAATTTCACATTTTTATTCCTTGTCTTCCTTGTCATTTACAAGGTGTCAAACAAAAATGAATTTATTTGTAAAATAAAAAAATCTTCAATTCAGTCTTAATACTTTTTCGTCAATAATTACTGAAAATGTTGCCCATTTAAGTGAATATCGTTTTGAATATTTTTAAATGCCCATTTTACCACCTTGTCAGCGGTCAACTCGAATCAACTGCGCTAGACGGCGGCCGCTCAGAAAAACTCTACCGCAAGCGGTTAATCACCAGTTTATGTAAAGGCGCCGATAAGATTACACAAGTTTGAATGCCACTACGGCCGCTTCGGTTTGTGTTTACGTTTAAGCTGGATTTATAAACTCTCGGCGGCGTCGGCGCCAGCGTTCGTCGTAGACAAGCATAGTGGGCATTTATAAACTTGGCGTTCGCGTTCGCAGTGTTGACAAACAAAAACATAATCTGACACTTCTGACATTTTAGTTCAGGTGGTATTTTCTCTAGCCAGTTATTACAACAAAAAGAAAGAGTTAAATAAATGGATTTAGCAAGGAAGAAGAAGTTACTTGGTGTCTTAGCAGTAGTAAAATTAAAATAACGATTGCCCATTGACAGTTTGGCAGATACCAAAGATGACTTGATAGAAATGCTATAATCCCATTGGTTATGACGCGGTGCTACGGTTTTTTCACGAACGCCGGCGCTGGAAGGATAAAGATGGTTTATGTCGAACGCCAGCCGGCGCCAGCGCGAACGCCGGCGAAGTTTATAAATCACTCTATAATAAACAGGTTCTATACAACATAAAAAAGGAGCTAGAAGCCCATCTGCAAGAAAAGAAGAACTTGTTGCAAACGTTCGTAAAATAATGCAAAACACGCCAACAATGTGGAAGCGCCCGTCTCAAGAAGTGGGAAGATCTTATGGAACATGCAGGACTATTCTTAAAAAACAGTTAAATTTGTTTCCTTATAAAGTGCAAGTATTCCAAGAAATACGAGCTGCAGATTTTGAAAGACGCAGGAATGACTGTCAGTGGTTTACCCAAAATTTATTGGAAAGAAATGAATTATTAGAACTTATATTTTTTTTTATGAAGCCTGGTTCCACCTCACCGGTTATGTGTATTCTCAGAATACACGCATGTGGAATAGTGAAAATCCCCATTTTTTTTCTAGAGTCTACATTGCACCCTCAAAAAATTGGTGTCTGGTTGGCTGTTTCCCGAAGAGCTGTTTTTTTCATGATACATACACATACTTGACGATGAACTACGTCTTGGCTATTTTCAACAGGACGATGTAACCGTCCATACATCCGCCGACACTATTAACTACTTACAGATTTTTCGACGACAGATTGATCAGATTTCGAACAGACGTTGAATTCCCACCCAGATTACCGTGTTTGATAGTTATGGATTACTTCATTTTTCCTTATTTAAAGAACGATATTTTCAAAACAGCAGTTGGAAACTTACAAGTTACAAGAAAGGATTATCCAAGAATGTGGTAACATTTCTCCAGAGATGCTGGTCAACGCTTTTGAAAATATGAAGAGACGTGTAAATTTATGCTTGTAGCATGGCGGTGGCAATTTTAGCAATTTCTATAATTTTTATTTTCCTTTCTTATATTCTTACTTTGTTAATTTTGTAAACAACAAAAATAAATTTGTATTTGTTTACTTATCAATCAGTTTGGCATATCATATCATAATAGTATATTAAAGTACATGTTTTATAAAGCATCATCTTATAGCACGCGTCCATGTTAAAAAACGAGCCGCTTGCGGCGAGTTTTTTAACGGGACAAGTGCTCTAACTGCTTTATAAAACACGTACTTTATACTATTTTTTCTATTTTGTATTTTTTTCAATAAGAAAATACATATTTAAAAAGAAAATCAACCCTTCAAATTTTGTAAATTTGTGTGTCTAAATTCTATGTTGGTAATACTCTAAATTTCTTTTTATCATAGTAGCCTTGACAATAAATAATATTTTCTTTGTGTCATTGTCACGAAATTTGTGATTTAATATTTCATAGAGTTGTTCATAATTATAATTAAAAAAATATGGAGCATGATAATCTAAGTTTAACTCCCCCTGAGTTAAGGGATATTGCTAATAAAACGATAAATCAACTTTTACCAGAGAAATCCCGAAAACTTTCTTTTCTCATGGATAACAATAACAGGAAACGCCAGACGTCAACAGAATAAAACATTTAAATATAACCAATGCCAACTTTTAAAAAATAAAATTCTGAGTTCGAAATGGATATATTTCGAACTCGCTAGCGCGTTCGAAATATCTATTTTTCGAGACAAAATTAGAAAATATAAATTTGACACAATTTTAACCTAGATTTGGTTAGGTAAGTATATTGTTCCCTTATAATTGTGATCTAAACCAAGCCCTACGTTTTTCAGTCCAAGCCCTCTTGGATAAAAATAATTTTTGCTCACACAGTATGAAGATATAAGAGCACACAAAAATATGTGAATGATAGAGACTTTTATTGTCATTATTTATTTAACACGTTTCAACTGTTGAACATATCCAGTCATCTTCAGGCGAATACCTACACCGGTCCCCTTTAGTCTTTGCTGATATATCTATGGGAATATAGAACTTTTTCGATAAAACCCGAAAATCTCAGAAACTATAGGTTATCTTTTATACATTTTTGACATAATAGTGTGTTCAATTTAAAAATACAACTTTATTTCAGCCCTTTTTTTGGCAAACCCTGGCATATAGTATGGTGTATGTGACATTATTAGAAATAAAGATTATTATTACCAATAGTTTTTTGTAAAACTGCAAATAAAACCCCAAACTGTCTCTGTTTGAAATAGATAAGATAAACTAAATTTAATAGATACCAATGGCAATGATTAATAATGGTTATAAAAGTGTCAACACTTTAAAAGCCCCCAAGTCACTTCTTATTTTTTAAACATCGATTAACAATAAAAAATACCTATATATATTTCAGTGTGAACCAATACATGGTTGGGGATTTAGAAGAGGAGGTTACCAATGCCGATGTCGGCCGGGCTACAGGTTACCCCTTCAAGTACGGAGACCATATCTGGGCGAAATAGTTGAAAGAGGCACCGAAGAACAATACTATAATGGATTTGATTGTTTAAAGATTGGATGTAAGTTAGTTAATTTGCTAATTACATAGGTCTATAAAATTTACCTTTTTAAAAATTGTCTAAAGGGTTATCGAGCATATAATTTTGGCGTGCGAATTTCGGATTCGGTATTTATTTTTTTCCATCGTGTAAGGTTTTTGAGTTATAAATGTGTAAAATAAAACAATTTATTGATGAAATAGTTTAAAAAATAATTTTCTACTACTACTAACTATTTTTAACAAATTGGGTTTTAAAGTAAAATTTGATTAACCTAATTAACTAAGTAAACATTACAATTGTTATTATTAATTATAGTACTTAGTTTACATTTCTTCAAAGCTATTTTTTTTAACGATTTTTATTAGTGTCCGCTAGTTGCGTTTTCCCACCTTAACATCCAGCAATAGTCAGCAATCATACTGAAGCCAATAAAATGATTTGTTACAACTATTGATGCAACAAATCAATAACCGCCAAAACCGATAAAATTCACTACATTTTTGTCCTTGAAATTATAGCTGGAACTAACCTGTACCATACAGGGTGATGGAATATTGTGATTGATTAAACGGACATGCTTTACCCAGATGAAATATTTTCAATAATGCGGTGTTGCCGCTTCTATCAGAAAGTGGCAGCAACTTTGATATTTTAAACGGAACTTCCTCTATATAAACGTATTTTTGCAGTATTTTTTTCGAGATTTTAATTTTTTGTCTTTGTAAAACGATAAAATGTTGATATTTTTGAATTCTGAGATCCTAAGGTACGGAAATCTAGTTGGGAGTTAGGCACCCGGAGGCTTTTTTACGCTATGACCAATTCATAGTTCCAATATACAGGGTGGTAAAAACATAGAGGTAGCTTGTTGCCTGATAAAATGTCTAAAAGTAGTTTTTTCAAGAAGAGTTACTACTTCCGCTGAACCAAGAATTTTAAAATCAAGATCCAAATTAAATTAAATGAATGCAACGAAATGCGCTTGTTGACTGCACTTAATATTATTTGTTTTTCAACATTTTGTTATCCATCACATAAATATCTTCTGTGTAAAAAGTAATAACACCAACGATTCAAGAATATAGTTAATGAATGTCACCTAGATATTGAAGGGAGTGATAATGCTCGTCAAAATGGGGAAAATTCTCATAAACATGCAGTCAAAAAGGTTTAATTTTTTTTCGTTTTTTTCCCATATTTTCCGAGATAATTATTTCAAATTTGATACACTTACTTGTTTTTGAAATCTCTACAAAAAATCCACTCATTTGGCAGGCGCACATCGCACTGTAAGAACTGTCGAAATTGAGGAAGCAATCCTGAATGCTGTAGAAAATGAGCCTGCTACAAGTACAAGAAAAATTGAAGCAACTTAAAATATTTCATCTGTGCTAGTTTGGAAAATTTTGATGGACAACTTAATGTATCCTGACCATATCCAGACAGTCCAAGTCCTTCTCCCACGCGATTTTCCACCCCGATTAAATGTTTGCTAGGGGTTTATTCAAATGGTGGCCCAAAATCCATTGCTTGAAAAAAAAATTTCATTTGGTTATGAAGCCAGTTTTTCGAAAAATGCCATCAGAAATTTTTATAACAATCATTTTTGGGCAGAAGAGAATCCTCATGCGTAGTCCAGTATCAGTTTACAGTAAATCTGTGGGCTGGCATTGTTGTGGACTGTTTTAGTGGGGCCATTTTTCCGCCACATTTTAGTTTGGTGATAAGGGAGTTTTTAAACTTTGAACAGATTCCCATCCAGTCAGAGGAAGATTTGAGGAACAGAAATATAGCTTCATGTGAAATAATTTCCAACACTCCTGGGATATTCGAGATAGTTTGCCAGTCTATGAAACGAAGAGTTGATTCGTGCATATTAGCCATAGGAGGTAATTTTCAGCAATTCTTATAATTTTTTTAGTTTGTCGTGTAACGTCAGAATTAAGGCGGCGTATATTTCCCATTTTTAGGGAAATCTTGATCGGACAACATCGAGAAATGTGTCCTTTTAAAAACTGATATTAAAAAAAAACTACACGTTAGTATTAAATAAAAATTGGCACACATGTTCATTTTTTTTATTTACAGGTGTCCTCAGGTCTTAAATTTGCAATATTTTTGCTTGTTTCTAAACTAAAAAAAAAAAATTAAACTAGAAAATCATGACAGACAGGGATCAAAAAGAATGAGACAAGAACGGGGAGTAAAAAAGTATTTATACAGGGTACCCCAAAACAAAAGTTCAGGAGAGTGAGTGTTAGCAGCGCAAAAAATTTAACACTCTGCATACTGCCTCTGACAATTTAGATATTTTATTGCAGAGATTTCAAACACTAATAAGTGTACTAAATTTGAAATAATTACCTTGAAAAATATGGGAGAAAAACGAAAAAAAGGTTAAAGCAAAAATGAAGCCTTTTGACCTCATGTCTATAAGTATTTTAAGTTCTTCCTATTTTGACGAGCACTATCACTTCTTTAAATATCTACGTGACATTCATTAACACCCTCCTGTATAATAAAAAAAAAAAGAAATATTTCGTAACCTCCATATCAATAAGGTATTGGTGATTGTATTGCATCTAAAGCCATGCTGCTTAGCGGTAGAGCTGAATACATGTTGGGTGTCAGTGTCATATCGTCCCCTTATAATTCTGATCTAAGCCCTACGTATTTCAGTCTTGAATGAAAATAATGTTTGCTCGCACGGCACCTATTGATAGAAGTGCTCCAGCAAATGGCGAATGGCATATTTGACCATTTAGCATCACTATGGCGTTGGACAAACAAAATATTAGTGGAAATGATTTGTCGCTCCAGGATTGTAGTTGTTTTTTTCGCGATATTTTTTGGCCCAATATACAAAAAGCTTTCGATTTATCTCTATTCCTTTTTTTTTCAAATCCGTATAATGTCTACAAAAAAGAATCGAAAACGCCATTTTTGAAAAAAGAAATATTTTTCTCATTTTTTTTCTCGTGAAAGTACAGGGTTAGGCATTTGGTATCACCTATTTTCAAAAATCTGTTATAAGACCAAAAAATATTTTATTGAAACAAAATGATGAAAAATAACAATATTAATATGTGCAATTTATGTTTTAAAAATAACATCCTTTAAATTACTTCCTTGGCTATCTATACATTTTTGTAATCGGGATCTAAAATTTTGCATAACTCGTTCCAACAATTCTGCTCCAATATTATTTATTTCTTCCAAAATACGTATTTTAAGTTCTTGGATGGTATTGGGACGCCTTTCATAAACCTTTTCCTTTTGATATCTCCAGAGGAAAAAATCAGGAGCCGTCAAATCGGGGGAATTAGCTGGCCACGTTATGTCACCAAATTTTGATATCAAGCGACCGGGGAACATTTCTTGCAACAAAATTCGAGTTTGTCGTGCTGTATGTGCGGTAGCCCCATCTTGTTGGAACCAAATATGATTTTGTCCTAGTCTTCGCAATTCGGGCCGTAAAAATTCCCGTAACATGTTAACGTAACGTTCGGCATTTATTGTAACAGTTCTGTTGTTTTCTTCAAAAAAATATGGCCCTATGATACCAAAAATTGAAACACCACACCATACGGTGACTTTTTCATCATGGAGGGGGTCGTTCATGAAGCTGTTGCGGATTTACGTCGGACCAATAACGATAATTTTGCTTATTCACATATCCGCTTAAATGGAAGTGCGCTTCGTCTGACATCATCAAGAAATTTAACAGGTTTTTATCATTTTCTAAAATTTGTAAAAATTGTCTGCAGAAAGCAATACGAACTGGTTTGTCTGCTTCTTTTAACTTATGAGCAGCTTGGATTTTGTATGGGTGGAAGTGCAAATCAGAATGCAGAATTCTTCGCAATGTCCTGTTGTAAATGCGCAACGCAAGTGACTGCCTTGATGCAGATCGATTCGGACTTTTATCACAGCTTGTCTTACCCGTTCAATATTTTCGGGTGTTCTGACTGTACGTATACCTCCACGAAAATTTGATGCAACATTCCCTCTAACTTCAAAATCTCTTACCCACCTCATTATGGTTTGGCGGGTTGGAATTCTTCCGTGTCTTTCCACATTAAATTCGCGACGAAAATTTCTTTGCACTTGCACAACTAAATTAGTTAATATGAATTGTTTTACGACATAAATTCGTTGATTTATCGGAAATTTGTCCATGACAAATTAAATTGCAACTGTTGACATATAGGAATGTGTCACTAAAATTGTCAAAATCAAATTATTATTTCCACAGCGCACTATGATAAATAGATGAAACCAGATGCCTAACCCAGTATAAGGTCTAGCCATTGTACCAATTAGAGAAAATGAGTTCTATTAAAACATGATTTTTTCCCGAAAAACACTACTTTTGGGTTAAAATCTGAACGAGAATAAATATTTGTATTTTATTTTGTTTCCTACGAGATGCACATACTCTTTTTTCTGTTATCGAGAATGAAATGGAATTAATTGCAAGATTGTATGTATTATGTGAATAAACGAAATTCTCTACGGGAATATTTAATTCCCGGCTAGGCCGGACGATCGCAGAAAAAAAATGTTTTTATAAGTTTGACTTTAATAGGTTATGTAAGAACTTGTATTTAAAAAAATAACGTGAAATTAGCGTTTTTCGAAAAAAAATCATTTTTGCTAATTGGCAACATGTCAACTTGTTCTATTTTCACGAAAAATAAATTGAGAAAACTAGAAAAAACCTTTTTTTTTTAATTGTGTTTTTTCATACCAACAATATACTTAATTAATAATTTCAGTTAGCTCAATTCTTTATTTTCTTTTTATAATCAGGGTTTTTATGATAGAGACTGCAGGACAATTTTTTATGGTGCTCTGCGAGCGGGGCGTGTGCGCAGGAAGCGATTTACGTTCTTGAATCTTTGGGGACTATACTCGTTGGGAAACACGCCCTCAGGGAAGTCATTCCAGAGTGATGACGTTCTCCAAATGAAAGAATTATTAAACAGTGTGGTTGGAGGGGCACTAAGCTAAACCACGTACGGGTGAACTGAAGTAGTTCGTCGTGTATTTCTACGACATACCGTATGTTCTCACTTTAGTTAGGAGCCCCTCACCATGATGTTCTATTGCGTTGTTCCAAACATGGGTCATATAAGCGAGAAGGTCTCCTGTTGATCTAAACTTTCTAAACTGAAGAAATCCATATTGGCGATATTGTTGAAGCCTTCCAGGTACCTTAATAATTTTTGGTTGATGCCCGTTTCCATTAGTTTTGATATAACCTAAAGCAATGCGACTGGTCGATAGTTGGCATGGTCTTGCCTTTTTTTGGGTATAAGCTGGATTCGTGCAGTCCAGAAGCTTTTTTACTGTGAAGACCTATCAAGATTCGTTTAACAGGGCGCTGCCGGAAAATAATCTCGGGCCTTCTCGATTCTACAGCTGGAATATTCAGTTAGTTTTTTCTCTGAAAATTAATCGTTACATGTGAAGAGAATAGTTCCGCCAGTAAGTTCTTTTCCTGAGCTTTGGTCGCAATAGTGCCATCAGGTGTTACAATTACAAACAAAGAGGAGAAAAAGTCAAATAATATTGATTTCGGTAGACTACACTATTTTGAAAAAGGAAATAACAGAAAACTGGATTTTTTAAGCAATTTTTAACTTCGGATAACTGGAAATCGGTTTGGATTTTGGGCAAAAAAATACGTTTACAAACAATACAGTTCATGTGAAATTGAACAAGAAAAAAAAATATCTGCATGGACGATTTAAGATGGTTAGGAGCATATTAACAATTTGTAATTTAAACTTTAGATTTTGGTTTAACCAGTCTAGGCTTAGGCAGTTTCGACTAAGAGTTGTAAAATGGATATATTTTTAAATAAACCATGGTTTGTAGTTAACTACACATAAAGCAAACGAGAAATTAAATTTCCTGTATTCCGTTTTAATTAGTGCAAATTTATGAAGACTCTTTCTTTGCTAGTAAAATCAGTTCCAATATTATGCATTACCAAAACCATATAAGATCAATTATTTATAATATTCACAAACATTTTAGGGATACAAAAACTACCTGTTCAATGGGAAAAAGCACCGTGGCATGTTAGAGAAATGGCACTTGACAGACATACTGAGTACAGATTCCCAGTATTTGGCCCTGCATCTTTAAATCAACCAAGAATCAATATACACAGGGTATTAGATTTCATTTTAGGAATGAACAAAGATAACTGCATAAACTTTAAGCCCGATGAACTAATTCTACATGGAGGTAAGTAAACTTTGTTTCTGATTACAATCAAATTATTAACAATACATTTAGGATTAGGTTTCTCATTTTTCGAGTTCAATAATTATACAGGGTAGAACTTCTCAACGTATACACCACACATACGGAATAGTATGAAGTTTAAGATTTTGTATATGTATGTATCCTAGACTATAGTGAGTAAGAACGTGCGTGTGTTATGAACCATGTGTGTGTGTGTGGGGGGGGGGGGGGGGGGGGGCATTGAAGGTACATCAAAATGAGAGGTAAAAAAATGATTTTTTAATATACTCAACAGGGTGGCATTCATATCATAGTATTTATTGGCCCTGAATTTTATGTTATTCAGACGGTTATTTTACATTATTCTGCCGTGCCGCGCAATCTCGCAAGTATGAAGCCCGCCGCGGACCGGCCTGATAGCGCACCTGGTCCACCACGAGCACTATACAGCTAGAACACCCATATCTCCCTTGAAAATTATCGCAGCGGGATTTTGAAGGGCTAAAATTAAAGCTGAAAGATAGTGGCATCTTTTCAAGCAAAAATTGTTCCCCCCCACCCCTTCCCTTCATGCCAATAAAACATTTTGAAAAAATAGCAGATTTTTGTTTCGCGTACCAGCGGCGGATTTTTCGCGACCGTTGCTACGGAAAGGGTTCATTGTATTCCGGGCAAAAAGACGAAAAAAACGCAGTTTGATTTTTTGCGCTACGCCTCTTCGGAGTCGAGTTATCGGGGTTTTAAGAAATTTTGAACTTTCGCTCTCCCTCCCCTCCTAATTGTCCCACCATCCCTCTCAAACGGGCCCTTAAAAAACATGAAAACACCCTTCTAAAAAACCTTAACTGAACCCCCTACATGCACGACCGGCCAAGAACAAACTAATTGAAATATTTTTTTTCCGTACCGAAAATTTGCTGTATTTCGCGAACAAGTTGCCCAATCGACTTTGGATTTGCACGAGCTTACGTGTTCTGTCAAGCTCTTGCTTTTTGGAAAGAACAATTTTTTCGGTAGGATCAAAACTGACGGAGCAATCCACGAAAAACCGATATCCCGTACTTTTCAATGCCCCCCCCCCCCCTCCCCCCTCGGATCGGTTGAACGTGAGTGGGGAAATTAAGCTGGGACCTCACTTAGTCGATTGGGAAAAAAAAATTTTTGATATAGGAGGTCTGCACTTCAGGCTCTTTTCTTTGCCGGTTATACCCTACTAACATATTATATATTTTTCAAAAGGGAATAAAAATATTCGGTAATATCAGTGCTTTTCAACAAATTTACGATGTTGAATTGTTGTACCGATGACAAATTTTGACGGTTCAGGAAAAATAATTTAACTTTCGTAATTTAAAATTATGAAGTGAAGGCAATATTAAGGCACGTTTTTTTTTTATATCTTCATTTTTATACTTCTTTTTTTAAATCTTTTATATAAAAATCAATATACAAAGCGAAAAAAAATTAGAAAACTTCAATGATTTTTATGCAAAAAAAAAGGTACTAGCTTACTCTTAGTAAGACATAGCTAAAGGCGTTGTTTTCAATACATATCTGTAAAATCCGCCCTGTATAAACTAATCACAGTAACTTGACGTAAGGGGAAACACAAATAGAAGCGGTCACGTAGAACGATCTTACAAATTTCCCACTTAGTTTCTTATTGGCATGCATTTTTAGGTGTCATGTCTGGGGCTGAAGAATTTTTCGAAAACGAGGCCAAGATGGCACTGAGACTGGCAAACTTCATAAGCGCCTTCCTCCAGGTATCCGACCCTAAAGAAGTCTATTCCGGCAAACGAGTAGCAGACAAACCTTTGACTGAAGATCAAATGATCGGAGAAACATTAGCCATTGTGTTGGGTAACAGCAAAATTTGGTCTGCCGGAACTTACTGGGAAAGAAATAAATTCACCAACAGGACTCTGTTTGCCCCTTATGCTTATAAAAGGACCCTAAACACCAGAAAATATAACTTGGAAGATTTAGCTAGGTTAAATAAATCTGAAGATGTTTATCTTAATAAGCCTTGGTTTAAATTTCTGAAACATAGATGGTCGTCAAATTTTGACAGTCTCGAGAAATTTTGGATGAAAATTCGAGTACGTTTCAATGAAACCGGAGAAACCACAATTAAATATGAACATTTTCCCAATTACTATAGAGGAGCTCGTTTGGAACATGGCTACTGGAGTGCTCCCTATTTTGATTGTTACGGCAAAGTGCGTATGTGGAAAATTAAATACGTAGCACCGTTCTTTGGATGGGATAGTCTTAAAGTCAAATTAGAATTCAAGTAAGTAATATTGTAAATAAGTAACTGTATATATTGAACACTTTAATCTGTAACATGTATACAGGGTCGTTGGTATATATGGAAACGGTCAATTATTTCTTAAAGTAAAACAGCTAACAAAAAATTGTCAAGATAAAAGTTTTATGGTTTTACAAAGTCTATTAGAATTAAAAAAAGATAAGTATACAGGATGAGTCAGAGAGCCGCAGAGAAATAAAGTTACTTTTTTTTTAAAGGAACACCCTATATCTTACAATATTTTTGGATTCAGCATAAAATTACAATTATTTTTTATTAAGTGCATTATCAGTCTAAACCTAACCTAATAGTTTCCGATAATTCCAATAATAAATATGTATTTGTTTTGTACTTGTGCCTATTATTTAAATTCATCTGTTCTACCCCTCAAATAACGGCAATACAACTTATAAATTCTTATTAGTAACAAACGCTAAGTCGAGACGTGGTGGAGACGCTAAACGCTAAGCCGTGGCATGGTGGAGGTGTACTTTTTGTTTCTCGGGACGTCTAATCTCCCTATTAGACGTCGTTACCGTAATGTTTTACTATTTTTTTCTTTGTTTTGTTCTTTTCGCACAGCCTTTAATTCTTTTTTCGATATTTATGACTTGACTCCAAGCTAGAGGATCTTGTAATTTGCTTACACATTACTTGTTTTTTAATTTTTTTACTGACCTATTGTTTTCATTGTTTTTTTTTCTATTATCTCTAAAACGCAAAGGCATATAAAGAAGTAATATTTCAGTGGATGGCTCGTTTTAACCTCGGGAATTATTATTTGTTATTATTAAATTTTTGAACCTTAAGGTCACAACTTTTCGTTAAAAGCATCATGACAAGTGAAAACGTAATTTCCCCATTTAACTTTAATTGAATTTATTTAACCAGAGCCTCTCGATCCAAAATTTTAAAATTGCGTCTATTTTGAATCCCACTAGCAACGGGACACCCTGTATTTATATCAAAATAGGTCATGCATAGGCATAAGCTTAATCAATTTTGAACTAAAGACAGATTTTTTGGTCATTCTATTTTAAAAATTAGATTATATATTTTCCTCTAAAAAGATTAACTAAAGAAACGAGTTTCTTTGTATTTAAAAATTAGTATTTTTTCTTCGGTAAAATGCATACACAGCAGATTGTTTTGATTTAGATCTAGGTCATTTTATGCTTAAGTAGGTCAGCGAATTTTGTCACGTATGAAACAAGGCAATAACCCAGCAAGTAGGTAAAATCATAGACCTCGTAACTATTAGACCGAACAATAACAAATAAACGTGTTGTCATCATTGTATTCCAGTGTAAAGTAAATCAACATTCAAGCTGCTCCCCTCCACTTGGCTTGCCAGACTTACGCCACAGAAAACGTAGTTTTCTGGGCTTACTCTGTTAAAAGTATTAACTTCTATGATTTACTAGAATAACATGATGTGGGAAATATATAACATTGCCTGAAACCTTGCAAAAAATCTGTAGTATGGCAACGCAGCAAAAAAGAATCCGCCCAGATCCCATCATTTTCGTGGCCATCCGCATCGATCGGCAATACTCGGATTTGTGACGGCGTTTTTCTGTGGGTTTTCCTGGAGTTTTGTCAACCTAACCTTATTGTTCTGTGGTTTTGTCGCGTGCATATGTAAATTCAGAGTAATCCCCACTCCCGACCCCACCTAGCTCCTCACGGCGTCTCGCCAGCAAACGATTTTGGCATCACAATTTTATAGCATTTATGAATGGCGTGTCGGATCTATAGTTACGATACCTATGGGTAAAATTATTGTTATCATTTCGCAATTATAAATATACTAGTTAACAAATTAATAAACAACGGCGTTATTTTAAAACATGAAATGCAAACATATTTTCTGCAGAAACTAACACTTTTCTTTTCCGTAAAACACATTATTCAAAATATTTGGAAAAAAACGAAATTATTTCATAAAAGCATTATAGTTAACGTAGTTTTTTTTCTCTTCCTTCAATTTCTCGTATCTTCCACGTCGGGAGCAAAATCTACTCCATTGTATTTTTATTTCTTTTTACAAATATAGGTCACTCATCTTTGGCACGTCATCAACGACGTATACAATTCACTAAACAGCTACTTTTGTCACTATAGACATAACACAAGGAGTACCTTCATTATAGAACACTAATAATAAATAATGAAATTTTTGTATAAGATACAAAAGGAGAAGTCGAAGGCAAGCGTCCTAGCCTAACTTAATAGATTATACTGTTACAATATAAATATACCTACAAAATAAAACTTGCTATACTATATTTAGTAGACTTAAATAATATTAAATAGCATATTCGTGACAATATCGACTTTTGAAAAATGGCATGTTTCAACTTTGACAGCTTCTAGCTTTCTAACGGTACGCCATAGAGCAAAACAGCTTACATGTCCCTATCTTACTTTGTTATTATCTTCCCAAAAATATCAACTTCCAAGTAAATAAAACAATGCAGTCTTTCTCCACAGTTTAATAATGATGATGGTGAATAAAAAGGTTCCCTACATGTTTCGAGCGCTTAAGCACTCATCATCAGGGGATACTAACATTGAGTTTAGTAGAAAAACGTTGTCTCAAATTAATGAGTACAACTCACAGTAACTTTAAAGGTTGAAGACTTGGTATGTGAGATGTTTAATCATCTTTAGATATTAGTGAAGTTCTGGTCAAATTCGGATTTTCTGATCAAAGAAGAAACATTTTAAGTAAAACAATGGAATAGTTTAAACCATATGAAGGAGAAATTTTTTTAAATTGTTAGTCTTAAATTAAATTTGATGTAAAAAAATTAAATAAAATAAAATCATTGTTCTATTTCAGCAAAACCATGCCCAGTTAGCTGATGTGGTAATATGGGGCATGGGGCTATGCCCCATACTTTTGAAAATTTATAGAAAGTAATCATTATTTATTAGTGTTAAAAAATTATGTTATTAAAAAAAGTACAACTTGTTCTCAGCCACTACCGCGAAACAGTAAGAGAAAAAAAAACTTTAAACACAAAAGTTGCATAATTTTTCTCGTGCTATCTTTTAGGCTAGGCAAAAAAAACGCGCATCGCAAAGTTGAAAAACAATTGCAAGTTTTCTTTTTTTTTTTAAACAGAACACACTATATATTTTCCACCAGGACGAAAGATATCTTTCCCCTGATTTGAATAATTTATAACATGGCAACATTAGCTTCGTTCGCACAGAGGTCAGAAACCGTCGGCAAACTGTTAGCGCATGCGCGTTTGTTTAAAAGCGTTCGCACATGGCAGATCGCAAACCGCTGATAGAAAATCCCATGTTCGCACAGGCCCGATTGTTGGTTATGGATGGGTTTTCAACCGTCAGAATAATTCGCTGACTGCGAGCGGATTTTTAGTTGAGGACTTGCGCAGTTTGGCGTATTTGGTAAATCAAAAATCAAAATTAACCTTAAAAGATGTTTCAAGGCAATGAATTTAGTTAGTCTAGTGATGATGAGTTATATTATGCACACGTTCATGGAAGACCAAAAAAAGACAATTTTTGGAGGAAACTGTTCAACAATATAATGACACTAAATTTCTGGAACAGTTTAGGGTAAGCAAGAGGGTGGCCAATGACATAGCTGAGAGATATGAACATGAACACACTTGCATTTTGCAAATTTTGTTGTTCCTAATGCACTCTTTTTATTGTTTTTATTTAAAATATTTTTAGGTTAATTTTCTGTCATCAGCCAGTTAATCTGTAATCTGTCAGTTGCTCTTGGTACGTTCGCAGAGCGCAAAATTTCCAACCAGTTCACAATCGATCACAAACTGCGCATGCGCATAGAAAAGTTGGCAATCTGTTAGCAATTTGCTTGTACGAACGAAGCTATTTAGTTCAGCCGTTTTTGAAATATTTGAGTTTACAATTTTGATAAATTGTGTTGATGATAATCGAGTTCCGCATACTTCAGCGTGACATATTTGTCGCTCTACTTTAAATTGAACTTTATATTTTATATCTTATGATATAAATATATCTTATGATATAAAATAAAGATGACTATATTATTATGTTTTCCATATATCAGCCACTTCTCACACATTTTCTAATATTTTCTTTCATTTTGTGATGGATCGCGTTCGAAAATAAAATCTGGGCGATCTGTATTGAGCATGGTTGTCTCGACACTCGTATATTTTGAGGTATGTCATAATAAATCCGTTTTTTTTACAAATCCCTACCGAAAAATATCTAACGGACTATTAACCGGCTGTTCCTTACTGAATGTGTATATTTAAAGTAAAGCGACAAATATGTCACATTGAAGTATGCAGAACGCCTCGACATTCATCTATTCAATTTATCCAAATTGTAAACTCAAATATCTCAAAAACGGCTAAACTAACTGTTGACATGTTATACCGTACGAGCAAAAATTATTATCATCAAAGTGTGCTTTGCATCTAAGGCCTTACTGCTCAGCAGTAGATCTTAATACCTGTTGGGTGTCAGTAAATACCAGCACTATCAATCAATCAGGTATTACGTCATCTTTAACAGTCGTTACAAGTAATTCATCGCTAATTTATCCAATTTCTTGAATAATTCACGCAATGGGTTTTACGGAAAAGTGGGTGGCAATACAATGAGCGTTTGTGCATGGAGGATTTTTGCGAAAATTTTCCTAACGTCACTTTTACTGCTGGGATTTTCATCATTGCCTGAGAAGAACCGTGGCTCTGTTCAGGGAAACAGGTTCTATACAACAAAAAAAAAATGATCTGGAAGACAATCTGTAAGAACAGAAGAACTTGTTGCTGCACACGTTGGCTGTTTCCTGAAGAAGAATTGTTAACACGAGAAAAATTATGCAACTTTTGTATTCAACATTTTTTTCTCTCATTTATATTAACCCATGTAGGTGGGTCGCATATATAAAAAATAACCCTGTACGTATGACTCTAACTTGGCCGATTTTATATGTGTACATGTATTAATCTGTATAAATTAATTTAACACAAAAAGTACTAACATTTGACGAGTTGGAGCGTCTTCAAATAAAATATTTACTGAATTTTTATCGAATTTGAGTACTTGACTAACAACCGCTTATTACTAATCATCTAACCAGATTCGTTAAATTAAGACGCTTACTTTCAACTGATAAGCAAAGCGGTCAGCGAAGATTTTTTTAACATTTAACAGAAATTATGGATTATAATTTAGGTTTAGTTCGTTAAGTTATCCATCGCTATTTTCAACATAGCGGCAGAGTCTCAAACGACAAAAAAGTCCTAATCACATTTCAGAAGTTGGTCGGTTTAGCGAATTGCCAGCTGCTGCAAATAAACAATCTCCGCGCTTTTCTATAACTGTAAGATGCTGACCTTCACCAATCGCGCCAATGAATTTTAATACATTTACCTCACTCTCTGGGTAACTTAAATTTACATTTTTCGACAAAAAGTTTGATAATGAAAAAATTACGATTTGTATTGACAAAATTTCGTTTTGTAAACCTAAAAAATATAAATTTTATCTACCTGCATTTTTAATTTTAAAGAAACACAACACAGAGGATAATGCAAAAATTTGCTTGTAATTAATATCCCTCTCGTATTTGTGTAAAATAAAAAAAGTAGCCAGAGAGCAATTTGTTCGGTTCAGCAGTATAAACTTTATAAACTAGGCATCGTTAATTGATTAGGAAAATAATACCATTAAAAAATCATTTCTAGGGGTGCTGTTGCAGTTACAATGGACCTGCTTAAATTAGACATAAATCAGTGCCCAGACAAATTCTACGTACCAAATGCCTTCAAGAATACTCATAAATGTGACCAAGAGACGTCCTTGGTAAGCCATTAGTTTATAATAAAAAATGTTCTAATACAAAATGTTTTAAATTGCTACCAGGCCGTCTATTCTTGAATTAGGGAAATCATATCAAGAGAACTAATCTGTCTTCTGTCAATTATTTCGCTTTATTAAACCGTATTCTTGAAAATGACTATTCACTCCCATCAAGAGTTAGGGGAAGGCAGACTCTCGAAGTTTTCTAAAAGAACGGGATTATATCATGTGAAATGCATCGATAAGCATCCGTGCCAATGTGATAAAACATATGATGTGAATAGTCACTTCTCGCGAGAGAGCATTCACTTCTCTTAATTTGGAGAATAAGACGTCCAGGGGGCGTGTTTCTTGCAGCAAATTGTTAAAATAAATGTAGCCTAAATTAACATTAGAAACAATAATTACTTTTATTTTCATAACGGTTAACTAGAAAAATAAACAAACAAACATTAATTTAATAGATAATGAACTGGGTGGAGATTGTAAAATCACGATACGATAACACTACATCATGATGGTCTCTAATCAAAATGAATTTAACTTTTAGTGTGTACCCATTCTGGGCAGAGGTTTCGAAACAGGAGGATACAAATGCGAGTGTCTACAGGGTTATGAGTACCCATTCGAAGACCCCATTACCTACTACGATGGTCAACTCGTTGAAGCTGAATTTAGCAACTTAGTCGACAACAACGAAACGAGATTCGATATGTTCAGGTGTCGCTTAGCCAGTGCAACTAACATACACGCCAATTTCCTAATTGTTTCGGTATTAATCTTGGTGTTATTCGGACTTTTTGGCCAAAGATAGATAAGTTTAAAGTTATTATTAATAAAGGGAATTTTATCATTGTTACACTTGTTACATTTAAGGGCGACTTATTCAATGTGTAGTTAATGTATAGCTTATTTTCTGGTTTAAATCAGAGGTGAATTTTTGGTTTTTCCTTTCCTTTCAAAATTGTCCATTTTACAATATTTGTAGTACCTATTGCTTGTTTTGTTTGTTGGAGAAGTCTTCCTCTATCTCACTACATACTCAAATATATCGCGAATATGGTTCAAAAATTCCATATCCACTTAAAAATTCGTCAAAATTTTCATAATTTCTAATTTAAACCATAGGTTGTGGTTTAACTAAGACTTTTTCCACAGGTTAGGGTCAAACTTCGGTTTAGAATATCTTTATTCTCAGAATAGTTTCAATTGTGTCGACAATTGTTTCCATAGACATTATTCGACGATTAGCGCTATCCGTAGATGAAAGGATCAAACCTTAGGCAGTTTAGACGTAACCTTGGGTTGTAAATAAATGTGTTTTGAAATATCCCGTGGTTTATAGTTAACTACACATCGAAAAGTCCGCGTTCAAAAAGAAATTTTAAAATAAAACGAGTAGAAACTGAAATGGACGAAGGAAAATTTCAGCTTACATTTCACGACTCGTTGGAGTTGCGAAGTCTTTACTTCAATAGTGTGACAGTAGTATTATACCCCTTCGAAAGAAACTGACAAGACTGTACAATTATTGTGGATCTGCTAGAGGCCTTATTTTGATATTCTTATATAGTGCCTTTTTATGATATAATTTTGTTTTTAAATATATTATTATTTGATTACATATCAGGATTTCCAAACAGAAACATACCGAGTTAGTAAAAACAGTTCCAGGGAGTTTTTTAAAAACCGTCCTAGGTATGTAGGTACATATTAAAAAATTTAGTTCAGAGATAATTAAATATGAAAGGAAAATAATATATTGGCAATGTGGCTGCATATTTAATTTTTTTAAAAACGGCCAAGATTTTCTCATTTTAGTGCGCAATGCCCACAGAAGCGGCAGCGGTATGACTGACGTTGGTATAACTCAGGTGAGTGGCGAAAACATAAAAATTTAAATTAAGAGGTTACATACCTTGGGTCACAGGGAGAATTAATAATTTTTGGAAAAGGTGCTTAATATTCTAAAAAAAAATAACATATTTCCTTGGATGTGTCCTTAAAAAATAAGAAAAACATTTTTTTCTACGACTGTCCTGAAAACCCAAAAATGTACTACTAAACCTACACCTGAAAATCAATTATTTCACAAAAATGCTTCTTTGCCTAGTAACTGTTCCTCGCAACGTGCGTAAACGTTTTTACACACAGTTTGGTCGCTATGGCATATTATTTAACAATTTGACCCTGCGAGAAATAGTTTTATGGCAACCAAACATTCGCCAGACACATCTTCAATTCAAACTCGTAGGTATTTCAAAATCACTGTTGCACTTGCAGAAAAAGTGTAGTGCACAACACGTTTGAAAATGCCATTTTCAAAACTTGTTGTACAATATGCTATTTACAAATAATTTTTGTGCTAAATAAATCATGTGTTCCAATGTCCTGTCATCGCCTGTAGAAAAAGGCCACTTCACGGCCCGTAAAATATCTCATTGGATTCGAAAAATTCAAACAAATTATTATAGAGGTGCGTCCAGACTTGTGACAAAACACCGTAACGTGACAGCGTTGCTAAAAATTTAACGTAGCGAACTTCGACGCGTATCTGTCCTGCTTATTTTAATGAAATCAGTCATCATGGACGTTGTACCAGCAGTGGGTCAGTTAGTTAGTTAAAAGAAAACAAACCCATGCGTAATAATAATAAAAAAAAACATAGTGGCAGCAACATCCCTATACTAAAAAACTCGGATATATAGCAAAAATCATTTACTTAAGGACTTAAATTCAAAAAATTAACCGTAATTATAATTTTTTTACAAGAATGTCACCAACAGATTTTGAATCTCTTTTAAATTTAAGTGGGTCGAAAATTGCTGAAACGACACATTTTTGAAAAAAGTTATAGCCATCCAAGAAAGACTAGCTGTGCCCCAGATTTTTAACCACTGGTAATTCCTATCCCGGGACTCTTAAGTTTTTCTGTTCTTAGGAGGGACAACTAATTAAACACAACACTATATAAACTATCAAAAAATAGTTTTCACAAAAGTTGTATAGAATAAGCAAATATATATTCTAAAATTATTTTGAAGTATACAGGGTGGCCCAGAAAAGTTGGACAATAACACCCTATCTATATCAATACAATATTTTTGGATTCTTCATAAAATTACAATTATTATTTAATAAGTGCATTAGTCCAAACTCAAGAGTTCCGAGATACCGACTTTTCAAAAATTACATTTTTAAACTTTGACAGCTTTTAGCTTTCTAACGGTACGTTTTCGAGCAAAACGGCTTAGATATCCATATCTTATTTTTACGGTTGACCCGGAAGTTGACACTTTGGGGAAGATAATAAAAAAGGAAGATAGGGACATTTAAGCCGTTTTGCTCTAAGACGTACCGTTAGAAAGCTAGAAGCTGCCAGGCTACACGCGACGGTGTCCGGCGCCAGATCGTGTCACAAGTCTGGAACCACCTTAACATAGCGTTGCCATTATGGTTAGTTCAATTAAATTTTTTTATATTCTGAAAAATAAGCATTACACAGTAATTTTTTTTTCACGAAAAATTGTATTAAACAAAATATAGAGACAATAATTTTTCCATTTTGGGTTTCATATGAAACACAAAAAAATGTAACAATAATGACTAGGTACTTTATGAAACTGAAATGTTATTTTTTAATGATATTATTTATTAAAAGTTTTATTCTGTTGACGTATGGCAGCTCTAAGTAAGTTAAATTTAAATACACAATGATTTGACAATATTCCTTAATCTTCACAAAATTTCTTGCCTGCGCCCCTATTACCTTTTTTTTGACACTAACCTTCAACTAAAACGTTTCTTTAAATTAAAGTCAAATTTATAGAACGTTAAAAAAATGTAAGAAGGAACTTAACCATTTTACCCTTATTTGCACAGTCCCGCGGTAAGTATGTCAAATTTAAATAAACAAAGAATGTTTCGCCCGTTGCACTTTTTTGTTCGTCCGAATAAAACACAACTTATTGTTTCTTTACATTTGGTAAACTTATACGCATGGGACTCAAAATTGGCAGGGTATAATCATCCACTCCCCGCCAAGTTTTCGAATGTTGTTGAACTAAAAGTCCCTTTGTAAAGATATCAAAAAACTTTATAAGAAAATGTCAAAATTGAGTAATATATTTAAGCATGGAATACACGATCATAACATGGATAACAAACATTGAGCATGACATACAAAAATGATAGTGAATAGTGTTGGACAAGTCTTTCTAGCTAGTACATGTCGTTGGATGATGGCAGATAGACGTGAATTAAAAAAAAAAAGCGAGTTTGACGCAAATATAGCGGCCACAAAAAGATAAATTAGTTCGCTAACATCAGCTTATAGGGCATGAATTAAAAAAGTTGGAGCTAGAAATCAAGTTAATTAGCGTCTAAATGTGACTCTTTTTAACCCACTCTCTAATGCAAAATGTCTTTTCTGTTTTTACTTATTTTCACTTGCGCGCAATGCTATTTATACATACATGGTCGTATATTTCATGCTTTACAAAAGAAGATATATCCTCCCCTCAACATTAGAAATTTTGAAATACCCGACAAATTATGGCATTGTCAATTGGCATGGCAGGATGATTGGACAAATCGATTTATTTTCAAATATACCTAATAAAAAAAAATTCAGATAATAATGTCACACAAACTGTGAATGAACTAACCTGCCGGTCACTGCGCACGATTTGTGTGACAAATTTGATTGTGTCAAAACCAATTTTTTTTAGCATAGAAACCAACTACTGTTTAAAATAATTTTACACTTAATAGCTTTTTTGCTTAAAAACTTGAGGTTTAAAAAAAAATGTTTCGCCACTTTCTACTAACAGCACCGCATAAAAAAAAACACTAGACGGCCTGTGATTTGACGCGTCTGGCTTGTGAAGTGTCGGGCCAATGCGCGTCTAGACTATTGCGATTACACGGCCTGTGTATCGCCAAGTCTCACGCCGCGCATAGGCAGAGCTGTTTTTTTTTCTGATTTAAAAATACAAAGGGATCGCTCCTTCTCGCGCCGTGTAACTGGTAGCCCGAGCCGCGCCGATTTACGGTCTATCAACGGGAACAGCCAGACGGCGCGCCAGACCCGTTACATAGTGCGTAGAGCATCAAGTCACAGGCCAGGCCCGATGCACCACAGGCCGTCTATGGGGGCTTGAGAGCTTTGGTTTTACTTCTAACTGAGAATAATATTTTAAGTTTCCAAGGGGATCCTGTAATAATACCAAACCGTCCAAAGTGAAATTACTTGTTTAGTATACGTAGTATTAAGAAATTGTTATACATAAGAATTTTTA
This sequence comes from Polydrusus tereticollis, assembly GCA_963920685.1. NCBI lineage: Eukaryota > Metazoa > Arthropoda > Insecta > Coleoptera > Curculionidae > Polydrusus > Polydrusus tereticollis. Next base: position 73,092,543 of record OY987332.1, read on the forward strand.
TGTCAAATTCAGTACAGTTTACTCTTATTCAGAGCAAAATAAATTTGACGTACCTGAATATTAGAATAGTCAATATGACGTTAAAAGTAGTATAATCAATCAAAATAAAATGTACTAAAAGTCCATTTTAAAAAATCCCTGACACGGTCAATTATGAAGTTAGATAGTTTATTTCGCTGTATTTTGCTTTGAAAATAGAATCTCTTCTCTTCATTCTGCAAATAGTTTACAATGCAATTTTAAAGATTTACATATTAGAGTTAAGGAGCAAAATATTTAAAACAGGCCTTTAAAGGCTTAAAATGTCCATCTAAAAATCTATAGAGAAATTTTATAACCTACATTCCTGTTTAATAATATTAATAGGTTGCATATTTTTGTTATGAAAATAGTTAGGTCATTATTATTTTATCTTTACAGCTTACAGGCATGTCTCAGTGTTATCTAATTTTGTTCTATTTTTTTATACTTATTAGTACAAAAAATACACTTTCCGAAAATCGACCGGAAATTGTTATTATATTTATTTATATTTCCTTGCACTTAGTCGTTGCTGTGCAACGGAAAATGAGTGTTAGGAAATATTTATCTTTGTACTGTAAGGAAATATTATTTCTTTACATTTATTTGTAAGCAAAAAAAAATTATTAAGGACAAGTTTTTTCGAAATTTAAGAACTTTATTATTAGAAATTTACAGTCATTTGACAATTAGTATTGAACACGGGAATTAGAGGGATTATTTTGCTGAATATATGCCACGCTAATAATTTTATTTGATGCGTCAAGTTTGAAAATTCAATATTACTTCAATTCCATAGTTACAAACAAATATTTCGCGACATCCTTTATATGTGAATAAAATTAATAATCCTTATTTCAAAATTTTAGCAAGTTGATTGTAATAATTTATGTACTTTGAATAATTTTCGGAAAAATAGTTAAGAAAAGCCACATTCCCGGACTCCGTATTGCCAGTCGTCTAGAAATGTTCAGCTTTTCCTACTAGGTATACAATGTACTATTTTATATAATTTAAAAAAATAGCACAAATTATCAAAATACCCTGCAGGATTACTTTATTTCAGGTAAACTAGGGTAAACAGTTACATTATAAAAATAAATAGATTATATAGGTACAGTGTGTTTGAAAATATTCTATACCAACTGTAGATCTTTTAGATATTAAAAAACAAAATCGTTTAATTCCGCCACCGATTCATTATTCCCCATCATATTATGGATTGAATTCACTTCGAATGCAAATTTTTGTAGTGTTGTGAGATAGGTTTTAGGAAGGTGGGAGCTCCCACTCATATATAAGGCATTAAAATATTGTGTTGGGCTTTACATTGAGAAGCTAGTTACACAAAGTTGACTAATGAGAATATTGTTGCGCCCTATAATATTTACTTATATGATTATTGATAAAAATCTCATATCCTTATCGTTTTAAGGTCCAAATTATCAATGTCTTGTAAACTCTAACTACAAGATAACTTTTAAGGATACTATTGTTGGAACAACCAAATTATTTTCGTCAGTTATCACTAACAGGACATTGATAATTGGGCCTAATGGATGTTTATCTGTGTATATAAGTATTTTTCTCATAAATGGCAGTTAAGTTTTCCGTCCGTCTTATTTTTATAATTTTATGACTGTTTATAATATTTTTATACATTTTTTGATACAACTTTTTAAATGTCGTGTATGTATAGTATTATATAGTTTATAAGTAAATAAAAAGAATCAAAAACTAACACGCCTATCTTTCTAATTCAAATTAGGTATTTACGTTTCGACTTTAAAATAATTAAGCCAGTGCAGTTATCAAATTTCATATGGTATGCTGGGAACAAAATCACATAAAGCTGACTTTTTGGGTGGTTTAGTTTTTGCCGTCCTACTTATCATACTAAAAGTCCTGAAGTAGCCCTCCTAAATACAGAAAAGGATGCTGTTATAAAGACCAAGGAAGATTTTTTTTATGTGCCTTAACGGCGCAAGTAAGTCAACAAAAGATTTAATAAAATATACATTCGATGCCACTAAAATATCACTGGTTGCTATGAGGATATGTGTAAAGCAACTAAAAAATTAAAAATAAACAAGGCTATTGGCCGGGATAACATTCCAGCATATATAATAAAGGGTTTTGTTAATTTCTTTGTAAGTCCGTTAAGGATCCTTTATATGTCAATTAAAACATGTACCTTTCCAGACTTAGGGAAAAAAGTAAAAATTTGTCCGGTCTTTTAAAGTGGAGACAAGGCAAATATTAAAAACTATAGACCCATAGCCATTCTCTCTGCATTGGCAAAAATATTTAAATCTATAATCTATATGTACAGATCTGTTTTTAGAAGAATCTCAATACTTCAACACGGCTTTACGGAAAAAAGATCCACTACTAGCGACTTATGCAACTTCATGCATTATTTATCAGAGAGTGTTGATAATAAACTTCAAGTTGACGTAATATATACGGACTTTGCAAAAGCATTCGACAAGATATCACATAGCATCCTTATAGAGAAACTGCATATGAGTTTGATTTCCACCCTAATCTGGTAAATTTTTTTATGTCTTACCTTGACAATAGACGGCAAAAAGTTATAATAAAAGGTCATAGCTCCTCTTTCTTCAAAGCTAGCTCAGGGGTATCGCAGCGCCCTAACTTGATATTGTGAATGTCGTTTTGGGTTGTGGTGTTCTACTTTTTACCGATGATCTCAAATTATATTCAAAAACTAGAAATATGGTTAATAGTACAGGAAAATTTAAATAGATTGGTGGAATGGTCACAGGTAAATGGTCCTAAATTTAATATAAGTAAATGCTATATACTGAGCTGTCATAGAGAGAGAACCCCAATTAGTTTTGAGGAATAAAAGGACTTTGACGCGAGTTGAAAGCATACGGGACCTCGGGGTCACATTTGACTCCAAACTGACGTTTAAATTTCACATCTTTAATATAACAAGCAAAGCTTCTCAGATGTACGGATTTATTGTTAGAATTTGATATATTCAATGTAACTCTGAATCAACTAAAAAAAAAATGTTGGTAGTTTATGAACTGTAATAATTAAAATTATACAGTATTACAACACTCTTAGTAAATCTAGTACCAAATTGGTATTCCTACTCTGTAATTGGATTGTCAAATCTGTAAAGTTTGTAATAAAATAGATAAATAAATGAACTTCGTTTTCTAAAATTTACTATTAACACAGCACGACAAAGTTTAAATTAAAGTATTGAGTTAGCATGTTTGCCTCCAACATCAGATGCAGCATGTTACCACAATTTACGAGTTTATCATCAAATTCAGGAATGGATGGGTAATTTAATATCTCCAACTACTTGGTGTTGGAAAAAACAGGGAGAGCCTATACAGACCGATAAACCATAATAGGGCCGGAATTTATGCTTTAATTTCTTGTAACTGCAAGACCGACTGCAGAAAGTTGTGCAGCTGCGAAAAGGCAAACCTAAACTACTATAATCTATGTTATGTTATCTATATTAAATCCTTATCAACCTGCTTCTGTCTATAAATATCTCGGTTGAGGAAATTTTCAGGTGACCGAATTGCCGACACTGGCGATTGGCGAATGAATCTGGGAATCCCATAGAGCCAATTAATCCTCGTGCATTTTGGGTACTTCCATAGTCGTCTGTGTCGAAATACATGTTTTGGATTTGGGATTTAAAAATTAAATAGCTGTGTTACAGTGTTATAGTTTTAATATTGGTTTGTACATTTTCATATTTAAGAAGTAAAAAATAAGATGTCTGATACTTCTGATATGTAGTAAGAATGGTGTTCAAGTGCAAGAAGTAGAAGACGAGGGCACGCCTGCAAAAAAACTTAAAAGTGGTAATTATTTATTTCGATTATGAGGAAATTTTCAGGTGACCGAATTGCATTGCATCCTGAAATTTGCAGAATCTGGATAATGAATGGAGATGGCTAAAAAACTATCCGCTGGATGATATTGAAAATGACATTGAAATATTTAGGAAAGAAATTGCCCATGTAAAGATAATAGCTATCGTAATATTTTTTAAAGTACATAAATATCGTTCTGTATTTAATATTATTTATTTATAAAGTTCTTTATTGGTTTACACCAAATGGCCATTGACCAAAATCCTTCAGCCTGCAAATACATTTTATTTGTTTTAAAAGAATGCCTTCGTGTTATTATTCATAAAAGTAAAAAATGAAATGTGTTAGTGCGTTTCAATATTGAAATATTGTTTTTTGTTAAACCATATGTCATTATTATACATGATTTCTTAATATTTAAAATTTTATCGTCTTTACACGATTTACGGTAGCCGAGTTACACGATCCTCTTTGCACTTCATCTGGCAACACGTATGCTCGCTTGTCATGCTTGCCCTGTACTGACGAGAACCAAATCGTTCAAAACCGGTCTACAGGTAGCAACAGTGTAGCATCCTATCATTGGAAATAAAGATTCATTCCTTTCTTTCCCGGTAGTTTCTGCAATCTGAGTTTGTATTTTAGTACTAACAGTGTTAGTCAAAATACGCCAAATTTTGCTATATATCTCAGCGCTCGTTGGGTCTTGTAGCCCAGAGAATAGCTGTCTTAGCATAATTTGGTTAATCCTTATTGTATAGGGTCTCAGCAAGTGGCTAGAGAACAAAGTTCTCACATCCATACATAATTCTTTCCAAGAACTTTAGATGAAGTCGGTAGTATGCTGACGGACCCCAGGTGAGGTAATTCAGTGGGGTTATTGATTTTAGGTAAGGGAATAACCTAAGCCCTTTTTCATAGCGATGGAAAGTAAGAGGTTGAAATACATTTACAAACGGTTTTGTTTTTATGTTTTTTTAATATATTAAAGATTTCATTTTCCGTAGACAGTGCAAAGTTAAATAATTCGCTTATATTATCAAGAATACTGTTTTGGCCTTCGAAATAAAACTTCTTTTCTTCAATGTGGACTGTATAAAACTTATATTTTTATATTTTAAATAGGAATACATACAACGGCTGTGTTCAGTCTAACGCCATATTTTAAGAGAGAGAGTGACATTAGTTTTCTAGTGTTGCCACTTAACATACCGCCCGCCTTGAAAGGACGTAGCGAGAACTTTCAAAATTCTAATATTTATCACACTGGCTTATATAAGATCAATCATTTTCTACAGTAATTTTTAACAATAAGTAAAGTTACAAATTCGTGAGTAATAAAAGTAATTTGTTAACAATGCAATGGTGCAAAATATATCTAAAAAACATAATTCTAAAATAAACAAAACTTCGTTCAAAATTAATTGTCAATGTCTACAGGTAACACACAGATTCTGTTTAGAGCTCTTTTTATTGTAACAGAACGCACTTTAATCGTTACTACTCGTACGATGCCATCACTTCCTTTATGTAGCTCAGTCACACGTCCTAACTGCCAGAACAATACAGGCGCGTTATCGTCTTTTACCAAAACCAATGACCCAACTTTAACAATGTCCATGGAGCCTTTTCGCCATTTAGTTCTGGTCTGCAATTCTCCCAAGTACTCCTTCTGCCATCTGGTCCAAAAGTGTTGTATCATTGCCTGGATATGTTGCCATTTTGACAGTCTGTTTCCTGCCAATTCCGTGAGATGATACTGAGGTAATACTGTCATAGTGCGGCCAATCAGGAAGTGAGCTGGAGTTAGAGCGGAGCAGTCCTGTGAATCTTCAGTTAACGGACATAACGGTCGAGAATTCAAAATACCCTCGATCTGCACCAACAGAGTGCCGAATTCCTCAACAGTCAAAGACTTTACTCCAAGAACCCGCTTTAAATGAAATTTAGTACTCTTTATTCCTGCCTCCCAGAGACCTCCGAAAGTTGGTGAGTTGGCAGGAATAAAATGCCATCTTATCTTATTATCAGCTAGTTTATTACCGATATAATCAGTATTTTCTTGCAAAAAATTATAAATTTGGCAAAGTTCGTTATTTGCACCTACATAATTTAGGCCATTGTCTGAATATACATTTTTTGGAATACCGCGTCTACTTGTGAATCTACTAAAAGCTGCTAAAAAACACTCCGTGGTTAGCTCGGATGCAAGTTCAAGGTGCACTGCTTTAGTGCTCATACATATAAATAAGCAAATATAACCTTTAGAAAGAGTTGCACCGCGACATTTTTTATTTTTAATATAAAATGGACCACCATAATCAGTACCGACATTTTCAAAAACACCAAAGGTATTTACTCGCACTTCAGGGAGATTTCCCATTAAATAATTATTACCTTTCGGGTTTGCCTTAAAGCATATTAAACATTTTTTGACTACTTGTCGACACGCATTACGACCAGAGATCGGCCAATATCGCTCTCTAATCGAATACAATAACGCTTGCGCCCCACAATGCAAAAGCCTTTTATGTTCCGATTCTAGAATAAGCCTTGTTAAAGGATGGCCATTTGGCAAAATTATAGGATATTTCTTCGCATCTAATTGATTTGCATTTTTTAATCGCCCACCTACACAAATAAGTTCATCCTTTAAAAATGGATTTAAGCTTAATATTTTGCTTTTAACCGGAATAGGTTTTCCCGCCTTTAAATTATGATATTCGTGGGGAAACGCCATAGTTTGTGCATTTTTAATCAATATCTTTTGTGCTCGTTCAATTTCTTCTGGTACTAATGCACCAGTTAATTTTTTATTCTCTTCAGAGTTCTCTTTTTTTAGGTTATAAATAAATCTACAGGCATAAGCTAAGATATGTACAATTTCTAAAAAAGAAGAAGCTTGTCGTGATAAGTTATCTAACAAACTACACGATTCAAAACTAATACAAGACACAGTTTTTTGATCAGGGATTTCACATGGGATTGAAAAATCAAAAACATTCCAAAAAGATTGTTCATTTAAAAGAAATTGAGGACCGTGCCACCATAAATCACTGCCCATAAGAAATTTTGCCGAGGTTCCGCGTGACAATAGGTCAGCAGGATTTTGGGACGAAATTACGTGATACCAATCATTTTTACTCGTCAGGGATTGAATTTCACTTACTCTGTTCGCGACAAAAGTTTTCCATGTAGATGACTCGCCGCGAATCCAACATAGAGTAATCGTCGAATCGGACCAGTAATAACACTTGTTAAATGTTATTTCTAAACACTCTGTTACCTTTTTTACCAAATTTGCCAACAATTGTGCGGCACACAGTTCAAGCCTAGGTAACGTGACATGTTTTAAAGGAGCTACACGACTTTTTGCACATAACAAATTACAAACATATTTACTAGCTGCTAGAGAGCAACGCAAATAAACACACGCTCCGTATGCTCGAGTTGAAGCGTCGCTAAAACCATGTAACTCAATAGTAATATACTGAGAACATACAGCATGCCTAGGTATTTTTACATAATTTATTAAAATCATATTACTTTGAAAATCCTTCCAAACCTTTAATAGACCTTCTGGCAACTCATCGTCCCATTCTAACTTATTTTTCCAAAGCTCTTGTATTAAGAGTTTAGCTATAATAATTATAGGACCTAATAAAGACAACGGATCAAATATCTGAGAGATAACTGATAAAATGGTTCTTTTGGAAATTGTTTTTAATGATAAATTATCTAAATTTATCTTATAATTTATTGAATCACCTCCTGGTTCCCAAAATATGCCAAGCGTTTTATTTGCCTCGTTTTCTCCAATATTTAATGTACTAACATCCAAATTATTATTTACGACAAATTTCTCCAAAATATTTTTGTCATTACACAACCACTTTCGTAGCTCAAATCCTGACTGAGCCAATATATTTGAAATGTTTCCTTGAATATATAACATTTCATCTTCTGAATTAGCTCCCGTTAATAAGTCGTCCATATAAAAGTCGCGTTTAATTACGTTACTGATTATTTTGTTCTTTTCATTTTGTTTTGCGATATCGAATAAACATTTGACAGCCAAATATGGCGCGGACGCAGTCCCATATGTGACGGTGTTTAATTTATAACATTTAAGCTCATCATCAGGATTGGATCTCCAAAATATTTTCTGATATTTTTTATCGTTATTCTTAATTAATATTTGCCGATACATTTTACTAATATCTCCGGTCATAACATATTTATAAATTCTAAATCTGGCCAAGATTTCAAAGATATCTTGCTGTAACGTCGGGCCTATAAATTGCACTTCATTTAAAGATAGACCAGACGTAGTTTTACATGAAGCGTCAAATACTATACGACACTTAGTCGTTAAACTTGTATTCTTCATCACTGCGTGGTGAGGTAAATAGTAACCTTCTTCATTATAGGTATTATTATCATGTTCAGACATGTGATTCAATATAATATATTCATTCATAAATTTCACGTAGTCGTGCCTTAAACTAGGATTATTAATAAGTTTCCTTTCTAATGAATAGAATCGTTGCAAAGCGCTCTCTCTAGACTTACCCAAATTAGTAACCGAGTCTTTAAAAGAAATACTGACCACGTACCTGCCCTCTTCATTTTTTGTCGTGGTATTTTCAAAATATTCTTCACAATATTTCTCAGATTCAGAAAAAATCGTTTTTTTATTAGAAACTTCCTCTAATTCAAAAAATTTTATAATTTGATTATCAACCAAATTGTCTTGTATAGACTTACTAAAACAATTAATTGATTCATTATTACCATAAGATTGTATTGGCATATTTCCTGCCACTACCCAGCCAAATACTGTATTCTGAAGTACAGGTAAGTTTGGCCCAAGTGATCTTTGACCTTGATTAATTACCGACCAAAATATCTCCGATCCCAATAAAAGATCAATCTCTTTCGGTATATTAAATTCAGGATCCGCAAGCTCCAAATTTACTGGTATATTTAATTGGTTTTTATTTAAAGCCAAGCTAGGTAATTTTTCTGTTATTTTATTCAACACAAGACAATTAATATCTCTTTTAAAATGTTCATTAACACACGATCCTATTTTAACCTTTGCTTGTTTGCTTATATTTGACAAGGTTTGCCCTATTCCCTTAACTGCATGATTTATTTGTTCGGTCTTTAATTTTAATTTATGACACAACGATTCCGATATAAAATTACTTTGAGATCCACTGTCTAACAGTGCCCGACATCTCACTACTTTATTATCATTACTGATTTGAACAATAACTGTAGACAGTAAAATATGGGATAATTCGCAACTAGCGGCAACAGCGCTTTCATTCGCGAGCGTTGCTACGCTACAATCTCTCGGTGGCGTGACAGAAGTTTGCTCTCTGACAGCCGACTTGGGTAGGGCATTATCCGCACCAACGTAATTTTGCTGATTGGCATTATGATGTAGAATGTCTGAGTGGAGCAAACTATTGTGAGGTTTTTGACATTTGGAACATTTATTTAGCTTACACTTCCATGAGGGGTGCGTATGTCGCAAGCAATTCAAACATAATTTCCTACTTTTTACCGCTTCAATCCTTTTCTCCGCTGACATTCCCAAAAATAATTCACACTTAAAAATAGAATGTTCATCGTTACAGTAGTAACATTTATATTTTATTTTTTCGTTTATTGCAGGAAGACCGTGAGTACCTGGCCTTCTAGACCTTTGCATTGTGGATCTATCTTGTTTTGTTATTTCCAACTTTTCTAATATATCACATTTATTTTTAAGAAATTTGCTCATATCTTTTAAATCTGGCAATTCAGCCTGGTAAGTATAATTTTCCCAATCACGACGCGTTACCGAATCAAATTTATTTGCTATAATATAAATAATTAGTCTGTCCCATGAGTCGGTCTCTTCGCCCAAACTTTTTAGTGATCTCAGATGACTCGTAATTGAATCGAACAAACTTCTCAAGCCAGTATGTGACTCGCCAGTCAAATTTGGGTGCTCAAAGATTCCCTGAATGTGATTATGAATCATTAATGCTTTGTTTTCAAATCTCTCGACTAAAAATTGCCAAGCCACAGTATAATTAGCAGCTGATACTTCTATTGATTGAATAACTTTTAGCACATTCTTGTCTAATGAAGATCTTAAATAGTAAAACTTTTGAATATTACTTAATGATTCATTCTCATCAACCAGGCTTATAAAAACATCCTTAAATTCCAACCAAGAACAATATTTTCCGTTAAATGTCGGTAACGTTATGGGTGGTAACCTTACATTCGATTGGGGTTGATTAAAAACTACACTGTTATGGCTTGCATTCGATCCAGCCGCGAATCTTGTTTTAGTATCAGCATTATTAAATAGTTTACACAATAACCTAGCCCGACTTATCAATTTAAAATATTTATCTTCAAAATCTTCCTCCTCAGCGAGGATAGTCTGTTTGTGAGTATTTTCCAAATTTAATATTTGTATAACTAAATCATTAAACTCACCCAGAATAGGTTCTACTACTTCTAACCTAGACTCTATCTCTACTACAGTTTCATCAGTTAAATTATCTCTATCATATTTTATTAAAAATTTATCAAATTTTGTTAACTTACTTTTAAGCGTGCTCTTTTTTGTCTTTAACTGTGGTTCCTCAGACATCCTATTGGTGCAGACCGAACAATACCCTTTAACGTATGAATTCTCTTACCGTAGAGGTCCGGAAACCCGTCGTGGAACGTCAAATTTTTCTCAAATTTTCTTCCGATTTCCAGCACTATTACCCCGATATCTTGCTAATTTTCATCCGGCTCGAAGGACCAATGTTTTGGCCTTCGAAATAAAACTTCTTTTCTTCAATGTGGACTGTATAAAACTTATATTTTTATATTTTAAATAGGAATACATACAACGGCTGTGTTCAGTCTAACGCCATATTTTAAGAGAGAGAGTGACATTAGTTTTCTAGTGTTGCCACTTAACAAATACGATTGTTATAAAGGTTTAATAAATCTTGTTTACGGGTCTCGTAGCCTAGCTGTTAAGGCGATAGTTTCGAATACACAGGGACTAGTGTAGCGCGGGTTCAATCGGGCCCGGCAAGCTTTTCGACTGAGGTTGGATTTTAGTGATTTGACATGGCGTTGCAGTCTGACGTCGTGCCAGATAAGGGAAGAGTTAAAAAAGTATTGGCATCCAAAACCCCTTCATTTACGCCGGTTAGAGGCCAGATGAGATCGGATATCTCGTGGGGGGAGGGTGAACTTACGCACTCCCCAGTCGGTAGGTCACGACTGACAACCGGCCGCACGAAACCAGGGGTTGATAGTCCTTGGACGGTGTAAACCGGGATGGTTATCGTGACTAAGGACCGTAGTTCGGAGTCCACAGTAAGCAGTAGGTCCCCTCGGGAATGGCCCTGGCAGCGAACGAAGAGGTGAAAATCCAGTTGAAAAAAACTTCTTTAGCAGACATGTCATTTTGTACAGAATTAACAAAAAGATTATTAATGTCATTAACATTATTTAAATAATCTGGTAAAATATGCTTCTTGTTTTTGGAAATATTACTAAGGTCCTTTAATTGCGCCCACTTTCCTTAGAGCTACAGTTCTGAAATTAAAGTCCTAAATACACTTTCTTTTCGACGACATATCTTCGACATTTTCCAAAAAACAGAGGCTTTAGAGGTTCATTCAAAAGTTTGAAAATTTTTAATTCAAAGTTACAACATTGTAGTTTCCATCAGTCCACGTTTATACTTTATATAATGCTTTAAAATATTACTAGAACTAGAAATAACATATCCTCAGCATTTGCTAAAAAACAAGAGGCGACGGGGTTCTTCAAAAGTTAAGAAAATTTTATACCTAGCTAAATTGGCAAGAAAATAGTAGTTTATACTTTATACGATGCTTTATAATATTGCTAGAAACGACATATCTTTAGCATTTCCCAAAAAAACAGAGGCTAGGAGGTTCATTCAAAAGTTTGAAAATTTTAAATTCAAAGTTACAAGAAAATCCTAGTTTCTACCAGTTCACGTTTATACTTTATACGATGCTTTATAATATTGCTAGAAACGACATACTTAGCATTTCCCAAAAAACAAAGGCTACGAGGTTCATTCAAAGTTTGAAAACTTTAGAGACAACGCGATTTACAACTCCCCATCTTTATTTATTATAGCCTTACATAACTGTGCTATCACAAAGTCAAAAGGCAGGGGCGCACATATTTTTTGTACAGGTTAAACCCTGTATCTCAAAAATAAAACGGTTGCGGACCTATGTTTATATGCATTTGTGGATTTAAAATTAGTCTAGGAATAACCCCATAAAATAAGTACAGACCATTAAGCAACCATGCTTATTGTAGAAATTTCTACAGCTTTTACATTTTACAGTGATCCGAAAAAACGACTCCCAAGGGGAGAAAATCCGGAAAAAGATTGTTGGTAACTCGGCGTCCTCTACTGTGCGAAAGAAATATCAACTATTGTGTAAAAATTTAATTCCAAACTTTTTTGCCTAAAAAAGCTTTTGCCTACAACCAGAGTAGTATGTAGAACACAAGATAAATTAATTTCAAAGTTTTTTTTAACATGGTGGCAACACGCTATAGTGGGGTGGAAATAGGCCATTTAGGTTTTTGTCTTGTCTCATGACTCCAACACTTTGGTAAGAAAAAAAATAAAAATGGCATCAAGAAATAATTAATTTTTGTTAGGTAAAGCAGTTAATAAAGCAGCGATGAAAGCGGAGAGTAAAAGAGTTCTTATTTATTCTCGTGTCAAGACAGTGAGCCTCACTCTTTTTATTACAAGGGTTGCAACGTTTGTAGCGCTAATTTGTTCATTACTCGACGGCTCGACGCTCCACTATGCTTCTACCGTAAGCAGGTGTTCCTCAAAGTAGCGTTAAACAAGAGCCACCCCAGGGAGCAAATCTAGCACCAGGCTATAGATTACAAAATCACCTCTCTTAACTTAATAATATCTGAAAGTTCAATATTCAAAATGTTATAACTCTACTGAGCACTTAGTATAAAAATATAATGAAAACAAATAAGCATTTAAAAATAGTTAAATAAGGGATAAACTAGGTACTTACAGCACACCACCATGATTTTCAAATTTGCCAAGACAATGTGTCAAAATCACTAGGAACTTTTTGAGAAAATTTCGAAGAACTAAAACAAAAAATAAATAAATATTTGTATAGAAAGTAAACTAAAAAGCTATGCTAAACCAGCATCATGAAAATATGTATACCTTGTTAAAAAATCACAATAATTCAACAAATTCCATAAGCGGTTAAATTTTTCACTTACAAAAATCACAAACGTTGACAATCGAGACCGTTAAATTGTTGTGTTGCTTGGCAACGTAGAAAACTTACCATTTACCCCCAACTCTGTGGAAGTCTGATAGGACGGCACAAGTACTTAAAATAAACTTGGCAAGGAAATAATAAGGCGCAGAAAAAATGGACACACAACACATTGCAGAAGAACGTACGCCAAAATAATAAATTTAATCAAGTACTAAACTTGTAATGTTTAAAGCCATCTCCGTCTTACTAACAGAGTATAAAAGAATAAACAATGATAGATATAGTAGGCTGAAAAATAAGAAAATATACAAGAGTACCTACTCCTAAATAATGTAAAAAAAGCTCAAAGTTTACCTTGAAAATTAAAATTCTGGGCGATTATCTAAATAATTATATAAATAATATAAAAGCGAAACCGTAATTAAGTAAACCACTGAGAAGATGCAAACATATGCAGTAATCAGAATATAAATAAATCTCATTTCGTTTGACAAATGGAAATGCTGTCGGTTATCCACCGAAGTCTCGTGTAGGGGTAGGGATGGGTGGTGAAATCGATCATGGGCTAAATGATTTATTTTTATGTTATTGTATGGGCCAATAATACATATAATATGGCACCAAGTGATTAATTTAGAGTATTTTTATTATGCCATGTCAATATAAGTATAGTAGAGTAGTGGGGTCCGCTCCGATGTTTTGATACACCTATTTGATGCCGTGTGCACGTCTTTAATTCACATCTAGTTCGCAAAAAGGGATTATTAGGTGCTCACATTTTTTTAATTTATAGTTCGGGTCGTGGGTCTAACTCGCGAAGCTTACGATTGCACGGTGAAACTGCTAAAATGCAATTATAACTAAAATTAAAAAAAAAAACCAATAGACCAGTATAGTATATAGCACAGAACAATAAAGGTTAGTTCAGGTTAGTGTGGGTTAAGTCGATGTTTAGTGTATATAGCATATATGTATTAGTATTAATTAGTACTATATGGCGCCTTGCCCATTTAACCAATGTAAACGTAGTGAAGCCGAGGTTCCTTGTTCAGTCAGGGCCATTTCGCGCAGTGCGCATGCGCGAGAAGACGTTTGTTTTACCGGGAAAAAAATAAGGTTATCACATTTGACTTTGACAACTGAACAGAAATTTGTAAACAAACATTGAAGTTCTCGATTTGTTTAAGATTTTGTATAGTACCTATTTCGATTGAAAAAAGAGAAAGAACGCAGGTAAATATATTAATTAAACTTTTATTAAATATTTTACAATTATTTTTAGAGTTCAACAGGTAAAATAATAGGTTTTTGTAGGATTCTTTGAAGTACATGCAATTTTCGGTAAAAATATGTAGGTACCTATAATTATATTCACAGCAAAGGCAATTATAATTTTTAGGAAATGGACTACCTAGTTATTGTTCCCTCACGAATTTAACACGAAAGTAAGTTAAAAGAAAGAAACATCCGGTCTGGGTAGACACCAGTAAAACGATAAATCTGTGTTCAAATTTTTACGCCTGTTTAAAATAATTTGAGAATTTTTGACAATAGTAGACAGTTACACAACAGCTAGCAGTTACTCAATGCCCAAGTAAGCAAGCAGCAGTAAGAATATAGAGAAGGGAACATAAAAATTGTAAAATATTCTGTTTTGCTTCGGCATCGTCACAAAATGATCACACGTCACACACACAATCAAAATTTGCTAAAAAGTAAGATAAACTAACAGTACACAAAAGCCGTTAATGATAACAAATTAACTTGATGAAACGAGCTGTCAACCAAATTAACATTATTTGCTAAAGATTTCGAGGTTATGTCGAGCAAAAATGAGACGTTGTCACCCTCCAGTTGTATGAAATTGTTATTAGGCAATCCAAACCACGCGGTAGAAATGTCAACACAATTGACGTTGGTTGGCACACATGGCGACTGGCTCCATAACATAAGCATTGATTTTTGTGACGTTTAAGTGTTTGGATCGTGTTTTTAAGTGTTTTGTTTGATTTTTCTTTTAAATAAAGTGAATTTTTGTATGATGGACAGTGAATATATTCAAAAATTATCAGCGGAGAATCCAGATGTTGGAGAAAGGTAGGTTTAAATGCAATCTATTTTCTTGTTTACCTGTGTAACCATTGTTTTCTTTTTAGGTATCGACTGAAATTAAAGTTAATAAGCTGCTTGGACCCGTTTGTTATTAATTCTTAGGACCTTGACTACAGTATTAATGGCGTTCCACCTATTTCAAACATGGATATTATTTCATATTTGGTGTTTCCCATAGTTTTTATTCCAAGGAACAAATGAAGGCATTTAAAAGTTTGCAGGCATATAAATATTTTGAGTCTGGGTTTGTTTTACAAACTGGAACTAAAATAGTTGATGGTGTTTACATTCTAATTGAAAAAGTAAGATTTTTGTTCATTTATTACTAATTTTGTGATTTTTTTTCAGCATCATGTTCTTATAATGTTGTGAAATGAGTTACAATTTTACTACATATTAGCTTTTCAATTTTAGGTCAAACATTCTCAGAGAACCACTTTGAAACCTTTAGATGCCTGGGTAATTGTTGCCAAAGATGGAAGCGTGTGCACTGCCCACCGTACTTGCATGGCAGGGAACAGTGAGGTCTGCAGTCGTGCAGGCACATTACTTTTTGCTGCGGAGTATGCTTACTCCAGGAAACAAGCATTGTCTTGCAGAGACATTCAGGCATCGTGGCCAATGCCAAGTATGTGTATATGATGATGGGAGACCAATGATAAAATGTGATGGAGATGAATGTGAAACGCAGTGGTTTCATAGTCAGTGTGTGGGACTCGATGATGTTCCCAATCTCATATGGTTTTGCGAGGAATGTAAAAAATATTAAAATCTATTTTTCCTTGTAAATGTTATAGTTTATTTAACAAATATTATCTTTAAAACTACCATAACAAAGTCACTATTTTAACTTTTTGCTAGGTAGGTACTTCTACTGATACATCAAGTATGTATATCCAATCTGTAATAAGCTAAGTCTTAATAGCAGTTCCCAATTTCTTATGGTTTTGTGAAGAATAATATTTGTAAGTTGAGAACGTAATGATGAAATCTTTTTTACCTTTGACTGTATTTTTATACCTATTTTCAATAAATACCTATCAAATGAAAAATGTACTGTTTTAATAAAATATGATTACCTACAGGAATTTAAAGAAAAAGAAACAGACTAATCAATTTTCATTTTCACAGTTTTGTTCATAGGTATAGTAAATATCTTCTGAAGGTGAGAAAATATTTAAGTCAATAATTGTTTAATAATTTTATTTCAAATTATATCTCACCCTATACATTAGTCTTACTAGTAGTTATAGTAATAATATAACTAACATCCAATTCGCTTCTTTTTATAATGATATAAAATCATATTTGTTAAAGTTAATTAAAACTAAAACATAATAATATGGTTTGAGAAGAATAAATCCTATACTACAATTAAATAAGTAAATAAAATAGTTCTTCCATCGTTATGTCAGTCTGAATTGCAATTCCTCCATCTTCTGCTTCAGAGGCAGTGTCATTGTTGTTACCTTGATCCAAATCCATATTCTCCACCTGTAAATGTTATAATTCATTTAACAAGGAAAATCTATACCTATTACAAACAAAACAAAGGCGTTTTGAAAGTTAAACCTCTAAATTCAGACATAATCGACAATAAAATGTAAAATCCTCTTACTTTAGATTGTCCCGAGGATTGTCCCATCTTTTATCCAGACGTTCGTGTCTCTCCAAATCTTTAGGTCTCCTTACTACAGTTTCTGCAACATGCCCCATATTTTGAGAAGGAACCCAATCTGGATGTTCTTGGTTTTCCAATAAGGCAGGCTCACCTATTAATCGTAAATGTATTAGAAAGTAACACTAAAATTTCCTATGTCATAACCCTGAAGAAAGTTACTTTTCCATAAAGTTTTAGAAACTTACCAGCTATAAAATGTTTGCTGCAGACTCTCATATTTTAGCTTTGATTCCCTTAAATCGGCACGGTTTATAGCAGCTATCCACAAGGCCCTACGTTTTCTGGACAACTCATTTGTATGTGGCTTATTTGGTAGATTCAGTATGCTAGGAATTCTATAAAACGACACATTGTCGCGATCGCGTCGACTTCCGCAGTTAACAACAATACAAGTAACAGGCATGATATTAATAAAGCTCTCTAAAAACACTCACGAAACAACAAACACCAAAATTAACTAAAAAATAGCAAAAATACGGATATAAATACTCCTTTCCACGCAAGCTTAAATGGTTGTTTACATACATGTGTGCCAACCACTGTCATTCGAAATTGGATTTGACAGGTCGTTGGATTGCCTAATAGTTGGAGTCAAGCAAATATTTGACGCGTGACACTTCCATCTTGTCATATTTGTCCAGTACTAGGTTATTTCGATTTCACCAACTTTATTACAGCTGATACTTAGTCAGGGCCGGACTGACGTATATTGTTATTTATAAACCTTTGCAGAAAATGATTGCTGGGAAATTGGTCTAAGAATATGAATTATAATATAAATAAATTTGTTTTGATAAATTCTGTGCATTGTAATGGTGGGATTCAGGATTGACCATTAATATCACAGGTCTTAACAAAAGCAATCTTAGTAGTGTATAACGATCTCGATAACGATTAAATTAATAAATAAAATGCGGATCTGCAGCCCATATGATTTGACCAAATCGACGAGAAGGTAACTCGGTTTATGTATATCTCTTTTTAGTCATATAAAAGGATAAAGATACAAATACTTCGAGTGGGTGGTAATTATTATAATATAAATTAGCCATTAGTAACTTTTATATTATGAGTGGCCTGCCGTATTTGACACCCATGACAATATGGAAGTGTCACGCGTCAAATATTTGCTTGACCCCCAACTATATTTGACGCGTTTTAGTTCAGAAATAGAAACAAATAATTTGAAAACACTTGGAAGTACGGACTTAATGCTTATTTTACAATTTTTTAGCAAGATTTTTGGTATTTTACCATTGTTCTAAGCTCTAATTATCTATAAGGCTCACTCTTCTGCCTTGTTTTAAAGAAATAAAAGCATATTTGGCAATACCCTTACGGCGCATGCGCACAAGTCGAAATGACCCTGGATCTTCTATCTCTGTTGCTGGTTCAAGATATTCAGGGTAAAAGCCATATAATAGTACTAATACATAATATTATGGTATACAGGGTGTCAGGAAATGACGATGAAAAATTTTAAGTGATGATTCTACATAAAAAGATATGAAAAAAAGTTCATATTAACATAGGTCCGGAAATGCTTCCAGAGGGAGCTACAGGCCCTTGAAGATGGTGTCATAAAAGTGGTTTTTATTTTATCGTATCATTGAAGATTAAGTCATTTTTATATGATATCTTTATTAATAATTATTAACATCATAAAATAGTCACGCTTCGACAGCCGTAGAGAGAGGTTGTCTGACAGTGACATTGTTTTGCTCCCGTTAAAACATCAAAAAATTCAAATAAGTTTTGTTTTGTCAAAGTCATAAACAAATATTTTAATTAATTTTTTTCAACTACATGGAAGTCCAAAGCGGGGGGGATGCCTCCCGCCCTAATGAAGTTCAGCTGCCAGCATCAGAAGATGAGTCAATGTCCCCACAAGTCGTGCAGACTATGGAGGAAAGAATAAGAGAAATCGAGGAACGTATGGAGGCCAGATGGCGCAAGTTATTGAGCGAGAAGGAGACCGAGTGGTTAAGTAAAATGCGACAAGTCAAGGAGGAAGGCTTCATAAGAATAATGGAAATCGAAGATTTAAATAAGACCATCGGAGAGTTAAAGGCCCAACTAGGTAAATACAATGAAATGATTGCTTTAAATAATGACAATACATCCAATCTAAATTCAAATAAATCTGTAAAAATTCCTACAATCAATGACATCACCTCTGACAGCACGAACAAAAAAACAGCAAATAATTTAAATAGCTTACAAGTTAACGTAAACGCTATTGAAATAGACAAGCCCGGCTCTGATATGGAGTATGACTCCATATCTGAGTCTGGTGAGGACGAACAGTGGTCCACGCAGCGAAATGCAAGAAAAAATCGCAAACGTCAGATGGCAGATTCGACTAATAAGGACAATATCAAAAAAGTTGCTGGGGATTCTGCTTGGCCCAATCTCCCTAAGACTAACAACAAGGTATTGGAAAGTTATCTGGCTCAAAAAGTCTCCCAAGACAAACAAGCTGTTATAAGCCAGGCAGAACCTCCAACACAAGAGCGCGTAGCACTTAATAATGCTAAAACCCTTACTGTTGTGAACTCGGAACCACCTAAAATTAGAGTCCCCCCAATCGTCATACGTGATAAACACAAGTTTAATGATATCACCGGGCATTTGCGGTCTGTCAAGGTAGACTATGGTCGTGCAGTCACCATTTCGGAGGGAGTTAAAATCCATCCGCCAACTCCGGCAGACTACAATAAAATTATTAAGTTTTTAACAACAAACAAATTGTACCATCATTCGTTCAGGTTTCAGGACGAGAAAGAACTACACGTGGTTCTAAGGGGCGTCCTCGAAACCTGGACGGAGGAAAAAAATCAAAAAAGATCTTGTTGATTTAGGTTTTAATCCCTCTAGAGTAATCCGCTGGCATAGCCGCAGCGGGTCTCCATTGCCCCTCGTACTAGTGTTTTTACCACGTACGGAAAAAACTATTTACGACCTTAGGGCCTTAGATAGTATGTCTATCCGAGTGGAGGCGCAACGGGCACGTGCTACAATCTCGCAGTGCCACCGCTGTCAATTATATGGCCACTCCCAATTCAAGTGTACAGCTCCAGTAAAATGCTTAAAATGCGCAAATGAGCATTATTCGTACGAATGCCCTAAACCCAGGGAGGAAAAAGCGAAATGCTTAAATTGTGGGGGTGACCACCCTGCTAATTACATGGGGTGTGAGCGTCACCCCAACAATTTGCGCAAAAAAGTTGCAAATGTAGTAAAGAACAACAGAAACTACATTCCTAGAAACAATTTCCGCTGGGGGTGAGCAGGACAACAGCAAATTGGCCAGCGGTGGCACTGAGAAGAATACTATTAACAAGAACTCGACACAGGGTCTAAGTGCAACTGCGCCCAATGCAATGGAGGCCGCGATGCAAACAACTATGCAGAGCTTCCTGAATCAATTCACAAAGATCATGGAGACCCAGATGAGAACCATCATGAATACTTTTGGAAAAACCATTGGTTAAATGGTAGTGCAAACGGAGACGGCTTTTTTCAAATTAGCTACTATTAATATTAATAGTATAAAGCATCGGAGAATCGAGCTTATTGATTTTGTTGAAAGAAATGAGTTGGATGTGCTTCTTGTCCAAGAAACATGGCTTAAGGGAGAGAGGTTCTCCTTCCCGAATTACATGGTGTTCAGGAACGATCGCCTAGGCAGACGAGGGGGGGGGGGGGCACCATGATCATGGTCAAGAAGCACATCTCGGCTCAAGTTGTGCCAGGTCCTGATAATTGTCCCCACATCGAGGGGACATTCATTTCAATAAATTTTAAAGATAATAAACGCGTTTACCTGGGATCAGTTTACTGTAGTCCGTCGGTAGGTTTCTCAGGCAACTGCCTTAGAAAAATTTTCGGTAATGTTAATAGTACAATTATAGGGGGCGATCTTAACGCGAAGAACACAGTCTGGGGTTGCAGAGCTACAAATCCCCGAGGTCGCACTTTATATGAGTATTCGGAGGCTTTAAACTATCATATTCTGCCGCCGGAGGAACACACTCACATGTTTGGGCATGGTCTTCCGGATATTTTGGACATTTTTGTGATTAAGAACTCTGTTCGAATTTCACAGCCAATTGTCATATGTGATCTTAGCTCTGATCATGTGCCGGTTGTGATCGAAGTGGGCAATCCACTTGAAAGAGGCCGAGGTTTTATAACTAGGACTAGCACCAACTGGCCTAGATATAATAATATCCTCAAAACCGTTGAGCCTTTACACCTACTCCGCAATTCGGTTGACATTGAGAACGCGGTGAGCAAGATCACAGATGACATAAATGAGGCTCTTGCTCAATCATCGATTACAAAGGTGTCCCAATATTCAAAATACGGGGCTTTGACTGATGAGATTAGACAGCGTATTAAAATCAAAAACAGGCTCAAAAACAGAGCGTATCGTACTGGAGATCCTCAAATCAAAGCGGAGGCAAACAGAGAAGCCGAAGCGATTAGACTTCTTCTCATCGAGAGGCAGTCTAATCTTTGGGACGACAAAGTCCAAAGTCTGTCGATTGAGGACAACTCAATTTTCCACATGTCCAGAACTCTGACAAGAGGTGCTAAAGCCCCTATGTCATACCTGAAAGACCAGGGCACAGGTGAAACTTTCACAAACGCTAAAGATAAAGCCGAATTGCTCGCAGACAAGCTTTGCGAGCAATTCAGCGAAAATCCCACCACTGACCTGCTACGTGATGAGAGGGTCTCCAGAACGATACATATATATAAAACCATGGTTCACCCGCAGCAAAACTTTGCTGAGGTCACGCTGGACGAGGTAAAAACGCTGGTTAGCAATCTCAATATCAGGAAAGCCCCGGGTTTTGACGGTCTGAGAAATGCGGCGTTGCGAAATCTACCTGACAGAGCTTTGGGGAATATAGTGAATCTATCTCAGGCAATTATCAAAGAAGGCCATTTCCCGAGCGTCTGGAAAAGGGCAAAGGTGATTCTAATTCACAAAAAGGGCGAATACCCTACTGTACCCTCAAGCTACAGGCCTATCAGTCTGTTATCAAGCCTTGGAAAAATTACAGAAAAATTGATTTTAGCTCGAATAAATAGTTTTGTGTTCGAGCACAACGTTCTGCCTAACGAACAGTTCGGCTTTAGAAGCGAACATTGCACAGTTAGGCAGACAACGAGTCTCACGGCCAACATAATGATGGGTTTCAATAAAAGGGAACACACGGGGGCGGTCTTCCTTGACGTTAGCAAAGCATTTGACAAGGTCTGGCATAATGGTCTCTTGCTGAAATTAATAAGACTCGGAGCTCCGAACTACCTCATCAAGGTAGTAGGCTCTTTTCTAGAGAATAGAAGTTTTGCAGTCTCGTCGGAGAACGCACTCTCTTTGAATAAACACATCAGGGCGGGAGTGCCGCAAGGCTCACCTCTCTCCCCGATGCTGTATAACATTTATACGCATGACATTCCGCGAGATAGGCAAACGCAGCTTTATTTATTCGCTGACGACACTGCAATAACTTCCACTTCTAAAGAACCGCGGCTAGTCGTCACACGTATGCAGCGCCATGTAAACCAATTGGAAAAATGGCTTTCTAATTGGAAGATTCGTTTGAATCCTTCCAAGACAAAAGTCATATTTTTCACCAAAAGTCGCGTTAGACGGCCCGAAACGAGGCTCAGAGTCGGTGGGGTTCAAGTGAATTGGTGCCAGGAAGTGAAGTACCTGGGACTTATCTTCGATCAAAGACTGAATTGGAGGTTAAATTCTATTAATAGAATCAAGGCAGCATTGCGTCAATTAAGCTCAATCTACCCCCTGCTTCACAGGCGGAGTAGACTTAGTAATCGAACCAAAGTTAACCTCTATAAGGTGTTGGCCAGGCCGGTACTTACTTATGGAGCAGCATCTTGGTGCAATATAAGTAAGTCCGAGCTGAATAAGTTCCAGGTGATTCAAAACAAGGCGCTGAAACTCATCGCAAATGCTCCAAGATATACCATGAACCGTGTTTTGCATTAGGACTTTTGAATACCGACAATCAACGAATTCTTTTTAAAAATAATCACATTCTATTACAGACGTACGGACGTATCGACCAATATACTAATAACGGACTCACATACGACGGCCAGACCAAACTCTACATACAAACTGCCGAAAGATTGGCTCCCCGTTGGCATAAATCTCTAACAGTAGAGAAGCACTATGATTATACAGTAGAGAAGCACTACCATGATCGTCTAACAGGCATGCAGCAGGCGCTAAGAACTATGCAGCTTTCCAGCATTCATCCAATAAAGCAGCAGTAGCCGAATCAAAATTCAAAATTAAGCCACAAGACCCAAAAAGTTTTCGATGAGACAACAGATGTCAAAGGATATTCCTGACGTAAAAACCCAATCAAGACCCCGTATATTAACATCATAAACGTACTAAAACCTACATAAAACCTTAGTTACTCATAATACATTAGTTACCATAATTTAATACGTTAGTTACGAAAGCATAATACGTCAGATACCAAATAATATTAGAACTATTTTTCATGAACATGTAAAACAATATTTTGACAGTTTTCAAATTTGATGGATACACCTTTGTCTTTAACGTCCACGATCTTAGGTATGCCCTCTGAAGACTGATTAATGACCGAGAAAGCACTCCTTTCGATTTCGTGCGGTTCCCCAGTGCCTAATCCACTGCCTGAAACATCGCCGATTTGAATTTTGCGAGCAATGGAAACTTTCTTGGTCACACTTTCTTCTAAATACCCTCTAGCAACCTTCGCCGATTCCCATCCACCAAGTTCTTGTAGGTCTAATATATCCTCCAGCATTAACAAAAAAATTTGCCGAAGATCTTCTAACGCAGTGACCAGTATACAAATTAGGATTTTCAAGTGAGAGATACTCAGCTATTTTTTGAGGTATTTTAGAGAAGAAATGAATGCCGCAGGGCTGTACCGTACATTTCCCTCTTCTATATGATACAAACAATCTTTGGTGAGTGACATGGTCTGGCCTTAACATTGCGTACTTTTTAAATAAAAGCACAGGATTGACTTCGCCGTCAAATATCACAGCGAAAATACGTTTCTTGTGGGTTTTTGAGTCGGGAATAGTAACAATCAGCTTGTCCTCTAAAACGTCAACATCTTCCGTGGTCATCTTCGCTAATTAATTAGTTCGACAGGCTCCTCCAATTCCAATTAAAAAAGCCACTTTCATCATTAAAAACTTCTCGTCTGAGGCAGAACACACAAATTCGTTGACTTGTTCTCTTGTAAATACTTTTGATTTTTTTGCTCTATATCCAACATTTTTCTTCTTGATGAAACGTATTAAGGCGCCGTATTTGTCGATTTCCACTCTTTCCTTCAGTTCTAAAGTCGCTCGTAACATGGAATATTTCGGCCATAAGGATGAAGCAGAGTATTACTCAGAGAGTTTTGCGAAATACGCCAGCAATACCGTTTCTTCTGCACCTTGAACATGTACTTTGTTTCGCCACTAACAAAACTGCCGATATTCTTTTTCATAGTGGATTTTAGATTTGTTAGAGTGATTGGAGGTCACTTTTTGAAAATATCAGGTGACCCATATTGCAACCAGTGGCGTGGGAACAAAGGGGTGGTTAGTTATTTAGGGTCATATTTTTTTTCGCCGAGTGTATTTTCGCTATCTTTTAAATAAATTATAATTATTTGAACATTTTTACGTAAAAAAAGTTCCCTTGGTATAAAGTCGTATAGTCGACCGTTTTCGAGATAAACGGACTTAAAAGGACGACTGCAGTGCGTAAATACAGTAAACAGGCTATGTAATAAAAATAAGAAGATGCTTGAATACTATTTTAAAATGTAGTTATTCTTTTACACCCATTGCTAAAAAGAAAAGCGAATTTACTTGTACCTACTGCATTGGGGACATTTTTAAATTCACCTGTGGATTCCACCAAAAACTTCATTTAAAAATGTAACGCATAGGATACCAAGCGCTTCGCAACAAATCATAAGGTTTGTTCCAACCGCAGCAAAGACCGTTCTAGAACAGTCCTGCGCATGCGTATTACATAAAATGCGTTCCAACTGTGAATTGACGATTCTTTAAGTGTTCCAACCAACCTTGTTACCGTTCTAGAACCGTTCTTGAACCGTCCTTTCGATCCCTGGCCATACATTGGAATCGTTTGGGATGACCTGCGCAGTAAGGTTTTAGTAAGCTGGGGCTGACATTAGTGATATTCTTCACATTTCCATTTGTTTATTGGTGGTTTTTGATCGTGAGATTTTTAGTTCGACTGTGTATTTTTCTGTTTTATACTGCCTTAATTTGACTTTGGTTTATTTTTACTATGAGTGACGAAGGAGATAGTGAGGTTATGTTCACGTTATAATTATTTAACTCGATACCTAAATCGGTTTACAAAATCGTTCCAACCCGTCTATATTTTGCACCATCACGGAACTGTAAAATATCCACGCCTGCGCACAACATCGGTACGAGTGATCCCAATAACCGTTCGGGGACGATACCAAATTAGTTGGTTGGAACAAACCTATAGTTGGCTTAATTCAAATGCATTTCAACTTGTTTAATAAGCAACTTTACTTTGTCACTTTTTGAAGTTTTAGTTGAACAACCCGTTATTGTGACTTGTGTGTTTTTACTATTTAAGAATTTCACTAAAAAGCTGAAAAATTTATAATTACTCATTTCAAGAAATGGCACAAATGCACTTTCTGTACGGAAAAGCAAATGGTAACGTTCTCATGCAAACCGCGGAGATTATATCAAGAGACGTACCCTGACAGGCAAGTTCCATGCATTCAATTTTTTATTAATGTACATAGAAGACTTTGTGAAAAAGGATCTTTTAAACCAGATTACTCAACTGGTACACCACGTACCACTCGAACTGTCGAAGCTGAAGAGAGAGTTCTTGAAATAGTCGCAGGTAATCCAGGGGTAAGCATTGGAAGGCTAGCTACGCAAGAAGGCATTCCAAAGAGCTCGGTTTTAGAAGTCTCTACCCATACCACATTCAAAGAGTTCAGGCTCTAAAACCCGAAGATTTTGAACCCAGGATGCAATTCTGTCGATGGCTAAGACAATAATGGCACCGAGATCCCGATATTATAAGTAAAATATTTTTCACTGATGAAGCCGGATTTACTAGAGACGGAATTATCAATTTCCATAATAACCACGTATGGGCAGACGAAAACCCACATGCGATTTTTGAATCAAGGCGCCAAATAGATTAAACGGTGAATCATACTTAGAGTTTCTACGAAATGTGCTACAAGACCTGCTTGATGATGTGCCTTATGCTCTAAGGACATGTATGTACTTCATGCAAGACGGGGCTCCACCACATTTCAGTCTTAATGTGAGGGCACATTTAAATGAAGTTTATCCTGAGCGATGGATAGGACGAGGGGGCCCTGTAGCTTGGCCACCTCGTTCTCCAGATCTAAATCCATTAGATTATTTTTTATGGGGTTACCTAAAATCCTTAGTATACGAAGTACCAGTTCGCAGCGTTGAAGAATTAGAGCAGCGGGTGTTTGCTTGTTGTGAAGGTGAAGTTATAAGAAATAAACCTGGTATTTTTAGAAAAGTTACAAGATCTATGAGAAAACGAGTTCGAGGATGCATTGAAATGAACGGAAATCATTTTCAACACTTATTGTAAAATTTATAAAAACATTGAAAAGGATTTAAAAATTTAGGGACAGCGTTGTTTATTATTTTGTTATTGATTTGTTGGTATTTTTATTATTAAAATTATTATTCAAAAAAAAATCTGAGCATTAAAGTCCGTTTATCTCGAAAACGGTCGACTATACCAAGGGAACCTTTTTTACGTAAAAATGTTCGAAGAATCATAATTTATTTAAAAGATAGCGAAAATACACTCGGCGAAAAAAAATATGACCCTAAATAAGTAACCACCCCTTTGTTCCCACGCCACTGGTTGCAATATGGGTCACCTGATATTTTCAAAAAGTGACCTCCAATCACTCTAACTTATACGTCGAAGTTAATTCCTGTATTGTAAGTAGATCCTAATAAATTAAATAAAAACCACTTTAATGACACCATCTTCAAGGGCCTGTATAGCTCCCTCTGGAAGCATTTCCGGACCTATGTTAATATGAACTTTTTTTCATATCTTTTTATGTAGAATCATACCTTAAAATTTTTCATCGTCATTTCCGGACACCCTGTATAGTATATAGCAGTTAAGTAAACATGATTAAAGGCCGGGCCATATATGCGCGGCGGCAGTGGTCACGAAACACTGAAACACATGAGCGATTGCATTGGCGGTATCACTCTCAATCTCATCAAAACATATATTTTAGATAAACACTTATAAACTTTGGATATTTAAGAGGAGGTATTGCTTCTGGCAGCCCCTAATGAAGAAGAACAACCCTCGATGTCGGCGTATATGTAAAAGAAATAGTGATGGTGGTATTTTTAAAGCCTCAAATATGGGCAGAACGAAAATGGAACTTTAACATTTCAGCAAATAAAGGCCTTTGCCCGGCAAGGACGAGTCTCTCCTCTGTGCCTTAGTGCATTGGCGTAGCTAGGAATTTTTTCTAGGGGCTGCCGTTTTCCAATATCTGTCGCAGGCGCCTAAAAAAGATCGCCGCAGGCAAAATTTTGTAGGATTTTAAGGTCAAAGACCTTAGGTGAAAAGTAGGAAATTTTTAAGGTAAAAAAAAGACGTTAAAATACAGGTTTCGTTAGTAATCGTTCTAAATTTTTAATATTCTGAGGAAAGCAGAGGGTCAAAATGTCAAAAGTCCTCAAAATACCGCCCTTCCAATTCTAGTGCCTGGGGCGGCCGCCCCACCTGAAATGCTACTATTTATTTTAAACTACATAAAATAAGTGAAGCATTTATTTTAATAACTTAATAAGCCATTTTGTGATACAAACTAGTAAATTTCTTAAATAAGTTGCAATTTTCGATGTTTTTTGCTAAACTGGTTTAATACTGCATCAGGAGTAATTCTGTTTTTGACGATTTCATTTTCTATATGTAGCAATAACATATGCGAGAAACGATTTTGGAGCATATAGTTGCTCTAAGCCAGGTTTTTATTCGCCGCATCGGTCTTTGTTCAATGTTTCAAAAATTAGTGTAGCCAGTCCTTGCGCATCTCTAGACGTCGAACAATTAATGAAACCAATGAATCTTTCTACTACTTCTAAGCCAATCGCGTATCTAATGGTAATTGATAACTGCTTCTCTTTGTAGCATCTCGCCTCGTCTGCACTCAAGGAGAAAAAGCCACATGTTTTTACTTCTTTCGCAATTTTCTCCATAGTTAGAGATGATATTATTTCAATAATTTCATTTTGAACATGTGGGCTACAATAATTGAAATGCTTTTTAAAGTGGAGGGCGAATTTTTCGTCGTACTTTGAGAGAAGTTGAGAAGTCTCCAAAAAATCACCCCTATCTTTATTAGATGTTGGGTCCTCTCGATGTCCTCTAAAAGGTAGACCGTGACGGAGAAGTGCCAGAACAACATCAATAAGTTTTAATAAGTAATCCCTGTTTTGAATAACCTCTTGCTCCTGTTGCTTTACAACTTGCTGATGGACATTTCCAGCTTCAAGAGATTTTTGATAGGATATATATTTTTAAGCACATTCAGAATGAAGCGAAGAATCTGCGTGTTTTTTTAATTTCTCTCCCAGTTTTTTCCAATGGTTGAATCCACTTTTTACAAATTTTTCGAACTTGTCACGTATGCCTTCTTTATTGAAGTGCCTACACACAAAACAGTAGACCTTGTCTTCTTCCACGTTGTATTCCACCCAGCTATATTGCTTGTAATAATACAATGAAAAAGATCTTAATTTGTCACCAATTTTTGTTTTCGGAAAATTTACATTGGGTTGCAATGGTCCAGTTTGCAGGGTACCTAAATGTTTCTGTCTTTCACCTTAACAGCAGATGTTGAAGAGTCTAACGTAAGTACATGCTGTTCTACGCCTAAATCACCTATTTTCCTCGTCGACTGGGGAACATTTTCCGAGACCCCCGTTCCTTCTGCTTCATTCTTTTCTTGGAAATTTTTCTTGCAATATTCTTTTGAAATGCTTGGTGTTGCTTCAGGTAGAGCAGAAGAACTAGAGCTAAGATTAGTTACATTTGCTGGCTTTCCATCGCCAGGTGTTCAGATTTTTTTAAAAAAGATCTGATATCTTTGAATTTTTTCATGTTTTTACCTAAAAAAAGGATATATAAAAACGGAACCCGGTTGAAACTTAAAGGTGACATATAAACTGATCAGAAGGCTGGGCTGGATGGGCCGTTTTATATGGGAAAAAAATTGTTCACTTTCCTTTAGGCTCATCGTGAAAAGAGTACCTTATGATGTCTTTAAATAACACGTAAAATATGGTTAAGATCGGATTTCATTATTTGCTTCCGGATTAGTGGCTAAGAAAATGACGAATATTCAAAAAAAGTCGTCCATTTTTTAAACAGCAAAAAACTGACAATACTATTAATTTGTATTTATAAAATAAAAACCATTTTATGAGTTTTATTTTCCTATTAAAAAAATAATAGACACAAAAAGTAATTTGCAGAATTCATAAACATATTACAATATATGTATAATATATAACACACTTTGGCTACGCAATCCCGAATCCGGCCGGCGAAAGAAGGACTTATATATATATTAATAGAATAATATTTTATTTACAACCATATTATTATATGTAATAGCATTTTATTATAAAATGTTGATACGTAATCTTCTGGATATAAATTTTGATGTAATTGGTAGTGAGGATGAAATTTCTGTGGTCCTAAAATTTTTGAAATGATATGAGTCAATTTCAAATCAAAAGGCAAATGTAAAATGTATCAATACTTCTATGGCTAGTACGTATTGGGATTTTCCACAACGGCTTGAAGAACAGTGATTTGATTTGCAGGTTTTTACTAATAGTCTTTTATTATACTCGACGTTCCCCGCAGTTTTAAATTTTTGTAAGTCTCTCAAACACTCTCCAGTCGGGACGGTCTCGATCGGGGTATTTCGCAGCATACGTTCATTCTGCTAAAAAACAATTTTGTACGCATTCGCCCAACATCAGAATCATGCTAAATCTTTCTTCTAAAGAAAAACTTTTCGATTTTAAAATTATTCTGAATTAAAAATAATTTGTTTAATTTACAAAAACTTTATTAATTCACTTAGTAATAAAATGAACAACTCCCATATGGATTTGGCGTCTAGAAAGAGCGTTGTACGGACACGCCGCGGCATCGAAGGCACTCGATGAGAAAATTAGCAAAGTTTAGGTGGTAAAGGGAAAATTAGCTATTTTGGGGGAAACCGTAAAAGATAGGTATAGGGAACCCTAGTTAGTATAATTAAAATTGCATTAAAAATGCCTTTGGATTAGGCATAAAAGATAATAGAGGTTGTATTTAAAATATCAGACTTTTAGACCGTTAAGTTTTTAAAATTGTTACATTTAAGAAGTTATTTTAATAGGCTCCGGCAAATATTTTTATTTTTTAAAGTATGTTTCTGTCGCTACTTGACAATCATATTCCATAACCCAAATTACTGTTTCTCTGTACTACCGACAGGTGCATGTTTTTTAAGCATTACAAAACACGAAATTTCTAAAAAATCGTTAATAACTCAAAAACTATTAAATTTAAGCATATGATATGTTATACAAACTATTCTTAGAATTAATCAAGCAATCCAAAAATTTCACAATATACAGGGTGTTCCGTTAAAAAAAAAGTATCTTTCATATGCCCTGACTATTTGGGAGGCCCTATATAATTCAAAACAATTTTAAATTGTAGGCCTAATGCCTTCCTTTATGTCTATTTTTGAAAAATATTAAAAAGTTGAGTTGCTTAGACGCTATGGAATTCTGCGTTGAGAGTGGGCCACCCGGTATATAAATATATAAAAAAATAAAAACACAAATTTAATAGAAATATAAGTACCTATATATAATATATTTACAGAAAATTTGCTAGATATACACAAAATATACATTTACGCTTATTTTATTACGATATATCGTTTTCCCTATAAAGTTTCGACTTTCTATATAGGTATCTACTTAATATAATATATTGCCAGCTGAAATTGGGAGAAGATGCCATTACATTATTTTTTACAGTCACTCTATAACATGATCCCAGATAAAGTCAAACCAGATGCGAAAGTACATTATGCATTCGAAGCTACACCCACCTGTGATGGCCAGCCGTCACAGGATAGTTGGCATACCTCTGCACCAGTTCAATTGTATTGATTCGGGTGGCGTGGTCGATAGTGCGAGAGTTTATGTTGAGTTGGTTAGCAAAAAAAAAGCTAGGACACTAATAAAACATCAACATATATGTTTTGATTTAAAATAGTTTAAAATACTTCTAGTTAAAATTCTGTTAGATTTTACAAAATTGTTATTTGACAACTAAAGCCGTAAAACATAGGAAAATGTCAGATTACCTTGTTTTTAAAATAATATGGGAATGTTAAGCGTATTTGTTAATTTTGAACTTTGAAAGCTTTTTTACTAACCGACTTTTATACTTATTTAACGTTAGGTATTTTTTTTGCGACGATGTAGGGTGTGCAAATAAATAATTTATCTACGACTATTTAATAATAGAAGCATAATGTGTTTGTTAGTACATATATAATGTGGTTCATATTACCATAGTTACTCATATTCCACAGCCGTGGAATATGAGATTTCATATTCCACGGTCCCAACAAATAGTACATTATTTAACGAGCGTATAATGAACGAGATTTTAAAACACGAGCCGAAGGCGAGTGTTTTAAGGATTCGAGTGTAATATAGCCATTATACGCGAGTCAAATACTATACTTTATCTACGAATATTCAGTATTCAAGAAGTTAGAAAATGGATTCAGAGCAACACATTTTATTACAATAGGATTATTATTAATGGTATTTCTTAACTAAAAAATACAATTCAACGATGTTAACCATAATTAAACAAAATACAATTGCAGCCCGAATTTCTGGAGGGGTACTTTGGATTTCGTTTTCGTCATCCGAAATCATGATATTTTACTTTGAAATCAACAACAAAATGTCACAGCGAAACTTAAATGACTGAGGAAAAAAATGATTCGTTTACTTGTCAATCGGTTGCTATGGTATTAATATTTAGTATAGTATTTGTGATGTATATTACACACAGTAAACACGTGTTTTTTATTGCTCCGCGTTAAAGTGCTTTTTTCTAGCGAAGTAGCGATAGTTTAATTTTGTGTTTGGAATGGCTGAAAGTAGCGGCGGTTCTAAAGACATTGATAAAAAAATAGTGAAAATTGGTGAAAAATTGGTACGGAAAAATCGATCGCATTCAACTGGTCCAACGACTCTTTCAAAGTTCGAAATAAATAAAATTATAATCGGGTACAATGAAAAAACTTTAGCAGATCCGATAAGAACACTTTTAGATAAACAAACAATTCAATATAAAGATAACATTGATAGGGTCTCGGACATCGAAGATAATAGCCAGCAGCTACCGGGGGATCTCAATAAGTTGAATGATAATTATGATGAACCTGACTATGGGTTTAAACCACGCAATTCTATAGGGCGGTCACCGTCGAAAATTAAAGCAACGAGCATGGAGGTGGAAAAAGGCGAACTTTTGGTAGCCGAAAATTCCGGTAAGCGCATGCGTAATGTTACGTCACCTGGGGAGGAAAACTGCCATAAAAGAACATGTGATGGACTAAAAATCACTGCAGAAAAAAACGCACCAATTTTAAGTAAAAGCCCTGCTATTAAATCGCCAGAACATGAAAAACAAACAGAAATGCAAATGACCAATATACTAAATGATATGTTTGAAGCCCTTGAAAAAATTCAACTTCACACAAATGAAGAAGTCAATGGCACTCCGGTCTTAAGTAAATACAATCAAGAAATGATAAGAAACGCTACTACTGTGATCCACAAGAACATTGCGCTAATCACCCTTAAAATGGGACAACTTGAGCAAGAAAAAATTTCACTTGAGCATAAATTACAAATAAAAACCCTGGAGATGACAAATGCCCCAAAGACACACGTCCTTCAAACCGGGTACCAAGAATCAGACATGCCCAAGCAAAAAACATATGCTGTTGTCACACAAAAAATGGAAACTCCAAAAACAAACCCTGAACAAGAAAAACAAAAGTGGACAACACCTAAAGTTTCGAAGAAATTAGAAACAGTTGTTAAAATTGATAACATTTCAGATCCAAAAGAAACAATGCGCCAACTTAAAGAAGAAATTGGACGATCAGGTATAGACGGAGGATTTAAAAATATCAGACATTTGAAAAGCGGAGCCATAGTTTTTGAGAGCCGAGATGAAACACAACAAAAGAAGCTAAAGAACACACTGGAAAATAAAAACAACATAAAAATCAAAGAAAATGAAGTATTAGATCCAATGTTTATGGTAACAGGAATTTTAAAAGGCTACGCAGAAACTGAATTTGTTAAAGAATTGATCAGAATGAATGACAGAATTCAAACCGAACTGAACATACCCAATATAGAGAGGGAAATCAAAGTTATAGCTAAAAGACCATGTCGTAACCCCACCAAAGAAAATTGGATTTTACAAGCTCGACCAGCCATAGCCAAGTGGTTCTTAAAACTCGAAACCGTAAATTTTGACCTAATGAAAGTTTATGTGCAAGAACACCTAAACCTAGCCTTATGTTTTAAATGCTCCGGCTTTGATCATGTGGCAAAATATTGTAAGGACAAAGAATGCTGCCATAAATGCGGAGGGTAACATTTAGGAAAAGACTGCACAGAAGATAATTTTAAATGCCCCAACTGCCAGAAAATGAAATATGCAGATATTCAGCACTCTGCAAGAGACGTAAATTGTCCAGTATATAAAAACAGACTGGTGAGGTTTAGAAATAATATTAATTATAACGAAAAAAATTTTTCGTAAATGTCCAATCGCAACTCACCAGCCAAAATAAACAGGAAAGTGCTCCAAAACATGATTTCATCAGTGTAATCCATCAGAATGCTCAGTCACTCGGCAATGCCGTAGATAGATTAAATGATATGCTAAAATCTCATAGTGATTGTAAAATTCTATGCGTTACAGAACACTGGAAAACGGCTAAACAACTAAGATACTTGGCTATAAGAAATTTTAAACTAGGAGCAAGTTTTTGTCGCGAAAATGGTAAACATGGAGGAAGTGCGGTCTACGTACATAAAAAAATCAAGTGTAGCCCAAAAACAAAAATTAATAAACTTTCGGTAACAAACGAGTTTGAATATGCGGCCATAGAATGTAACTTAAACGGGACTCAAATTATAGTAGTTTCAGTATATAGACCGCCATCTGGGGATGTAAACCGTTTTTTAGACAGTATTGAAGCGTTGTTATCTAGTGAAATTAACGAAAATAAAAAAATTGTAATTGCCGGTGATTTTAACATAGAAATGCTTAAAGAAAATGTACATAGGACAAACTTATTATCTCTACTTCAATCTTTCAATCTAAAACAATCGATCTTTGAAAATACTAGAATAGTGGAAAATTCAGCTTCTTGTATTGATAACATTTTTGTAAATTTTGAGTATATCGATGGTAAAGTTCTAGATACATTTATCTCCGACCATACTGCACAAAAGGTTAGTTTTCAGTTAAAACAATGTCATAAAAATATATTACAGTATAGAAGAAACTTTTCAGAACAAAATAAGTCGTTATTTATAAACTATTTAAAAGAACAAGATTGGGCTCAAGCCTACGAACTCCATGATATTAATGCACAATGGAATATGTTTATGAATAACTTTGTTAACATTTTTAATCATTGTTTTCCCCTTAAGTTGGTTAACACAAATCATAAATACAAGACTCATGACGATCCTAGAATCACTCAATGTAAAAAGAAATTAGACCTTCTTTTAACTCTAAATACATTTCATAATAGTTTTAAAGAACAGTATAGTAACGCAAAAAGAGAATATGATAATTTATTAAAAGCAGTTAGGTCGGAAGAGTATGAAAAACGGTTAAGAGTGTCCGATAATAAAACTAAATGTATGTGGAACTTATGTAAAGAAATAACTGGACAGACAGACAAAAACTGTGATATTGGAAT
This sequence comes from Polydrusus tereticollis, assembly GCA_963920685.1. Taxonomy (NCBI): domain Eukaryota; kingdom Metazoa; phylum Arthropoda; class Insecta; order Coleoptera; family Curculionidae; genus Polydrusus; species Polydrusus tereticollis. Next base: position 73,127,773 of record OY987332.1, read on the forward strand.
TAGGGGCGATCCTGAAAAAATACCAGATCAATACAACAAATACCTATTATCCGTAGTTCCCGAATTATTAAAAGGCTTAGACTCGCGGCAATTCAATTGCAAAATTGAAGAAAATAATCAGTCATTGTTCCTAAGACCAATATCAACAACAGAACTTTGCGACTTTGCCAAAAAAATTAAAAATAAACATAGCTGTGGTGTAGATGAAATACCCACTAGTATAGTTAAGATGGTAATTCCTGTAATTGAGGACGTCCTGTGTTATCTTATAAATAATTCTTTTAAACAAGGGATCTTTCCAGAGCAGCTTAAAATAGCACTAATAAAACCTTTATTTAAAAAAGGTGATCCTGAAATAATGGAAAATTATAGACCTATAAGCCTCTTACCAGCTTTTTCAAAATTATTTGAACTTGCAATGTGTCATCGTTTGATAGATTTTTTAAATAAATGTAAACTCCTTAATAATAAACAACATGGATTTATAGCTGGCAAATCAACACAGACGGCTATCTTCCAGTACACAAAAAATATATTAAACTGCCTTGAGAAGGGCGATATATCCTGTGGCATATGTTTGGATTTGTCAAAAGCCTATGACTGTATAGATCCAATGTTGTTATTAAGAAAACTAGAGTTATATGGTATAAGAGGAAATGCCCTAAGATTATTTAAATCATACCTTACAGGAAGGCAACAAAAGGTTAAGATAACACAGGATGGACAAACGTATTTATCTGGTCTAATGGAAAATAAATTAGGTATTGCACAGGGTAGCATTGCAGGACCAATTTTGTTTGTTATATTTCTAAATGACCTGATATCCATAGTAACCTCACCGGACGAAAATGTAACATGCTACGCTGATGACACTAATCTTATCACCAGTGCGGAAAATATTGAAGAATTAGTTTTGAGGGTTTTGTCTTTGTTTAAAAAAGCGAATGAGTGGTTTTCAGGTAATAAACTGATATTGAATAAAAACAAAACAAACATTCTACTGTTTCGAACAAAACAGCTAAAAGTAAATAAACCACATAGCATAGCACTTGGGAAGTCGGATATCGAATTAGTTGAGCATACAAAGTTCTTGGGAATCTATTTGGACGAATTTTTAGATTGGGCGCAGCATATTAATTTACTAATACCGAGATTAAATTCAGTTTGCTATGGAATCAGAGTCATTGGAAAGTACATGAGTGAAAAAACCTTAAAAATAATATATTATGCAAATTTTGAGTCAATTCTGAAGTATGGAATTATGTTTTGGGGTAGTAATAGTCTAACTGAAAAAATATTTATTGTTCAAAAACGAGCTTTAAGAATATTAAAAAAGATGAAATTTAATGAAAGTTGTAGAAATGTATTCAAGGAATGTGGTATATTAACAGTCTATGGAGTTTACATATATGAGTGCTTGTTGTTTTTCTTTAAAAATAGAAGCATGTTTGAATTACAAACTTTTCACGAACATAATACAAGAACTCAAAATGTAACTTACCCAATTCACCGGTTAACCTTAACAGAGAAAAATCCAAATTATATGTGCCTAAAGCTATTCAACAATTTACCAAATACGATAAAATGTATTAACACTGTAAAATTATTTAAAATAAAAGTAAAAAATTTGCTTCTTAACTTGGAACCTTACTCTCTAGAAGATTTTATACTTAACTAGTATAAGTACATAGCTATTAATTTTGTTTTGTTTTTTTCTTTGGACGCCATTTCATTTTGTGTTTCGTATGTTTTGTATACGTTGTATTTAAATGTATTTGTGACATAATTTGAAATAAAGATTATTATTATTATTATTATTATTATTATAATACCATTCACGCCTGCTTAAACTAGATCTGGTGCGTTTTTATCGTAATTCAGGTAACTTTGTTTTGTTGGGACCGTGGAATATGAAATCTCATATTCCACGGCTGTGGAATATGAGTAACTATGGTAATATGAACCACATTATATATGTACTAACAAACACATTATGCTTCTATTATTAAATAGTCGTAGATAAACAAAGTTACCTGAATTACGATAAAAACGCACCAGATCTAGTTTAAGCAGGCGTGAATGGTATTAATACCATAGCAACCGATTGTCAAGTAAACGAATCATTTTTTTCCTCAGTCATTTAAGTTTCGCTGTGACATTTTGTTGTTGATTTCAAAGTAAAATATCATGATTTCGGATGACGAAAACGAAATCCAAAGTACCCCTCCAGAAATTCGGGCTGCAATTGTATTTTGTTTAATTATGGTTAACATCGTTGAATTGTATTTTTTAGTTAAGAAATACCATTAATAATAATCCTATTGTAATAAAATGTGTTGCTCTGAATCCATTTTCTAACTTCTTGAATACTGAATAGTCGTAGATAAAGTATAGTATTTGACTCGCGTATAATGGCTATATTATACGCTCGTTAAATAATGTACTATTATCTACAACTCAAAAAACTTATAGAATACCATGATACCGAGGCTCGTTGAACTGACTGACAAAATAATTACTTGGACCGACCTTAACAAAACCAGCATGGTTTCCAGCGACAAAATTTTGTTGGTTTAGGTAATCAATTACTGCTAAAGTAAACAAAAAAAAATATGATTATGTTTAAGATTCGTTTTTCTCGTAATAATAATATGTCGAATATCATTCGAGAGAAAATTGTGTCTGGCAAATGCTTCTCTTGTTTTTATTTTTAGTGTGCTATCTGGCAATTTCGTCCATGACATTTTTGACGCTTATAGTCTTGTCGTAAAAAATGTTATTTACGAAATTGCCTAGCACCAAAATTTCATAACAATCAAAAGTTATGGCGACAACATTTTCTCTCCTGTAATATTATACAAGGTGCCGGGACAAGGATACGGAGCAGCCATATTTCGGAAACAATACGTTCTACAGATTTGGAAAAAAAGCTACCAATATAAAATGCCAAAAAAAGTTCATTAAAAATAATTTCAAATTTCGAAAGTTACCGCAAGAGTGCGTAACGGCTCATCTATTTTTAAAAGTTTATTTTACGCTAAAAAATGCCACTTAACGTAGAAAAACAAATAAATAATTAAAACCAATATATCGTTCGCTACAATTTTTATTATTGGTATTTTTTCGAATCTCGCCTAATAGAGGAGTGGGGGAAGCATTCAGGACAAAAAAAAACTGTCATTATGTCGATATCCTTCAACGGATTTTCTTGAACTTGACTTGTTTAAAAGGGAATTCCTTAGAGTTTTAATAAATGATTCAGGAATTGTCACAAGTTTATTACTAATACAATTTTAAGATGGCGTTGCTATTCAATCTAACTTATTTCTTAATTTTTCGCGGTATTTTTAAATTGGGCGGTATAACTTTTTTTTTATAATATAGGAGACAATTTGCATTGAAAACGACTCGTCCAAACCGCAAATCAATATCATAACGGTTTAAGAGTTATTTTGATTTTTCTTTAAAACATTCAGTTTTCATTTACCGGTACCCGTTAAGCAAGATAACAATTAATTTCATGTCCTCTACTGTGTAATAAACTATAAAAGGTGCAATAAAAGGTCAAGAGGCCAAACAAACATCAATAACACTGAATAAAATATGAGTATAAATTATGAATATGAAAATATAAACAAATTTTAGACCTATAAATAATTAGCAATTTAGCGAGAAAAAATCACAAATGTTTTCCATTATTTTCTAAGCAATTTTGTTTCCCTAACCCAGCTCGTTCACCGGACCTTACTTGTCTCGATTTTTACCTATGGGGTAGGTTAAAAGATCTAGTTTTCCAAGCGAGACCAACAACCAGGAAAACATTATGGAAAGGATAAGAAATGCCGTTAGAAGCTTATCCACGTGATTTTTTTCTGACTACATTACAAATTATTTCTAGTTCTAAGATTTGTGCATATTTTCATATCTATATTTTATTCAGTGTTATTGATGTTTATTATACCTTTTATAGTTTTTTATACATTTTATTAGTTTATTATAGTAGGTCATGAAATTAGGTGTAATCTTGCTTATTGCGGGTATACCGGGTACCGGTAAATGAAAAACTGAATAATTTTTTTAAAAGAAAAATCAAAATAACTCTGAAACCGTTGCTAATATTGATTTGCGGTTCGGACAGTCGTTTTCAATGCAAACTGTCTCCTATACTACCAAAAAAAAGTTATACGATCCAATTTAAAAATCAAGAAATAAGTAGTAAGTAGATTGAATACCAGCGTCATCTTAAAGTTTTATTAGGGAACTTGTGACAATTCCTGAATCATTTATTGAAACTCCAAGGAATTCCCTTTTAAACAAGTTCAAGACAATCCGTTGAAGGATAACAACATAGTGACAATTTTTTTTAATGTGCTAAAGGCTTCCCCACTCCTTTATTAGGTGAGATTCGAAAAAATACCAGTAATAAAAGTTGTAGCGAACAATCTACTGATTTCAATTATTTATTTGTTTTTCCACGTTAAGTGGCATTTTTTGCAGTAAAATGAACTATTAAAAATAAATGAGCCGGAAACTTGAAATTACTTTTAATGAATTTCTCTTGGAAATTTTGTTTTACTGTTGCACAAATTTCTTGGTGTAGGCCATCCGGAACTCCCACGTCAATGACAAAGTAAGCGGGCTGTGGCTTTATCTGGGACATTACCACAGTAAAATAATAAATATTTTCCATACTACTCATTTTTATTGATTATTAATTTGAGTCTGACATCTAGCACCCTTACACTCAGCATTTCAGCAAAATATAAATTAACTTTACCTACTATTAACAGCACTAATAAAAATCTCTATAGTAACTAGAATGCTGCAGACCAGTAAAATGTGTTCTACACAAATAATAAAATATGAAATTTCTTAAAAGGATTAAACCAAAATGTGTATTTACTAAAAACTATATATTTGTAGGGTTGGCTTGATCTTTAAATAATTTTCAAAAATAATTCATTCAAAGCTGCGCTTTCGAAAATATTCTTGAAAAGGGCGCAATAATGGCAAACTAACTACATACCAAAATTCACAAAGTTTAACTAATAAACCATTACTCACGATACATTATGGTATTATATTTTCTTTCCTTCTAAACACCAAGCCTATTTTTTCCTGAAAAACTAAGTTTATATAGGGCATACGTATACGAGTTACAATATATTTGAGCATATAATTTCACAGCAAATTTTAAATGATAAACCTGTTTTGAACTTCCATTGTCATTATTTATTTTTATCCCACCGTTTCAACTGGTGAACATCTCCAACTCCATGCAGTCGTCTTCAAGTAAATACGGAAGAAGCTACGAAGCTACTAGCGGGTTAGCAGGGCATGACAGAGATAGGTCCAGTGCGTTACTGCATGGTCTTAATCTTTCATATATGCAATAAACACCAACATTTAGCAAGCGCAAAATTGAAATTTTTTGCTCCACAGCCAAAGATATATTTACATATTTTACAATAAGATATACATCAATAAATTCGATGTATATCGATGCTTTTCAGTCGATGTTTTTCCAACATCGATAAATTAAGGTCGATGTTTCTGCTACATCGATGGAAAGAAATTTGTTTTATCGATGTATTTTGAATTTTGTGCATCCCAAATAATGACAATGGAAATCCAAAACACCTCTATCATTCACGATACACCACTGTCTCTAACCTTTAAACAAACAACCGTAATTTTGTCCCTTTGAGCAAATATAGTATGAATTAATTTCATGGCAGTACTAGTCATTTATCCAACATATTCATAGTATATCGAAAAACTTTAAGACTCTAAGGTCCAAATATATGAATAGAGCAGTACGCGTGACTCCCCCCGCCCTAACATTTGAAATTTTCTACGCGTATATTTTTGTGCAAGGACTGAAATTATGCATATCATAATATACTTTTGTATAGTTTCTTTTAAGGGGCGCAAATAAGTAAATTATCCAATTTCAAACTAAATAATATATACGGTATGAACAACAAAGAATGGGAATTTTCGAAAGTATATTTTGATTGGTCATCAATAATAGTTTCAGATTAAAATAATGCAAATTACGTACTCAAAAGTAAAAGCAGGTACCTACCTACATAATTCTGTTATGTGTAGCAAATGCAATACCCATTAAAAAAAAATAATAGAAATTAACATTAATTTTTAAAATCTCGAAAATTCTTAGATTGAACTAAATTTTGAGATTGGTGAAATTCTTAGATATTTGTTGAAATGAATAAAACGATATCATATGGCATTCTAATCAGGGAAAAAGGAGACAACGGGAAATTCGTTAAAAATATTAACGTAATATACAGGGTGAGTCAGGAGGAACGGACCAAACCTCAGGACCGTAATTATCGAGCGTAAGAGAACGGGGATGATCATCACATCACTCATAGGATCATTCACTTCATCGGTTCAATGATCAATATCTGCAAAAATAGTAGCTAGGTGTCTTACTAGTCGGTATTCAAGAATACCATTTCATGCATTCCGTGGCAATTCCGCCCACATTTCTCTTGAGAACAGTGTTCTCCAGTCTCGAAAATTAGGACCCAGGAGTGTATTGTACACGTAAAAAAACTCAAATGTTCATATCCGATTTTTATTTGTTTTTGTATTAGAAAGACTGCAGCCGATATTAAAGAAAGACATTAAACAATCAGGAGAGTAACAGGCGCCCTTTGTAGACGAAGCAGGAAATGTTGAGGGCCATGACGATATTTTTAGAAATCTTAAAAGAACGCTATCATTAAAAGTATACTAATGTAAGAAATTTTGTTTTTGTAATTACGCTGATGTAACTTGAAACCCAGCTACCTGGAGTTTGGTCCGTTCCTCCCGACTCACTCAGTGTATGATACGGGCAAAGACGTTAATCCGGTCTTTAACGACATTGACCGGTCAGTATCATGTCCGAACACTATGGGAAATTACCGGCCCACAACTTTGTAAAATAAACATTCAATTACATTGAGCAGTATCGATAAACTGCAAATAAAATATTATTTTCACGACTTTGCCGGGCACTGATCGATACTATACCTACTAAAGGGCAGGCCATCAGGATAAAATCAAAATGTAGGTTATCTTTTAATGTATTTTCCTTTTTTATAACTTTGTATATGGGTTAGTCCGAAGTACTCACTTAAGCTAAAGTTAAATTAAAGAAAACGTGCTAACCAGTTCCAAATTCGCTTTTAAAATAATTTTCAAAATACAGTAGTGTTGCGAAAATCCGCATGCTTCTATAATTCGGATTGCCTTTGCGCTCCCCTAAGGTACTCTGTAATCCGGATTTCCGGATTTTGCTTGATTTAGTAGTCCGAATTTATTCACGTGACTAAATTATATATATTTTAACTTGTCTTTTTTCAAGTTTGCAAGTGTGCATTTGAGTGAATAGTTCTATGTCTGCAGCAGTCAGGACGCAGTTTCCTGACTTTACGTTTATTGTTCAATGTGTTGTTGGAACCGGAAAAAGACAAACTTTAAATCAAGCAGAGTATCCAAAGATGGAGAGTAAACTACAGTCCTGGTTTGTGAGTCTTACAAATCGGCATGTTCCTGTTTCGTCGGAATATTTAGCAACAAAAGCTAAACAACTGTATGCTAACTATTATGGCGATGAAAAACTTAATGCAAGTAGGGGCTGGATTGCAAATTTTCGGAAAAGGTATGGCATCAGGCGACTTAAAATCTGTTGAGATAAATTATCTTCTGACACTACAGCTATTGAACCATTCATAAATAAATTGGACCAAACAATAAAATCCTTAAACTTACAGCCCTCTCAAATTTATAATGCTGATGAGTCAGCCTTGTTTTGGAAATTGCTTCCGGATAGTACACCTGTATCTTCCACAGAAAGAATCGCTCCGGGAAGAAAGACTAGTAAAGAACGATTGATATTCTTAGCATTATATTATTCTGATGGGAGTCACAAACTAAAACTTTTAGTGATTGAAAAATTAAAAAATCCCAAGGCCTTCAAAAATGCAGACCTTTCCTGTAGATTACAAATCAACATCCAAAGCTTGGATGACTTCAGCAGTTTTTGAACAGTGGTTTAATCAATTTTTTATACCTCAAGTGAGAAAGTTTATCAGGGATTAGAATTTACCTACGATAGCATTGCTTCTAATCATTGTAGCGAACAGGAACTGATCAGCGATGATAGCCAAATGTTTACCTCGGAATACGACTGCAAGAATTCAGTCAATGGGCCAAAACGCAATTCGCTTGACCAAACTTTTTTACAGAAAAGGTCTCTTGGCGGAAATCTTGACTAATGAAGAAAAATATCTTGTAAAGTGCCTGAAGAGCTTAAAATTAAAACGTGCTTGGGAAAAGGTACCAGCCAATCGCTTAGAAAAATGCTGGAGGAAAGTTTTCAAACCAAAAAATGACAGTGATTCAGAAGATGATCCTGAAGTTTGATCCCTTTAAGTGTTATGCGACAAAAATTACGTCTATTAGCAGGAGAAATTAATGCGGTTTCATCAATGCTTCATAGCATCGCGAATGTTGACATAAGTGCTAGTGAAGCAATTGATTAAATTGATGGTGATGTCAAATTGATTGAACAAGAAAATTCAATTCACGCAAATTATACTGCTGACTCTAGTGATGATGTAATGGAAATTGCCACTCCGGTCAGAGTTAAAAATACAGATGCTGTCAAAAGTCTAAATCTTGCTTTACAGTGGTCTACAGAAAAATGGCATTCCTTTAAAAGATATTATGACGCTACAAAATCTCAAGGAAATTACTTTTAAAAGACGACAATATATGAGTCATCAGAGTAAAATCATCAACTTTTTTCAGTCCGCGCAGGAAAACGTAAAAGATGGTGGACAAAATGCAAATAAAGGCGATGAAAATAATGTAGGGTGATGAAAATGTTTAGTTATTTTTAATATTTCATTTTCATGGTATAGTATAGGATACCCTTTTTAATTTGACTTTTTTTTTTATATAAATACAGTGCTTACTTTGCTTAAATACAACCTTTCATTTTTTCTCATTTAGTCTGGTTTTAATTGATCCGGATTATCGCGACACGACCGTATTTATTTATTGTTATTTCTGGTTTACAATAATTTACAATGAACACCTTAAGGGCAACGGCTCTCGGTAGGTTTGCTTGGACGGTCGCGGCGAGGACCGACGCTACCCGTCGGGGAATGGGCGGTGAAATAGACTTCCAGGGCCGGTGTTATCGCGTACCTATTTTGCTAGCTGAGGCGTTTCGATTCGCATTCAGTGCTTATTAATCATTTATTTGTTGCGGGCGCGGATACATCGATAAGAAATAGTTAGCACTTTTCAATATGGAAAATTATAAATATGTAAGAAAACGGAATATACGTTTGTCCTTTAACGGGAAAATAGGTTTTGCTAAGAGAAGAGAAAATGTAAAATTCAATTATTACTATATTTACGAAGATACTAAATAATAATCTTATGAGTAAGATTTCTATTCTTATAGCACAAATAAGGAGAAACCTGTTGTTATAGTAACACCCAGATGCTATTTAGTCACAAAAAAAAAACAATACATTAGATTCGTTTTAAAAATATAACCCGAAAATAACATTCAAATTTCCGAGATAGAATAAGAATCCATCATTTTTTGCAAGACTTTTTTTAATAATTTTCTCAATTTCTTTAGAAAGTTTATAATAAAAACAAAAAGAATTCAATAGAAACAAATGATTTATAAGACCTTTTTTTACATGTCAACCATTTTTACTTTTAAAAAATCTCAGAGATTCTATTAATTTTCTTAATAGGCAAATGTTGCTGTTATGTTTTTGTCTAGTAGTGAGTAGTAGGTAGGTAGTAGGTACATATTTTTAGCCTCAAGGCATGCCGCATAGAGCCGGCATTTTTTGCGGAAGTTTCTATACAGAAGAAAGAAATGTGAACAATAATGTTATATTTGTGGCGCTTACTTTACCTAATACTGCGAATTTCCCTGTTAGGTACTTGTTTTCACTGGCACATTATAATATAGACATAATATTATAGTAATAATAATTTAATTATACAGAGTTATAAATGTATGACTAAAAAAATCATTGCCAGTTGTGATACTAGTCCAACAAAATACTATGAACGTACCTAAACACTATTGTTGTGGTGTTTTCTGTAATATATAATTACACAGACAGCATATCACTTTATTTAGTAGGTAGGTATGTAAATTTTTAAAAATTAGAACTATAGTTTTGAACGATTGTCTTTTTTAACGGACGGTTTGTGAATATTAAGACTCAAAGGTCTCAGACTGATATAATATTAGTAGTCTCTATACAATAATAGCTGCTAAACTTTTGACATAGTTTGGGCATATTGCATTTATAATATTAAATTTGCTTGTATAATAACAAAAAAGTATATTATATGGGGACGAAAGGAAAATCTGGTGGAGAAAAACTTTTTACTTTCGTCCCCATACTTTGAACTCTACTTGAGCATGGGCTATTTCTTCAAAATAAAAATATATACATATACAGTGTGTCCCGCTTTTCATAAATACACCGTAATATCTCAGTTATTAATAATAAGATTTTCTTGTAATTTTGGTGGTAATTGTATGTTGGAGAAATGAAGTATTTGGCATAGTGAACATTTTAATTTACCATTGGCGTGCGTGCGGTGTTGGTGGGGTAAAAAAGGCTTTTTTTTGGAAAAGGATATTAGGGCATTAGGGCTTATTTTAGATAACTGTTTCTATCAGATTTAGAATCAGCATCCCCAAAAACCCCTTAATTCATATTTTCAAAATCTCAATTAAGTACCCTAATTACGATTTAGGTTTTTTCAAAATGTTGCTAAGATACGCGCGCTCTGTTACCGCTGGCATGCTGACCTGTTTTGTTTTTAAACAAATTAAGCAAAGAGTGCTTTCAAACAAAAAGTTTTTGTTTGACATTAAATAATTCGTACGAATTGTCAATAACTGAAGCAGTGTTACGTAACTGTTAATAAGATGGCACAAAACCGAATAGTAGTTCTCACAATTGGAGAAAAAGTAGAAATTATCCGCTTATTTGGTAATAATAATAGATCTACGCGTCAGGTTGCTGGAATATTCAATGAAAGGCATCAGGATCGAGCACCAATTACTCACGATACCGTTGCCAAAATCAACAGATTGGTCGCCAGGACTGGAGTGGTTTTCAAACGACAAGACCAAGGAGGTACAATTTGAATCAAAGACATTATTCAGACGACAAACGACCCAAATGGTATAAGGGTAGTTGCGAGGATACTGAATTTAACGAAAAACAAAGTATGGAGGTGTTTGAAACGCAATAGGATAAGGGCATTTAAACCAAAATTTCTACATACTCTGTTAAATGGTGATTTTGAACGGCGCGGCGGTTTGAATTTCGCTTATGGTTGCAAGGTAACTATCTTAACGACAGACTTTTTCTAAAGAACATTATGTTTACTGGTGAGGCAACGTTTACGACAAACGGTGTGGTATCTAATAAAAATTGTAGGTTTTGGGCAGCCAAAAATTCGAATTGGGTAATTCATTGTAAAAACCAGTACCGTGAAAGAGTGAACGTGTGGTGTGGCATATTTAACGATAGAATTGTTGGCCCTTTTTTCCTGGATAACTTGACCGAACAAAATTTTCTTAATTTTTCACTAAATGATTTTTATGATTTTCTCATGGAATTGCCTTTAGCACAGAGACAAAACTTAATCTTTCAGTTAGTGGTGCCCCCGCACATTATTCTATGATATATATATATAATATATTATAATTACAATAAAATATCTAACAAACACTTAAAAAGTTCCATGTTCAAGGCGGGATTCGAACCCGGTACGTCTTGATCGCCGGGCGAAATCTCTACCACCCGACCATGGAGGTCGACATCGCGCTGCATTCAGACTTGATACCTACTGCACCGTTCGGAAGTTGAGATTTTATTTCGATTTACCGATGTTTAAAATAAACATCGATGTTATCAAACAAAGATCGAAACTAATCATCGATGTTAATATTTCTTTAAAGTAACACATTATAAGAGATACATGCATATTATAAAGATTAATACCATTTTAAACAGAACCTCCTTCACCCCTACTGCGAGATGTGAACATACTTTTATCGTTTTTACTGAAAATCAGCTCTTTCATAAAATTTGTATACCTATTCTTCTCACAGAAAATAAAACCAAAAACTACAACATGTAGGCATTGACAAACCCTATGAAACTGCTAATTTTGGAAACATCATTAAACTTATTTTTAAACACGTTTTTAATCTGCAGACACGACTAACCACCAAAAATTACATTAAAGTTTCAACATAAAATAATTAATAAACGCTCCAAAATCTCCGAGTCCGTCCGCATATAGTTGGCCCCGCCTTCCAGCGTAAAACGTGCGATTGCGGTAAGTTTCGCCTTGAAATCCGCAAGAGGTCGTTAGCCGACGGCCGTATTTTGAAAACGGAGGGTAAATGATTTAGGCAAACTTAAAATGTTTTTTCTTTAATTCGTTTAGTTTGGTTGTAAAGAAAATGGTAAAAGCCATGCCGATGCGGAACGTTTTTTACATTTTTTTAATAGTTTATTAAAAAAAAACTGAGTACGTCGGCCCTAGGTCGTCTAAAAAAAAAGGGACAACGCATCGGCGTATATTAATATTTACCTATATACCATTCCAAATTTGAAATCTATTGGACTATAAATAAACTCACAATTCATTTTCTGCTATGTACCGTCCACAACCGTAGCCCTTAATAGTATAAATAAAAATGTTTTGAATATTAGTTTAAAAGCGAACTGTGGAATTGGTTAGCACCATTTCTTTAATTTAAGTCTATTTTACGTAGGTAGCTACTTTAATTTTAAATATCAACATTTGGAGTCTTATGACGAACGAACTTCTGGTGGAAACTGTAGTTAGCCCGTGAATATCAGAGGATTACTTTCTGTGCAAGATAAAAATGCATGCCACAGTTAAAATTTTCTGAGTCACAAACAAAGTTCTGCAAGAATGCCGAGTTTTTCGAGCAACTACCCCAGAAGCAGACACCGTAGCGCAAATGTGACTATATTAGAGCAAAATATGCACTTCTAGTTATAGACACATTCAACTAATTCTTAGTAGCTCTTTAGGAGAAGCAACCTGACGAAATTTTGTTGCATAAGTTTTTAACGTGCAGCTCAAAATTAAGCTGGCAATTAATAAATATGGCAAGAAATAAACAGACAACCTCGCCACTCAATGAAACAACATCCAACTGGCACTTAAAACTCAAAATACTAGTCTTTGAAAAATGATAAAAATTAAAGTCGCACCATAACTTACTCCTCACTCATCACGGCATCAAGCACTACATGGGGTCCCTGTGGTGCCAAAGAATAGTTTCACATTTCACATTGGAAGCAGACACTCTGCTAGCTTCTCAAATGTAAGATCTGAACCAATCCAAGATAGGTCCACTGAAGCCATAAAATTCATGTTTTTCCAAGAAGTTTTGATTCTTTTTTAAAGTAAGCTTTCTCCTATCTTAGTCAAAGTATGAAGTAAGGAAATTGACATAGAGCTACCAGCAACATCTCTGTCCCCACCCTTAAACAAAGGAATAACCCTAGCTCGTTTTAAAAATAATGGGAAGCATCCATTTTCAAATGAAATATCGATAGCCTCCGCCATCACCGCAAAATCTGGCAGGCCCAGCAATATTGTAACATATCCCATCCAGAAGCATTCTATTCAACTTAAAAAAATAAACGTTTTGACTCCGCCAAGCTAACAGGACTAGAATAAAAAGTTTCGCGAACAGAAGTATTGCCAAGGAAGTATATAGGTTCCTATGGCGTTAATGGCCAATTATTTTAGTAATATTTAAGAGCTAATGGATTCGGCTTTTATAGTGGTCTTGGATGTTTTCCTGCCAAGCAGACTATTCACTATATGTTCCAAATCTCCCTTTGTCTATTGTTGGCGAATGCTATTCTATTGTTATAGCGAACCAACTTATTAAGTGCAAACATCTCATATTACTAGAGGCGATCCAAAGTCTCCTTGTAATCCCGAGTTTTTTACTTTTAAACATTATGCGTACTACAGGAAATAAAGTATTCAAAACATCAATAATTCTACAGTCAAATGTGTTCAAGGCGTCCGCCCCTTGTAGAACAAGCATTAAAATTTTTTAAAAAAGTACTGACCTCAGCCCCGCTGGGACATACATAATCGAATATAGAGGTAGAATGCTCAGATAATTAACACTTTGAACAATATGAAGGTTTTTGGTATTATAGTTTATGTTAAAGTCGCCAGTCAGAATCAAAAATGCATAAGAAGGAAGTTCATTTAAGTTTTAAAAGAAAAATATCACAGATGGTGCTTGGAGAACGGTATAAACAAACAATAAATAGATTCAAAATATTAGAAAACACAAGTGAAAATTCAAAGTCTCTCTCAGAGCAATAGGAAACTTGCACATATTTTTTTGTTGCAGAAATATGGTCAGCTATATCAAAAAATAACATATAAGTTCGCGCGCCTATCCTTATATTCAAAACGAGGTATAAAGCGAAAACGTATGTGACGTCATTTAGTGTGTTTGGCAGGGAACGACAAACTGGAACGCCCTGACAGTCTTGACTAGTGTTGGGCGCATCTGAATTTAAAATAATCGAAAATCCGATTATTTTATTGGAGCATCTGAATGAAAAATAACCTGATGAAAAATCAATTTACTAGAACCTGAGCATGTGGGTTTCTAAAATACGATACAGGAACGAAAATAATTAAGTATAAAATCTTAATACGACACCGACATAACAAGCTGCAAGCAAGCAGCAGCAGCAGCCAGCAGTAGTTATGCGAATGCGGATGCCACATGCCGCCCGATCTATAATCGACAATCTTATAATTAATTAATCAAAGAATTAATCTTAATACTCAATACTACATTTGCTCAAGATCGGTATTTAAAATCACATCACTCGCATCGTCTCGACAACCTACGCCTTAAAACCCGCATTGCAATTTCGTAGGGTATAATCTAAGTAGGTAGTTATTCAAGTGACCATTCGAATGATAATCCGATTTTTAATATAATTCGAATACAAAAGATCCGATTATTCAAAACTATCGTGACGTGACTACATCACTAACTATCTTGACGTGTCATCGCACGGTTTGATGTCACAGCCAATGACGTCGCGTAACTAGAATAGGTCAAATTATTCGAAGTTTAGTAGCTCATATTTAACTCAGGGTATTAAAAACATTTTTTTGTACTATGGGTTTTTTTATGCTTACACTTAAGAGTATTATTTTTCAAATTTAATTTTCATGCCAGTTCCCTATTATCAACATAATTAGGCTCAATATTATTAGTTGTAAAATCAGTAACGATGGTACTGTTATGATCTGACGGCAATGAACATACAGTCGAAGCGGTGGTTCTTTGCCGGTGCGTTATAAATAAACGATCAAGAGACAACGTGATTTACAACACCCCATCTATATTTATTATAGCGTTAAAAGTGAATGAAAACATAATAGAGCGTCTCCGGGGTTGCGCAAAACGTCTTGAATCCAAAGTAACGTGTTAGAGAGAGACAACAAATATTTGGAGAGTTGTCCGTTGATTTCAAAGTCACCGTTTCGATATGTCAACTATTATTTGTTTTTAAACGTTTTTGCGCGTTAAAATTTAATTTAATCTTATAAACTGTTTTTTTCAGAGGCATTTTTATGGTACTTTTATGTTGGCGGTAATTAATTATGGATATTTGTTTTTATTATTAAGTCCGAACGCTAGCCACGGAAATTTTGACGTTTATGAACTTACTGTTTTGACTTCTTGAATCTCGTAATTTTGATTGTGGTTTTAGTCACATGGAGGTAATGACGCACCGGCAAAAAAACACCGTTTCGACTGTAGTCAAGGGAGTTGCGCTGGGCAATGACAACTGATTGTTTATGCTATTAATTGGTTTGCCAAATAAGTATTCTTGCGAAAAATTAAGGTTGCAGAAGAGAAAATTGAGCTTTTTAAAAATTAGATAGTTTATACACACCTCTCTTATTGCGATATATGCTATTTGACACTTTAAACAACAGTAATGTAAAAATAGGTTTATAGGGTGTTCCGTTTAAACTATCAAAGCTTCTGGTAAAAGCGGCATCACCGCATTATTGACAATATTTTAGCTGGGTAGAGTATGCGTTCATGAAAAAAACCCAATTACGTCAGAAACGTCTATAATGTTTCTAACACTGTATACAAGACGTTCCAATAAAAACTTTTCGAAAAACTCGGAAATTATGGAAAGTAGAAAAAGTTGCATTCTCCTAAGGCTACGGTTAAGTGCGAGCGAATTCGCGTAAAGTTGACAACCACAAAATAACAGTTCACGCGAAAAACAAACCTGTTTGAACTTCTAGTAATAATCAGTCAGCGATTTGCGTGACTAATTGAGGGGCCTAGTTCCAAAGCGTACAATCTCTAATTTTCAACAAAAATGAGATAGATGGCGTTTTAGATGTAATTTCTAGCGCTGAATTGAAATATATACAGTATGTCCACGGATGGGGTTTACAAGAGGACAAATGGACTAAAAATTGAAAGATACGAATTAATAAACGTTTTTGCTTGTCTAGAAAATACGATTCATCATAAGAAACTTCAATTTTTTTATACAGGGTAGGTAAACACTGCAAAAATGTTATTTTGCTTAAGAGTAAACAATACTTTATTTTGAAAGATACGAAAAAAATCCACTCTTAATGAATGTGTTTTCTACACAATAAACCGAAGTAGAACAATTCATTAGAAGGTTTACCTATGTAAAAATTATTTCCCAAAAAGTATTCGCTGGCACACCTCTGACTGGTGAACCTAGTTAAAATAATAATGACACTTAAGGTGATAGGTACTTGTTGTCAATGTCTTTATTTAATGAAGTTATTATTTAAATAGAAATGCTATCTACTGAACAAAGAGTTTTTATAATACAATGTTATGGGGATGGTCAAGTTTCATACCGCTACGTCATGGAACAATTTACCGAAAAATTTGTAGGAATCCCAATAACTAGGATGACAATCTGCAAGTTAATAAAAAAGTTCCAGAGAAGTGGTTCGGTTTTGGATCTCAAAAAAAAAAAGAAGAAATACGACCATGATGATGCTGCTACAGTCTTAGTTCTTCAATCTGTTAAAGAAAATCCTATGACGTCCCTTAGAAATCGTGTTACTCAGTTGGAAGTTGTGAAAAAAAATCAAATTCAGAAGATCCTTAAAGCAAATCAATTGTATCCGTATAAACCGCACTTTAATCAAATATTAGAAGAGGGAGATGACGCGAAACGACTTGATTTTTGCTTGTGGATAGGAGACAAAATTTTAAGTGGAAATGTTGATTTTTATAAATGTATCATGTTTTCTGATGAAAGTACATTTTCTACCAATGGAACCGTAGCAACCCAGCACGTTAGGTACTGGTCTTTAGAAAATCCCGAATTCAGAATTATGACGAGAAGACAATATTTCACAAAAGTGAACTTGTGGTGCGCGATATCCATCCATGGAATCATAGGGCCATATTTTTTTGATAACACGTGCAATAGATTATCATATTTAGAAATGCTGGATACATTTTTCAATGATGAACTCGAAAATCTACCATTAAATTTTCGACAAAATATGTATTTTCAGCAAGATGGTTGTCCAGCCCATTTCGCTCGTGAGGTTAGAGAATGGCTTGACCGCAGATTTGGTCCAAGGTGGATTGGCAGGAATGGCCCAGTTTTGTGGCCCCCAAGAAGCCCCGACTTAACCTTGGCGGATACGTTTTTATGGGGCCGTTAAAAACAAATTGTTTTTGCTACCGCAGTACCAAATGATATTGAAGTGCTGAAGGGCAGAATTATCCAGGCTGTCCAATCGATATTTCAGGAAGAAATCAGAAATTCTTTCACTTATTTGAGAAAGCAATTAGAAAAATGTGTCGAGTATGGGGGTGGAGCTTTTGAATTATGAAATCGTCATCGTATTCTTTTCATGTTAATAAAAATGTTCGTACTATTATTATTATTATTATAATTAGTTCATTAAATAAAGACATTGACAACAAGTATCACCTATTCATTATTCAAGTAAAAACGAGCGAATTTTTTTCGTATCTTTCAAAATAACATTTTTGCAGTTTTTACCCACCCTGTATAAAAAAATTGAAGTTTCTTATGATGAATCGTATTTTCTAGACAAGCAAAAACGTTTATTAAGAGTGACTTTTTTTTGAATCTTTTAATTTTTAGTCCATTTGTCCTCTTGTAAACCCCATCCGTGGACATACTGTATATAATATATTAAATATAAACATATATTTTGTACCAAAACGGTAGTCTCCAGTCTATTTTTGCTTTAGGAAATTAGTCTTAGTTCCATACCGTACAATCTCCAATATTGATTTAGTTTCAAACTCTACAATCTCCTAACTCGGCAAGTAAAGCAAAACGTTCAATCTCCAATGCATATTATTACATTTTTTTTTTTTTTTTTTTTTTTTTTTTTTTATTTATTTTTGCTTAGTACAGGATCATTTTACAGTATTATAAATTTATTCAATTATATTCAAATTAATTGCCGTACTAAGCTTATAACCAGCACAATTGATTTTAAAATCTGTGAGTGCTGGTCGTTAACTCAGTATCTTAACTTATATATCTAGGTTATGCTAATAAGCTAATTAAATAGAAATTTAGTACTAATAGTGACTACAACAAATTTAGTATTATGCACGAGATATTCAATAAGTAGGTAGGTGGCAAGATGTAATTTACATGTGTTCAATAAAGTTACTTTCCAGAATCCAATCCCGAATTTTATACTTTATTTTACTAAAAGGTTTATTTTTCAGTGACACAGGTAATGTATTATACACTCTGGGACCAGTATAACTAATATGTCTCTGATACGCTGTATGTTTGACAAAGGGCACTGATAAGTTGTTGCTAGTAGCATGTCTTGTGTTGAAATTATGTAACAATTCATTTCTGTAGCACTGACTATTACACATGAATCTCAATACAGATTTTATATACAATTGCTCCACGTTCAGAAGTCTACTTTCCTAGAATAGTAATCGTGTAGGAAACCTTCTAGTTTTGAACATCATTATCTTAATTATATATTTTTGGGCTATGGATAGACTGGTTAACACTGTTTTTGGTGCATTTCCCCAGACAATAATCCCATAATTTATAATAGATTCAACCAGTGAGCAATAAACTAATTTTAGCATTTTGAGAGACAATATGTTTCTGAGTTCAAGAAATTTATATATTAATTTTCTAATTTTTTTTGTGACATAGTCAATATGATTTTTCCAATTTAGATTTTCATCAACATAAATTCCCAAATATTTTATACATTTTACTCTCTCTATGATATTACTACATTTACATATTCTAAAGTCAGTGCTACAGTCCGAATTATGTATTTTTAGATGTTGAGTAAGGGGCAATGATGTTTGGTTTAGAGCAAAGGTAATAAACTTAGTCTTTTCTATATTTAGTGACAGTAAACTATGATCTAGCCAGTTTTTTATTTTTGATGCTGCCCTCTCAGCCTTTTCAATGGCAAGTTCCCATGATTCGCCGTTAACTATTATAGCTGTGTCATCAGCAAAGCAGAACACCTCTCCCTCATCAATAATTATTGACAAAATATTGTTTACATATACGTTGAACAATAGTGGACCCAAAACAGTCCCCTGCGGCACACCACAAACCATCGGAAGAGGCTCACTTACAGTGTTTCCAATTTTAACACATTGTGTTCTATTTTGTAAGTATGATATCATAAGCCTATGTACTATTCCCCTTACGCCTATTTTATGCAATCTCTCGAGTAGTATGTGGTGTGCCACAGTGTCAAACGCCTTTTTTAGGTCAAGAAAAATGCCAACAACCTTTTTATCACTATCAAGACCTCCCAAGATCAGCTCTGTAACCTTACTTAATGCGTTCTCTGTACTGGAGTTTCTCCTGAAGGCATATTGATTATTTGAGAGGAGATTTTTCCTTTCAAGGAATGACTGTAATTTGAACTTAATGCATTTCTCTATTAGTTTGCTGATGGTACTTATCAAAGCAATTGGTCTATAATTTGATGTTGATTCTCTATTTCCTTGTTTATATAATGCTTGGATACACTCCAGTACTTAAAACACAGTTAACAATATGAATTAAAGGATCCAATAGGTGTACATTATTTTCTTTTAAAATTTCAGAAGTCATGCCATCCTCACCACTTGCGACACCATTTTTAAGATCATTAATTTGAGTTATCAACTCGTGCGATGTAACTGGGGTGAAATAGCAAGACTCTGAGTTTGTAATTGAGTTGTCTTTAAATATTTTTACAGATGATTTAATTTTTTGGGCTAATTTTTGACCAACAGTGCTGAAGTACGCATTAAATTCAGCCGACATCAATTCATGATCACTGATAGGTGTATTAGTTTCATCAAGTATGCTTTTTATTTCGTTTTTTTTGCCTTTATTGTCATTAGTGGCTGCTTTTATTATATCCCACGTTTTTTTTGGGTTATTAATATTCTGTTGCAATTTTGTTTTAAAAAACTGGTATTTTGTTTTTTTTATTAATTTTGTTAATGAGTTCCTATAGTTTTTATAGTTATTTACAAGTTCAACATTATCAGGGTGTAAAGTACATTGTTTTTTCATTTGATTTCTCTTACCAATTGACCTTATCAAACCATCAGTGATCCATGGCTTTAACCTCTGCTTCTTTTTACTAATTCTACACTCGGAAAGACAGCTCTCAATCAGTGTTTGCATGAAGCTGATGAAGGTCTCGGTGCATACCTCAGCATTATCATCATTTAGAACACTATCCCATCTTGACTGATATTTTTTGTGAAAGTAAAGTATAATTGAGTTTTTTTACGATTAAGCTTTCTTGTGGCATGTTTACATCATTTTTAAGTTTTAGATTAAATAAGACTGGGTAATGATCCGTGAGATCCTGTTCCAAGATTACAGAGCTCATCCTACTATAGTCTTGGTCTTTACACTTGATAAATATATGGTCAATACAAGTTGCTGAATTGTTCGTCTTTCTGGTTACTCCATTTATTAAGCTTGTATATCCAGATCCATGCATCACAGTCAGATAGTTATTAATTTTTTCACAGGAAGTATCTAGGATGTTCAGGTTTATGTCACCAGTAAATAGGTACAATCTTCTAGGATCAGTCGTAGACTTTTGTAAAATATTATTTAAGCTGTTTATAAATTCATCTACATTTGTGGAAGGTGACCGGTACAAAGCTAAGATCTCCACTATACTATCGCCTTTGCTGATTGAAGCCTTTAGACACTTAACATTATTATTTTCTTTGATAGTACACTCCTGATAGATTTCTTCTCTAACATATATCATACAGCCATCAAATGTGTTAATTGTGCTCTGATTCCAGAAAACATTATACCCAGGTATATTAAAATTATTTATGTCATAGATTGTATGCGTTTCCGACATCACAATGATGTCGAATTTTTTTCCAAGATGTTCAGTAAAAACCAGAAAATCGTCAAAGTTTTTGCGCACACTACGAATGTTGACGTGAATCATGCATAAGTTTGTTTCACTATCACCAAAGGAGGGAACCTTAGTCAGGTTATCACATGTAAACGTATCACAAGTTTTGTATTCATCCAGAATGTTGTTTAGGGGTGCGAATGTTTATTTATTTTGTTTTTCTTACTTTTAAATTTAGGTAGGTATTATTAGGCGGTAACCTTCAAAGTGAGCAATATTTCTTTTACACTAAAATCAATTAGTTACATGTTGTTTTGACATGCTTTAACTTAAAATACTTCGATTTTCCTTTTTCTTCCGATTTAAATTCAGCCGAAAGGTTTTCTTTATTAATTGTGCACTGGTATTTATATTTACATATTCTTAAAAAGTTGTTAATTAATATAAAATAAGAGATTTGGAAAGGGATGTTCAGGTAACACCTGTAACTGCTGAGCAAACGGTTCGAAAAAAAATAATAAATTTCACAGAATGGAAGAAAAATAAGGAAAAACAGATTAGGTAGATTTTATTAGAGATATACGGTTCAATTCAAGTTTATAAAATAAGTTTTTGGTTATAGATATAGTTCACATTTTCTTCCGGTTTACACAACATGTGGCCACAAAACTGTTGTATTTTAGTGCATTTCCACAGCAAGACTTATGGAGTTAACAATTTGTATTTAACAATGACGTTTTACCACCAGAGCAGTTCGGTTTTAGAGCTGCTCATTGCACGTTGCGCCAAACGACAAGACTGGCGACCAATATACTCAGAGGGTTTAACCCCCACCAGTCAACAGGGGCAGTCTTTTTCGACGTCTCTAAGGCGTTTGATAAGGTCTGGCACGACGGACTTGTCTTAAAATTAATTAGATTAGGCATGCAAGACGCTCGAATCGGAGTTGTTATATCGTACCTTGAGGACAGAAAATTCGCGGTGTCAACAGACAATACACTATCACAAACCAGGGTTGCACGAGCTGGGGTCCCGCAAGGGTCACCACTCGCTGCAATCCTATACAACATATACACAGCGGATATCCCGCACAATCAATTTACACAACTATACCTGTTCGCTGATGACACCGCGATTACTGCCACCTCAGGAGTGCCCTGGAGAGTAGTTTTACGCTTGCAGCGCCATATCCTGCTTCTGCAGAATTGGCTGGATACATGGAAGATGCGACTTAATGAGGGGAAGACACAGGCCATATTTTTCTCAAAGGCGAGACTAAGACTGCCAGAAACAAGGGTCAAAGTAAATAATAAAGCCATAGAGTGGAGCCCTAAAGCGAGCTATCTTGGTCTCGTCTTTGACAAAATGTTGTCCTGGAACGACAATGTCGAGACTAGACTTAAAAAAGCACACAGACAAATGGGTGCAGTGTATCCCCTACTCTGCGCCAAAAGCACACTTAATTTAAAGACAAAGACAACAGTTTACAAGACCATAATTAGACCTGTACTGACATACGGTGTACCAACATGGTGCACCGTAAACAAGACAAGATACCAAAAACTACAGATACTACAAAACAAAATAATGAGGATTATGACTAACGCACAAAGACACGTACCGACAGCTGTATTACACAGAGACCTAAAAATGGAAACAATTGCGGAACACAATACAAAATTAATAACTAAATACTTTGAAAGGACAGACTTACCGACAAATCCAATGATACAAAACTCACACATACGATCGACAATACACAACAACTTTAAATGTCCGAAAGATTGGCTCCTACCCTAAAAACACAAAAACAAAAACAAGGATTAACAAAAACAATAGAGAAACAAAAAAAAAAGTCATGAAAAGTACCAAAACAAAAAACTGATACCTACAACACCAAAAAACAAAAAAAAAAAAAACACGGAAGAAATAGCGAAAATTAGCAAGCAAATCAATGAAGAAAACAGAACAATGCAAGAAGATCATCGCAACAAAGAAATTCCAGTATAGTAGAAGAATAAGCACCAACAAATTTAAACACCAACAAATTTAAAAGAAGTAAAAGCTCAAGGGAGCTGACTTAAGAGAAATACCAATACCAGCTATACAAAAAATTATTAAATAATATGATATAATAAAATATTTAAAACATAGTTTTCTGTTTTTATAGTAAACAAAAAAAAATTAATTTCATTTTGTAAAAACTATGGCAATTTTGGGAGTAACAAGAAGGAGGATTGACACAGTAACTAAGAATGATACTTACTAAGAATTCAGATGGGGTAGTTATAGGCCGGGGAGAAAGTTACTATAGAATAGAATAGATACAGGATACAAAAAAGTTGATTTCAACAATCTTTTTATCTCACTTTATGGAGAATGACCCTACATTAAAATTTTATAAATTTGTGCTGGAGGAAGCCAAGACGAAGATACTGAGGACACGTTAATATGCGAAGCAAATGAGAAAGAGTGTGGTTTAACAGTTTAATTGGTTTCGCTATTGTTTAATCCAGTTAGTCTTAGTTTTTATTTAAACATTTATTTAAAAAACATCTAAAAGTATACTCGTTTATGTTAGTTAGGCGAGTCTAAAGTATGTTTGTTAGTTAAGTCTAAATAACAAGGGTTATCTGAATTACAAAGCGTTATTTTATTTTCAAAGTAAACAATCTCCATCAGTAAATTTCAGAATTACTTTTTTTTTTCCTATAATTCTAAAAAATATCTATGGATAAGATTATTCAAATTTTAAAAAGAAGGAATCAAATTGAACTTAGAGGTTTTTTTCGTTTTCAGGAAATTTATGTAAGTTGGATATTGTACATTTTGGAAATAGGCCCCTCAATTGGCTTTTATGCCATAACCTGCGGCATTTCGTTTTGTGCGTGTTTGCTTGAGCACATTCGAGCGACTTGGCGCAAAGAATAGTTCGTGCGAATTCGCTTGCCCTGCAACCGTACCTTGAGGGGATAATTTAAATATTTTATGCTATTGAAGGCCTTTGAGGGTCCCCCTAGTTTAGATATTTGCAACCATTTTATTATTTTAAACGGTAATATCTATTTTTTAATGTACCAAATAAAAGTGGGTAAACTATTTCGCGATTCTTGTAACGATACTGCGGGCATTAGACCGGAAACAGATGGAAAACTCTGTGGCGCAATACAGTTATGATTCTGGGCTTCCATTTAGACCATTACTTAGACTTTAAGGGGTTACATATTCAGCCCTATGATTGATTGTATTAAAATGTCTGTTAAATATCATTTTTACGTCATTATGTTAACCTGAAAATAAATCAATTATCTTCAGAATTTTCACCACATCGATATTTTCTTATATTGATTATTATGCTCTATAGTCTATACTCTGCAAAACTATTTAAAAAATCATAATAATGACGACGATACTACAATAAATATGAACATGCATCAGGGAGATGGCCCGGGCACAGGTAAATGTATTTAAAACTGATTGTAGAACTCAAAAATGTAAAAAAATATAGAGTCTCATTAAAAAATATAACTTAATAAACTTAGCACTTATTTATCCATGTATTTTTTCCTAAATTAAATTGATGGGTATTTGATCAAATAGGGAAGTAGGTATTCTATTAAGGTTGATCAGTTTCTTTATCACTACCCTGTATAACAAGATATCATAAAAACTGTGAAGCTGCCTTTTTTCTACAAACAATAACAGGACATTGGAAAACAATACCTATCTATTTCATATACATATATACATAAAACTATTGTGAACATTTATTTCTTACTTTTGAGGAACCAGTAAAATGTCTAATTTTGATTCAATATTTTTTTCATCGTTCACATTTGTTGATGTAATTTACTATGCTATAGCTAATAATTGCACATTGCATTCATACTTTTGTCCTATATACAATCACTTAGTACTTGGCCCTCAAAAAGATTTCATGAGTATAGTTTACAAATATGTATTATTTTCAATATGGAAGTCACAGAAAGTAGGTACTACCTAATAATATATTATTATTTAACACAATAAAAAAACCTGAGTAAATATTTATTAACCTACAAATTAGCAGTAAAATTTTCTAATATCCCACAGGCCATCACCCTTAAAGAAATTCGTTATAGCCATAGGCGAAGCCCCTGATACAAACTCAATGAAACTAAATAATAGCACCAAACCTTCTTAATTTCAGTTCAATTGAGTCACCCCTAATGATGTTCCTGGTCCTTTTTTGTGGCAGAATAATGAAGAAATCGAGACAATTGAACCAGCTGAGCACCTTCATTTGTAAAGTGGCAAGCAAATAATAACAAGTTTCTCGGTTGAACTTTCCAGGCAAATCTCATAAACATGGCAGAGTATAAACATAAAGCTAAAAAAAACATTATGTAATAGGAAAAGGAAATGCACAAATTGGAATCAATTTTTTAAATACAGAATACAAACCAAAAGTCATTTTTCCACTAATATATTTGGGATCTTTCCGAGTGTCTGCTATAGCTGCCAAAGGTATTCCCCAATTAGCAACAGGCCCCCAAAAGTGGGTACTAAAAAAAAATATGTCCTTAAAAATTTAACTTTTTCTTGTAATTATCTTAATGTACCTACCTCATCAAGTAATCCCTAAATTCCTTCGACTTTAGTTGATCAATCAATTTCTTACCCAGGTTATTTATTTTAGAACCCATTTTATAACAAATTTATCTTACTTTAGGCAAAAGCACAAAATAAATTCCGTCAGGAAAGTGACTTCGCAATGGCAAGGTTAGGTTAGGTTAGGTCGTCGTCCGACTCGATTTTGATTTATCAGACTGTCAGTTTATGTTCTAGCATACCTATTATCCGTTCATCGTTCATGTTATAAAAATTCCACACATATGTTGTTATGATTTTAAAAACCACTGACCATTACAACAATGTCAGTGTTAAAAACCTACTTTATACTTTTCTATCACAGAAAAATAAAGGTTAGTTTTTCTTCGGCCTTGGACCATCACAGGAAAATAAAGGTTAGTTCAAGAAGTTAAGGTTGCGCACAAAACTTCTTAACAGCCAAGTGCACCGACGTTTTTAACCCAGGAATTCAAGGATTAACTGTAAATTTCTAATGCATCGCGCTTTTAAACTGAACTTAACCAAATTAGGAAGTTAAAATACTACATTCATACGGAACCGGGTATACATCCAATTTAAGGAATTAAACTAAACTTAAAAAATAGTTTAGTTTAGGTAATTCGACATAATTTGTTGGACGACTCGGTATAATCCGTGATATTCGTCATTCCGAGTGAAGATTACTGAAGTAGAATGTCATCAGTATATGCATGGGTAAAATATTAAAGATATTTGTTTTTTTTTATCGCTTAAGCAAATGTTCGCAGCTACAAAACCAATTTTGGCGCAAAAACACTTAATAATACAACCCAAGTAATAAGATAGGCTCTAGGTCCATTGATTCCATTAGGTGAAGTTGTGAGAACTAGTGAGGAGTATAAACCATTGACTTTTTTCTTAATTTAATTTATTAAGTTTAGTTTAGTTTAAGTGAGGTATAAAGTAGCCGATTTCTGGGTCAAAACCCTAACACGAGATTTAAATTATCCATGTTACTAAGTAACGAGTTAAAAGAGAGTTAACAAATCGTTTGCTGCATTGTGATTATATTTAGCAGATATAATATTATATAACATACCATTATTTATAAGCAAGTAGAAACCATTAAATTAAAAGTATTCAAACAATATGCTGCACATCGAAGAGAAACAGGATATTTTGGAGGATGACATGGAAATTTTAAAACTAATAAATTCTAGTTTCACCGAAAAGTCTGAATAACTTTCAAATTATCTCCAGGATTATTCAATCTTCTCCAAGCGGTTTCGACTGTATAAAGCTTCTGTTAAATGAAGACAAACTTCTGTTTAGGCACTTATTGTTTACAATATTTTAACAGAGTAATTGAGTAGGACATAGAACATATTCTAACAATGTGTAAGTTATTTGAAAATTATATCTGTGTAGGACAGGTAGGCATAACGCGTTAGTCCAATAAACCAATCATTATCAGCCACGCTTAGACTTTTTATACATATTTTACTTGTCCAACTGATTTAAACAGATAATGCAGCTTTGTTTATGTTCTGCATGGAGAGCCTGCTGTATATGACAAAAAACATTGACCAATATAGAACAAATGACGAGGCCCACACTTATGATTCTGTGGCCGAAACGATCTTATTAAAGTCACTGCAGGCTAAAAAGTTGTCAAGATGGCCCTCTAGATACTATAGGACGCTAAGTAGTAGTAGTAGTAGGTGAGGAGAGGCACACGGACCTGGCAAATAGACAAAAGACTATGCTTTTTTCCTAACCTTTAATCTTCCCCCAACCAACCTAGCCACCCAGGCCCTCGCCAAACCTGCCCGACCTTCTCATGAAGGTCAGGACGTCATTCCAAGCAAGGGTCCTGATTTCTTCCAGTTGAATCACAAATGCCGAGGACTTATTGCCGTTCGAGTCTTCACATGGCTATACAAGCACATATAGGAAGTGCAGTGGTGTCTCTTCATCCTCCAAGCATCGCGGACGTATTGGGTCCTCCTCCACACATGCACCCATCGTATGTAGGTGATTCCTTAACTTATAGTGAGCACACTCCTGTTAAGAATCCACTCCAACTTAGCCCTATAAGGCCAACTTATAAAATCTTTGGCCTGCCTGCAGCCCGGGATCTGCTGCCGTTCCTTCTTGGGCTGCCGCTCCGCCTGCTGTTTTGATATGCCTATTGCTGGCTCGGGTCCTGGATAGAAAGTGCCGGCTCCAAGTCTGGCGAGCTCGTCGGCCGTCTCGTTACCATGCACTCCGCAATGTCCAGGAACCCAGACCAAGAAAATCTGCCTTCGTTCTGCAAACCTTCACAGTGAGTCCGCCTAGTCCTGTACGAGGGTCGAACTGCTCCTAGGTCGGCAGACTGCCTTGAGGGTGGCTTAACTATCAGAGCAAATAAATATAGTCCGTTCCTGATAGTCCATGGCCTCCTTTATACTTGCCATCGAGAGGATGGCATGTATCTCTGTTTGGAAAACCGTCGCGAACCTTCCCAGTGAGTAGCTCCGTCATATGTTACTGTTAAGCAAGCCAAGTGTTGTTATTTAACTTGCGTCAACAGTTCAAGAGGCTTTTATGTTCCTCGATTGTAGGCTAATTTCACTGATTCTTTCATTTACTGAGTGAAGGAATTAAACGAGCTTTTCACAGTGGTAATTTCGCGTTTATTTCTTCGAATCACACAAAACTTCTTTTGTACATGATTTTACAATAACGTACTATAAAATAACTATTCACAACAGATTTTACAATCAAACTAATCACTATGTTTGTTTAATACATTTGCTGGGTGCCTTTTTTTAGGCAATTCTATTTGTTTCACTCCGACGGAGAGAAAACCACGTGCGTTTGTTGACATACGACTTTGCTTTATCTTAGCCCAAAGTGTAGTGTAGTACAAGAAGGAAAACTATATCATCTGACAGCAAGGTAACGCCCCCGCTGTCGCGACGACTAACCAACAATGCATTCAGATAGGCCACACAACAGGCATGTTTTCTCCCAACCAATTGGACGGTGTCAACAACATGTACCATGCTGTGTCACCTTCCTAGAGCGCTAAAACGCCGTCAAAGGGTTTTCGGATATAAAAGATTTTAAAAATATACTTTTAACATCTAAACGTGGAACATTGCTTTTTCTTGGAATAACGGTCGACTAGCCGCTTATTATTTAGGAAATATTGTATGTATTTTAAAAGACGATATTTGCAAGTTTTATGCCTATCCCGGCGATAACACTATATTCGTTTAGCAAACATTTATACATTTTGCTCCTTTATTAAAGTAATATTGAAATCAGATATTTAACAGTAGTATTGATTCTAAAAACATGTGTTGCATTTAATTATATTATTTTTAATGCATTTGGATGATCGTTTCCCCAACAGTTACTGTTATCCAAGTATACTCCTCGGCTCCTGATAATTTGGTTTCGGCCATGCGCGACCTATCGGTGTAGCCTCAGATGGTGTAGCACACCAGAGCATCTTTAGGGAACTTCACCTGCTCTCCTTCCCACTGCTCCCTGCTAGGAATCGTGAGAGTAAACTTCTTGTTCAGCCTCAGTACTACTTCAACTGACATTGCGCCGAAGGAAAGTATTGAAATTTCCCTTTTCACCCTTGGAGTTATCTTCCTGTGACTAAACCTCCCACTTCTTTCCAGCATCTAGTAACCCGCATTCTTAGGTATGCTTCAATAGCCTCCTTCTGAATCCAGATTGGAATGTTCGGCAGCACCAGTAGGAAATCCAATGCGGCCGTGGTTCTCATGGCTCCTGTTAGGCTCAAGCCTGCAAGTCTCTATACTTTTGCAAGTCTGGCGGTTACCCCAGGCCGCCAAACCACAGAGCTGTAGGCGACCCTCGATTTTATGACCGCCGTGTAGAGTCAGCGCATGATGCGGGAGTTTAAACCCCAATTGGAACTAACCACGCATCGGAGATGCGAGAAGGTCGCTATCGACTTTTTTACCACATTGTCGACATGTGCACTGCACGCCAGCTTCTTGTCAAATGTGACTCCTAGGTACCTGACTTTCAGCGCTAATGTGATGGATTATTTCGGTCTTGCTTGTATCGGCCGATAGTCCCGTCTCTTTTTACACCATTTCGTCAGCATCTTACAGCCTGTCTTCAACCTATCGCACACCATGAAATTTTCCCGTCAAAAGGACAAGTCTATAATTCGCGTATGCCTGCGCGAAGAAACCGGCTTCTGCAAGCTTCACCATTACACCCTCCATAGCCAGCCGTCCAATGGACAGCCACCCCGGATGTCCAGCCTAACGTCCCTGATGGTGGTGCTCACCTGTCGCTCCCTGAGTGCAGATCCAACCCATTCTATAATCACCGAGCTTTATCATCGAAGAAAAAAAAAAAAAAAAACAACCCCGCGGACGTCATCAGTAGAGGCTTAAATCCGGAGCAATTGAGTGCCTGTAGACTTTGGTGGAATGGGCCAGAATGGATGACAAATCCAGATTGTCAATGGCCATCTGGTAAATCGCTAGAACATAATAATTTGAATGTACCAGAAAAAAGAAACGTTTCGGATAACCTCAAGGCACATCCTATTGTTATTCAAAATAATTTATTTACAGATTTATTTACAAGATATTCATCGCTACAAAAACTTCAAAGAGTGTTAGCATATATACTAAGATTTGTAAGTAACTGTAAGGGAAATTTACTTAATAAAAATAAAGATTGTTTGACAATAATTGAATTGAATGATTCTTTGAGTTTATTGATTAAAATGTGTCAGCTTTCTGAATTTGCAAATGAAATAAAATGTATTAAAAATTCAAAATGTCTACCTCATTCGAGTAAACTGTTGGCTTTAAATCCCGGTCTCGATTCTAAAGGTGTATTGCGTGTAGGCGGTCGTTTGGAAAACTCTAATCTAAGTTATGATCAAAAACATCCAATTATACTACCGAAAGATCATGTTTTAACTAAACTTATCATTCTTCACTATCACTATCAATACTTACACTCAGGGCCACAGGCTCTTTTAGCTATCATACGTTTACGTTACTGGCCTATTTCTGGGAGAAATACTATTCGAAAGGTTCTTATAAAATGTATTGTCTGTTTCAGAAATAAACCTAAATCTTTAAATGAAATAATGGGTGAATTACCAGCAGATCGAATTACCCCATGCAGACCGTTTAGCATTTGCGGCACCGATTTTGCTGGGCCTTTTAAAATTAAGGCTTCTAGCCTTCGGAATTCTAAGATTCTTAAAGCATACATGTGTATTTTTGTATGTTTTGTGACAAAAGCCGTTCATATAGAACTGGTGAGTGACCTTAGTACCGACTCGTTTTTAAACTGTTTTAAGAGATTTATTTCACGGCGCGGACTATGTTCCAAAATTTATTCAGATAATGGTACTAACTATGTGGGAGCTAATAATGATTTACAAAATATATATGAAATGTTTAACAATCAGAATACAAAAACTCGCCTTATGGAATATTTAACTAACTTAAATATTTCCTGGAAATTTATTCCCCCTAGGTCCCCACACTTTGGTGGTCTGTGGGAAAGTGCTGTTAAGAGTGCTAAATATCATGTTGAGCGAGTAGTAGGAAATACCGTTTTGACATACGAAGAATTATATACCGTTTTCACCCAGGTAGAGTCCTGTTTAAACTCCCGTCCTTTACTCCCGTTAACCGAAGATCCCAGTGATATCCAAGCATTAACCCCTGCTCACTTTCTAATTGGGTCTTCACTTGCTGCACTACCTCAAAACACAATTATGGAAAATCCAAACCGTCTTAGACGATATGAGTTGTTAACTCAGTTAGCTCAACAATTTTGGAAGAAATGGTCGCAAGATTATTTGAGTTCGCTACAAGTTCGTAATAAATGGAAAACTAGTTCTTCAGATTCACCCGCATTGAAGCCTGGAACTTTAGTTTTGATTCGAGAGGAAGGTTTACCTTCCAATCAATGGGTATTAGGACGAGTGGTAGAGACTTTCACTGGAACCGACAACCGAGTGCGCGTTGCAAATGTGCGTACAAATTCCGGACTAATAAAACGGGCAATAACTAAACTATGCGTTTTACCTATACAGGACTAAAAATACTTAAATAATATTAATGTTCCGTGTTGTTTGAGTATTGTATTGAAATGAGACATTTCAAGGTCGGGCGGAATGTTACGACTCTGTCGTGGTATATCTTTGTCACCCGTTATATGAACAGTCGAATACCAGTTATATGTTGTTGTAAAAAAGAAAAAAGTGTCACTGTCAAAAAATGTGTTGTCATGTTGTTAATATTGTAAAATTGTTATTTTGTTAATCAGTAATAAAATTAAAATACAGTCCACTAACCATATCCAAGAAGAATAATTCATTTCATCAACATCAATAAACGCGACATTCCCGTAGTGTAGGGTTCTCTCTACCTTTTCCGCCACGGCGTGGAGTGCTGTCTCTATTGACCATCCGTGCCGATAGGCATGTTGACTAGCGTGTTGGGGATGCGCATTAAGCACAACCTCTACCATATACCTATCGACCATCCTTTCTAGTGTTTTCATCAGAAAACTAACCTAAACTATTGGCCTAAAAACCTTGGCGACGTGTCAGTGCTAACATTCTCAGGAATAAGGTAACCCTTGCGGATCGCCAGGCTTCTGGCGTATATCCCAAAGCAATGCTTGCCCGGAAAACACTCTCCAGATAGAGAAGCAGAATCTCCAGACCTTTTTAAGGCAGAGCAGGGAACACACCGTCTGGCCCAAGTTATCGCGGCACCGGTCACTATTTCGTCGGCCACCCCTCAATCCGCCCTCGGGATCTGATCACCGGATGGTCTGACATCGGAATGTCACCAATCTGAAATATTTTTAGTGAGCCCTCTTGAAACCAATGTAATTTTAATAACCTCCTTCTGGATCTATGGACAAACGTGACTTTGCTGCCTCTACTTTAATGTTAGTATGCCCTAATAATTGGGTAAGGGACTCGCCTATATTTTTATTTTGTCTTGTAAAATTTTTCAATAATGATAAGATACTGTGATTGTAATTGTAATTTAATATTATTAGTATTGCTTTATTGTCAATAAGTCTTTGGATCTTCTGACAATAAAGCTTATTTAAATTTGAATTTGAAAGGCGCTTGTGTTATGGTGCTGCCCCAAATTTCACTATGTGAGTTTACGTCACATCCGATTAAAACCGGCCGACCTTTGTCTCTTGCGAACGCGATAATACCCTCTAAATCCTCTGTTACGGGCTGTCGCGTACGTAGGCATAGACTACAGATTAGTAACTTTACGACTACCCTGACTCACCTTATATTCTAGTACCGCTGCTGTGGCGTTCCTAGTTCCCAGCTGAGGCAGTGGTACCAAGCTGAGCCCTTTGGACACTATGATGTAGGTCCTCGGTCTGTCGTCATCCTCCTTTCCAACCACCAGGATGTGGCTGGCTCCTCCCAAGCCCTCTGGACTTAATTCCTGAAAACATAAAGTTCTTGTGTCAGAAAAATCTCGTGTTTACTTGTCAGAACCCTAACTAGTTCTAGTTCTAGTTCTAGTTCTAACTCTAGTATAGCATCCTAACTGTGCTGGAGATTTATTTGACTTACCCGCAGAGTATCCATGTAGGGCTTATCATAGGCGGTAGTGAAAACCTACTCCTTCTTCTTGATCGCGGGCTTGCTGGACGGCTCCCGGCGGACGGCCCCACTTAAAAACGGCACCATGCGCACAGCGAGATACCAACTCAAAGTAGTAAGTCGACCCGGATCGCTCCAGCCGCCAACGACCTTCTGCTCCTGCTCTACCAGGTTTTGTCGACTCTTAAACTTCTAAGCCAAAAACCAATCTTTTCCTGCCAGGGTTCATCAGCGGCTCTGATTGCCCTGAAGGTCGCCTGCCTCAACCACAATAGAGAAATATCGGTAGTTCCAATAGCGTCGTCCGCAATAATTAGCGGAAACCCTATTTTGACGTTTAACCTATGCGCGATTCGATTTGATAGCGCCGCAACGTTAATAACGATACCGCGCGGAGTTATTTGCGAGAGGATTACTCGGGGCCGTATTAGAAATAACGTAATAAGTTGGCATGCGCACATCGTGTAAAAGCAAAGTTTGAGGTTAGATATTTGAATTTCAGTGTTTATTTTCTTATGTGCTTTGATATTTTAGGCAAGTCTTCTTGAAAACCTTTTTTTTTGTATAAATGTAATTGCAGAACATAAATATATTATTATATACATGTTTGTTTTGAAATGTACCTATTTACCTATTTATAATAATAATAAAAGCACGAATCATTTGAAACTTTAGCTTTTAATTTAAGGGTACAGAATAAAGGTGTATAACAGTAATACATTTTGTCCTCTACGAAATGTCCGGTTGCCTAGACTAGGGATCTAAGGATATACCTGCCGCCAATGAGTATGAGTGGTCATGTTTGATGGACTAACCCTAACAGTACACCTCAAGATTTACAGCAGACGATGACTTAATGCTTCTTAAAGAATTAAGTTAACAAAAAACGAACCTGAACTAACCTTATATTTGCAATTAAACTCTAATAAAAGGTATACACCCAAAATTTCATGCATGTTTTTCATAAAATATTGAAAATCTAAATTTTAGGTTCATAACGTTCCTTACTGAACACGCGTGACCCTATCGCTGGTTCCGATATCTCTAAAATAAAACATAATACCGCACTACGTTATTCAAATAGCGCCTGGAGTAATTTACGCTAGTACTTGTTATTGAATATACCGATATCTCTCTAATAAGCAGAGTGCAACCCACAATAAATGGGGCGCAACCCACACACACCCAAGTTCCCGCAATACTGTGCTGGCAAGTCTGTTATAATGAAAAAGATATAATTTCTGCTTGATTGCCGATCGCTTCTGCACCGCGGTATAAAATTTCTAACATCACCGCTTCTTTCAAGTCGCCAGCATCCAAATTTGCTAAAACAGCTACTTCCAGATATCTTTCATTTTTATTAATTGTTATTAGAAAAGACCAAGAAAAGCCAATAAAAATTACATCAACCGTAAAGCGCAAAGAAAACAGGTTATAAAATTATAATGTTAAAAAAATATAACAAAACAAGGCGTTCTAGAACTCGTAATCTAATGAACCCCTAAATAATTTTACCGTATGGTAGCGTTACCGTAATAGCGTAGCGTGAAGAACACAAGATCCAACCAATACAATTCGCTAATTCGCACATTGGTAAATGCACCTAGATTCGGAAATAGTAGCACGGAATAGTAGGCGTAGTAGTAGCCGCCCGCTGGTTAGTAGTTCATTTAAATACAATCGTATGACTTGTGTCGGCAAATTTTTGACATCTGTCAAATGGAATAAAATTTGTTTTATTGAAAAGCATGGAGCGAGAAATAAGCACGAGTATGAGTGGTGATTTTCTATTTTCCTTTGAAAATTAAGTGTAATTTATTTACTTATGTTGTGAAAATGGCAAAAAATAGTGATATTAACAATCAGGGTAACCCACTACCTTTGGAATTTCAAAAAGGGAATATTAATGATGTTACCAACTCAACTCTGCAAGATTTTTTGAACCAACTAGAAAGAGTCCACAATGAAAATGACGCTAAAAAAATTATTAAAGAAATTGTAAGGTGCTAACTATTGTTATTATTATGTTTAATACAAATTTTCTAGATAACAGTTTATACAACATCAAGGGAGAACAAACCATTAAATATTGAGGCAACAAATGTAATAATTGAACTTTTTACACAATTTAATGGCAAAAAACAATTAAAAAAATATCTACAGGACCTGGTAATGAAGCAGAATTTAACTAATGAAATCATAAAGTCTACTGCCCAAAACCTACTGGAAAAAATTAAAGAAGAAAAAACTTGTGACTTAAAGAAGTGCAATGAATTTTTACATTTTGTATCTGTTCTTCAAACATCTCCAAGCTATGATTTTGAGGAGAACTTTAGGCCTTTATTTCCAGTGTATATCTCTTTATTTGATAGCTTTGCAATTTATGCTAGGTAAGTTATTTTACTGTTTTATTGTTAATTTATTACCATATTTTGTATTATTTGCTCATTTTATTAACAAGGCATCCCCTATTTACTTAAAAATACCTTTAACCCTAGGCCATAGTATTTAGCTGAAACTTGGAGCAGGTAAAGTTTAGGGTCTCAGGTTTAGGGAAAGGTTATTTTTGCTCCAAGAAACTTTTTATCTTTAAAATCTTTTGTTCTCTGATAATGGAAATTTTTCTTTTCATTAACCTCATAACCTTCATCCCTCGGCATCAGAGCAGGTAGAGGTGACATTATGAACTCGATTATGAATTAACCAAAATAATGCTAATAATAATGATATAGTCAATAATTTAATAATTTAGGTAGGTACAGGGTTATCCAACCAAGACTAGACAAGGCGATTTTTTGACTTTTCCTGTACTTTTATAAAAAACCTGAAATAGCCATCTTAAGTCATTTTCTCCAGCGAATTCGAATATCTTCAGCAAAAAACAATTGAACATCAAACCAAAGTACTAGGGGTCACTTTGATATTTTTTTAAATGGGATGCCGTATTTTTAATGATCTTATCCGATTTCTCATATAAATTTTGATCCAAAATGTTGGATTTTTTTTTTGATTTTTTTTTTTTGGACGAACATTTTCCGAATTTAAAACTGAAGAAAAAAGCCGTTTTTGAATTAAAAATCCAACATTTTAGATCAAAATTTATATGAGAAATCGGATAACCTCATTAAAAATACGGCATCCCATTTAAAAAAATATCAAAGTGACCCCTAGTACTTTTGTTTGATGTTCAATTGTTTTTTGCTGAAGATATTCGAATTCGCGGGAGAAAATGACTTAAGATGGCTATTTCAGTTTTTTTATAAAAGTACAGGAAAAGTCAAAAAATCGACTTGTCTAGTCTTGGTTGGATAACCCTGTACCTAAAATATCTTTAAAAACTACTTAAATATAACCTATTTACATAAATACAAATGCATTAACCACTTCCTAATTCGCTGTAATTCATACTTTATTTCTAGGATCCCTAATATTATAACCAAATATATATAATATTCTGCAAATTTCAGCAAAACAAACTTCATGGCAACGCTGCTAGCTAAGGGTAGGAAATTATAAATAATATGGATTAAGTTAGAATATTTTCAATTTAAATGATTTTTCCTCGGATTTTTCAATAGTGCCTACTGCCTACCTACCTCACTACCTACTTACCTATTTGCTCGCTAAAATGTTGTCATTATTTTATGAAAATATCGTTTAGTGTGAGGTGTGAGTTTGACAAATTGTTTCTTGTGGATACCACCAAAATTAAGAAATAAGTAATGAAAAATTCGATGTTTCTGTAGATCCCAATAATTTGCTCGTTAAACAATTATTACTAAAAACTGAATCTATTTATTTATTTATTTATTTATTTATTTCAATAGCATCAACAGTTTAACACCAATTACAGATACTATATTTATATTTTGCGAAATTTGTCAAGTCAAATGAAAATTAATTATCTGAAACCAGTGTAATGTATAAGTGTGTTATTCTAAATTACAAATAATAATAAAAGTTCGGCCGAATCGTATAAAATTGACCCGTTCTAGTAACTTTTGTTTACAATACATCTGTCAAAGAAAGAATATTTCCTGTCCAGTGTTGCCAAGTCGAGTTCAGAATTATTCCTGAATAGATTCGACTGGAGATATGGAAGAGGAAAAACCGCCCGATATTAATAAAATTTTTAAACCAACGAAATGAATAATGAGAACACCGCCTAGAGATAACAGTGAAAGCGATGAAACGGAGGTGGACCCAGAAAAAAGAAGGATAAGACATTTTTCTATGGGATCAATGTCTACGAAAGAAATCAGGGAGATTATTGGAGTTGACATTAACAAAAAAAGCAGAGAAATAAAGACATACCTGGATAAATACAAGCAAACGAAGAAAAACACAACTGCAGAGTCGAAGGAAAATAAAGATATACAGGGGACACCAAACAGGAAGTCTGACTCCAAAGTTGAAATTTGTGCACCCAATAATGCTGCTAACAGTCTTCAACCTAAAAATAAGCTGGAAATCACACCCCCGATTAGAACCCTATCTCAGACAATAGAACTAACAAATCAATCAGTGGAAACCACCATCCAACAAGTAGAAAATTCAAATAGTCTAAAACGACACCGTTCAGATTCTAGTCCGAGCTGTTTAGAACGCCAAAAGATACGAAAAGATTCTGAAACTAGTAGAAGTAATGAGGTACAAACAAATTGGGAAGAATTGGACTTATTGGAAAAAGATGGTCTAGAAACTGCTATGTCTGCTTTAGAATCCATTAATGACTACTCGGAGAGGGAAGATGTCGAGGCGGAAGATGGAAAGAAATTACGAAAAGCAACTTTCCTCATTCATAGAATTGTTACCAGGTTGGCCCACAAGATTGGAAAAGTTCAGCAAAAAAACCTAGAATTAGCTCATCAGATCAGCAGCAACAACATTCTGCCAATCGACACAAACCACAATAAACAAGCTAACTCAACCACAGATGAGTGCCATATTAACCAGCCGAGTATACCTATTTCAAATAAAAGTTGGGAAAATCCTGTCATTCAAAGAACTTATAGTAGTGTTGCAAACAGAAAACCACTACCAAAGAATCCAAATGAAAAATGGACAACTCCACCACCATCGAGAACAAAACACGAAACTACGATAAGGATGAAAAACCAGAACAACTCAAAAGAAGTAATGAAGGAAATTAAACAAAATATATACAACAGTGAAATTAGTACAGGTAGTTTTAAAAACATTAAGAAATTAGAAAATGGTTCTATTATCATTCAATGTGAAGATGAAACCCAACAACAAAAGCTAAAAGAAATATTAAAAAAGAACAGTGAGCTGAAGGAAATGCAGAATACTGATCCGATGATTATCATTACTGGCATAGAAAAAGGTTATGAATCTGAAGAATTTATCCAAACTATTGTAGAAGAAAACCCGGAGCTAAAAACATTTGTAAACGATAATCAAACTATGTTGAGGTTTATCACAAAGAAAGATTGTTTTAACAACAGGAAAGAAAATTGGATACTACAAACTAGACCAGAGATATTTCGCTGGTTTATGAAGAAAGAAAAAATCAACTTTGACCTAACCAAAGCTTATGTGAAGGAATACTGCAACATAGCAATGTGCTACAACTGTTGCTATTTTGGACATGTAGCAAAACACTGTAAATTAGAAGTACATTGTTATAAATGTGGGCAAAAACATGAATCCAAAAATTGTAAAGAAGATACACCATTAAATTGCATTAATTGTGAGCGACTAAGGTTGAAAGAGCGAATACATTCAGCAAGGGACCCCAACTGTCCTGCATTTCTTCAAAAAGTAACAAAATATAAACAGAGCACAAATTATGGTGGTGAAGAAACAAAAGATGAAAATTTTTTAAGCACAAAATAATAGGTAAACCAAACCAAGAAAGATCTACAGCAAATAACAACCCATCAGATAAAAAGAATTATAACCTAGAAGCCATAGAAATCAATATGTTATACACTAACATAGCATTCTTACCGACAAAATTACAAGAACTACTGGAGGCCATAATTGAAAACAAGCCAGACATCGTACTTCTGACAGAAACATGGCTGAATAGCTCTATTCCGGACAACCTTGTAAATATTCCCAACTACAATCTCATACGAACTGACCGACAAAACGGAAGAGGAGGGGGTACTTGCATTTATGTCAAACAAAAAATTGCAAATTATACGACAGTTGCGAAACGTGTAAACCACTACAACACAGCTCCAGTTGAATCTACTTGGATTGAACTCCAGATAAACAAGCTTATCTTAAATTTTGCCTGTATATACAGACCTCCAAATACCTCA
Organism: Polydrusus tereticollis; assembly: GCA_963920685.1. Taxonomy (NCBI): domain Eukaryota; kingdom Metazoa; phylum Arthropoda; class Insecta; order Coleoptera; family Curculionidae; genus Polydrusus; species Polydrusus tereticollis. The sequence continues at coordinate 73,167,877 of OY987332.1, forward strand.
AAGGACGACAGCGACCCTCTTCTTCAAGCACTAGCCCAAGCCAGCGAACACCTAAGTAACCTTTATTTATTTGGAGACTTTAACTACCCTACAATTGACTGGATAAATCCTGCACCTACAGAGAATAACACGACTGGGGGAGCATTTATGAATATTTTCCTAAATACTAGTCTAACGCAACACATAAAGGAACCAACTAGATTCCGGATAAACAATAGGCCTTCCCTGCTAGACCTACTACTTACATCAGACAGAGACCTTGTCTCAAATATCCAGTACAAACCCCCAGTGGGTGCAAGCGATCACATAGTAATAGTAGCAAAATCTCAATTTCTTCTAAATGTGACCAACGTCAAATCCAAAAGAATAAAAAATTTCAGAACTGCAAATTATGTCCCGGTAAACGAATACCTTTATAATGTAGTATGGCCTGACAAACCAGTACCTGAACTATGGACAAAAATCATTGGGGAAATAAATCATTGCGTAAGCCTCTATATCCCAGACTACAAGGTCAACAAGTGCAAGTCAAAACCATGGATAACGAAGGAAATAAAGACCAAGATAAACAGGAAAAGAAAACTCTGGCATAAGTATCGCAGATCAAATAACCCACAAGATCATGCTAACTATAGATCCACAACAAATGAAATAACCGATCAGCTAAAAAAAATGAAAACGAAATTTGAATGTGACCTTGTGAATAGCAAAAGTAACAAGAACTTCTTCCGATATGTAAAAAGTTGCCTAAAGTCTAGAGTTAGCTCTCCTGTGATAAAAAACGAAAACAACGAACTTGTAAGCGACCCCAAGTTAGTAGCAGATATATTCGCAAAAGAATTTGATCGAGGACCTTACGTAAAAGGAAACACAACACCAAGCACCCAAAGACGAATTACACAAAGAACACTTACAACAATTGAAATAACAGAAAATAGACTAAAGAAAGCGATAAATGAACTAAAACCCGACAGCAGTCCTGGACTAGATAACATACACCCCATCTTTGTAAAAAATACACCAGCCTTACTAAAACCGCTAACGATATTAATGAAAAGATCAATGGAAGAAGGGAAGGTCCCTGAAGAGTGGAAACAATCTGTGATAATCCCAATTTTCAAGAAGGGAGATAAATTTAACTCCAAAAACTATCGACAGGTGAGCTTAACATCAGTTTTGTGTAAACTTATGGAGAAACTTATTGCAGAAGATCTTACAGACTTCCTTCTTCAAAATGATATTATACCTCAGTGCCAGCATGGTTTTCTCCCAGGTCGTTCAACAACTTCTAACCTACTCCAGTGTGTAAATTCATGGACATCATCATTAGACAATAGCCAACCTATAGACATAATGTACTTAGATTTCAAAAGCGCTTTTGACCTAGTCCCACATAATAAATTGGGCCAAAAACTTGAGTTATATGGTGTCACGGGAAACCTGCTAAAATGGATAAAATGCTTTCTAAACAACAGAACAAGTATCGTAAGAATAGACAGTGAAACTTCATACAAATTCAAGGTCAGCACGGGGGTACCACAGGGCTCTGTTTTGGCTCCAATACTGTTCAACTTGTATACCTGCGATCTTCCAGACAATCTGGAATCGTCCATATCAATGTTTGCCGATGACACAAAAATATATAACAACCCCCATACCAACTACGACACACTTAAAAGAGACCTTGTCAAAATTGAAAAATGGTGTAACAAGTGGGACTTACAGCTTAATGAAGAAAAGTGTTCCGTCCTTCACATGGGATACAACAACCCAATTTATTCATATAACCTAAATGGAACTGAGGTGAAATCAGTGGAATATCAAAAGGATCTAGGAGTAACTATAACTAAGGACCTCAAATGGGCAGTACATGTGGGAAACATAATTAAAAAAGCAAACTCGGTAACATATTTAGTCAAAAGAACGTTCAAAAATCCGACCCCAGATCTTCTTGAGAAGATATATAAACTCTACATCAGGCCTATTTTAGATTATGCAGCACCAGTCTGGAACCCCTACTTCGTCAAAGACATACATGCCCTGGAACAAACACAAAGAAAAATTACCAAACTATCCCCCAGTATATCAAGCTTGACATATGAAGAACGGCTAATAAAACTAAATCTAACGACACTCCAGCAAAGAAGAATTCGTGGTGATGCAATAGAAACTTTTAAGATTATTCATGACCATTACTCTGTGAAATTCAACTTTTTCACCTTAAACACGAACCAAAGCCTCAGGGGAAATAACTTTAAATTGGTGCGAGAGCGTTTTAAAAAACTTTGTCGCCAACACTTCCTGAACAACAGAATAAATAGAGAGTGGAATAGCCTAAATAACGAGTGCGTCTCCGCAACATCAACAAACCAATTCAAAAATCGCTACGACTCTTTTAAGAGTAAAAAGATGTGACAATAACTTTGAAAAAAAAAATGTGACAGTAAATAAGTTTAAACGGCTACGCCGCCTAGACTAAACAATTAATAATAATTAATAATAATAATATATTCTTAAAATTAAAGAAAAACAAGAAATAACAAAACTAATCAACACAACAAGATAACAAACCATTAACAACACGTATAAAATGAACTGAATTTCAATTCGTAACATAAAGTTTTAAGACCTTATTTATATTTTTAGGATTAAGTGTAAAAATATCTAGGTTTTTTAAGTAATTATTTGCCAGCTCACATATGCGATAAACAGGACTATTTTTATATAGGTTTGTCCTAGAGGTGTGTAGATAAAAGAGGTCTCTAGATCTAGTGTTTATAACATTACTTATTCTGAAAGGCAGCAGAGAAAGAAAATTCTTACAGTCTATTAAGTAGGTAATTACTTTTATTAATATAGAGAGACATATCCGAACTCTCCTGATATAAAGGCTATCGAAACAGAACATTTTATTTATTTATTTATTTATTTATTTATTTATTCCTTTATTGCCAACAAGATTACAAATGTAAAAAAGCAACGTCACCAAAAACAGAAATTTACGCCATCTGATACATATAAATATAACAAATATAAAACTTTATATAAGACAATATAATATAAAATTTGTTTTATTTTAACATTAAATAAGCAAGTAATTATACACAATACAAATACTAAAATATATACATTAGAAAGCGAAAGAGTAGAAGCATTTTCCTTTGAAAATTGTATGACTGCCCTTCTGAACTCCTCAAACCCTGCAATACCTCTTATCTCCTGAGGCAAAATCTGAAAGGCCTTTATACACCTATAGTGAGGTCCTCTTTCATAAAATGCAGATACATGATGGGGAACCCTAAGCTCATTTCTGCCCCTTGTTATTATTGACATTTCCCCTGCATACCCTTCTCTGTTTGTTAAGAAATAGTGTGGATTCCGTTTGACAAAGATTACCAGCGCCAAGAAGTATAATGATGGTAAAGTTAGTATACCCATCTCAACAAAATGAGGTTTACAAGAGGTTCTAGGATGCAGTTTAAGCATGCATCTTAATATTCTTTTTTGCGTCCTGAAAAGATTCAATGAGTGCTGCGAGCCACCCCATGAGGAAATGGCATAATTTAACTGAGATTGAACACAGGCGTAATAAAAAGTTTTGATACTATTCAGAGATACAATGTTACGCAGTCTCCTAATCAATGCACAGGCGCTATTTAGTTTTGACTGTAGGTAGTGAATATGATTTTCCCAGTCTAGTCTTGAGTCAATATGAACTCCCAAAAATTTTGTTGACTCGACATTTGGGATTGACTTATTTTGATAGTGTACATATAAAGATTCATTGTGTATTCTTCCCTTATTGTAAAAAACCAGACCTGTCTTATTGCCATTTAATTTGAGAAAATTTTGATCGCACCACAAAGCCATCTGCTCAACTATACGCGAGGAAGCCAGCGACAGCTCCGCGAGAGACGAGCATGCCACTGTGACGGACGTGTCATCAGCAAATTGACAAACGTTAGCCCCTCCCAGGGCGTCCGGCAGCTCATTCACATACAGCAGAAAGAGAAACGGTCCCAATATAGAGCCCTGTGGCACTCCCTTGTGAATGACTGTTGGGTCAGAAAAAAAGTTTTTTCCTTTATCTCTGATATTCACTACTTGATGTCTATCCTGTAAGTATGATTTTAATAGTTGAAGACTGATACCCCTGACACCATACCAATCCAGCTTACAGAGAAGTTCATTGTGGTTTATGGTGTCGAAGGCCTTTGAGAGATCAAAATACAAGCCGGCGACCAATTTCCCCTGATCAAGATTCTCAATGATATCCGTTAATGTTTGATAAATAGCCATGCTTGTAGATTTCCCTGGAAGAAATCCAAACTGGCCACTCCTCATAACTCCAAAATCAATGATAAATGACAACAGCCTATTGTAGATTGCCCTCTCAAAGACCTTCGACGCTGATTTGAGCACAGACACTGGTCTATAATTATTAGCATCATGTCTGTCCCCCTTTTTAAAAACAGGAACCAACTTTGCAACTTTTAGCGCATCAGGAAAAATACCAAGTTCCATACAATTGTTAATAATAAAAGCCAAAGGCCTGCTTATATGATAGGCAATGTGTTTAAGCAGAAAAATCGGTATTTCATCTAACCCTGATGAATGCTTGTTTGGTAAAGCCATAATTATTTTAAAGATTTCATTTTCACCGACTGGTTCTAAGAACAAAGAATGGGGATTTTTTGAGGTATTTTTGTAAGTGCTATCGCTATCTGAATGATGAGATGATATACCTGATAGATTAAACTGACTAGAGAAAACGTTGGCCAGTTCAACTGGGTCCTCGATTATTATACTATCTGACGTATGGAGAGTGATGCCATCCTGTCTCACATTTTTATTGCATTCCCTATTAAAGATAGACCACATTGTTTTACTCTTATTGCTGGAGTTAAGTATTTTGTTTTCATTCAGAGCCACCCTATAATCTGACAGAAATTTCCTATATTTTTTCTTTTCCAGTTTATAATTATTATAAATTTCCTGATTTCCAGTCTGCTTGCAGAGAACATACAGATCCTTTACCTTGCTGGCATAACGTTTTATTTCCATATTAACCCATGGAGGGATCTGTTTTTGTTTGCTGCGGCAAACTGGAAAACATAGCTCAAAGTAAAAAGACAAAGTGCCCTGAAATATGTTATATTGTTCATTTGGATTCAATTCGTTCATAACATCCTCCCATCCCTCATCACACAGAATTCTCTGAAAGTTAAGAATGTTAGGTGGAGTAAAAAATCTTTTTTCTGTAATAAATTGCTCTAATCTATTTAATGAGGTATTTATTTTGATTTTTTGACCATAATGATCTGATATGTCCGAAACAATAGTATAAAAATTTATGCTTGAGATGGGCATATTACTTATTATGTTATCAATGCATGTATTGGAGGAGCCACTTACCCTAGATGACTCATTTGCATGTGGTATTAGACTAAAACTAGACAAGAGCTGCATAAGAGATGATTGATTTGAATTTTCTACCAAAAAATCTATATTAAAATCCCCACACAAAATGAGCTTTTTATTTGGATCATACATTTCATATAGAAGCAGGCCCAATAGGTCGAGGAATTGAGAAAAATCAGACTGAGGCGATCTATAGACAGCTAAAACAATAAAATTATTAAATTTACAGTTATATAGCTCACATACAGAGAATTCCAGAATTTTGTTTACAGGCAGAACAGTTGTTTTTATATTTTGTGATTTATATCCATTCCTGACATAAATTGCGGTACCCCCGCCTCTCATTCCATTAAGTAGTTCTTCATGATTAAAACCCCTATACGGGTATATGCCAAATTTTTTAAAATGCAGATATTTTAGAAACCTTCTTTGGACACGCTCCAGTTGGCCCACTTTATCCGCATACTGAGGTGACCAAATAATGCAAGCATATTCAAGTTTTGGCAAGACAAGCGTCTTATAGACCGCAATAATAGCATCCAAACTATCAAATTTCTTACAGCAACGTATGACAAAACCTAGCATCTTAATAGGCGTCAGTTGTTATGTTATCGATATGTAAGTTAAAATTAAGTTTTGGATCAAATGTCACCCCGACATCTTTGTGAGACAACTCGCGCTTTAATAGTTGACTATCGATGGCATATGGATATTCTACTACAGATTTTCTACAAGTGAAGGACATAATTGAACACTTATCAATATTGAGCTTCAATTTGTGCTCCTGACACCAAGTTACAATTTTATTAAGATTCTGTTGCAAAAGTTTACAATCATCAATACCATCAATACGCATAAAAAGTTTAAAGTCATCTGCATATATTAGCCCAGCCGCACTTGACACACATTTGGAAATATTATTTATTGTTACAAGGAACAGCAAGGGTCCAACTATGGATCCCTGCGGTACCCCAGAACTTGGAACATATTCTTTAGATTTGAACCCTTTTACTTCAACGTACATTTTTCTATTTTGCAAATAAGATGCCATCAACCTTGTGATGTTACTTTCAACGCCAATTTCCTGCAATGTCCTTATTACTTCACCATGACACACCCTGTCAAAAGCCTTCTCAAGATCTGTAAAAATGCAATCTACCTGTGCTGTTTCCAAAAATGCCTTATGAATGTACTGAGAGAAATCTAACATATTAGTGACAGTACTGCGCTTAGGAAAAAAACCATGTTGTTCATCAGCCACAACTTGTTTAAAGCTAAGAAATAAGAAAATGAATCCAAATTAGTGTCCACCATTTGCAACTTTCTTATTATTACTTCCAGAAAAATAATCCGAAATTTTGTGATTTTGTTTTTATTTTCTTCTGAAGGTATTTGAAAAGGTATAAAAAAAAAGGCACTTTCTTATTGACACTTTCTTACCTCCAAGACACCGTTTATAAGTTTTCAGTTCAAAGTTTTGTTTACTAGAAAACTAGAAACCATCAACTTTTTATTTTTATATTGGCCGTAAAAAAAGTACACTGTGTATTAGATAGCATTCCTCATTACGAATTCGACTGTAAAAATACCTCAAGTTAAATTGTGTAGTGTTAATATGACGAGCGGCCCATTAGGAAGATAAGGGCGTGGCATATTTTACCCAATTTTAAAAATTTATTGCGAAGCCGTTTTAAGTGCTTGACAAAAAATTGGTAATATTAAAGTTAGCATAGCAAATTAAAAAAAAAATTGGTTCTTTCTAGGCTCATTATTTTACTATTAATTAATTATCATTCAATTTAAAACAAAAAAGATCAGAAAACTTTATTCTTGTTAAAAGCTTCTGGGTTCCCTGAGGGGGAAACCACCTATCCAATTTTGTACACCAAAAACTCTAAAATTCTAAAAAATGCTAATTTTCATGTAATTGTTTTGAAAAATTCAAAAATTTCTAGAAAATTTTAACAATTCTAAAAAATTCTAATTAATTCTAAAACTTTACAAAAAATTCTGTTTATTTTTCGGACATTCTAAAACATTCTAATTTTTTTATCTGCATTTTTATCTTCTGTATCATTTTTACGTTTATAATTTGTCAAAAATATATTTATCTGATCTGTGTTTACCCTTTTCCCCATGGGGTAATCAAATAAGTAATGATTTTTTAAGGAGTCTTACTATAATTATTTGGTAAGCTTACTCCTATTAATTAGACAATATTGAGTAGATAAAGGATGCGATCTGTTATATCTGAATAATATTTTAGCCAATATTGTCATCCAAAAGGTTTTCTTCTTGAACAAGTACTAACTCGTTGGCACTTATATTTTTTCCAATGTCTGTAGTGTTTCCTTGTTGTGATAAAAATTTCAACATTTTTTCTGAATAATAGTTTAACCCTAGGCTAGAGCCCGTTTTGCTGAAGCAATAGAGGGTGCGTGTATCTAAAAGGTCTTTACAAAGTAGTAGCAGAGATTCGTATGAATATGATAATCTAGCCAACTTATTAGTGATGTTAAAAAAGTAACTAATCATTACAAAGTAAGCGTTACTAAGTGATCACTAAAAGTAACCAGTCTTAATTTTATAAAGGACTCGTCACTCTCGCCTTTTCGTTACATTGTTACTTTCGTTACTAGTGGATTCGTTATTCACTTCTATCGAGCATCGAGCCCATTAAGCAATGGCGCAACGTTGCGCAATTTTTAAGGATTTTACATCGTCGAGAGACGGACAACCGACACCACTGGCAGGCGGTACTTCCCCTGATTTCGATTGCAGATTGAGTATTAAGGTACGGATAGACATGCTCATAAAAAAGCATGCTTGTAAGCATGCTTAAAACTAGCATGCTCTTCAGCTGTTCACATTTGCTAGGAATAAACATGTTTGTTTGTAGCATACTCCTAAATGAGCGTGCTGAAAGCAAACAATTAGACAGACGTGCTATTTAAACACAGGCTTTCGTTCAAAATGGAAGCTTTGCAAGAAAATAAAAGTATAATATATCAAAAGGGTGGTTCCCTACAGTTCCAAACATATAATAATATACATAATAGTGTCAGTTCTATCCGTGCAGAACTAAATCAATTCAATTCAATTCAATTCTTTATTGTCTAACAGAAAAATTCCAATAAAAGACAATTAATGCATACTATATCTAAACAAAACTTTTTATAAAGCAAAAACATGCAACGTAACACTAACCAACACTTGACAATTCAGAGCTTAGACAATCAGTGCACTTTATGGGGAAAATCACACATTCACCATAAATCGACAACAGCACAGATACATATATTAATTATTAAATACACAACATAAGTTTGCAAGCATTTTTTTAGAAGAAGATAAGAAAAACCAATAGTCCAAGTAAGAAGTGAAGTAATAATAATAACGAACTCTGCAGAAAACATGTTTTAGCTATCAATTATACAATATAAATTCATGAATGTATTTGCATTAGAAAAATAAATATTATAGTAAAGCCATGAAATTATGTAACCTAGTAAAAGAGAGTTTATAAAGTATAGATTACTGGCAAGATCCTTCTTTTGAATGAATTAACTGAACCTAAAAATAAGTCTATATCAATGTTGGCCTGCAGAGTATTATAATATGAACAGGCTCGATATATTGGCTCATTTCTGGCAAGATAAGTGGGATAATTCTCAAGGTAAAATTTGCGGTGTGCACGTGTGTTCACCACTGGTACAGTAAAATTAAGACCCTCCAAGAGATCAGTAGAGTCAACAAGATGGTTACATAATTTAAATAGGAATAATTGACTTGCTAAAATTGTATTTTGTTTGAGTGAGAGGAAGTTGAACTTTTTAAGTAATAAATGATGATCAAAACCTCTTGGAGGATAAGTCCCGTCCTGTTTGAAACTAAGATACTTGAGAAAACGCCGTTGAACATATTCGAGCCTGTCAATATGTATTTGATGGCTAGGAAACCACACCAGAGCAGCATATTGCAATCTAGATTTAATTAATGAATTAAACAAAGTGATAAGACTGTCGATATTTTTAAAATCTTTCGTTGATCTAATGATAAACCCCAGGGTTTTTAATGATGATTGCACGATCTGATCTATATGAACATTGAATGTGAGTTTTTTATCGATAACCACCCCCAGATCCTTGATCGAATCAACACTGGAAAGATTACTGGATTCAAGTTGATAGTTAAAGTTTAATTCGTGATTGAGATTCGAGATTGTCATCGATTTGCATTTGTTGATGTTTAAATGTAATTTATTAATTCTGCACCATGAGGACAGTGTATCGATGTCTTTCTGCAAATCAGTGCAATCTTGTATGTTATTGATAATTCTGAATAATTTGAGGTCATCTGCAAATAATAAACAGTTGGATGAGATGTTCTGAGTGATATCATTAACAAATATGGCAAATATCAGATGCAAGATTACTTCCCTGGGGGGCGCCGCTGGTGGCATTATAGTCAAAGGACTGAAAACCTTTGTATTCCACAAATTGGGATCTACCATTGAGATAAGAGATGAAAAGGTTGATCAGGTTGATGTGAAACCCAATTTTGTGCATTTTTAGAGCGATTAGACCATAGTCAAGTTAGTTATAGTTGATCGATTGGCAAAAAATCCGTGCTGAGCAGGAGTAATTAAGTTTTTAACCTGAAAGAAAAGATTCTCACTTACACAGATCTCAAAGGCCTTCGAGAAGTTAGACAAAATAGAGATTGGTCTATAATTAGTGATATTGTTTATATCCCCACCCTTAAACACTGGACAGATTTTAGTTTTTTTCCAGTGGTCAGGAAAAGTGTTGGACCCAATTGATAAATTAAATATGTAGTGCAGTGGGATCGCGAGACATTGAGCACAATTGCGCAAAATGAAGGAGGATATTTTATCATGACCAGAGGTATGTGAATTTTTTAGTTTTTTTAGTGCCTTAATGATCTCCGATTCAGTAATGTGTGTGATAGAGATATTTTGGGAATTGTCAGCCACATCCAAGTTAAAGTCAGAAGAAACCTCATAAACACTCCTGAAAAAATCAGCAAAGCCATTTACTATATTTTGTGGAGAATCAAATGAAGCTTGACCAAAAGTCCAATAGTGTTGTCGCTTGCAATACAATTGTTTAAGAGCATTTTGGCAAAAAAAAAAGAAAAAAAAGAAAACGGTTTGAGTCCATAACTGGATAAATAGAAGAGAAACCCTTGGAGCAAGTAATCGATTGTTGGCAGAGATGCGAGACGAAGATGTCAACGACTATAAAAATCATTTACGCATGCTTCCGCAGAAATTTGATGAGCTGCTTTCTAAAACTGAGAGCGCCATACAAAATCAAAATACTCATATGCGAAATGCTATTCCAGCTAAAGTAAAACTGGAAATTACATTGAGATATCTAGCTGTCGGAGATTCTTTATTCACATTATCAGCACTTCACAGGGTTGGAAGATCTATAATATCTGAATTTATACCTGAAGTTTGTGTTGCAATATCCAAGGCTTTAAAGGATTATCTGCGGGTAAGTAAAACAGTGCTATGAATATTTAAAACTTTTATTTAGTTCCATCATAAATCAGTTATAATCATAGTTCAGAAAGTTGCCAGGCTTCACTCAACATATCTATTCCAACATGACTTTGATGCGATTGAACATTGCGTGCATGTGCGTCGTTTTGTGTGTTTGAAGCAGGAAGTGGGGAATGAGTGATAGGTTGAACGTCTATAGCTGGAAGTGTGTTGGTTTGTGTGTTTAAAGCTGAAGTTGTGGAATAAGCGATGGGTTGAATGTCTGGAGCTGAAAGTGTGTTGGCTTGTGTGCTTGGAGCTGAAAGTGTGGAATAAGTGATGGGTTGAATGTCTGGAACTGAAAGTGTGTTGGTTTGTGTGTTTGAAGCTGAAAGCGTGGAATATGTACGAGCAGATAAATTTGGGTATATATTCCGACGTCTAGCCGAAGTCAAAATTTGTTGTATTATAGTCTGCACGCCTAATGATTCGTATAATGGAAGTTGTCGTAATTGAGATGCAACGTTTAGTCCAAAAAAATATAATTCATCTTCTTCCTTCCGGATATTTATTGTAGAAGAAATATTTTCTAAGCGATTTAGAGCCTCCGCAACTTCAACGGATTCAGCTGGTTTTCTCACTTTTTTCGCCTTGCTGCATAGTCGCTAGATGAGCGTGATGAATCTCCCTCAGTTTGCGTGGTCGGCGGCTGTGGCGACGTTATGTTTGAGTAATCAGCATTGGCTGATTGAGAATGCTGTGATGATGAATCTGAATCATGTAAAAAAATATTGTTACTTATTAGGTTTACGTATTGAGTAATATTGTGACGTCATGCAATTATCTAAGAATAAGTTGTACTATATTAGCTATTTATACATACTTATATAAAATGTAAATTAAGTTATGTTATTTATTACAGATTCCTTGCTATGAAGAATGGAAATGAATTGAATATGGATTTCGAACTAAATGGAATTTCCCAGGATGTGTTGGTGCGATGGACGGAAAGCATATAAATATTTTTGCCCCTGATGACTCTTCAGATTACTACAATTATAAGGATTCCCACAGCATTGTAGTCCTGGCGTTAGTTGATGATGATTATTGTTTCTCGTACGTGGACATTGGAACTAATGGAAGAGCTTCTGATGGAGGAGTTTTTGAACGATCGAGCTTGGGACGAGCCTTGGAAAGAAATACTCTCAATTTACCGGAGCAATCAGTTATTGTGGGAGACGCTGCTTTTCCTCTAAAATCTTATATAATGAAGCCATACGGAACAACACCAACTCATAAAGAAAAAATATTTAACTATCGTTTATCTAGAGCCAGACGAATCGTTGAAAATGCCTTTGGGATTTTAGTAACAAGATTTCGAGTTTTTCTGAACACGATAGATATGACGTGTGACAAAGTTGATATTATTACATTGGCTGCTTGTTCTTTACACAATTGGCTTCGAAAAACGTCCGATATGTATATTACCCAACGATGTGTCGATTTTGAAGATATACAACAACATGTTGTTATAAAAGGAGCATGGAGAGATCAATTGCGCATAGCCTTGGAAAGCCTACCAGCAACACGTAGTAATTACGCCTCTCGACAGGCAGTGGGAATAAGGAATGCTTATGCATGCCTTTTCGAAACAACAGAGGCGGTACCATGGCAAGAGCATATGATCAACATTTAAATTATACAAATAAATAGTTACTCACCAATTCGGATCCAATAATTTCACGGTAGTCGTCAGTGTCTCCCATAAATGATGCCATTTCTGTAAACCATGACATGGGTGGTTTAATACAGCTCAATACAAAATGTCTTTATTATTCAAAAACGTGTGATAAGATCTATAAAGAAAATGAGTTTCCGAGAAACCTGTAAAGGAGTGTTTAAGTCCGAGGGAATTTTAACCATATATGCATTATATATTTATGAGTGTTTAATGTTCTTTTTTAAAAATAGAGATAATTTTGAACTGCAAGTATTTCATGGGTATAACACGAGAACTTTAAATGTAAATTATCCTACTCATCGATTAGCACTAACAGAAAAAAATCCTTGTTATATGTGTCTCAAGCTTTTTAACCATCTCCCTGATAATTATAAGACTATCACTTTACATACAAATTTTAAGAAATGTATAAAGAAATTTTTAATTGATTTAGAACCATATTCATTGGATGATTATTATAATATATAAATAATGTAATTTTGACATTTCCTTTTGTGTTGACGTAATTTCATTTTGTATTAAGTGTTTGGTGGATGTCCGTAAAACATGTAACTACAATTTTGAAATAAAATTTATTATTATTATTATTATTATTATTATTATAAACGTCTTTTGCACCAGCTCCAGACCGCCTCGAACTGTTGATTTTTTTTACTTCCGAATGATACACTAACCTTAGATTTTTAATTTTAGTTTTAATTATTTTGATTGTTAAACTTGGGTCGTTCATATCATTTAATAAAGCTTCATAAGCATTATTCCGTGCTATGTTATTTTTATAGAGGGGTGTGTTCCACATTCCTGACTTCGATAGTGAATCACGAAAAGCAATGTTTTTTCATCTCCCCAACGAGCCATATTTCTTTTGGACGCACACCTCTCGCAGACAGAGATCTATCGATACTGCAGTCTAGCATGCTAATAAGCAAACCTGTTCAGATGCGCTTAGATCACGCCCCCTTCCACCCGCGCCACAGGTAGCATGCTCGAAAATCAAACGACTGTTGATTTTTGAGCATACTCGAAATAGCCATGCCTATTTCTAGCAAAGTACGTACACACCTGCTACTAAGTAGCAATTGCTCAATAGTGGCATGCTTTCGTGCTATTAATGAGCATGTCTGTCCGTACCTTTACGTACATTACGTTTGGGAATTTTTTGTTAATTGTTTATTATGCTTGCATATATATGTATTTTAGCTTAGGTGAGTTTCTGAGTTTAGTGGTCGTTGAGTGGATGCGGCATGCGGCATCTCTCTTCCGTTTATTCTAGTTCGTATATATTTTGAGGCTACTTTATTTATTAATTATAATAATTATACTATTTGAGTATTTTGGTTAGTATACCTACTTAAAAGTTATATATTATATAGTATCTCATAGCACAAATAATTCTGTATGTATAGTTGTTAAGCTTAATTTTGTATATTTTTTTCAACCAATCGTTTGTTCACGTTTTAAAGTTTTCTTAAAAATGTATTTTGTCAATACTTTGTATTAACTTTATTCATTGATTGACAAAACTAATTGCTTTCTTGATATAATATATGTTAGATGTTATATTAATATTGCCGTATCTTTTTTTGATCGTATTATATCAATACCAGTCAAACTATCAGTCCCAGTAACCAGTCCTTTAGTTTGGGTCCAAGTTCAAATCCAATACACGAATCCTAATACTCAAAGTAACGAATCGTTACAAGTCCCCAAATGTAACGAAAGTTGGCATCACTACGACTTACGGTTGTCCAAAGTTTATAGCTTCCGAAATAACACTTTTTGAACTCTTTTTCGGTACACCCTGCATAAATCTTTTTCCAGAAAGAATGTTGGTTCGCCTCAACTCATAATTTAAGTTCACCGCCCGGCGCGGTGTGACAGGTCCGCCATGCCGATGTATAAAATAGCAGAGGGGGAAATTCCTATAGATTGCGCATGCTTTTGAAAAATTCTGATAATTGTAAGAAATGCTAATAAATTCTAAAAAATTCTATCAGCTTGTACACCAAAATTCTAAGGTGGTTTCCCCCTTGGGGTCCCTTTAAACTAAAAAAGCGCTCATTAAAAGTAAAGAAAACTAGTGCATACCAGGGAGATTCAATTTTTTAAAAGTTGCTCAAGAGTAGAGCACTCTTATTTTTTGTTTTCAATTTTTATTGTAAAAGTTGTTTAGAGTTAAAAGTTATATTCGAATACGACGTCATGGTCTTCTATTAATGTAGATGTAGACTTTTGTAAGATTAGCCAAGTAAGTATATTTTTATTGACGCCATTTGCTTTTTGTGTATGAGTTTATGTATGTATTCTTGTACATAATTAGAAATAAAGATTATTATTATTATTATTATTATTATTATTCAAAAAACGCAAAAATACTTATTCTTTTTTATCCGGTATAGAGACTGGATTGTAGGGATCAAATTATTTTCAAAAGTTCTTTTTAATGTTTACTTTTAGAATATTGGTCAAACTTTAAATTTCTCGTTATTTCTAATTTTTCTTAAACCATTCAAAACGACTATGCCAAAATTCGTCTATTTTTGTAGCAATTAGGTTTTATAATAATATATAAACCTGTTGTGGCTAAATGAGCTATGCTCGAGGTCAAAAGAGGAAAAAAATAAAAGGTTTAAACCAAAATTAATTTTAGACAATATGTTGAAAACTCTTGTAATTTACTTTACATTTTTATTAGCATATATTTAAAAAAATAATATCAAAGAGATAGTCAGAGTGTAAGAACTATACAGGGTGTTTTATTATTATACCGAGAAATTGAAACAGGTGGTTCCTTGACAAAAAATAATGAAAAAAGTTCCCATTAATGGAGGTCCAGAAACCCTGGTTTGTAAGATACAAGGTGTTAAACTTTTCTAATTAATTAATTCTTTTCTACGTCGACTTGATCTCTGTATGGAGCGTGGTGGAAGGAATTTTGAACAATTTTTGTGAAAATGGGTTTATTGTTAATATTTTTGTGATGACTAAATTATAATTTATAATGTACGAGAGGAGACGCCTTTTCTTTTAAACTTCAATGTGTATACCACCATTTTCAATACAGTCTATTGTTCTTATGTTCATTTCCCCTCGCACATTTCTTAAAAGGGAAGATGGAATTCTTTGAACGAATTCCGTTATTAATTTTTATTATTATTATTTTTATTATTTATTTTATATTTCCAAATGGTCTATGTCTTCGAAAGGTCGATGTTTATACACCTTATTTTTACGATATCCCCACAACAAAAAGTCTAATGGCGTAAGATCTGGTGATCTAGCAGGCCATGGATTCAGCACCCCTTTAACACCAGGTCTACCCAATATGACATACCAATACATAGACTTACTGCAACAGAAAGGGGTCCAACCTACTCTTGTATTAAATTTTTTAACGGATTGCCCAACCATATAAGAGTGGAAAATGATTTTAAAATCTACAAGAAAGAAATTTTTAAATTAATTTTAGATATAGAACCACCGTATACGGTCGAGGAGTTTATGCAGCATAGGTTTTAGATCTTGAAAATTTTGTTTCTGTACTATTATTGTTGGTAGAAAACGTGAATTTTAGTGTTTGTTTTATTGTTCATTTATTAAGAGTACTGCGTAAATGTTTTTTTATAAATTTTATTAACATATGAATAGGTTAGCAACATACTATATCATCGACGCTATATCACTCAATTGTCTAGGAAAAGTGTATTTCTTTCTTTTGGATAATTTTTTGAATAAAGAGGATTTTGACTTTGACTTTGACTTTGGATGTGTAGAGAATCTTCCGATCCAGCGGTTGGGGAAATGTTCATTTAACCACCTTTTTATTTTTAATGTACTATGTACAGGTGCACCATCTTGTTAAAAAAATAATTTTGTCGGAATATACAGGGTGTCCGGAAAATACATGTACAAGTTTGACGACAGACTCCTGACGTCAAAATAGGTCGATCTAAGCCGACTTAGTTATATCCAAAATTTTCTCGTTTAGCCGGTAAAGGGCGTGAAAAATTTGTAAAAATATTGGTTTTTCCTAAATTACGTGAAAACCTGCTAATCGATTTTAATGATTTTTAGTATGTAGACTAATACTATAAAACGACGTTTTCTAGTATTATTGTCACCGGCTGTAAATAAGTGGAAGTGTTATAAAAGTGATATAATAAGTCAACATTTCTCCTGATTTTTTTATATCAACGGCGTTATGACAACTTAGATATTTTTGTCGAGTGACTGGATGTATTTGGAAGCTATTTTACCTCTTCATTATTTTTCGTTGGATGAGCTGTTTTGCAAAAAAAAAATATTTACAATTACCTGCATACATCAATTATTAACATTAGTAATAAAATTAAAATCAAATTACCTGTAACAATAATTTTTTTATGACCTTGTTGCTATGGCATTTCATAATTTGACAATTATTGACAAATTGTCACCAGCCTATGAAATTGACTAAAGTATACCATCAACATTCTTGAATTACAAGTTCATTTTACCATTGAACATGGAAAATTATACGAAATCTGAGAAGGTTGACATGCTCCTGATATACGGGTTTTGTCAAGGAAATGGGCGTCAGAGTGTTAGGGTTTACATGGAAAGATTTCCTAACCGTCGAATACAAAAACCTCCAAACATTTGCCAATATCGAGCGTCATCTTCGGGAAACTGGCAGCTTTGAGAAAAGATTTGAAGGCAGGGGTCGTATGCGAACAACTCGAATTGTGGAAACAGAAGAGAACATTCTGGAAAAAGTTGAAGAAGAACCAAGTACCAGTACCCGTCGCTTAGAACGTGAGTTACATGTTCCTAAAACGATTTTCAATGAGGTTTTAAAAGAACAGTTGTTACATCCATATTACGTGGAAAAAGTCCAGGAACTTTTACCGACTGATCCCCCCATGCGGCTTACATTTTGTCAATTTATTAGAAACAAAAGAATCGGTGATCCAAATTTTTGTAGAATTTTGTTTACTGACGAGGCGTGCTTTACAAGATCTGGAGTAACCAATCTGCACAACGAACAAATTTATTCCGATGAAAATCCACATGCCATTAAAGTTGTACATCATCAGCATCAATTTAAATTAAATATTTGGGCAGGTACTATTGATCGCTACCCTATTGGTCGTATTGTTATTCCAGACACATTAGATGGGAATATTTATTTAAATTTTTTGCAAGACGCATTACCAATTCTTCTGGAAAATTTGCCCCTTTTACTTCGGAGGGAAATGTGGTATATGCATGATGGTGCCCCGTCCCATTTTTCCGTTGCCGTTCGGCAATACTTGCCCCATCAATATCCCAACCGATGGATTGGAAGGGGCAATGATGCACCAGTAAAATGGCCACCACATTCTCCGGAGTTAAATATGTGTGACTTCTTTTTGTGGGGCGCTATTAAAACAGAAGTTTACAAGACTCCGGCAAACACACGCCATGATTTATTGACGCTGATTTTAAATGCAGGCAACCATTTTAATAACCCCGAGACATTAAAATAAATAGGGCCCAATATAATTTTTTAAGGAGTGTTAATAAATTTGTTCAGCAAGATGGCGGTCATTTTACACATTTACTTAAGTAATGTTTTCGTTTTACTTAGTTTCTTACAATATTTTATTTATTTATTTATTTATTTTCAATACATGATCATTACAATATACCCTTTTAGGGTGTAGATCGTGTTAACAAGGGCAAAAACAAAGATAACCTAATTAGACTTAACTAAACATACTTTACTAAACATACAACTAATTATTTACATGTTAAAATAGTTAAAAATGTTAAAAGCTAACAGACAATTAAATATTTTTTTTTAAATCATGCATCAGGACCTACGTAATTGCAGGCTCCGCCGCTGAAAAGCACTTATTTAAAGATCCTGGAAATCTTTTTTGTTTAGGAACTCAGTGACACTGTAGTAGCACTTTTTGACTAGAAACTTTATCAGCCTTATTTCTTTTTGATTATCATTTAATGTTTTAAAAGATATGGGCAAGAGGTTCCAAACTTTTAATAGCATATATACAATGTTTTTTTGAAGATAAGAAAAATTAGGTCGATCAGTATACAAGAGATCCCTATTTCTAGTATTATATATGTGGTCATGATGAAAATCTATGAGGATAGTTGTTCCTTATCACAAACAATATACACTCCTGGATGTAAACGCTATATAAAGTTAATAAATTATTATTAATAAATGCTTCCCTACCAGAATCCATTGGTTTCATTTTAAATATTGTTCTTATACACCTTTTTTGCAATATAAAAATTCTTTGACTATCTATAGAGTTTCCCCAGAACATTAATCCATATCTCAATCTAGACTGAACAAAAGCATGATATGCCGACAGAGCCGCAGACACACCAATACTATTGGCAATGACAGAAATGGCATAGCAGTATCTTGCAACACTCCCAGCCACCAGATTCACATGAGCCTTCCAGTCCAATCGTTCATCAAGAGTCACACCCAAGAATGGCAGGCTTGCAGCAGAATCAATCTCACCACCACCAAACTTAATACCAAGTTCCCGCTCTCTCCCCGCACCAAATATCAAGAGCTTGGTTTTGTCAATGTTTAAGAGCAAATTATTAGAGATAAACCACTCATTCAAATTTTTCAATGTTATTCTTACACTCCTCCAGACTATCCGCCCCAAACAGCACAGAGGTGTCGTCCGCATAGAGTACAATTTTGTTATTTGTGATATTCACTACGTTATTTGTGTAAATCAAGTATAGAAGTGGGCCCAGAATTGAACCCTGAGGCACCCCTCTCCCTATAAGTCGGCTATTGGATATCACCCTTACTTCCCTGTCATTAACATCAACCACTCGTTGGGTTCGGTTTTGAAAGATATGACTCGAAAAGGTGCATCACGACACCCCTGATACCATACCTCTCCATCTTCCCCAGCAATATCCCATGGTCCACACTGTCAAAGGCCCTGGAGAGATCCAAACACAGGGTTGCAGTTACTTTCTTATCATTTAATGTTTTACTTATAGTTTTTAATGTATCAAAAACTGCTGTCAATGTAGATTTGCCCTTTCGAAAGCCATTTTGTTGATTTACCAAGATATGATTTGCCTCAATAAAGCGAATAAGACGATCAAATATTATTTTCTCAAATATTTTATTGATGTTAGACAGTAAGGATACTGGTCTATAGTTGCTAAATTTATCTTTCTCTTTTTTTTTGTGTATAGGTCTCACCAAGGCCTCCTTCAGTAGTTCAGGATACACCCCAGTTGAAAAAGCCAAATTTAACATGTGAGCAAGGGGCGCCGCTATCAAGACGGCTACAGTTTTAATTAATTTGACTGGAATCTCATCACAACCAACTGACTTTTTATTTTTCAAATTCATTATACAGTTAAACACCTCTTGTTTCACTACGGGCTCCAGGAAAATACTGCTATGACATGCCTCAATAGACGAGCACTGAAATGATCTATTCCCGCTAATAATGGGGCATGCATTAATAAAGAAATCATTGAAATCATTAAGCAATTCATGTTCATTTTTATTGGGAAAATAATTGAACGTTGGAATGTTCTGAGTGTTTTTTTTTGGTTAGTTTATTGATTAGAGACCATGTTGCTTTCGATTTACTTTCCGAGTTAATGGCTATTGAGTGATTGTGCAAAATTTTTGCTTTTTTTATAACTGCTTTCAGTATTCTTGAATAAGTTTTATAATGTTGCTTAGAGATTACTCCCAGCAGATAATCTTCATACAACCTACGTTTATTTTTTCTTGATACTTTTATGCCACTAGTTATCCATGTTCTTGACAGTTTATTAATCTTAAAGTTTTTGATAGAAAACACCACATTCATCCTTGACTTCAGAGTGTCGACAAAAGTGGCATAAGCCTTGTTTACATCAGCCTCCGTCAACACATCATGCCATGCACAATCCTGCAAACCTATAAAGAATTGTTGAAAATATTCTTCTCTGTACCCTTGATTACCTTCTCCCCGAAAGCATAGCATTGAAACCAATAGACTGGGCTGAATGGTCCGACAGGCCAGAGAAAACAATCTCATTGTCAAAAAATTGATCAAAATTGGTAAAGATATTATCTAGCAGCGAGGCAGTGGTCTTTGTGACCCTTGTAGGTTGAAATATTGTTTGCTTAAAATTATAGTTATTGAGAATGTCGATGAATTGTACTTTATCATTACTTTCTAGCATAAAATTGACATTGAAATCTCCACAAATTACAATCCTAAAATCTAAGTATTTAACACATATAACAGACAGAATAGCTTCAAATTGCTGAATAAAGACATGGAAATTACCCAGACATGTTCTATACACTGATAAGATTAACATTTTTACTTTTTTATTCGCCACACATGACACTTCCACTTGACCTTCAATGCTGCATAGCTTAATCTCTTCTACTTCATAAAAATCTTGTAGACCTACTCTTATGAATATGCACGTTTCTCCATGTATCATACTCTTTCTCGAGTAGCAGGATACCATTTTAAATTTGTTTAGTACTACAAAATCAACCTCTTCCTCCCGTAGCCAATGCTCAGTAATGCATATCAGATCCGGCACTGTGTCAAGAATAATTCAACGTCCAAGGTTTTATTTTTTAGACATTGAATGTTTTGGTGAAGTATTTTAAAAGTTCTTATATCGTGGATAGATCCACCACTTCCTGTAAGCGTGGTTCGATCTTCTTCCTCACAAGAAAACGAGACACCAATGCCCCGTTCGGCCATATATCCCGCTTCCATGCCTGACGAAAGTGTTCCTGCTTAATACGTATTAATTACAATATTTTTAATACATACTTCCAACTTTGTTGTACTTTGTTTTATTATAACTGTTAATAATTGATATATGCAGGTAATTGTAAATATTTTTTTTTGTGGCAAAACAGCTCATCCAACGAAAAATATTGAAGAGGTAAAATAGCTTCCAAATACATCCAGTCACTCGACAAAAATATCTGGGTTGTCATAACGCCGTTGATATAAAAAATCAGGAGAAATGTTGACGTATTATATCACTTTTATAACACTTCCACTTGTTTACAGCCGGTGACTATACTACTAGAAAACGTCATTTTATAGTATTAGTCTACATACTAAAAATCATTAAAATCGATTAGCAGGTTTTCACGTAATTTAGAAACCAATATTTTTACAAATTTTTGAGGCCCTTTACCGGCTAAACGAGACAATTTTGGATATAACTAAGTCTGCTTAGATCGACCCATTTCGACGTCAGGAGTCTGTCGTCAAACGTTGTACACGTATTTTCCGGACACCCTGTATAATGGCAATTTATCTAAAATATTGGAAATCACAGTTTGTAAAAATTGTAAGTAATGAGCTGGATTTAAAATTTCTCCAAAGAAATACGGCCCAATATTCCGCACCAAACGTTAGTCCTAAATGAATGTTGGTTCTTACACTGGATAACAAAATGAGAATTTTCACTGGCCCACCACCGTGAATTTTGCGAGTTGACGCAACCATTGGACGAAAAGGTTGCTTCGCCTGTAAAAAATACATATTTGCTAAAATGTTGGTGATCTTCTACCATACCTTGATACCAAAAGCAGAAATCAACAAGCGCATCTTTTTAAGGGTATGAACAAACTTCGGCTTGTATGGCTTGTTCTTACTTGCTTTGAAAATTCTTCTAACTGAACGTTTGGAAACACTAACTTCCTTCTCCCTTGCAGATAATGGCATTTCAGTGCTTTCAATTGTGCACAATAAAACATTTTAAAGTTATTTCTTCGTTCGTTTTGTTTTTCTGATGAGGTACTTTATTTCTATTCTCTACTGATCCAGTTTGTCTAAACTTTGTAACAATTCTTTTTATCGTTAAATATGTTTGCAGTTTCTCGATATGTGTGATAATTTTCACCACAAATTGAAACAATTTCAATTTTCTCTTGAAAAGACAGATTTTGAACCATTTTGACCAGCAAAAGCGATACACTTTATACTCAAAATAAATAAGAAGAAATTTAAAACGATTTAACGGGATATTTGGTTAGCTTATGTCAGTTTTTGAAGGTTTTCCATTTTTGTATTTCATCTGTTTCACTCATGGTAGTCTTTGTTTCTTCTAGAGTTTATTCATACATTAAGGTATGTTTCCTTCCACGCGGCTGTCGCATTGCGGCCGGACGGCTGTGGTTTTCCTTAGAAACGGCCACCGGCCGGAAACGCGTGGGAGGACACGGGTACATAAAGAAAACAGGGAGCAGTAGATTGCGGCTGACGCATGCGGCGGCCGCGTGGAGGGAAACATACCCTAACATATATACCATATCCATACATACTAAAAACATTCCCCTGTTCATGGCACACTTGAATTTGTTTTGTCATCTACCGCTGTGATTTTTTAGCACAAACGGAAAGTAAGTAAATAAAAGCCTTATAGGAATATTTCAGCCTGTAAATAAGGTATTTTCCGGGGCTACTGTTTGTAGAAAAAGTGTTATTGCGCTTTAGTAGTTTAGCAAAATTACCGAATTTTTAGATATTTTTACTTAAATTGAATTTTATAATTTGGAAGAATAAATTTTTTCGAGAAATCAATAATCAAAAAGTTTTCCATACAGAGCGAGAATTCTACCGGTCACTGTATATAATAACTTTTTTTTATATTGTTTGTAACTCCTCATTAAGTGAAAATATTTTACATAAAATCAGGGACCGAGAGGGAAGCGTTTTGAATATTTTTTTCATTAACTTCTATTTGAATCTAGTTCTTTGATATTCCCGATATTTTCACTCAAAATCAGGAAGTTTCTCTCGGATATCGGAAGACGACACTTCTGCTAGCCTGCTTTAGTGCAGTGTTGCCAACATGTGATTAAGTAGTATTATTACATAATATATGGATTGGACATATTTATAATATCTCTCTAATTATTTACGCACTTGTGATAGTAATATGTTTAAAAATTTTAAATTTAGCGGCTATAGGTTTTCTTTATGCGGGCAATATGCGAACAAAGAAAGAAATATTTCGCAAGGTAAGCACTGTAGTTATTCATCATTACTGATTAGTTGATGTACAAATAAAATTAGAATTCTATTACTTCGTTTATCTGCGACCTTTTAGTAAATAAATACCATCTAATCATCCAAAACAAAGAAACTATTGAATACAATTCATTATTAGTACATTATAAGTGTATTGTACGTTCATGGTCGGCATTATGTTTGGTTTAGTCTTCTTCTTTTTCTATTTTCTTTGCCTAGACTTGGCACAAAAACAGAAAAAGAAAAACCAAGTTTTACAAAACTTTTAGTTAAAACCAAACCTATAACACCGGCCGTAAGTGTATTTTTGGATAATTCAATTGTTGTTAGATTGTCGTTTTTTCAGTGATGTTATTATTTTTTAGTTCAATAAGGGCGTTGTGCTAGCTTTCTCCTTTTTTCTCTTTATATTGAAAATTTCCGCAAAACGGTGAATTTCCCTCCGGTTTGCAACACTACACGGACACTGTACCGTCACTACACCGCACATGCGCGCTAGTGACCAATCGTCCGCTTTGTATGTAAGCTACGGTTTCTTCGAAAACGGCACCGTCATATAGCGGCCGACAATGTCCCGTGAATTACATCATACAGCGGTGGAAAGATGCGGCAAACGGTGGCGTCAGTTGTAAAGTCAGGAAAGCGACAACAAAATTGTGAAACGGTACCGTTTTTTTTAAACATAATAAATAATATGGATAACATCGATCTCGCGATTGTAATTATTTTAGAAGAAGATGAAGAAGAGGTTAAAATGGAGAGAGGAAAGTAATGAGCTGCATTTAAAATTTCTCCAAAGAAATACGGCCCAATATTCCGCACCAAACGTTAGTCCTAAATGAATGTTGGTTCTTACACTGGATAACAAAATGAGAATTTTCACTGGCCCAAAAGGTTGCTTCGCCTGTAAAAAATACATATTTGCTGAAATGTTGGTGATCTTCTACCATACCTTGATACCAAAAGCAGAAATCAACAAGCGCATCTTTTTAAGGGTATGAAAAATCGGAGTCATATTAAAAACGTTCAGAAGAAGGCGCACATGAATTTACCTCGATCTAGATCAAAAAACGTTGAGCCAACTGTCGCACTGACACCGCTTTAAATATGACGGCAGCGCTATCTTACGTTACGGTGTTGAGTAACGCTCTGTTTTGAAACCACTTGTACTTAAATCGCACAGCAGCATTTCTTGTGACGTAATTCACCGGGTTTTGGCCGCCGCTATATGACTGTGCCGCTTTCGAGAAAATCTCAGCTTAACTGATTTCGCTTACAGGCGACAATGGGACGCTGGCTATATAGTAGTATTGAATATATGCATAATACATTCCAAAGAGGCAGGTTAACAACGATAGCTTTGCTCTATCGTCGTTGGTTACGGTATTGCAACTTTTAGCGGGACTTCCCGCCGCACCGCCGAAAGTAGTTATGCCATTAGTTGGTTGGCTTTGGCGTTTTTGATGTTATTAGATTGGGTTCGGTTTTAAATATTATGCGTCGAAGATGATGCTTATATGTTGCCAATACGCGGTATGTCATTTCAATAAAAATGGTAATGATAATCGTCTGATTTTCGTCATAACAATCTTGTAATGTTGGCAACAGAGCTTCCACCAGTAATAGGCACTTATTTGCTTTTTACTCTATGGTGTGTGGTGTGTATGTGGGGGGGGGGGGGGTAAAGTCACTTTTGGTTTGGCTTTAATTAATTGCTTGTGGGTTATTGGGCTTGCACCAACATTTGGCGGTATTTATATTTCCGTTGTGCAACTAATAAAAAAATTCTTATTTGTTGCACACTTAATAGACCACACTGTTATACTTACGTGTACATTTTTATTTTCTATTTTGTGTGCCCTGTGAGCAGTTTTTGAATTAATCCAGAAAAACGATTTAAAAATTGTCACGTTAGCGCCGTCTAGCGCCCAAACTAAGCAACTTTGTACTAAGGTGAATTTACTTAAATCGGCTAATTTTGGTCTGAAAAATATGTGGTAGGTTTTTGTAAAGACCTTTTACAGACACCCTGTATTGATACAGCTGAAATTTGGAACATACACCGCCAAATGTCCCGCATAATTTCGATATATGCCAAACGAAAAATAAATACTGTCGAGAAGTAAATGGGAAGCAATTTGAACATTTAATAAAGTAATTTTTTGATAAATAATATACAAGTTTACTAGGATCAAGGCAAATATTTTATATATAGTTTCATTTTAAACGTCAATATTTTAAAAACGGCTGAAAATTGACATAGGATATGTAACATGGAATGTGTTTAGAACTTCCCGTAGAATACAAAAACCGAATAATAAAAGAGCTGTTCCATTTAAAGAAATAGTCGACGGCGTCATGACTTCTTCATGAGTTGACCTGTATATTATTTTTGTATATCAAAGAATGGGCAATTAGAAATAGAGATTGACGGGTCGGAGCGTTTTTAACATTTACTTTTCGTTTGGCATATATCGAATTTATGCGAGACTTTTAGCGGTCACTGTATAAAACTTTTAAAATTAAGTAAAATAGTGTGTAGAATGTATAATACCTAACAAGTAAAATGTTGTTGCAGTCAAGTAAAGCAAGACATCATTCCAGAAATAGAGGAACTGAATACGGTCATGAATGCAGTGCTTAAACAGATTCTTCCAGTATTTGTCAAGAATATTTCATTCCTTGAAGAAATAAAAGAACAGTATCTCCAATCGCTTTTGATGTATTCGTATATTCTACTTTTTAATGAAAAAATTGGCTTTGACCTGCGAATGAAAGTATGTTTAATATTTGTATATTCGTTTAACGTATTGGAAGGAGACAACATGAGCGTTTCTCAGTTGGTAAGTATACTTCCAGTTTTCCTGTTTCGTTTTATTTTCAATTTTTTAATGGTCTTGTGGCATGATGTGTGGGTATTTTTTTAAGAGGTTGTAAACAGATATCCAATAAAAAGATACAACGACAAACGTGAGCACGCGTCAGGGAAATTGGTACAAGTAGCGCTGTATAAGAACCTTTTTAAAGAAATTCTAAAAGTGTATTAAACATTTAACTGTGTTAGGGAAGTACCGTTATTGTAGGTTATTAATTAAGGTTAGTTAAGATTTCTACGTTACGAACACGGTTTCTACACGATCTGCATGATTACTCCAGAAGTTTTCAAGATTTTTTTAATTCTTCAACATGCCTTTATTTTTTATAGAGACTCTCGCTATTTTTTTGTTCATATTTTGTTAATTAAAGACCTAAATGTGTCATGAAAAAAATTAATTTCCTTTAAAATTCTATAATGCTTTTATTCTTTTTAATTTAAAAAATTTAATTCGACAGACTATAGTGACTTACGTCATGTTACATTGAGAAACATGTTTAATTTAATATAAAAATCGTTAAAAAACTATTTTGTAAAAAAAATTCCCATATTTTAAGAATCAATACTACATTTATTATTATCGTATTGACATTACGCTTTTCTAAAACTATTCATTCTCCCTGCGGCTGGAAGTATGTAACTTCTGAAAGAAGTAAACCGTTTTCAAATTTGTTTAACCAGCGTAAATATTTTTGTCCACTTTTAACTCCGGTCATAATCATTATTGACCGTTGATTAGACTGAGAAACTGTTTTTCTTTATTTCTTGCTAGAAGTCTCTAAAAATAAGTCCTTTATTGACCTAGGTAATGAAGGCAGTTGAACAAAATATTACGTCTATAATAATAATTAAAATTTTAGCAGTGGAAAAAATATTATATTTACCATGACTTAGACACCCATTATGCCCCTCGCATTTTATATTTGGCGCTTCGTTCGTTCCGTTCGTTTGCGTGGCCTCAGTTTTAGAGACTATATTGTGCCTTTGTATTTAAAATAGATGCTTGGGCCATAATGGCGTCTGTCTTAAATCTAAACCTTCGTCAATAACATACTATTATTGACATTCAAACAGAAAGTCTTGGTCTCAATCAATGTATTATAACATTAGTAACATGTTTCGCCTTTAGAGCATCTTCAAACCTACAAAGATGTCAATTCACAAAAGCAACTGATAAGTGGGATAACACCATTTGCTTTAACATGCTTATATGCCAAAAAGCATGAAAAAAAAATCATAAATTACGGCTACACATCATATCATAAACCTAATCTTGGACGAAGGTACCTACCTCGACACTTTGAAAAAAGCAATAATAACCCCAATTTTTAAATCAGGAACCAAAGAACAAAGGAAACTAGCGGTGACAAGCACTATAAATAAATTATTTGAGAAATGTATTTAATTATTTAGGGAAAAGAAGGGAATACAAAAAGTCTTCCTCCACAAATTTATTATAAAATCAATTAGTATATCATAATTCTACATGTTTCGAACACAGTGGTGTTCATCATCAGGAGATATGAAATTCAGTAATGTTGCTGTTGGTGTTAGCAAAAGAGAAAAATCTGGTGATAGAACTTTAATGGAGCTTAAGAAGGGATAAAATGTTTCCCTATAGTTTGAATTGAATTATTGAAGTGGTCAGCATACTAGGAATGTGTGAGGTTCATTGTAAAGCAAGGGTTTTTTATTATATTTATTTATTTATATTATATGAAATTGTATATTAAAATAAATCTAGTCGTGGCTAGCTTAATGGATGAGACAAGATAAACAGAAATTCTTTTGAAGTTAAGAAAAGTTTTAATTTATTCTGAAATTGATAGGGGATTACATAGTTAGGTTACTGTTTATAGTGGGGAAGAAATGTTTAAGATAGAAAAAATTTTTTATATAATTTTTAAGGTATACTGTCATTTGTTAAAAACTGCAAGAGAGGGAAAAATATTTGTTTAATAAATGAAGTGTTTAGAAAAGTTTTCGTACTTACTCGTAAATTGTGAGCCCATTTGTAAACTGAGCAGTCCTGTAGTAATTACGTGTCGTCCATTAATGTAGGTATGGACGATGTTTGTATGTGAATCATCTTTCAACACTTTTATACTTTATAAAAAATTTTTTCAAAAAATCTTTCTTCAAAAAATTCTTAAAATTTAATTAATTGTAATAATAATAACTTAACAAAGTTTGGTTGCTAGTACGCCCACTCATAGAATGGTAAATGACCTCTGATTGACCGAGTAAAAATTTTACCTGTGGTTCGTCGAAATTGTCATGGCGGTTAAATTTAAATACTCTGGTAGGTATGCTGGGAGAAACAAATTATAAAGCAGGGGAAAAAAAAAAGCTCAATTAAAGTTGGTTTATGAATAATAATAACAATTACAAATTTATCAATTAATAACTAAATTATATTATAATATATCTACAGGCCATGAATTTGACAAAAATTGGGGCAATTTCAAATATTTGTGTCGTGTGGAGACCTCTGTCAATAAATATGTGAAGCTCATTAAACATGATTAAGTAGCGAACTAAAGGTTTTTAGGATGTTTCCTTTGACCTAGTGGGGTCATCTGTGGTAAGATACTAAGATTAAAGGTAATTTTTGAAACAGGTTATGAAGATTTATTTATAAAAGAGAAATTTATTTGGCAATGCAGTTGTAAAGAGGGTGATGAGATGAGAAATCAAATCACAGATGTCAGTACGGAAAGGGTGATTGGGCACTTTTAACATAATAGCCAAAATTAGATTAAGGGGTGAAACATTTTTTGTAAAAAGAAAAATTAAATAGGATGGGTGTTAGAATGGTTAGATAGAGCAAAGAGCGACCAGAAATAGAGAAAGTTGGTATTGTAAATTAATTATTGGAATCCAGAGCGTTAAAGAAATTAGTACAGCTGTAAACAAAATAGTCAAAATTAGGTTAAGGGGTGAAAAAATTTTTTGTAGAAAGAAAAACTAAATTAGAGGGGTGTTTGAATCTTTGGACAGAGCAAAGAGTGACCAGAAATAGAGAAAGTTAGTATTGTGAATTAATTATTGAAATTCAGAGCATTGAAGAAATTAGTACAGCTGTGTTGTATTTGGTCATTAAGACAGGTTAGGTTAGTATTTTTAAGGGTTCTGTTAATTTCAAGAATCTCTAAGAGGTCTAGTTTATTCCCTTTATTACAAAAGTGTAGGTATTTGGTATTAGATTCAGGGATAAATTGATGGTTATTGGTGTGTATGTGTCTTGAGAAATTTGAACGTATCAGTGATGGGCTGAGGTTTTTTCTCTGTGCTTTCTCTATTTCTTTACAGTGCTCTTTGATGCGGGTAGAGAATTTACGTCCTGTTTGACCTATATAAATTCCAGAACATCCCTCCGTTGAACAGGTTATACTATATACTCCGGAATGGTCTGATGGGGGTGTACAATCTTTACTGTTAGTTAAAATTTTTTTAAGTGAATGTTGGGTCTTGAAAACTATATCAATGTTAAAGGGTTTGAAAATATTTTTAATTTTATATGATAAAGGGCCCCAGTATGGTATTGAATGATATTTTTTGGTTGTTTTTTCGTTAAGAATGAGATTTTTATTTAGAGATTTATTCAAGTGTTTGTAATATATTTTGTTGATAAGTTTCGGGGGAAAACCATTATTGTTGGCTATTTGTCTTATTAAATTTAATTCTGTTTTGAAATCATTGTGGTCTAGGGGAATGGTAAAAAGTCTTGAAAAAAATGAATGGAATGTTGCAAATTTTTGACTGTGAGGGTGGTTTGAATGGTAGGGTATAATGCAATCTGTGCTTGTAGGTTTGTGGTAGATAGAAAATTTAATTTTGTTGTTAAGTTTGGTCAATCTTAGATCTAAGAAAGGGATAGAGTTGTCAACCTCCATTTCAGAAGTGAATTTAAGAGAGGGGTGCATAGTATTTAAAACTTGAATAAAATTTGTAAGGTCATTAAGGTTGCCTTTGAAGACAGCAAATATATCATCAACATATCGTCTCATAAATAAAATGTGTGAAAAGGATGGGTGTGATTGTATTCTGGATTCAATGTGTGACATAAATATTTCTGCCAAAAGAGGGGATAGGGCTGATCCCATGGCTAAGCCTGAATTCTGTTTGTAAAATTTGTTGTCAAACTGAAAAAAGTTTTGTTTCAGGACTAGATCTACTAAATTACAAAGATTATCGATATGTTCTTGTTCAATGTCAGCTTTATTTATTAGGAGGGTTTTAACCAAATCTATACATTCTCTGGGTGGTATACTAGGAAACAGATTAGCCACATCAAAGGAAACTAAAATTGAGGAGTCCGGGATGTTTATTTTGGAAAGGTCCTTTGTTAAGTCAGCAGAATTCTTGACTGAGAAAGGGCTTTTGAAGTCTGTAAGGGATAGTAATATGTGATTGAGCCAAGAGCTTAATTTATGACACGGTGAACCACAATAAGACACTACAGGGCGGATTGGTATATCCTGCTTGTGGATCTTAGGGAGACCATAAAGTAATGGTGTTAAGGGATTTATAGGGGTAAGTTTAAATTTGTTGCTGTTAAAGAAGTTTAAGGTATTATTAGCGTTTTTAATAGTGGTTTTAAATAATTGGAGAAATTTATCAGTAGGGTTGTTGGGTAGTAATGTGAAATCTTCAGAGGACAGAAAATTGATCACTTTCTCGATATAGTGTGGTCTCTCTAAGATCACCAAGCAGTTACTCTTGTCTGATTTTGACACGACCAGATTATCATTCTTTATTTTAGATTTGACAGAGGCAAGGGTTTTTTCTTCGAAGTTATTCTTTACCTGAGGGTTGTTTTTATGAAATTGATTAAGAGAAGTGGTGCATAATGATCTCAGTGTGTCCTTCTTTTGTGTTTCGTAGGTTTTAGATATGATATTCTCACACTCGACAGCAATGGTTTCAATATCTTTAATGTCTGGTGTTGAGTGTAAATTATATCTAAGACCTTGATTGAGTAGGTTTAATTCTTGATCATTGAATTGGGTGTTAGTAAGGTTGAGAGTTCTTGTGTGAAAATTGAAGACGTTATTGTTTGCGTAACTAATTGTATGATCTTTTAATTCAGAAATAAAAATTGAATTGTCAAAACTGATATTATTTATGGAGTTGTTAGATTTGTTAATGAAAGTGGAATTAAAAATGTTGTTTGTATTATTGGAGGTGATATTATTATCAGAATACTGAGAGGAGGGTCTTTGTTTTGTTTTTAAATTTTCTAGTTTATTCTTTAATCTTAGAAAATTTAAAAACAAAACAAAGACCCTCCTCTCAGTATTCTGATAATAATATCACCTCCAATAATACAAACAACATTTTTAATTCCACTTTCATTAACAAATCTAACAACTCCATAAATAATATCAGTTTTGACAATTCAATTTTTATTTCTGAATTAAAAGATCATACAATTAGTTACGCAAACAATAACGTCTTCAATTTTCACACAAGAACTCTCAACCTTACTAACACCCAATTCAATGATCAAGAATTAAACCTACTCAATCAAGGTCTTAGATATAATTTACAATCAACACCAGACATTAAAGATATTGAAACCATTGCTGTCGAGTGTGAGAATATCATATCTAAAACCTACGAAACACAAAAGAAGGACACACTGAGATCATTATGCACCACTTCTCTTAATCAATTTCATAAAAACAACCCTCAGGTGAAGAATAACTTCGAAGAAAAAACCCTTGCCTCTGTCAAATCTAAAATAAAGAATGATAATCTGGTCGTGTCAAAATCAGACAAGAGTAACTGCTTGGTGATCTTAGAGAGACCACACTATATCGAGAAAGTGATCAATTTTCTGTCCTCTGAAGATTTCACATTACTACCCAACAACCCTACTGATAAATTTCTCCAATTATTTAAAACCACTATTAAAAACGCTAATAATACCTTAAACTTCTTTAACAGCAACAAATTTAAACTTACCCCTATAAATCCCTTAACACCATTACTTTATGGTCTCCCTAAGATCCACAAGCAGGATATACCAATCCGCCCTGTAGTGTCTTATTGTGGTTCACCGTGTCATAAATTAAGCTCTTGGCTCAATCACATATTACTATCCCTTACAGACTTCAAAAGCCCTTTCTCAGTCAAGAATTCTGCTGACTTAACAAAGGACCTTTCCAAAATAAACATCCCGGAGTCCTCAATTTTAGTTTCCTTTGATGTGGCTAATCTGTTTCCTAGTATACCACCCAGAGAATGTATAGATTTGGTTAAAACCCTCCTAATAAATAAAGCTGACATTGAACAAGAACATATCGATAATCTTTGTAATTTAGTAGATCTAGTCCTGAAACAAAACTTTTTTCAGTTTGACAACAAATTTTACAAACAGAATTCAGGCTTAGTCATGGGATCAGCCCTATCCCCTCTTTTGGCAGAAATATTTATGTCACACATTGAATCCAGAATACAATCACACCCATCCTTTTCACACATTTTATTTATGAGACGATATGTTGATGATATATTTGCTGTCTTCAAAGGCAACCTTAATGACCTTACAAATTTTATTCAAGTTTTAAATACTATGCACCCCTCTCTTAAATTCACTTCTGAAATGGAGGTTGACAACTCTATCCCTTTCTTAGATCTAAGATTGACCAAACTTAACAACAAAATTAAATTTTCTATCTACCACAAACCTACAAGCACAGATTGCATTATACCCTACCATTCAAACCACCCTCACAGTCAAAAATTTGCAACATTCCATTCATTTTTTTCAAGACTTTTTACCATTCCCCTAGACCACAATGATTTCAAAACAGAATTAAATTTAATAAGACAAATAGCCAACAATAATGGTTTTCCCCCGAAACTTATCAACAAAATATATTACAAACACTTGAATAAATCTCTAAATAAAAATCTCATTCTTAACGAAAAAACAACCAAAAAATATCATTCAATACCATACTGGGGCCCTTTATCATATAAAATTAAAAATATTTTCAAACCCTTTAACATTGATATAGTTTTCAAGACCCAACATTCACTTAAAAAATTTTTAACTAACAGTAAAGATTGTACACCCCCATCAGACCATTCCGGAGTATATAGTATAACCTGTTCAACGGAGGGATGTTCTGGAATTTATATAGGTCAAACAGGACGTAAATTCTCTACCCGCATCAAAGAGCACTGTAAAGAAATAGAGAAAGCACAGAGAAAAAACCTCAGCCCATCACTGATACGTTCAAATTTCTCAAGACACATACACACCAATAACCATCAATTTATCCCTGAATCTAATACCAAATACCTACACTTTTGTAATAAAGGGAATAAACTAGACCTCTTAGAGATTATTGAAATTAACAGAACCCTTAAAAATACTAACCTAACCTGTCTTAATGACCAAATACAACGCAGCTGTACTAATTTCTTCAATGCTCTGAATTTCAATAATTAATTCACAATACTAACTTTCTCTATTTCTGGTCACTCTTTGCTCTGTCCAAAGATTCAAACACCCCACTAATTTAGTTTTTCTTTCTACAAAAAATTTTTTCACCCCTTAACCTAATTTTGACTATTTTGTTTACAGCTGTACTAATTTCTTTAACGCTCTGGATTCCAATAATTAATTTACAATACCAACTTTCTCTATTTCTGGTCGCTCTTTGCTCTATCTAACCATTCTAACACCCATCCTATTTAATTTTTCTTTTTACAAAAAATGTTTCACCCCTTAATCTAATTTTGGCTATTATGTTAAAAGTGCCCAATCACCCTTTCCGTACTGACATCTGTGATTTGATTTCTCATCTCATCACCCTCTTTACAACTGCATTGCCAAATAAATTTCTCTTTTATAAATAAATCTTCATAACCTGTTTCAAAAATTACCTTTAATCTTAGTATCTTACCACACATGACCCCACTAGGTCAAAGGAAACATCCTAAAAACCTTTAGTTCGCTACTTAATCATGTTTAATGAGCTTCACATATTTATTGACAGAGGTCTCCACACGACACAAATATTTGAAATTGCCCCAATTTTTGTCAAATTCATGGCCTGTAGATATATTATAATATAATTTAGTTATTAATTGATAAATTTGTAATTGTTATTATTATTCATAAACCAACTTTAATTGAGCTTTTTTTTTCCCCCTGCTTTATAATTTGTTTCTCCCAGCATACCTACCAGAGTATTTAAATTTAACCGCCATGACAATTTCGACGAACCACAGGTAAAATTTTTACTCGGTCAATCAGAGGTCATTTACCATTCTATGAGTGGGCGTACTAGCAACCAAACTTTGTTAAGTTATTATTATTACAATTAATTAAATTTTAAGAATTTTTTGAAGAAAGATTTTTTGAAAAAATTTTTTATAAAGTATAAAAGTGTTGAAAGATGATTCACATACAAACATCGTCCATACCTACATTAATGGACGACACGTAATTACTACAGGACTGCTCAGTTTACAAATGGGCTCACAATTTACGAGTAAGTACGAAAACTTTTCTAAACACTTCATTTATTAAACAAATATTTTTCCCTCTCTTGCAGTTTTTAACAAATGACAGTATACCTTAAAAATTATATAAAAAATTTTTTCTATCTTAAACATTTCTTCCCCACTATAAACAGTAACCTAACTATGTAATCCCCTATCAATTTCAGAATAAATTAAAACTTTTCTTAACTTCAAAAGAATTTCTGTTTATCTTGTCTCATCCATTAAGCTAGCGACGACTAGATTTATTTTAATATACAATTTCATATAATATAAATAAATAAATATAATAAAAAAACCCTTGCTTTACAATGAACCTCACACATTCCTAGTATGCTGACCACTTCAATAATTCAATTCAAACTATAGGGAAACATTTTATCCCTTCTTAAGCTCCATTAAAGTTCTATCACCAGATTTTTCTCTTTTGCTAACACCAACAGCAACATTACTGAATTTCATATCTCCTGATGATGAACACCACTGTGTTCGAAACATGTAGAATTATGATATACTAATTGATTTTATAATAAATTTGTGGAGGAAGACTTTTTGTATTCCCTTCTTTTCCCTAAATTCTTAACTCCACTTCAAGTATGGACTATTTCTTCAAAGTATTTAATTATGTTTATACAACTAGTAGATAGGAGTACTGAGCATGCAGTACAAGATGTGACAGAATATGTCACATATAACTTTAATGATGGTTACAAAGCCATACGTATTTTTATAGATCTAACGCTGGCCTTCGACACTGTCGCACATCCAGTACTGATGTGGAAACTATGGAATGTTGGTATCTGAGGCACATCCCATGAATTATTCAAGTCATACCTACAGACAGATTCGGGTCTAAAATATGACTCACATATTGGCTACATTGTTGAAAAACTAAGAAAAACTCTATACATTTTTTCAACTTCGTGAACTAACATTACAACATAAATAAATAACAATATATTAATAAAAATTGTTTACCAATCCCTGGTGAAGCGTGTTCTGAGATATGGTATTACTATATGGGGTAGTACAAATATTACTATTATAAATAATATTGTCATTCTACAAAAATACCTAATTAAGTTCATTGTTAAGAAACCCCGGAGATTCTTAACTGATTTGCAATTTTGGGTTTCTGATAATAAAACAACTATATGTTAGTAGCATTGCAAAGCATATGAAAAAATATGACAAATATAAAGTAAACACTAATTCATATATACAGACAAGATCAATAACATCTGAGAGTGTAGCAATCCCAATAAAAATTTATGAATGGGTAACAACCAACTGGTTAGATACTGAAAAAATTCCTTTATTAAGAAATTAAAGATGTATCATTTATAGATTATGACTGATTAAATTAAATTGATACTAAGTTTTAAATAACCAAAGCTATGTTGTCTTTTCTTATGTGACATAAATATTGTGCTTCTAGGTTTTAAGTCTATGGTTGACTGACCAGGGATATTCTCCCTGATCAGGTAGCCAACAGCTTCCGACAAGCAACCATTGTAGCGTAGGAAGCTGTTTTGAAACATTACATAAATCAATGTACCTGACGTTAAAGAAATATATAGCCAATACTGTCAATAATTGACATTGGACCCGTTGCCATAGTAACACTTAGGATCGCGCTTTCATGTCTTATCGGCTAGGGCTACTAGAGAGAAGTGAAAAGTTTAAATAGTTGCGAATATACAATGCAGGATATTTCAACATTACCATTTTGAGCAGTTAACCAATAAATGTGCTGTATTATGTAACATATTTCAATATAGTGGTAGAAAAATAATTCTTGTGTACATGTGTGTCGGTTCGCTTACATTCATGGCACGATCCAGTATACTTTGTGGGGGCATATATTATAACTTTGTGGTGCCACTGATTAAGGCATAACTCTTTTATGATTGTCATAACCCTTTAAATATCATGATCAGTATGTTTTCGTAAAGTCACAATAAATAATATATATTGTATTAATACTTTATTAATATTTAATATAGGCATGTGTTAGATCCCAATTACATACAACTCTTATACATGTAATGTACACCTAGAGACTTTTAGGTGACATACTTGAACCCCTTTTAAAAGACAGTCGTGGGCCAGTAATAAATCAGTTTTATATTTAAGTTACTAGAACGTTTTTACAACTGTTTTAAATAGGCTAACCTGCTGTGAACAGCAATTTTCCGGTCACTACCATATTTACAAAGTAAATAAGCTTTTCTTCAAACCGTAAAATAATAATTATACAACTTTAATGCTGGTAGCATATTTGTTAAGCCAGCATTACACTTTCTGAGTGAGTTTATTCCTGAAGTGGCTTAACAATAAAATTTAACAATTTAAAATGCTTTGTTAGATGCCAAATAAATTTATGACATAATAAAATAAAAACGTTTTTTCATATGTTTATGTATAGAATCTACCCTCGAAATATACTATAGAAACGGAATTTCTGTACACTATAAGAAAAATTATTGTATTACATTTTTTTTAGATCAGCAAGAATGGTTCCCCTTTTAATTTGTCAGTAAACCCTTTAGACGGAGCAGATACACCAAATGATTATCTTATTATAATATATTCCTCAATACTTAGTGTCCTACCTGAAGAGAAGCTCCTTTCTGATAAGGTGGATGGTAAATGTCTCATATGTGTTCTCTTTGAGGGCATTTTAGAAACTGCTAAAAGGTAATTATTGTCATTCACGTTACAAATCCGGAAAGAGGATTCATATTTCATACATTTTTGTACTTTTTTTTTCAGTTAACAGATTGTAAAAACTGAGTTGGCATATAAGTTATATCCTTATAGGTCAAATTTAACTATGCCAAAATCACAAATTAACATTTACACAAATTTAATATCACAATATGTATTCACTATTCGAGGTATGGGAATAAGTTTCCGCAAGTGCAACGGCAATACATGCATTTCAAAGGCGTATATTTGTGAGTTTTTAGGCGCAGTATGTGATATTCATTCGAAGCGTGTAGGTACTACAATCATTATTTTCACAGTGAAAATGTCAAAATCTATTCCAAACAAGCAACATTTACGGGAAGTTTTACTCCATTATATCATTTTGAATAAAAGTACTGCGGAAACGCATCTTTTGCTGATATAACTTATGTAATAAGTTCTTGTAAGTCCTTATTTAAAAAATATTTATTAGAATCAACTTTAACAATTAAGACCGATTCAAAACTCACCTTTTACATATTCAAATACAAAAGTCTATTTTACATTTTATTACAATAAATATCGTAATTGCGTAGAAATGATGATTATGCTGAATAGGCAAGGCTTGAGTTCAACGTCGTGTGGATGGCTTGAGGTTATAGAGGTTAACGACATATAGTAGTAGTGGTAGTAGTAGTAGTAGGTGAGGGGAGGCACACGGACCTGGCAAGTAGACCAAAGGCGATCCTTTTTACCTACCTCTGGGTCTTCCCTCAACCACTCAGCCCCTTGCCAAACCTGTCCGACTGTCTGAAGGTCAGGACGTTATTCCAAGCAACGGTTCTGACTTCCTTCTGTTGGATTACCACTGTCCCAAAGACTTGCCGTCTGAGTCTTCCTAAGGCTTCACAAGTACACCGGAAGTGCAGTGGTCCTCTTTCTCCAAGCATCCCGAACATATCGGGTCCTCCTCCACATCCATCGTATGCAGGTGCTTCCTTAACTTGCAGTATCCTGTTAGAAGTCCTACCAGAGGATTCAGGGCACGCCTACTCCTGTTAAGAAGCCATTCCAAGTTAGCTGTATCAGGTCAAGTTATGAAATCTTTGGTCTGTCTACAGCCCGGCGTCTGCCGCCATTCCTCCTTGGAGAGGTTGGCGACCCATTCCCTTAGGGCTGTCCCTGCCTGCTGTTTTGATATGCCTATTGCTGGTTCGGGTCCTAGATAGGGAGGTTCGGGACTTAGATATTTAGCACCGACTTCAAGTCTGGCGAGCTCTTCGGCCGTCTCGTTGCCATGCACTCCGCAATATCCGGGGACCCAGACCAAGAATACCTGTTTCCGTTCTGCAAGCCTCCTAAGTGCGTCCGCACATTCCTGTACGAGGGCCGACCTGCTCCTAGGTTGGCAGACTGCCTTGAGGGCGGCTTGGCTATCGGAGCAAATATATATAGTCCGCTCTCGACAGTCCATGACCTTCCTCATACTTGCCACCGAGAGGATAGCATATACCTCTGCTTGGAAAACCTTCCCAGTGGGTAGCTTCTTCCTACGTTGATGTTTTCCATGTATACTCCTGCCCCTGATGATTCAGTTGCGGCCGTACGCGACCCATCGGTGTAGCATACCAAAGTATCTTCTTCTATTTCTTTTACCTTTTGCGACGCATTTCGCCGTATTACGGTCGTCAGTGAGGCTAGGATCTGACGAAAGTGAAAAGACCACTAAGTGCTATATCTGCACAGATATGAATGACTGACATCTCGCGTTCGAGGCCACTAGAAGTCGCTTCATGCTTCGTCCGCAGTTGGTCATTGTTAAGAATGATTTGAGCGATGGGGAAGTAAGTGACAAAGAACGAGAAGGTGCACCAAAAAAATTAGAAGATGCAGAACAGTAAGCATTACTCGATGAAGATCCATGTTGATCGCTAGAACAGTTGTCGAAATAATTGGTAGTTGAGAGATGAGTTGTTAAGAATCGTCTAAATGGGAAAACGAAATTGGGTGCCATACAAGGACGTTTGGTAACCTACAAGATGCTTCAATAGTAACAATGTTTTTTGCATCGAATTGTCAATCGGTCTACTATGATAATATCCTAAACGACCGAAAACGTGGATCATGCCAAATGAACCAGGTCCATCAACGCCAAAAACTAGTGTCGTATATTATGAGCTGGTGAAATCGTCCGAAATCATCACTGGCGATCGTTATCGATTACAGCTAATACGTTTGAACCGAGCTTTGAAAGAAAAACCACCGGAATGGAGACTGGACAAAACAAACTGATTCTGTTACAAATACGCGGAATACGTTGCCCAACCGATAAAAAATATTACTTCAATGCGTATATTGGGAAATTCTGCTTCACCAGACATTCGGTCCTATCTAGGAAGCGGTATATACAAATGGCTTGATGAATGGGTCGCTTCAAATGATCCCGATTTTTTCCCTCAAGGAATCCGTTTATTACCTGGAAGGTGGGAGAAAGTTGTCGCTTCCAATTGAGCATACTTTGTATTTATCTGTTTAAGTAAGCATCTTTTTTCATTTAAATAGGGCAAAAACGTATTTCCATAGTGATATAATATCAACTAGATTTGTCAAAAACTCAAGACTAAAAGAGATATTCATAGTTTAAAGTAGTTCCTGATTTTTAAAAATGTTGCAAATTTGATGCAAAACACAACTAGATTCATCAAAACATCTTTCTTTACAAATATTTCTATTACTTACACGTATGTTAAATCTTGCTGTATTCTTAAATAAATGATTTGTCAAACTCACTAAACAACTTTTTCATAAGATAATGTCAAAATTGTAACCAATATTTTTTAAAAGCCTAAGAATAACCCGATCGTATAGAGAAAAATGTACAGGGTGTCCCATTTAAAAAATCATATGTGTGCTTCAAATCTCAAAAAGTAAGACTCCCAGAAAAAAAAGTAAGTACACCACTGAATTATACTTAATAAACTCTCTTAGAAACAGTTTTCAATTTTTTAATAAGTTAAAAGATAACCGAAATACAGGGGGTGGTTAAAAAGCCAACATTTTTGAAACACCCTAACAAAACTAGGAAAGCTATGACAGTTCTGTTAGCAGCATCTTTTGTTTCACGAAAAAGTAGCGCCATAATGTAAAAACCGCAAGTCTATCTTTACTAGTTACCGAGGTACCCTGGAATTACATCGAAAAATGGAGACCCTGTACTTATATGTATCATGTTAAATATGTTGACTTGACCCATATCCTATTTGTGATCTTTTTCGGATTAATAAATTTATTTAATTTCATTGCATTTTTTTAGTCGGGTCATAAGATTTTGCGTAGTAAATTCTCAACCCCTTATTGGGGCCTCTTCTACTGAATCGATGCAGCTGAGACGATAAACAGATAAAGTTCAGGGTTTTAGGTCAGCTCAATAACTAATCTAAAGTATCTACGGAGATATCTGGAAAGTGCGATTACTTTTTGATAAAATGTACACACAATGTGAATATCTATTTTTTGATACACAAGGCATATAAAATCTAACTCTCTCTGAGCTGCCGGGGAGTAATGTTGTGCGTAACTTCGATAATTCTGTTACAAAGCCCTTGTACATTATTTTGCCTGCCTCTAGTATATCGAACAATTATGAGGACAATAATAGTAATCTAATCTACTCCATTCTGAAAGGTGGGAGTTTCATCATGTTGAAAAATGATCCCGCCACTTTGATTAGCATTCCCAACGCTGCAATAACGTGGTGTTGGGACAGTTCTAAATATTTTTCAGATTGTCCTTTTGTGAAAATTGATCCAAGTATTATGGAAGCATTTCCCAAATACCATTGAGTACCATTTGTTAAATACTGAATTGTCCAAGAATAATGCTACACAAAACTGCATTCTAAATAATCATTAGGCAAGAATGACTTTAAGCGCCTTGTATTTCTCTTTTTTAATTGCTTTACAGCAACTACTCTTGGATTTTTGAAACGCCCAAGCAAACGTCCATTTTGCATTCCCCCGTTTTTTTACAGTTGCGTTTCTGTGTTTCTTTCCGTGAGAAACGGCAACGTTATCGACCATTTCTTGTGACGACATACCTCTGATGAATTTAAGACCATCTGAATGCATTTCTATGTAGTGTAAATCGACATTTCGAAGAGATTTACAAACTGTTTTGTGAATATTATGGTATGTCACCTCTATCTGCTCACAAGTGGAATGCCAAGGTTATGAGGTGTAAAAAAGTAGCGTTTTCTGTATCAGAGAATTAGATTTTTAAGATATTTATCGGTTTTTTTTTTTGGCGCAATGATGAGCTTTTCTTAAACATGGAACTCTAAGCTTTATTCATTCCAAGTTTTAGCTATAGAAACTTCAGTAGGTCTTACATACAGTGAGTCCCAGAAGTAATGTCTAAATTCATGTTAAATCAATATTCTAGATAGAATATGTGATGGCTGGCGGTCTGCTTGTTTCAAATGTTATTCTTATTAATTGAGTATCTCTGATCTGAACCTAGGGACTGGTTTTGGTGTTTATCTTTACCTTTTTGATGTGTCTTTTCTCTTCTCTTTTTTTTTGTACTAAGAGCATCTTGTTTAATTAATGTTCCATTGTACATAATTATTGATATTTCAGATTTATTATATATACAGAGTTGTTGGTATGTATGGAAACGGTCGATTATTTCTTAAAGTAAAACAGCTAACAAAAAATATTCAAGAGAAAAGTTTTATGGTTTTGTAAAATCTATCACAATTAAGAAAAGATAAGTATACAGGATGAGTCAGAAAGCCGTAGAGAAATAAAGTTACTTTTTTTTTTAATGGAACACCCTATATCTTACAATATTTTTGGATTTTACATAAAATTACAATTATTTCTTATTAAGTGCATTGTCAGTCTAAACCTTATAGTTTCCGAGATATCGACTTTTGAAAAATGACATTTTTGAACTTTGACAGCTTTTAGCTTTCTAACGGTACGCCATTGAGCAAAACGGCTTACATGTCCCTATCTTACTTTTTTATTATCTCCTCAGAAATACCAACTTCCGTTAAACCGGAAGTACCTACTATATTTCCGGCTTTTGAGCTACAGTTGTATTCATTAAAAAAGCGTACAAGAATTAGAATGATAGGTAAGTTTTGTCATATTTGCGTAAAACCGGCTTGTCTAAATGATTGTTTATTGGAGATTATTACACGTCATAGATTATCAAAAATGCAAAGCAGTAGCGTCGGTGTAATTAATTTTGAAACTGCATGGTGGTAACGTTTCATCAACTTTGACAGAAGAACATAAAAATGCCTCGTCAGTTGTCTGAAGTTGAAAAGGCTCAAATTGTATCGAGAATCGAAGAAGGATGGTCAATCCGTGCTGTAGCGCAGTTGTATAATAGAAATAAAAAAACTATATTGAAAATTAAGCAACGCTGGGAACAAGAAGAATCTCTAAAGAGGAAAATTGGTTCAGGTCGTCTCAAATATTCCAACCCTGAACAGGATGCTGCTTTTTTGGGATATTTAAGAAATAATCCATT
Organism: Polydrusus tereticollis; assembly: GCA_963920685.1. NCBI lineage: Eukaryota > Metazoa > Arthropoda > Insecta > Coleoptera > Curculionidae > Polydrusus > Polydrusus tereticollis. Next base: position 73,211,220 of record OY987332.1, read on the forward strand.
TGCAACTGCAAGGGATGCTGTTATTGATACAGCATTTCCTGCCTTCCAACCTACCGCTAGCAGGAGAGTCAAGGAATCTGAACTAAAATGTCGCCCAGCTGCGAAAAAAATGTTTCTTACCGAAGAACAGCGACAATCAAGAATTATTTTTGCTTTAAATTATATATACCGCAATCCTCAATTTTCGAACAGGGTCATTTTTACTGATGAAAAAACGTTCCAGTCGACTTATAATGGACAAATTCGTGTGTACCGTCCAAACAATACCAGATTTGAAGAGCGATATACTAACCCCCTCACTTCTAGACATGGGCGTTTCTGTGTAAATGTATGGGGCTGGATAAGTGTTCATGGACTTGGTGTTTGCTGGCGAATAGAGGGAAGATTTAATGTCGGAAATTACATTAACATTTTAGAAAACATATTGTTACCATCTGCTGAGCAAATATATCCCAATAATACTTTCATATTTGAACAAGATAATTGTCCAGTCCACACTGCCAATGCTGTAACCCACTGGTTTCAAAACCATAATGTGGAAGTGCTGTCTTGAGTCGCTTATAGTCCCGATATAAATCCAATCGAAAATATTTGGGGTATACTCGTAAAAAAAATATATACCTAATCGAAATTTTAGGCCACAAAATTCAGAAAATTTATGGGAAATAATACATGCGTGCTGGGAAGAGCTTGTATCCAATATAATTTAGTCAATTCCGAATAGACTGGCTCAAGTAATAGAAAAATAGGGATATATGACCAAATATTAGATTTTATTTATTCTTGTTAAACGTTTTTTGTTTCTATTACAATTTTTATAAAACTGTTAAAATATATTATAAAATAAAAAAATTAATTTGTTATTTTATTGAACTAACGCCCAACGCCAATGCTTTGCATTTTTAATAACCTTTAACATGCGATAAGCCGGTTTTACGCAAATGTGGTTAAGGTTTCCTCTCATTCTAATTCGAGTACGCTTTTTTTATGAATACAACTGTACATCCGGTCTAACCGGAAGTTGACACTTCTAGAAAGACAGTTAAAAACTAAGATAGGGACGTGTAAGCCGTTTTACTCTAAGACGTACCGTTAGAAAGCTAGAAGCTGTCAAAATTCAAAAATGTCATTTTTCAAAGGTCGATATCTCGGAACCTATTTGGTTTAGACTTATAATGCACTTAATAAAAAATAACTGTAATTCTACGTAAAACCAAAAATATTCTAAGATAGAGGGTGTTCCATTAAAAAAAAAGCAACTTTATTTCTCTACGGCTTTCTGACTCATTCTGTATACTTAATTTTTTTTAAATTCCAATAGACTATAAAAAACCTTAAACTTTTATCTGAAATATTCTTTGCTAGCTGTTCGGCTTTAAGAAATAATAGACCGTTTCCATACATACCAACGACCCTGTATAAGATTTATTGTAGAAGTTGATATATAACATATAGCTTGAATCTTTTTTACTTGCTTAGAGGTTAAGTGTAAGAATAGCCAATGGCTGAACTTCGCCTTTATTGTCAGTGTTCTCTTTTCCTCATTCTGAAATATTAGTTATGGAGTGAATTAACCATTTCCAATAATAAAAGACGTTTATTATATTATTATTATTATTTAAAATTCAGCGGTGTGTTTTTTAGGAAAACGCTCGGACTCGTTGATTTTTATTTCTTAATGGGGTTTTTTTTTATGGTAAATTCATATATACAGGGTAGCTCAAAATTAAGTTACGACCAACAACTTCATTTTTTCAAATGAAAACATCTATTTTTTATTTCATTTTTGAATTTTGCATCGAATTCTAAGTATGTTTCATTTACCATGTCCAATACCTAAACTCAACAGTTTTAGAAAAAATTACGATTGAGCATATCAATTAGTATGACCGTATTTCTGAGGATTTATTTATAAATCGAGCAAAACATTCCAGTGTGTGTTTATTTTGTTTTTTTCAATTCTGGTGTTTCTGAATGTTGACTTGTCACTGTTCAGTCTCATAGAAACCGTTTGACAATTTTATTTCAAATAAGTAATTGTCAAGCGTAGCTGCAAAGTTGCGGGTTTCACAATGGTGAAGCTAACGGAACGAGAAGAAATTGAAATTCTATGCATGGTTGGGTTTGGTGATAGAATTCGTACTTAAATAAAGACAGCTCAATTATTCAATGGAATCCATCCTGATCGTCCTCCAATATGTCAAAAGGTGGTGAGTAGAATAGAGGTTAAATTTAGAGAATTAGGTCATGTTAGAGATACGCCTAAATCTGGTCGTCCTGTTTGAGATGAAAATGGACAACTTGACGTAAGCTTTCCTTGGAAGAAGATCCATGTACTCCTCTGTCGCACATTGGGGCGTTCAAAAGAACAAATATAACCCATACAAAGTTATTCCAGTGCGTGAGTTATTTAAAGATGATTTCGATAGGCGAAATGAGTTTTGTGCACGCATGCAAAACGTGTGCAACGTTTTTATTTGAAAAAATGAAGTTGATGGTCGTAACTTATTTTTGGGCTACCCTGTATACATGAATTTACCATAAAAACCACATTAAGAAGTAAAAATCGACTGGCCCGAGCGTTTTCGAATAAACACGCCGCTAAATTTTAAATGAGTTTAGACATTACTTCTGGGACTCACTGTATAGTTAAAAATTTATAACGTGGAATTCCTATGACGCGGTTTTAAAAATACGCACTGTATTATCTTCCTTTTTTTGTCCTTTGTTTATAAAGGTTTTTTAGTGTAAGCTAATGGGGACACATTTTAATGCCTATTTAATTTTTTCAGTAATCCTGGACATTCCCCAATAATAGTAGAGACTAGTAGAACGTTGTGTCTCATAGCTAAACATCTCAAAAATATTCCAGTAGATCTAGTTAAACCGATGTTTTTAGAAGGAATGTTTTATGTTTACGTACATGCAGATCATTTTGTCGATACTGTTAGAAATTATGCGAAAATATTTTTTGAAGAACTTGTAGGCTTAGCAGCACATCACCAAGAAAATGGTAAGTATGCCGTTAATTATTATTTTTAAATATATTATTGTTTTTTTATTACCTAGTCTATACATGTTAATTTATCCTCTGGAGGACAATTTTGTCATTTATGGACATTTCTTGGACGAAAATATCTATTTGGGTATTCTAAATAATGCAAAGAAAAAAGTTTCACTTTTCTTGACTTCTCTTTTATAGAAATTTTTTAAAAATAAATGTTACTCCAGGATTATTACCAAACAATAATTCCGAGATCCGAGACGCATGCATTTTTTTAAGGGCAGTTGGGGGATCCGATATAAGCTTAAATTAAAAAAAAAATGTACCACCAACCGGCTACCTTGCATTTAATGGTGGTTCTAGTTTTTCGCGATTCACTCGGTTTCATTTGATTTTACGACGAGAAGTGAAGAAATATAGTGGAAATCAAATTCTTTATAAATTTCTTCTTATAAGAATATTCGATATTTTTATTATTTGTATTAGTTATTGCTTGCTCGATTTAACCATTTTCGGAAGGGGTTGTTTTTCGCGTGGTTTGCTTGATTAATGTCGTACCAAGGGCAAAATAGTTGGAGCTTTAAAAAACCTTTAGTTTAATATTTAAGCAATTTTTCGGGCTAACCATATCAAGTTAATTCGTTAGAGTGGTCCCTAAGTACATTGCCAGCGTGTGTGTGGGAACGCCGTAGTTTTATCGGACTGTACAGGCCGCCGGATTTAGAATCTAGAAAATAATGTAACTAAGGATCTGTGTAACTTCTACCGGTTGCTAAAAGCCTTAACGTTGCTTTGAGTTTTTCGTGAGTCGAAATGGCTGCTCGCATGATGGTATCATTTTTTTTAATGAGCTAGTAGATTCAAATATGTGGCTTTATCCATCCTCAGATAGTTGTGGCAATCTTTTGGCACTACCTTCAATTTTGAAAGGAGATTTATATGGGAAAAATACCCCCTTTTTTGCAGTCATTCTTTACACCAGTGTTTCTCAACCTGGGTTCCGGAGAGGGGGATTTAGGGTTCCGCGTCAAGAGGTCATTAAATAGTAGTAAATGGTATCACCCCACAAACAAATGTGAAAAAATATTCGTAGAACTCCCCCCTAGTGATTTATTTTTCTAATATTCTTTATTCGGGTTCGTACGCAGGTGTCGTAAATCTGTATCTTTTTTATTGTATACGTACTATTATGTAATAATAACGCATATATAGATTTGAATTGTATTTGAATATTGTAACGAGAAATTAAGGGGCGCGCGAGAGAAGAAAGGAAGTTTCAGACAGAGTTCCTGTATCCCGCGAGCGAGCTGGATGTCGAACGCCTACTAGAAAATTCGGGATCCCCTAAATCGGCTTATGAACGCCGGAATTCCCGACAGAGAAGACAGTTAATGAGAAATCCCTTTTATTGTTAGTGATCAAACAATAATAGAGCTTAAGTACAATATTTATTTATTTATCATGGATAAACTGGTAGTTTGAAAAGGAGGCAAGAGCTAGACCAGTCATGATGAAAAAGTTAAAGAGATTTCGGGTAACACTAATAGCAGCAATAAGCCTATGCCTACAACTTCAAGTTTTATTCACATCGCAAATAAAAAAATTAAAATTAGAAAATACTGCCAAGAATATTTGTCGTATGGTTTTGTTTCTGTTGGTGATTCTAGTGCTCCGAACGGCCAGTGTGCAATCTGTTTTAAAAATTTTAACAACAGCTCATTAGCTCCAACGAAACTGCTAAGACACAAACAAACCATAGTGATTACAAAGAAGAACCTGTGGATTTTTTTGAACGTCGGTTAGGGGAAATTAATAAAATTAAAAAGAACTTATCCTCTCTAATGCATAGCGGCGTTAATGGAAAGCGCATATTATTGCCGAAACTCTTATAAAACCATGCATAATAGATGTTGTTGTAACTATGATTGGCGAAAAGTTTAGTAATAATATCAAGATGGTACCAATTTTAAATGATACCGTACGTAGGAGAATTCATGAAAGTAAATTAATTAAAGTAATAACGAAAGTGAGGAAATAGAAAATGCAGTTATTCAAAGGATAAAAGGTAGTAGTTAATACGCATTGCAACTTGATGAAGCAACAGTCGTGGCAGGGGTGGGAATCCTGTATGAACAGGTATAACTGAGTGCTTTCCTACACTCCATGATTTTGTAACCTGCAGAATTTACAAATTTCATTAAAAAAATATTTTCCAACACGAGAAGAGGATTTCAGTCACAATCGAAAATTTACATCAACCCCTACAGTAAAACAACTTGAACAGTTTATTAATATAGCAGCTGATTGGAACCTAAAAACTACTTTTAACTCGACTACTTAGAGTTAGAGTTTTGGGCCCAGCTTAAATGTGAATACCAAGAAATTGTCAATTGTGCTGTAAAGAAACTACTACCATTTGCTACAACTTACCGCTGTGAAGTAGAATTAAGTATACTCTTACCAAGACTCGCCAAAGAAAGAAACGGAATCATGAACCAGACATGCGGTAGAACTTTGAGCATTGAAACTGATTTTGACAACCTTGTCTTACGAAAACAAGCTCAGCCATCTCATTAAGCTTGCTTAGATGAAATGGTATTCAATAAAAAGTAACTAATGACTAATGGATGTGCTTTTTTTAGTGACTAATATATTATCCTGTTCTTACAGTTGTTTTTGATTTTAGTATAATTATGTATTTGGAAGCTATAAAATTAGCATGAAGTGCTCCAGGGTTCCACGCGCTACAAAAGGTTGAGAAACACTGCTTTACATATGTCAACATGCTTATTTTTTTACGCCAGTTTTACGGCCCTTTATTGCTAATAAAAACCTGAGAATAGCAAGATATTCGTCTGATGACACCATGTTTGCTATTATTATTAGTATATACGAGAAACTGAACTAAACTGAAGGATTTCCTAAGCGTGTGTGGAGCCGGGTGTATTCAGGCATAATTGTAAAATCCTTAAGGCCAGGCCTGTGCAGTTCTTCCTCTGAGGATTTCCGGAATGTGTGTGGGTACCTTTATTTAATTGTAAGGAAAACATGCTATAAGAACATTTATGCTAAATTGGTTTGTTTTTGAAATACATGACTTTATTTATTTTTTTATTATTTAGGGCTTTGTGTAAACATATTTCAGGAAATTTCTCAGAAACTTGGCACACGTTGATAGTTATCACTGATCTGTATTTAGTCTTATTTAAAACGAAAATATCACCACTGGTGGCTTATGCATGTACTAATATATATTGTTTCCACTGTTCAGTGATACGACGCTACTGTTTTTTTTTTCTTAATTTGAGGCTTATTAATATCAGCAACTCAAGATCTGATATGCAAGATAAATCCTTAGTTGCGCTGTACGAGCGGTGCGTGTGCGCAGGAACCTATTCACGTTGGTCTCGAATCTTTGGAGGATACACTTGTGGGGAAACACGACCTGGGAGAGATCGTTTCAGAGTGATGACGTTCTCCCAATGAAATAATTTTTGACCCGTGTCATTTGAGGGACACAATAAGATAAACCACATACTGGTGGGCTGCAGTGGTTCTTCGTGTTTTTCTACCGTGCACCGCTCTGGATGCAGGCAACCTGAGTTGAACACTTGCCACGAAAATATTTGTAATAGAGGCTCAAGTGACCAACCTACCTTGGATATTTTAGGCTTTCAAGGTCGTTTGTTGGTCGCCGATTAAGCGAACATAGGAATTAACGCCCTGTATTTTGAAAACGAAACATTTTAGGACATGATGTTCATATAATATGTTTTTCATAGATTGACGTAAGGAACTACCCTCTTGATTTTGGCAACGTACTTAAGACCCGCCCTAACACATTAACTTGGCATGGTGAACTTTGACACGCTCTGGTAAAGTAGACTGGGGTCTACACAGGCCCGCACTGAATTGTATTTCAAGCATGGATGATTTGACTCAAATAATAAACAATTTTAGATAGAATATATTATAATTATATATTATAATTAATTAATGCAACCACAGTTTACTCATTTAATTAATTTTCACTGTCACTATCAACACCTATGTTAATAATAAATCTTTCTGTAATATTCCCAATTTGAATGTATGAATTTTCAACAGTTTTAATATGCGAAACACAATTTTTCCAGCTACTCACAGGCACTTTGTCCACAGTAATAATAATATCCAGTACACTAGCGCTTATAGTGGGTGATACATTATTACGTCTAAAGGCAGATTTGAATTGATGCCATATGTGTTCTATGGGATTGAATATACAGTGATACGGCTAAAGCCTTAGCACTGTATGCCTCTTACTTTTAGCGTAGCTGTCTCAGTAGTACTCCTTTTCTAGGTTCAGAAATTTAAGCACATCAAGTAACTCTTTTTTAGTGTAACTTTCATGAAAATATATATCATTCTAGGGAAAAGGGAAAAGAAAGTCAAAAAGTCTTTCTCCACGAATTTTATTAAAAATTTAATTTATAAAAATTACTTTAAATTAGTGGAGAAAGACTTTTTGACTTTCTTTCCCCTTTTCCCTATATTTCAACTCCACTTCGAGAATGGACTTTAAATTAATATATCATTCTGATACATAAATTCCTGTAATGTCATTTTCGTATCTTTTGAACAAGGGTGCTTGTTTAACTGTCTATTGTGGTAACTTGCGTTGTCCATAACAATCACACTATTTGGAGAAACATTAGTATCAAGCCAGGTTTCATCCAAGTATATAATAGGTCTGTTCTCACTTCTGTACTGAGTGATTTTTGTCAAATATTCAAATTACCATGCCTTAAGTCGTTGCGATTCCATGGTCCCTTGCGTTTATCGACTTTTTTAAATTTATAGCCGATTCGTTGAAGACACTTCCACAGCGTTGTCCTACCGCAAGTGATATCCGTGTTATCTATCTCAAGTCTTTTTAGTAAATTATCCAGTGTTGGTACCGTATGCTCTTCATACATCTTATAAATTTTGCGTCGGACTAAATCTTCATCGCTGCGATCTAATTTTTTGCAAGTCCCAGAATCTTTCCTTCTTTTCCTTTCGGTGATGGGTTTATTCACAATTTTCCATACTGTTTTTTCCGAAATTTTAGTAAATGTGGCTGTTTCTTCAATACATTCCATTTTACTCAACTTTTCGCGTTCTATGACAGTTGTATATACATTTTTTATAATCTCTTTAGAATCTAAAGATAAGTGTCTTCTTCCATTTTCATTTCCGCACTGTGGTTGTACCTGTACCCCCTCCGGCTGTTCTATACTAGATTCACCAATCCACGGACGCCACATATTTGGATAATCAAAGCTGCGTTTTTATTTCACACGAACTAATAAAATGACTGGTTTTGCAACACTGATTTGTCTACTTATTTTTTTCCCATTATTTAATAAGGCTTTGTAAACTAATTACGGCTAAGTACGGTCCCTACCTGGATAATAAAATCATTATCTCTATGATCCTTGAAACCCTTTCAACAAAGAATTTTATGATGGGTGATAACTAAAGGCAGGTAGTCATTCTCTTAAATCTGTGAACGGGCCATACATATAGTTAATGTGCAAAATAATTTCCGTTACACTTCATTCCCTTCGAGTGACGTCAGTTATCAGCAGTGTTACCAGATTGTAACCAAAATAACTGAGTGAGGGAATTGCACTGTTTTTTTTTTAGAGAAATAAGATAAATTTAGATAAATAAACACAATTCTTCTTTTTCTTTCATATACTTCATATATCAAAAATACCAGTCGTTTGAAAGCTACTTGAGAAAGTTCCATAAGCACTCGCCTCAGTTGATCGTTTTTCTATCTGAAGACAGACGAGCATCAAACGTTGTCAGTCTTTTAATTTCTTACCTAAAGTTGTCAAGGTTACATGAGGTTTTAAAAAAGTTAGAGCTTAAGCATAACCAATGTAAAATATTATAGTTTTTGATTAACACGACTTACTAGTTTCGTACATTCCATAAATAGTTTCACGAATATAACTAATATCCAATCTTGCTACATTTACAACTCTCTTTGCATGAGAGCGTTTCTTTTTAGGTGATTCTAATAATTTATTTTCCTTAACTGCTGTCAAGGGTAACAATGGGTCATTGTTGTTAAGTTCTTCCTGAAATTAGCGTTTTAGAGAAGCTGTTAACTCCTTGCACTTGCTATTTAAATTCTTTGGCATTTTTCACAAACAGTAAACAACATAATCGACAGAGATTCAAATAGTTTTTAATGCTATTTATTTATAAAAAATACGTAAATACACGCACGATACGAAAACAACAAAACCTTAAAACAGCTCAACGAACGAGCTAGCGCCACCGTAGCAGCGTTGACAGTTCTGTTGCCCACTGTCGGTCCATAAAATTTAAATTATATTAATTTTTACCAGTTTAAATTTAAAAAATATTTGCTATAAGTGGGCTAGTATCAAAGAGTTTCTTAAGTTTTTAGTACCAGTCAATATTGCATTAAATTTTAATATTTTTTTCCTAAATTTAATTTTCTCATGTTTTCTTATCGATTTACAAAGATCAGGTGATTGATAACGTACAACGGAAATTGTTTTGCATTAATTATAAACAATTAGTCGCACGGAAATTTGCTTAAATACTAAATTGAAGGGTTTTAATGCTGTAACTAGTAATACCTACTTTTACCATTGTAATGATAGGAAACGAGCAAACTACACAAAAATACTCAACTTCTTCGAAAATCGTTAAATCGAGTAATAACTCGATAAATAATAAAAATACTGAAAATCAACTGGGACCGAGTTATTCGCCAAAAACAGCCCTTAGAAAACCATGCGTCTCCGAATGAATGTTTTACAAAAGGGTCCTGGAGTATATAGGAATGAGCCTAAATTGATGTTTTCGATGTATGAAAAACGTTCAGTGTGACTTAACGCGCGCATAAGCCCCTCCCCCCCTCTCATGCCACCCTTCGTCACGAGTGTCGCCTAGAAACGTGACATATTTTATGGGGGACCGCCCATAACGAGCTTCATACGTTCTAAATCTCAACTAATGGCGCCTTGATTAATAATCCCCGATATCGTTTTATAATCAACCATTTTACGCTAATGGTATAAATACCCAAACTGTTAAATTGAAGAACTTTACCGGTTTCAGGTTTCACCGAATTAACCAATGTGATGATGGAAAAAATTGACGAAATTCCAGAGGAGAGCACTATGAGATTTTTTGCATATGAAAACATTGCCAAATTTTATGGCTGTGATTTTTTGTTAAAAAGATTTGAGCACTTGCCTTTAGTTTTATTAGAAAGTATCGATAACCCGACCGTTACTGAACAGGTAAGATACTCAAACTTTTATAGCCACCATCCATTAATTTTAAAATGAAAGTGACAAAAATGATTCCACAAATTGCTGGTTAGCTAACGTTAATGCGAGATCATAACCAACTGAATGTGGTACCCATACATTCCCTCTTTTACGTACATGAGTCTATAACTCGCCTCTGGGGATAGGAATATTGGCTTCCGCAGCCGTGTTCCTTTATCTGAATCTAGGAAAAAAAACCCCCGGAAAAAAAACCCCGGAAAAAAAACCCCGGAAAAAATACCCCCGGAAAAAATACCCCCGGAAAAAAAACCCCCCGGAAAAAATACCCCCGGAAAAAAAACCCATAGGAAAAAATACCCCCGGAAAAAAAACCCCGATATAAAAACTTAGAACACGCGTGCGGAGTATACGAAGGTACGTAAAACTGGCGTCTACAGACAGGAATATCACTCTTGCTTCCTGGCTTCCTGGCTTCCGCATGCGCACATAATGCTGTAACTAATAATTATAGACTTTATTGGTTAAACAGGCGCTAACACGGCATCTAATCCACCTTTTTGGTTGCAATTCGGTATATGCTAGATATAAAAAAATTGTAATAATTATAGACTTATATTGGTTAAACAGCGCTAACACGGCATCTAATCCACCTTTTTTGTTCATATTCGCCTTTTTCAAGTTCACCGGCCAATTATTTACCAGACGCTAGTCGTATCGTTCTCTCTGTACCCGTTTGGTACAGCTTGTGGAGTTTCTTTTATATTTTTTTCCTATGGGTTTTTTTTCCGGGGGTATTTTTTCCGGGGGGTTTTTTTTCCGGGGGTATTTTTTCCGGGGGGTTTTTTTTCCGGGGGTATTTTTTCCGGGGGTATTTTTTCCGGGGTTTTTTTTCCGGGGGTTTTTTTTCCGTTTACCCTTTATCTGTTGGCCAGAAAGCGAAATAACTATAGCTGTATTGAATTAATGCAATTTTGTATCAAGCTCGGTAATAAAGTAGATACGGCGTTAGACTTTGGTTTATACAGTGTTTCTACGTAAGTTGGCGGCATATGGGAAAATTTTATATTAATTATTATTATTTTAAAAATAAAATAAAAGAAAAATATCTAAGAAATAGTTTTTTAATGAATATTTGAAAGTTATTTTTAATTCTAAACATCTTTTCTTTATAATAATTTTCGATACTGTCAAGAATAAAGGTACTTTACTCTTGAGCAAAATTCATAGTTTTTGATAAACCTCGTATACGACTGATAAATTTTGATATCTGATGGTTGCATATTAGGTTTTAGACCATGCAGAACTTTTTATGACGAATAACTTTTTTTCGTAAAATTAATAATAAAAAAGCTTCCCATATGCCGTAGTACTGTATACATATACAGGGTGGCCCATTTGTGTGACAAAGTAATATATAGACTCTACTATGTAATTCAAAGAATCCGTCCATGGTTCACAAAGAGACCTGATAATTCAGTATTGTAGAGTAACTCAAAAAAACACAAAGTCACGGTCTCAAGTTCTAATTTTTGTACTGTACTACTAAGTAAGATATAAAAAAAAGTTTTAATAAAAGTTGTAGGGTATAAGCAAATATATATTCTAAAGTTATTTTGAAGTATATAGGGTGGTCCAGAAATGTAGGACAATAAAAATATTTTTTTTTTAAAGGAACGCCCTTATACTTACTTATCTTACAATATTCTCGTTGGTTCTAAACTTAATAGTTTCCGAGACATCGACTTTTGAAAAGTGATATTTTTAAAATTTGACAGCTTCTAGCTTTCTAACGGTACGTCTTAGAACAAAACGGCTTACATGTCCCTATTTTACTTTTTTAATATCTTCCCAAAAGTGTTAACTTCCGGTTAAACCGGCTTTTAAGTTACATCCGGTTTAACCGGAAGTGCACTTTTGGGAAAATAATAAAAAAGGTTCGATCCCGTATTTGATCAACATAATCTTTTTAATTTAATATTTATTTTTTAATTTCTATGCGGTTAGTAGGTTGAAGCAGGTTAGTACCTGGTTTTGGTTTTCGTTTTTAATTTTTTTTCTCCAGAAATGCGAGAAGCAACTGACTTTCGCATGCGCTCATTGGTAACCGCCAAGTTAGAATCAAATCCGATAACTTATTTGAAAATAGACAGCTCTATTTCCAAATAACCAGACCATAATACAAAAAAAAATTTAAAAAAAAGGGTGCATCTCTTAATATTTCCTATGATAATGATGGCAACATCAAGACAAACTGGTAAGCGAAACCAATCTGGTCTGGATGATATTTAAATTTTTACAAACCTATCAAATATCAAACCAGCGTCGTTATTGCCCCAACCGATAGAGCAAGCAATCTTACCAGTCCCACAAAGATACCTAACAATTCAAATAAAATCAATCCTAACAAATCCGAACCCCATAATTACATCCCCCTCATATATCTCAAAATTAATAATAAAATAAAAATAGTCTTATAACCATAGAAAATTAGCAAAGCTGAAAAACCAACTAATAATACAAAAAGATTTTTTACAAAATTAAAACCCGAAACTCCCAAATTGGACCAATCCCACTTAATTTATAAAATTGATTGTCTTGAATGTCCAAAAACCTACATTAATATATAATAAACAGAATTAAAGAACTTAAAAATAGATTAAAGAATGTCGGTCAAACAGCACTTTCTTAACATGCAATTGCCAATCTTCATCATTTTGATTTCAATAATGTACATATATTAGATTATGAACCTAACCATAAAAAATTAACATAAAAGAAATGATCCACATTAAAAAAAGTAAAAACTCTTAAATATAGAATTTATACAGAGAATTTAAGTTGCATTTACAACAACCTGATTTCACAAAAAGAATACAAATTTTTGCACCACTGTTAGAATAAAAATTATATTGATCCAAATCTGGGTTTTCCCGGTTTTTCAATTACCCCTATCTATACCTAATAAATGGCAGCTTTGTTAACAATACGTTAGTCTTGAGATAAATAGCATTTCTATTATATATCGATTTAACTATGAAGCTAATGTAACGCAGGGTTGATAAAAATCATGATTTATTTGATTTTTTAAAAAAAATTACCAGCTTTTACAAATATTATTATTTTTAAATATTTCTAACTGCTTATATTTTGTTTTGTTAAGTAAACAAATATTTTTAGGCAGGAATAGAACAGATACGAAGCAAAACTGGAGAAGTTTTAACATATTTTCTATTTTTAAATTTATTAAAATTGGGTTATTTTTATATTGCAAATTATAAAGGGAATATTCATCAACTTCTAGATAATTTTGCGTATTTTCTGATGCTTTAAAATTTTTATAGCCCTTTTTTGGACAAACAGGGGCCAAAAGTGACCTTGTTTTTTACAAAAATGACAAAAACATTCTCTAAATGAGCACTTATCTGCTGCGTGGTTTTCTCTACCACAAACGTTGCATGCCTGATGGGTCAAGCCTGATGACCTTGAAGTGCCGGCCGCTGTCGTCTCCTTGCTGCCATCTACGTGATGCTGCAGTTCCATTAGTTTGAAATTGCGCGCTCTTTTTCTTTGGAAAGACATGCGCAAAATTAATTTGCGGCTCCATCTTAACGGAACCAACTGGCATTTCCTGTAATTGAGATGCCGATTTGGCCGCTGCAACTGCCACCACATTCTCCAGTTTGACGTCTTTTTTCTCTTCCAATAAACGATCTTGCACACAACCCTTGTCGTGACATGTAGAATTTGTTATTGTCTTATAATGCCTTTGATAATGACCCGCAAGGGTTGAAACACGTGTCAGGAAACTGAAATAAATTGTGAAATATAACGAGTACTACTTTAATTTCCTCTACTATAAATAAGCATGTTAATGTTAAAATGCCATGTCTGGTGGTCTCTACTTCTCATCCTGCACATATACCTAATATTTTTATAACACAAGGATGCTACTAAAAAGTTGCTGGTTACAAAAGCCTTAGAATACTATACAATATCGAATATATTATGATTCAAATAAAGAAAAATATACCATTCTTGCCGTGGAAGTATCCAGTTCAGCACCTAATTGCAAAACATCCAGATGATAACTTACCACTCAGCCCAATATTGTGCTCCTCAAACCTCAACCTATTATTATCGATAGAGATACCCAAGTCATGTTTAATCTTGCTGCTGAAAAATTCAAGCTATGTTATAAAGTGTGTGACAAAATAAAAGAAAGAATGCATGCTCATGACAATAATATCTTTATTTTTTATAAGAACAAAGCATTTTATTATACCGTCAATTAAAAAACAAACAAAATATATTGTTTTGTTTCTGCAGAACCACCTTAATTTTCTATGTATTTAATTAATTGTTTTCTTAATCTTCCTACCGACATGTTCGACACGAACTGATGACATCTGCTTACAAACTCGTGTAGTTCTGTCTTCCAAGTCAGTTACATTTGCACGCCTGCTTTGATAAAATACCTCTTTTACTCTACCCCAAAAGAAAAAATCCATTGGAGTGGTCGGGGGACCTTGGTGGCCAAAGTGAGTGAGCAAAGATTTGGTCGTATTCAGCGGAACGTCCAATGCAATTATCCCTAAAATTATCATTTAACCATTCCCTGACTATTAACGAATAATGGCAAGGAGCACCATCGAGTTGAAAAAATAACCAAACGCAACATACAAACTAGCTAAAGACTGGCTCCCTGTGCGTGAGCCCAATATACAGTAGAGAAGCAAGTAGTAGATCCTCAGACGAACAAATAAAAATAGACCAAGCGTTTCATTCATAATACCATTTCTCGCCAAAGCCAACATCCATTTAAAATGTGCCACTGGTGCGACAAAGTTGGGCAAAATAAGTACCATGAAAGACAACACGGTAAAGCAATCATCACGCCTTCGTCAACGCGCACCAGTGGCGGCGTGCTATTATCGGTAATGTTATATTAACGTAAAAGCCACAAAACATGAAAGAGAACAAGTTTTGAAATGAGAACTCGAAATAGTTCATCGCGTAGTTTTTGGAAGTTTGCGCCTTTGTCGAAACTTGTAATAACTGGCAGAAAACGCCCGGCTATATAAACGATACGCACTTGTTTAAGTTATCAGTAATATTTTTGCTTTAGGGGTTAATCTATCAAAACATTTGAACTCATGACAAGCCGGGGCAGAAAGGAATTTTGTGTTTGGCAGCATTTTATAAAAAAGAAAGTGGTGGGCAAACTAGGTTGTAGAGCAGTATGTAAAAAGTGAGGTAAAGAATTGCAAGGTCTAGTGGACAGACTAAAAAGTCATTGGGAAACCTGCAAAAGTGAAACTAGTGATATCAGCAGTGGTCTTAAAACTCTGCATGGTGATTGTCAGTCACAGCCTGGAACTAGCCAGAGTGAAATTATTCAGTTGGCAAAGAAACAGAAAAGCGATAACTGTGAAAAGGGAAGTGTAGGGTAACGTGAAAATAGTGGAAGTAGCGGTCATTTCGATTCTTTTGTTGTGCGAACTGGACAAGATAAGAAAAAATAATTGGACAGGCAAATAGCCAAAGCCGTTTACGCAACAAATTGCAGTTTTAGAGCTATAGAAAATAAAGAGGTTGAAAGGCCATAGAAATGCGAGGACCTGGTTACCTTCCACCATCTAGATTTCAGTTATTATCAACGCTCTTGAATGAAATATTTCAAGAAGAAAAATCTAATTGTTTTAACAAGTTATCTGAACAATCCGTTTGCATGTCCTTAGATGGATGGTCCAATATACATAATGAGCCGATAATCTGTGTCGTTTTGACTGCAGAGGATGGAAACAGTGTTCTTTTAGAAAGCATAGATACATCTGGTCATCCCCATACAGCTGACTATCTTGCCGAATTGGCTATTAACTCAATGAATAAGTGCAAAAATGAATATAACTGTAAAGTTACCAGTATTGTTACAGATAATGCGAGCAACATGGTCAGTATGAAGAAAAAAATTACCGAGTCGTTCAATTACCCTATAATTACATATGGTTGTTCGGCACACTTACTTAGTTTGCTCTCCAAAGATTTAGAAGCATCGCAGATAAAAGAACATATAGTACATATTGTGAAATACTTCAGAAATACCCATTTGCCAAATGCTTGGTATAAAGAAGAAGGGGGCAAGAAATTGGTCTTACCTCAGGATGTTCAATGGAATACACTTTCAGATTGTCTTGAGATCTATGTAAATGAGTGGCCAAAATTGTTATTATTAATATGTGAAGAGCATAAAGATCAAATTGATCCAGTGATTTTTAAAAAAGTTTCAGATATCTATATTAAAAGGATGGCTGAAGATTTTCTACAGTTGCTAAAACCAATGTCTATAACACTGGATGCAATGCAACAAAAAGGTGCATTTTTATCTTAAGCAGTTAACATATGGAAAAAGTTACTGGCTATTTTTGACAGTTTTGAATTTGAAGAAGAAAGAAGCTTGCGTCAATATCAATTATTTAAGAACAGATATGTTCAAGCTCTAACCCCCTTTCACTTTTTGGCGTATATTTTGGATCCTACAATAAACAAAGAAGAATATCCATTACTAGCTGAAGAAAAGAGAAATGCTCTACACATTGTTTCCAAATATTTTGCAGACACAGGATTATTACCATTATTAATTAAGTTGGAAGCTAAGTCGGACCCTTTTCACAAAACTCTGTTTTCAGAGGAAATAATCAAAAATGTAACAGCAGTACAGTGGTGGAGATCTCAAGAAGATGTTTCAGAAATTAAGCCAGTGCTCCCTATAGCAATTTCTGTTTTGTGTGCCTGTGCATCGTCTGCTGATATTGAAAGGATGTTTTCTACTTATGGATTCGTACATTCAGATATAAGAAACAGACTTGGTAGTGACAAAGCAGCTAAACTAGTATTTCTATTTAAGCATTATAACATTTAGGTTTTTTTATATTTTTTTTTTGTTTGAATTAAGTATTTCTTTGTATTAAAAAGGTTTTTTTAGTTTAATTTTTGAATTTTTTTTAAGTTTTATTTTTGTAATGACCAGCTGTTCTCTTCGATTATTATAATAAAATAATAAATAACACCACATAAAAATGCGTCTGGGTTTTATTTTTTGTATGAACAAATACATTTTAAGTGTTAAAATTTTAAAACTCTTTTAAGTTAATCATGATTTAAAAAAAAATCATACTAATTAAAATCGTGATTTTAATCAATTGATTTTAATCATCTCAACCCTGATGTAACGTAATGTAATGTTTTAAGTGTAGTGGTATTAAAACAATAAGGTATGCGAATTTTTGTTCTTTATCTTTTAAGTATCATATAAATTTTTTTTTCCGAAGATGGTTTAGACTAATAAACCGAAACGTCAACGATGTAAAAAATTATTTTTTTCAAAATTCTTTACTACTTTAACCGATAACCCAAGAAATCCCTAAATATTTAAATATTAACGGTCAGGAAATCAAAACTGATAAGGAGTCTGTTGTAAATATCCAATAAACATAATTTTTGCCCTTCAATCTCCTTTCATCTATTTTTAATTTTCTGTATTGTATTTTTATTTGTGTGCATTTGTGTGTGTGCAAAGCTATCATCTTATTCAAATTGAAAATATACTTTATTGTTTCAAGTACCCTTAAAATACTTATTAACAAAGTTTAATAACAAAGAAAATCCTAAAGCACTTACAGTTAAAATATAAAACAGCGTCACATTCTACATGTACAACTAAAACACTGACATATAAATGGCTAAATCATATTCAATTTTGCGTAGAAATAGAAAAGAAAGTCGAGAGCTATTTGACTCTATTTAAAAAAATGGTACATTGCTTTGTACTGACTTAAAATATAATATAAAATGTTTTTTAATATAGACTAAAAAAAACATCTATACCTACACTTTATTTGCAATATTTTTTTATCAGGGGCGACGTTTTCGAAACATCGGTTTGGCTCGTGACTGTTGACGTTGTGTGTATTAACTGGTTAAGTTTAAAATTGTATCATATTCCTCCATGATCGCACACTTCTAGTGTTCTAAATATTTCTTATATGTCGGCACTCTGTGATAGCACATTAAGGTAAAGCGTTCAGGTATACTTAACGTACATTTTTTAGGTTTGTAAAACTTACCAGTCATTGGTTGAAAAAAGTTTCACCTCCTCAACCATCGAAAGTGAGAATCAATGGGCGAAAACTTGGGTTTTACCGGCCATCAATGTTCTAAAATCTGGACGAGAAAGTGAGAATTTTTGTCAAAAAATAATCAGTACTGCCTTTAAGTTACAACCTGCTATATTAAGGATGATGTAAGTTGGAATAAGCAAAGATACTTTTAATCCATTCAAAGTAAGCAGCTAGATCGTTTATTGTTAAACGATCTCAAGTGACATCTTTGGCTAAGTCAGATTCAGCGAAATCACCTGTTATAAATTAAACGCATTATTTGGTGCAGAAAAAAACAAACAATTATGCTGCTTCTATATAAGTTTACGAACACCTTTTGCCCATTTAGTGCAGAGACAGCCAACAATTTGGATTATTTAGTTTAGGTTGCTCAAATTGAGAAAATGTCACTTGGGTTGTTTCATAATAAAGCTGGATTTATAAACTCTCGCTATATTCTGCTGTGGCTAAATGAGCAATGCTCAAGGCCAAAAGAAAAAGAAAAAAAAATAATAAACTCTCGCTCAGCGTTCATCGTAGACGTGCATAGTGGGCATTTATAAACTTGGCGTTCGCGTTCGCAATGTTAGAGACAATAAACATAACCTGATATTTTAGACAATTCCGTTAGCTAGACTTCGCCTTTTGGGAATTGTAATTTTCTTTTCTTGCTTTTGATTTTACGTTCTCAATAAAGACAATATATTATTATTATTATTATTATTATTATTATTATTAGTTTCTAGTACTCATCCTGGTGGTGTTTTCTTTAGGCTAGTTATTAGAACAAAAATAACTTTTTTTCAGTCTCAATCTCCAGGTCACTCATTCTGCATTAACCAAACTACAAAATAAACCAAACAAGGCAACACGCCATAGCCAGCTGATGAATGTCACAAAACATGTGATGCAAATGCTAAAATCCCATCGGTTACGACGCGGTGCTACAGATTTTGTACGAACGCCTGCGCCGAAAAGATAAAAATGGTTTATGTTGAACGCCAGCCGGCGCCGGCGTCAGCGCGAACGCCAGGAAAGTTTATTAACCACTCTATTACTATTCACTTGTTTAACTTCCAGTTTATAAATCCAGCTTAAACGATTCAATATTAGTAAGGCTCTGTTCTTCGTTTATTACAGTTGCGTTTCTTTGTCTCGTTTTGTGAGAACTCATTCAGTGATTACAAATTTTTGATAGAAGAATACTGTCTGGACGAGACTAGAAGCATAGTTAAGTTTACATTATACCGTTGATCTTTTCATTGCCATAAAACCCTAATGGGCTTGTTACCCATATTTTTTTTTTCGTAATTTTTTATGGCATTCAATAGAATTCAATAATCTAGATAAGCTGTTAAAATTTCAGCTCCCTAAGTATATCCAATCCTTAGATATTCAATGTTAAAGATAGGGTTTCAGTAAAAAGCGCTTCGTCGACTCGTGACGTCATTCTGCATAAACATCACGGCGCGCGGGTCGTCAAACGCGAACAAATTTGAGTTTACTTATACAATGTACATGAATATTATTATTATTTAGAGAATTTGTAGTTAAAAAGTTTTAAAAGTTCAGCAACCGAAAAATCATGTTTATTAAATTACATAGATTCAGATGGAAATATGAAGGAAAAATGCTTATATCGAATTCAAATACAAATGGATCTCAGTAAAATGATGCATGGACTTTTTGTCATGTCGCAGCCGGATTTTGAAAAATCAGAAAAAAATACAATCAAATATTGCAATTTTGACGAAAAACTTGTTAAATCTGTAATAAAACAACTATAATGACAAATAGTGAATTTTGGGTGAAAGTTTCTTTTAAGTAAAATAATCTAAATTATTATTTTTGTTTATTTCACTACGTAATATTCTAAATTAAATACGTCACAAACTACATATTTGCACTATTAAATCTTAATATTTAACCAAATTTCAATGAAACGTAGCATATGGTTAAAGAATAGAATATAATTCCCTTATTCTAGAGATCCGTTCAACATGTATTCTTAAGCTTGCAATCCTTTTTGATTCTTTAACTTCTTGAATTTTTTTGGCTGTATGGGACAAATGGTGTTCTAACAAATTGATTATTATTGACTGCAAGTTGGTCTTCGAGATGCCTAAAGCCTCTGTGGGCAATTACTTGGGCCCTTGGATTTAATTTATTTAAAAATATCGATTCCTCGGCTATCATTTTGTCAGTGCTTCTACCACCAAAACCAGAAGAAATGTAAGAAATAAAACCATTATTATGTGTACTTGCTAATACGTATTTCATGGTATTAAAACCTTTATATTCTGACCATGAAAGGAAGGGTAGTATCGGTTCACTTGGTTTTTGTATTGAGATTTCAAAACAGGGAATAGGAAATAGGAAGTTTTTTTGAACCACAGATAATGATTTAAAGTGAACAAATGGATAAAGCTAACCTGCTAGTAAAACTACTGTTTTTTGAATAATATAACATACTTTGGCAACTTTTAAACTAAAATCGTCAGCAAATATTCTGTAGAATAAATTTAGTTTGATCTTTTTAAAGGTTAAAAAAATATCCAATATCCAATTTACGTTTTTGGGCTAGCATATTTACAATAAATAATGAATGGCTAGGCATACCTGAATAAAGTTTTGGATTTTTTCTATCAAGAAAAATGTTCTCTTCTGTGTTTCTTCTGGAATATCTATATGTTTTCTACTATCGGAATCTGAATCTGATAAGCTTAGTTCTAATAAAATAAATGTGGTTGTTGAGCCGTTACTACTACAAGCTGAATCGGTACTATTTCCTTCCCACCGCATCTCCTTCGGAGCTTTTTCCTTAAAAGGATATTTTCTCTTTTTTTCTATTTTTGACATTGGCAAATTTTCACTTGTAACCAAATACAGATCGATTCGATTCGATTTTCATCTCATTTTGCTGCTCGACGTCCATATTCTCAATAGAAAATTCTGACCTTTTTGACAATCAAAAAACTTTGGTACCCCTTTTGGCTTAAGTCTGATATTTCCTTTCTTCATTGTCTTTATGTACATATAATTGTATATGTCGTCTTTTATCGAAAACAGGTTATAAATATCATATATTTTGTAGTCTGCTTTCACATTGGCATATATTTAAACTTACGTTAAAATGATCCTCACAGCAATGGACGTGGGATTTGTCGGAAACAAAAGGCACGCTTATAAACGGTTCTTCTGAGGCATTTCTGAAAGTGTTAGGCACTCGGGAACCACACAATATTTATTAGAAGATTTTTTCTCCCTTATTTTAAACCAGCAAGAAGATAAAAAATATATAATTTAACTATCAAACTGCCGTTTCCATTGAAAAACACAATAACGCGCGCCACACGCTTAGTAAATCTCGACCGGCATCTGCAAAGTGACGTCACGCGAGTCTCCGCCCCGTTTTCGCGCGGTCCAACTTTGGTTATTTATTTAAGGGCTTAAATGTCCGAATAAAAATCTAAAAATTTTAAAATTACGTTAAAAAGTATTCTACTTTCGATTTCTAAAATAAAAAAAAATGTTGAACGGGCCTATTATCCCTCTGGTCATAAAATGTCTGGAATTTACATTTTGTCGGGCAGAGCCGGAGTACAAATTACCTGTATCCCTAATTGCTATACCATTTTAAATAGGTATAAATATCTAATAATATAAATACCAAATTGATTTTTAATAATTTTAATTCCAATTGGTTTTCCAACGAGTGAATTTTATTATATTACTGTTTGGTTTACCGGCGCGTGATATTTTTTGTTGTATTAGTGTTAGAATGTGGCTTCTATGAGCTTGAGCTGAGAGTGAGGCATCTTGTAGTGTCACTTTCATAAGAATGCATTCATCTTCCGATGCTAAAAAAAAATAATTAAAAATATATACCGATCTTTGCTGAAAAGAGATTTTAATTCAAGTGATGCTTTATCCGAGACGTCTGCTTTAACAACTTCTTTATCTTCGGTAAAGGATATAGTACTGAAACCTATTATTCCTAGAAAGAAGCGAAGTGACTCTGGCAGATCTAGTAGTATTGACAAGAATGATTTGGATTTATTAAGAAGGAAAATTTATGTACGAAGAACAATACTCTACCTACCCTAATTTCCCTAAAAAAGAGGCTTACCAACGACGAAACAAACGTTCCTTGTAGCATTTCAAGCCTAAGAAAAATTTTGCTTAAAATGGGTTTTAAATATCACACAATTGATAAAAGGCAAACCTTAATGGAATCTCAACGTTTACGGGAATGACGTCATAAATATTTAACGGCTATTAAACAGTATAAAGCAGAAAATCTACCAAATCTCTAGTTTATAAAGGATGGATTGATTTTTTAAAAAAATGTCAAACCAAGGCTCCTTCAAATAAAGGAAAAGAAATACCAATACACTCAGGTTTACAAAATGGATTTGTTCCGAACTGTCTTTTGCTTTCAGCTAACAACATAGCAGATTTTTCTCTAGATTACCACCAAGACACTGACGCAGAACTTTTTGAAGATTGGTTTGAACATCGACGTCTTAAGAATATACACAAAAATAGCGTTATTATAACGGACAATGTTAGTTATCATAGTCGTTAAGTAAAAATGTATGTAATGTATATTTTGAAGAAACTTACAAAAAACGGGATATTTTAGAAGTATTGTAGGCTTTTAAAATTAATTGAGAATACGAGTGTGATAAACTTGCAACAGAAAAATGGACATACTACTATTGTGTATTTAATCCAATCGAACTAATATGGCATCAAGTAAAATCAAATATTAAAAGGAATTCTTCCCCCATATTAAATAAAGTAAACGCCACAAATATAGCATTATCGTTTACATTTAAATATCTGTATAAAAACTACAGCAAAAAATGTATGAAAGGAAGCGACAATACCCGCGGTTAAACTTTAAGAGTCAACGTGAACGCTAAGAAAGTTCTATCTAATTTCCTCTAACGAATATTCTATTGGCCTTCAAACCTCATTTTCCGCTGCTCATTGGCTGGATCAGTTATAAATTGATATCACCATGTAAAACTTGACCTATTGCCAGTATTTTTGATCGCTAGTAGCGAAGCGCCGATACGGCTTCGCTCTGTTCTTATCTATACTACGTTAAAAAGAGATAGATGCGGAAGGGCTCATGTCTGCACGAAATCGTACTTGGCGGCATCTGACTTTTAAGTTCCAAGTAATGCACTTGCCGAAACCTCACATTTTAAGTCGCAATGCATGCCGCGCAGAGGCGGCATTTTTTGTTGGAGTTTTTGTAGAAGGCAGAAATGTGAACAATAATGTTATATTTGTGGCTCTTACTTTACATCAGTAGTAGAATTAAGTTGCCGAAGTTCATTATTGTAAAACTTTTCTATGTACACATATTGTACTGTATTTAAATCTTAAACTTAATTTTAATCTTGTACTAGTGTGTAGTCTAAATCGTAACATTGTAAATTTTAATCATAATAACTTGTACAAATCTTTTATATATACCTAGTGTACTTTGTTGACGACTGTAAGAACTTAAATTTTATTGAAACGAATAAATCTGTATTTCAGTATTTCATTAATTTTTATTGTACTTATTATGTCTCAAAATATTGTTATTATTATTATTATTATAATTAATCTTTACTTTCATTTGATTTAAAATATCTCTTTAATTCAAAATAAAAATAAATCAATATGTACATAGCTATATTTTCAAGCCGACCCTACACCCATTTATTGCTGTTTGAAGATGTTGGGACCTACACATTGGGGTTTAATCGACATTTTGAAGAGATTTTGGATTTTTTCGATGCACTAATTTACATATTTTTAAAATGTCTGTCACCTCTGCCTGCTCTGAAGTGGATAGATAAAGGTTACAAGGTGCACAAAATGTACAAATTTCCTTATTGGATAAACCGAGTTTAAAGATATTTTGGCGCAAAGATAAAGTTTTCCTAAACCTGAGACCCTATAATTCACCTGTTTCAAATTTCAGCTTTATGACTTCGGTAGAACGGGTTGAAAGTTTAACACGAGGGGTTAAAATAAATACGCACATTACATTAGAAGTAAGCAGGTGGTTAAATGAACATTTTCCCAACCGCTGGATCGGAAGATTCTCTACACATCCATGGCCTATTAGATCGCCAAATCTTATGCCATTAGACTTTTTCTTGTGGGGAATGTCTTAAAAATAATGTGTATAAACTTCGACCTTTCGAAAACATAGACCATTTCGAAAATATAATAACGGAATGCGTTCAAAGAATTTCACCTACCTTTTTAAGAAAGGTTCGAAGGGAAATGAACATGTAAACAATATACTGTATTGAAAACGGTGGTAGGCACATTGAAGTTTAAAAGAAAAGGTGTTTCCTGTATATTGTTGTTACACTCGAACTATCCCTTTGATATTATTTTTGTTTTTAATATATTCTAATGAAAATGTGAAGTAAATTACGGGGGTCTTAAACATACTGCCTAAAATTAATTTTGGTTTAAACCTAATTGCTCCAAAAATAAACAAATTTTGGCATACTTTTTTTTGAATGGTTTAAGAAAAATTAGAAATAACGAGAAATTTAAAGTTTGACCAATATTCTAAAAGTAAATATTAAAAAGAACTTTTGAAAACAATTTGATCTCTTTAATCCAGTCTATAAGACAAAAAAATAAGTATTTTTTTTCGTTTTTTGAATAGAAGGTCGTGACTTCATATTCGCACATAACTTTTAATTCTAAACAATTTTTACGAATGAAAATTGTATCAAAAACAAAATATAAGAATACTTTACTCTTGTTTAAAGGGACGCAAAAACTTTTTATTAAGAATAAAATTTTCGGAGAAATCTATAAGAAAATGTGGGCCAGGTAATTAATTTACAGATATCATTCGGACTTTACTCAAATTTATTTATTCGGTACAAAAAAAATGGCTCGGCTCGCTTATAGGTAACTTTTATAAATGGTGATAATCTCATTTTATTGCTATTTGTTAAAATTATACCTAATTTAAAAAATCAGGTTGATAGTGTCCTGTCCGATATCCAGATTTAATGCCGATTATCTTACTTATATTTGGCAAATATCGGTTTTGTTTAAAGCTGCGCTTTTTAATTGGTCTGTCACGCATCGCGCTATGGCTAGCCTAAGCTACCGAATTTTTGTAATATAAATTGTTCGCGTTTTTGCGTGTTAAAATCCGCAACAGTTTTATTTCTTCAGCAAATAATTGATTAGGTTTTGATATGAACGCGGCCGGTTCATTTCAAAATCTATCACTTTCATTTTTATTTTGACTATACAAATAACATAAACATGAATTCTTTCATTCTAAGCATTTTATTATGCATTTATTCTTATTCTTCTGCAACTTGTTTTTCATATGGAGGGAGAATTCTGCCAGTCACAGAGTCTACTAGAATGTGTACAATTTATTGCTAACAACCCAGATCTCTCAGAGTCGAGAAATTGAACACAAATACAGTACAAGAAATAAAATCTAGTTAAAAACCTAAATTCCGCACTTTAGCTACCTACAGAAAATCATTATATTTAACATACGAAAAATATGTAACTCTTTGCCAATCAGTTTTAGAATATAAACAAGCAAGAAATGCCTGACGAAAGCTTTAGATAAGTTTTATAATAATTTTATTACTTAGGTATCTCTACGTCGTAAAGTTGTCGTGTTTTTTAAATAATTACTGGCAAAAAATTTTTTTTCCGAAAATGGTTGATTTGTTTGAAACAAATTAAGAGTACCTTTTTTTAAGAGAAATGGCAAAAGTATTTTTTACTTTTCTAAAAATGACGCATCAAAATTATGACCTTACGAGTGCGGTGCCAAGTTCGTTCCTGGGTTCCCTGGCTTTGTACAAGAATGATTCTAGTATGAGTTTCTTAGTCCATATGGGCTGTAACACAAAGTTACAAAATTTCATTAAAATATGTAAATCTTTGGGGCCCGATATCTATTAGGAAAAATGATTATAATATGAACTAATAGTATTAATTTAACCTCCCCTGTACGGTGGCGCAAAATTGCCCGATACTTACCGGGCATCCTGTATAAAAAGAGCAATACCTGAAAAAAGCTTTAAATAGGTATTTCCTTGTTAAAAGTTTTAGTATTTATGTATATACAGGGTGATTCACGGTGGATGGAACATTAGACGTTTCTGACGAACCAGTAAAGGAATCGTTGCGAAAATTTAGTTGCTTACATAAACGGACATGCTCTACCCATCTAAAATATTTTTAACAATACAGTGATGCCGCTTCCACACAAAAATAATAGTAACTTTGATTTTTCAAATGGAACACCCTATATTTTATTTTATTTTCGAAACACCCATTACTTTTCTTACAATTTTTGTTAACTCTATTCTACACTTATCTCTTACCGTTTCTAAGATATAAATTAATTTCCGTTTTTTTTGGCCGAAAACTTCACTTTTAAAAATGCTGATAATTTTGAACTCTAAAATACTGAAACCCTGAAATTTGGTTAATAGTTAACTAATACCATAGGGCTCTTTGCCCTACCCTCAAATCTTAGTTGCAATATACAGGGTGGTTAAAAAATACACCTGTTCTGGTAACTTGAAAAAGTGACCATAAGTCCTTTTTTTGAAATGTAACACCCTGTATATTATTACGTATTTGAAAAGCTGCTGAAATTTCTCCTAATTCTTGTATATTCATACCTGTACCTAACTAACTCGTTTAACCATTTTTTTGACGTATTAAGCATGATTTGTAAAATTTTCTATACAATACAATTTTCATTCGGTTATTAGTAAGTTAGCCATGACAAAAACAATGATGTTGACTTATGTTACTATGGTTATCGTTTTGACATTTCATTAAGTTTAGATACAAGATAGTTACAGTACAAGACAGTTTAAAATCATGGAAGAAACCTATACAAGTGCAGTTCTTATGAATTTATTTATTTTATTTGGACAATGTGATAGAATTATCACCAGGACATGTATAAAGTTTAACGAAATGTACCCTAATTTACAGCCAATGTATCTCAGAAAATTCATAAGGATCCAGAACAATTTTACTGCCTTTGGTTCAGCTTTAAAAGCGCCAAGAAACTTGCCTCGACCCGTGACTTCTAACGAAGACAACGAGATTAATGTTTTGGCATATTTTCATGTATTTCCCCAATCTTCAATACGATGTGCTCAATACGATTTAGGTATAACATATTCATCAGTTCAAAGAATTTTAGTAAAACATAACATGCATGATTACAAGTTTACAAAAGTTCAAGCCATGAAGCCTCAAGATCCTCAACAGAGAGTACAATTTTGTGAAATGATATTGGTGCGCACTCAAGAAGATCCAAATTTTTTAAATAGGATAATTTGGACCGATGAATCAAAATTTTCAAGGGAAGGGATTTTTAATAGACGAAATAGTCATTTCTGGTCCAGAGAAAACCCACATGTAACAAAAGAAGCCGTATTTCAAGAAAAATTTAGTTTTAATGTTTTTTGCATGTTAATGGATAATCAATTAAATTATGTAATATACGAGGAGTCATTAAAGTCGAGAAACTATGTTAATATTTTGAGGACAGATGTCGAAAATTTTGTAGATAATCTGCCACTTGCAGATTATCGAAGCTGTTGGTATCAACTTGATGGAGCTCCTGCACATTGCACTAGGGAAGTTAGTGCAGAACTTGATAGGATTTTTGACGATCGTTGGATAAGACGTTTGGGACCTTGGAATTGGCCTCCAAGGTCACCTGATCTCAATCCATTGGATTTTTACTTGTGGGGCATGTTCAAAGAAAAAGTTTACAAATCACCCGTAAATTCTAAAGAAGAGCTGCTACTTCGAGTCACTCAAGTATTTAGAGATCTAAACCCAACCGAAA
The DNA here is from genome assembly GCA_963920685.1 of Polydrusus tereticollis. Lineage (NCBI taxonomy): Eukaryota > Metazoa > Arthropoda > Insecta > Coleoptera > Curculionidae > Polydrusus > Polydrusus tereticollis. The sequence continues at coordinate 73,239,573 of OY987332.1, forward strand.
TTAGATCTGCAACGACAAATGCAGTCAACACCCGCATATTAAAGTGTTTGGATGTAAACGGCCAGCGTTTTGAACATTTGTTAAAATAGCATTTTATTAGTTATAATTTTAGTAGTCTTTTATTATTTCACTAGTTAACATTTAATAAAATTGTTCTGGATCCTTATGAATTTTCTGAGATACATTGGCTGTAAATTAGGGTACATTTCGTTAAACTTTATACATGTTCTGGTGATAATTCTATCACATTGTCCAAATAAAATAAATAAATTCATAAGAACTGCATTTGTATAGGTTTCTTCCATGATTTTAAACTGTCTTGTACTGTAACTATCTTGTATCTAAACTTAATGAAATGTCAAAACGATAACCATAGTAACATAAGTCAACATCATTGTTTTTGTCATGGCTAACTTACTAATAACCGAATGAAAATTGAATTGTATAGAAAATTTTACAAATCATGCTTAATACGTCAAAAAAATGGTTAAACGAGTTAGTTAGGTACAGGTATGAATATACAAGAATTAGGAGAAATTTCAGCAGCTTTTCAAATACGTAATAATATACAGGGTGTTACATTTCAAAAAAAGGACTTATGGTCAATTTTTCAAGTTACCAGAATAAGTGTATTTTTTAACCACCCTGTATGTTGCAACTAAGATTTGAGGGTAGGGCAAAGAGCCCTATGGTATTAGTTAACTATTTACCAAATTTCAGGGGTTTCAGTATTTTAAAGTTCAAAATTATCAGCATTTTTAAAAGTGAAGTTTTCGGCCAAAAAAAACGGAAATTAATTTATATCTTAGAAACGGTAAGAGATAAGTGTAGAATAGAGTTAACAAAAATTGTAAGAAAAGTAATGGGTGTTTCGAAAATAAAATAAAATATAGGGTGTTCCATTTGAAAAATCAAAGTTACTATTATTTTTGTGTGGAAGCGGCATCACTGTATTGTTAAAAATATTTTAGATGGGTAGAGCATGTCCGTTTATGTAAGCAACCAAATTTTCGCAACGATTCCTTTACTGGTTCGTCAGAAACGTCTAATGTTCCATCCACCGTGAATCACCCTGTATACACGCAAATTTAAAGGAACGGATTTAAATTTTAGGCTTGTCTTTGGATTATTTTTTGCGTTGCTTGCAATTTTTTGTTTTTATTTGTGCATTTTTATCATGTTTGTTAATGTAAAAGTCAAAGTCAACGTGCAAGCATCCCATGGTCATTGTATCGTATTTAAAATGCGTATTTTCTCTACGTCGCCTGTTGTGCAACTGACCTTTTAAACTTAGTAGAAATACTGACAATGAATTATCCTGCATGTTCTCCAGGCTTGAATCCGATTGATCATGTCTGGGTCATGCTAGACAGGGGACTTAGGTCAAGGTTTCCCGCTTTCTAAAACCAAGAACAAATTAGAGCTGCTTTAATTGAAATATGGTAGAATTTGCCTTAAGTGATGACCAATACTGTCACCAGAAGTATGAGAAAAAGAATCACTGCAGTCATAAGGGCTCGTGGGGGAACGTGAATACTGATTTTGTACCTGTGTATTGGATTATATGCTTAGCTTAAGATTGACACAACATTTTAAAAAAATTATTATTTGAGTAAATATTTAAATTGACGTCCTTGAACTTCCAGACATTTTTCACATCTTAATAATAATTCTTCATGGGTCGCTTTCCTTACTGATTCAAGATCTAAACTGTCAAACTCATTCCTTACTCGCTGCATGCAGTCTTCCATGGTTGTTACTGGAGTGGCGTAAACTCGATTTTTAATTGTACCCCAAATAAAAAAATCAAGCACTGTCAGATCTGGGGAGCGGGCGCCATCATGTTGGTAGAACAGGTTCCTGTGATCAGCCAGTGGCAAATTGTCCAAATAATCCTCTTGAAAATTGTGCAGGATGTTCAGATAACCTTCGCCTATAAGTTAATAAACGTGATTTATACATACCCAAATGTTTTTAAAAATATCCAACTCACCATTCAAATTTTCTTGGTAAAAGTGCAGTGCCACGACGCCATCATTTCTAATTATTGCACAATAGACATTAACCTGACAGGATTGTTGAAAATGTTGTTCTCTGAACACATGCAAATTTGAATCACTCCAATAATGGGAATTGTGCCGATTAAAAATGCAATTTTTTGTAAATTTAGCTTCATCCGTCCAAATGATATTATCCAAAAAAAAATTGTTTCCTTGCGACCAAGTTAATATAAATTCACAGAATGACATTCTTCTGGGAAAATCAGTTTCTTTTAGGTGCTGAACTATGGTGAATACATATGGATGAAATTTATGTTTACATAATATTCTATGTATTGATGATTTGGATAATCCTGATTCCAATGCAGCTTGTCTTACAGATAATGTTGGATTTGCGAAAAAATATCTCAAAATAGCTATTTCTATATTTTCATTATTTACAACAGGTTTATTTCTCTGCACTCTTGTCTTGGCTGATCCAAAGTTTTTGAAGTTCTCTATAATTCGATTAAGGTTGTTTTGTGTTGGTTTCTGTTTTTGTGGATATCGAACAGCAAATGTATCACACGTTCTTGATATTACTTTATTACATTCTCCATATATAACAAACAAATTTAAGTAATCTTCGTTTGAATAATTTAAGCGTCCCGGCATGATTCTTGATACTTTTTAAGTGTCAGTGACATTTAGTTACCATTTGATTGTTTCCTACTGCCATCATGGCCAACTGATAGTTACTGAACTGAAAAGCCGTGGCATTGTTACAATAGAAAAATATTAAATTGCCAATATTTCGGGAACTATTAATTTTCTAAATAGGCAACCTTATACAAAGTTACTCTTATTTTCAATGCTGAATAAGATAAAATGATAAAAATGGGTAGTATCCATTTGAAAAAATGAACTTTTAACAGGTTTTTCGATTTCATTTTTACTCTTCTTTTTTGAACACCCTGTATTAATAATTATCGAAATTCCCTGTCTTTGTACAAGAATGATTCTAGTATGAGTTTCTTAGTCCATATGGGCTGTAACACAAAGTTACAAAATTTCATTAAAATATGTAAATCTTTGGGGCCCGATATCTATAGGAAAAATGATTATATGAACTAATAGTATTAATTTAACCTCCCCTGTACGCTGGCGAAAAATTGCCTGATACTTACCGGGCATCCTGTATAAAAAGAGCAATACCTGAAAAAAGCTTTAAATAGGTATTTCCTTGTTAAAAGTTTTAATATTTATGTATATACACAAACACATGCAAATTTAAAGGAACGGATTTAAATTTTAGGCTTTTATTTGGATTATTTTTTGCGTTGCTTGCAATTTTTTGTTTTTTTTGTGCATTTTTATCATGTTTGTTAATGTAAAAGTCAAAGTCAACGTGCAAGCATCCCATGGTCATTGTATCGTATTTAAAATGCGTATTTTCTCTACGTCGCCTGTTGTGCAACTGACCTTTTAAACCTAGTAGAAATACTGACAATGAATTATCCTGCATGTTCTCCAGGCTTGAATCCGATTGATCATGTCTGGGACATGCTAGACAGGGGAGTTAGGTCAAGGTTTCCCGCTTTCTAAAACCAAGAACAAATTAGAGCTGCTTTAATTGAAATATGGTAGAATTTGCCTCAAGTGATGACCAATACTGTCACCAGAAGTATGAGAAAAAGAATCACTGCAGTCATAAGGGCTCGTGGGGGAACGTGAATACTGATTTTGCACCTGTGTATTGGATTATATGCTTAGCTTAAGATTGACACGATGTACACCCGAAAGGGTAAAAATGTAATATTTTATAGTACAGATCGAATAAAGTACAAGTTGAAGTAATATACTATTTTTTTGTAGATTTCCAAACGATTATATAGGTACAATAGAAGAATCAAAAGTACTCTTACATTGCTTACATAATGCTAGAAAAAATGGCGTCGAATTAAACTTAGAAAAAGACAGTAATCTATATTGGCGAGGATTAATTGACAAACAAAAGATGGAAATGTTTATGATCCATCAGCATGAAGAGGTAAGATTTTCGGAAAAGACTCAATAAATATGAACGTTTCCGATTACAATGTATTCGTCATTTATGATCACACATTCGTCTTTAGCTAAAATGTCGTTTTTGGGCTTTTAGCGTTAATTTCCTCTATTACCGAGACAATTTTTATCTCATCTTTAATATTTTGACACGTTAAAATAGAGGCAAATAACTAAAAAAAATTGTTGACACTGAATTTTGCCTAGTTTACCTAAAAAATCTTACTTTTTATTTCTAATTCTCCCATAAACAATGAGTCTCATGAAGTTTTTCTATCTATATAAAGGATTTCCGCTAATTAATGTTACACAAAACTGCACATTCCTTATAAAGGGTATTTACAGACATATTTATGGCAAAAATTCAAGGGGTGAAACCTAGGCCGTTTATAAAAACATCGCACCTTTAATCGTAAAGTGCTACAACTTAAAAATTTTATAATTTATAATAAAACGACCCAACTATGCCCAACCTGGATCTACGTCAATATAGTAACTCTACAGTTGCAGATTTTTACCTGCACTAGTTCAGTATTAACATATCTCAGTGAAGATTTTTATTTTTAAATATGCCCGAAAAGTTAATTTTTGTGTATTCAATTTATTTCAGATTAGGCTGCTAGTATTAGCTTCAGTAGCAGAAAGTTTAAAGTCGACTGAACTCTACTTGGACTGGGAATTTATTTTCCTAATAAATTACATTAGATATAATATAACGGCACAGTCGCCCAACGTAAGGAAGCAGATCGTAGCCTACTACAAAAAGGTTTTAACCCGATATGATGCCGGTTACAAAGTTATACTGAGAAATATCACAAACCTGACCAGATGCTTAGAAGCCAACTGTACGAATAAAGACCAAAAGAAGTTCCTCGCTTTATACCAAGAACTGAAAAAGTCTTATAGGCGATTTATATGCAATTTAACTAGGATACTGATAGGTAATTTATATTTTTTCAAATTTCTTTTCAATTAATTGTAGGAAACCATTTATAAAAGTGTTATCAATAGGTTGAATAGAAATATCTACTAGGCGGTTTTTTAAGCGGACCATAGGATTTTATGTTAAACTTTTGACCCCTTTTTTTTATTTATCTATAAAACTAAAATTTAAAACAAATTTATTATCAACGCTCTTAGTCACCTCACGAAGAAAAAATATTGGGCTTTAGGTGATTATGTCCTTCCTCGGGAACACACAATAATTACGTCAATACTAAGGCCCAGTTTCACAATTGGTAGTAAGACATACTGGTTATCAAACTAGCAGTTGCGGGTTAACCACGAGTTTGCAAAAATCCTGTTTCACATTAAAAAACTAACCTTTGCTTGAGTAACCACTGGTTACGATTTATTTTTTAAAGTTGGTGGTTGAATGAAGTTAGCAAGTGGTGAAAGGCCACCTTGAAAGTACACGTTAACGAAGGATTGTAGAACAAAGCCCTACTTTTTTGTTTTGGCAGTTTACTTTGAAGTTTTGATTTTTGATTTTATTTTCGATTTTAATAAGTCAATAATCATGAATATGACCACGACGCCGGCGACGCCGAATATTGAAAAAAGGTCAGCAAATTTTACAAAAGACGAGGAGTATTTGTTGGTATCTCTTGTTGATAAATAATATAAGAACATTATAAAAAAAAAAAAAGTGGCGTGAATACCTGGAAGGAAAAGGAAAATGCGTGGAGGAAAGTAGAAGATATCTTTAATTCACAATGTACTTCAAATGGCAGAAGATCGGCCAAGGTTCTAAAAGAAAAATTTAGAAACCTAAAGAAAAAAACTAAAGAAAAGTTTTCCCGAGCTAAGGTTGAGATCAAGAAGACTGGTGGTGGGCAGTATGTGCCACCTCTAATTACAGAAATAGATGAGGCAGTCAAGGACATTATGGGTGATGTCCAAGTCTCAGGAGTTTCAAATTCATACGATTGTGATGCTGATTTGACTAAAAAATCGATACAGGAAACCAAGGCTTTTGCAAACAACATAAACAATTGTAAAGTTGAAGACCATAATGACAATTGTATTGAAGGGCCTTTTACGATAAATCCGGCAAATAATGAAATTAATTTTGAAATTTTAGATATAACTACAGGTAAGTCCTTTGCAGTTAATTGATTTCATATTGAGTGATTTTTCTATTTATGTGACTTTTTGTAGAAGACTTATCAGCTGAATATTTACAAGATTCAGATACTGAACTTCCCCATACTTCATCAGAATGTACAACAGTCAATAAAAGGAAATCAGACATAAATATGGCAGATCAAGAAACTCCATCTACGAAAAAGATAAAGTTGTCATCTAGAAAGTCTCTCGGGAATCCAATAAATAATAATAATATTGCTAAACATGACTGGGGTACGCATTGCCCCAAAAATTTAAAAACGTCTGTATCGACTAAACTGCAGGTTAACAGACCTAAAATTCAAAGTAAAAAATATCCAAGTATTACCGCCCAGTTGATTGAAGAGAAGCTAGAATTAGTTAGGATGCAAAAAGAAAAATTTCTAGAGGAGCATGAAATAAAGATGCAAATTTTAAAAAAACAATTAGAATTATTGGAAAAGGGATGCAACTGTTGGCAAAGATGTATTGAAACCTAATTGTAAACTGCACGAATAAAGCGCAGGGGACGCTTACGTTATCTTGTTTAAAAAGTTGTTTCGTAGTTTTTTATATTGAGTTAACAAATATTGAAAATGTTGACAATAATTAGAAATTAAATTTTCTTTTTGCAAAAGTATTCTTTTATTTATTAACAAATTAACATAAATTACAGAAGACAAATAATTACAAAGTTGCAAAATAATTGTTAACAAGAATGTGTCGAGTTCTATTGTTTTCCAATAAATATGGCTGATAAGGCTCATGAATTTCATTATTCATGTTATTCATAAAGTTCACCGCAGCTTCTTCTTCTTCATTAACTGGTGGAATCCTTTCATTTTGGTCAGTAGCTATGTTGTGTAGTATTGCAGTTGAAACAATAACTGCCTGTGTGGTATCTAAATTTCTTAGTCTTAAACCCATAGCTAATGCAGGAAATCGCCTCTTCCACACCCCATACTTCCGCTCAACAACATTTCTAGTTCTTACTAGTGATTCATTATATAATGCTTCTGCGCCATTTCTTACAGCTCTAATAGGTGTCAACAAATATGGCTTAATTGGATATCCACTATCACCCACAAGTAAGCTATCGTCATAAATATTTCTTTCAAAATTTTCATATAAGACTGAATTTCGGAATATGTGCGCATCGTGAGATGAACCTGGCCATCTAGTTACAATATCTCTAAATTTTAAAGTAGAGTCAGCTACTGATTGCACGTTAAAAGAAAAAAATTGTTTTCTGTTTCTGAAAACTTCTGGATTCTCTCCACCAGGTGATTGAATTTTCACATGACTACAGTCAATCGCCCCTATGCACCGAGGAAATCTTGCTATATTGTAAAAGCCTTGACGTAAATTTTCCACTTCATTTCCAATTGGCATTGATATGTAAGTTGGCCTAAGGGCGGCAATTGCTCGGCTTACTCTTCTCACTACGCGACAGGCTGTAGATTTGCTCACGCCTTGATGATCTCCTGCAATGCGTAGAAATGAACCATTTGCATAGAAGTTTAGGGTCAACAAAAGTTGCTGGCTTGGTAATAGGCATTCATTCCTAAAATAAAATAAGACAATTGAATATCTTGTTCCTTCTTTTCCATTAAATTTGCAGTGGTGAATTTATTGATTGTCACAAGGCTTTATCTCTCGCCATATAAATTCTAACTTATACAGAAACAAAAAAATATATTTACCTACCTATGGGTCGGATGTTTTATTGCGTCTTCAATTTCTTCAAGAAGATTCTCCACAGTTCTCGGCATCAACCGAAATCGACAAAAAAAATCATATTCGTCATACTCTTCAAAATAATCTGTGCGAGCCCTAAATGTTCGAGCCCTTCTAATCCTGATATTTTCTTCATCACTGCTGAATGCATTGATGTCATAATTATTCATTTTTACAAGAAACCCCTTAAAAACTACCCCGAATACGCACACAAAAAATAATGAGTAAAGCCAAATCAACAAATCTATCAACTCGGATGTCAGAATTCAATTTTTGAGGTTACATCTTTCACCAGTAGTAGTTAACTAATATATAAGGTTTGAGTTAAATAATTTGATACTTGACCAGTGGTTTGTTCTAAACCACACATTATGAAACAATTATAATGCGGGTTACCAGCGTCTTATGGTTACCTTTGGGTAACCGCAGTTTGTGAAACTGGGCCTAAGTTGAACAAATTTCAAAACTTTTGTGATATTATGAACTAATCTTTAATTTTTGACGTTTGATCGCCCGACATGCTTTTTGAAATAACAATATTGTGCTACTTCAAATTTGGTTTTTAGCAGGTCGATCGATTGGATAGAATCATCCGTCGTTTTGCTGTGAAAACACGCCTTTTTAATGGTGCGTTTATGTTTGAGCTGTGACCAACGATAGTAGCGTCAAGTCTCTTAAAAAAAAAGAAAAACCTGATACAAAAATATAAAATAAAAATATATATAGTCTATCTTTAAATGATGCGAAGTAATTAATTAATCAAAACCGTCTTCTCCATGGGCGTGCAAGATTTTTCGGCATGTATAGATTTAAATAGGCCTGAGTTTTTAAATTTGTGCAGAATTAGTACCGGGTGTTCCACTAAGAATGGCTGTCGGCCGTATCTCAGAAAGTGTAAGTCGTATGGCTTGCAGAAAAAAATATATATTAGGTAAAGTGGTCATGAGAAATTGCTGGAAATTATTTTCAAGTTTCTCAGACTGGCACTAGAGGGCGCAACAGTAACAGTAAATATGAATCACGAAGTTTCCTCAAAAGTCGCCTAGTTAAGGTATCCCGAAAATAACATTTTTGTATATTTCGAAAATTTATTAATAAAATTCACCTATAGAACGTGTTCGTCACAAATAAAGTGATGGGGGAAGAACATTATTTGTAATAAATGCTGATAACTCCGGTCCGGCTTAACATAATTTAGTAAACTTAGTTTTGTTAAAAAGGGCTTTTCTCACTCTATATATCATCTTATGAACTACGGCAATATGTGTTTTGCACTAGGCTCTAGGGGGCGCTGTCTTACAACTTCACAAACATTGCGCGTTTTTTCCATAATTGTAAATATAATAGTATATTCAATTTTACCTGATTACAAGGATGATTAAAAGTCTAAGAAGTCAGCGAAAACCGCAAGTTAATATCTATTTTTAATCCGGAGATATCAACAACAATAATCATAATTACGGAACAATATGATTTTATTTTCAAGTTGCCATTGCAAAGGTTTTTTTAAGAGTCAAATAGGCCTTGGAAAAACAAAATATGAATTGAAACTGTGCACGCGTGTCACCTTTCATTATTACGTCAAAATTTTTGTCGTGCCAACAGTGTTGTGTCGTATTTGATTTTCAAAATGTCTCTGTTACTTGAAGAAGCGGTTGACATCATTGCGGTGTATTTTGAATGTTTGGGAAATGCAACAATTGCTGAACGGGTTTACGCAGTACGATACCCTCAAAGGCGCCGATACGACAGTAGAATGTTTAATCGTTTAGCTAGCCGTTTTCGTACTACTGGCAGTATTTGTCGCCCTGTATATCGCAGACGCCGCCGAGGTCGAACCGATGAAAACATTGTAAATGTTTTGGCATATGTGGAATTTAATCCACAAATTAGTATTAGATTAATTGTTAGAGACTTGGGCGTTACTCGCTCTACTGTGCATAGGATTTTATTAGAAGAAAGGTAAGTAATTATATCTATATGTTATAACTCTTATATAGTTTAGAATAATGCCAATATTTCTTTAATAGTTTTCAAGTCAATGTAATAAGTATTTTGTTTTTCTTTAGGCTACATCCCTACCATATTGTGCTCCACCAGGCTTTGACCCCACAAGATTATGATGGAAGATTGGATCATTGCTGGTTGCTTAATATGATATTGGAAGATAGAAATCTCCTCTCCAGAATTTTATGGACTGATAAAGCTACTACCAGACCCACCACAAGGGAAAACATGATAGAAAGGATAATGGACAGCAGCCGCCGTATCCCTATGGCAGAGGTGGAAACTGCAGGATTATCAACCAGGGAGAGGTTGGAGTCGTGTATACAGAACGATGGGCGACAATTTGAACATTTAGGGCGCCACTGAGAATTATTGTCGTAACGATATATTTGCTTGAAACATACGTACCTTCATATTTTGTTTTTCCAAGGGCTATTTGACTCTTAAAAAAACCTTTACAATGGCAACATGAAAATAAAATCATAATGTTTCGTAATTATGATTATTGTTGTTGATATCTCCGGATTGAAAATAGATATTAACTTGCGGTTTTCGCTGACTTCTTAGACTTTTAATCATCCTTGTAATCAGGTAAAATTGAATATACTATTATATTCACAATAATGGAAAAAACGCGCAATGTTTGTGAAGTTGTAAGACAGCGCCCCCTAGCGCCTAGTGTAAAACCCATATTGCCGTAGTTCATAAGATGATATATAGAGTGAGAAAAGCCCTTTTTAACCAAACTAAGTTTACTAAATTATGTTAAGCCAGACCGGAGTTATCAGCATTTATTACAAATAATGTTCAACCTTCCCCCACCACTTTATTTGAAAAGTGACGAACACGTTCTATAGGTGAATTTTATTAATAAGTCTTCGAAATATACAAAAATGTTATTTTCGGGATACCTTAACTAGGCGACTTTTGAGGAAACTTCGTGATTCATATTTACCGTTACTGTTGCGCCCTCTAGCGCCAGTTTGAGAAACTTAAAAATAATTTCCAGCAAGCCATACGACTAACACTTTCTGAGATACGGCCGATAACCATTCTTAGTGGGACACCCGGTACAAGTAGGTATCGACATTAAATACAAGTTTTGTCTTCAAGTATATATTTTAATATTAAATTTTTTAAGCTTAAAATTATGTACTATTTACCTGCAATTTTAGAAAGCAATTTTATCAAAACTGATTAAAGTCTGTCTAGGTACTTATTCCGTTTCTGCTCTAATAATTTTATTCCTTTTCTTTTGTACCTAATCCTGGTTACATGTTTGCTAATTATGTGGTTATTATGCCCTTATGGGTGCCTCTATTGGAATAATTCACCTATTTATATCTATACATACCTACCGTGGGTATTTGTTTCTCAGTGAAACTAGTGAAAGTGTGAAGTGTCAGTTTTTTTTTAATTAAATATGGAGAATTTTGAACAATTGCCTAAACGCCCTAGAGTCGGTCCATGTACAGTAAATGAAAAAAAAATTAATTCTTAACTGTTACGATTCTATTAAAAGAAAGAATGCGGATTTAAGTGTTGACAATGCAGAGCAATTTACAGCTTAACGTTGGGAAAACAACAATATATAAACTTTTAAAAGAAGAAAAAAGTGCTGGCGTCAAATCTCAAAAAACTTCTCCAGGGCGACCAAAACTTGAGCTGGATGACGTTTTAATGCAGAGAATAAGGCGAAAAGTTCAAGCTTCTTTTTAAAAAAAGAAATTCTCACGCTGGACAAAATTTTTTCCTCAATCCGAGAAGACCAGGACTACCCATTTATGTGTAGGAATATGCGTTGGAAATTGTTTCAAAAAAATGGGTTTTTGGTGGAAAAAACATGATAGGTAATCGATTTTAGTAGACAAACGATATCGTCTCTTGGAGAAGAAATTATTTAAGAAGCATCCAAAAAGCCCAAAGAAGAAAACAAAAAAATATTTTACTTAGACGAAATGAAGGCCACACTGTGACTAAATTTTGGCAGGATGAAAATATTAAAAGTTCAAGGCAAGTTTTTTTGGAAGGATTGTCCACAAGATTAAGACCGCCATCTGGAAAAGGACATCGACTTATCATAACCCATATTGGAAGTTCTGAAGGCTTCGTTAAAGGTGGTCTACTGATGTTCCAATCTAAAAATACAGAAGACTATCACGAAGATATGAGTGCCGATGTCTTTGAAGAATGGTTTGAGCAAATGTTGGATCTTATACCAAAAGATGCAATAATTGTATTGGGTAATGCAAGTTTGCAAGGTTGACGGAAAAATTACCGACAAGTGCGTGGCGTAAAAGTGAAATAACAGAATGGTTAAGTTTAAGACAAATAGAATTTCCATTAGATTCTATAACGATGGCGAAGAGAAATAACTCACAGTCTCTCGTTCAAGAGTATATCTTATATTAAACTTAAAATATTTTTAAAAAGCTTACAAAAGGAAAAGAAATAATCACCGAACGAAAGCCCTCTGCCTAAGCAGTGACAAGTTTATTGGTTATTAATTACTTTCGTAAACAAATCGGTTGAGGGGGACTCCTTATCAATAGACCATTCATTTAACTCTAGACAAAATAAAAATACTAAACAAACATATAGCTAGAGTCTAGGTACCCCAAGCTTTAATAACGAAGAGAATATACAGAGTAACTCATAACTAGGTCCTATATTATAATTAATGTAACAATTCCTTAAAAAAATAATTATTGCTACCAGACAATTTACATAAAAATGCATTCAAAAAATGTGTAGTCAATGAAATGGCAAAGTTACGAGGAATATCTGTGCTCAGGCTCCCTCCTTACCACTGCGAATTAAACCCAATCGAACTTATATGGGCTCAAATAAAGACAGATGTCGCCAGAAAAAAAGACTACTTATAAAATGGTGGATTTAAAAAGACTCGTTAATGAAGCTATGGGCAAAATTAGTACGGAAAAGTATATCGATCATGTGATAGAAGAAGAAGTCAAAATGTGGCAGGTAGATATAATAACCGAAGAAATGGTTGAACCGCTTATTATAAACGATGTTAATATAGGTTCATCTTCCGAATCGGACTATAATTAAGCCAAAACGACAAAGTGTTATTCGATTTTTGAAATTGCTTTGTTTGTAAGATTCTATATTATATTTTGTTTTTGTAATTATATTATGTAAAATAGTACCACCCATTGTTATTTATTAGTTAATACGATTTTTTAAGTGTTTTCATATGTTATAAATACCTACGAATATAATATAAAAGAATTTTAGGAGAAGAGGCATGTTTAAGATTTTTAATTTAAAAACTTCCTCAATACACGCTCCTAGCTAAGGGATTTTCCCAATATCAATGGTAAATCCTAAAATATAACAATAGCTTGCGATAAGTTCAGGGTGGACCTATCTAAAGAATGCTCATTATTTGGATCCTTTAATGTAAACACAATAGATTTTAAGGAATGGTGTTTAGATGTAAATGTGGGCATACCACAGGGTTCCATCTTGGGCCCATTGTTTTTTATTTTGTATATTAATGACCTGGTTAATGTGACGCCAAACGTTCACTTTACGATCTATGCTGATGATACATCAATCATTATGTCGATTGAGTCACTGGAGACTTTGCAGACAAACATTAATTGTGAGTTGGAGCACTTAAATAAGTGGTTTGGTAGCAATGGCCTTTACGTCGAAGACTTACACCAACAATATCAAATTTGAATACTAAGTTTTTGGGAATTAATGTAGATAGATATTTATCGTAGAAACCGCATTGCCAAGAACTTTGTGCAAAGCTCAACTCAGTCTCGTATCAGTTTAGAACGTTGTATGCAGTGTTGACTACTCAGCAACTGTTAAATTTTTATCACGCACAGGTAGGTAGCAGATTATCATATGGCGTCTGTTTCTGGGGAGGGTCATCCTTGGCTAATGATATTCTTATATGGCAAAAAAAAATTTTGAGAATAATAAAAAATGTGCCTTTCACATATTCGTGTAGAGAACTTTTTAAAATGTACAATGTATTAACTGTTACGTCATTATTTATTTTTGAATTATGTGTTTTTAAATAGGGATAAATTAAAAAAAAATTGTATGTATCACAATTTTGAATACTAGACAAAAGTCTGATTTTTGCATACCATTGACAAGACTGAATATTACTAAAAATTCGCCTAAATTGTTCAATACATTCCGCCCGATATAAAAAGTGCTAATACTTTATCAAATTTTAAGAATGCTTTAAAAAAACTGTCAATTAGCAAAACTATTTATTGAACGAATTTTATAACACTTGAATTTGTATGCATCCCTTCGTTGTTTGTTTATTTATTTGTTAGATTATTTGTTAAATTATTGTGTTTTAAATTGACGAAATCTATACATTTTATATGTCCTTAGAAAAATAAACATTTATTTATTTATTTATTAGATTTCTTAATATGTACCCCGGTATGTGTTTTAATTAATAAACATTTTATTTCCATGGGCTCAATTCGTTTTATATAAACTCATGCTATATTGCTCGACTTGTAAATAGAAGCTACAGAAAATTATCCCAAGAACATATTCCAATATGAAAATCAATCAAACATAACAGATGCAATACTAAAATCATTATCAATATCAAAATCAACCATTATAATATACGAAGGCGTAGAAAGGCCACCCGAAAGAAAGAAACATTTTGTGTAATATTCCGAGTTTAATCTCGGAACTCCGACTTTATTCTCGGAATTCCGACTTTACTTTCGGAATTCCGACTTTAATCTCGGAATTCCGACTTTAATCTCGGAATTCCGACTTTATTCTCGGAATTCCGAGATTAAAATATTTTTTTTTCGGGTGGCTTTTCTACGCCTTCGTATTAATACAATTAAACTCAGATTAAAACAATATACGTAAAAGTGACAAAACTTAGGACAAGTTTAAGACAATAATAAGTTGATCAATAAAACAAACAAATAAACAAAGTGGACGTCTTAAACAAAGAAATATAATCAGCTACACAAGCGCAAAAGTAGAAACATGTAGGAGAATTTTCGTTATATCATTTTAATTGTTACTTAGCTCAGATTTTTTAATCCTTCAGGTAATTTGTCGTATGACTCCAATTTTCCCAGACGAGCCACCAGCTTGGAGTTGTTATTGGTTATACATAGTATTTTGACGTCCGACGAATGGAAAAGTTGCTGGAATGAGGATGACGTTAAAAATAGTCACAATATTTTGTTTGACACCTATGAAAGCAATAAAAAAATGATTGTTAAACTTCTGAAGACCTTGCCTCCCCATTATTTAGGATTTATGGTAAGTAAGTTTCGTCGATATAATGATACCTAGTTAGACTTAAATAGGATTAACTGGTGTTTGGCAAAAATAGAACAATTTTTAGGAAATTTAGGTTAATACATTGACACAGTATTAGGGTTCGCATACTTCTGGACACTCAGTGTCGACACAAATGTATACAGTTGTTGCAACACTTTCCACATTTACACCCATAAAAGTCTATAGATCGATGTCTTAAAATGCAGTCTAGCAGAATAGTGTCGTGGGTGTCCTCATATACACTATCATATACTTATTGCTACACTTTAGGGAAAGGCACGTACAGGATTAACATGTATTCAAAAACTTTCTTTATATGAAGTTCTGATTTCAATTTTTTTTTAGAAAAATACATTCATTATGTATTTAGTACGTTCATTAAAAAACAAAAATTAAAATGGCTATAATATGTCCAGGTGAAGGTTCGTATACACCTGGTGCAATCAATAAGTAGTGATGTGGATACCTGCAACACTATAATATGTGTAACTGTGGACAGTTGTTGCAACAAGTATATACATTTGTGTCGACGCTGAGTGTTCAGATGTATATCCTTTATACCAGCGGTTTAAGTCTCAAGTTAGTAATTTAATTATAGTGTCGGCTGGGGCTATGTTTTAGATAGAGTTCAAGATCAAGTAAGTCAAAGTAAAAATATGTTGTATTGTCTAAAAAAAATATATATATGTTATATCACTAAAACTTCAGTTCACTTTTTAAAAAAGATTATTATTTTAATTAGACAAACATATGAGATACAAAATTGTCATAGTAACGCCTTTAATCTTATACTAACTATTCTAATATTTTACAAAGGTATTTATAATAAAAATTCCGCAGTGTCGGCATGGTTCACACGCTAAACATCACGTTTTGCAATCATGCTGACTCTGCTTCTTGGAATACACGTGTCGAGTTGCTATTGCGAAATAGAACACGCGCTTGATGCAAATATTCTAAGTTCGTTATTAAATCGCATATAACAACTCCCTTGTTTTTAAAAAAGTTGATGCTATGCGACAACTTTTAGGACTCTAATGGAGTTCTATTTCTTCTTCATGAATGGAATCTTCTGGGTGAATGGTAGGTCTTCGGCTCGGAAGTATACTGCAAAGGCTGGATACGGTCTTCCGGTTCTTTGGCTTTGGCCTTGGAGGGGGATCATCGTTGGAAGGATGCATGGTGATCATTGGTATTCTTCTGCGTCGACATTTGCACGTGAAGTAGATAATAACCAGAACAACAATTATGGTTATAGTTACTATGGTAAACCAAGACAAGTGTTTGTCTATAAATGGCTGGGAAATTATTTTGTCCAATTCCTCCGAATACTGGTCGAGTTTGTGCTGGGCGATGTTGAGATCATCGGTGTCAACTTTGCTCAGCTTTAAGGGTTTGAGGTCTGGAAGTGATGACTTCTTTGGAAAGTTTTCACAGCATCTATACGGGATCTCAATGGGTAGGCTTCTGTAGGTGATGTTTTGATAGGCGTCCATCAGGTATTTACTATGGACTCTAGTACTACCGATGAACGCGCTGGCTGGAGTCGTAGGAGGGTGTTAACTTGGACTATCTTCGTGATTATTTGTCTTCCTTCGCATTTAACTGTGATAGGGAGTGGGTCTGATACAGTAATCAACCAGAAGTTGAGGTCGATTTGTTGGACGTTGTATTCTGTTACCATTAGCAGATTTGATTGGCATGTCCTTGGTAGTGATTGGGTTGACTGCTTCAGGAGCTGCGCTTCACAGATGGAGTCACTGTCGATTGGATGTGGAAGTATCTCTGAACAGATTTTTTGGCTCAAACCAAGAGGTTTACAGCGCTCAAGACTTTGGAGTGAGATGTAAAGCATTGATTCATCGTCTCTCGCAATGTATTTTTGGGTAGTAGAGATGATGTGGTGGAACCCTGTTCGGTTGTCTGATATTGGGATCAGGTAAGGACGGTACATGGTGTAAGTTTCGGGCTCAACCAGAGGAATTTTAAGAACGAACACTACTTTAGAGTCTGATTGGTATGCCTCTAGTTCAATATCAATGTATTTGGCAATACCGAAAGAGTAGACCAGAAGTGGTAAGTTATTTTTATGCAGAGATTGAGAGATTTGTTTGAGTGACTCGATCAGATCTAGTGGAGTGATAATAGAGCTATGCAATATTTTAAGGCGAGCAAACGTTATAGCATTTTGTAGGTTGAATTGAGGGCCTTCGAACTGGTAAAGGAGGTTTCACTGCGCTGAGTGGTTTGTTGGTTTTCTGGGTTTCAAAGTACGAAAGTTGTAGTTCTCTCTTAATACGGGTATGTGCATCAATGAGGTTGACAGGATTTCCTGCGCGAATAATTTGGCCAAGGCGTGTCTCTAGGCCTGTGAGGAGGGTGTTAAGGGTCATGGTCTCAATTAGTTCACATTGTGCTTGTTTCTGGTCTTTATTCAGAGTAGAAGTTTTCTGAATGTTAGCATGCATTTTCGCATTCAGGACTTGCAACCGGTTGAAAAAGGTTAGCGGGGATTCATTAGATAGTTGCTTAAGACGCTGAAGGTCTTGTATGAGGGACGATAGATCCCTGGAATCTCCAAAATGTAAATTTAGGAGATCTTTGATTTCTGAATACGTTGAAGGGTCTCGGGAATTTATCAGTTGGGCGGCCCTACCTCTTAATTTATTTTTTGTGTGAATAACTAAAAAGAGGTTTTGATCGCCTACTGCCATTTTGTTTGCATAGTCGCACGCGTTGAGGAATGTACCCAACGAGATCTGATCTCCGTAAAATTCGGGAACTATTGAAAATATTTCGGAGAGTTTATATTGTTCGATTTGGACTTGGACCGGGTTAGTTCCGGGGTTATTAGTAGATGTACTTGTTTGCGAGCGAGTATCGGGCATTTTGATAATTTACGGCTCAACGATTTTTAAAATTTCTAAATTTCGCAATAAAATATTAATCAATATAATTTAAAAATGTTACACCTATAAAACAGCAGGGGTGTACAGAAAAATATCAGACTTTTAAACAGATGTTCTCACCAAATTATCTATGAAGTAGGTATAAAAAAAAATAGAACGAGATAAATCAATGTAACTCACATCAATACGCTTAGATGCATGAGTTGTCTTGTTCTTCACGAGCTGGGGCAACCAGGGGCTTCACTGGGTGTTCCTTCCGTTGCAGCTGTCGAGTTGGGACGTCTCTTCTGGTTCGTTTTTCCGTTAAGAGATTGGGATCCGCCGTCAACAGTTGGGTAATCTTTCTGTTCTGCAGACGTTAACGAATCCTACCGACTGCGCCACTGTTATATCACTAAAACTTCAGTTCACTTTTTAAAAAATGATTATTATTTTAATTAGACAAACATATGAGATACAAAATTGGCATAGTAACGCCTTTAATCTTATACTAACTATTTTAATATTTTACAAAGGTATTTATAATAAAAATTCCGCAGTTTCGGCATGGTTCACACGCTAAACATCACGTTTTGCAATCATGCTGACTCTGCTTCTTGGAATACACGTGTCGAGTTGCTATTGCGCTTGATGCAAATATTCTAAGTTCGTTATTAAATCGCATATAACATATATATATATTACAACAAACATATGTTTGTCCCTTATCCTTTCCATCAGACCCAATCTCTCGCTCGGTGGTACGCTCGATTACCATGGGATGTCGCCGTTGTGCTTCATTCCTATATTGTTTTCTATATATATATATATCTTTATAATAATAATAAAGGTCTTTTTTATTCATATTCAAAAGATTTACAATAAAAAAATAGTGTATATAGAAGGGTGGTGGTATCCAGGACAGCTGTTCTATCTAACCACCAAAAAGGATATACAATAACTATGTTTCCAAAGTATAAGAAAAAAGAAGAAGAAACCAAAAGAAAATAATAGTAGAGTAAAGTATTCATATTTTGTTACAAGGGAAGAAAAGAATATATTTTTATTAAATACAGATAGATAACAGGAATAAAGTTGGGAGGCAACTCAGCTTCTCTTTTGGATAGAATGCCTCTTAAGGTGAACCCTGAAGTTGTCAACAGATGAGCAAGTTTTAATCTCTGGTGGTAAGCTATTGTATGTTTTAACTGCATTATACGTAAAACTACGCTGGACGGCGGGCTGTTCTGTGCCTGGGAGTCTGAAATAGCTCATTATATCGCGTAACCCTGCTATAAAGTTTTGCTAACCTTATATACAAAGTGCTCAGTTGTATCTGGTATCTCTCGTCAAGATTGAACCAATTAGACGCAAGGAATGATGGAGTTACATTATCAAACTTATGCAGGTCATACGAGAACCGAATGCAAGAGTTTTGCAGTTATTGCACGCTATTCCTAGAGGCTATAGTCAGTGCCGGCCAGTAGAGAGTGCTTGCATAATCAAGATATGAGATAATTAAACTATTACATAGTCCCTATGTATAATGTATATATACAGGGTCTTACTTAATGATAGGCCGTAATTCAGTTTTATTTTTAGCTGCTTAAAACAATTTACAATTTTTAAACAATTCAGTGGCGTATATTTTTTTTTTGTCAATATTATTACTGAGACTGCCCCCTGGGACGCCAGTGGAACTCATAACTATCATCTAGTTAGTGCTAATTTAGCGTCTTATTACATCGAGCAACACTGCCAAATTTCATCAAGATCGGCAAATGGATCTTTGAGTAATAAAAAAAAACGATTTTTTTTCTAAACTTTGCCACCCTGTATCTTGAAAACCAGACTTTTTAGGACACATGTTTATATGAACTTTTCTACTTGAATTTGGTTCAGGAATGCGCGCTTGGAATTGCGGCCTATCATTAGTAAAACCTTGTATAACGTTTTTAGTTTGCAAAAGATATGAAACATGCTCCTCAAATCGAAAGTTATCATCCAACAAGATGCCCAGATTTTTGCATACAGACGAAGGGTTTATTAAAACGCTACTCAAGGTAATGTTCAGGGTGTAAGCCACGACAGTTTTATTACGTCCAAATACCATCATTTGAATCTTATTGCCATTTAGAATAAGATCGTGGGCTGCCGTTAGTTTGGAAATCGTCGCTAGGTCATCATTGATGCACAGCAATGGTTAATTAAAATCGCTAGAAAAAGAAAAATAAATTTGCATGTCATCGACGTACTGATGCGACACAAACCGAGAAGCACCACCAGGCAACACTCGCACTCAGCACTTCCCTCCAATAGCTCTCCAGAAACCTTAATGACGAGATACTCAACCCACAGAATTTTAATTTCGTTAGAAGAAAGGAATGATTCAACGTATCAAAGGCCTTATTAAAGTTGAGTAAAATTAGGCAAATGCAGTTGTAGTGCTGTGAGCCCTACGAAAGCCGAACTGTGTGGAGGGTAACATTTTATTGTGTAACAAATATTGAGTCCATTTTTATTTACTATTTTTTCCAAAATTTTAGACATGCAACACAATATAGTTATTGGGCGAAAGTCTGCGTGCGAGGTGGGGTTACTATTTGTAGCACCCGGAATTACATTAGGCCTTTTCCATAATGAATGAAATTTACCAGATTTCAAGCACCTATTGATTCGATGGGTCATATGAGGGGTAAGGTGAGGAACTATTAGGGAAACTAATTTAATTTTAAAATCATCAGCGAGTTTTTATTTGCGAAATGATTTTCTCAACCTTATCCTCTGCAACCTCCGAGAATAAAAATATTGTATTTTGTAAGGAAGGGAAAGTTTTGTCGTACAAATCGCTTATGAGATTACTTGTATTGGTGTTTGGAGAGGGTACACTTCCCAGAAAGAATTTGTTAACAGAATCCGTAGTACCGAAATCATATTGGCAACTAAGAGTCTGAGAGGTAACATTCAGGTACTAAGAGTTTGCCAAAAACCTTTGTAATCAACCCTAAATTTATGATTCAAGTACGCCCTTTTCACATTCCGCACTTGTAATGATATTTTGTCAGTGCTTTTTTTTTAAATTTGATCATTAGTTTGAGATTATTCAACAACCAAGGTGCCGGAGCCTTCGTAAGCATGTATATTGAAAATTCAAGCATTTGATCTAGATCGTCGTGTTCATTAATAGTGTTCCAATTTACGCTGTAAAGATCATCCAAGAACATGTTGTAGTTAAAATAGCTATTATCTCTGTAGGTATTATACTTAATTTCCTCTTGCGGTCTTTCCACTTTTAGATTGCAGAGAACGAGGGAATGATCTGAAATATTATCCATATCAACAACATTAACACTTTTAAGCTAAGGAAGGAGAAGCTGTAATCAATAAAACAATAAGAGATTGAGCAGTGCTGGTTACTCGCGTAGGTTGGGTTATAAATTGTGTTAGACCATATTTGTTTAAAAAAGCCCTAAAGAGCATACATTCATTGGTGTTATCTAGAAAGTTAACATTAAAACCGGCTTCAAAGAAGATACGATCCAACAGGGGAAGGAACTGTACAACATTGTTCTCAAGTTCATCCAAGCATAGTTTTACGTTTGCATTTGTTGGACGATAAAGAGACCCAAAACATAACTTATTGTCACTTATATTTATACTAATCCAGATTTGTTCAACGCCTTTATCTCTAGTGGAGCATTCAAGACCCTGAATTTAAAGGATTTTTTTACGTACATTGCAACGCCGCCTCCCCGCTTATCTCTATCGCTTCTTACCAGCATATAGCCAGGAATCGCCACTCTATCATCAGCAACTCCAGGGTGCAGCCATGTCTCCGAATTATCGACAAAGCTTTTAGAAATTTTAGTCAACAATAGAAATATTAGAATAAAAAATGCAAATAATTATGACAGATTACCATCAAAATATTCGTTTACGGTATAATAAGGTTTCTTGCAATCATAAATTTTTAACATGTTGAAATTGGACATTTTTAAATATAAACTGGAAGATAATTAAAAAAATTTTTTTGAATCATAATTATACAGGGTGTTTCAGACGTACGGTACGTAACTTTCTATCGTAATATTCTGAGAGAAAAAGTTTATAAAAACATTTGGCAGGAGTTGCCCCGTTTTTGATATACAGAGTGTTAAAGTTTAAAAAAAATAGTTTTTTTATAATTTTCCTAAATATCCCTTTCCCGATTTTATGAAATTTGGTACCGTTACTCATAATGATAAGGGGCTCAATTAGCCCTAACTAGATTTATTAAGTCCAGTGGGGTCCCGGGGAACACCTTAACGAATATTATTGACAAAAAAAAAGTACGCCACTGATTTCTTTCTAATTTTGATATTTTTTTCGGATTTACCAACTAATAATACGACTTTTTTGTTCCTTAAATTGTTTTCGTATCTTGTTTGGTTTTCGAGAGAAAAAAAAACACTTTATTGCATGTACAAAAAAAATACCTATGCATTCCTAAGTTAATTAAAACATTTAAATTAAAAATAAAATAATTTTTTTAAATAATGATACAAAAGTAATGCAACAGTTAATCAAAGCAAATGTTGAAAATGGCCACCTTCTGATAAAACGCACGTTTGCAACCGATTTTTTTTTTAAACTTTAACACCCTGTATATCAAAGACTGGGTAACTCCGGACACATGTTCATTTGAACTTTTTCTCTTAAAATATAATAAGGAATCACCCCCTTAAGTTACGTACCGTACTTCTGAAACACCCTTTACATTTCTTTACGAGACTTGAAGAAGGGATAGGTAAACATATATTAAAGTCTTGTCTTGTATTATAAGTAGGTAAACGAATATTATTTCTATGTTGTTTTTTTAACCAACAAACCGTTTCCAATATAAACATTGAAGTAGTGTTAAAATTTTTTGTAAGGTACTTAAACAAAGGTTTACAAAAATCTCTAAATCTTTCTTTGCACAAATGCCTGATAGCTCTTTTTTTGTAAAATGAAAATAGAATTAAGAAGATATTGACATGAATTTCTCCAGAAACAAATTCCATACCTTAATTTGGATTTTCAGGGCACAACCTGAAGCTAATTTTCTATATGTTCATTATGAATTTATGCATAAGTTTATTCAAGAACATCATATTAACATGTTTATTATATTGTAACTATTTGAAATAAACTTATTATTATTATATATATATTAAAAGAAAGATTTTGATTAATGTAATTGTTTTTTATTAGATTGCCAAAAATATATTAGTAAGTGAACATTTTAAAGTTAATATGTTGGTTTTAGTGATACTAAAAGAAAGTAGCCATACCACTTTTTAATTTTTATTATATCTTCATTAATTATTTTAATTAATTCAATACAATATTTACTGCCAAGTATTGTTGTATCATCAACAAACATGGTAAATCTAACATTTATAATAATTGACTCAAGGTCATTTATATACAGAGTGTTTATTAAACATACGGCAAAAATTGAAGGGGTTATTCCATGAACTATATGAGAATATTTTCTCCTTTGATGTTCTTTGAAAAGCCGCTTTGTTTCAAAGATACAGCGCGAGAAATTAGAACAACATTTTATTACCAAAAATTACATGTACAGTTTCTAAATCTACAAGAACTGTTGAAAGTGACTACCTTTAGCTAGGATGCAAGAATCCAATCTTCTCCTCATTGACTGCCAAACTCCTTCAATAACACCAGGGCCGTTTCTTATTGAGTTACACTCAACAATTATCCGATTTCTTAAATCTTCCACATTCTCCACTGGAGTAGTAACGAGTGATTATTAATTATTTTGCTCAAGGGCGGCTGTGACCCAGTATACATAGTGTAGCAGTAGCGCGTAGATTAAATCATAGGGCGAATTTGCAAGAAAGCAGCGTTGTCACGTTGAAAACCTAAAATAATGTTTTTTGACGGTATGTAATATAAAATCCTGAGCTATCTTACTTTGAAAGCCTACTTTATATGGCCGCCTCCTACTTCTAGACACCTTCTGATGTTTCTTCTTACCCTCAGAGACACATTAACCAATACGTTTGGAGAATTATTAATTTCGGCAATTTTTTCTGAAATCCTTCGTTTAAGATCATTTATATCCTCAATTGGTGTTCGATAAATGGAGTTTTTTATAAAAGGCCACAAGAAGAAATCGCAGGGTGTTAAATCGCAGGAACGAGGTGGCCATATTTGTTGCGTATTTCGGCTTATAACTCTGTTTTCAAAAAATTCACTTAAAAAATTTAAATTTTCTCTGGTTACATGAGGTGTAGCGCCATCTTGTTGGAAGTAACCTTCCCGCAATTCATCATCGTGAAGCTCATTAATAAATGTTGTCAGAATTTCGATCCGATATCTCTCAGCTGTAATTGTGCCATCAAAGTAAATTGGGCCTACTATTCTTCTAGAACTAATTGCTGCCCACACACCAACTTTTTGAGGATGAAGAGGTCTTTCTACAAAAACATGCGGATTTTGCGTATTCCACATTCGCATATTTTGTGAATTAACATAGCCTGATAAATAAAAATAAGCCTCATCGGTAAAAAATGTTTTTTCAAAAGCACCACTATTTTCTTCTTGAAAATTGTTTAAAAACCATTCACAAAAATTAAGTCTTTGGGGAACGTCATTGGGAAGGAGTTCATGAATAGCCGTAACACGATAAGGGTATAGATGCAGATCCTTTTTCAAAAGTGTTTGACATGTACTGTAGCATAAATCCGTTTGCTGAATTTGTTGAGATAAATGCCTAATAGAAGTTGAAGGATTATTTTCCATAATTTGTCGCGCTTCTTCAATAACCTCATTCGATCGTTTCGTTGGTCTTCCAGCCCCTTTTTTATGTTGAACAGAACCAGTCTGACGAAATTTATCAATTAGGTATTGTGACCCAGTACGAAAATTATGAAAGGTCACCGCAACATCAGGAAACTCGGTTCGAAATTCATCAAAGCAGTCATGCATAGAGTAATTCCACACACCGCCTATTTTGTTTCCTATTCTAAAAAAACTTTCAACAATAAAAATTTTTTGTGCTTCACTAAACATTTTTACTGTAGAACTTTCAATCCGGCAACAAAGCTTCACCAAAACTTGATACGCTGAAAAAAAAAAAAAAATAAATTAAATCATATCCTGCAAATAGCACTTTATATTAGTCAAAAGACGACTCCCCGGAGAAATATTAGTTAAAGCAATAGTAACCTACCTTCAAATAACTGCAAAAATTACAAAATTTCTCCAATTTTTAAACTTTACAAATACACAAATTCAAATAAGACGTAAATGTCATAAAACAATCATGTCATCTTATCTACGCAGTACGGCCATGATGCTTTTAAAATGCATGGCCTCCCTTGAGCAAAATAATTAAAAATCACTCGTTATAAACTAATGGCTTTAGATGGCCCCATAGGAAATAATCTAGGGGGTTTAACTCCGGGGATCGAGCAGGGCATAAGTGAGGTCCACCTCGACCAATCCAGCAATCTTCGTAAGTTACTGTTAAAAACTAACGAGCAACCACAATGAAATGCGCTGGTGCACCATCCTGCATAAAACACATTGCATTTCTTGTTGCTAATGGTACATCCTCCAGAAACTGAGGTACCATTTGTTCCAAAAAGTTGCGATAGACCGCGCCGATAAGTCTTTCTGGTAGAAATACTAGTCCAAATAGCCAAGCACCCACAATTCCAACCCAAACTTTCAACGAGAGCTGATGTTGAAAACAATCTTTAAGTACCTCATGTGGATCTTCAGCCTGCACATGGTTGGTGTGAAAATTCCTTATTGCATCTTGAGAAATTCGATTAATCGATAATGTTATATCGAAAATTCTTCTCGCCCTGTATCTTCTAAACAAAGCGGTTTTTCAAAAATCAGCAAAAGTCAAAATATTCTTAGAATAGTCCAGGGAGTAACCACTTCAATTCTTGGTATAGGTTTAATAAACACCTCGTATATTAAAAATAATAAGGGACCGGAAGTGATCCTTGAGGTAGGTACTCCAAAGTAAATTTTATTATTTTTTGATTTATTACCATTTAACAATACTACTTGAGATTTTTCAGATAAATATGATTCAAACCACTTAGAGTTGGTACTTTCATGTTCGAATATGTTTATTTGCAGAACAATTGCTATAGTTTCAATTGTGTCTACAATTGTTTCCATAGATATAATTCGACGAATAGCGGTATGCGTAGATGAAAGTATCGGGCCTTAATGATATACCCCTAAAGTCATATAGTTTAAGCTTCTTTAATAATATGGCGTGGTTGATGTAATAAAAAGCTTTAGAAATGTCATAAAATATTGCTGCGGCAAAATCTTCTTCATTGGGCTTTAAATAAAGATGTCCAAGAAATGAAAATATAGCGTCATTAGTATTTTAATTTTTTTGAAATGCATATTGGTTTAGATTTAAAATATTATTTTTATTAAAAAAAAATTCATTCTATTTTTAATATTTTTCTCAATAATTTGAGACAGTGTTTGAAGTAAAGAAATTAATAAAAAAATAGAAGCAAATTCATAATCACCTCCCTTATAAATTGGAATAACAATAGCTGATTTAAGACATTGTGGAAATATCTCGTTTTCAAAAGAAATAATAATTGCTTTGGCTAAAGCTTTCAAAGCAGCAACAGATGGTTGTGAAAAATTTTTAATCGATAAATTATTCCATCCGGTAGAATTTTTATTTTGTATTTCCAAACTTTTGTATGTCAAGTTGTTAGTTTTTTTTCTTTCGTCTACTACGAACCATCTTACCCTTGATAAGAGTACGTGCTTTAGCTAAAATTTTGTAAACGTTCGCATACATCTGGACACTTAGTGTCTACACAAATATATACACTTGTTGCAACATTGTCCACATTTTCACAGATAAAAGTGTCGCGGGTGTTCACACATACACTGCGATTTATCTATTGGTAGACTTTCAGGAATTTATTAGGACTTAAAAATAAATTACAGTAAATTATAATATGTTAAGTGGGAGTTGAAGTTTAGACTAACGGCTACAGAGACCACATCTTGAAAAATGATATTTAAAAATAGGATAATTTTTCTAAAATTCTGTATAAAAATGCTTATAATGGATTGACAGTGGAACAGAAAAACGAATAGAATAGAATATAATAAGAATATAATAGAAAAGTCTAAGGTTCTAAGTCGAAAACTAGCTATTTTACCTTTCTTTTAAGTATACTTTCTGTAGGGGCCATTTTAATATCATCATTGAATTTGTTGCAAAATTTAATACCCATGTTATTTATAATGTGGACTTTTTCCAGATAAAGTTAATCGATAATCTATGTCACTAGTTCGGGTATTATAATTTGTTTGTTGACTTTGCATACTTAATATATTGTTTAATTTAAAGATACCTTTACATGACTCTAAATATGGTATGTTACATTACACGCTTAAGATTTGGCTTTGAATCACAAATATCTTGTGTACTTTTGGATTAGCTTCCCAAAAAACTATACCAAATCTAGCTGATGATTCAAAAGTTGCAATATACAGTGCTATTTAAGCTCGAGGGGCTAATACCCAGTTTTACATCACATGTCTTTATCTTGGACTTTCTTTTCGCATAATGTAGGGGAGCTTGTTTAATAGTGAACCACATTTTTTGGAAGGCCATTTTGAGTACTGACTCAGAATTTTTTTTTCTCAGGAGTTCATAGACGACGCTATAAAATTTCATTTTTGAGACACTGCTGCTTTCTGTTTCTGTTTATTTTTCTACAGTTCGTTTTTGACATCCCGCAGGCATTCATGTTAAACATATTCTTCAATGAAGTTTAAAGTGGTATATTCCACTGACGATAAAGCAAAGATAGACCATGCATCTCATTCATGTACGTAATTTTGCGCCGAGCCTACAACTCACTGTTTATAAGAGGACGATAGCATGGGCACGCTACTACGAGGTTGAATTAGCAGTGGCGTATCACTTTCAAAGCATTTTAAATGTTGTGTTAAAATTATCAATAATATCATTTCAATAACAATTATATAAAAATAGGTGACCATGATACAGGCCAAATCGTTTTCTAAAAACTGGCAAGAGCATTGCTGTATTTAGAATGAAAATAAAAAGTGATATTTTGATAGACGATGACGACATGCGAATGAATTCGTGGCTTCCAAAAATTATAAAAATATGAGAAAAAAGTGCCTCAGGTTAACATTAAACATAAAAACATATAAATAATAACAATATTTTAAAATTACAATTTAGTCAAATAAGTACGTCGGAATTTGCTTTGTTACCTAAGTGTTAAATAATACTTCACCTGGGGCAAATTGACGTATAACTCGTAGGCTGGAGCCTGAGGGCTCAAACCTAGAGAGGTGGCAACCTTAATAGTATTACATATTGCCAAAGATTACATATAATACTTCGAATTGAAAAGTTCTAAAATAAAAAATTGAGTTTGCATTAAATATTATATTGTAAAGTCAACACACCCTTACAAGTAGTTTTCTAATGTTTTTCGTTTTATCTGCATATGGCAGCAAGATGTTCCTCAATGGTTTTCGAGTTTTTTAAAATTTGCGCCTAACGCGACAATTTTTATTCATAATAAAAATTTGTTTTATTTCGTTTATAATACATTGTAACGAAATTTATATACACTATAACTATACAAACCGTTCTATGATGTCACTGCAGGTATTACAACCAAAAGTTATATGCGACTTAAACCCCATTCGGGTGTCTTTAATAACTTCAAGCCTTCCTAATTGACAATGCAATAAATGATCCCACTGTAATGATATTGCCATGTTAATAATATTTGCATAGCCTCCACTACCAATACTTTTAGGTCTATGAATTGACTCCCTGAAAAGAACCATTGAAATTTAATACAAACTTATTAATTGGGAAAAAATTAGATTTTTTAAAATAAATAGTGACTTTAATATTGGGTTACTGCTGAATTTTACAATAAAAATTTGGTACCAAAGTAGTAAAAAAAACTGTTCTAGACAATTTGTAAGAAGGGTGCATTTTTGCTTACATTTCCATAGCCTCTGATGGCACATTGCCCTCTGCATCTGACTCTTTGTCTGTCTCTGAAGGAGTACCTTTTATAGGACGTGATAATTGTTCTAATAACTTTAACCTAAAAAACAAGATAAGAGACTATAAAAAAAGTAGACTTAAAATAGAAACCTACTTTAAAAAAGCTCGAAAAGCAATAAATATTATTTTTGATTTAAATCAATATTCTTGTAGTTACTTTTGCTTGCCCAGACATTTAAAAGCTGAGCATAACACCATAAGTAAGTTGATTACTGTATCGAGAATGTGTTATATTATCTACATTATTTCATACAAATGAGCATTTTTAGTGCCTTCTGTTTTTTTTCAAATCTTTATATTTAGGTATTTCTTTGATGTGTCTCTTAATAATAATTGTAAGCAAATTTGTTAAAATTTTATTTTGAAACTGTAAAACGATATAGAACGTTATTCTGAAATATCTTATTTGTCTACAGTCTAGCCCTTATCTGTTTTTAGCCTTGAAAATGAGAAACTACTTAGGTGTTACTTATAGTTTTTCCAAAAGTTTTATTTCACCTGTCTTCCCCCACCCGCACAACTTTTCTTTAAAATATAAAGATTAAAATTGGTCAGAAACTACAGAAACCCCTACTTTTTGGAAGTGGTTAAAAAAACTTACAGATCATTTCATTTTTGTAACAACATACCTCTTTGGAGGAGTCCCCTCTATGGTCGAATCAGAACTGAAAGAAATGGGATTCAATTTATAGGTAAGAAAAAAAATGTTAGTTGCTATATTATAGCTATACCTATATTCTATTAAAATAATTTCTCTAATCCACAATATAAACGTCTAATATCACATATTTTGTAACTTTCTCAGGTAGAGTTAAAGGGACGGTTTTTTTTACTAAGCCTGACACGAAGTATAGGTCACCCGAAAGTTTACTGATAGCTTTAGAACAAAATGTGTTTAGAATCTGTGTGTGAGTAAAATATAAAAGCACAATAAAAACCATCATCCTATTTAAAATATTAAAGCTGACAGCTACTTTCCCTATAACCACACAAGATAGGAAATTGCAAATCTTTTAAAGGAGGCATTTACACAAATTAAAACATGCAAAGTTTTAAGAGGAAATATTTAGTAGTTTATTTAAAAGTCTTAATGGTTGTTACTATTGAATTTTCCCATACAATACTCATTCATACAATTTCACGTACCTTATATTAATTGACTGATTTCTCCCTACATAGAATGGCTTCGGGTTAACTCCACTTTTTAAGTGCTTCACTCCGTTTTCTTTAATACAAAAATCGTCCTCATTAAAGTGCTTTGAACATACCAAAGCTCTTTGTGGTAATGGTTTATCTTCTTCAAACCCGACTAAAGTAAACCATTTTTTTCTATGTACGGGATCACTTGGAAACCTTAAATATAATAATAATTGAAATCTATTTTATTGATTGAACATTTTTCTGTAACAATGTATAAATACTGAACAATTTGTACATTAGTATGTAATGTTTAAAATAATAGTAGGTAAATAAATGGTAAATAACTTGTAATACAAGGACACTTATTTCATGCCCAGTGGTATCTCAGGAGAGGCCGGCGGCTCTTTTATACCATAAAAAAAACTAAAATATGGAGTTTAGTAAGATAATAAACATAAACCTAAACTTTTTACGCCGATTTTATAACAAGTACCTAACAAATTAATATTCTTCATTATTGTATTTTTAATTAATTATTCTACAATTTTTGCCAATCTAACCTATTTAAAACAATAGTGACTTTGTTGTTCAAAGCGCAATTATTTATAATAGCCCTGTTAAAATTAAATTAATATTTTGTTTGACATCGACATTAAAAAAATACCTTCATGCACCGCTACTGTTGGTCGAATTATCAATGAAATATTTATCTCATAAATACTTACTTATGAAAAGAAAATCCAGGCACTGAATCGGTTATTTTGCAAACCTGACACTGTCTCACCATATTGTAAAATTATAATTATCTCAAAAAACTATAAATCACAATAATCTCACCACTAAATTAATTTATAAAGCCGAAAATGCTTTGAAATAATTATAGTGTCAAAATTGTGACATTTATTTTCTTATTTTCGCCTGCTACCGCTAGAAGGCAGACGTTGACACATTTTGCGGACTCTACACCAGTGTCGAATAGTCCGAATTATATAGCTACCGTTCAGCTGTAAAATTAATTTTTAATTGACTGCCAGTCAACAGGTTTTCTTAAAACCCGCATTATGCGCGGCCATAGCACTAGTAAATACCAAATTGTTACAAATTGAGTCAATTTAAGCAGAAATAAAACCCAAAAGGGGTAAGTTTTGGACTCATCGGCAACAATGTACAAATATTTTTAGCGTGGAACTCGCATGGAACCTGGCGGTGTTTTGCATCTGACCCTGACCTCTCGTCTGCTTGTTATGATAAAAGAGCATGCGGCGTCCATCTTTGCTTTATCGTCAGTGGTATATTCCGACCACCTTGCCATTGTTATTAAATATTATTTATTTTATTATTAACGCACCACGATACAAAAAAAAAATAATTACTAAACTGTTTGGGAAACACGTTATTTAAAAATCAAATTCATGAATACAAATCAATTAGTCAACGTCGCAACGTAATAATATGCTTATTTTAAAACAAAGTGCAAGTCGGCAACACTGTTACAAAAGAAAAACACCGCCTGCCAACTGAATTGTAGCATAGCAACAGATAAATGATTTTTGATAGGTCCAACGAATCGCGCGCCCCCGCGCTGGTTGGTTTAACGTTGACAGCGGCTTCAGCGCCGGGGAAGCAAAGGATCGTAGTGTCCAGGACTCGTGGCTGAGTAGCGGAATCCACATGTGTTTCTCACACAAGGTGTTACTCTAGTTCGATCACAGTAAAGTGATATTCTTCTAAAAAGTTTTCTTTCGGCCAAAAAGGGCAATTACGTCGTTTGTGTTTGGGTATGCAACGAGCTTGCATATCATAATTCTTTCTTAAAGGGCTTCCGTAGGAGAATAACAAGTTGCCCGGCGCCAGTCTGGCATCCTAGTAAAAGAAAGATGTTGTAGTTTAGTTCTCAATAATACAAAAGTGTGTTGATTCTACATTCCAATATAAGCAAGTAATTATTTACTCACAGCATCAAACTAAAATACACGTTTTCGTTCAGTTCTAAGGTATAAATAAAGCACAGACGTGTTAATTCCATTGTCTGATCTAAATGGAACTAAATCCCAAGTGTATTTAAATTGACCTCAGTTGCAAGGTGTCTTACGTATCAACATGAATATAATAAGTTGTTACTGTGAAAATAATACAAGGTTAAATTGATGCAAACATCAAAAAGTTATCAAATTATGCTATAAAGAAAACATGTTCAATTAATAATGTGTTTTATTAAATCAGGCAATATTTCATGAACCATCCGTAACATCCGTTACTGTCGGAGACACAGGAATATGTGAAGGCAGGTCAGAACACCTCGCCCCATCATAAACTAAATTAAGCCCTTGCCTGTCCACACACGTTTAGTTGGTGCACCAGCCGGTTATCCTATGTGGTGGGGGTTGCTACTCGCTCACAAAAATCTAATAGAGTTCTATTAAACTCGACCGTTGGCTCGACCATTCTAATGGACTCGACTAATATGGATGCGTTCAAATTGGTTAAGTACTAGATTACTCGACCACTCGACTAAATATTTTTACCGGATAAAGTAGTCTGTGATGTTGCCAGATTTCTTAATATTGGTGTGGTCGCTGGGTCTCTTTGGTTCACTGTTGAACATCTTCCCTTACATTAATTAAATAATGTTTAATTTAGCATATCTTTTTTTATGGGTTATCTCTGCGATTTCAAAGTGAATGATGAATCAAAATTTTGGGAAGGGTGAAAGGGTGACACTTCACTAAACGTCAGATTGAGCATAACGTTCTTTCACGTCTCATTAGTTCCGCAGGTTGTATCAAAGTTATGGTACAAAAACTCTGTTTTGTTCCCCCATTATACAAATTATCATTGTCCCAACGGTCTTCAATTTTACCAAGATATTCTTTAGAGCCTAAACCAGAATTTTCACTTAATTAATAATATCATTATATTTTAGAATGTAAACTTTACCTTCAAGTACATGCAACGAAGCTTTGAGCTTGCACTGGACGTTAAGCCGAGCAAAACCTTATCGGCGGCGTACCTGTTTGAAATCTGCTCGTATTCTCCGTATTTTTATGACATTGTGCACTGTGAATGCGACGAAGAAACAAAGAAAATAAACGGTCCCACGTTAGATATGATTCTTGTTTTGACGAGGAAATTCTTGAATCAAAGCTCGGAAATTAAAGTTGATCACAGTAGCATATCGAAAACGTCTGTTTACGGTCTGATATTAAGCATTAGACATTTACTGGAAAATAGGAATATCAAGTAAGTATTCTCTTTTAGTGATTCACTATAAATAAGGCGACCTCTGATGGATTATTTGTGAGCTTTAACACTTACTCATATTAAAGAAATGTACACTATCGGACATAAGTATGGCAACAAATCGAAAAATTCTTAAAATAGTAAAAATTCTGAATTTATGAAGTTGCCTAAGCTTTTATTTTAGTTTTCTTGAACAGTAGACTGGAGGACAGCCTCACAACAAATTCTTTAGAGCAGAATTTGAAACAACATGCGGAGTAAAAGATTCTAGAAATAATTTATTAATAAATGATGGTGACAAAAGTATTGCAACATTTTCTTGTTAACATCAATCAATTAAATAAACAAAGAGCGAACTAAAAATACTAATACTTAATAACATTTAAAACGAATAACGAGTTTAATACCTTTAGCATATCTTGGCATGGATTTGATTAAATTGTCGTAAGATACGAAGAGGCATGTTTTTCCAAACCTCTGTAATTTTATTTATTAGAGCTTGTTTGTTGGGAAATATTTCGGTTCGTATTAATCTTTCTACCTCTTCTCATAGGGTTTATATGGGGTTGAGGTCGGTAGATTCCGCAGACCAGTCTAAAACTCTTAATACTGTTCTGCCTGAACCAAGCTTGCACATGATTGGATGTAAGTTGTGGATCATTATCCTGTTGAAAAATGAACCGTAGGGGCATTTCCCGTTGTGCAAAAGGAAGCATGATATTTTCCATAATATTTGCGTAGATAAACCTGTCCATTATACTATGGAAAAAGTGTAGATGACCAATTCCCCCAGAGAAAAGCAACTCCATAAAGTAACACTACCATTGCCATGCTTAACTGTAGGCGTTACATACTTGGGATTGAAGCGCTAGTTTACAGGTCTCCTAACTCGTCTCATGACATCTGAATTAAAAATATTCTATCGCGTTTAATAACTGAAAAGGGTCTTTCTCCAACAGCAGTCCCAGGAGATGCCTTTATACGAACGCAAGCCTAGCGGCTTTATTTTGGGCGAGAATTTAGGGGTTATTTGCTGGTCTCCTACTATCCTTTTATCAACCTCTCTGTGTGGGGTGTTTTTTTTTTCGGAGTACCTGACTTTGGAGTGGTATCCAGATGACGTATGTCATTGAAATATGCGTGAAACTGGACTAGGAGTTAGCGGGAACCTTCGAGCAATAACAGTTTATTTTTCTCCATCTTAAAAAGCGTGCTGAACTCGTGACCTTAAATCCTGGGGCACAGCAATTCCTTTTCCCATTCCCAGAAGTTTTCTCTGAAGTAGCGTTAACAAATTCTAACCATAACCTCGGATTTACCACGAAGAACAACTGAAGATTGCAACACAATATATTTGTTGCAATACTTTTGACGCTTAAGAAACAGCGAATTACTAAACGTCAAATTATGAAATCACAAGTGTTGATGGAACCGTGCTTTGTTAAGTTAGATATGATCACGGCCAACTCGAAAAACAATTTTGTTGTGATGTTTACAGCAGGCTTCCTCGTGCTTGCCAAATATCAGGCTATTTTTTAATTTTTCATTTTATTGCAATACTTATGTCCGATAGTTTATGTCCGTTTATGTTATTATAATCCTAATAAGTAGGCTTCTTACGCTGTGTCACAGCTGAGTTACAAAATACGAGGTGGTCTAAAAATAAATTGGTTACTCGAAAATATCTCCAAAAATAGATTTTTTTCCAAATAAAACATCCTGTTTATTTTTACTGATTTGAAAAGCTGCTAAAGTTTGCTATTTATTTATTTGATCAGGTAGGGCTGTGTACACTTTTTGAAAAGGTAAGGAAGGAGAGTCGTTTTTTTGTATTAAGTGTATAATATTTATTTATTTATATATACCGTACAGTGGTCGAATTGGACTTATTCAGGAACCGGAATGTGTTTCCTTTCAAACCTTCCGGTAAATAAAATGAAATAAAGTGAAACTCGCTACTTTATTTTATTACAAATAGCTCGTATTTTTTGTCCATCTTGTAAACTCTATGCAGTTTAAAACCTTTATTACGTAGGTTAAGATAGATTTTAATTTCCTTTTGCTAACCACGATCGTACATATTTTTTAAGATTAAATTGCGTTAGTTGTAGTCCATTGCAGTTTCTGAATAACAGTGCAGCAGTTGTTTTCACTGACAAAGACGATCGTATGGAGTTAATATTTTATTCATTAAATCGGAATTCCTTTCACATTCGCTAGTGGACATTGGAATTGATGCAGTGACGTTTCAAAGTGGTTTCAAATCATCAGGAATTTCTTTTTTTTTTCTCCACTCATTTTGTAGGACTTAATGTCACGAATTATTAGTGCATCATTTAAATGGAACTGATTACGCAGATTTATTTATCTCCATGTTGTATTTCTACTTCATCATCATTTGATTTTGGTCAATTCTTTGGTTCAAGGACTTTTACACTCGCTAGTAACTTTGTGTATGTGTTTTCATTTTCAATCTGATGTTTTGCATCACGAGCACCACGAGAAGACGATGTTGTTATCATACGAGTTCACATGTTATTCGCGAAACTGGTATAAGTACAATATTAATTGTAAGTTTGCTTGATGCAACCCATCGATCAGGTAAAATTCTTCCGATTCTTAAAATTTGCGCCCTAAGCGAAGCTGCTGCATTTTTAAGTTCATTTTGGTTTTTGCGCTTAACGCAGTCATTGACAGAAGTCTCTAGCCTGTGATTAAATCAGTGCCACACTTATAAATTTGTAAATATTGTTTGCAGCCTCGTTGCTACTCAAAGTTTTTTCCAATCATAACCAAGGCTCAATCACAGTCAACTGCTATGAGGTACTCTTCCCGAAAAGTTTGATCAAAGTCATACTTATTTAGGCATGTCAAACGGTTCTTTGAGATTTTTGCATATAGCTTTTTTCATTTCAAACGCCATATGAGTTGCAATGTCATGACACGTTTTGTCGGAATGTAAAATGTTACCCATAGGTAGTAGCTTTTAAGTCGTTGGGATACTTTTGACTAACGTTGTATACTTAATTCGGGTCTATTTTAAAATTTGTTGTTATACTTTATTTTTTTCAGCGAACATAATGATACCTATGCCGGTGTTTTTGATCATCTAGTATCTACTTGCTGTGATATAAGTGAAAAAATAATGCCGGTAGTTTGTAATCCGTCACCAGAAGGATATCTGCCCGAAAATGTTGAAGACCTCTGTGAGAACGACGAGTCGCCAAAAGCTCAAATGATTTTGGGTATGTTTTTATTCATTAGAAGCGATTTTAATTACACATTTGAAATTATTTATATTTTGCAAACAAATTTTTTTTGCTACATATTTTAGCTATGTTACAATTCCGGATTTTGAAAGCCAATATAGATTTGAGAAACCAATTTATACAATATACTATCCCCTTAATTTTTCGGTGATTCATTTTCTACCTACAATTGCAAGATCAGTTTGCTTCTACAGTAAAGATCTTTTTGCTGATAGCTCTTTGATGGTTTTAGCGACAGACAAACATTTCTTTAAAAAAATATTTTTGCGGTTACAATTATCTAGGTACTTTGTTAAAGTAGCAAAAAAAAATAAAAAGTTTGTAAAGAAATTCAACAGCAGCAAAGTTATTTTGCTTCAGTAGCAAAATTGTATTCTAAAATCGCCTTATCGGTCGTATTCGACCCCAGTCGGCTTATTTCCGAGCCCCGATTTTGTCGATACCGGCTTAGTTGAAGCTAAGGTTTGTTGTGTGAAGATCGCGGATCCGCCGCAGTTTCAATATTATTTTGTGTAATACCTACGTACACTGAGTGCTTAATTTCGGTTATAATAAAATATGAAAGTGTGGTATGAAAATAGGTTCACGAAAAGTTAGTCCTAACTTTATACTCCTGTGTATGGAGATCTTACCTGTAGG
This sequence comes from Polydrusus tereticollis, assembly GCA_963920685.1. NCBI lineage: Eukaryota > Metazoa > Arthropoda > Insecta > Coleoptera > Curculionidae > Polydrusus > Polydrusus tereticollis. The sequence goes on from OY987332.1 coordinate 73,277,077, forward strand.
CCCTGCGGCATGGTAGTCTGTCAATGCGAATCCCCGGATCGCAGGCGGTATGTCATATTTGGAAGAGTAAAACTGGAACTGAATGGAATAACCACTAAATCAGCAGTTGACGTGTATAAACTAATACACGAAACCAAAATAGAATGGATACAATAAAACGAAGGTTTGCAGAATAGGCCTACTTATGGCTGCAGTACTTCGGTTAAGGGCGGGCATAAGGAAAAAAAAATACTTCTATGCCCCCTAGACAAGAAAGTTAGTTGGAATGTAGCACAACAGATACATCTTTCAAATATATTAAGGAACATTGTGGATGCTTCTTTTGGAAATTTAGAAACAGTGACGTCCACTGGGACTTTGAAATGGAGATTGTTAGAAAATCCATTAAGTTATGGGAAAGTACTGCGTATAGTATTGTAACGCACTGATTACTGGAAGACTAAAAATGTCAATTTATATTACCAACGAATATAATAATATGCCTATTTAGAAAAAACAAATACAAATACGAATATTTATTTATATCGTTGTTATTTATTTACTTTTTGATAAAAAAATACACGTAACTTACTGTGTTACTATATATATCCAGGGTGTCTTGAAAGTCCTAAATTATTCTCAATATTTATTATTTTGGCATAGCGGTTTAGCTTGCTTCACATAAACGGACACAATATAAAATTAGGCCACCATACCAGACTGATATGCCAAGAATATATTGAATTGAATATGAATAGTAGATTACGACTTTAAAAACGCACTGTAAAGTACTTTACAACAATAGCAAGGCTTATTTGCTACCACAGGCAGAAAAATAATTGCCGCAACCTGAATATTTTTCTGTCCTAACAAAGATTCTTTGCATTATATTTATTCATAGATTTACAAACATGAAAAGTTGCAGGAGTGTGTTACGCTTTTAGCAATTTACAATTAGATAAATAAATCATTAAAAATATTCACGACAATAAAATACAGTCAAAAACATCAACATCCATATAGCGACAATAATAAATACATGATCAGCCACAAAACATAAGATCAGAAAGGTGGTTAAAATGGTCGGATAAAAACAAAAATACCAGAAAAGACTTTCACAATCAGGAATTACTAGACATATAAGACGTTTTCAATGTTCCACTAAATTTACTAAAACAAAAAAATCTATATCAACATTACTTTTCTTCATCACATCACACATTCTAGTCAATGGTGAATTCATACCATAATTAGCCCTATAAGTCAATGTTAAAATTATCTCTATTCCAAAAAAGTATTTGGTATGTAATCATATCACTAGTTATTCTATTTATTAAACAGGGTGTTCGTGCTGACTTGGCAAATTCCGCTAATTTAAATATGCATTATTTTAATTTTTTTAAATGAAACGCCCTGTATTTTTTTAACTGATAAAGTGTATTTTTCAAATGCCTTAATTTTTTGTTAAATATTTTTATACATTTTTCACTTTCACTTAAAACGCTTGTATTCAAGACACTACCAGACAATGTAACTGGTAACTTTCATTCATTAGGAGGAAGCACGCTGTCGTTTTCTCTTAGTATGCGAACTAAACTACTTATCAAATCGCCCTCGTCTTATATTTTGTTTGTATTAGCTTGAAAGATGAATTACTCTACTTTGCTTTATATAACTTTTTTTTTGTTTCTCTTTTTAGTTTATGCATGGAGAACAATGAAAGAAATGACACTTCTCCTTGCGGAAATAGTCAAGCAGTCAATTAAACTAGAAAACCAAATAATAATGTTGTCTGAGGAAACGCTGATTAAAGTAGGACAGTTTTTTGTTGATGTTTTTATTCAAAGCAAGCATAGGGGAGTTTTTGAGCAGGCCTATGTTGGGTTCAGTATTATTTGTGAAAATTTTTGGAGATCGGCAAGGACTAAGTTATCTTGCTTGCCAAAAAAATGGTTGCAGGAAGCGGTGGACCTCTGTACCGGAAAAAAACACTCTGATGACTTGTGCGCTACTAGGCGGAGTGCAGGTAATAAGGTTTTTTTTATGAATGTATGGTAGTTTTGTGTTCTTGTATTAATAACGAAATTCTAGTTAAGCAGGATGCCCACTGATCTGGAGAAGTCGAGGAACTTAATTCAGAGAATTAGGAAGAATTTTTCCAAAATTAATAGGGTGATTCATTATAATTTTTTTATTTTGTACGCTAGGTAGAAATAAAAAATTATAGCATGTAGGGCACATATTTGAAATACCTTTTGCGTGGGTGTCCACAAATTTCCTTAGTCACTTCATATACAGGATGTCGCATAAAGTTATTTTCTTATATGGTTATTAAATAAGTTATTCAATTTTTGGACTCTACCTAAAATTGTAAATGTATTTCATGTAACATACGTTATACCTTAACCCAATGGTTTTCAAAATGTTCACATTTAAAAGGGAGAATATTTCCATTAATTGAATATGCACCTGCTAAAATTTACCTGCGGCGTTTTACCGGCTTTAATTGTGAAATATAAAAAAAAAAAAATGTAAATATGGGGCTTGATACTAAAAATAAATATTGAATGTTATACAGTGACCGGCAAAAAGTGCGCAGCATATGGGAAACATTTTTATCTTTGAATTTAGTAAATTTATTTTATTTCAGGAAACTTCTGCATATCCTCAAACCAAAATATCGCCCATCAATAAAAGTCTTATGGTATACGAGGGGGAGTCAAGTCATTTTAGAAAAAAAATGTTAAGAAATATTTTTTCAATTTTAAAGATATACACAAATTTCTGCATATCGTATTTTATTTTTCGAGGAATCACAATAATTTCATCTGACTGATATTTTGTTATACACTATAACTGAACGGACCTTCCAAATGGTATACTTATAGATAAAAGTACAAAGTTTTTTCTTCATTTAGATTTTAATTGTTGTGATCTTCATAGGAAAAAAATTAAAAATTGAAAATAGTTTTTGTACGAATTTTATTTGCCAAGAGAATTACTAATATAATAATAAGAATCAATATAATTTTGTACACTTTAAATAAAAACATTTCAAACTCGTATTTTTCATCTAAGATACAAAGGAATCTTTCTTTATATCCGAATTTGAAGCCTAAATAATAATAATAATACAAATAATTTTCCTTCTCATAACCAATACCACTGCACATAAACAAAAATAAGATCAAAGCAGCCATGAAAACAAGTCAAGCATTAAAATTAATATAATGATATTTAGTTAGTTCTGTTCTAAAAGTGGAAGTTGAAAACTTGTATTTACAGGGAAAAATAGAAGTAGCTTTAATTCATGGTGACAATTATCACAGTATCGCGAGACAGCAATTATTTTTAACAATAGACACAATAAAAATGTCCACAATTCCACTGTATTTAGAAATGTCAATAAATTTATTCAGAGTGGTTTGGTGGAAAATTTGTACAAGACTGCACATCGAAATACTGTCACTACGGAGGAAAATGTTTTAAATGTTTTGCTATCAGTAAATGAAGTTCCAACGATGCCGTTGTATAAAAGAGAAGAACAAGTTGGTATTTCAGCGAAGTATATTAGAAGAATTTTTAAGAATAACAAGAATCTACCATATAATCCTAAATTTCTGCATATCTTTCCAGATAGGGATCTAGATGATAGGCTTGACTTTGCTTTTGGTTCTAAGGCCAAAAAGAGGATGATCCTCATTTTGGAAATCGTATATTGTTTACTGACGAAGCAATCTTCACAAGCAACGGCACTGTAAGTTCCCAAAATTGCAGGTGGTGAGCTGACCAAACCCCCCAATTTTATAGTTGAATGTTAAAGATCAATATCATTTTAAGATCAACGTTTGATGCGGTATATTAAATACCTAAATAGTGGGGCTACACTTCTCCAGGGAAAATTTAAATGGCGTTTGATATTTAGAATTCTTGCGCGATAAGTTGAGGGATTTTCTGGATGATCTGCCTTTAAACTTAAGAGAAAATCTTCATTTTCAACAAGATGGTGTTTCTATTCATAGTACCTTACAAGTTAGAGAATGGCTAAATCAACAATTCCTCCACAAATGGATCGGACCGCTTTCAGAAAATCCCTGACCTGCAAGATCGCCGGACATTACTCCTCTAGACTTCTTTTTCTGAGGTTACGTAAAAAACAAAGTGTATAAATATCGGTCTTTTAGAAATTTGTACAATCTGGAAAATGTTATTTGAGAGTGTATCGCTAGAATCAATCCTACTTTTTTAAGGAACCTACGCAAAGTATTTAACAATAGAACAATGAAATGTATAAAAAATGGAGGAGGACATGTAGAAATATAAAGTTATAATTATTGTTAATTTTAATAGTGTTAATTATTAGTTTTTGTTTTCTATTTTTGAGTTTAAAAATTTTATTATCAGTTGGATTATCATTAAAATTTGTTTGATAAATAGAAATTATATTGATCCTTATTTTGCGTGGCAAATAAAATCCGTACAAAAACTATTTTCAATTTTAGTTTTTTCTTATAGTGAAAACACTTAAAATCTAAATAAAGTGGAAGGTGCTTTAAGTTAAGGTGCATAACAAAATATCAGTTGGATTAAATTATTTTGTTTCCTCAAAAAATAAAGTAAGGCCATAAAATTATTAAAACTAACTAATCTGACATAATATTTATGGTTATCTCTAACAAGGTCTATAAAAAATACGATTTGCGTACTGTATGGTTTCGATGTACTTTTATACAGGATAATTCAGAAGAAACTATTAAATCCTATGAATTTTGTATTTTAGTATATTTTTGAAATTAAAACAATATTTCTTAATATAATTTTTTTCTAAAATGAAAAATGGAGGTACTTTACTCTTAGAGGAATTTTCTATTTTTGAGTCTCCCTCGTATACCATAAGACTTTTATCTGATTTGATGGGTGCTATGTTGGTTTGGGGATATGCAGAACTTTTCTGAAATCGAATAAATTTACTTAATTCAAAGATAAAAAAGTTTTCCCATATGCTGCGCACAGCGTGGTGAATTGAGGTTAAAACTCATTTGGCTTGAGAATATGCCTTGTGGTTGACAAATGTCTAATTATTAGTTGACTAATTTTTTGGTACATTATGGGGGGGGGGGGTTGATCACCGTCACATGACGTTTAGGGAAGTATTAGGGGAGTCTGGTCAAGCATCACGTTATCGTCACGGCTCGAAAACTATTGAACGTAGAAAAAAATCTAGTACGCTTCGATTCTAAGAAGAAATAGAGATCGAAAAATCTAATTGTGGCATCTTTCGTAAAAAAGTAACACGGATCCGTTTATCTTTACTAATAACGAAAAATCGATACCCTATATTCTCGATCATAGTCCTAAAAATTCTACAATTAGCAAACAAACTATTAAATTATCTTTAAAAATAACTCACTTGTGCTGCAATAAAGTTCTAATTTAATACATTCCCGCGATTTGCGGCTCACAGCACAAGACACCGGGTCGCGCTTCCCTTATTTGAATGACGCAGCACGGAGCAGTGCGTTTAGTCTGACCGGGGTTTAGGCTAAACACATAGTGAAGTGGTGAGCAAAGCAGCCATGAAAGCGGATAGCGTCAATGCATGAAATAGAAAATGTGTTTGTTGTTCAAAGCACTGATCTATACACTTGGATCCCCATAGCATATTTTGTGCGCAGTAAAAAGTTAAATATAATTGGCGAGAAAACGTGTTCCTACGCACGGCCCAACGGGCATGCCGGCTGCTGTCAGCTGTTTCTCTCATGAACAAAGTCACCTGTAAACGTTATGAGCTTCTTTGTCTAAGGCTATGCGCGTGCCCAATTTCGGTTATATTGTTTACAGGCGCGATATGCTATTATTGTTTGGGGATCCCAGTGTATAGATCAGTGCTTTGAACAATAAACACTTCTTCTATTTTATGCATTGACGCTCTCCGCTTTCATAGCTGCTTTGCTCACCACTTCACTACGTGTTTAGCTTAACCCCGGTCAGACTAAACGCACTGCTCCGTGATGCGTCATTCAAATTAGGGAAGCGCAACCCGGTGTCTTGTGCTGTGAGCCGCAAATCGCGGGAATGTATCAAATTTAACTTTATTACAGCGCATGTAAGTTATTTTTAAAGATAATTCAACGTGTTTTATACCAGTTAACATTTCCAATAAGATATTATTTGAACAAAATAGAGCCCGACCACTTGGCAGAGCCAAAACCGCACTTATATTTTTTCAATTATTTAAAAAAATTTGAAATTTTAAGACATTCATCTAAAACTCTCTTTAAGTTAAAAAAAATTGCAAGGTGTCATGATTAGGTTTTAGGTATTGCCAGAGTTGCGTTATTACTTATACAGGGTGTCTCTACAAGATCTGTACAAAAAGCTAGCACAATTTTCTAAGACTCAAATATAACTGTCACACCTACCTAAAGTCTGTGCGTTTTAAGAAGTCCGATATCGGATTAAATCACCAAGGGATGTTATCGCTTTTAAAACAGTAAGTCGGTTAAGTTACAATATCTTCGCACCTTCGCTATACTTGATCACACCGAACATCCCACAATCCCACTGGTTTACTGTATTCTATTTCGCCCAGTAATGCAATACAGTAAACCAGTGGGATGTTCGGTGTGATCAAGTATAGCGAAGGTGCGAAGATATTGTAACTTAACCGACTTACTGTTTTAAAAGCAATAACATCCCTTGGTGATTTAATCCGATATCGGACTTCTTAAAACGCACAGACTTTACCTTAATCCAAGAGTTGATAACTTCCGAAATATAGGGCGTCAAAGATATTTTTAAAAACATTTTTCCGGTACAATAAAAACAAACTATAAAACTATTTTCAACAAAAAAGTGGCATTACAGACATACATTCCGAATCGGTTTTCTTCGAATTCTTAAACAAATTAGGGAGCTTGGACCAGTCCCAAGCCGCGAAGGAAGGCAAGAACGAGTTTCATTGCGCAATAAGAAGTTAAATTCAATTACCTCAGAAAGTAGGAACTTTTGAGCTAAGGTCATTTTGGGCTAGATCGTCATAGTTTATATAGCATTAGGAATTTTGTACAGACCTTTTAGAGATACTACGTAGAAGTTAAAGTTTAACTGTATTGCGTTAATGTAACAAGAAGATGCTGATGCTGGCACGCGACTCCAAATTGCCCGTATGCGTTCTCTCTCGTACTCTTTAGTCAGGTTAGTTGTGAACAGAGAGACGGTTCTTATACAATGAAAGAGGTCCCAGACGGGGTTGAAAATTTAGCATGCAAAATCTCATGATCTACACACTAAAGCCTGGTTCGGACTATGCTAGTAATTTAGTCGAGTGGCGAGTAATTTAGTAACCAAACAATCACTTACTAAACTACTCGACTAAGATTTAGTTGTTTGGGCACGTTTAGCTGCTAAATTACTTGCCACTCGATTAAATTACTAGCATAGTCAGAACCACGCTTAATGCTCCGGAACGCAGGCTTAATTAGTACATTTAAAAACTTGCGCGCAAGAAGTGTTGATTAGTGGAGTGCCACGTGAAAAATAAAACCGCTCAGATTTCTAAAATACCACACGCCGCGCAACTTCAATCTTGCCAGATTTGGGATACTTTTAGCACACTAACAAGAACTTAAATGTGAATCTATCAGATAACCTCCCACGGAAATCTTGGAAGTTTGTATGATGAGTGTTAATATTTCTCTTTGTTTTCTAATTTAAACAATTTTTGTATCTTCACTCTCTTTTTAATACCAACAAAGATAGTTGCCCCATCGTGGACACTTAATTTGGATCGACCTATAAAATAAGAAAAGGGGCCAACTTGCATTACATAAAACTTACATTGTTCATTCAGTATTATAGAATAAAAGATAAGTTGCGCCACTTCGTCGAGACGACCTGCCTTTCCCAAGCCTGACCGTTTGGCTAGTAGCTGTATATCAACGTCTGTCAGACGATACAGAGTGTCTTACTGTGTGGCATGGATTAATTTACGAGGAAGCGTAGACGTGCCCCAAAAATTTAGTTTATTAAATTTTTCTTATACATTGAAAGGTCGAATAGTAATCAGTTGCAATCTTTTGGATTTTTGCATAACAGAAAAATAGAATAACAATACAAATACTTTAGCCTGATTTGCATGTTTTCATTAAAGATAAAATATATAATTAAATGCTTCATCGTCAATTTGGATTGTAACCAATTTGCCTAGGTTTCATGGTAATCTTGAGTATTAGAGCATAATCAGGTATAAGTAAAACAATTTCCTTTTTGTATTGTTCGGATCCCTGCCATTTTTGAGTTAATTATTATTAATCTCTGACCTGGGTGCAATAAAACTATTATTATGCGGTGTAACGAGTATGACATGTAAACTCTTTAATTACCTACTTACATTACCATCAGTTAAATCGTTTTTGTTTGTACAATAACTATCCGTATATCGCACTTTTGGACAATCTTAGGTAGAGAAATATTCTCCAGGAGGAATTAAACTACGTCCCCCGTAATGATTAGCGACAAGAAACAGGTAGAGGCGCCACGTAATAACAACGTGCTAACTTATAGTTTGTTCTGTAAACTTTGGTATTACATCTAATTTAAAAAAATAATTTGCAATTGCAGGTCTTCCGTTCTTAATACTGTCAATTTTAACAACGGCTTCGGATCCATCCTACTTCCACAGTACCATGACTAAGTTATTTATAAGCGCCGAGGATCAGAAAAATTGCAATAACGAAACAAGAATGCATTGTCTGAATGTGTTGAGAGCGATTTTTAGGCATAGCAAGCTTGGAGAGTTCGTAGCGACGTGTGTCGATAGAGGCGTTATTTTGTCGATAAAAGGATTTAAAAGTGATTCTTGGGGAGTAAGTTAATATTGATAATAAAAAATAAGGTTCTGATTATTCAGTTAACAATTACATTTATATGTCACTACTAGTAACTACCTATAACGGTGCGTTTATGCTGCGCAGCTCCAATATAATCGTACCCTCGAGCCCCAATTCGACCGTCGATCGCTGGAATACTGCTCACACTTTTGGGGCTATGCTCCTAAACATACTTTGAAAGGAACTCGCTTGATCGGGCAAAAAACCTTGCAAGCTTAGAACATCGAAGACAGGTTCGTGAGTTACGTCTCTTTTACAGACATTTTCATGGCAAATGCGCAACTGATATTACCCGCTTGATTCCAATAAGAGCGGTACATGATAGAAATGCAGGAGGAACCCCTACCAACCACCTGTGCGTGGTGGTTCAGCTTAGTGTTCCTGAAATGACACTGCTGAAAAATTCCTTCATCTGGAGAAAGTTATCACTTTAGAACGACTTTTGTGAGGTCGTCTTTGAGGATTTTTCCAGCAGTTTGTGTCTAAATATATAATATCAAAACAATGTAGGAACTATTATTATAGTGATGTTATGTAATTGTTACCTGCTATTTAATGCCATTTAAACAGGCAACAATAGGCATAACATAATAATTAAATAAAGAATACAAAGTTGACAATATATATATATTATACAGTGTGTTGTGTCCCAGGATAAGTGAAACGGGCAGGGTTAAAGACAAAATGCGTTCCAATTCGACAGTTTGGGGTTTACCCCCACTTATTTGGTAAACAAATTTTGTTATATTTTTATTGCCAAAAATCGTCGATTCTTGTTTCGATAGGGGCGAATTTTTTATTTTTTGTGTAGGTAAAGATATTTTCGGATTTAAAAATGGTCATAAAGAAATGTTCCACATTAAAAAATAAATAACGATCAATAATTAAGAAATGCAAAAACTTTACATTTCGAGTAGAAGTTCGTCTTTTTCCCTTGCCAGTGTTACGGCTTATCAGTGAGGCTAGAATCTAATCAGAGGGAAAAGACCACAAAGTATACTTATTTGTAAAAATGACGGTGATTCATCATCCGGAACAATCTAACAGGAACTTGAATTAAATGCCACAAGATATTGCGTTGGGTATTCTAAAGATTTTGCATATATTCGTATTTTTATCATACCATACAGTGGCGTAACAATGTAGCCACGGGCCTGTGTTCTTGTGACTATACCCAGGCCTCTCATGGATTACAACAACGCCGCGGACAAAAAAATAGGCCTGGGCGCGGTTTCTGTTAATTTTGGTTAGTTTGGGTAAATTTTTGCAAATTTTTGAGTTTGCCATATGTATATGCACTGTTAAATGAAAAAATACTTTCGGGACATTATTCAAAAGTGAGTAATTATAAAACATATTACTTCTTTTTCAATTATTCTGGTTTTAACATGGTTCGTAAAATGGAAAACAAATACAGTAGAGTCTCGATATAGTGAACCAATTAATGAACGGCTTTAATCGCTCCACCGAGGCTGTTCACTATTTAGAGTACAGATAAAATATACAACACGGATACTTACAACGTGTTTATTACTGATAAATTCACTCCTACAATAAAATGTCCATTTGACATTTACATTTTTATCACTTTGACATCGATAAAAAAGGTGCATCCTTTTTTATCGCGATAAAACCCTCTCCAGCTAAAAATTAAATGGTAAAAACCTCTCCAGCTCATATTGTTACAAATTAATTTGATGCCGTCAAACATTTTTTTAGTGAAGTATTATTTTTTTTAGTATCTATTCATGCCAAAATTCGTGAATTTCTCTAGCTAAAAATCACTCGATCTTTTTTTTAAGATCGGATAAACTTTTATTTTTTAAACTCAAACTAGATCAATTTTTAGCAATTTAATCTCGAACAAACGGTAATAGATAAAAACGTTCCAGCTTCGCTGTCGCGTTTTTATCATTTGGTTTGTTCTCGTTAAATTTTTAAGCAATCTAGTTCTCGTAAAAATAAAAGTTTATCCGATAAAAAAAAAGCTCTTGTGGTTTTACGTATGAATAACTGAATATTTTAAGCTATAAAGTAGGTACATACCTATTTTAAAATAAAATCAAACACGTATCTAATAAAAAAATAATATATATATGTATGCAGTAGAAATATGTACATATGTACAAATGTACATGTATGTAATAGAAAATAAAAAAAAGTGAAATGAAATTAGTTCGTAGGATGAAAAAAATCTGTTACTTTACTTTGTTGGGATAGTGTGAATTTTTTTGAATCGATTTAGCTCTCAGGTCTTGAAGAGCAACTACACTAGAATATTCCAGTTCATTCGAACTTTCTTCAGCCCATCGAATAACAGTATTTAAAGACTTCAGTGCTTCACCGGTGGAAGTCAACTTGTCTGTTACAATGGGATTTGCAGCAACGTCACTGTCTTCATCCTCAATTTCTGGAATTAATTGAACGAAGTTTCGAATTTCGTTTGTTTCGAGTGCAGCGTTACTGATTTTACGTTTTTTATTTGTATATGCAATTTCGCTCTAGCGAGGTTTTCTTTGTTTACTATTCAGAGGTTGATGTAAAGGTTTGTGTGTTCACTGGAGTGGATATTTCATTATTAGTATCACTATAGCGAGACTCTACTGTAGTTTCATTTCAAAAATGTTTATAAAGATTAAAGCAACAAAATATAAAATATACTGAACTATTCTAAGGATATTTTGGCCTGTGATGATTTTTGAAAAGTCGCTTTGGTTCGAAGATACAGGGCGAGAAAATTTTTTGATAATAAAAAAAAAAATTGGTTTTGTTTAAAATTTTTCTCGCCAGGTATCTTCGAAACAAAGCGGCTTTTCAAAAATCATCAAAGGACAACATATTCTTAGAATGGTCCAGAGAATAACCCCTTCAATTTCTGCCATATGTTTAATAAACACCCTGTATAACAAAACGTACAAAAAACACGAAAATTCTGTTAACACGTTAACCAGTAAGTAGAATTATTTTATTAGAAAAAATTGTTTCTTGCTTTTAGTTGGTCAAATAATGACACTCTATTTGATACATCTATTTTGCGAGCAGTTTGATTTTCTATTGCAATAAGTGCTACATTTTATAACTTTTGTTCGCCATTCTGTTTTTTAGATTTTTTTTTAATAGTTTTAATTTTGAGAAAGATTTTTTTTTATTTTAACCTCTTTGTTCGCTGCCAGGGCCATTCCCGAGGGGTCCTACTGCTTATCGTGGGTTCCGAACCACGGTCCTCAGTCACGACAACCATTTCGGCCTGCACCCTCCAAGGGCTATCAACCCCTGATTTCGTGCGGCCTTAAGTTGTTAGTTCTGACCTACCGACTGGGGAGTGCGTAACTTCACCCTCCCCCGACGTGAAATCCGGTCTCATCCAGCCTCTAACCGGCATAAATGGGGGGTTTTGGATGCTGATATATTTTTCACTTCCCCTCTTTTGCACGATGTCGGACTGCAACGCTATGTCGAACCCCTAAAATCCAAACGAAGTCAAACCGTTTTGCCGGGTCAGGGGATTGAACCCGCGCTACATTAGTCCCTGTGTATCCATAAGAGCTAGGCTACGAGAGAGACCCTTTTGAGAAAGATATTTCTGCTGAAGCCACCGAAAGACGGATAGTAAGAAAAATATTGAATGCAGATAAAAAATCTCACCAAAACTACTACTAGGAAGAAAAGTTCTTCTTAATAGCGTTAATTTTTTCAGATTGTTTTTAAAGCACCATCTACATGTTAATAACTGAGACACAAAAAGTTCTTCAACATCAGCTTTAAATAAAATATATACAGTATGTCCGGCGATGTGGTAGACAAGAGAGCAAACGGACCAAAAATTTCATTTCTCGAGGAAAAGTAATTCTTTATAGAAAATTTTGCTTGCTGGAAAAATACGATTGTCGATGAAAAATAAATTGTATACAGGGTGTCCAAAAAGTTAAAAATTCAAATTTCTTACAAGAGTAAAGTACCCTTGTTCTAAAGTTTTTAGCAAAATGCTATTTAAGAGAATTGTTTCAAATCACCACATCTTCTAAGATATTGGTTTTCATTAAGTTTGGATAGCAATAATATTTTTGCTGTAAATTTGCATTTCACTGAAAAGTTTGATAGATGTGCCTTTGATTTTGTATGCCCTAAGTATCATCTTTGATTGACAAATAAATTATTACAGTTTGAAGCAAAACGTCATTTTGAGTAACTTAAAGATTTTATTAGTTTACAATGTTAACAACGGAGCAAAGAATACATTTAATCCAACGTAATGGTAATGGATATTTTTCATACAGATACGTTTTTTGAAAAATTTCATGAAACACACACACATACAACACCCTGTATATCAAAAACTGGCAACTCCGGATACTTGTTCATATGATTTTTTTCTCTTAGAATATCATAAGGAACCATTCCCTTAAGTTACATACCGTACTTCTGAAACACCCTGTATAGTTCATGAAGGTTATTTTTGTTAATTTTCAAGAAAAATAGATTTTCATTTTTCATATAAATCTATGAGGTCCTGTTGCCATATTATATTAAATAAATATATTTTTTTTTTAATTCACAAAAAATAAGCAAAATTAACTATACCGGGTGTTGCATCGTCGAGCGGGGCATAGGAAATCCCATGTAATTTTAAATGGAGCCAATTATTGGCTTCCCTAATTATTTTAGAGAAAAATTCTATTTAGGTTTATTAAAGAGCACTAAAACCCACATTCAAAAGAATAACTTTAGATATTTTTGATGAGCCCGTTTACGGGTTATCGCCGATTTCTTTTTAACTATTTCTCCTTTTTATGGCCCCGTATTTGCGGGCACCAGTCAAGGTAAAAGATGACTGTCAAATAAAGTTGTCATTTTGAGGAATATTTGAACATCTTCTTAAATCCTAAAGTTCTAACAATTTAATAGTACCTACCTATTAATTAGTAAAATATTGAAACATGTAAAATGTCATAATTAACCTTGTAATTGGATACTTTATTTTAGTTTTATTCAGATTAATTTGTACTCATAAATACACCTTTAATATTTTCTATGTACGAGTTTTTATAACAATAAAGCACACATTTCAAAATGACAACTTTATTTGACAGTCATCTTTTACCTTGACTGGTGCCCGCAAATACGGGGCCATAAAAAGGAGAAATAGTTAAAAAGAAATCGGCGATAACCCGTAAACGGGCTCATCAAAAATATCTAAAAATATTCTTTTGAATGTGGGTTTTAGTGCTCTTTAATAAACCTAAATAGCATTTTTCTCTAAAATAATTAGGGAAGCCAATAATTGACCCCATTTAAAATTACATGGGATTTCCTATGTCCCGCTCGACGATGCAACACCCGGTATATATTTGAAAACAGGAGAACGAGCTCTAGCGATTACAAGAATAAAATACAAGTTATCTAAGAAGTTTAAGTGTTTGATGTTTTTTTGTTTTTTCTGATAACGGATTCCTAATGCCCATAAAAAAATACTTTAAAATTGCTAATTTAAACTTCTTTATAAGACCAATATTAACCAAAATAAAATAATGTATTAGTTAATTTGCACTTAAAATGGTGTAAAAAAAAGTATTTTTAAGACTAAAATAAATTATTGTGGATGCCAATGACGAATTTAATAAAACTGACGTTGTAACGTGAAAGTTTTTTGGTTCCAATAAAATAAAATTGTCAACAAAAGTTACTTTCCTATAAAAACTAAATAAGATAAGTCCAAAAAAACCCGCGTGCCTTTAAAACTATGCAACTCTTGAATTAAAAAGAAAGCAAATACTTAATCCAATATTATGTTTGAAGTATTTTGGGTCTAAACGCAAAGGAAACATCTTTGAAACAGTATAGTGGCTAATCAAAATAACGTAATTTTCAAGACATAACAATTTTCCTTAAAATCTATGAAATAGCGCATAGATACAACATACTTATTTTAGGTTATATTACTTTTAATATAGCATTTACAAGCCTATTAGGTTTTAAAACGAAATTCCTTTGCGTAAAATACAAAGATTCATTAAAACTAACAAAATCCCATGCCTTTAAGCGAGCCGTTAATTATTCTTGAAATTTGTCAGATGTTAATATTTTTAACCTCACATGTTGAGACAATTTTAGCGGGGCGGTGTGCGTGCTGTTAACGATTTTTAGCCACCTAACCAATTAACTAGACAAGGCTATACGTACAATTTTACGTAAGAAACGTATATCTTTTTGAGGAAGTCAAAATTTTAAAATATCTAAACTAATTTATATATCCGATTGGCTTTATTAACGTTTATAGAAGACGTACCTATGTAAAAACCAGAGTTCTGTTAGTCCTTCTTTTAAGGTTCCTTCATAAAATACAGCTTTATAATACCTACTTAAAGGTGTAGGTCTCCTTAGCCACGTTATAGCTATTTAGATATAAAGTCCCTGATAAAGCTATTAAGTTTAGTTATACGTTTAAATATCTCTTAAAGGTGTTTTAAGAATATTTAGTATCAGATATTCAATTGGTTTTATCTTGTTATACGCTGTTTTAACTTATTTTAAAGCCTTACAGCTGTAAGATTAAATGCTTTTGTTACTTGGGCATGCGTTTGTATTTAACATGCGGAAAATTTCTTACATTAGGTTGTTTTTACTATTTACAGTAGTGGTCGGTCGTAAGTAAAATTAATTTATAAATAAAGGGATAACATCAAAGTTGGATTATATTTTTTTTTATTCGGCGCACTGACATAATTTTGAATTGTGACCATCTTTTCCTTATACATTTTTTTGATATCTTGTACATAAAAGGCACTTTCCCTACACAGAATGTATAAAATTTGTCACTTTTTTTTAAATAATTTTTATTGCAAGATTTGTTCTTAGTAAGCGGGTGCAAACTTCAAATCGTCGAATTTGATATCGAAAGTTAGTCGTCTTTTACACCTTTTGTTTCACTAATCCTGGGACACACTGTATATTTTAATGGGGTCATTTGGTCAAATCTCAAATTACACTCTTTTTTTATTAAGTATTGGTGAGGGATGGTCAACCCTGAAAATTTGAAGTCGATCCGATAATTAGTTTTCGAATATACGCGATAAAAATGAAATAAAACGCTCTCGAGGCGGTGACGTCATTACCTCTCACAGTTCGTCAGCTTTGAACTTGTGTAACGGTCTTTCTGTGCATATACAGTTTATTTCACAAAACATGATTTTGATTTAATGACTGTAATAAAAGTAGAGGGTCGCTCCCAATCCTGCGACCATAGATAAGCAAACTATAAAGGTGCAGTAAAGGGTCGGTTTACGACCACACTTAGTATAATATTTGCAGAATTATACCGTTGACTCTTACCGCCATAAATAATCTACCTGATTAAATCCTATTGTATACGCCTCAACCTCTTCAAAGTTGAATAAATGGGATCAGGGTCGGCTTGAAAATGTACAGGGTTATCCAACCAAGACTAGACAAGGCGATTTTTTGACTTTTCCTGTACTTTTATAAAAAAACTGAAATAGCCATCTTAAGTCATTTTCTCCCGCGAATTCGAATATCTTCAGCAAAAAACAATTGAACATCAAACAAAAGTACTAGGGGTCACTTTGATATTTTTTTAAATGGGATGCCGTATTTTTAATGAGCTTATCCGATTTCTCATATAAATTTTGATCTAAAATGTTGGATTTTTAATTCAAAAACGCCTTTTTTCTTCAGTTTTAAATTCGGAAAATGTTCGTCTACCGTAAGATTAATACCTGATAGATGGATACCCGTTTCACCTGTTCACCCTTTAACCTGCTTTAAAGCGTCCGTCAGTTAGACAAAATAATCAAGTTTCAAATTTCTATATATTTTTCACGAATTAATTACAAATAATGAAATATTCTTTAGAAGAACGGCTAAATGTAATAAAATTATATTACAAAAGTGGAGAGAATGCTCGACAAACACAAAGAACATTTTTTGAGAGTTTCCAGAGACACATTTCAGTGGATACAATTCTCAGAATTAAGACCCTATTTGAAGAAAGTAAGACATTGAAAGATAAGCCAAGAAAGATGAAAAGACGGAATATAAGGGATCGAGCTATTGTTCAATATTTTACTATAAATCCGAAGAGTTCTATTCCGCAAGCGGTACGAGAAGTAAGGTATGGTCCAGGGCTCCGGAGAGTAAGCTATGGAACAGTTCACAGAACTTTAAAAAAATGTGGTCTAAAACCATATTGCATCCTTCCCGTTCAATACTTAACACAGCTTCAAAAAGAACTGCGATTTCGATTTGTTGCTTCAATGCTGATGAGAGAGCAAGACGAAGATTATAATTTATATAATAAAATTCTATGGAGTGACGAAGCGTCATTTACAACATCGGGGGTATACAATCGGAAAAATACAAGATACTGGGCAGCAGTTAACCCTCATAGATATGAAATGATAAAGTTTCAAGGTTGGAGCTCACTTAATGTTTGGTGTGGGATGTTAGAAAATCGAATTATTGGACCACTATTTTATCGTGGCTCTTTAACAGGCCAAAGATACCTCCATTTTCTTCATAACGATATCGAGGATTTCTTGGAAAGGTTGCCATTGCAAGCCTACAACAATATCATTTGGCAGCAGGATGGTGCTCCGCCTCATGCAGTTCGAGAAGTGGTAACATACCTAAACGAGCGTTACAATCAGTGGATTGGCCGTAACGGAACAATTCATTGGCCACCAAATAGCCCCGATATCACGCCAATGGATACATTTTTATGGGGTCATTTAAAAAATGTAGTTTATCAACGACCCAACAGAAGTCTGGAGGACATTCAGCAAAAAATTATAAATGAAATTAATAGACTTAACCAGGACCAAAATATTGTAAGAGATTCTTTGGAGAGATTGAAAAGGGGGCATCGGTCATGTTTTGAAAATAATGGAGGACACATAGAAAAATTATATTATTGAGATTAAAGTTATTCACTTTAGTTTATAGTTTTTTCTAATATGTCATACTTTTTTTATACGTAAGCAATAATAGATTTGCAAAAACTACGAAATTTGTAATTAATTCGTGAAAAATATATAGAAATTTGAAACTTGATTATTTTGTCTAACTGACGGACGCTTTAAAGCAGGTTAAAGGGTGAACAGGTGAAACGGGTATCCATCTATCAGGTATTAATCTTACGGTAGACGAATTAAAAATCCAACATTTTAGATCAAAATTTATATGAGAAATCGGATAAGCTCATTAAAAATACGGCAGCCCATTTAAAAAAATATCAAAGTGACCCCTAGTACTTTTGTTTGATGTTCAATTGTTTTTTGCTGAAGATATTCGAATTCGCGGGAGAAAATGACTTAAGATGGCTATTTCAGTTTTTTTATAAAAGTACAGGAAAAGTCAAAAAATCGCCTTGTCCAGTCTTGGTTGGATAACCCTGTACCTACACCACATGATTTATTTTTATAATTTAAAATAAATAGACAGGTATTTTTAGTTTTAGGTACCTATAATAAATGTAAAATAATGATAACAATTAATGATAATTGAAAATAATATAATTTCAAAGTATAACTATTAGGATAACAAGTACAATAAAAATTAATTAAATTCTTAAAAACTATTGACAATTTATTCAAAATTTAACTCTGTATCACTATCACAATCTTCATCTAAGCCTAAACTTATAATTAAGGCGTCACGTAAAGTAAAACACACAATCTGTTCCACTAGTTTAATATGACAATTATAATTAAGGGTTGAACATTTGTAATCATACAATTGTAAGAATTTTCCACCTTAAGTATATGCTGTACACAGTTTTTTCCGCTGTCTGCAGAAATTTTTCTTACTTCGTTTTTAATTAATTCTACTACAGATGCATTTAATGTAGGAGAAATATTATTTCTCCTTATATTGGATTTTAATTGGTGCCATATTAGCTCAATAGGATTGAATATACAATAGTATAGAGGAAGACGCAACACTGTATGTCCATTTTCTGCTGCAAGTTTGTCACACTCGTATTCCTTATTTATTTTAAAAGCTTTTAATACTTCTAGCAGTTCTCGTTTTTTGTAAATTTCTTTAAAATATAAATCATTTTCAATCATAAAATTTTGAATTTCTGCTTTTGTATTATTAGAATTGGGAATGATTTTTGCTTGCCGACTATGATAACTAGCATTGTCCATTACAATGACGCTATTTTCAGGTATATTTTTAAGGAGTTTATGTTTAAACCAATCTTCAAAAAGTTGTGCGTCGGTATCTTGATGGTAATCTAAAGAAGAATCTGCTATGTTTTTAGCTGAAAGCAACAGACAATTTGGAACAAACCCGTTCTCTGAATGTAATATTGTGATTCTTTTGCCTTTATTTGATGGTGCCTTGGTTTGACAATTTTTGGAAGAATCATCCCAACCTTTTCTTGGAGTGTCATGGGTATCGAACCATGTTTCGTCAAGGTAAATAATTGGACGATTTTTTTCTCTAAATTGTTTAACAGCTGTTAAATATTTAAGTCTCCATTCCCGTAAACGTTGAGATTCCATTAATGTTTGTCTTTTTTTAATGCTTCGGGATTTAAAACCCATTTTATGCAATATTTTCCTAAGACTTGAAAGGCTACAAGAGATATTTGTTTCGTCTTTAATCAACCGCTCTTTGAGGGAAATCAAAGTGGGTACAGTTTGTGCCTCATACATTTGGTATATCTTTCTTCTTAATATATCCATGTCATTTTCGTCAATGCTTCTAAATGTGCCAAAATCACTCCGATTTTTTCTAGGATTAACGGGTTTAAGTACTATGTCTCTTACCGAAGATAAAGGAGTTTTTGTCAAAGTAGACGTCTCTGCTAAAGCATCCATCGAATTAAAATTTCTACTCAACAAAGATTGATACACATTTTTAATTATTACTTTGGCATCGGTAGATAAATGCTTTCTTTTAAAAATGACACTTGAAGATGCCCCCCTATCAGCACAATTCCAAGGACGCCACATTCTACCACTAATAAGCCCAAATAAAAATTACTCGCCGGAAAACCACTAAAAATTATTAAAAATCAGTTTGTATTTATATATGCATCAGGCATAGGTATAAATTGAATTTGTACCTGGTCCGGCTCTACTCGAAAAGGTTTTAAAATTTGGGATTTCCTTATTTATTTTATGGCCAAAGGGATAATGAGGGTTTTATTGTAGTCTAAAGATCAACGATATAATTCTACAAATACTATACCCATTTTATTAAAGTCATAAAATCAAAACTATTTTCTGGTGAAAAGAACTTTACAAAAGAGATGCATTTACTCTTTCTTTGTTCAGTTACAGTCCATACGAGTTCTAGACTATACTGTTTACTATACTCTGTTTTAAAAAAAAAGGAAAATAAATTATTCAAATTTTTTTTCTCCTGTCGATGTCAACTCCGTTGCCCAGCAATAGAGAACGGGCGATGTAAATGACCACCTGTCTTAGTTGTAAACAGCAAGTAACCTCGGCAGCAAGCGCGACCCGATTTGCTATAGGAGATAGTGACGTCACACAGCTTTTTCCGCGAGTCGATATTCGTAAATTATTTTTAAGGCTTTAGAGGCGTTAAAAAAATTAAAATTTTTTGGAGTTTGCACTAAAATTACAAAATCTTTCAGAAAATGTAATAAGAGAAAAATGCTAAATGACCCTATTGTTCCTTAGTTTATTTTAAATGTCAAAATAAACCGTAGGTGAGAAACTCGTCCACATTACTGTACGCCGCTCTCATGACCCGAATGTTTGGCGTACAGAGAACGGCCGATCCGGATCATTTGTGCATAAAAAACAAGCTTACTGTGCGAGTATTTTTTCTAAGGTATCAACATCTGTACAAATTTATTTTGAATAGTTTGGCGGAAGAATGCCATAACAGTTCGAGCCTAATTTTGCATCCTATTCTGATGATATTGTCCAGACTGTATCCTTCCAATTTTGAAGAGGGCCCTTATCAGGTTAGTTTATTAAGCTTTTTCCTGTAGGTATACAACAGCGTTGCCATTTAGCCATGGAAGATAATCTCGAAGACCAGATACACAACAAACTATATATAAAAGTTGTGCCGACTGTTAGCGGTATTTAACCTAAATTGTTTTACCAATTTTGGTACGTTCTATAACGGCTAAAATCCTGTTTAAATGGCAGAGGGGGAGGAGGGGTTGAGTAATATATTTTATTTTAGTAATTGTCTTGGCTGCAAGGCGTTATTTTTGCAAAATCGCAATTATTTTTAAAGAAACATTGTATTTCGAACTTTCACATAGACAATCGTGCGTGACAGGATGATCAATCAGTAGTGGTCACCTTTTCTAAAATGTCATTTTTTTCCAAAAATGTAACTGGAATGTACTTTTAGTAATAATTTAGAGTATTAAATAAAATGGCATGTGCTTCAGCAAATATTATGTTGTCTCATATGAATGATAAAAAACAGCTAATGGAGTTCACGGCTGACGAACTGAAGATATTTCCTCTGGAATATTTGATTAACTATGACGAACCAATTGAAATTTTGGAAATATGATTTAGACTACCCACATCATACAATAAATCATTCAATCTTCAAATTCGTTTACCATGTTTCAATTAGAAGAGACAAAAAATTTTAAGTTTAATGCTAAGTATTTAGTTCTACGTGTAAATGATTTAATTTGTCACCGTTGTTATTAATAAAGTTACGAATTCCTCTTTAAAAATATTACCGTTAAAAGAAACGATTTTAAGAGCAACAACTGCAGAAAATATTAAAATCCGAATTGGGTATACTTTAAGAACATTACTGCGCAAATGGCTCAACATGCAAATAATGTAAGGATTAATCGGTATTCATATACATTATACATATTATTACTGTATGACTTTTTATAGCATTAGGAGTTCTTTGGTTAGTAGGACATCCTGTATGCATCTACAACTAGCGCTCTGGTACCCATATTATAGGTAATCATTTTTTTTTCTTTTTAAGGTGTCCGAATATCTTCCTTATATTAATGTATGTTTATCAAATCCAGTTTATAGAATTCGGGATGCCGCAGCTAAAGCTTCGGTAGCCCTCATAAATGCCAAAGATGTAAAATCACATTTCGATAAATGCTTTGCGAAAATATCCGATCAACAAATCAGTGATAATGAATGTCATGGTATCTTATTACAGGTAAGTTTTACTTTATGTAGTGGATTGTTCGGTGTGCAGATACGACAGAAAGTGTACACACGTTTTTTACTCCTGCCTAAAATAATATGAAGTTCTAAACTTTGGTGTACTTGGTGTTCAGAATCTACGTAAATGTGAAAAATGTTTAGAATTAAAATTATTGGCCGCTAATTAATGGTACACATAAAAACCACAGATTCCTTATGTAAACTGTTAGTATTCAACTAAGCTTACCTTATTCCAAAGTTCAAAATAACCAAGATTCTAAATATTTCCATGTTTTTTTAATATCTTTTTAAATAAAGGTTTGACTACACAGTAATTTCATCAATGCCAACGAATTTTCTATTCTTTAGATTTTCGATGATGTTTTCCACCTCCTCAAGATTTGTTTTTGTGAAAATAAAGCAATCTTTGTTGGAATTTTCATAGTTTTCTGTTCCTTGGTTTATGTTTGGACATGAATTAATGAATAAATAGTTGACTTTATTTAGAAACGCGGGCGATTCTGTCTCCTTATTAAGTTCCAGGTGGTTTTAGTTTTATTTTCCTCTCTTTAAATTAATTCCTTGTTAGATTGTTTTTTGCTTTTTTTTTATACAAATTTCTAGTAGATTTTTATATTTTTTGTAGGTGGAGTTCAAGTTTCTTTCTTTCTTCTTTTGTTTTGATTGATGTTTTTATACCTGTGGTCATCCAGTGTGAGCTGCTTTTTTTTTTAATTTGACCTTTCTTGTTTTGCTTGGAAATACTAGATCAAGATAATATACAGGGTGTTTCAGAAGTACGGTACGCAACTTAAGGGGGTGATTCCTTATGATATTTTAAGAGAGAAGTTTATATGAACATGTGTCCGGAGTTGCCCTGTTTTTGATATACAGGGTGTTAAAGTTTTTTTTAAAAAATCGTGTTTTTATAATTTTTTTAAATATTCTTTTTCCGATTTTATTGACACATGGTACCGTTGTTTATAATGATAAGGCGCTTAATTAGCCCTAACTAGATTAAATTTATTAAATCCAGTGGCGTCCCGGAAAGCACCTTAACGAATATTGCTGAGAAAAAAATGTACGCCACTAATTTTTTTCTAATTTTGAAATTTTTTTTTTTCGGAGATACCAACTAATATGAGGTAAAGGTAAGTTTTGATATCTAATTTACCTGTTTTGTCAATAACAAGTCAAACATGAATAACTTTACTAACGCTGAAATGGCTGAGATGCATTTCAATTATGGCCTAGTAAATGGAAATGCTGAAGAAGCTCGGCGCATTTGTCAGGAACGTTATCCGAACAGAGTTCTGCCATGTGCCAAAACATTTAGAATCCACGCAAGATTGAGTGGGACTGGGAGTTTTATACGTAGTACGGAATTTCCTCGCACACCTGCAACAGTAACCACGCCTAAGTTAGAAGAGGCTATACTTCGAGAGGTAGAAGATGATCCTTCAACTAGTGCCAGGAAGGTAGCACACAAGTGCATCAACTGTTCTGTTAAAAGAGTACCTCAACAAATAAGAACTTTGGCCTGGTTGCTCGACAACTTTTTCTAATTGCTGGATTGGACGCGCAGGTCCCCAAGGTTGGCCAGCTCGCAGTCCCCACTTGAATCCTCTAGACTATTATTTATGGGGTCACCTAAAGTCTCTTGTATACAAGACGCCTGTACTCGATGAAAACAACTTAAGAATTTGAATTATTGAAAGTTGCAATGCGAGACGAAATAATGCAGGCATTTTTAAACGTTTAAGATAATCAATGGTGAGACGATTGCAATCGTGCGTTTTATCAGAAGGTAGCCATTTTCAACATTTGCTTTGATTAACTGTTGCATTTCTTTATATCATTATTTAAAAAAAAAATATTTTTAATTTAAATGTTTTAATTAACTTTGAAACACATAAGTACGTATTTTTTTTGTACATGCAATAAAGTGGTTTTATTTTTTCTCTCGAAAACAAAGCAAGAAAGTAACACAATTTAAGTAACAAAAAAGTTGTATTATTAGTTGGTTAATCCGAAAAAAAATATCAAAATTGGAAAAAAGTCAGTGGCGTAATAATATTCGTTGAGGTGCTTCCCGGGACGCCACTGGACTTAATAAATTTAATCTAGTTAGGGCTAACTAAGCCCCTTATCATTATGAATAACGGTACCAAATTTCAATTAAATCGGGAAAGTGATATTTAAAAAATTATTAAAAACTATTTTTTTTTAAACTTCAACACCCTGTATATCAAAAACGGAGCAACTCCGGACACATGTTCATATGAACTTTTTCTTTTAGGATTATATAAGGAACCACCTCCTTAAGTTACGTACCGTACTTCTGAAACACCCTGGATGATTGAGTTGCACGCACATATACAGGGTGTTTCAGAATAAGATGCTGATCCTTAACGGTGTGAATCCTTAGGTGATTTTAAGAAGAAAAGTTCAAATTAACATATATCCTTAACCTATCAACTTTCGAACTACAGGGCGTTAAAGATTTAAGAAAAAAATCGTTTTTCTAACATAACTTTAACAACTTTCTATCTATTTTTATGAATTTTTCACACATGCTCTCTAAGCATCAATAGCCATTTTTTGGTGTAGAAAAATTTAAAATGTTTTAACTAGTGGCGTCCTGAAAGGGTTTGGACTAGACATTTTGAAAAATTTTATGTACGCCACTGCTTTTTCTCAAGATAAAAATTATTTTTAAAATACTCATTCATTTTAGGCCAAATTTATTATCTTGCCTTTTTATCGTCCGACAAACAGTTTCCGACAAAAAAAATAAAAAGCATTCGCTATGTGCCTATGGTTTATTTTTTAACATTAAATTAAAACAACTAACATTAAATAACGTGTGAACAAAAACGAAAATAATTTAGATTAGCTGTTGAAAGTGGCCACCACCTGCAATAATGCATGCTTCAACTCTTCTTCTCATTGAGTCTCGTACCCTTTGAAAAATTCCTGGAGTATTCCTGATAGTGTCGAAAGAAACTATTATGCGGTTTCTCAACTCCTCTTCAGTATTTATTGGGATGCTGTAAACCAACGTTTTCAGATGTCCCCACAGGAAAAAATCTAGACTGTTTAGATCAGGGGATCTAGGTGGCCACGATTGTGTTCCTCTGCGCCCTATCCATCGATTACTATAATGTTGATTTAAAAACTCTCGTGCTAAGAGACTGAAATGGGCAGGTGCAAGGCGACATTAAATATCACCGAAACCTCGGACGCATTCGGCTTCTTTCGGAGATACCCTGGCGGGCATTTCGAATGGGGATTTGTTGGTGGCGTCAGAAATAGGCGCATGTCGGTCGGAAATATCAAACAAGATATTATGTTACGTAACGGATTGGAACATTACATTGCTTAACTAAACTGAATAATGCTGTAACTAATAATTATAGACTTTATTGGTTAAACAGGCGCTAACACGGCATCTAATCCACCTTTTTGGTTCCAATTCGCCTTTTTCAAGTTCACCGGCCAATTATTTACCAGCCCTTTTTGAGTCGATCTACTTTAAAAAAAATAAAGGAGTTATAAAAAACTAAAAAAAAGTCATAAGAAAACTAAAAAAGTCATTAAGAAAAAGTGCGCGAAATGGGAATCGATCCTGGGCCTATGGCATCATACACAATTGCTATATCGACAGGACCACTCAATTGCTTACAAACTTCAGTTAATCTAGTAACAGTAGAATAAAAGCCAGCGTATCTCCGAAAGAACCCGATGAGCCGAATGCTTCCGAGGTTTCGGTGATATCTAGTGTAGGCTGGCAGGTGCACCATCGTGCATAAACCACATACGATGTCTGGTTAAAATAGGGACGTCGTCTAGCAAATTTGGTAAAGTGTGTTCAAGAAATTGGCGATAATTGATTCCGTTCAATCTGGCTGGTAAAAAATAAGGCCCAATTAAATAATCACCAATAATTCCAGCCCAAACATTTACAGAAAATTGCTCTTGGTGGTGGGATTCCGTAATGGCATGTGGGTTTTCTTCTGCCCAGAAGTGATTGTTATGAAAATTTTGTATGGCGTTCCTGGAAAAATTAGCTTCGTCCGTGAACAAAATTCTGGCATCAAATTGGGGATTTTCGGTAACCATTTGAATAAACCATTGGCAGAAATTGATGCGTAATGGAAAATCCCTAGGAAGTAGGGCCTGGACCCGTTGAATATGGTACGGATATAACAAATAACTTTGAAGAATTCTCCAGACTAGGACATGAGTAATATTTAAAATATTCCCAATTTTTCTGGTACTTATATTAGGGTTTTGTTCCACTAAATTTAAAACAGCTTCTTCGGTTTCCGGTGTTCGTGTAGTTTGGTGTGCCCCTTTTAAGTAGTTTTTTGTTTCAAGAGATCCCGTTTCACATAACTTTCTGTGAGTTCCTGAAATCGTTCGTGCATCCGGAACTATTCTATTTGGATACCGCTCTTGGTATAATCGTCTGGCTTCGAATGCATTGCCGTCAGCAAGCCCGTACAGGTAATGCATATCCGCAAACTCGACATTTGTAAAATTTACCATGATACTTAAACGTTTAAAAAGTATTAAGTTTTTAAAATTTAAGTTAAGTGTAAAGCCGTGTACATAAATAAATAGCTGTCAAAACTATTTGGCATTAAATATTTCGTTATTGTCATTGTTTCCTTAACAAAGTTCATAGCCTACTTGTCAGAAACCATAGGCACATAGCGAATGCGCATTTAATGCTTTTTATTATTTTTGTCGGAAACTGTTTGTCGGACGATAAAAAGGCAAGATATTAAATTTGGCCTAAAATGAATGAGTATTTTAAAAATAATTTTTATCTTGAGAAAAAGCAGTGGCGTACATAATATTTTTCCAAAATGTCTAGTCCAAACCCTTTCAGGACGCCACTGGTTAAAAAATTTTAAAATTTTTCTACACCAAAAAATGGCTATTGATGCTTAGAGGGCATGTGTGAAAAATTCATAAAAATAGCTAGAAAGTTGTTAAAGTTATGATAGAAAAACGATTTTTTTCTTAAAACTTTAACGCCCTGTAGTTCGAAAGTTGATAGGTTAAGGATATATGTTAATTTGAACTTTTCTTCTAAAAATCACCTAAGGATTTACACCGTTAAGGATCAGCATCGTATTCTGAAACACCCTGTATATAACCAATATATTGCTAATACCGTGTTACAGAAATGTCCCCAGCATGCGGCGTTTTTCGGAACTGCTGGGCCTGCGTAGTTCGAGTGTAGGTCAGGTCCGGCATTAAAATTATTTAACTTAATGTGTTGGAATAGGTATTGATTTATAAAAAAAAGCAACTATAATAAATCTTGGTATAATATGGAATATAAGAAGACGTAATGCATTAACTTTCTCGAAGAAGTAATACACTGCAAGAAATTATGAAAATTTCAGGACTTGCGTATTTTGGGGCGTAAATACAGAAATTGAAATTTTAAATTACAATTTAGTTTCTGGCATAGTTCCGTAAGTAATAGTGGTTACTCTTAACATCATAACAGGTGCCCTATGTCGCCTGGTCTCCTTTTATCATTTTCTATACAACATACGACGAAAGTTGCAAGAAAATTACTTTTTTTTAAGATTAGAAGTAAGTCAGAAAGAAGGTTTTAAATGTTTATAGTAGACTTGATAAACATGTGCATTTGTCTTGCCCTGCCACTTAGTAGGAGAGAAATTAAATATGTTATATAATTGTCAAAAGCCCTAATGCAGGCATTATAAAAACTATAAAACAGTGAAACAAACAATTATGGCGATAATATTTTTATTTATATTATAAAACTACAGTTAAGGTTTTAGTAAAAAAAATGTTAATGTTCAGCACACTAAAAAAAGCAAAAGAGGGGTAATAAAAGTAGTATTTGGATGTATTATGTAATCTTTAAACAAAAATACAGGTTTTTACGTTGAAATATGGAGGCAACAGTAAAATAGCAGCCGTATTGACGAAACACATAATATTAATGCATAATTAGATATCCAAATGAGAGTTGCAGTGTTGCCGGGTTGAAAATAAGGAAAGCGGTAGACACGACATGAAAAAAGCGGTAGATTTAAAAATAAAACAGTGGATATGCCCTTACTCCCTTTGGGCTAAGAATACGCTAAAAATGTTTAGTTATAAGTTCAACGGTACATAAAATATATAAATAAAAAACAAATTAAAATGAACACAAAACACTATATAGGTTTAACAAAATATTTTAATAGTTATAATATATAAGCAGGCAACCACTATGTAGTTCTTTCGTTCGTCTCGAATTAGGGGATTTACCGATTTACACTACCGAAGCAAACGCAATCGCACAAATCCGTTGCTACCGTGGGCGTCCTGTCGATGTCGAGTCTATTAGTAATGTCGTCTCAATATCGACAATCGCCATTCGTTTTGTTATAGTTTCAAAGTAATAATGAAATTATTTCAAATAGTTTTTTCGAGATTGAGAATTAAAGCTTAACGTTCCTCTACAATATCATTTGTGTGACGAAATACATTTAATCATGTCGTATAATATTTAGCGGTAGAAAATTATATCAAAAACGGTAGCACGGTAGCTCATACATCAAAACGGTAGATCTACCGCTAAAACGGTAGACCTGGCAACACTGGTTGCAGCACGTGGCTACATCTCGTGGCAACCACACGTATCAACCCAACCAGGACAGCGAAAATCCATATAGGTTCAAACGCTGGCAAGGCGGCCCATCGCGGGCAAACTACGTTGGGTGTCGCTGGAAGCCAATGTATCGGTTCAGCCTACCGAAAGCCGAAAATTCAAAAAACACAAACTTATAATAAGTTCGTGCATAGAATTGTCCCTTATCCTTTCCGTAAGACCCAATCCTTGGACGCGTTTCGCCGTTTACGGCTCTTCAGCAAGGCTCCGGGTCTGACGAAAAGGTAAGGGACCTCAAAGTGTTTTCACACAGAAATGCAAATAACCAAATGAGAGTTGCAGCACGTGGCTACATCTCGTGGCAACCACACGTATCAGCCCAACCAGGACAGCGAGAATCCATATAGGTTCAAACGCTGGCAAGGCGGCCCATCGCGGGCAAACTACGTTGGGTGTCGCTGGAAGCCAATGTATCGGTTCAGCCTACCGAAAGCCGAAAATTCAAAAAACACAAACTTATAATAAGTTCGTGCATATAATTGTCCCTTATCCTTTCCGTCAGACCCAATCCTTGGACGCGATAGTCTGTGTATTACCAACTGGCAGCGGCAATAAACAATGATCGATGCGCGATTTTGGTTCCGCGGCAGTTTAACCTTTGACGCGACCAGGCAGATTGGTTGTGTCCACGTTCTGCCTGCGCGTATTAATTTATATCATAAAAATATAGTCGTACCGAAATGAATAATATGAATTTTTTTATTCTTAAAATTATCGACGGATTGCCACCCTTAAGTGTTGGCATATAATTATATTATTTATAACTAAATTTTGCCGTATTATTTATTTTTTCTGACATTTTTACATGTCTTTTCAGATATATTATATTTTAAAACACGTCCAAATAAAAGATTTACCGCTATCAGATTATTTAAAAAGAAGCTCACAAATTTGGGAGAACGTCGAGAAGAAATACAGTCATATGACTGTAAATCTTTACACTGAATTAATAACGCTGTTTCTGTACATGTAAGTTAAATTTAATTATCTTTAGGTCCTGTTAGCGATAACAGCTGTCACATAACTTCCATGACAACAATTGGACGTTATCTTGTAGTTGGTGTTAATAGGACGATGATAATTTGAACCTGGGAGACATACATACAGTGCGTTTTTCTTTACCTAGGGTTATTGTATTTTGCTTGTTAAAATGTTAATTCCATATTGTAACCTCGTCTAGCGTAGCGATACAGCTGAAACTTTAAACAGATGAAGTTTAAAATATACACGAAGCTAACTAAAAAATTCGATTACTTATTGATAATAAGTATCTTTTTGTGCACTTTGTAATGTGCACACTTAGCAGGTAGGCGAGATGTGAAGATGAATGTTAAGTTTTCTGAAGTTTATACAAGGCTTCTAAAATCCAACTTTCTTCAACTTTTATTTTTTTACTTGAAAACATAGCTCGAATTTAATGCATTAAATCATTCACATTTCATACAAATAATATCTATATAAGTAAACAAATTTCACAAATATCAAAAGTACAGTTTAAATTGCCTACATTTGTTCCTCTAAATGAAGCCAAACAAAAGCCCAGACAGTCTTTGAACATTCAGGGACTGTCGGTTAGTAATGGTGTGCGCCTCGATAATAATTCTGCTACAGTTTTCTACATTATTTGGCTTATCTCTAACAATATCGAACACTTTCGATAATAGATAGCCCAATAAAAGTCTAAAGACAAAATATCGAGGATTCGCTCTGGCTATTCAAATAATCCAAAATGTCCTGGAAACGTGGCCTTCAAGAACACGTTGAGAGCTGCTAATGAACGGGATCTCCATTATGTTGAACAATTATGCTGCATTTTACAACGCTGCAATAACTTGAGCAGTTCGTCAGTATTTTTGAGTATTCAGATTGCCCCGTATGAAAAATGGTCCACAATTATTCTGTCGCCAAGAATTCCATGCCAAAGGTTACTGCCTTTTCTCGCGCCCATATTCTATGTTGTTTATTTACTGTGCCCATTTCTATACAGAAAGTACTTTAATCCAAGAATATTTTATTCCTTATGGTTTATTGTTGTTATTTCGTTCGATCCATTGTTTACAAAACTAGGAATAATTATTAGCCAAAAGTTCTTGAACATTAATGACTGTAAAGGACTTGTATTCCTTTCTTTAATTGCTTTGCGGCAACATATCCCGGTACGTGACTTTTGGATGCAGGCGTTTTGGCGTCGGCGTATGGGCGCATTCGGGCGACGTCCATTTGGGCGTAAGGAGAATTTGTCACTGTCGAACTAAATGAATTAAAACCAAAATGTATAATTTTTTATTATATTTATTTCAACAAAGTTAAAGAATATAATAGGTATCTAATGCTAAGTACGGTATATTATCATGAGGTTTTGGAAAAGGTATTGACAAAGTTATTAAATGTTCTGAAAAGCTACAATTAATGTTATTAATTTATACATTCATTTATTCTATTAAGAAATTATGCGCAATTCCAAGAAGAAATTCTAAAGTTGTTCTATTATTATAATTTTGTACAATATTTTTTATTCTTTCGTCGGCCAACAAATATTTTCTTCTTTTAGCCGGTGGTGCATCTCCTCTTAAAAACTGCTCATAACCGGTATCTCGGTTATTGGTCCTGGGTTGATCTGATAAAACTCTGCGGTACACATTCCAGATTTCTGGTGGGAATAATGGTCTCCATCTGCCTCCAGTTCTGAGAGGTCTGCCGATATAATTATCTTCAAACCAGTTTACTAACGACAGGAGGTCTTCGGGCACTGTTTCTTCTAAAACTCCGTTAGCTGCTTGAAGATCAGCTTCCGGGACAAATGCGAGGGCAGCAACACATCTAACATTAAGTGCAAACTCCGGTTCTTCATTGTATTGACGTGCCAGATGCAATTCACCTAGTTTTTTCTTGATGTTTTTCATTAGATGGAAGAAACAGCCATGGATCTCTGCGTTAGGAAACACTGAAGTTATAGCGCCAAAAACCGCCGGCGCCGCTTCAAAGCCAATGGATATTGTTTCAGGGTTGAATTCTGGCCACAGCTCTCTAAGGCATGTAAAAAGTTTCTTATATGTGTCACGTTGTTTGTTGGGTAAAAGCGCATAACAAATTGGTAGCACAAATCCATCACATCATGCATCTGATTTTGAATGTATTCGCTGAACACATCTTCTAAATGCGTCCTTGTTTGGTAGGTGTCCTTGAACTGCAGGTCCAGTGCTTAATAATACGTGGTTAAGAATTTGTATAGGCGCTTCAACGGTTTCTAAGGCTTTTTTTCTGATGTCTTCTCTAATTTTTGAAACTTCAAAACTTGCTGGATCAACATCATGATTATGATTGCGAATAATTGTTATAAACGTATTGTCTCTTCCAGTGTGAATTCTTCCTAAGCAGCCAAGATTTTTCTTCAAACACCTCCAGAACTTCTTTGAATTATCCTTCCTTTCCTTATCGAAGATATAGGAAAAACCTTCATAGAAAAGTCTTTCCTTTCCTCTGTTCGTTACGGAACTTTTGGTTGTAGCCATGATTTAATAGTAGTGTTTGCTCTGACAAATCGAGGCAAAAACTGAATATTGACATTGACATCATTGACAATATTGAAATGACATAAAATACCTAAACATTCATTATGACTTTTAATTATGACTTTTAATTATTATTAAGAGTAAAAAATAAAATATTATTTAGGAGCTTATGCTATAAACACATGAATTAAAGCTTATGGTTAAGTAAATTCTTGGTATAATTTGTCTTAATAATAATGGCAAATGAAATTAAATACCTAACTTTTAGGTAAATTTGGTTTATTATTTATAAAGG
The DNA here is from genome assembly GCA_963920685.1 of Polydrusus tereticollis. Taxonomy (NCBI): domain Eukaryota; kingdom Metazoa; phylum Arthropoda; class Insecta; order Coleoptera; family Curculionidae; genus Polydrusus; species Polydrusus tereticollis. Next base: position 73,309,608 of record OY987332.1, read on the forward strand.
ACAATTCACAGATACATTTTTTCAATGCTATTTTCTATGAAAGCCATAACCTAACGATAGGCGCCCAAAAGTCCCGGCGCCAAAAAAAACTAAGCCCAAATGTACCGCGCCTAACCGCCAGCGCCCAAAAGCCTAATAAGCCTAAACGCCTGCGCTCAAAAGTCCTGCTTCGAACAAATCCTGCACTTTTTAGAAACTTTAGCAAGCTGCGTAAGAATAGTTGTTGGATTCTCCTTAACTTAATTCTTCGCTTTGCACAGTTGCTTCTCGTGAGAATTCACGATGAAAGTGATAATAAATTTTTGATGGAACCGTTGTACTGTTCTTCTAGACGGGATTAGACGATCAGGATTAGAAGCAAAGTTATCCACCACTTCTTGTGTCGAAAGTCTTCAGATGAAGTTTAAGACCTTATCACCTATGTTTTGTAAATCAACACTTTGAAGAGAAAATTACTTTCTGAAAATGACCGTACGTCACCTCTACCTGCTCTGAAGTGGAGAGACAAAGATTACGAGGTGTACAAAAGTATGATTTCTTTTATCGTATATCGGAGTTATAGGTGTCGAAATTTGTTTTTTGACATCCATTTTCGTGCTAATTGTCATTTTTTTTTAATTTGGCACAATTATTTCTACGGTTATGTATTTTTACTCCAGACTTGACATAAATCATTCAATGCCAAAGGGCCTCAGTGGCCCTTGCCATAAATATAATGTCCCTAAAGTTTTTTTAGTAGCTCACAATTGAAGACTATTAAAAAATCCTCAACAAATATTCTCTTTTGCTACCATAACATTAACTGTTTTCAAGAAAATCGCCTTAAACATTTTCATGCCGGGAATGACTACCGACTTACTTCAGCTCATTTATAATAATATCAAAGCATGCCTTGGAAACAATCGCAAGGAGTTTGCTTGGAAACGAATTTACATGAATTTAGATATTATGACAGATAATAATTTTATTTAATTATTTCATAAACTTATTGAGTTAATTATAAATAATATGAATAATAACAATTATCATTATTATTGTAACGCTCAATTACATGACATCCATCATTATTATGGAGCAGGTGGCGGCAATGCACTACACTACAAGATTTACTGCTACTCAGAAAAATATTTAAAACAGTTCGGTAGGTATATGAAATTTTGCAATCATGTCCTGAAGATCCTGTTTCTCGTGTGAATTTGTATATTAACATTGGAAATCTCCATAATGAAGATCGATATTTTGTATCATCCATTCTCTTTACGGAAGAAGCTTTATAATCTTTATAATGAACATTATTGGTCTGATGAGAATCCTCACTTGGTGATAGAATGTGATTTTCAAAACAAGTTTTCGGTTAATATGTGGTCCAGTGTTGTGAGAGACCACTTAATTGGGCCACATTTTTTAACACAATGGTGAGATTTTACTTGGATTTTTTTTAAGAAATCGGTTGTCCATTTTATTGGTAGACGTACTCCTAGAGATGAACAATGTGGCTGTTTCAAGACGGAGCGCCGCCACATTATAGTATATCGGTAAGAGAATTTCTTAATGAATCTTTTCCTGAGAGATGGATAGGACGCGGTAGATTTGTACCGTGCGCTCCCAGATCGCCGGATTCAAACCTAATGGGGTTTTTTTTTTATCTTAAATCTCTTGTATACAGGACTCCAGTGCATACCGTTGAAGTGCCGAGGCAAAGAATCATTGATATCTGTGAACGAACGAAGACGAACGAAAGGAATATTCGCTAGACTTGCTTGGAACTTTCAGATAATAATTATTAAGTTATACACTAAAGTAATAGTGCATCACTTTGATAATTTGTTATGAAGAAAATAAATGTTAGTAATTTAAGTATGTTACCTTATAACAAAAGTGATGTTGTAAATTTAGGATGATTGAAATTAAACATTTATGTGAAATATTATTTAACTTAATTAATTGTACTACCTGCTTACTTTACTTTACGTACTAGAAAAGACAACAATGACATACCCATTTATTTCATAATAATTCGTTTTCACGACATGCTTTCATAATATTAAAAATGAGTGGAAATGGATTGGTAGTCATTGCTAGGCATGGAAATCGGCTAATTAACAAAAAAGCTATAAATCATAATACTTATTTTAAAAAACAAATTTTGACACACTTTAATTCCATTATTTTTGAGTTTTCGAAAAAATGATGTATGAACTTTTCTCTATTATTTTTTCGAGACGAATTACTAACCCCCTTAATTTTTTCTCCGGACACCCTGTATATAAAGTTTTGGGCGCAAAGATAAACATTTCGTAAACCTTATACCGTATTACTATACCTGTTTGAAGTTTCATCTATATTGCTACTATACACACGGGCTCTAGCATATGGTTGAAAGGTTAACCCGAGGAACTCTATGACCCGGGTTTAGAGAAAAAGCACTGTATATTAATATCAGTGCTCTCACGTACCGTTCTACAACTACGTGGTTAAAAGATCATTCAAAACTTTGTTATGAATGAACGGTTAGTCCCTATATGAAGTCACAACTTCCTATTTAAAGAACGAAAATAAAACTTAATTTTTATCGTTCCTGGATAGAGATTGGATCCAGGAAAGTAAATTTTAAAGGGCTTCTTTGGATTCTAATAGTCCAAACGTTATTAAATTTGTTTTTAAGACGGGTGTAGTTGCGAATTCGGAAAAGAGAATCTAACTTTAAAAATATTTTGAATTTAATTATTAAATCACTTCAGCATTTGCGTGAAAACAAGAAATTTGTTTCTCTTCTAGGTTAGGGTAGCATTATATTTATCTTACTTAGTATGATAGTACAGCTTGACTATTGCAATAAAATGTATGTAATTTTGGAAGATTTAGAATAACACACTAAAAAATAAATATTGTCTAAATATAATTTCTAATGCATAATTATAGTTGTAGAGATTTCGATGATCTATCATGGCTTAAAAGAATCCTGCTCTACCTTTCGAAATTTGTGAAAAGACTTGGAGTTCCTTATACGTGGCAGGGGAATTTTCCATTGACGCGTACTATTTTAGCATATTTTATTATAATTTGTAAATTAGGAGAGACTGATGCCACATATTCAACCATAACCAATGAGATTATGTCATATTTGTATGGACCAGAAAATGTAATGAAGAAATACTGTTTGCAACTGCTTATTAGCCTCAATCAAATGCATATATTCTATAATAGAATGGACAATGCTGTGGTAAGTTTTTCTTCTTTTATTTTTTCCATTGGAATTATTAGAATTGGAATTTCTAAAGTAGTAGGTGATAAGATTTACGGTAAAATATAACACACACGAAGGGTGCACAAGAACTAATAGATCTGTTCCAACCAGGTCCTGTCGGTTTCAAACTGTCAAGTACAATCAACCTGTTGTACGACTTAAGGCATCTTGGAGTCTACATGCAATATTCATCTGCTAGACTCTATTTCTGATTAAAAACTAGTGCCGGACTGCTGGTTGGAACAAGCATATTATGGCCTAAAATGCATGCCTCCAAAACACACTGACATGTTGTATATTGTAGGTCTTAAAATCTGCAATACACATCCAAAAACGAAATATGTAATATTGAAATACAAATCTTGGATTTTTGGTAACAATAGTTTCGTAGGTTCGTTGTTAATAAGTATAAGTATTAAAGTACTTTTTTAAATTAATACGTTTAATACGCAATAGTAAACAAACAAGGGCATACTATACAGTGCGCTTTTTGTCCTGGATCATCTCAAATTTTCAACACTATGCTGGAGCCCGTTCTAATTCCCGACATAAAGTTTAGAGTCTCAGGTTTAGGAGAAGTTTATCCTTGCGGCAAAAAATATTTAAAGTCAATTTCTCCGATAGAGAGAGTGAAAAGTGAGAGCATACGGAATGCCGTTTAAATCTTGTTCATGGTTGTCAAGGTTTCTTAAAGATCGTTCTTTGCGAGTGGCGATGGACGGATTTCTTTCAGACACATTTAACATCAATGCCAAAGTCCCCCAAAGTTCCATATTGTCGCCAACCCTCTTTTTACTGTACATTAACATTAATCTTCTGGAAAAAACTAAAAATCCTATATAAAGCTTCACTGATGACAGCACACTGGAAAAAATTCTGTCTGGGGGTGACAATAACCAAGTAGAATTTAACGCTGAAAAAACCCAGTCGACAGTTTTTTCTAAAAAAGTTAATGTTGAAGAACCGGATATAGTCATGGCGGGATACTCGATTCCCTTAGCTTTATCAATTCAACCTCGCAGAAGCTTAAAATACTTTTCCGAACTAAGATCCTCTATATACCCTAACAGATTTTGATGCTCTTTATGCCAAATTCGACCATCGCTGGAAGATTGTTCACATATTTGGGGCTCTGCTCCTAAACATACCCGAAGATTGCTGGATTCCATTCAAAGAAAAGCCATTTGCTCGATCGGTGGCCATGATCTGACAAACAGCCTGAAAATCCTTGAACATCGAAGACAGCTGGCGACTTGAGTCAATTTTACAAAATTTTTCGTGGCGAGTGCCCAACTGAGGTTGCCCGCTTGATTCCACCAGAGCGGTTCAGTTTAGTATCCCTCAACGACACCGTTTAAAAATTCCTTCATCTGCAGAACGTCATCACTCTGGACACTGGAACGACCTCCCTGAGGCCGTGTTCCCCAACGAGTATAATCTCCAAAGATTCAACACCAATGTGAATCGTTTTCCTCGCACACGTACATGCACCACTCGCAGAGCGACATAAAGGATAAATCCTGCATTGCTGTGCCTTATCATAAAAAAAGAGAAAATTATACTTTGTGTCTGAAAGAAATCCGTTCGTCGCCACTCGCAGAGAATAGTTTTTAAGAAAGCTTGACACCCATGAACAAAATTGAACGGCATACCATATGCTCTGATATTAGTTAGGAGCCCCTCGAGCCATACTCGATCAAAGGCATTAGAAATGTCCAGTGCTACCGCCCGGGATTGAATGATGTTCTATTGCGTTGTTCCAACCATAGGTGACATAAGCAAGAAGGTCTCCTGCTGATCTAGACTTACGGAATCCATACTGGCGGACACTGATAATATTAGAGCTTTGCAGCTATTTTAATAATTTTGGATTGATGACCGAAGCAATGCAAACAATGGTCGATAGTTGCTTGCCAATGCCTTCTTGCTTTTTTTGTATATTGGCGGGACTCGCGCTGTTTTCCAGCAAGAAAGAAATGCTCCTTTTTTATAAAATAGGTTAAAAAGCCTACAAAATACCGGTGTTAATTCATCTGCGCATGTCTTAATCACGATGACTGAGATTTCGTCAGAACCAGAAGCTTTTTTAGTGTAAGACCAGACAAAGCAGAAAGTAAAAGTTTGGAGTGAAATTCTTGATATCAGAATAATTGGACTATTTTTTATAGAGTATAATCTAAATAGTTGGACATATTTCATACAGCTCCTACACCATGTTATTGCAGCGTTGGGAATATGTATCAAATGATAGGATAATGTTTCATCATGAGGGGGCTCCCGCTCTATCTATTCTTGAAAGGGTTTAATATTGTTGGAGGCAGACCTAACACTGAGTGTGAGCTTTGTAACAGAATTATTAAAGCTCCATTACTCCCTGGCAGCTTCTAAATGTTAAAAGGTACACCACGTTATTGCAGCGTTGGGAATATGTATCAAATGGCAGGATAATTTTTTATCATGAGGGGGCTCCCGCTCTATCTATTCTCGAAAGGGTTTAATATTGTTGGAGGCAGACCTAACACTGAGTGTGAGCTTTGTAACAGAATTATCAAAGCTCCATTACTCCCTGGCAGCTTCTAAATGTTAAAAGGCATTTCTACTTGGCAGCTTCAAACAATTTTTTAGAACATTTTATCTTTACTGTTGATATTTTGGAAAGTACATTTTTAAAATTTATTTACTTTTGTGGATAATATTGGTGTGATACTGATTGAATCCATAGAAAAAATCGAATTGTGCTTTCGAGTACCTAAATAAATTAAAATTTAACAAAAGTCAAGAAAGTAAGGATTTATACGCCTTGTATAAACATCAGAATACTTAACATCTCACATCTCGTCTAGCTACTAGGTATACATTAAAGGATGCCATTAAAAGATATCTTTTATCACAAGGTAATAACCTTTTTCAGTTACCTCCGTATATATTTTAGGGTAGTTCTTGAATATTATTTGTTTAAAGTTTCAGCTGTGGCGACACGTAGTGCTGAAAATATAGTGCACAAGTCACAAGGTTCCAGTTAAAAAAAAAGCGCACTGTACACAAACCAAAATTGGATTATGCTCAGCTAAAAAAAAAGGAAAAAACTTTGAGATTTAGATATTCTAGTAAATTTTATACGTTGCATCGAACTATTGTTTTAAAAATGTCAATAAACGTGCCGTCAGATGTGTAAATGAATCTAACTTTTTTAATAATTTTTAAATAAGATAAAAAATTTTGCTTTTTAATGTTTCAATTTATTTAGAGAATAAATCACTCTACATGTTTCGGCTTATTAGGCCTTTTTCAAGAGCAATACAAGATGAACACTAAATCTAAAAGTAACAATACGGGTGTTTATAAACTTAATAATAAAGGAAGGTTTTTATTGCACCTATCTAAATGTTGGGATTTTCCTAGTGGTTGTTATGGGTAGACTTAATGAGGGTGTCTATTATCGGGGTATTTATAAAATTTTGTTGATCATTGGTGGTACACGGATTATTTTTTATAGATTTTTTGATTTCATATTGTTCTAGTAAATCTAGACGTTTTCCTTTTCTTTCACTGTGTAATAATTTAAAATTGTCAGTATCTATGAAGTGATTTTGTTCTATGCAGTGTGCTGCGATGCCGGTATTTTTTATGTTGTTTAAGATGGAGTTTCTATGTTCTTTTATTCTTGTTTTGAGATCTCTACCGGTTTGCCCAATATAGACAGCCTCACAGTCTTTACATTTAATCTCGTAAACACCAGACTTATTTAATATAGGGGTTTTATCTTTATTGTTAACTAACGTTTGTCCTAAGTTGCGTTTATTTACAATTATTGGAGTACAGCCTAGATTTTTAAGTTTTTTTGATACTCTATTACTATATTTAGGTATATAATTAATAAATCTGAAGTTTTCTTCGATCTGGTTCGAGATGCTATAGAATTCTCTATTTAACAATTTACGCTTTTTGTTTTTAACCATAATATTGTCTATTAAAGACTCACTATAACCATTGTTTCTGGCAATCTGTTTAATTAAGGATAGCTCAATATTGTAGTTTAATGTGTTAAAGGGGAAATGTAATAATCTATGTATGTGTTAGGCTATGAAAGGGTGACATTTTAATTTTCCATGATTGTTGGGAATTTTTATGGATAACCGTGTCGGTGGTTGTCGGTTTCCTATATATATTATATTCTAGTTTGTTATTACTTTTTTTTAAATTGATATCTAAAAAGTTTATTTCATTATTGTTTTCTAGTTCCATTGTAAATTGAACTCTTTTATTTAGTGAGTTGATAAAATTTAAAAATTGGTTTAATTTTCTTTCAGTGCTGTCCCAAATACAAAATACGTCGTCAACATAACGAGTCCAATAAACAACATGGTTTTTTAAAACGTTATCATTGTTAAAGATTAACTTTTCGAGGTGTGACATAAATATTTCTGCTAATAAAGGAGATATGGGGGAACCCATAGGTAAACCTTCTTTTTGTTTATAAATTTTGTTGTTAAACTGGAAATGGCTTTGATCTACTCATATATTATATAGGTTTTTAATTCGATTTTTTCTTTTGTTGTTATTTCTGACTTTTCTATTAGGTTAAAAACGATATGTGATAATTCTTTAATAGGTATAGAGGTAAATAAACTTTTTACGTCGAAAGAAACTAATTTAGCATTATTGGGTATATTGATGATTCTGGTTTTTCTATAAATTCGTAAGAATTTTGAATGGAATGTTTAGAATTAAAATTGATTAATTGGGAAGAACATTGCTTAACTCTTTGCAAAGTTTATAGGAAGGTGCATTCACATGAGATACTATTGGTCTAATTGGTGCGTTTTCTTTATGTATTTTGTGGAGGCCATACAATATGGGTGCTGAAGGATTCATTGTTTTTAGTTTATAGATATTTATATTGGATAGTATTGTTTTGTTTTCTTTTAGTGCTTTGACTATTTCTTGTTGGTATTTATTGGTAGGGTTGTAATTAATTTTTTCAAATTCGTGGGAATTTAGTATGGTATCGATTTTTGTTGTGTATTCTGATTTTTTAAGAATTGTTGTTGTTTTAACCTTTATCTGCTTTGCAAAGTATCAGGTCACTGTTCTTCAATTTATTTTTGATGTTTTTTATAATACCCATTTCTCCTTTATCGATCTTACATTCCGTTTTTTTAAAAATATTAGCTACCTCGTGTTTATGAAATTGAGAAACATTGCCTAACGAGTTAATTGCAAGTTCAGTATTAACGGTTAAGAGTTCTAAGTCTTTATTATGTTGACGACGTATTTTGTATTTGGAACAGCACTGAAAGAAAATTAAACCAATTTTTAAATTTTATCAACTCACTAAATAAAAGAGTTCAATTTACAATGGAACTAGAAAACAATAATGAAATAAACTTTTAAGATATCAATTTAAGAAAATGTAACAACAAACTAGAATATAATATATATAGGAAACCGACAACCACCGACACGGTTATCCATAAAAATTCCCAACAATCATGGAAAATTAAAATGTCACCCTTTCATAGCCTAATACATAGATTATAACATTTCCCCTTAAACACATTAAACTACAATATTGAGCTATCCTTAATTAAACAGATTGCCAGAAACAATGGTTATAGTGAGTCTTTAATAGACAATATGGTTAAAAACAAAAAGCGTAAATTGTTAAATAGAGAATTCTATAGCATCTCGAACCAGATCGAAGAAAACTTCAGATTTATTAATTATATACCTAAATATAGTAATAGAGTATCAAAAAAACTTAAAAATCTAGGCTGTACTCCAATAATTGTAAATAAACGCAACTTAGGACAAACGTTAGTTAACAATAAAGATAAAACCCCTATATTAAATAAGTCTGGTGTTTACGAGATTAAATGTAAAGACTGTGAGGCTGTCTATATTGGGCAAACCGGTAGAGATCTCAAAACAAGAATAAAAGAACATAGAAACTCCATCTTAAACAACATAAAAAATACCGGCATCGCAGCACACTGCATAGAACAAAATCACTTCATAGATACTGACAATTTTAAATTATTACACAGTGAAAGAAAAGGAAAACGTCTAGATTTACTAGAACAATATGAAATCAAAAAATCTATAAAAAATAATCCGTGTACCACCAATGATCAACAAAATTTTATAAATTCCCCGATAATAGACACCCTCATTAAGTCTACCCATAACAACCACTAGGAAAATCCCAACATTTAGATAGGTGCAATAAAAACCTTCCTTTATTATTAAGTTTATAAACACCCGTATTGTTACTTTTAGATTTAGTATTCATCTTGTATTGCTCTTGAAAAAGGCCTAATACGCCGAAACATGTACAGTGATTTATTCTCTAAATAAATTGAAACATTAAAAAGCAAAATTTTTTATCTTATTTAAAAGTTATTATTAAAATGTTTCACAAGGAACCAACCGCCGAATCAGTACAATGTACTAACTTTTTTATATTAATATTTTAAGTTACTTTTTGAAACAAAAATACCAATTTTTTTATTTTTTTAGTTTGGTTCAACAATGGCTCGTCTTAACCTTGCTACGGACAGGGGTGACGTGGTAAAGTATTTCTTTTTATACATTTTTCTATTTTGGATTTATAACAGAGCTGTGTCGATACCGGTTTGAGTATCGTAATAGACTTTTTATGGAACCGTTCTTTAATTTCTTAAAAGTTGGTAATGATAATATTTACGTAATGTTTTATTCTGTTGATGTATGGTATGACAAGTTGTGACCAATAAAATCGCCCTTTTTGTCATGTATGTTTGGTCGAATAAACACGGACAATAAAATAATTTTATTGGCAGGAGAAGATCAAAATTTTGATACTATATCATGAAATGTTAGCATGAAAATTTGTAAACTGTGTGGCATTTTTCTTTAAATGTGTTACTTTTTTGAAAAAAAAAACGAAAAATAAAAAAGATAAAATAGAAAAAGTACCTACATGTTTTATATTCCATTAATGTTTCTTTTCCGCGGGGCGAATTTCCTTCCTGTTTAAAAAGGGCGATTGTTCCTTTACATAAGGGGGGAAGTCTTGGGGATCCTTCGAAGTATCGACCTATCTCGCTCCTTTCCGTGCTTTCCAAAGTAATCGAAAAATAGTCAAATCTAGACTACTTAACTTTTTAACAACTAATATTCTTATAACATTATGTCAATTTGGCCTTCAATCATCCAAAAATACTGGTGATGCTATGTTCTCACTCCTACAGAATATTTGCCTTAATCTCAATGAGGGCGATGCTGTTGCGGCAGTATTCTGTGATTTCTCGAAGGCATTTGACTGTGTTAATCACCGAGTACTACTGCAAAAACTTCAGCACTATGGAATTCGTAACACAGCACATGGATGGTTTTCGTCGTATCTCTATGGGAGATCGCAGGTTGTGTCCATTGATGAAAGATGCTCTGGTTTGGGGTACCTCAGGACTCTAAAATTAAATTTGAAAAACATGTCAATAAGAAATTAGCATCGGGTTGTTTTGCTATTAGAGTGGTGTCGCAGGAACTCGGTTGTTCAGCGGCGAAAATGGTATATCACTCGTTGTTTGAATCCCACATGAGATATGGTATTGCATTTTGTGGATTCTGTAATCAACATCTTTTAGGTCTGTTTTTGTTCTCCAGAAAAAAGCGCTTAGGTATATGAGTGGGGCAAAACATCGAGACCTCAGCCATTGGTATTTTAACGGTAATATGCCTATTCAATTTAGAAACCGTATGTTTATTACATAAAAGATATTCAAATAATAATACTCATAATGTATATAACATATAGTTCAAATCAAAGTTCTAATCTTCGGCTCTCAATTCCTTGATCGACTCTGAGCGCTCTCTAATTTACGGAAGTCTAAAGGTGGTGGAGTGTAGATCTTTGGATTATGTGTTTCCGCAGAACAGTGAGAGGCCGTTTGGCTTAAAAGGCATATTACAGCCTGAAAGATATTATCGGGTTGGAGTTTGATTTGAACTTGGTTGTAATGTTTTTTGTAGTGTCTCTATGTTTTAAACTCTCTGACAACGTTTTAGACTTAGGTTAAATTCAGCATTAGTTGATTTGTCTATAATATTTATGTATTCTTGACAATAAAGCATTTTAAATAAAAAAAATAAAAATATAATGCTATTAGCGCACTTGAAATGAAAAGCTTTTTTAACCCCTTTATCGGAGAGCATCCCATCCCAAGTGAGGCTAGCTTCAATATTTAAAAAATTGCACCTAATTAATCTTACGCTCTAGCTTACCAAATTATTTTAAAAATATACATCCTTTTTTGTACTTATGAATTGGCATCGGGGATAGAAATTAATAAAATATAAAGCTAAAAAGCTTACATTGTGTTCTAGTAAGTGGTAATAATTAATGTTTCTTATTTGTTAAGTAGAGATTTTGTATATTTTTTATGTAAGTATTTTTTTACTACCAACTTCCGTGCTAGAATCACAAAAAAATTCTTAGAGGGCGCTTTGGGATAACGGGCTAGAACTTGGTGATTCCTTAAAAAAATACTCCGCAATGAAGCAGTTGGTAAATTCTGTCAGAACTAGTGCATGTCATTTGAACTTCTAAGTAATAAAAGCATTTTAAGATTTGCTGTGAAAACATCCATCCAATACTTTAATGTGTCTGTGTGCTTGATTATTTACATCTGTATCACGTGAATGTCACTCAGCAAAATTTCTGCATTTTACACATATTCACACGTCACAAATGTATACATATAAATGAGAAATATACGAACCGTTACATTTCTAAAAATTATAAACTTATACTCAACTCACTAACTTTTTTATATATTTAAAAATTTTAATTCCTTACGTCAGAGCTAAATCTAAACAAAGTTTGTGTAAATAGTAGGCCGTACGGCGTCAAGTATGCGTGGTTATCGTGGCCCGATCGTTATAAAGCAGGTAAAGTCATGACCATTTACCTTGTGTCGGAGTATACCATGAATACAGAGTTACAACTACATTAGCGCGATTAGGGTATTATTATAGTATATTAAAGTACAAGTTTTATAAAGCAGTGTTTTAGCGCAGGCGTCCATGCTGGACAACGAGCTACTTGCGGGGAGTTTTTTAACGGGGCAAGTGTGCTAATAGCTTTATAAAACATGTAGGTACTTTACATTATTTTTTATATTTTGCATTTATTTTCCATAAAAATTCATATTTAAAAAGAACATATATCAAACAAATTCTGTAAATTTTTATGTTAGTTATACCATAAAATGTCTAATCTTCTCCTATAATACAAATAATTTTTTGATTGTCCGCATTTATGCAACCAAACATACAGTACTGAAAAAGGAGGTTTTATTAATGGTCACAACTTGCCATGTCATTCGTCAACAGAATAAAACATTGATAAATATTATCATTACCAACTTCTAAATAATAAAATGTTAGTTTTATAAGGTGGCATTGATCAACTTTTTTGCGCTTCATGAAATCATTATGAAACCCAAATATAAAAACTAATTTAAAAACGTAGACTGTATTTTATAATGTACCTAAACACAAAAATATAAAATCAGTAAATAATTTTAAGAGCCTGCAGACAAGTCGGACCAGGTCGCATTTTATTACCTATGAATTCTTACAATAGATAAAGAGTCCTTTAACGAAATCATCGTCGCGACGGTTGCATAAGTTGATTTTAATACCTCGAACGACAGGTGGCGCTTAGACATTTAAAGTTATGCTTGCATCATAGCTGTGTTATGGCGGCACAAAAAATTATTATTTGATTAATTAGTTCGCTGCATCTTTCATTTTGCCCTTGGAATTCTTTGCATCATAATATTTTAATATATATTTTTAAAAATAAAAACCTTATACAATTTAAAGACCATAGCCATAATACACGTTATAAAAATGAAATATGCATAAAACCTAAAATAAATAAGTCCGTAGGACAAAAAAACTTTTAGATTTTTATGCTTTAATTTAAATGATTATTTACCAACAAATATTAAAAAAAAAATATTTCATTAAAAAATATAAAATTGAAATAAAAATATTAATATTGGAAACAGACGTTTTAAAAATATTTTTGGAAATGCTATAACTAATTAATGCTATTTAATATTATTGTGAATCAATTATATAATTAACCTTTTTAGGTTAGTTCAGGTTAGTTTTTACGCCATTAAATTTGGGCAGTAACCAATCAAATCCCGCCCACAAATTTCGTGACAGTCTACATTGACTCTTTTACGAGGAGCCATCTATAAGAATTCTGCTTCTTATTTCAATGCAAGGGGGCTAGCTAGTAAATTGTTCGTACCCCAATTTCCTTTCCGTCTCAATTAACTTCATATGAACTCTATATCTTTGCTCAAAGACACCAATAAATGGTATTTTTTGGCTTTTTGTCCCACTCGGATTACTCCGGGCCCCGCACATTGTGTTCTACCCTTAGGAATGACCATATTATGATACCTGGACCAAATTGGGTAACCCACCTGGATAATTTGACTGAGCTATAATTATTATGTATTCACTTTATTATGCCACTGCTTGCCTTGCCGGCAAATCAGTTGGCTTGAGTTTCAACAGGTCTTTTCATTATTCAAATGATCTCCAACACGTAGAACGTTTGAACGATTTATTTTAAAATAGCGAACATTTTGTTTTTGTGTTGGCAGTCCCCTTTCTCATAATTCTATTTTATACGTAAAAAATAATAGTGCTTTTTGCGTTTTTAGGGTAACAAAATATGAAACGTTAAATTTTTAATGTCACGTTGTCGCCTATTTTTCAAAGATATCGACGAGACGCCACATTGAAATGTTTTGATGTTGAAATAGCCGTTTAGGTTTTGAACACTTCATTGCTAGTTAAGGTGTAGTTTTTAGTTCGTTAAAGTACTTAGTAACAAAGTCAAAAAAATACATCTTTCATACATAAGATATTACTTAAATTACCATTATTTTTTTTCAGGCCAACGTCGACCCTATTGAAACCCATCCCCTGTTTTATACAGGAGATGTTGAAATTCATTCGGACATAAATGATCTTGTTTCGTCATTTAGTAGATCTTCCGTCGAAAAAATCCTTAAACATTTTCACCCGTATCTTAAAGGATTTTTAATGGAGGAGTTAAAAATCCAGCATTATATTAGAAAAGAAGATAAAGTATTATTGTTTTTACTATTGAATTTTTACCCTTGTGCTATAAAATTTTTAAGGTAAGCTGTACTGTAATTGTAAACTGTCACTCATGATGTAGGGAAAGTCTTTTTATAGGGCTACTTTGTTGTTTTTAACTAAATTAAAAAAAAAATGTACTTGACTTTTCTTTAATATATTATATTTCTTGTTATTCTAAACTTACTTTCATATTTTTCAGGTTAAGTAAACAAGAGACCTTAAACACTTTATTGAACTATTGTGACTGTGATAATGAAGAGCTCATCAGTGCTGTGATAAGTTGTATAGGTACTTTTTTAGTAGAGGTGGACTACAATCTCTTAAAGTAAGACTGCCGAATTGTACAATTGCTGAAAAAGATAGATAATTCGTCCTCTTTCTCACAAACCGACTGTATGTCAGTTTTTCCAATAATACAGCAGGAACCATATTTCACCAATTATTGCAACTAATAATAGCCAAAATTGACACAACCAGTTATAACATAATATTTTAAAATTAGGACACTAAAACCAAATTACTAGCAAATTGTTTTTTTTTTGTCATCTACGGCTGGTTATAAGAGGTAAAAGGATATTTTAAACACAAATATAAACCTCGTGCGTTCGTTCGTTCATCATTAGGGTTTTCTTAAGAATAGTCAATGACTTTAACTTCTTTTTGTTTTTAGTATTGCTTCATGCTTTGAACATTTGGTTCTTATTGAGCTGAGCAGGTACAATGCAGTAGGGAAGTATTCACTTTTGAGTCATTTGATTATATTTATTCGAAAGCAAGTTAAGGTGCTGGCGGGGGGAGGAGACGAGGAATGAGCAAGTCTCTCGGTAATCTGTATGGTTTTAAGGGGTTTGAATGTATATGTGAGTGTGTTATTAAGAGGTTCAGGGAAATGTCAGTCCGTTTGTAGTAGTCCACTATAATTTTGTCCATGTACTCAGTTATTGTCGGTATCTGTAAGTCATTATGTAAAGTATGAGTCATCGTATAGCGGGGCGCCCCCGTCATGATTCTTGGACACTTATTCTGAAATCTTTGACTTTTGAGAAAGTTTGTCTTCTTTATGGTACTCCAGGTGGTGATATCATAAAGAAGTACAGGCCGTCTTGTAGAGTAAAGTTTTTGTACGCAGATCCAAAGTACTTTTGCTGTTTATCAGGGCATAAATGGCACTCAGTTGACCGTTCGCTTTTTTCAAACGAGAGGCTGTGTTGTCGTTCCAGTGTAGCTGTTTTATCAAAGAGCAGACCCAGGTATTTTATATTTTGACACCAGTTTATCCTAGAATTTTTGACAGGCAATCTGGATGTTGGTTGAATACTTCTGCTTTTCGAGAAATAGATAGCCTGTGTTTTGGCATAATTTAGACGAATTTTCCATTTATCAAACCACGCCTCGATAAGTTTTATATGACGTTGCAGTTTTGAAATTACCAACCTAGGCTTTCTTGCGGTGGCGGTAATCGCAGTATCGCCAGCAAACGGGTATAACTATATAATATTCTATTTCTTTCTATTCTATATTGTCGCCCACCCTCTTTTTGCTATACATTAACGATCTTGTGTCAGTAACCCAGTGGAATTTAACGCTAAGAAAACCCAGGCGGCAGTTGTTTCTAAAAAAGTTAATGTCGAAGAACCGGATATATCATGGCGGGACACTCGAGCCCCTTGGCTTCATCAATTAATTTATTTGGCGTCAATTTGGATAGTCATATTATGTCTTGGCATAGTCACGTTGCGGCCATTGCTAAGGCAGCCTCGCAGAAACTTGGAATACTTTTCCGAACCAAGAACTTCTATACACCCCAACAACTTTTGATGCTCTATAAAGCCTAAATTCGACCATCGCTGGAGTACTGTTCGCATATTTGGGGCTCTGCTCCCAAACATACTCTGAGATTCCATTCAAAGACGCTTGATCGGTAACCATGAACTGACGATCAACCTGGAGAGCCTTGAACATCGAATGCAGATTGGCGACTTGAATCTATTTTACAAATATTTTTATGGCAAGTACTCAACTGAGGTTGCCCGCTTGATTCCACCCAGAGCGGTGCATGGTAGAAATACACGACGAGCCATTGCAGCCCACTCGTATGTGGTTCAGCTTAATACTCACTGTTTTTGTTAATTATTTTCAAAACAGAATATTTTCTTTTTATCAAACTTTCAGCGGTTACACTGCTTCATAACTCCGCTTGCTCACTATAACGTATTTTGACTTGCTAACTTTTTCCTGCAACCGGACAGTGAAATATAATTTATAATTAAAAATAAATTATGGGTGGTTAATCTGAAATGTATTTAAAAAAATGGGATACGTCAGTTTGTGAGGCAGGGGATGGTTCAATATAGGGGTTTTAATACAATCGTTTAAATTATTTTAGGTATGATAAATTACTAAACGTATTGTCGAATTCGGCATCGCCTGCTGCGGCACTACATCGAAGGTTAACTGTTTGCGATTTCTTGTGCAAAAACTACGCGTTCTATTGCAACGAGGAACCTATTTTGAAAGGTAACTATTTTATTTTATTCTATTGATTCAGTCATCTTGTCTTCACAGATCGTCATTTTGGTAAGCTTAAATACTAATACGGATAATAAAAAACTTTAGTGTAAAGTCATTTAAACATTAAACACCATCACAAATTCGACGAAAATCATATTTTGCAGAAAATCACGTTTAAAGCAACAATTTCTAACTACTAAAACACGGTCGTCTCCAGGGCCTTGCAGAGAATCTTGCAGGTCAAGAATTGCTTTCCTGTAGTTGATTATTATTAGTCAATCTGCCCCCCACACTGCCAGAACCTGTCCTACATAAGAGATACACCTTCCGCCTTGGATCAATCTCGCAGAACATGGACAATAATCAACAAAATACGCACCAAACATATCAGATGCGCGGACCCTCTCTAGAGATAGAATAGAAGGCCCCATCTCCAAATTGTGACTGCGTAGCGGCCAGACAAACCGTTCGCCACATCGCAACGGAATTTCCCAATAGGGCGTTTGATGGCCACTTCAAAGATTGTCTGAAGGCAACGAACGCTGTAATTGATTATATTGAAAATTTAGATGTGTGCCTGTAAATTGCATTAGTTACTGTCTGTATTATACTCGATTACATGTGTTGAAAGCATGATATAAAGAGAAGGAAGATATGACATGTGCGTCACGCGGTGAGTGTTTTACCCCTTAACCTAAAAATCGTGCTTTTCTTGTGGCTTGAAACTTTCGTGAGTCGTATTTTCCGCATTTTCCTATTTACTGTCGTTAACTTGTTATTTTGGGCTATAAAAATGAGTTGTGCAATGGCAGGATGCCACACAGACTATGAATCCAATTTTTTACCAGTGATTTGATGATTTAGACGTCTTGACAGTATAGCTAAGAAAGAAACCTAAAATGTCAACTTTTGGGATATTCTGCACGAAATCAGCGTTTAGTGTAAAAGTTAAAGAATTGTTCTTTAGATTAATAATGTTTTTTCGCATTAAAAGATTATTAAGGCGTTAGAAGATAAAACGCTAAAAGAACGATAATTAATTGTTACAAAATTACTTGTATTTTTATTCTCCTAATATCTATAGGTACCTAGGTATTGTTTCAAAAAATTAAAAATTGTTTGAGCAAGTTTCATAAAGTATTTGTACTCCCGGTCTGTACAATAGTATAGTTATACAAAAACAACAAACCTTTGTTCAACAAATTAAGCAAAGTTGAAATGAAATTTCTTGGACACCCTAGCTAGAAATATTTTGGAATTAGTATAATAATTATACTTAATTAAATAGGTAAAAATAAGTATTTATTTATTTTTACCTATTTAATTTTGTTATCTCTGCCCTTTTTGGTATTCTATACCTATACCCAAATCTGTTTACCATACCATACTGTATAAAAAAGTTAAGGCTTGATCTAGCAAAGCTATTCTACCTAATCGAACTTCAACAAGTTTCGTTTTTAATTTAATTATTTTAATCAAGAACTGTCCGACGGGAAAAACGCAAAAGACCGTTTTCACGTAGAATTTACCAGGCTAATCAGAAAAAATACCAGGGGACATGTTTGTAGGGACGCCACTGATAGAGCAATAAAATATCTTTCTTATCTTAAATATGTAGTTTTATATCCTATTAATACATACCAATAATTAAAATAATATCTAAAGTACCTACTTTCGGAGATATTACAAAATATCGCTTAAAACAAAATTTAAGCCATTGCGGACATATCGTTAACATGAACTGTTCTTCAAAAAATGACCTGAGGAATGGCACCCTGAAATATTAGCACGTCATTTATAATTGTGTCAAAAAGTCAAAACCATGTTGGCCAATTAGGAATAATCAACCAAGAAATAAAAGCATTACAGAGATATATACTATTCATATTTATCTTGGAACAAAGATTAGTGAAGCTTCCGCCAGAAAGTCAAAATCGTTTGAAATGTAGCTGTTACTAACGTATTTTGAAAATTCCAATGACAGATCACCAATCAGTGTGTCTCAGAAAGAATGGCTGAAGAAAAATAATTGTTCCTTTTGAT
This sequence comes from Polydrusus tereticollis, assembly GCA_963920685.1. Classification (NCBI taxonomy): domain Eukaryota; kingdom Metazoa; phylum Arthropoda; class Insecta; order Coleoptera; family Curculionidae; genus Polydrusus; species Polydrusus tereticollis. The sequence continues at coordinate 73,328,584 of OY987332.1, forward strand.
AAGAACAGGTAATCTAGAATATTTGGGACTATAATTGATTATAAAGGGCAGGAGTATATCGTGGTTGAGAAACTGGCGTACATTTCTACAACAACGGTGGACTTATTTGGTACTGCTGTCGACAAGTACGCAATGCCACACAGATCGTGAAAATTCACAACGGATAGGCAGCACGAGACGATAAGAAAAGAAAAGTGTATGCCCCTCAAAGCGTTTTGAAATTACCCCATTAGTCCCAAAGTTTGTCAAAATGCTTTTGAATGCCCCCGTATTATATTATGTATTTTTAGGTGACGAATTATGTATTGTTTTGGACATTGTAATGGTGTTATTAGAGGACGAAGACTTAGAAGTAAGAAATGCTATGAGCAACTACGAAAACGCCTTGAAAGTCAGAATTAAAATTAACAATTTCACAAATCAAACAATGTAAGTTTAGCAGCGGACATTTCGATTATAGATTTGTTTTAAACTCGTTAGCAATAAGTGAACTTTTGATTAATCTCATATGGAAAATCATTATTACATCTTTAAACACAATTATTTTTTTCCTACGAGAACAAGTTGCAAGAACGTTTTTAAAATACAATTCGTGTAACTTTTGCCTCTACGTAGCAAAGAAATTTTTAGGTGGAAAGGTAATCTTGTTAAGTTTACAGAAATAAAGGCGATTTTAAACTTTCTTGGACTATATTATATCTATTCTAAGAGTCAGATCTATGTGTTTCTATTTATCCCTGTGAAAAAAACCTAGTTTTTCCTGACCTCTCAGTCTGGGTGAGTTTTTCGTTTCGTGGAGTTTTAAATGAATGGATGCATATTTAACCTAAAAAGTAAACGAACATATCTGCCTTAATAATAAATTTCGGGAATCATCTTATCCAACTGAATTTAAGCTTCTACATGCAAGCATATCTTTCCGATTTCGAAAGGACGTTTATGGATGTATTTTCGTTTAGTGAGAGAATATAAGTGATCGGGCAAACCAACAAGTGTTAGTTTAATTTTAAATGGTCATTGTCTCTTTTTTCAGAAAGAATTGTATTGTGTCAATTTTAACACAATATTTAAATTATAAACATGTAATAAGTGTACAGATAGGAAAAAAATACGTTTTGTTCATTAGTTAGGTGAAATTATAGGCTGTGTTTTCTTTGTAGCCCTGATGAAGATCAAGAGAGTGTCGAAACGTGTAATACTGATATTAAAGTGTTACGTATCACCAGAATTTAAAAGAATATCAATTTTTACTCTTTTCCATGGTATGCACGATTACTCGAAAGTTCATAATGTTTTTAGGTTATTTTTTTAGTTCTTTAAATTAATTTTCTCTCGCCTCGTAAGCTTTTTTTAAAGATATTTTGTTTAATAACATTATTTGTATAACAGCTAAAGAGCGAAATTTATGATGAAAACAAGTTTACTTTCGTTTGAAATTCTATAAGATGTTTATGAAGAATTCAATTCATAGATAAAGAGCGTTTCTTAAGTACAGGGTGTCCATTTTTCGATGTAATTGCAGGGTATCTCGGTAACTAGTAAAGATTATGACTTGCGGTTTTTACATTACTGCGTTGGAGTAATCTGTTTCTGCTTTGCTGTGCTACTTACTTTTTCGTGAAACAAAAGGTGCCGGAAACAGAATTGTCATAGCTTTCTTAGTTTTTAAGCTTCAGGGTGTTTTTGAAAATGTTTGCTTTCCGACCACCGGTTAGTTCAGGTTAGTAAAATTCAGTGGCGCCTGGGAGTCTTACTTTTTGAGATTTAAAGCAAACATATGATTTTTTAAATGGGACACCCTGTATATTTCTCTCTTATTTGATTGTGATATTTTTAAGCTTTTTAAAAATATATATTAGTTGATAGTTATTATTAACAATAAACGCACAAATAAAAAAAATTTAGAAAATTAGGGTAGTAGGCTATGAAATCAGTGTAACAAACAAAAGAATATGTCATTACTGCTAAAATAAATATTATGTAAAAATACACTAATATTACATTTACAACTGGGGACCCATGTCTTGTATTATGGCGATTAATAATGCCTGTGTGGAGCTCATAAAATAAGATCCGTCAGACCATATTACTTTTGTAGCGAGCTGCCTGTCGACTGTATTCGATTTAGATACAGTTGTAAAAAATAAGTCGTCGCACAGCATTCCCAGAACGTAAATGGTTCACAATCTTAACTTCATAGGGTTTCAAATGATATTTATTTAATAATTTGACAAGATTTTATTCCTCCGAGATCATTTTCTATGACTTTCCACCAACTTGTAGTGCCTCTACAAAAGCCATAACGTTCATTTCGTCCCTTTCGCGATTCTCTTTTATTATTTAGGACATTTAGGCCTTGGATTTATAAATGATCGATTCTTAATTAAATAAATTTTTTAGCTTGAAAATGTTACTTGATTGGACTGCCTTCTCTGACTATCTATGAATGTAAGATCTCTTATAAGTTTAACTAAGTAACTTATAAGATATTTAAATTACAAGATTGTAAGTTTACCTATTTTCATGGCACTCTATAAAGCAAACATGTCAGATAGATGTTCTTTTGTTTGTTTCAATGGTTTCATGGCCTATACTACCCTAATTTTCTAAATTTTTTGATTTTGTGCTTTTATTGTTAATAGTAACTATCGACTATTAGATATTTTGGAAAACCTTAACAATGGCCCAATCAAATAAGAGAAAAAATATACAGGGTGTCCCATTAAAAAAAAAAACAACATATGTTTGCCTTAAATCTCGAGAGGTAAAACGCCCAGAAAAGAAGTAAGGACGCCACTGAATTCTACTTAAAAAACTCTCTTAGAAACAGTTTTCAATTTTTTGTTAAGTGGTAAGCGGTAACCAAAATGGTCAAAAAGCAAACATTTTCGAAAACACCCTGTAGCTTAAAATCTAAGAAAGCTATGGCAATCCTGTTTGCGGCACCTTTTGTTTTACGAAAAGTAGCGCAGTAACACAGATTACTCAAACGCAGTAATGTAAAAACCGCAAGTTTCTATCTTTACTAGTTACCGAGATGCCCTGCAATTACATCGAAAAATGGACACCCTGCACATGTAGAAAATTAAGGGGCATATTTCTGACGTCGAAACAAGAAGAAAAGTTCCTATAAACTTTATCCATAAGTTCGTCGTATTCGAGATAAAGAGCAATAAAGTTGATATAATAAAAACATTCGTTTGCTAATATTGCGAAAATGTAGGTCAATGGGACGATCAACGCACGCATATTGGTTGCAGGTGCTAATTTTCAATAATTAGTTTCAACTAATTTATGTGCATTATTATTATTATTAGCACAACCCGATTCCTTTTTTTATTTCAAATCGAAAACGGTTCACAATAGTAAAAAGCTACAAGAATCATTTTTTGTACAGATTAAAGTGTATAATCTAGAGGACCATTCAATTAATTGGAGGCGACTCATTCGCTCCCCACTGCTGCAGCTTCGAATGTCTAAGTAACACATGAAGTCAATATTTTGTGTCATAATCACCTACCCTAATTTTCAAATGAATGTCTCCGTGCCTTTTTAAAATATTAGTAAACTTTTGGTCTTATTAGATCAACTTTATCGCCCTCTATCTCGAAAACGACGAAGTTATAAATAACATACTGTTATAGGAACTGTTTATAGGAACTTTTCTTCTTGTTTTCACATCAGAAATACTCCCCTCATTTTCTACACGTACTTAAGAAACACCCTGTATAATGACAACGCTACAACGCTATATTACAAACTTTCGAATCCATAAATTTCGCAGCGACCGTGAAGTGACCCTTTTTCTACAGTCGATTACAGGTCATGAAAACATGATCTCTATTCTGTACTTAAAAAAATAGAATTCTTAGACCGCTTTCTTAGGCCCAATTGTATAGATTGGGATTAACTCAAAAGTGAAGGTTACTCCAGGAGTTAGTAGTAAAACACATTGTATAATCAGAGGTTACCTCCGACCCTAGGATTCTGAGGGTTAATCCTAGGGTATCTTCATGGATTGGGTATGAGTTAACTTGTAATCTTGGGATAAAAATGGCGTTTTACCTATTGAAACTTGACTGCTAATTATATATTAACCCTATATGGATGTTGTCGATGTTGTAAATTATCTGTTCTCAGACGGCGACAAAGATTTGGAGATTATTAACGTAGTTGAGAATGTGCCAAGACCTCGGGTTTTTAGGCCTCGTATTGCAAATATGGACTATTGGATACATCCAGAATTTATTGCAAGGTTTAAAATATCAAAAGCTTTAGTAGAAAGGCTAATTTAAGCGATTGGCCAATGCCTGCAAAGAAAAACGTAATAGCAAATCACCAAAGACATTAATGTCTTTGCAACTCACAAAAATCAACAAAATATTAAATTAAAAAAAAGTTGTAAAGTTAGGTTACTTTTAAATGACATCGACATTACAAATGAAATGTGAAAGCCGAAAGCAATTTTGATATTCACATCCCTATGAGGTTAGCAGTTTTATGGATTAACCCATCTTATTCAATTGCAACAAAAACCTACCTTAAATTAACTTTAGGTTTAATTTGAGGGTAAATCTTCATATTAATTCTATAGTTAATTCCAACTTATACAATTGGGCCTTAAAGAACCTATAAAGGTGGGTCGAGACTTGTGACAAAACCCCGTGTATTAACACCGTCGCAAACCTCATAGCATGTAGCTTGAACGGTACTCTGTAACCGCAACGCGTGACATCGCCACGTTTACCGCATATCATCAGTCTGTTCCATGTTTTGTCGGTTTTTTGGCGTCGCATCAAAGGGATGCCAGGCGGCTTGGTTCGCCAAGTCTGGACGGGACCGCGTATTATCGTATTTTTATTAAAATAAGCGGAACGCATATAAGTTCGCAACGATAACACGCGACGAGGATACGCGTCGAAGTTCGTCCCGTCAGGAAAATGTTCGCGTCGCTCTCATGACACGGGGTTTTGTCACAAGTCTGCACGCAGATTAACATATTGTAAGTATATCTATATTATTTTTAATTATTAATCTTAAAAAATTCCCTCAAATTGTTAAATTTTCTTGCGGCTCGAGGTATTTAACCCCTTTTATCACTAGCGGTGATAACATTTTTTAATTTGTTATTTGGAAATTTCAGATCAGGTCATAGATGGCCAGTAGTTCCCGAAAAGGCCAAAGAAGATCTGATACACCTCATGACAGTATTGCTACCCCAAGAAAAAGCAGTATGTCTTATTTTTTCGTGGGCCTGTAGGTATTTTCCGGATCCAAGTTGCGAGCAACAGGAGGTTAGGTTTGTTAGAACGCATATTATTTAGTTATTCGGGGTGGTGCAAGCAAAAGGCAGCGAGAGCTGTAAGTGAACCGGTTTTACGAATCGAATTCAGCTATTAACAATGGGTTATTCGAAAACTTTCAGACAAGATAATCTGCAATCCGATGTCTAAACTATAAAACTAAACTTGCGCTTAACGCCTAAGATCTAGCGTAGCGCGCGCTAGTGCTAATGTGGATAAGAAACACCGTTTTAAAATACGCACGTTTTTGCTTGTCGGACGATGACACGCTTATACGTTTCTATGAAAGGAGCGAAGACAAACAATCGTTACTTTCACAATCATTTTCGTTATATTTTTATAGAATTCCACAACTGAACTATCCTGAACGAAATTTCTGTCAATTTACTAGATCTATCGCACTTCTCTTTCAAGATTAATTTGAAACATAACTTAGCTCTCAGTCATTTGAGGATTTTATTCGACTTTTAATATAGCTTTCTTCCCATCTTCAAAATTAACCTAGTCATATTTTTTTGTCTCTTCCTTTTCTTTTGTTTTTTAATATAAATTAATCAGCACTATTGTTTAACCAGTTAAAGCCTTGCTGGCCCCTCCAAATGTGTGTCTCATCCCCACCAACAATTAATTGTTTAAAATCGTGATAAGTAAAATACGGTATACTAAAAACTTAGCTCAGGTTAGTTTTAAAATGAATTCCATAATCTTAAACGCTACGATACGTCGCGCGTCGTTTCCTGAAAAAGGTGGAGTATTTTTTTGTTGTCATACATCTATAGGGCATTCCGATAAAAAAAAGTGGCATAATTGATAATATGTTTATTCCAACGCACCCGAAAACCGTACATAGTACCACAGCCCCTTTACTACAAGCCGCGAAGTGACACCTGGCAACGCCGCATTAGCTTGCAGTTGAAGATCTAAGCGATAACATTATGTGGCGCTGGAGCGGACGTGCTTCGACTGCTTTGAAAACTTTAAGCAGTTTTACAATTTCAGAAAAGTTACTAAAAATGTTTATTGTTTAGTAACTTTTCTGAGATATAAATAATAAAATATATGCTAATAAAGTTTTGGCCAAAGAATTGTCATTAGAAGCTACACCAATAAGATTTTTACCTCTATAGTCTAATCGTTTGGTAATATACACCTCAACGATTAGCGATTTTTTGATTGGGTGTTAGAGAGCTAGAAACAATGTTTGTGGTGACACATCTAGGCTTGACGAGCGATACTGTAAGTATCTTTTAGTGGGTAGATTCAAATAATCTCGCATTAGATCATAACTACAAGGAGAAATCATTCTTCATTTATATTATTGGATTGGCTATCATCTTCTAAAGTCTTAAAATTTAGTACGCTTAAGGCTTTGTGTAAGAAATATACGCTTGCCTTAAGAAAATCACGTACTATCTGGGTAACTCTCTAGTCTTGCATTTTTCAATGATGAATCTTTATATTCAGCATTTTTCTTGTTTTTGATATTAAGTAAAAGTGAATCTAGACTTACAAAATTTTTCTTACTAGCATGTATTTTTCAACTAGTAATTTTCAACCTACTTTACTAATATCTTCGAGCTAAATAAATAGAATACAATAGATCTGTAGGCACAAAACAAAACAATACAGTTCATCACAAAGAGCTAGAAAATACGAAAAAAAAAACGTTAAAATAAAAAAAACATACAAAATTCTGCCGCCATAAAGAGAACGGTAAACAGACGGCAGGCTGGCTTCGGCAATTTACTTGATTTATCACTTTATTAATAATATTACAGAAAATCCGCACTAAAAATAATTACTAATATTTAGTAGGGGTTCTTAGCAATCACTTCACTTGAACTTTCTGTTAGATATCAATTGAAACCAGATAAAAAATGCAAATTAAATAGAATAACCGAACTGTAAATACCCCGTTTTGCGTAATTTGCACCCTAAACGCCAACCAACAAGTTTAAAATCACGTGACTATCCGATCTTCATCCAGCGTTACCGTTGTTTCTACTTCGTGGATTGTAGTAAAGGGGGGTGATAGTACCCTCCAGTTTATGATCAGGCAGAGAAAAGTGTTCCAACGAACCCGTGACGGTTTATCGGACGATCCTTACTCGCGTCCCAACATAATAAAGTATCAAAATTACCACCTTAAACAGTTTTTATTTTTAAAAATATACTGGCTTTGTTTACATTTAAAAGTAAAGTTAATTTCACAAAGACGCTTCCGCACGCTTATATTTTGCTGTATGGAACCCACCTTAACTTAAACACTATTTAAAAATCTTTAAAATAAATAATAAACGGAATCTTTATAAAAAAAAGCTCTGCAGATGATTGCTATCGAATGTTTCTAGTTTTAACAAAAATCACACAGCTGTTATAGGAACAGAAATGTCTATATTCCTTAAATATAATTTAAAACACAAAGTCTCGACAAAAAACTTATAAAATCTCAAATGCACTAGCCAAACTTTAATACACGGAACTCTAAAATTATTTTAATGCAAGTGACAAGTCAAAAAAGACAGTGACAAATAAAAAAAAAAGCAGGAATCAAGTGTCAGTTTGTCAGCTATCAACTGTAATCGATTGACGTTTATACTAATTGAAAAATGGACGCCCCAGGTAGGCAACCGAAAATACAGGGCCGCGAAAATTGCTCCGTGTCGCCCCTGTGATTTAGGTGTCAAGATATAACTAAATTACCCCAATTTTATTGCTATGTCTGTGTTAAAAGGTACCTAATAATACGGGCGTCCCATAAAGCAATCAGTTCTAAAGTGCTTTATGGTATCGCTCAATTAAATTTATATATATACTAACTCTAGATAAAACTATGCGATAGTTCGCCTTATTACACTAAAGTCAAATTTACATTTGTCTGGAGACGATAGCAACTTTTCAAGATTATTTTCTTTTCTGTCTTCGTCTTTGTTGTGATTTTTTTTAATCGCGCCGATACTTGCTCCTGTATACATTGAAATCCTGTCTAATTTTCGTTTCAACGGCAAATAAAATGCGTTATTTCTGGCTTCCACAAGCATTATAAACATTAAGAATAATTTCACGAGATTGGGAATGCAAAGTTTTTTCACGAATTGACATTTGACATTTCAAACATTTTCAACAAAATAGAAACGTCAAAAAAATGCGCTATATAAATAAAACAGTTAGCCTTTTACGTCCGCCATTGGTTGTCAGAACGGAATCACATGTTCGATATTGAATTATACGTTTTGTCTTTGTTTAATGCTGTCAAACAAATAAAGATAGACATGATCCTATTAATCGGGTGAGAGGTTACGGAAGTATCTGATTTTCACCGGAAAATAATTCCGCCAATCAAAATAATGAATGTTGTCAGATTTGCTAGTAAATATATAATTCAATTAATATTTTTAATTTTGTCGGTTAATTAAAATTAGTTAGAGTAAAACAGATTAAATAAAATTAAAATACCGATCACTTTTTAAGTTTGAATGATAATGTTTTCTTACTTTTTAACGACTACATTGCATTCTGTATTTTTCATAAAACTTATTACATTTCCTAAAGCAGTTTGACAACATTCATACACATTCCTTAAATAGTTTTGGTAGACACAGACTCGAACGACGACCTATACCTCTCATTGTAAAACGTGTACGCTTTTTTTATGATTACGGCTGTAACTGTGTCGACACTTGGTTTTGTCTGTGAGGCTAGTATAAGAATGCTTTTAAAAAGTTTTATTTTAATAGAATTATTTAAATATGAACTCTTCTTCATATTAAAACATAACTTTTAATTCTAAGCAAGTTGTACAAATTAATATTTTAAATAAAATACAAAATTAAGGTAATTTACTCTTACGCTACTTTTAAAAATTTGCATCTGCCTCGTATATCCTAATTTATTTTTAAACTTTGCGGTCTTTAGATTTAGATTAGGAGCATGTAGCAACTTTTATCAAGAATAACATTTTCTGGGAAATTAATAATAAAAAGTAAACCATAATCAAAAAATTCCATCAGAGATTTTTAATTTTTTCTGACCAATATCGCAGCGCAATTAATATTTAATATACATATTCATTCTACTGTTATAGATTTTCGAACGAGGAGGTCTTAATCAGTACGCAGAAAACACACCTCTCATCGACATATGTTCTCGAGTACTCATTAAAATGCTCTGGACATTGCCGGATGGCTTATCGTACGACGACAAATCGATCTTTCCAGAGGAGCAAACCCAAATCGTTACGACAATTCTGCTGAATTCCCTTTTAAAGTACGACTCGCCCATGATGTTAACGAAAACCAAAACGTCTGTGATATGCGTTCTAAAATCGATGTATAAATTCCTCGAGAATGCCGAAGTTAGCAATAACTTCGTAAACAATTTTCGAACTTATTTGAACGACACAATTTTAAGCTACCTAACTAGCCATTTGGAACACGGAGATCTTTTTTGCGTCAAGAAAATTATAAGGAAGTTGTATGATCCGGTGTTTCGGCAGCGAAGGTGAAAGTATAGCAGCGTGTAAATGTGACAAACTAGTGAATGTGTAAAAATATTGATAAGCAATTTTTTTAGAAATTTCTTTTCTTTACAATTTTTTTATTATTAGTTTATATAAATATTTATGTGAAAAATATTAAGTATCAAAAATAATTAGTAGGTATATAATAAATTTTTATTCTAATGTGTTGTGTATTATCTGTAAAACATTTGAGCTTTAAAGATGCAGTCCCATCTAAATTTTGGGAATATTCTAAAGTGTAGGTCAAGTTCAATTTGCAATATTTTTCTTTGGAATCGAAATTAACATTTTTTTACGGTTTTAAAGATCATTTCACACAGAATGCAAAGTTTTAAAAATTTCAGTGGTATACTGGGAAAGCCGAGCCAGTTTTGAACTCCTCTCCTTCTTCCTTTAAAATATAGTCAGTTTGGCATGACCCCAAAATGCCATTGAATTTTTTTAAACTTTGCATTTACTGTGCGTGTTATTAAACAAGGAATGATCTTTTTAACAGTAACAAAACTTCGAAAATCAATTAACTATTAAGAAAAATAGTGCAGATTAAATTTCACTTACATTTTTTAATATTATTCCATAAATTTGGTAGATGGAGTTGACCCTTCTTTACAACGTACTTGACAGCATAATTTCTCAGAACCCTGAGGTAGCTAAATGAAACTTTGGAAGTTTTTTAATGGGCTGACCTATAAGTACCTAGATTAGGTTAGAGTGGCACACTTCTGGTATGTCTAGACAGTCTCACGTAGTCCTGTAAGGACCGTTGTGATACTACACATATTCTGCGGAACCTATCGGCATCCTTGATGGCTAATGCGACGTACAACGCAGAAGAATCTTGGCAGGTCACTCGAACCAGCCACTACTGTTAATAAACTTAGTAAGTCGACTCAGTTGTAAGCTGCTTACTTCCTCCAGATTATTAAAAAATGGTTCGCTCAAGGCATTAAACCTTCTTGCAAAGCCAGGGCATTCACACAAGAAGTGTTGAATAAAGCTTAGTTCATGTAGATGCGAATTACGAATTTCGCATCTGAAAAATTACCTCTCTTGTCCTAATCATATACGAGTAGATGCTAATTTTGTTGGTGTTTTATTGATATTTTAGTGTTTTTAGTTTTCAACATTTGAAACGGTTGGCAAAACATTGGCGGAAGAAAATGTAAATGTTTCTTTCGTTTTACCATTATTTATTCATTTTTCCTGTGATTTCTACGTTTTTATTATGATTATAATCACATATCTATAAAAAAATACCACAAAATTTAAACAAAACGCTAACTTAGGTTTATTGAAAAAGCCATTCAAGAATCCCGCCCCCCAGATTTTAAATATTGCGAATTCGCAAAATCTTAAAACTTCGTTCTGTCACTTTAACCGCCAAGAAATTATTTGAAATTGACCAAAATGCTCGGACACGTCAATTTAGTTTTATATATGCTCACATTTTGACGTTATTCGTTTGTTTTTTTATAGACATTTGTCAAACATATGACGACATCGATATTTTTTGTAATGGAAACATACAGCTTGTGATACATCATTTGAAAGCTAATATCTCGTACAGTATGCTCATAAATTTTGGCGCCATTCTGTCAAGCTATTTCGAAATGGCGACTGTTAAAAGTTTAAAAAAAATCCCTATATAAATAAGCGAAAATGATAAATCATTGATGTTTTTTTTCACCTTTCAAGGTAAGAAATCTTCATTGTTTCACGTTCTGACATTTTGTGACCTTGTGAACTTTTGTAAAATTAATTTAGGTATTTCCGAAGTATTATTTTACAATTTTCTAAACAAAAATGGTTTTGTCGGAAAGGCAGCGTGTCGAAGTCTTAGTATTGTTAGGATGTGGAGATAAAATAAGAAGTCAAAATGAAGTGTGCACTTTATTTAATGCTAAATATCCGGAAAATCAAATTTCACAGGGCACTGTTAGTAAAATATTCCACAAATTTGATGAACATGGCACAGTAAAGGACTTGCCTAGGAATGAACGGCCACGTGTTTTAGGCGACGATGAAAAATTGGATATTGCATTATCTCTGCAGGATAATCCGCATGTTTCAACAGTTTTGTTGGAGAAACGATTGCTCAAATGCAATAAAAATAGTGAAATTAAATGCAACCAATGGTTTCAGAATCAATACTACTTTTTGTCTAGATAAAATAAATGCTTTTCAAATATTCCATTAGCAACACAATTCCTCAACGGTCGGAGAAACAGAGAAACGAAATGCATTTAATGGTTTCAGAACAAATACTATTTTCGTCCAGACAAGCAACAAAATGTGCAGATATTATACTAAAACAGCGGCCTGTCGCCACCGTTAATTAAGCAAAAAAAGTGTTCTCAATACAAATTAAAACGTCTATCTTTAGAAGTTGTAAAAAGGTATATACGCTTTGCCGCTAAGAGATCAAGCTCACCGCAGTACACAAAGCGGGAAAATTAACCATTGGTCCAGAGAAAACATGGCGGAAAAGTGAATAGCAAATTAGAACACAACGCGCGAAATATGTTGCCTTGTGATTGGTCGGTCTGACAGCTGGGCATGATTTTCTAGTGACAGCTAGACTAGCTAACACTGCCGGTTAAACTGTTGAAAGGTCAACACGTACGTCAAAATTAACGTTGGTCATCGTCCGTTGGACATGATAAATTTGCATCGCTTAAAATAAAAGCACCAAGTAATAAGTGTAGTAATGGTATAAAAAGTTGTCCTGTAGTAAACTTAGTAATTAATCATGTAATAAAGTGTTATCTTGTAAACAAGTGCCGAATTGGATGAATAAACGCCAATTTAAATGTGAACTGTTTAATTCACTTAGCCAATATATAAAACGAACCAGTGAAATAACCTATACCCGAGGAATATACAAAGCCCCACCGTTTATTAATGTTAGGAGTTAAAAATAAAACTTGATTCCCACAAGTTTCATTGGCTCAAAATCATGATACATCTTGAGGTACTATTGGAGGATTTTTGAAAGCAGAAAAATACCACCCTTATAAAGTATGTCTTGTCCGAGAGCTTTTAAAAGATGACTATGATAGGCGTTTGTAATTTTGTTTTTTTTAATTAAATATTATTTTCGGATGAAGCTACTTTCTATTTAAACGGGGTGGTTAACAGACATCGTTTCTGGAGTGAAGAAAATCCACGATGGATATTTGAAGCGCATACTCAGCGGCTCCAGAAAGTAAATGTATGGGCAGGTATCATTAATAACCGAATTTTAGGGTCATTCTTTTTGGAAGGAAACCTCACAGCTGAACGGTACCTGAATTTCTTAACCTTCGAGTTGAGGCCTGCTCTAGCTGTATTTTTTCCCAGTGAAGTAGATCCAGATATACCTAATGGAACAATTTGGTTTCAGCAAGATGATGCTCCCCCGCATTTTGGTGTCAATGTGAGAAGATATTTAGATCAGATATTTTCAGGTCGCTGGATTGGACGACGCGGTACAATTGAATGGCCACCGAGGTCCTCAGACTTAACGCCTCTAGACTATTTTCTTTGGGGATATTTAAAAGAAAAAGTTTACCTAAATAGGCCAAATAATATTGAAGATTTCAAAAACAAAATTAGATTGGAGACACATAACATACCGGCTGAAGCCATTCGAAATTCCGTCGACGGATTTTACCATCGTCTGAGAGCATGCCAAGTAGAGGGCGGAGGACATTTCCAGCATTCGCCACGTTAAACCACCTTATTGTTGTGTTTTGTTTTGCTACGTTACATTTTTATTTTTTTTGACAAAATAAATAACAAATAAACCATAACTATTGTTAAGTCACAATGTCACAAAATGTCAGAACGTGAAACAATGAAGATTTCTTACCTTGAAAGGTAAAAAAAACATCAATGATTTATTATTTCTGCTTATTCACATAGGGATTTTTTTAAAAATTTTAACAATCGCCATTTTGAAATAGTTTGACAGAATCGCGCCAAAATTTATAAGCATACTGTACGAGATATTGGCTTTCAAATAATGTATCACAAGCTGTATGTTTCCATTTAAAAAAAAGATCTATGTCGTCATATTTTTGACAAATGTCTATGAAAAAACAAACGAAGAACGTCAAAATGTGAGCATATATAAAGCTAAATTGACGTGCCCGACCCTTTTCCCCAAAAGTTACAGGTGGCTATATTAATTTTATTCCGGACTTTTGGGCAGCCCTGTATAGATAGCTATTGACGCAGCTGCTTTCAGGGCTGGATGTTCCAGCAAGATTTTTACTGCTTTTTCTACTGCCGTAACTTCTGCTTAAAAAATGCTGCAGTAGTCCGGAAGTCTATATGACCTCTATATTTTTATGCTCTCGGAGAAGATACCAGCTCCCACTCCGATGGCCATTTTTGAACCGTCTGTGAAAATCGAGTGATCCGTTTCCATTGTTAACTGATTGCCCTTCCACTCTTCTCTAGTCAGAATGAGCACAGAAAACCCCTCCAAAGTCTGTTAGTGGGACGATGTAATCAGTCGGCTCTCGCAAATTTTGGACTGGATATGTCCTTAGTATACTGCTGTGCCCGTAGTTGGTGTTGCACTTTTGCAGCCATACTTTTTCCATAAATGTCCACTGGCTGCAGATGTAACATCACTTCTAAAGCCGCCGTCGGTGTGGAGTGAAGGGGAAGGGCATCCATATCCATTATTGGCTATAACACTGGCACATCTTGGCATGGAGTTGATTAAATTGTCGATAGGAAGTGGCATGCTCCAAGCCTCTGTAATTTTATTCATTAGAGCTTGTTTATTGGGAAATAATTTGGTTCGTATTCATCTTTCTACCTCTTATAGGCTTTCTATAGGGTTGAAGTCGGGAGATTGCGCAGGCCAGTCTAAAACTGTAATATTGCTCTGCCTGAACCAAGCTTGGATGTGTCTTTTGGATCATTATCCTGTTGAAAAATTAACCGTTAAGGCATTTCCCATTCTGCAAAAGGAAGCACAACATTCCCCATAATTTTTCCATAGACGAACCTAACCATTATTTTATCGATATGGTGTAAAGGACCAACTCGCCCAGAGGAATAGCACCCCCATAAACCTTTACCATACTTAGTTGTAAGTAGGCGTTACATACTTGGGATTAAAGCGCTGGTTTATAGGTCTCCTAAGTGGTCTCATGCCATCTAAATTAAAAAAAAAAATTGTATCGCGTTTCATCACTGAAAAGGACCTTTCTCCAGTCAGCAGCAGTCCCGTCCATATGCCTTCGTGCGAATGCAAGCCTAGCAGCTTTATTTCTAGCGGAAATTAAGGGTTTCTTTCCGTTTTCAGAAATATTTCTCTGAACTAGCGTTAACTCTAACCGCAAACTCGGATTTACCACGAGAAACAACTAAAAACTGCAACAAAATATATTTGTTGCAATACTTTTGACGCTTAAGAAACAGAAAATTACTAAACCTCAAATTATAAAGCCACAAGTGTTGATCGAACAGTGTTTTGTTAAGTCGGATATGATCACGGCCAACCTGAAAAAC
Source organism: Polydrusus tereticollis (assembly GCA_963920685.1). Lineage (NCBI taxonomy): Eukaryota > Metazoa > Arthropoda > Insecta > Coleoptera > Curculionidae > Polydrusus > Polydrusus tereticollis. The sequence goes on from OY987332.1 coordinate 73,343,914, forward strand.
AATTTGGTTCTGATGTCTACAGCAAGCTTCCTTGTGCTTGCCAAATATCAGGCTATTTTTTTAGTTTTTCATTTTGTTGGCTTGTTGCAATACTTATGTCCGATAGTGTATGTACAAAAGAGAACAAATAATTTATTGTAAATTCTCCAGAACTATTAAACATTTTTCTTGAGAGTAAGTACCTAATTTTTTGGTGGTCAAAAAACAACTCTGAACTGTTAGAAAAAAATTACTTGTAACAAACAACTTCTCAGTAACCCAACTTTTTAACCGGAACTTTCTGTGCACCGAATTTGAATTCCCTGGATCTAGATCTTGAAATGCTTGGTTAATCCGATCTATAGCAACTCTAATCTTAAATTTACTGGTGATTTGAAAAATCATAAAAATGTAATTGAATAAGATCAAATTATGATCCCGGAGGCCAATTCCGATATCAAACCGAATGGGAATAACTTTTTCAAACAAATGCTTATAATTGGTAAGAATAAAAATCTGTCTAAACCACAAATATCTTTAATGGCTAAAAGTTGGTTTTAGATCAGTTACATTGTAGTGTCTGATCTAAATAAGCGACTTTGAAATTTTATTTTTCAGATCCTCCAAATTGTTTGTTTTTTCAGTATAATCTACCTGCTTTAAACGTCCCCACAAATAAAAAGTGTTAAATGCGGCAATCGTGCTGGCCACCTGACAGGTCCTCGATCCCCAATCCAATTTCTCCCCTAATTATTATCTGAAAAATCTGATACAATCCGGGAGTTATTAAAACGTTTGTTTATGGAAACTCGAAAAGCTTTTACTTGATATGGAACCATATCGTGTGGACGACATTCTAAAGCAATAGTAAATGTTATATTAGGGCCTACCAGTTAGGAATAAGTAAATTTAAGTGGTTTTTTTTTGTTGAAGTCATTTCAGTTTGTATTTTTTATAAACACAAATGTCAAATGAAGAAGTATAAATAAATAAAGCGTTCGTGTAATATGGGAATAAAATACCTCGAAATGTAACGGTACGTGCGAGATGTCGCCTCGTGACACATCTCGCATACGTACCATTACATTTTGAGTTGAAATGCACTGTGAGGTCCCTTTCCGTTCCGTCAGACCCTATAGCCTTGCCGAAGAGCCATAATACGGCGAAACGCGTCCAAGGATTAGGTCCGACAGAAAGAAAAGGGACAAACTTCTTTATATCTCTTTAAGACCTCGTTTGAAATACCTTTGACCGTTAAACGTATAAAAGTGTGGTCCAATTAATCGACCATTAAAGAGACCGCGCCACACATTTACCGCCAGACATTTTGGAAATAAGTTTCCGGAACCCAATGTGGATTTTCCACCGACCAGTAATGCATGTTATGACGATTTAGGATTCCGTTATTATGAACATACAGGGCCGTTCGTAGGGTAGCTGTCCCCGTGTGCGAGAATAAGTTTGCCCCCCGCCCCCCCCCCCCTCTCATACCGTATGCATTAATTAAAATTTCTCTGAAACCTGAACTAACCTAAATCTGTAAACAGATAGATGAGGTTATTTTTTGTAAATAGGTATTGAATCACATTTAACGCGTTCATTTCAGGGGAAATATAGGGTGCAACGTTGTCAACTCCATCGCATAAATCTTCAATTATAATATATTTTTCTTTTTTAGATGGATCACGTAACATACTTTCCACATCATTACACTTTGTAGACCTATTTGATTTATCTGTTTTAAGGAAATTATTTAGGTCGTTGAGAAAATTGAAAACTGTGTGATGTTGTTTTATTAGTTCGAACCTTTCTTCTATTTTTGATAATGCATTGTCCAATATTAAGTACAAAGTAAAAATTAATTTTGAATTGGTCTTCGGGATTTTTTGAAGCTGATCTTTACATTCGTAGGTTTTAATTATCGAGATCGACACGTTCAAAATTAATATAGTGCAAATTATCCCGGTTCGTGTATTCGTGTATTTATAGGCTCAAGGCATAAACGAGTATTTTCCTGCAATCTGACAAAAACCGCCCGCACCGACGCGATTTGATGGGGTGATGAGTTAAAACGTAATAGAACAAAAACGAACGATGTATTTCCCAACTGGTTGCGACGTGGAGTAGCGTTTTTAAAACCAATGTTTTGTTTATTTCCAGTTATACTAATAAAATGCATTTTTAACTCTAAAAGTAGTTACCTAGTATAATGATATTTTTATATTGATTATTTTACTAATACATTAGTTTTAAATTTACTTTTTTTAACCGGGCAGCTATCGCCGTCCCCTTGACTCGCCGCCCGTGTGCCCCGCACCCCTGGATTGGTTGGAACGGCCCTGATTATGGAATCGTGATTTGTTACTCCACATAATTTTTTCCAGAAACCATGGTTTCTCATTTAACTGTGTAGTCAAAAAGGCGATGAATTCCAATCGTCTTTCACAATCATTAGGCCGTAGAGCGTGGGCCAGATGAATTTTAAAGGGGTGGTATCCGCTGGTGTGCACTGAAGTCTTGCTAATACCCGTTTTTTCTGAGATACCTCTTACTGACACATGGGGGTTTATATATATTATATAAAAAACTCGTTCGCATTTTTCTTTCCACATTTGCAAAAGTTCATAGCGCCAGAATGATCTAGAACTGTTCTTTGTATAACTAATGTGCATCCCGTCATTTTTTCTCGCGCTCGCCTTACTTTAGCGGCATGTCAACATATTCGTTGGGAGTAAACAGTGACGGCATAGATGTCAAAATTTATTTTACAATGTCATTAATTTGTTACTATAGTAATAGGTAATGTCAAGTTTCTGAGCCTATATATTTTAACATTAACTTTGGCTTCCTTGCGGAAAATCATTGAGAAATGGATAATTTGTTTTTATTATAGTCAGCAGGAAAATTGACAATCGGGTGATACACAAAAATATGTATATTAACGCAAATTTTGCAAGAAGGGCGGTATGGTCCAACGAGGCTTGTTTTACGAGGTCTGGTAATTATCTTAAACCGAAGCAATTTAAGGTACTGGTCCCTATAGAACCAACACGTAATATCTCCACCAGAACGTCAAGGTCGGTTCAGATTTAGCGTGTCATACTTTATTTTTGGTACTAAAATTAAGTATTTTATTTATGAAGGAACTTTAACCGGAAATAGACCCCTAGACAAAATGTGAGATGCACTATGGAAATATTAGAGGATGTTCCTTTGGCCAATTTAAATAATATTTATTACCAGCAAGATTGCGCTCCGAGTCACAATTCTCATGTAGTGACAAAATATTTAGAAAAGATTGGTTACCAATGGACCTGTCAGGTGGCCTCCAAGATCACCTGATCTTTCCATGTTGGATTTTTTTATGGAGGTATATAGAAAATCAGTTTCATAAGAGACAATACCACAATATTGACCAACTTCGAGAAGCTACCCATCAAACCATTAGGCTTTCGCAGGGAAGGCCAATTATTTTATTAAATGCATTGCGAAGAATCGAAACGGTGTATCGAAAGTGTTTAGAACACAACGGAGCCCAATTCGAGCAGTTTTTCTAATTTAATAAAATAATATATTGGGTCTATTGGTTTAAAGTTATGTAATAATATAAAGTTGTATATTAAAAATAATGTGGTTAATTTTGTCTATACGAAAAATGATTCATTTTACAAGAAATGTTAAAATTATCCCTTTTTAAAAGAAATAAATTTGGACTTATTATATATTGAAAAGCTCTAAAAAAAAAGGGGTACAACAAAGAAATAATATATAGGGTGTACCATTTAAAAAAACACAAGTTTGAGTCATAACTTAAAAACAACACTGTTTAGAAAAAAAACTAACTACGCCACTGAATTCTACATAAAAAACGCTATAACCCATTTTTATCTTATTGATAAATAATCCAGATACAGGGGAGCATCAAAAATTACAAATTTTTAAAATGTGTCAGAAACTGAGAGAGCTATGGAAATTTCGTTTTTGGCAAAAAGTTTCTTACAATAATAGAACAGTAAGCCGCAAACCCCATATTTCTAGCTTTTATAATAAGGGAGCTGGTATATGAAATGACACGAAAAGTGGACACCCTGTACATACTTAAATTGACACTTGTTATAAGTAAAATAATTAAACCAAGATCTATACAAAGTGAATATTGCTATTTTATTTAGTTACAAAGTCGACCAATTAATAGTTTTACAAGTGAATACCGAACTTTTAAGACGCTAATTACCTAGTAGATCAAACCAATATAAATATAAATTAAAAATAAAAATATCAAATACCTATGTATGTACAAATATATACTATATTAGTTAATAACGTCTAAAAGCCTTTTTTCGTTCTTATTGGAAGAAGGGATTCCTTTGCGTAGGTAAATAATGTAATAAGACCGGATTTTTTACTCCGTTTTGACAAATAGTTGGACACTACATCAATATCTGCAACAAAATAAAAATCATTTTATTTTTTCTCCAGCCAATTTAGCCGGCTCTAATAAATATTTAATAATATTAATTCACCTTGATAAATAAATAAAATATACGAGGGTGTTTCGATAAGTATCTTGGTTCGAGACGAGAAACAACAATTTGAGTATGATAGTTTCTTTTTTTTCGACATAATCCCCTCGAAGTCGCAGTAGGTACTTGGCCCCACGTTTCTTTAAATTCCTGAAGTGGTTTCTTCGAGGCCCTCGAAATAGTTGTTGACCGCCCGAATGGCTTTTTCATTGTACCCACATTTTTGCCCAGCCAGGAATGTTTTGAGTTTCAGGAACAGATGAATAGCCCAGTGGTGCTAAATCGGCTAAATAGCATGGATGCGGAAAAGCGAATTTAGTTTAATTTTTGATTAGCGACACGGCGTTGTCGTGGTGAATCACCGTTTTTTGACCATTCCCGGAGGGGTTTCTACGATCGCTGCCGTAAGTATGTTGAAATAGGATGCGTATATAGTGACGGTTTTTCGCATGTTGGTTACTAGATCATTGGTTTTTCCCTTCTCGAGGTAGTTGGTTAGGAGCATCCCCTTCGCATCCCACGACACTGACGCTATTACTTTCTCAGCTGATCGAACGCATATCGCCTCTTTGGGAACCGGTTCTCCTTGGCCAATCCATTGTTTTGATTGTTATTTGGCTTCCGGCGTATAGTGATGAATCCAAAAGTTTCGTCCAGTGTTACAAACCGCCGCAAAAAACCCGCTGGAACAGTTAAAAACGTTCGGTAGATGTGACGATTAGGTTTCTGCTGTGCAATCAGCAAACGTCTTAGAATTCGAATCAACTTACTTATCGAACCACTGTCGTTACTATAAAAACATATCATACCGGATCTATCTGCTGTTGTAGGTAAGACATTATCATTTGCTGATAATGACACGAACAATGCAAATGGCACTAGCCATAAGAAGAGGGTGAAATAGGCGATTACCTAAAAACAATATTATATATAGTTATATAGGTTACCCTATTCTAATTATTTTCTAATATTTTTGAAAAGCTATTAGGATTATTAAAAGGTGTAGAGAAACTAGTGTTTTCCAAAAATTACCTTGGGGTGTTGTTCTTTTATAAAAAAGGAATATTTTACCTATGAAACCAAAAAAATAAAAATTGTTTGTTCTAGTTCACAGTTTTAAATTCATTTACCTGACACGCGTGTTTCAGCCCTTTCGGGTCATTTTCAAAGGAGTACAAAGATTAATATATAAATGTTGTAACAAAGGTATTTATCTAAATTCTAATGTAAGGTATAAACAGGTAATAAAGTAATTAAGAACAGGGCTTACAGTGGATTGATACATTATGGGTTTTCCCTATTGTTGTACGGGTGGTTATCAAAAAATAACGGCTACGAAATGAAAATCATTAACAAAATTCTAAAGGAAAAACCAAGACAAAAAACACAAAAACTTCTCTACCATGGACACTCCAATCCAACTAAATCCAAATATTGTTCGGTCAATTTTACCGGCAATACAAGCCAAAAAATTTGTAAAAAACTAAAAAAATTTAACATCACTCCTATACAAGTCAATAAACACACCTTAAGTAGACACTTATTCAATTCTAAAATAGAAACGAAGGAGAAACTCTTACGAAACGGAGTCTACCAAATAAATTGTGACAACTGCGATGCAATCTATATTGGACAAACAGGCAGAAATTTTAAAACCCTACTAAAAGAACATAAAACTTCTATTTTAAAAAAACAAAATAAAACGGGTATATCCGAACACTGCATAAAAGAAAACCATTCAATTTCAAATAAAATAAAACCGGTTCACATCCAGAACAAAAGCAAAAAATTGAACTTTCTAGAGTCACTTACTGTTCGGGCCAATTTTACCCATTACGTAAAATTAATCGTGAAGGCCGCCTTACGCGCCCCAACAATAAGGCATTATTGAAGTATCGATGGTAATGACTGACAGAAGAAGACGGACTTTTTTGAAATTGTATTTTATATGTTTTTTTTTGTCGTTCCACGTTGTTTTTGAAGAATAATGTAGATTACCAGTAAAAACTACAGTCCATTTTTTTATATATCGTTAACACTTACAATCAAAAAGGCAATAAAAAACAAAAGTAATGTTGTGAATAATCAAACAGGAATACCTTCAAGTGCTAATCCAATTATCAACAGCATAATAAAATAGGATACAACATATTTTTTGATAACCACCCGTACAACAATAGAAAAAACCCATAATGTATCAATCCACTGTAAGCCCTGTTCTTAATTAGTTTATTACCTATTTATACCTTACATTAGAATTTAAATAAATACCTTTGTAACAACATTTATATATAAATTAGTCTTTGTACTCCTTTGAAAATGACCCGAAAGGGCCGAAACACGCGTGTCAGGTAACTGAATATAAAAACTGTGAACCAGAACAAGTAATTTTTATTTCTACCCATAATGAATATACGGTTTCACCAAGAATGTAGCCCACCACAAGTAAATTATACAAAAAAATAATGTCAACATATGAGAAAAGTTAAATAAATTATTCTTTGTTCTAGCGTTTTCCTGAAACTTAGTAATAACTAAGTTAACTAACTAACCAATTTTGCTACATCTTCCATACTTGGAAGATGTACCAACATTCGTTCCGTTATTTTAAAGGTGGCTGTGAGCATTTCTTACAAATAAATAAATGCATTAATTTGGTTGCTAGGCATTATTCTTATTATGATTGATCTGTCATTTTGGCTAATTAAATTATGTTACCGTGTAAAAAATCGGGGCTTTCAGCTTAAAAGGTCTATTTATTAAAGGGTGAGATACTTAAAATGCCAAATCGATGAAGGCAATTTAGGAACCCCCGTATTTCCGAAACGGTTGAAAATAAATATCAACAACTATATGTTTTTGAAATCGTAATGCAAAATGCAATTGACTCGTGTGACTTGATGAGGGTTGCCGTTTAAAAAAAATCAAAATCGCGTCGTATCTGCCACTTTTTCACATCTGTCGTATCTGATTATAGCATAAATAGCTCGGCCACGGGAAATTATGTTACTGTGAAAAAAAATTGAGATTTTTGGCTTAAAAGTTCTATTTAATAAAGGGGTGAGACACTTGAAAAGACATAATCGATAAATGCAATTTAGGAACCCCCGCATTTCCGAAACGGTTGAAAATAAATAACAAATATATGTTTTTGAAATCGGATCGCGAGATGCAATTTACTCGTGTGGTTATTGATGAGGGTTGCCATTTAAAAATAATCAAAATGACGTCGTATCTGTCAAATTTGTGAACCTATATATTTTTTGACATTAAATTTTGCTTCCTTGCGTAAGATCATTGAAAAAAGTGTAATTTATTTTTTATTGTAGTTAGCAGGAAGATCGCCAATCGGTTAGACACTTAAAAAATGTCCCTGTACATGTATCAAACCTCTCAGGAGTCTCAGGGTATCTCTCGTATTCTTTCTAGAAGGAAAACGAGGATGCCATTTAAGTGGATATAGAAAACGAACAGGATCCCAGCCTCACTTAAAAAGCTGTGCAAGCATTCGAGGAATATACAAGGTGTATCAATATTATACCGACAAATTGAAACAAGTGATTCCTTGACAAAAAATAATGAAAAAGTTCCCATTAATGAAGGTCCAGAAACCCCTCGTTTGTAAGATACAGGGTGTTAAACTTTTAATTTTTTTTCGGTTTTTGCTATTTATTTTATGCGTGCTTAAAGATTATTTATTCAAATTCTGTACTCTTGTTACATATTAAAGTATCTAGAGAATTACCCTATTGTCATTTAAAACTATCTACAGTTATTTAGCTATTGTTAATATTTTTGTGATGACTAAATTATAATTTATAATGTACAAATTTCTTTTTATTTGACTAGATTAAAAATGAAGCCCTGCTTTAAATTACATTTTACCAAATATCAGCCGAACCGTATAAGATATCAAAATAGTGCAAGAAATGAAAAAGGTAAATGATAAACCAAAAAAGTTGTTTTTATATGAAAGGACAGTCAGTATTGCATCAAAAAAAAGTTGGGGGGGGGTCGCAGTGGTCGTGACGCCCAAAAAAAGAACACCCTGTAGACAGTTTTAAATGACAATAGGTTAGTTCTTTAGATGCTTTAATATGTAACAGAAGTACAGAATTTGAATTAATAATTTTTAAGCACGCATAAAATAAATAGCAAAAACCGAAAAAAAATTAAAAGTTTAACACCCTGTATCTTACAAACGAGGGATTTCTGAACCTCCATTAATGGGAACTTTTTCATTATTTCTTGTCAAGGAATCACCTGTATCAATTTGTCGGTATAATATTGAAACACCCTATAGACTAAGGATGGGCAAAAAATATCGATGTTTTGGGTTTCCCCTGTCGGCCTGTTCAATTGTAAAATTGACCAGTGACAGTAAAATGTTGAACCATAGTTAAACGGTTGGAACGTCATACAAATTACAAACTACGAATAATCCGTATTATTTTTATGAAGTTGTGGCGTGGGTTGCTTGTTTGTGGTGTAGTGTCTGGTGGTGAGTGAAGGCATTGTTGAAAGGGTAGAAAGTCGGAAGATGACAATAAAAGAGGGATAACAAATGATTGCCGACGTTTCGCTTTAATGGTTTAGATAGTTTCAACAATTCCTGGTGGGCATTGAGTTTGTTTGTTTTGTGATTGTTTTTAGAGCTTTTTAAAAGTTTTTTTTTTTTGTTTTTGGAAAGTCACACTTACCCTAATGTTTTTTCCATCCTGAAAAGTGAGATTTTTATGTTTTTCAATGTCAAATTGGTTCATCCCCTTTTTTAAATGCAAGCCCCGAAGAAGCTTTAAACCATTAAAGCGAAACGTTGGCAAGTATTTGTTAGCCCTCTTCCGGCTATCTACCTTTTCAACAAAGAACGTCATTGGACACGAAGACTTTCGTTACATTTTTTTTTTTGTTTTATTAATACGTATTGTGTTTCTTTCAAATTGTGAAAATTTTAAAGATGCCTTAGCATTCCTCGGAGTGGTTTTGCAAAATAAGAGAAAAAGGGGTTTAAAGTTTGCTTCAAATATTGGTAGTTGATTACTTAATATTTAATTTGAAAATCTATTAAAGTCAAAGTCAAAGTCGAAATATGCTTTAATTGTCTGAAAGAAATATTATTACATTATCGACAAAGCTTTTAGAAATTTTAATCAACAATAAAATATAATACCTATGTAAAACTTGAAATATTATAATAAAAAATGCAAATAAGACAGATTATCATCAAAATATTTATTTATGGTATAATAAGCTATTTTCAATAATAAATTTTTATCAGTTTTTTTAAACATTTTTAAATTTTACATATTTTCAATATAAACTGGAAGATAATTAAAAATTTTTTTAGAATCATAAATTATAGGTTTCCTTATTGACTTGGCAGCTTTTTCTTACACCTACTACTTAGAAGCTATGCCCATTTCACGTGATTTATCTTCCGCAGAAATGATCTCGGAGAGAGCATTAGATTTAATAATATTAAAAAAACAAAGCAGATTGGGCCACTGCATTTTATATTGTGCGACTGTTTTTGTATTTGTACAGAAAAATGAAAAAAAAAAATTTGTAAAATAAATGTGACTAAAATCTTAATTAGGAAAAAAATATCGATGTTTTTGATTCGCTGTTTTTTCAACATCGATGACTAGTTTCGGTGTTAACATTGATGCTCAATATCGATGTTTTTATTCGATGTTTTTATTCGATGTTTTTATTCGATGTGCCCATCCCTAATATAGACCACAGTCAAAAAATGCAATCTCTGACACTACGAAGCTATGTTAAGAGGTCTAGGGAACAAGGGGAAATTAAATCAGTTTAAAAAACATAATTCGGATTAATTTAAGAGGCATGAAACATGTAGATTATCCGATTTAAATCCAAATTGACCCTTTGTGTAAATGCAAATATGCATTATCACCCAATGATACCAACGGAGTGCAGAATGATTGCTTTTGAAGGTAAACGTCAAATAACTCAAATACGATGTTTTCATGTTGGCAACGGCAAATAGCTGTTTAATGTCATCGTAAAAACCCTTTTTCGAATCAGTCATATAAACAAAATTTAGGGAGTATATTCACTAAATCACATTTTTAGTTAAAACACATTAAGCTTTTGTGTAAACTTGGTAATAGATACCTAATGCAACTGACATATAAGTAGGCACTTGGTACTTACCTCAGAAAATGGATGGTATTTGGATGAGAAGTAGCTAAATGCTAAATAATGATTTATAACAACAAATATCACAGCAAATAAAAAAATTGGAGAAGAAAAAGCAACACATGGAAAGTTAGATAACATCTGAAAATGGCATATTTGAGCCAACACTCCACATATAATCATCATATCTGGGAAACTTTCAAAGAGCCACAGAAAGACGTACAGAAATGTAATAGTCTAAAAATAATAAAACAAAGTTAGAAAGCAACTACAAAATGTTTATACAAAATATTTCTTACTATATTCATCCACCAAATTATTTTTTTTGCGTAGGTAGTATATTCTTCCACTAATTCCGCTAGGTAGTAAAGTCCAGCGGCTGAAAACATTAAATACAATTGAAATATTATATCAAATTTAAATGAAAGAGTTAAATACCTATGGATATGGTTATAAAAATAACTTGTATTAATATAGCTAAATAACATATTAATGTTAAATACCACATTTTTAGAAAAATTTATATTTTTGTTTTCGTCTCATTTGTGAGATGATGTAAGATCAGGTTAGGTTCTCTCACATCTCTTCTAATTTACAGGAATGGCCTGTTGTCAAGTTTGTTCGTTCGTTCGTTTCGTTTGATTGGCCACAGCATCGAAGTCTATACAGCCATTGTTGTATCCTGTGAAGGATACTATGTGTTATGGATAATACTATTTTTGTTTATTATATAATATATATATATATATTTTTATTATAATGCTAAATAGAAAATTAAAGCTTTAGCGAGCATGCTCTAAGGAAATCTATAAGCAAGCGAATATTGTTGGGTGAAAGATGGTCGTGGATGTAGGTTGATAAATAAAGAGGGGCCTGTTTGGGGACTTGATATTCTATCATACAGTGCTTTGGATTGAATGGTGAGTTTGGGACAAGAAAAGAGGAGATGTTGAAGGTCTCCAACCTCTCCGCAACTGCACTTCGGAGAGTCTTGAATTCTTAGTTTATTTAGATGGGCCGGGGAGAGGCAGTGTCCGCTACGTAATCTGCACATTGTTGTGATATGGATACGTTCCAATCCCTGGAACTGGTGGAACCAGGCTGACTGATATGGTGTAGTGGTCATTGACGCATATTGGACTCCCTTGCGTTCTGATATGGTTTTCCATCTCTGTTTCCAATTTTTCCATATAGTATATGTTTGATATCCGGGATAAAGTTTTTGAAATTAAGTAGGAAGTTCACTCTGGCTTGGTTTCTTCCTAAGTTGGCTAGGTAGTCTGCTTTAATGTTTCCTTGTATACCTCGGTGTCCGGGGATCCATACCAACTGGAGGGATTTATCAGTTGTATTGTTTATATTAATTATGTGTTTTTTAATATGCAAAGTTAGCCATTCCCACTCTCCCCTGATATCAGAACAGGAGATTTTCCGGATTGCGCTCATAGAGTCTGAGAATATTACATGCTCTTTTGATATCAAGTTCTCTTACTATTTCTACGGCTTTCTTTATATAGCTATCATCTCAGCTGTGCAGATGCTTGTCTCATTCCGCAAGCCAACCGAGACCTCAATATTTCTTTCTTTACTGTAAACTCCTATTCCAGTTTTTCCAGTCTTGTCCTTAGAAGCATCCGTGAACAAAAACTCTACCTCCTTTTGTTCCATATATATTTGGCTAGTACTATTTTTGAATTCGGTATTAGATATATACTCCTTGTCTAAATTTAAATCTACCACTGGAATTGTGGAGTATTGAACCCTTAGGGGAAATTGGAAACATGGGAGAGTAGGAGAGTAAAAAATGTGATCTGCATGCTGTTCAGTCAAGTCGAAAGCTTCGACTAGTGGTGGTATTTCATAATTGTTCCAGTAACCTGGGTACCTGGGTTCTCATTATAGGTTATGTACAGGACTGTGATTGACTCCCATATTGGATTGTTCATAATATTAAGTGATTTCATGAGAAATTTGCTAGCCAGCCAGATCCTTCTGGCTGTGAGGTCACTTCACTTTCTGCTGCTTCCGAGAGTAAGACATTTGTTGGTGTTGTTTTCATCATACCTAAACACGTCCTAATAGATTGATATTGTACCTTATCGAGTTTGTACGCATTCTTACTTAAACCTGTCATGACCAATGACCCAAAATCCAGCTGAGAACGAACATATGCTTTGTATAGTATAAGTAGCGTTGTGGGGTGAGCTCCCCACCATGACCTGGTCAAGTATCTAATAATGTTTAAGCCTTTCAGAGCTTTAGCACAGGTTTGGTCTGTCTGTTTGTTCCATGTTAGTCGATAATCTAGTATAACTCCCAAGTATTTGATTTCTTTTTTCCATGGAATAGTTTCAAAGTTGTATTCAATAGTTGGAAGCTGTGGATGAAAAGTACTTTATTGTCCAAAAAATATTACACAGTAATAATTTCTTATTGACAAAGCTATATAGTTTTTTATACAAACACACGATCTTTAAAATCTTAAAACTAACAGCCTAGAACAGCTGACGTCAAGTTAGAACTATAATAAATAACAACAGAAAACAAAAATAAAAATTTTAAAATATACCAATAGGCAACATACAAACAAAACAAACAGAAGTAAATATTAAAATTTGTACAGAAAAGTGCAAAGTCATGATTACAGAATGAGGTTGCTTTTCTTTCTCAATAACATTTAATTCCATACAAAAACATACATCAAAAATATAAAAAATATAAAAAGCAATGCAAACTGCAAAATTATAAAATTATAAAATCAGTCAGTCAACGCGAGATTTAGTATCATTCAAAGAATTCGTCAATAGAGTAGAAGGCCTTTTTTATAAGAGTTTCCTTTAAATTTCTACGAAAAGACCCCAATTCCCGCATATTTCTGATGCGTAGAGCCACGTGGTTATAGATCTTGACGCCGTTGTAAATGAATGAGTTCTTAACGAGGGTAGAATGTGGAATAGGCAAGGGAATGCTGTTAACCTGTCGTGTGGCATAGGCCTGCTGATGGGTGGGGAGATGATGTTTGTTTTTGTGTATTAAGCAAGATGTCTCCAAAATGAATAGCGATGGTAGAGTGAGAATATTGTGCTCAGTAAAGAGAGGTTTGCAGTGGGTTCTTGGATGTGCATTGGACAAATTTCTTACGGCTCGTTTCTGAAGAGTAAACACAGACTGAAACATATACTGTGAGCATGCTCCCCAAAAGGGTAACGCATATCTGAGATGAGATTCCACAAGGGCAAAGTAGACATCCCGCGCAACTCTCTTGCCAAGCTCTTGGTAAGTGGCACGAACAGAAAAGCAGCCGGAGGCTAGTTTTTTATTTAACCTGGTGATATGTGGATGAAATTTTAGATCTTCATCAATAAACAAGCCTAAAAACCTAGCACTGGTAACAGTGCTGATAGAATCGCTGCCCAAAACGAAATAATCAACTCTGCAATTAAATCCAACGACATGCGTCTTGGACATATTTAAACAGAGGCGATTTGCATCACTCCACTGCTTGATTTTTTGCAGATCTGATGCAATGACCCGCTGCAGCTGCTCAGGGTGCCTGTTGCGCCATAGTACGGTAGTGTCATCAGCAAACAACGTAAATTGACCAGATATGTTAAGTTGAGACAAGTCGTTTATATAAATTAAGAAGAGAATGGGGCCTAATACGGATCCTTGAGGGACGCCGCAGGAAATACGCTGCTTGCCAGATGACGCGCCGCCCGAGTAAACGAACTGTTCACGGTCACACAGGTAATCCCCGAACCAGTCAAGGACACTCCCACGAAAACCATAGGCATAAAGCTTCCGCAGCAGTATTTCGTGACTCGTGCAATCAAATGGGATTCTAACCTTGTTTTGGAATAATAGGTACAGCAGAAGATTTTTCTGGCGAGAGTGTCAGCCCGTGATTGTTAAGCCATGTATGTGTATTATCAAGGTTTTGATTCATATCTCTAGTCATTTCTTCTATATCCTCCCCCATTAATTATAAGTAAGGCAACATCATCAGCATATTGGAAAATTTTGACATTCTTGGTAAATACTTCTTGTAACGAGTTAATGTATATATTAAAAAGGACAGGTGATAATGGGGATCCCTGTGGAAGTCCTGTATGAGATGAGTGACCTGTGGTCCCAAAATATCATTGTTCAAAGGGTTTCTTATCCATATATCTGACGATTGATCCATAACTTTTGCACTGTTTTGCATAGAAATCCAGGTATTCTCCAATTAGTCATCTTTTCTACCAGTAGATTGAGATCTACATGATCATATGCTGCCTTCATGTCAAGTACAACCAGCAATGCTTTTCTGTCATATGCCAGTTGGGTAGTGATGTTATTTGCTATTATAGTAAGATTGTCATAAATGCTTTTTCCTTTACGAAAACCGGCCTGATATTTATAAATTATATTTTGATTTTCTATGTGCCATTCAATTCTGTTTTTTAACAAGGTTTCTAATGTTTTGTTAACACAGGATGCCAAGGCTATCGGTCTGTATGAACTTGAGGATTTAGGATCTTTTTTGGGTTTAGGCAGGGGTATAATTAATTGCTCTGTCCAGTTATTTGGTATGGCAGCTCTATCTGATAGTATCTCATTAAAGAAATTTAGAAGGAACTCTAGACCTATATCTGCGAAATTTTTTATCATAGAAAATGTGATTCGGTCTAAGCCGGTGTCTTATAGCTGCTCATAATTCCATGATGGAGAAAGGAGTCACTTCCTCCTCCAACTGCTCATTCAAAGGCCACAGATGATTCCCTCTCTTGGTTGAACCTGCAAATTTTCGGACTGAGGTCCAGATCTGAGATATAGGCGTGCAAGGATTTAATTGTTCGCAGTATGTTTTAAACCCCTCTTTTCTTTTAGATCTTAAAGTTCTTCTACATTCTGCCCTAACTTTTTTAGCTTCTATAAAATTTTCGTCAGTAGGATTCTCCGCATATTTCTTGAAGGCTTCCTTCTTTCTCTTGATCATTCTGCTGCAGTCTTCGTCCCACCAGGGATGGGAAATCTTTCCAGATTTATGTGTTTGGGGGATTGTTAGATTGGCTGCGTTCATTATGGCATCGTAAAAGTCCTGGTAGTTATTGAATTGGTTGTTGTCAAAAGATTCCTGTAAAATTTTTTTGAAGCGAGACCAGTCTGCCTTATTGATATTAAAGCGATCTAGTCTGTGTATGTTCGGAGCCTGGCTGTCTATGGTTATTATTATGGGGAAGTGGTCGCTCATACCACATAGGTTAATTGTTTGCCAATGAGTTTTATTTATTATGTTAGGTGAACATATGGTTACATCTGGGGCACTCTTGTTCTGATTTACTGGTGTAAACCTTGTGGGGGCTCCATTGTTGATGAATATTAAATTTTTTTCTTGCATCCAATCCATTAGCAGCAGTCCATTACCGTTATTCTCTCCTGATCCCCACGCTATATTTTGAGCGTTAAAATCTCCTGTCAATATGAGTGGTTTGTTAGGTATTATATTTAAAATATTACTCAATGTGTTTACTGGTATTCTTACATCCGGAGGGTTGTAGATGCTTATGAGAATAAAATCCTTAAACTCTGTCCCCAATACTTGGAATCTGTTCGGCTTCCTTATTGTGGTTAGGTCTATCTGGTTAGTAGGTATATTAGTTTTGATAAGAAGTGCAAGACCTCCCCTACCGTCGTTTCTATCCTCTCTGATTGTAGCAAAGTTACTAATTGTGAAATTCATTGATGGTTTTAGAAAAGTTTCAGACAATGCAATGATATCTGGTGAGTGGTCTCTTATCAATTGTATAAGTGTGTCCCTATTGCTAGCGACACTTCTTATATTCCAGCTTATTATTGTGTTTACCATTTGGCCCGTGTTAAGTCCTTCCCGACTACTTCTTTTTCTTTTTTTTTTTTATTTAAAAATACTCGGGATGTAAAGACGCCTCCCCTATTTTTTGCGTCTTCTTACCGATTATTCTTGCCAGAGTGGCACTTAATAACTTCAAATTGTCCATATTTTTTGTATCTTTTGATACCAGTTGTAGTTGTTTAGTTAGTTTGCTTTATATATGGAATTGTTCTGATGATTCTACTTCATACGATTCTTCCCTCATTTCTATCTCATTTTGTGTCCTTTCAAACATACTCGTTGACTGAGTTCTGCAAGCTGAGGGGAACGTAAATTCCCTTATTTTGTTTTTTGATGGGGGGGATTGGGGGGTGAGACTTCCTCTTTTTTGTCCCCTCTCTTTAGAGCTTGTTTTGTTTTTCTGTAGGAAATGAAATGTGTTATTTTCAGTCAACCTTGCTGGTTGAGTGCTTGAACGTGGTTGCTGGTAGGCGTTGTTGTCCAACCTCCTTACTGCCTGAGAAAATGAACTATTCCAGAGGCGATCGTTGGGGATTGCTTGTTGATATCCTGTTGTTAGTGGAGGAAAGTTTGTTACATTGAAGTCATTATCATGATTGTTTGAATAAGTATATTGTTCCACCGAACTATTTCTCTTGGGATGTGGAAACAACCGGCTTGCGTCATTGCACTCCTTAGATTGAGCAGAATGCTCTCCGTCGCAATTGATGCACTTGTATTTTTCAAGTTGACTTTTATTACTGCATTCCTCAGAATTATGAATTTCAGCACAGAATGCACATCTTGCTGCACCCCTGCATTAATCCTTGTGATGACCAAATCTCTGGCAGTTGTTGGATAGTATGACCCTGTTTATATAGCAAGCTACATTACGTTTCACATCATATACAGGGTGGCCGTTTAGTGTGGCAAAGTAGAATAGCTCCGTTTGTATTTATAATACACAAATAATGTTAATATAAAAGTTGAAGGAGAGTAAGTGAGTTATAACGTAAAATTATTTTTGACTCTATAGGGTGGCTCAACAAAGAGGAACAAGAATTTTTATTTTTTTTTAAATGGAACACCCTATATCTTACCATATTTTTGGTTTCTACATAAAATTACAATTATTTTTGTTTAAGAGCATTATAAGTCTAAACATAATAGTTTCCTAGATATCGACTTTTGAAAAATGACATTTTTGAACTTTGACAGCTTCTAACTGCATAACGGTACGTCTTTGAGCAAAACGGCTTACATGTCCCTATCTTACTTTTTTATTACCATTCTAAAAGTGTCAACTTCCGGTCAAACCGGAAGTACTATATTTTCGGATTTTGAGTTACATCCGGTTTGACCGGAAGTTGACAGTTTTAGGATGGTAATAAAAAAGTAAGATAGGGACACGTAAGCCGTTTTGCTCTTAGACGTACTGTTATGCAGTTAGAAGCTGTCAAAGTTCAAAAATGTCATTTTCCAAAAGTCGATATCTAGGAAACTATTATATTTAGACTTATAATGCTCTCAAAGAAAAATAATCGTAATTTTATGTAGAATCCAAAAATATGGTAAGATATAGGGTGTTCCATTTAAAACAAAATAAAAATTCTTCCTCCTCTTTGTTGAGCCACCCTGTAGAGTCAAAAATAATTTTACGTTATAACTCACTTACTGTCCTTCAACTTTTATATTAACATTTTTTGTGTATTATAAATACAAACGGAGCTATTCTGCTTTGCCACACTAAACGGCCACCCTGTATATCAATTTCTTGAGGGATTCTGTTTCCTTCAAAGGTTAATTTGACAGTCCTTGTTGGGCATAATACACTTGTTGTTTCTCCATTAGCTGTTTGTGTTACTCTTCGGTTAATTCTTTTTACGTCTATTATTTTTACAGCGTGTGTCCTGCCAAATGTTGTGTTGATTTTAGCTATTGCATGCTGATACAGGTCTTCATCATTTATATCCAGACTTACATCTTTGATTATGCCTCTGCAGGTGATTAGGTTTTGTGGGATATATATTTTGTATTCATCTAGAGTATTATTTTGAACAAAATTGTTTGCGTTAGTAGCATTGTCAAATTCTATGGCAAGTCTATTTTTGCCTTTTCTTAACACTGCTATCTTACCCTTAACGTTTTGACCATATAATTTTGTCCCAATACTCATGGGGTGGATGTTGCCCACAGAGCCGTGTTTGCATTCTACTAAGACATTGAATGGTTCCTGATCTGTCATACTATAAAGATTCTTTTTTTTTATTTCACTTTCTACGGTTTGAGTTAGGTTATCTATTTCACAGAGCATTTCTTGATCATTTTTGAATATTTTACTTAGGTCTCGTAATTCTTTGCTTAATGTATTAAAATCTTCCTTGTTTGAAGGATTAAAGTATTGATTTTTATTTGAGATATTAATCGTATTCCTAGCCTGTGGCGATAACGAGGCCAACAAATATTGTTTTTTGTCCTGGTTGTTTGGAATGTCATTTTTTTGTAATGCTTGTATGTTAATATCTTTCGATATTGATGAGTTTGGTGTAGATGTGGCGATGTGAGGATGATTGTTTGCAGTACTATCTAAAAGTGTGCGTAAATGGGGGGCTTTTGCCCCCCGTCTTCGCATTCATGCAACTAGTCAGGCCAAAACTAAGGTTAGGTTATTCTACTACGTGATGGTTTTCTAATAAGCATAGAGGACGAGCTGCAAGCTTATAAATGGAATGGACTCACCAGTCGTCGTCTCAAAGTTATGTGTTAATTGATTTATTTTTATTTTATTACTACTAAGAGGTTTAGATAGTTTATATTTCGGGACTCGGATTTTCAACTTCCACATTCATTGACGTCAAAAAACTCTCTCTCGCCTGTTGTCAAGTTGTCATCTTGACATTCAGCCAGCATATTACCCTAAATATATAGCTCCTAAACGAATTAAGTTAGAAATTTCATTCATATGCAGGCTTATACTGTATCATAAGAGTGTATTTCAGGAAAATATTTTTGCATATATATACAGGGTTGCCCAAAAAAGTGTGGTAACATAATGTTGATTTTTTTTAAATGGGACACCCTGTACTTTCTTGCAGATTTTGGTTTGTATTATTATCCTTTATAAATATCTATAATTTTATGCAATTTGCTTTGGTAGTTTAAGAGCAATAAATTAAAAACTAAGATAAAAAAAATTAAGCACCTTTGAAGAAAAACCCAAAAAAAAAAAATCTGAAAACATTTTTGGTAATCACGGCATTGTACAGAAATAATGACAAGGAGTCCAGAGATACGATGAATTGAAGAGTTTTCATCAATTTTATACAGGGTGTTCTAAATAAGGTTTCAAAAATAAGTCATTAAAAACTCATTTTTTCAAATGGAACACCCTGTATATTTTTAACCAATATAACGTAGTATGTACTTATATGTATAATTTTTGCAATACACAGATGTAGGTTATTTCCAGCCGTTTACGAAATAATTGCAAATTTCGTAAATTCTGTTGTGTAAAAATGTAAAAAGAACGTTTATTTTATCAATTAAACATATTATATGCCTAAACTAATATTATAAACTACATAAATGTTCAAAATGTCTTCTTCCATTTTGATCTGTTCATAAATTAATACGCTCTTGAAAAGATCTATTTACTTCCCTTTCCCTTAACATTTCAGGTGGTATACCTACTACCAAACACGTCTCTAATTCTTTGCTGCATATTAATGGCAGTTGTCGGCGGATTATTATAAACAATTTGCTTTACATGTCCCCATAAACAAAATCAAGCTTTGTTAGATCCGGCAATTTAGCAGGCCAGTGTGTCCGTTTCTACCGATCCATTGGTTGCGAAAGGTAATTTCTTACATCCCGTGAAAAATGCGCCGGAGCTCCGTCTTGCTGAAACCACATCCTATTTCTAATATATGGAGGAACGTCTGCCAGTAAACCTGGTAAATCATTTCGTAAAAAGTTTAAATACATGGGCCCATAAAGATGTCATTAAAAGAATATGGACATATCACAGTATCACCAAGAATTCCGCCCCACACATTCAAAGACCACTGGTGCTGCTGATCGATTTGTCTCATATATCGCGGATTTTCTGTGGAATAATAGTAAAAGTTATGCTTATTTACACAACCGGTGTTATGAAATGTAGCCTCATCAGAGAATAAAACATAATTGAAAAACATAGGATCTTCTTAAAATTTCATTCTTGTCCAGGCACAGAATTCGAGTCGATTTCGAAAATCTCTATCGCTAAAGAGCTTGATGGAATTGAATGAGGTAGGCATGAAAACGATGTTTTTTAAAATTCGTTGTACAGATCTTTCGCTAATATCTACTGCTTTCCCTATTTTATTGTGGCTTATGTGTGGATCTTCAGTAACTGTTAATAATACTTCTAATTCGTTTTCCTCGTTGGTGACAGGTTTTGTTCTTTCTTCTTTTGTGTACACGACATTTCCAGTTTCAACAAATCTTAATAATAATCTTTTAAAACTTTTTTCGTCAAGCTGCCTTCTCTCTGGATAACGTGATGCGTAAACTTCACTTGTTAACAAGCAATTTTCTTCGCTCTCGCCAAGTGCAAAAATCATATCAACTAACGAACTAACTCCTCTTTACTGAAATTCATTTTAATATCTTATACTTAAGCGCTAAGTACTACTAAATGACAACTTTTTTGAATTAATTAAACTTGTCAAATTCTAATAAAAATGGAATCCCTATCGTATTTCAAAGCCTACCAAGATTTTTATGCGTAACCTTTACTAATACAATATTTTGCTGTTATTTGAACAGAAAAGTTAAGGGAAGTAAATAGATCTTTTCAAGAGCGTATTAATTTATGCACAGATCAAAATGGAAGACATTTTGAACATTTATTGTAGTTTATAATATTAGTTTAATTGATAAAATAAACGTTCTTTTACATTTTTACACAACAGAAGTTACGAAATTTGCAATTATTTCGTAAACGGCTGGAAATAACCTACATGTTTATATTGCAAAAAATATTTGTTTATGAATTCTACGTTATATTAGTTCAAAATATACAGGGTGTTCCATTTGAAAAATTTGAGAAAAATGAGTTTTTAATGACTCATTTTTGAAACCTTATTTAGAACACCCTGTATAAAATTGATGAAAACTCTTCTATTCATCGTATCTCTGGACTCCTTGTCATTATATCTGTACAATGCTGTGATTACCAAAAATGTTTTCAGATTTTTTTTTTGGTTTCTCTTCAGAGCTGCTAAATTTTTTATCTTAGTTTTTAATTTATTGTTCTTAAACTACCAAAGCAAATTGCATAAAATTATAGATATTTATAAAGGATAATAATACAAACCAAAATCTGCAAGAAAATTCAGGGTGTCCCATTTAAAAAAATTCAACCTTATACAGGGTGTTGCAAATTCGACATACGAGCATTGGAATTTCGAAAACCATAGGAGTTAGAGAAACGGTTAAATGGGGGCAAAGTTGTGCAATTCGGTGCTGATTAAAATGCCGCTTTAAAAGTTTTAAAATTCAGAATACTTCCGATATTATTAAAAAAAAAAACCGAAATTTTGCAAAATGTTTTTATTTTTTCCTGAGCTCATTTGAATAGCCATTTAAAAATAAATGACACTTTGTCGTTACAACTTTTTCTCCTCTACAAAATGACGTTATTAAACTAAAGATCCGACGTTTCGTCTCCGAGCGGCCAACATCAACTTTATTTTTTTAAAGACGGACCTGGAATTTTTTTACCGATTATTAAACCCCCTTGCCCTCAAAATGTAATGGCGGTATTACTTTCTAATAATGAATTGTTTTTGCTTATTTCCTTTTAAATTCGTATTTTACATTTGTCAGTCCGGTCCTGGCAACGAATCACAATATTAATTAAACACTCTATTTTATTTAAAACATTCATACATAAGTAACATAATTTATTTTATAAGAATTTTCTAATAATTATAAATTTCTTAATTATGAAACCTAATTTTCTAAATGTTCAAAAATATTGTCGTTTTGCTCAATGCAACGATCGATTCTTCTTCCAATTTTGGCGACAGCCCTTTCAACCGATCTTCTCCTTATCCTACCAACTGCAACCTGTATGCGTTCTTCCAGTTCCTCCATGGTATCTAAGTCATTTTTATAAATAAAAATTTTTAATGCCCCCCATAAAAGAAATCCAGAGACGAAATATCTGGCGACCTCGCTGGCGACTCTATTGCCCCACCATTTCCGATCCACCTATCAGTAAGATCAACTTTAAACAAACTTTAAAGAACTGGAAGAATAATACATTATACAGTTCCTAGGCTATAAAGGTCAGTTGAAAGGGGATAGTATAGCAAGGATCATAAGAAACATCGATCTGTGCATAGGTAGGTACCTATATGGGTTAAAGAAAATATATTTGAATATTTTGGAAATAAGAGCTTTTCTAATAAACAAATTTTCATGAAACCCATTTGTAAAGGTTTTTATAAAAATAACGTTTTTAACTATAATTGTGATTCGTTGCCAGGACCGGACTGACAAATGCAAAATACGAATTTAAAAGGAAATAAGCAAAAACAATTCATTATTAGAAAGTAATACCGCCATTAATTACATTTTGAGGGTAGGGGGGTTTAAAAATCGGTAAAAAAGTTCCAGGTCCGTATTTAAAACAATAAAGTTGATGTTGGCCGCTCGGAGACGAAACGTCGGATCTTTAGTTTAATAACGTCATTTTGTAGAGGAGAAAAAGCTGCAACGACAAAGTGTCATTTATTTTTAAATGGCTATTCAAATGAGCTCAGGAAGAAATAAAAACGATTTTGCAAAATTTCGGTTTTTTTCGAATAATATCGGAAGTATTCGGAATTTTAAAACTTTTAAAGCAGCATTTTAATCAGCACCGAATTGCACAACTTTGCCCCTATTTAACCGTTTCTCTAACTACTATGGTTGCCGAGATTCCAATGCTCGTATGTCGAATTTGTAACACCCTGTATGTTACCACACTTTTTTGGGCAACCCTGTATATGCAAAAATATTTTCCTGAAATACATTTTATGATACAGTATAAGCCCGCATATGAATGAAATTTCTAACCTAATTCGTTTAGGAGCTATGAAAGCCCAACGCACTGTTGCAGGACCCTGTATATAAAAAGTATCTTAATATTTTCCGATTCTTATTATAACTTACGCTCAACTCAAAACATATTTTAGGACACCAGATACATTAAAGTTGATCAAAAACGGTCGCTTTGGTTAACGGTTTTACTTTTTCCGTGAAATTTTTTTAACACTGAATAGAATCAACACACATACCTAAATGAGCCAGCGCTATAGTTATTATTCTGAAAAATTGGCTTACTTTTTAATTTTTATGACTTTTTTCAACCCTGTATATAGTCAACAGACAGAAATGAGAAAAAAAAAATTAAAAAAATGTTAGAAAAACAAACTTTTTTAACCTGGAAACGCTGAGCTACAAAACACATCTTCTGTATTATGTAAATTTTCGTATTTCCACAGAATCATAATTGGTTTTCATTTTTCAGTTTTTTATTTATTTTTCCATTTATATGGTGAATTTTACTAAACTCCGATATATTTTGGGACACCGGTATACCAAAGTCACTCAAACGTTACGAAATATTTTAGATGAAAATCTTCCACAATATTTTTATCTATAACTATCCGTTTTTAAAAAATCAAGAAAATAATTAAGAAGTAAGTATATTCCGACTAACGAGTCTACATCAGCTATGAAAGGAATTTAAGGAATGTCGCACATAGCTCCGTAATACTTTGTTTAAGTTTCCATAAAATAATAATTTGTATGGAATTCAAATATATTACATAAAACAATTAATTAGAGGTATGCATATCCCTGTAGTGTATACATCCTGTGACAAATATCTCGTTTATGTTCCGTCTTACATTGCAAATTATAATCGTTAAAGCGGTGAAGATAATATTTAAGAAATAATATGAATTAATAATTATTTATTTTGGTAAATTTGGCAACCTACGTCTAAGAGTTCGCGGATTCCTGGCCAGAAATTATCATCTGTGCCTTGAAACTGGTTTTGTCTCTTTCTATCGTATATAATATTGAATTTGTGAGAAGGTGCTTGTCATCATGACTTCTTCAAAAATTTTATAGGCATTGGCAGAGTTTAGAATTATATTATTTAGTTTATAATTAATAACTATATTTAAACGTATGTAGCTGTGCTTGTCAAAATGAAATCGCACTACTTTAAACGTATTATATAAATCTATAGACATTTTTTGTATTCTATGTTTTTATGAATTTATTAACTTATAAAATATAAATATGAAACAACGTGCCGCACGCTTATGCCGTTAGAGTTAAAACTGACTTTTTCACGCCTTTCTCATCACTCATCGTAGACCCAGAGCCGTAAGGCGGACTATAGCTTTTAAGCCACATAAATTAAAAAACGACTTTTTGGAACATCCTGTATATTTTTTGTTTCGACAGAATTGGCCTATCTCTACAAATAAATTTTAATAATAAATTAGTATAGTAAAGGATAAATGGATATTAAGGTCTTTAAAAGTGCTCGAAATAGAGCAAGTGTTTCAAAGAGCAGGTATCCACAAATACTTAACATTATTTTTTTTATTGATACACTTTGAAATCATAAATACTTTATTGGGAGTGCCATTAATGGAAGTGCAACCACATTGACTTCCGAGAATATTAGCAGTATTAATTTAAACAGCATTTCCTCTGATTGATGTTGAAAATAATAGGTATGTGTTTGTTTTTTTTAACATTTTTAACGAAATGCCACGGCATAAAGACTAATGTATCTATAATATTAGTAGAAAACTTTTAATTTTATTTAGTGGTAATTGTTAAAAGATGATGGGGGCAGTGAATAAATCCAATATGAAAGTAGAGATTTCGAGATTTCTTTTTACCGAGAAAACCCCGTTTTTTTTTATCAATCAGTCCTGTCATTTTGTAACATTTCCAGCTGAAATTTTTTTTGGAGGTTCTCGGCCACCCGCTCCACGCCACACAGCACAATCATGTTTCAAAAATATCTCATATTAGTTTCTCTGAAAGATTTTAAAAATTCCATAAATATTTCGAAACATTTATGACATATTGATGAAATCTTTCAGAAACCCAAAAATGTTTCATAAAAGTAATATTTCATTTTATGTTTCTGAAACATTACATAATTGCATTCTGAAATATTTCAAAAAAAGTTCTTGGAATATTTCTGAAATTAAATGAAATGGAATATTATATCATTCAATATCAAGAACATATTTATTAAAAAAGCATATAAACTATTATTAAATAATAAATATGAATATATAAAAAGGATGCTTATTTATCTCTGAAATTTTTCTTTCCATGGGGCCCTGAAAGTAGAAATTTAAAAATTAATAATTTTAAGTATGAATCATAATAATATTATGTGGGTATATAGGTGCATTTATAAAAATTTTCGTCACTGCTCCCACTGGTCGCCACCTTCGAGCACATCTCGAAGGTCGCCACCGTTCCCGTCGCAACTTAACCTAAAGGGGAATAATGTACCTATGCGTTTATACAAGCCGCCACCGCTCCTGTTCGTAGTTCGAACATGACCAATTTTTAATTCGCTGACCTTGTGCTGTTGGTCGTTCATGCTTTACCAGGAATAAAGAAATTTGACACCCTTGATAAAAACATAGAAATAATTTTCATATTCCTACGACTTTAGCATTTATAGACAATAGACAGGGCTTAACTTATCTCATAGTTGAAAAATAGTAGTAAATACTGGTCACATTATCCACTTTTTCAAAGAAAATTATATTCTCACCCCAAAATAGGTTCCTGCTCTCGTGAATTTAGAACGGTGCTGTTAGTGTTTTATAAATACCCTAAGAACGGTGACAACGAGCAGGAGCGGTGGCGAAAAGTTTTACAAAAATCGACCTTATATTATTGGTCCCTGGTAGAAAAATACCAATCTCTAATATATCAAGGACCCTGCGTATGTCAATGTTTGATATATTGATACATAAACGCTTTTCTCGGACATAAACACTATTAAAAATACATATTCCATTTCCATCATAAAGACAGGAAAGTTTGGTCAAAATTTGTTATCAACTGTATATTATCTTATATAGATATTCAACGTTATTCTTACATTTCACGGGACAAACGAAGTTTGCACTGCGACAGCCACAGTGCATCTTTTATTATTTTATTATCTTATTAATGTTTTTGTTTTTCATTCTTCTTCTGTCCCTTTATAGTGTTCAATATTCTAATTCACAACGGTAACAACTCAAGTTAAATAAATATACTAAAGCGGGGAAAATCATAAAATGAACCTAACCTACAAGTATTACTATACCTATTATTAAAATAGAGACTTACCTAGCTCAGTTTCATTCATTATCCATAATATAATTATTCGGTAGTAGCACAGATCATCCACAAATAATAATGTCTAATAATAATTGCTAATTAAACATTACACGAACAAAACATAAAAAAAGGGGAACAGGTTGGTTTTTCTGCATTTGACCTGTCATGTGTCAAACAGTGTTAAAGGCAGGGTGTGTCAACCGTCATTTTGGGTGTAATGAATCTGAAATATTTTATAAATATTCTCGATGTAAAATTTGATTTTTATTTCCTGAAATATTTTAGAAATATTGATATGAAAGGCTATGATTTTGCGAAATATATTATAGATATTTCTGAAATTAAAGTGTGCTGTGTGCGCACCCACATGCTATTTTTAATAGTTCGGTTTAAATAAACTTTAACTGTTTTCCATAAGCTAAAGTGTGTTATTTACGTTAATAAATAACAACAATATTTGGTTTTTAATGACGTTATTGCTTTTTGGGTATAGTTTTTTATTAAGTACATTAAGTATTAATTAATAGTACATTATACACCTAGGGACTAAAGTGGTATTTTAAATCCCGAGACAAAAAGTGCCCGACCAACGGGAGGGCTATAATTTGTCAAGGGATTTAAAAACACTTTGGTTCTGAGGTGTATATACTATTTTATGTACTTTGGGATAGGTAAAACGTTAAAAAAAAAATTAAATGCCACTAAACGGTAGGTACTCTATTTCTAAAAAATCATCGAAGCGGCTGATGTTACCATATCAACGACCAAATGACAAGTTATGACAAGTAACTAAGTAAAACAAAAGTCACTCGATAAATATTAGTCAAACACGCTACATCCACTGAAAGACGTTTATCGCGATGGAACAAATCGAAAAGGCAGCTCAAGAGGCTGTAGGCCAATTATTACCAAGAAAATCTGGAGAACAATATAAAAAACAGTTATCTGAGTATATCAAATGGTGCAAAGAACGGAACGTAGAATAATTTACAGAAGAAAAGGTACTATTAGCATATTTCTTAGAAAAGTCAAAAAAGCTTAAAGCATCGTCACTGTGGAGTGTATATTCGATGATAAAAGTTAGAATTGCAACAGACATGGGTGTCGACATTAGCAAATTCTGCAAACTAACCGCTTTTTTGAAACGACAAAATGAGGGCTACAAACCAAAAAAGTCGAAGACACTCGATGTTGACAACATTAAAGAGTTCCTGGAAAAAGCACCCGACCATGAATTTTTGGGACAAAAGGTAAGATACACATTTTTTTTCAACCGATATTTTGTCCCAGTCTATACCTATATCTATGTTATTTAGAGGCTTTTTGGAAAATAAAGTAGGTACCTATTTATTTTATTTATACTTTGTTCCAGGTAGTTCTAGTCATGGGCGTGTCAGGAGCCTGTCGAGGCAAGGAGCTCTGCCAGCTTGACAAAACCGATGTCCTAGACTATGAAACGTTCTTTTTGGTCAATTTACGAGATACCAAGACAGAAAAAGACCGATCTTTTGTTATAAAACGGTCAAGGAAAACTCCACAGATGTAGTACGATTGGTGAAGAAATATATTGCCTTAAGATCTCCATCAATACAAGGCCATACAAGATTTTTCGTTGGGTACAGAAATGGAAAATGCACGTCTCAGCCAATGGGCAAGAATACGATTGGACAACTGCCAACCAAGATTGCCGAATATTTAAAGCTTCCAGATGCAAAATTGTACACTGGTCATTGTTTTAGAAGGACGTCAGCTTCGCTACTAGCCGACTCTGGAGTAACGACAGATCAGCTTAAAAGACATGGTGGCTGGAAGAGTAGCACCGTCGCTGAGGGATATGTGGAAAATTCCTTATACCAGAAAAAAAGTATGGCAGATCAACTTTTTACTGGTACTTCCACCGAAACGTCTTCAGATATTTCGATTCCTATTGTACAAAATGAAACACCAACGACATCGTCGGTGCCACCGACGACGACAACGGCTACAATTTTCAAAAACACTTTAATTAATAAAAATAACAGCTGCAATAATGATAATTTACCTTTTTTTCACTTGGCTAATTGCAGTGGGGTAAACATAACTGTTAATGTTAATAGAAATTAAGTTATTTTTTATAGTTTAATATTGTTCTAAACACGTTCCACTTTTGTTGCATCCATGTCATGTTATATTTTCTAATAAAATTATTGAAAATTTTAAGGTGGGTTTGATGATGTTATTTTCAGCACGAAGAATAAGGCGATCAACGTACAACAGTATTTATTTACAATGTCCGATATACAGTATAGTGAATGACAATAAGGGCGCGGCGTCAGCGTTCCGATCGGAAGCACTGGTACTCCGTAGATTCTCGGTCGTCAATCTTGTCCACAGGCGAAAGTCCCCTAAGGAAGCAGTCAAGCAGAGCAAGAAGGGCTGGTCGAGAGTTGGCGGCGAACTCTGCTGGTCTTAGGGCGGCTGGCGTCTTTTATACAGTCCGGGGCTCGCTTGAGATGCGTTGGATGGAAGGGCGCGTAGAAGGGCTGCTTGGCAGAATACTGGTGGCGCTTTGAGAGGGTAGTAGCGGCGCGCTTCGGTACTACTGCCGTATAGGCACTGTGGTACGGCTTTATTGTGCTACAGTCTCCCCCTCAGAACCTTCCTGACGTCTCGGCTGGTGGTTCTGGACCTTCTTGGGGCGTCCTCGGCGGCGTAATGGCTGGATTTCTCATATAAATTTTGATCTAAAATGTTGGATTTTTAATTTATTTATTTATTTATTTTTTAATTTTTAACATTTTCCGAATTTAAAACTGAAGAAAAAAGGCGTTTTTGAATTAAAAATCCAACATTTTAGATCAAAATTTATATGAGAAATCGGATAAGCTCATTAAAAATACGGCATCCCATTTAAAAAAATATCAAAGTGACCCCTAGTACTTTTGTTTGATGTTCAATTGTTTTTTGCTGAAGATATTCGAATTCGCGGGAGAAAATGACTTAAGATGGCTATTTCAGTTTTTTTATAAAAGTACAGGAAAAGTCAAAAAATCGCCTTGTCTAGTCTTGGTTGGATAACCCTGTACATAAAATATATAATTGGTTCTTGGATTTAGTAAATATATGGTATCTTGTAGTATAATAACTCAAAAAGTAATAATCTGTCTTTTAAAATGTCAAATTGTTAAAAAAATTTAAAAAAGAAACATTTGAATTACTCGCCATAAATTTTCGAGCCTAGGGCTGGGTGGTAAGTCGGCCAACTAAAATCCTTGTCTCGCCATGGTTGCCTACGTAGTTTGCATTTCTAACCTCTTATTTGTTTTGTGGGCTAGGTGTTGCTTGGCAACGAAACTGTCAACAAATTCAAAGTTGATAATAGGTATTTTTGTGTTTTGTGATAGGTATGTTATTTTAATTTTTAAAGTATAAAACCAATATGCAACGTTCGTTCTCCATTGTCCACGTAAGTAAATAAAAGAAATTGTATTTTTTTATAATATAATAGGTAGGCGATCGGTATAGTAGGAAAAAGAAAACTAAACAATTCCGTCATGTACAGGGTGCTTCAGAAGTACGGTATGTAACTTAAGGGGGTGATTCCTTATAATATTTTAAGAGAAAAAGTTCATTTGAGCATGTGTCCGGAGTTGTCCCGTTTTTGATATACAGGGTGTTAAAGTTTTTTTTTTTTTTTAATCGATTTTCTATAATTTTTTAAATATCCTTTTTCCGATATTATTGAAATTTGGTACCGTTATTCATAATGATATTTAATAATTTTATTTTAAATTTAAATCCTGTTTTAATAAACTTTGAAATATATAGGTATTTTTTTTGCACATGCAATAAAGTGGTTATTGTTTTTTCTCTCGAAAACGAAGCAAGATACGAAAACAATTCAGGGAACAAAAAAATTATTGTAAACTATTAGTTTGGTAAATCCGAAAAAAAATATTAAAATTAGAAAAAGTCGGTGGTGTCCATTTTTTTGTTAATAATATTTGTTAATAAGGTGCTCCCCGGGACGCCACTGAACTTAACAAATATAATGTACTTAGGACTAATTAAACCCCATGTCATTATGAGTTACGGTACCAATAAATTTTAATAAAATCTGGGAAAGGATATTTAAAAAAATTATAAAAGAAACATTTTTTTTTTTTAAATCTTTAAGACCCTGTATATCGATAAGAACGGAGCAACTCCGGACACATGTTCATATGAACTTTTTCTCTGAGAATATCATAAGGAATTACTCCCTTAAGTAACGTACCGTATGAAACACCCTGATAGGGTCATTTTTAAATCACTATAATATATCGGTGAAATACCTACGCTAAAACAGTAATAAAACAGACTCAAACCCATTTTTTGGATATAATAACAGCTTGGCTAACTTTCTTGACGTTGCTGGTGCTGAACGAAATTTCTCCAAGCTGAAGCTGACAAAAACGTACTTGAGAAGTGCCATGTCTCAACAAAGGTTAAGTGATCTGGCAACAATCTCAAGAAAAAAAGAAAAAGCTACTTAGTTCATTGGATCTAACTAAGTTAATTCATTTTTGATTAGGATACATTTACGCGCGTTGTCTTTTCTAATACATATTATAAGTGTAATACATAGTTAGTATAAACGAAGGGAAAAGTAAAGCCATCACATGGTCTTGGTTTTCCTTGAGAGGGATTGCTTTTGCACTGTGTTTCGTTATTTTTACATAATTTTAATAACTTTTATTAGGTGTTAAGTATTCTAAACTAGATGCAGAAGTGCGGATGTCAAAAGTTATTGTCGTGACCACAAACCTCAGTAACTACGCCCTGATGATGGGTTGATGGGCCGAGACGCGTTTAAGATTTTTATTAAATCCATTTCTTAGGGCTCTACAACGTGCAAATTTATAGAACGATTAACACGGTTTCTCTACTGCAGGATTCCGAGAAGGCTATTAAAGATACGTGTCCGGTCAAGTTAAATTTTAATAAAGGACTACATATTTCTATTTCTAAGGTACATACTTAGCCTTTTTAAAAAAAAAAAACTAAGGAAATTAATGATAAAAGTGGAACCAAAAGTACTAATTTTGCGACATTTTCAAGGTTAATATCGCCGCTTATAATTTTTTTTTAAAAGGGCTATGTACAGGGACATTTTTTTAAGTGTCTCACCCGATTGGCGATTTTCCTGCTGACTATCATAAAAAACAAATTACATATTTCTCAATGATTTTCGATGAGGAAACCGAATTTAATGTCAAAAAATACATATATTTACAAATTTGACAGATGAGGCGCCATTTTGAATTTTCTTAAATGGTAACCCACATAAATAACCACACGATTGAATTGCATTGGCGATCCGATTCTAAAACTATATAGTTGTTGACACTTATTTTCAGCCGTTTCGGAAATACGGGGGTTCCTAATTTGCCTCCATCGATTTTGTCTTTTAAGTGTCTCACCCCTTTAATAAATGGACCTTCTAAGCTGAACACCCTAATTTTTTTCACAGTGACATAATTTTCCGTGAGCAAGCGATCTGCGCTATAGTCAAATCCGACAGATGTCAAAAAGTAACAGATACGACGCTATTTTGAATTTTTTTAAATGGCAGCTCTCATAAATAACCACACAATTGAAATGCATTTGGCGATCCGATTCTAAAAATATATAGCTCTTGATACTTATTTTCAGCCGTTTCGGAAATACGGAGGTTCCTAATTTGCCTCCATCGATTTTGTCTTTTAAGTGTCTCACCCCTTTAATAAATGGACCTTCTAAGCTGAACACCCTAATTTTTTTCACAGTGACATAATTTCCCGTGAGCAAGCGATCTGCGCTATAGTCAAATCCGACAGATGTCAAAAAGTGACAGATACGACGCCATTTTGAATTTTTTTAAATGGCAGCTCTCATAAATAACCACACGATTCAATTGCATTTGGCGATCCGATTCTAAAACTATATAGTTGTTGATATTTATTTTCAGCCGTTTCGGAAATACGGGGGTTCGTAATTTGCTGAATTAAGGTGCTCAGCTTAGAAGCTCTATTTATTAAAGGGATGAGACACTTAAAAGACAAAATCGAGGGAGGCAAATTAGGATCCCCCGTATTTTCGAAACGGCTGAAAATAAGTATCAACAACTATATACTTTTAGAATCGGATCGGCAAATGCCATTGAATCGTCTAGTTATCTATGAGAGTTGCCATTTAAAAAAATTCAAAATGGCGTCGTATCTGTCACTTTTTGACATCTGTCGGATTTGACTATAGCGTAGATCGCTTGCTCACGGGAAATTATGTCACTGTGAAAAAAATTAAGGTGTTCAGCTTAGAAGGCCTATTTATTAAAGGGGTGAGACACTTAAAAGACAAAATCGATGGAGGCAAATTAGGAACCCCTGTATTTCCGAAACGGCTGAAAATAAGTGTCAACAACTATATAGTTTTAGAATCGGATCGCCAGACGCAATTTAATCGTGTGGTTATTTATGGGGATTGCCATTTAAGAAAATTCAAAATGGCGCCTCATCTGTCAAATTTGTAAATCTATGTATTTTTTGACATTAAATTCTTCTTCCTTATCGAAAATCATTGAGAAATATGCAATTTGTTTTTTATGATAGTCAGCAGGAAAATCGCCAATCAGGTGAGACACTTAAAAAAATGTCCCTGTACCTTAGGGCTCTTAAGTATTATCCTTACAATCTCAAAAATTCAGATATAGCAATTTCGTAATAAGCCTGTAATCTTGCAGTGCGCAAAATATGGTTTTGTAGAAATGTACTTTGTATAATTTGCCTATCTACAGCTACATTTATTCTTAGTCGACGAGGATCAATCGAAACGGAGGGAGGATTATGGTACATTGAGAAATAGTTCAGTTAGGAAAATAAGAATAAAAAGAGCGCCAGGAAATTTTATTAATTATTTTAAGTTTTGTTGTCAATAATAATTAAATACATATTTGGGTTACCTATAAATCGGAACAAATTTACAATATATGTGTCGTCGTATAAGGCAGCTAAAAAGCTACTAAAAATAAAATGGAAGACATATGCATACCACGCAGGGTATTGCGTATCACGTCATTCTGGTATAAATAATAATGAATTATTAGCTGTCGTATTTATACGTGACCAAAGAAGTAATTAAATAGGATTGAAGAAGTAGTCCATACTTTCAGTGGAGTCAAAGTAATGCAAGTAGAACAATGCAGTCTTCCTCCACAATTTAATAAGTCTAAAAACAAATAAATAGTTCCCTATATGTTTTAAACGCTTAAGCGTTCATCCTCAGGGGATACTAAAAAGGATAATACAATGTTAGGAACAACCAGTAAATATAAAGTAAAAATTTAAGTGGGACTTACCTAACGTCGAGTTGAATGAAACTGTTAATGTACGGTTGTCTTAAATTAATGAGTACAACTTAACAGGAGGAGGAATATAAAATTGAAGACGTGTACTAACTAGTCATATTAATTATGTTAACATAATAATTGTATTAGGATTTAAATATACCTAAGTGAAATTTTTATTATAAATGTGAACTTCACTTAAGGAAGAAACATTATGAACGAAAGATTATTTGATTAATCTTTAATCTACATCTACAACATGTAAGGAACTATTTATTTGTTTTTACACTTATTAAATTGTGGAGGAAGACTGCATTGTTTTATTTACATATTAAATAAGAATTTGATAGTACCTATATGGAATGATGGATGTTGTATGACATTCATTTAAAAATAAAATAAAATCTGTGAGATTGGAGGAGGGGATACAAAGATACTATGTATTTTCTTTAAAAAATAAAATGCTTGTTTCAAGGTTAATATAGTCGCTAATATTTGGCAAAAATGGGCATAGCATATAGGTACATTTCGTGACGCCGGCCGTCAGCCTGAGAGAGGGTATATCAATGCCTTTAGAACAAATAGTAAGAAGCAGTTTCAACCAAGGGGTAAAACTAAGGTTGACGTGCACAGAATTTATTTAAGTTAAACTTTCCACTGTATATACCTAAGTATTTAGTTTGGAAAAATATCACTAGCACCTTATTTCAATTATGGCAGAAAGCGGTAGTAATACTATGATGCAAAAAACTTAAAATATCTAAATAGCTGTTTTTCTTCGATATTTTAAATTAAATTTCTTTTGTACTAAAAATATGTTCTTGCTGCACAATCAGAAAATAAATGAAATTTGTCACTTTACTTTTACGCTAGCACGTAGAGGGTGTTGATATTAAACCATGTTTTTCAACAAAGGATATTATATATCGATATTATTATGTAATTTTAACGGAGGAGAATGAAAATTCAGAAAAGCAAGCAAAAAGCAGATTTGAACAAGCGAATAAACCGATAGTGCGAGTTATGCTGTAAACACGCAAAATCTTTGTGTTACTTGGAAGGTCAGAAATACCCCCAATATTTGTATAAAAATGTTTCTTTTAGGACGACGATTTATTAGACGAAGATACAATTGATCAGCAAACCGAAGTTAAAACGTTCGACTCGAAAACGGATCCGTCCGGTTCCGAATCCGAGGAGTTAAGTACCAGTCCCAAAAAAGTTCCACTGAATTTAAAGAATATAAAACCCGAAATTCTGCCACGGCATAAGCTAAGCGCTGGTCCGTCTGATCGCATCTCTGGAAATACTACAGGAAAAAGTCTTAACTCCAGCGACAGCGAAGAAAGTGAACATGACAACAAGCATAAAAAAGTACAGGGTGAATATGATCCAAAGGAATTCGAGAATTTGCAAGTTGACAGCGAAATTGCTGACGTGTTCCAATATATTATCAAGTAAGTATATAGGTACAGGCAGTGGTGTAGCTAGCATTTTGGGGCGAACTATGGGGACGCAGATCGTGGAGGTATAGCGCCGCAGGGAAAAAATGTTTTGGACCACGCCCAAATTCCGTAGGAATTTACCTTTCTTATGCTCTCCTGGGAACGGGAGCCTCAAACAAAGTGAAAATCCGCTCTACGGTCTTTCATGGAAATAAATTTTTCCAAGACTTTTTCTTCAAATCATTTATTTCATGTATTAAATTTCTTCTTATGGACATCAAGCCATCATTTAGTAGCCATTTTCACAGAAATGTTTTTATATGTTTAAGGATAAAAGTTCTATTTTGTGCTTGTACTAACTTGTGTCAGGTTTAAATCTTGCTTGCTCAATACTTTTATTTTTAATTTATCTTCTAGTTGAAGATTGACAAAATTACCATTTAGTATATTATTGATATAGCGTTCATGACAACTACGTAATGGATAACGCGACAATACTTACTTATTCCCGTGCCAGGCCCCCTATACGCTACGCCACTGTATACAGGGTGTTACTTAATGATAGACCGCAATTCCAAGGGTGCATTCCTGAAAGAAAATTCATGTAGAAAAGTTCATATAAACATGTGTCCTAAAAAGTGTGGTTTTCAAGATACGGGGTGTCAAAGTTTAAAAAAAAGTCGGTTTCTTATTAATATCTCAAAGATTCTTTTCTAGACGATAATTATGAGTTCCAGTTGCGTCCCGGGGGGGGGGGAGTCTCACGAATAATATTGACAAGAAAATGTACGCCGCTGACTTGTTTAAAAAATTTATATTATTTTCGGGGTAAGCAGCTAAAGATGCAACTTTTTTGTCTCTTGATATTTTTTCGTATCTTACTTCGGTTCCGAGAAAAAAAATTTTCGACATGTAATGAAGTGGCTTTTATGAAAACCAGACTCTTTAGGACACATGTTTATATGAACTTTTCTACTTGAATTTGGTTCAGGAATGCGCCCTTGAAATTACGGCCTATCATTAAGTAACACCCTGTATAGGTTTAGATAAGCAGTGCACCGTAGAGTAACTATACCTATAGATGCTCCGCGTGTTCCGAGGACTCAAAGTGTTCATTATCATTTGTTAGTACAGGCAGGAGCACATATAAACATTCATTTCTTTTACTCAAAAACGGGGTATCAGCCAAAAAAAAAGTAAAGGTTACTTTCTTTGATTAGAAATGATAAGTATAGGTATCACTTTTCCCTATAATAATATTTCGTCAATGAGTTACACAAAGACCACTGATGGTGGAAGCGACAAAATCTGCTTAGTGTACAAGGCGTTTCATTAATATTGCTAAAAAATTCAGGATGAGTTTCGCTGCTTAAAAATATGAAAAAGTTCCAATCAACCTATGTCAGGAAATGCGTTTGCGTTTGATATATGAAGTCATTATTATGATTTCTTGAACTTTGTGTCCGATTTGTTTGAACAACACTTCTGAATAATAATATCCTTTATTCTCATGGTACGATTTTTCTTTCAATCAACGTCGCCTTGTTTAAAGTTGCTTTGCAGTTCGAGAGTCGTTTTTTATAAAATATTGAGGTCTTAATTCCAGCCACTTCATAATTTTTTTTCATTTATTCTTGATATAAAGACTATTATTTTGAATAAGCTTCCCTTTAAATAAAATTGTGATTTTTGAGCTTAAATTTTACTGTTTAATATAATCTACGGTTACAAAACTTTTATATCGTCGCCTTAATCAGAAAAACCCGTAAGTCCAAAGCTCAGACAAAAAATGTCGGAAAAAAAAGTCCATTAAATTAATTAATACAACAAGTTTTTTGTTAATACCATTCAAAATTCGGTGCAAAATCCCATTTAAAAATGTTGGATATATGTTATTTTTGCTTCAATGATTATGCACTAATTATTATACTATTTTATTATCTTGAGAACTAGAAAAAAACTTTAAATGCAAAAGTTAGAGGATTTTTCGTGTATTTTTTTACAGTTATTATAAAAACAAAAGCGCGTCGTAAACTTGAGAAAAAGATGCACATTGAGTTTTTTTCTTAATGAAACACCCTGTATATTGTTCGCTAAAATGAAATATATTTGTGTCCTGACTTCAAAAATATATAATATGTTGATATTTTGAGAAGCCGTTTTTGACATATTTGACTATTCGCCGACCATCTAAAAACATCTATAGGTAGGTACATTAAAAGTTTAAAAATCAAGGCGGTCTGAAGAACAAATGCTTTAATTCGCGTTGTGACGTTTCAATATGGTTTCAAATGGTTCAATAGCCGTAGCCGCTTTCAATTTACTAATGGTAATTAGAAAACTATTTGGACGGATTTTGTAAATATGAGATATTCCGAAGAAGAAAAACATTAAATAATTCGATTTTTCAATTCCAATAACAATGGTATATTCAGAGTTCAGAACGAATATCATCAGGTATATCCTGGACGACGCATACCGTCAGCCAGTACAATCAGATATATTCTTAAAAAAATTAATGAAACCAAAAGTATAAAGCGAAAAAAGAGAATCATTCCTGGAAATGATGAGGATGATCTAAATATTTTACTTTTCTTTGAAGATAAAGTATATCCTCTAAAATATTTTAAAACCAGATTATCATTTTTTCAATCAATTTTAATTTTTAGAAAATCCGGAAAGATCTATGCCTCATGCAGCATTATTTTTCAACAAATCTTGGTACAAAATATACACGACTCTAAAATATTATAAATATCATGCTTACAAATTTTTGCCGGTGCCGAATTTAACTGAAGAGAACATGAGGCAGCGGTTGCATTATTGCCAAGAAGTAATCGGGCATTTAAGAATAGATGCAGATTTTTTAAATAAGATCATTTTCACAGATGAAGCGACGTTTACCACCTCGGGTATGTTCAACAGAAAGAACAGACATTATTGGGCAATGGAAAATCCCCACAAAATCCAGGTAGTAAAAATACAGGGACGCAGATCAATCAATATTTGGTGCGGCATGTTGCGTGATATTAGTCCCATTATTTTTGATGGGAATTTAAATGGTGAGAGATACTTAAATCTAATTCAAAATGACGTTGAAAATTATTTAGAGAATATTCCTGTGAAAATGATCTTATTTAATAATATGACATATAAATATGTATACATGTGAGAACTTTGTTCTCTAGCCATCTGCTGAGACCTTATACAATAAGGATTAACCAAATTATACTAAAACAGCTATTCTTTGGGCTACATCTAATGCCCCAACGAGCGCTGAATTAAATAGCACAATTTGGCGTATTTTGACTAACACTGTTAGTACTAAAATACAGACTCAGATTGCAGAAACTACCGGGAAAGAAAAGAATGAATCTTTATTTCCAATGATAGGTTGCTAGTTGCTACGCTGCTGCTACCTGTAGACCGGTTTCGAACTCTTTGGTTCTCGTCACTACAGGGCAAGCATGACAAGCGAGCACACCCATCATTGGAAAATTGAAACACCCTATAGCCACAATATTGTTCTGCCTAGGCAGTACAATACAGGTGGCGCCATCCTCCAGCAGTTTCTAGCAATCTGATGTGAAAGATACCGTATGGTACTATAACACAAAATAGTAAGAGAATACTACTTGGCAAGTGGTAATCATAATATGACATATAAATATGTATACATGTGAGTCTGTATTTTAGTACTAACAGTGTTAGTCAAAATACGCCAAATTGTGCTATTTAATTCAGCGCTCGTTGGGGCATGTAGCCCAGAGAATAGCTGTTTTAGCATAATTTGGTTAATCCTTATTGTATAAGGTCTCAGCAAGTGGCTAGAGAACAAAGTTCTCACATGTATACATATTTATATGTCATATTATGATTACCACTTGCCAAGTAGTATTCTCTTACTATTTTGTCTTATTTAATAATCTTACTTGGCAACAAGATGACGCACCACCACACAATCATATGCCTATTATGGAATATTTACAGAATCGTTATAATTTCTGGATAGGAAGGTTTTGGCACGCTTAGATGGTCGGCGAATTGTCAAATATGTCAAAAACGGCTTCTCAAAATATCAGCGTATTACCTATATATTTTTGAAATCAGGATAGAAAGACCTTTCATTTTAGTGAACAATATACAGGATGTTCCATTAAAAAAAAAACACAATGTGCGTCTTTTTCTCAACTTTCGATGCGCTCGTTTTTATAATAACCGTAAAAAATAATACACGAAAATTCTCTAACTTTTGCATTTAAAATTTTTCTCTAGTTCTCAAAATAAAACGTCTAGGTAGGGTCCAAAATATAAGAAAACTCTGTACTTTGATTTAATTTTTTCTTATTTCTAATGTATTGAATAATCTCGTTGCTTATGAGAAACCTGTATTTTGAACAATCATAGCGTTAAGAGTAAAAACTGAAAAACCGTTTCGACAATATTGTCCCATGTTTTTAAATCCAGCCCAAAATTTGTCAAATTCGTATTTGTTTTTATGTAGCAGCGTATTTCAGACATACCTCTATATAAGATGATACAATCGCGATATTATTTAATTCTTGGTAGTTTTGTACTGTACAGGGTGTTTTTTTTTTGTTGATATTATAGGGTATAGGCTAAACGATAAGAGATACAAAAAAAGTAAGAAATGTGTCTCGTTATCTTATTTAGTGTTTAGTTTATTGGCGCAATCAGATCTACGCTAACTAGATTGGTTTAGAAGATACAGGGTGATTATCAAAATCGGCGGTTTTTATTATCTCTCATGACTCGGTTATTTCTAGAGATAAAAAACTTTTAATACGAAAGTTTTACGACTTTTTACGTTGAATCCAGTGGCGTATTTAAGAAAAATATAGACGTAGCTATTAATTTTTGAGGTATTATCAAAACTAGCATTTTCTTAAATGGGACACCCTGTATCTGGGTGTCTCAAAAATTTAGTTTTTTCTTGTGATTGCAACAATATATAACACTTAATATTTTGCTTTGTTCTAAATAGCTAAAATACCAAAAAACAAAATTTTTTTTAGTTGGCCATGGATTGGATTTTTTAAGCGTTTATTTTGTTTGTTTTTGTTTGTTCACATGTCATAAAATTCATTAACAATTAAGTATTGGTTTTGACACTTCTTGTTAATGCAATATTTTCGATTATATTTTTTTTAAAAATGGAGTCCAAAATGAATAATTTTCAAAACTATGAAAAATTAAACATTTTTGAGTGCTATACTGAGAGTAATAAAAATAAAGACGGAGCTTTAGACCTATATTTTAAGCGTTATACGGAACGACGACAGCAAGAAAAACAAATATTTCAAAGATATCACAATTTAAGTGAATATGGATCATTTGGAAAAATAAGAGGTAAGATTTACGATAAGGAAAATAGAGAAAGAGACTAAATTAATATATTAGCTTGTGTTGCTGCTGATCCGACGGTATCTAGCCGTAATATCAGGGCCGTCGAGAGAAAATCGGGGCCCGGGGGTAGTAAATCTATGGGCCCCCCCTGCACCTGTTCTTTCGTGCCACACAGTTACAACTTTGTAAGAGTAGTTTACTAGGATAGTATTAGGAGAGATAAAATTATTAAGTTAATAGTATCAAGAAATTCAAATACAAATACTAGTAGAACACAGAAGCGCCGGTTTCGAAACCCACGCGCCGGTCTTGAACGAAATCCGGGCCCGGAGGGAATCGCCCCTGACCCCCCCCCCTCTCGCCGGGCCTGCGTAATATTGAATAAGGTATTGGCACAAGTAAATTTAAAGTTTTAAAAATGTTAAGAAAGCATAAGTATCAACCGTATAAAATAAGAAAGGTTCATGACTTACATGCTGGAGATGAAGAGCGGCGTTTAGAATTTTGTCATTGGTATTTACAATAGATTAATCGGAATCCCAATTTTTTTCAAAATATAATATGGACTGACGAGACTTTAATATCCAGCGAAGGAATTTTTAAT
This sequence comes from Polydrusus tereticollis, assembly GCA_963920685.1. NCBI lineage: Eukaryota > Metazoa > Arthropoda > Insecta > Coleoptera > Curculionidae > Polydrusus > Polydrusus tereticollis. The sequence continues at coordinate 73,385,588 of OY987332.1, forward strand.
CGACATAACAATCGATATTGGTCAAACATAAATCCTCATCAGACGGTCGCCAGGGTACAACAACTAACAAGGACGGTTTGGGTTCCATGTATGGGTGGCGCTATATCAAAACAGGGCCCTTAACTACAGGATTTTTAATGAAAATTTGAATGCTGAAGGATACATCCAAATTTTGGAAGAATGTGTAGTAAGTAATCGAGTTGAATAACAAACCATTAGCTGCAAGAAATAATGTTTATTTACAACAAGATGGTGCTCCAGCATATTATAGCCATATATGGTAAGGCACTTACTAACTGCCAATTTAGGCGAAAATTTTAGCCAAAATTGGCTTGGTACATATGGACCAAACAGATGGCCTCTGGATTCCCCCGACCTGATACCACTCGACTTTTGATTTTGGGGATTATCAAAAATGAAATATATAAAACCCGAAGTAATACTATAGAAGAACTTAGAGCAAATTTTATTAATTGCATTAGAAGAGTGCCAAATATTCACATCTATAACGCGACACATTCAGTTACAAGCCGAGTCCAAAAATGCATCGAGCAGAATGGAAGACAATTTGAGCACATTTCGTGATTAAGCACCTATGCTAATTGTTATAACAGGGTGTTTCATTAAGGTCGAAGAGCGGCCATATCTCGAAAACTATTGGGCATAGAAATTCAGGAAAAAAAAATTTATAACTAAAGTGGCCATGGGAAAATTCTGGAAATAATTTTTAAGTTCCGCATTTTGCCGCAAGGGGGCGCAATTGAAAAGTAAATTTTTAAATTTTAGATATCTCCGAAAATTGCACGTTAAGGTATATTTTTGATAACACCATTAAAAAGCTTGGACAATTTTGCATAATTTTGGTCCCATGCTTATTGGCGTACCGACTTTAGTAAGAGTGGGGGAAGCTGTTGAATGTGTAATCATTTAAATCGCTGTAACTTATAAACCACTTATCCGATTTTAGCAAACTAAAACTTGTTTGGAAGAGAAATGTAAGTACTTTTAACTATCGTCTTGAGTGGTCCATGATACTTCTCAATAAAAATACAAGAGGGCGCAATTTGCAACACATTTCTTAACTTTATTCATTTATTTCAAATCATACGGTATAATTATGATACCATAATCGAAAAGTAGATGAAATTTGCTACAAAAAATGTCAAAACCGCAGTTCGATATCTCCATTCGTTTCAGAGTTATTGCCAATAGAATAATTTTTAAAACTTTAAATGAAGAAGCGGTTGTTTTCATAGTTTTGTGATCAAGCATTCCATGACAAAAAATATTTTTAAACTTTATGGTTAGGTAGGTTTGTTTCTCATTATTCCAATGGCCCAGAAACCACTCTAGAATTAATGGCAATCATGGAAAACGTGTCATTTAGGCGTAACTCTAACAATATGATGTGTTTTAAAAAATAAATCTAGATAGCTGTGAAATAAAATCTGAAAGTTTCCATGGAGATAAGACAAATAATGCAAATAGTTGTCAACTAGTTTCATTTTGAAAGGTGTTGACAAAAGTTTATCCGTAATTCATCTTAAACTTCTTGATAGAAAATTGTGATACGTACTTTTCAAAAATGGCTTATACCAATGCCGAAGCTTACGATATGCTGGCCGTATATTTTGAATGTTTTCAAAATGCGCCTATAGCGGAACGCGAATATGCTCTCAGATATCCTGAACGAAGGCACTATGGCAGAGCAGTATTTCAGCGACTGGCAATATGCGTAAGGCAAACGGGAAGTGTACGACGCATTTCAGTTGCTTTTAGAAGACGTCCAGTAAGAAATGAAGTCAACATTACAAACGTTCTTGCGTACGTAGAGGCCGATCCGCATTTAAACATAAGAGCAATTTCTTTAGACCTAGGTATAAGTTGTACTGCAGTGTTCCGAATTCTAAGGGATTTTAAGCTGCATCCCTATCATATAGTTTTACATCAGGCGCTATCAGAAAGTGATTATGACAGACGGCTCGACTATTGCTATTGGCTAAGAGAGATGTGTAACGAGAATCCTCAATTCCTCTCCCACGTGTTATGGACTGATGAAGCCACTTTCAGTAGCTGTGGCAAAGTTAATTTACACAATATGCACTATTGGTCACAGACAAATCCTCACTGGATGCGCGAAGTGGATCACCAAAACAGATGGAGTGTTAACGTGTGGTGCGGAGTATTTAGGACACAGAATTATCGGACCGTTTATTTTTAATGATTATCTAAATGGTGAATCTTATTTAAACTTTTTACAAAATGACTTGCCTATCCTTTTAGAAGATGTTCCTATTGGCCTAAGAACATCCATGTGGTATCAACATGATGGATGCCCGGCACACTTTTCGCATATGGTCCGTGATTTTTTAGATATTGGATACCCAAATCGCTGGATTGGAAGGGGTAGTTTGTTTGCTTGGCCACCTAGATCCCCGGATTTAACTGTGTTAGATTTTTACTTGTGGGGGCGAATAAAAGACATTGTATATAAAACGCGACCAACCACACGAGACAACATGATTGAGCGAATTGAAAATGCACTAAATTCGATTTCACGAGCTGAAATTGAAACAGCTGTCTCTAGTTCTAGAAAAAGAATTAATCGTTGTATTTTGCACAACGGAGGTCATTTTGAACATTTATAAAGTCTCTCAATTGTTTTCCTAAGAAGCTTTCCATGAATATTGTTTCCTTCAATAGTTTCCGATAATTATTTCAATACTGTTTTATGGCCCGTTGGCCTTGAAACACGCTCCAAATTTTGTATTTTACATGATTTGGACTAGTCCTAAGCCTAGATAAAGTGTGAAGGAAGGCACGGAGTTTGACATTGGAATAATGAGAAACAAACCTACCTAACCATAAAGTTTAAAAATATTTTTTGTCATGGAATGCTTGATCACAAAACTATGAAAACAACCGCTTCTTCATTTAAAGTTTTAAAAATTATTCTATTGGCAATAACTCTGAAACGGATGGAGATATCGAACTGCGGTTTTGACATTTTTTGTAGCAAATTTCATCTACTTTTCGATTATGGTATCATAATTATACCGTATGATTTGAAATAAATGAATAAAGTTAAGAAATGTGTTATTATTGCAAATTGCGCCCTCTTGTATTTTTATTGAGAAGTATCATGGACCACTCAAGACGATAGTTAAAAGTACTTACATTTCTCTTCCAAACAAGTTTTAGTTTGCTAAAATCGGATAAGTGGTTTATAAGTTACAGCGATTTAAATGATTACACATTCAACAGCTTCCCCCACTCTTACTAAAGTCGGTACGCCAATAAGCATGGGACCAAAATTATGCAAAATTGACCAAGCTTTTTAACGGTGTTATCAAAAATATACCTTAACGTGCAATTTTCGGAGATATCTAAAATTTAAAAATTTACTTTTCAATTACGCCCCCTTGCGGCAAAATGCGGAACTTAAAAATTATTTTCAGGATTTTCTCATGGCCACTTTAGTCATTAATTTTTTTTTCAGATACAGGGTGTCCCATTTAAGAAAATGCTAGATTTGGTAATATCTCAAAAAATAATACAGCTATATTTTTTTAGATACGCCACTGGATGATTCTACGTAAAAAGTTATAAAACTTTCGTATTGTTAGTTTCTTTTTATCTCCATAAATAACCGAGTCATAAGAGATAATAAAAACAGCCGATTTTGAGAATCACCCTGTCTCTTCTGAACCAATCTAGTTAGCGTTGATCTGATTGCGCCATTAAACTAAACACTAAAATAAAGAACGGGAGACATATCTTAGTTCATTTGTATCTCTTACCGTTTAGCCTATAATATAAACGAAAAAAAAAAAACACCCTCTATATTGCATCCGCACTGCAGGTGTCTCAGAAGTTAAAAAGGTATATGGTAAACCAATTCCAAGCATGGAAAGTTTTATACAGTTTCTTGTCAAAATAATACAGGGCAAAATCAAAAACAAGCGCTCTGTTTTTTAAAAATAATAATTTATTTTTTCTAATATCAGAGATACGATAAAACTACTCAAATTTGTTTTTGCAATTTGCCTAGTACCTATTCAATTGTTTGTGGCGAGCTAATCCCTAAGAAAATGTTTGCAAGTTTTCGGAAACAATGAAGTTTTTTTTAAATTGTAATGTGTTTAATAAACACCCTGTATCCAACAGTTCCTATTTCCTTCCTAATTTTATAATAAAAGATTACATGTAATAGTTGCGTGAAAAAACCTTATTACTTTTCATATACAGGGTGTTTTGTAATTGAATGTCAATAATTAAGGGGGCGATTTTTGTGTTCATTTTAAAAAGAAAACTTCATATGAGCGTATGTCCTAAACGTCTTTATTTTTGATATACAGGGTGGTAAAGTTTTCAAAAATAAATAGTTTTTTAATAATATCTGTAATACCACTTTAGATATTTTAATGAAATTTGGCAGACATGTACTATGTATCAAGATGTATTATTTACCGTACAATAATTTTTTTTATTTCTACCAGTGGCGTTCGTACGGAATTTCACCTGCTTATTTTGGCAGACATTAATGTAACGCTACTGATTTCTCGTAAAAATAAATTTATTCCTAAAATCCCCAATCATTTCTAAACAAATTTGATCTCTTGAATTTTTTTAATCCGATGCACGGTTTTCGCTTAAAAAAAATAAAAACCTTTTCTCTGCATGATCATAACAATATCGTTAATATGACAATATCACCATGCACAGAAATAGATTTTAATTCTTAGATCAAGTTTGCTTAGAAATGAATAAGGATCTCAAAAATTATTATTGTAGTAGGCTGTGTCTGTAAGAGTTATTAATTCTGTAGTCAGGGCGGTTGTCATTATTTTGTTTGACAGTTTATCAATATTTAAATTCGGTTTTTCGTGTCTTATTAATTTGGTGTTTAAAATATCCGAGTATTGTTATTTTGAAAGATAATGGTCGGGTTTACTAATGAGGAGTTGGCAGATATGCATTACATGTATGGTTTGGCTGATGGCAGTTCGCCGGAAGCTAGGCGATTGTATCAAGAGCGGTTCCCTAATAGAGTCATACCTACCAGATAGGCGAACATTTGAAAATGTACATAGAAGGTTGACTGAAACAGGTACTTTTATGGCAAATAATCAATTAAAAGGGTCCCATCGGACTGTAAGAACTCCACAAATTAAAGAAGCAATTTTAAATTATATTGATAATAATCCTGAAATAAGTAGGTACTAGAAAAATTGGACATAATCTGAATATCTCGCACGTCCTGGTTTGGAAAATTTTGCACGACTTTTTATTGTACCCGTATCATATTCAGCGGGTCCAAGCGTTACTTCCCCGAGACTTTCCCTTGCGTGTTAATTTTTGTCAGTGGTTTTTGGAGAAAATTGCGCATAATCCCTTGTTTGACCATGAAATAATGTTTACAGATGAAGCTAACTTTTCCAGAAACGCAATCAGAAATTTTCACAATAACCATATTTGGGCCGACGCAAACCCCCACGCAGTTGTAAAATATAACCAGCAAGAACAGTTTTCGGTAAATGTCTGGGGTGGAATTGTTGGAAATTATTTAATTGGACCTTTTTTCCTGCCAGAAAGGCTAAATGGCCATAATTATCGCCGGTTTCTAGAGGAGGATTTGCCCATATTGCTAGAAGAAGTACCAATTTTAATAAGAAACAGAATATGGTTCATGCATGATGGTGCGCCCGCTCACTTTAGTGTTGTAGCAAGAGAATATTTAAATGAAACATTTAATAACCGATGGGTTGGTCGTGGCGGACCTCAACCATGGCCGCCTAGGTCCCCAGATTTAAATAGTTTGGACTTTTTCTTATGGGGGCATCTTAAAAGTCTGGTTTACCGCACCCCAGTAAACACTTTAGAAGAGCTGGAAGATCGTATAAGAGCTTCCTTCGATTTAATAAGAAATACTGAAGGTATACTTCAAAGAGTGCGCGACAATATGAGGAAAAGAGCTGAAGCGTGTATCCTTCAAGGTGGAGGGCATTTTCAACAACTTATCTAGTTTCTATGTATGTTCTTTTTTTTCACAAAGGTTGTTGTTGATTTATTAACAGACGATCCTTATTCATTTCTAAGCAAACTTGATCTAAGAAATAAAATCTATTTCTGTGCATGGTGATATTGTCATATTAACGATATTGTTATGATTATGCAGAGAAAAGGTTTTTATTTTTTTTAAGCGAAAACCGTGCATCGGATTGAAAAAATTCAAGAGATCAAATTTGTTTAGAAATGATTGGGGATTTTAGGAATAAATTTATTTTTACGAGAAATCAGTAGCGTTACATTAATGTCTGCCAAAATAGGCAGGTGAAATTCCGCCACTGGTGGAAATAAAAAAAATTGTTGTACGGTAAATAATGCATCTTGATACATAGTACATGTCTGCCAAATTTCATTAAAATATCTAAAGTGGTAGTTATTACAGATATTATTAAAAAACTATTTATTTTTGAAAACTTTACCACCCTGTATATCAAAAATAAAGACGTTTAGGACATACGTTCATATGAAGTTTTCTTTTTAAAATGAACACAAAAATCGCCCCCTTAATTATTGACATTCAATTACAAAACACCCTGTATTTTCATTGGCCTCAAAGTGACCTAGCCCCTTAGATATTCTTCTTACATTTTTTGTAGATATACTCCTCAGTATATGACTCTAGAATACAAATTCAAACCGTTTATTCCGGAGTTTTTACCAGCAGTTGGTGATATAGATGCTTTCCTAAAAGTAATACCTCCGGAAACCACTCTGTCAGGTGATATATTTGACGAAAATATCCTTCAATTGGGACTTTTAGTTTTGGATGAACCCGCCTCAAACCAAAGCGAACCCGCTTTATTACATTTGCAATTGAGGGCTGCCACCGACAATCCTTTAGGTGGAAACGAGCAAAGGCATATTGTAAGTAAAGTTGGATTCAATTTTTTACCGGTTAGTCATATAATGGTATACAACACCACAGATTGTTTACGTAAAAATATTACCATTTTGCCAAACATATCTTAGTCCAAAAGTGTACAATAAGCAAGATAATGTGACACCTAGTATAGTTAAAGGTTATTTATCGAATTTTTAAAATATATTTTGAAAAAACAAACGTTTCTGAACGACATTGGTATTTGGGTTTTTTTAGGACAAACAATTAAAAATTCCTAGAAATGTTGATGTAAATTGTAAAAGTTGTTCTATGCAACCTTTTGCTTACTCTGTAAACATCCTAACTTTTCGTGCCTTTTACGCCATTTTAATGAATCACTTTTCTTATCTTTACGTTATCCTACAAAATAACACTAAATACACCAAAAAATGGTAGGTTGGAATTTATTACAGAGAATTTTTGGGAATCATACACACAAGATTAAGTTGTGTTTTAATTTAGTAAATATGAATATGGGCCATTAAAATTAATTAGTACTTATTATATTTTACAGATCGTCAAGAAAATCGACAATATAGAAAAAAATTCGAAAATTATAGAGAAATGGATTAAAGATATATCCCACTTACATAAGAGCAAATCATCTCCAATCGTTAGATACTCAGAGTAAGTATTTAAATAATCTAAAGGTTAGTTGCTTCCTTTCGCCGGATTCATCCCCAGACGCGTTTCGCTGTATAACAGCTCGTCAGTGAGGCTATAGAATCCGACGAAAGAAAGCAACACCGTAGAGTCTACTTGACCCTGAAAGATGAATGAATAACGGTTCATAACATTTCTAGATTGCACAAAAATGTTAATCGTAATTTATGTCACATACGTTATACCTTAACCCAATAAGGGTTTTCAAAATATTCACATTTAAAGGGGAAATATTTCAATGAATTTGATATGCACCTGGTAAGATTTACCTGCGCTATAATGACAAATGCTGTAGACGAACTAAGAAAAGTGCTAACTACATGCATTGAACATTAAAAATTAAAAAACAACAATTTCAAAATAAGTTCGTGTACAGAGTTGTCCCTTATTCTTTCCGTCAGACTCAATCCCTGGACGCGTCTCGCCGTTTACGGCTCATCAGCAAGGCTCCGGATCTGACGAAAAGGTAAGGGATCTCAAAGTGATTTTAACAAAGAAATGCAAATAAACATACGAGAGTTGCAGCACGTGACTACATCTTGTGGCAATTGCTAGACACCCTGATGTACATAACACGTGCAAGCCCTCGATTGTAAAGTTCAAGAAAAATATTCTCGGTAAGGTGATCAACGGGCTACAATGCAAGTTTCTCATTATTGCATTAAAGTAACAAAACCAGTTTTTGATTTTAATTTTTCTAATGCAATAAAGGAAAAATACTCTATTGGTCGCGTTCTGAAGAAATATCTAAAATATCTTTATTAAATAAAATTAATATGACTTAAATGTCCGGTATGTCCCAGTGATCGACACTCGGGGTGGGCAAAATAAATGATTAATCGATTAAACGATTGTGAAAATTTTAAAAATCGATTAATCGATCAATCGATTATTTTTCGATTAATCGAATAATCGATTATACGATTATGAATTTTTATAATCGTAGCGAGCAGCCTGCTAAGCGAATTCTCCTGTTGTAATAAACTATATCTAATATACCTACATATAAACATAATACCTATACCTGTATAATATTATGCTTTTTTTCTTGAAGAAAAAAAGTAATATAACGTTAAAATAAAATTTGAGCCCCGTATTATGTTTACTGTTTGCTGGAATTTTAGAAAGAAAACAAAGTAATAAAAGAACTAGGCTAACCAAGTTAGGCAAATATAAAAAAAAATTAAATCATCATGGTATAGAGTGTGCAATTGTGATTGTTTCGGTTAATGGATTATTTTTCGATTAATCGATTGTTTTTCGACTAGTCGATTATTTTTCGATTAATCGATTGTTTTTCGACTAGTCGATTATTTTTTGATTAATCGATTTAATCGAAATAATCGATTATTCTTAACAATCGACAATCGATTGTGAAAATTCATAATCGCCCAGCCCTAATCGACACACATTTGTGCCAGTAATCAACATGACAGCACTATTATGATTATCTAGATTTATTATGATCTAATAGCAGACATGAAGTGTACAGAATCTTATAGTAATCTCGTAATTGAACGTAATATACTGTCACATAATTGCATAGGCATCGTAACTATAGATCCGACACGCCATTCATAAATGCTATAAAATTGTGATGCCAAAATCGTTTGGTGGCGAGACGCTGTGAGGAGCTAGCTGGGGCCGGGAGTGGGGATTACGCTGTCTTTACATATGCATGCGACAAAACTCCAGGAAAACAACATCCGCTATGTCGAGTCGATGCGGTGGCCACGAAAATGATGAAATCTGGGCGAATCCGTTATTGCTGCGTTGCCATACTACAGATTTTTTACAAGGTTTTTTTAGGCAATGTTATATATTTCCCACATCATGTTAATCTAGTTAATCATAGAAGTTGATACTTTTAACAGAGTAAGCCCAGAAACTACGTTTTCTGTGGCGTAAGTCTGGCAAACCAAGTGGAGGGGAGCAGCTTGTATGTTGATTTACTTTACACTGGAATACAATGATGACATCACGTTTATTTGTTATTGATTGGTCTAATAGTTACGATGTCTATGCATAATTGTCTGTAATGCCACGTCAACGAATAATGCAAAATACGTTTTAGTATTTAGTCTATCGAACTATCTTATTGTTGTCGCGCCCCAGTATTTATTTGAACTAATGTAATCTCATTTAATTTTAGTAAATATCTGGTTTGAAAGGGAGCAAAAGTGGCGGCGACGATTTATTGTGGATATGTATTTTTGCTTACGAATTCTGTAAATCTGTTGAATGGTCGATCAAGTAAAAACACACCAAAAAAAACTTACGTACTTTTATTTGTTAACACCATTAATATTTTTAAAATTATTTCTTTAGAAATATGGTAGCAACGATTTCAATATTCATGTGTTACGACAAAACACAATTAAAAAATAATCCTTTATAATTTATAGTCTCTATATTGTTCTGCATCTTTTCTTTACGGAACATATATTCTAATACGGTTCATATTAAAACACTAGGTAGTTAACAGTGAATGTTTAGAGCAATTAAAACTTACATTACAAATAGTAGACAGGTAAAGTATGTTTACAAATATAAGAAACCGACCTAAATGACTGCTATTATTAGGGTATTCAAAATATAATAAACAACAGTAAACCAGTTCTGTGAAATGATATGGGCGTAATAAATTTTAAGGTAAATAAAAATGCGGATAAACCAGGGTCCTTTTTGATTTTAGTCTGTCAACGTACACTACTGAGTTTAGTTTGTTTTTTGACAATGTTTCATCCTTGGTGTTCTAGTGAAATTTGTGAAAGCAATGAAACTGAAGTAAATAACAGAGTGCATTTATCAACAGATGCCAAACAGATTATAAAGAAAGTGTTTTTGACGTTAATGTCGCGCGGAAATTTGTGCCCTAAACAAGTTGTAAAGGAAACGGCTTCACTTCCAAAAAAATCCTTTTCCACAGTTTAGAAAATTACACAAGGGCCAATTTTGGAACGCAGAAAAAGAAGCGATATTGGAAAATCAAGAACGTTGGACCAAGGGGACGAGGAACTTATACGACGAAAAATTTTTAAAATGGATGAAGAGCAAAGTGTACCAACGTTGAACAATTTAATGAAAAGGCTGACAACAGATGAAACAGAAATTAAATGCTCAAGAACGACATTGTGGAAGCGCCTTCAACACATGGGCTTTAAATTCAAAAGGATTAATAAAAAGCAGGTTTTGATGGAGTCCAAGCGTCTTCAAGAATGGCGGTGGGAATATTTGATAAAAGTAAATGAATACAGAACTGAAGGTAGGCCGATCATTTATTTAGATAAAACGTGGTTTGACACCCACGACACCCCGTCAAGTGGTTGGGTCGATTCTAGCGGCAAATGTGTGACACGTGCCCTGTCAAACCGTGGAAAAAGAATAACAATCTTACATGCTGTTTCTGAAGATGGGTGGGTGCCGAATGGTCTATCTCTCTCGGCAAAAAATATTAGTGAATCATGTGTTGACTATCATGAAAACACAACAGCGGCGTTATTTGAAAATTGGCTTGAAACTAAATTATTACAGAACATTCCACCAAATAGTGTCATTGTTACGGATAACGCTAGTTATCATAGTAGACAATTAAACAAAGCTCCTTCTTCAAAAGACACTAAAGCCAAAATTCAAGAATATTTGTTTGATAATGATATATATTTTTATGAAAACTATAGAAAGAAAGATTTATTAAAAGTGCTTAGAGGTATGTATACTCAAAAGGAATATTACTGCGATGAAGTTGCGAAAAGCATGGGGCACATAGTATTGCGGCTACCGCCTTACCACTGTATATTTAACCCTATTGAACAAATATGGCACCAACTTAAAGCTGGAATTCGTCGCAATAATTTTTCACCCACACTTAATTCTAGTGTATTAACTCTAATTTATGATGAAACTAAAAAAATTTCTGAAGTGAACTGGAAAAACTGCGTACAACATGTAAAGAAAGTAGAAGAAAGTTACATTTGTATTAGGAATGCAACAGAAAGGTTTATTATTACTTTAGATGATGATAGCGATAGTGAAGTAGATTTAGTTGGGTAATTTATTGATAAATATAATAATTTAGCATTATAAGTGTAAGACCATAATTCTATTTTTATATTTTGAAATTAATAAACTTAAATAAACATCAGTTTTTATATTTATTTGCTGCTAAATTAAATATTTCAATACTATGTATTTTCTAAGACGGTCCTAGCTCAGTCGGCATGGTGTCAATACCCCTATTTAGGTAGAAATAAATAAGAGTCATTTGGTCAGTTTCTTATTTTTGTGAATACACTTTACTCTCATCTCTCTTTTCTATTCACACCGTACATTGGATCACGGCTCCAGTCAGCTGGCTCTTGAACCCCTAATTGAATTTATCTTTGGAGGGTTGATGACTTGATAGCGTGCTCTTTTTCAGTACTGCTTTATCACACTTATGGCTAATTTAGCTTTATCAGGAAAATATTAAATTATTTTACTTCTTTTGAACCTTTCAATTTACCGATTAAACCGGGATCTTGACCACTTTAAAGTTGCTATTTTATTCCAAAATAAAAGTATTTTAAATAGTTTTAAAATAATTTAACGGGCAGCGGTCCGACAGCGAATCTATGAAGTTATAAAAACAAAAAGGTACGATTTCCTCGCGTTTGATCAGTTCATAAGCGATTCTTCCACCACCATACAGCGTTGAACTCCTACGTAAAATTGCTTGAAATTGTTTTTAGAGATTTTTATTACCAAAAGCTTTTAAGCTTTTAAACAAGATCTTTTCTAGAAACGGAAGCCACTTATTCCCCTTTCGGGCCTCTCATCTATGACTCAGTGAATAGAAAAAAATAATGTTTCATATACAGGGTGTCCCGGAAAATGTGGGAAATCTCTCTGATTCAGATAGAACATGAAAAAATAAGATGAGAAGTTACTATAAATTTTTTTCTTACAGACCCTTCCGCCGAGATATGTGCCCCTGAAGGACGCCGCTGGAAATCGGTTTTTCTTAAATAACTTTCAAAATACCTACTTAATATAATTTAATACAAATTTAATCTGATGGACACTAGTAAGGGCCTCTTAAAATAGTGTCCTTGAAACATATTTAACTTATTTAGTTTACCAGGGGCGGACTAAGCTTTACAACTTAGTGCTTAAATTCTTAACACCCTGTATGATAAAGGCGTTAAAAAAATAAATCTGGGTAGCTTGCACCTTAGATTAAAAAAAGGTACTCCTGTTTATTGTCGATAAAATGAACCGTTATCGAGAAAGAGAATAATAAACGAATAGTTGTAGAAGACCTATGTTCGCAAGAAATGTGCGTTTTATTTATTTATTGGCACCAAAAAAACGTGTTGTTGCAAACGTTACTATGGTACAAAATAAATTAGATATCCTGCATTTTAGAGCTTGTCATCCCTCATATCGCTGAAACATTGATCCTTTACTTCGATATTAATTTACTGATTTTTGGATTTCGTGGTGAATTTAATTTATTTATGAATTAAACTATGGAATATACGTTTATTGAGTATGCAGATATGCATCTAATGTATGGCCTTGCGTCGTGCAATGCTTTAGAAGCTAGAAGGTTATATCACGAAAGATTTCCTAATCGTACTATGCCAAAACAGAAGGCATCAACGAGTTCACCGACGTCTAAGGGAGAATGGTGGGCGATTCCAGTTTTTAAGGTGATACATATTATTGACTTTCTTCATAATGTTAGGAAAGTTTGGGGAAAATAGTACTCATGCTGGTCTGAGAAGAACCGTACGTACGCCGCAATTAAAGGAAAATATTTTAAATGCTGTAGGTGACACTCCATCAACGAGCACTCGAAAATTATCAGCACAGTTTAATACATCAAAAATAATAGTAAATGAAGTTATTTAAGAACAGCTGTTCTATCCATATAATTTGCGAAAAGTACGTAAACTGATTCCTGAAGATTTTCCTCGTAGAATGCAGTTTGCAAACTGGCTATTGGGTCAGCAATGAAATGATGTAAATTTACACCACACATATGTATGAGCTGATGAAAATCGTCATGCCACTATTGTTTCGCATCATCAACATCAGTTCCAATCAATTAATATCTGGGCAGGAATCATTGGCAATTTTTTGATTGGACCATTCGTATTGCCGGAACGCTGGAATGGACAACTTTATTTGGAGTTCCTCCAGAACGCTTTTCAGGGTCTAATAGAGCACTTATCACTTGAAACCCACCAAAGCATGTACTACATGCACGATGGGGCACCATGCACCTCATTTCAGCGTTGGCGTGAGGAAGGAACTCAATAACGTCTACCCAAACCGTTGGATAGGTAGAGGAGAACCTATTACCAGACCTCCTTGATCTCCCGACCTAACGCCGTTGGATTTTCACCTGTGAGGACACCTGAAAAACTTGGTGGATTCCACTCCTGTCGGTACGGTTCAAGGACACCATTTTAAGAGGTCGTTACTAGTGTCCATCACATTAAATTTTTATTAAATTATATCAAGTACTTTGAAAGTTATTCAAGAAAAACTGATTTCCAGAAACGTCCTTCAGAGACACATATCTCCGTAGGGAGGGCCTGTAAGAAAAAAATTTATAGGAACTTGTCAACTTATGTTTTCATGTTCTATCTGAATCCGAGAGATTTCCCATATTTTTCCGGTCACCCTATATAAGTTTGTCTTAAAATTATTTAAACGTCACTATTACTATTATGTCAAATCTCCTAAACTTGCCTTTATGAATTTATTCTTTATAGATTTTCTGGTTTCTTGCAATATAAAAGAAAATTATTATTTTAATACAAGAACAAAATTTGCTTCGCGACATTGTATTATTGTTTATTTCTAATAAGCGTAAGTGATAACGATAAGCCGAATAACGAAATTAGTTGCTGACAACATCTATAGCTTCAATTACTGGAGCCGACTATCGTTTGTTGTGTACCGGTAATCGCAATGCTCATTTACATGGAAGATAAGTAATGACATTTTTCATTTTGGATGTACATATCTTATTAGTAGTTTATAATGATACTTTACTAAAGGATAATTAAACAATTTTGAATAAACTGATGCGATACAACATAAGAAATAGGTATAATTTCAATGATGCAGCTAACATCGCAATATATGATCAGGAATTCATTATGCAATTATCTACGTTGATCTTTAGATACCTAGGTACTTATTTTCCAAATCTAACGATATTTTTAGTTATTTATTAATTATAAACAAGAATCTTTTAAAATTTCGCATTTTTGGCGAAACCACTGATCACTGGGACATTTAGGTGTATACCTTAGTTTCCTAAAAAATAGATAAAATAGAAACTTGTCGCGAATTACTCTATATCGAATTACTGCACCAGACTGTACCTCTATGATGATAATAATAATACAATATGTTTAAAAATATTGCAGACCGATGCCAGATTTGGACGACTTGATGCAACAATGGCCGGAAGACATGGAACAAAAACTAAAAGAGAAGGGATTTCCAAAGCCGGGGGAAGACGAGACATTGTCCGACTACGTGAAAACAGTTTGTAACTATTTTGAAATACCAATTGAAAGAAATAAAATTCAGTCGCTCCATCTTTTGTGTTGCCTATACACGGCTATTAAACAAACTCAACTGTATCAGGCTCAAGCTGCAGCAAATATCGAAAAGAGAAAACAAGAGATCGAGGAGAAAAAAAGCGAGACTGATCAGTTAGTGTTAGATTAAGTTCACAAGCTATACCAAGTTATAGATCTTCAAAATTACTTTTGTTTGAACCCAGGGGTAAACCACTACTCTGGAAATTTGCGTACATTTTGAAAGAAATACTTGAAAATACCAACAAGTATCTAACTTGAAAATGCAAACCTATTGTAAAAATATGTGGAAATGCAAATAAAATACTTCAATGTAGTAAAGTAAATTAATGTAGATTTTTAGCGGCGTGTATTACCCTTTGAGTTGAACCGGAAGTTGCATCAACTTAAGGCCCCCACACACGAAGGGATATTTTGCGAGACCTGGTATGCGGTAGATAATGTCTGTCGAATTTTGCATATTTGGACCGCACGTTAGTGCTGAACGACGGACCCGGCCTGTGAAATACGTCGTCGGTGAAGGAACAGGTCGCTACAAGTAAAATTTGTACTTACAATTAACGTAAGGAGACAGTCGTTGAGCTCGTCGTTTGATCTTGTTTAAATTTTGTGGTTTAATGGAGTGGACAAAAGAAATATTAACAGAGTTTATAGAATTATATAGAGAACGGCCCTGTTTGTGGAAAATTAAATATACGGATTATATAAATAAGAATTTAAAAAGAGAAGCATAATATGAAGAGTTGATAAAATTTTTAAAAAGCAAAAATTATAATGATGTTACTATACTACTTAGTAACTCATCAAAAATTGGACCGCTCATTCTTAAGTAATTTTTCAAATCGTCTTGTTCATTTTGTCTCAATTCACGTACTAAAGGCCTAGGACCATATTTTCCTCGTTCTGAAAGCCATTTCTTAACC
This sequence comes from Polydrusus tereticollis, assembly GCA_963920685.1. Classification (NCBI taxonomy): domain Eukaryota; kingdom Metazoa; phylum Arthropoda; class Insecta; order Coleoptera; family Curculionidae; genus Polydrusus; species Polydrusus tereticollis. The sequence goes on from OY987332.1 coordinate 73,401,727, forward strand.
CATTTTTTTCTTTTCTTTTTTCTATTATCCTTTTGGCTGATTTTTAAAATACATAAACCCATGAGAGCAATTTTTTTGTCCATTTTGTACCAACTCAGATTTCACCGACTAAAGAGGTATTTTAGACCAGCCTAAAATACGGAGTTGCACTACCCGGTATGTCAAAATTTAAAATTATCTCCCAACTAATTCAGAGACAGCGTAGGTGCAGGAACCGATCGTTTAACAAATCGCGGACTAAGTATGTTCGTGTGTAGACACGACAAATTAGATCCCTCACAGACCAAGTCGGCAGATCTGGTATGGCAGATCTGGTCGGTCGACACCGTCGGCCGACTACGTCGCTTCGTGTATGGGCGCCTATTAACGTAATACCACTAGAGGTTAAATTATTTCCAAACATTTTGTTGAGCTCAAGAACATTTTGAGACTTAGGTATATTTTTCCAAAAATATTCGTAAGCGACAAAAAATGTTCGGTTTTTAACCTGAACTAACCTCGAGTGGTATTCGGTAAGAAAGTTTCACACCAAAATTACCTTTACAATTAAAAATTTTAAAATTTATGTTTTATAACTTCCTGTTTAGAATTTTACTATCTTCAGTTCAGGATAAGAGCAGTATTTGGAGACTTAATATTGTAGTTTATAATTGTTTTGTTGATTTGCTTTATATAAGGGTAGCATTAGATTCGAATTGATTTTTGGAACAGAATATGCTGTTATATTGCATACTCAATTACTCATACAGGCTGTTTCAGAGTACGGTACGTAACTTAAGAGGGTGATTCCTTATGATATTCTAAGAGAAAAAGTTTATATGAACTTGTGTCCGGGTTGAATCCGTTTTTGATATACAGAGTATTAAAGTTAAAAAAAGAAAATCACTTTTTCTATAAATTTTTTAAATAACCCTTCCCGATTTTATTGAAATTTGGTACCATTATTCCTAATGATAAGGGGCTTTATTAGCCCCAACTGCATTATATTTATTAAGTTCAGTGGCGTCCCAGGGGGCACCTTAACGAATATTATTGACAAAAAATTTACGCCACTGACTTTTTTCTAATTTTGATATTTTTTTTCGGATTTACGTTGGTAAATCCGAAAATAAAACAAAAAAAATAATACAACTTTTTTTGTTCCCTGAATTGATTTCGTATTTTGCTTCATAACAAATACGTACTTATGTTAAAGTTAATTAAAATATGAGGTAAAGCTAAGTTTTGATATCTAATTTACCTGTTTTGTCAATAACAAGTCAAAAATGAATAACTTTACTAACGCTGAAATGGTCCAGATGCATTTCAATTATGGTCTAGGAAATGGAAATGCTGAAGAAGCTCGGCGAATTTATCAGGAACGTTATCTAAACAGAGTACTGCCATGTGCCAAAATATTTAGATAGTTCCATACAAGATGTGGAGCACAAATCACCGAAATAAATTTAGATACGTAAGCTGGGCGTTCCCGCCAAACATTATTATTTTGTTTGGATCGCATTTCGTAGATGGCGCCGGTAGTGGCATCCATAGACAAGGGAGATGCGCTTATGGTAGGGGTGGCATCGCCCAATTTGGTTTACTTAAGTTCGTATAGAGTATATGAAGTGTATTGTCAATTTTCTATTCTCGATTTTCTTTTAAGTTCTGTTGAATTTTCATGCCGTTTATGATCGTTCGATCTCTGTTTAGCGTGTTTTTTGATAGTCCTTTTGACTTTTTGTTTAGTATTAGTGTGTTTTCGGTTTGTTTAGTTAAAGTTTGCGTATTTATTTCCGTTATGGAAGACTACGCACCTCCGTTAAAACCTAAAAAATGTTGTGTTCCAAACTGTTTAAATAAACATGGCATGCTACACCCACTGCCAAAAAGAGATCCGATAATTTTTGATCATAAAAATATTGTTTTATTAACTATTTCGCTTTATTTTAGTCAGCTGTATTTTTTTAAATAGGTATTGCTTGGTTTAAATAATTCCTTTTTTTGTGCTTTCTATTTGAGCTCTTAGATATACGTTATTTGCAGTGGCGTGTCCAGACTTTAACATAATGGGAAGCTGTAACCAGGGCCGGCGAAAGTATTGCGCCGAAGGCGCTCTAATTTGCGCTCATTCCTGCGCCGAAGACGCTGGGTCTTGCGCCGCAGGCGAAAATTTTTGCGGTGCCACGCCCTTTTTTGGGTATATCTTGACAAATTATTACGCATATGAAGTGCATTAATTTAAAATATATTTTTAAATATTTTAATAACAAAAAATTTGAAAATCCATTTTTATTCCAAAAATTCTTTTCACTAGAAAATAAGGGGCATGGCCAGCAAAACAGAAGAGACTTATTTTCACAACCAGTTAGCCATTCACAAGTTTTATATGATTCTTTTTGAAAATGTCTAATATAAAGTTTAGTTTTTTTTGTTAAATTAGGAATAGACGGAGTGGGCCTACCATTGGAAATAATTTGTTTTTTTTCCTCAAAAATATAAGTGGAAAATCCTTTTACCACTATCTGACACACAATACACTCACACAAAAGTCTATTTTCACTTTCAGCCGAACTTGAACTAGCAACAGGATCCATAATTAATAGTTATTTACGATATAAGTGTTGTAAAGATTCATATTACAACACGAGATGTTAAAGTTGTTAAACGAGGCGTCAGCCGAGTTTAATCAAACATCGAGTGTAGTTATATGAATTTACAACAAGAATATTGTACAAAATTTTATCTACTTTCATCTATGCATAAAAATATTTGGCAAAAGGCATTTTTAAAAATAAAAATGCACCCGCTATTAAAAATCGTTTTGTAAGGGCATCTATTACAGCACTAGTGCTGTAATAGATGCCATTACAAAACGATTTACAGAACTGTAAAATTCATATTACTAAATGAAAGTAGATAAAAGAATAATCTGTTTGAAAACAGCGTACTTTTCCCAATCTTAATGCACGGTTTTAAATTTCGCCTACACACGCGCCAGTACTAATTTGTTCCATGCAGTAAACAATATACGGCAATACGCTGCTTTCCAATAGCTTCTAGCTCGCGATCCGCGGCGCGGCGCGAATGGCGCGTCGGCATGTCTTGAAATCAATCGGGCATCACCGTGAAGAATGGAGTTCTCTGATCAGGGTGCTTTATGAAAATGCGGTCGGATTCGCCCGATTTACAAATAAAATTTAGGACAATTTTAAAAATTAATTGTAAGTTCTAGTAGGATTGTATTGGATTATTTCTTTTTTTAAGTAAATCGTTTAGGGGAAGCTGTGCTGTGCTTCCCTAGCTTCCATGGTAAACACGCCACTGGTTATTTGTTACTTTACCAACAAGGTATTTACTCCAAACTTAAAACCAAGAGTTACGAATAGCGTGTATTCCTGAACTAAAAATAAAAGCAGAAAAAAATGAATATTTAAACCAAGGAATATTTTAAATTTTAAAGCGGCACCAATATCTACCGATAAAACAGATTTTTATCAAAAGTTGGTAAAACAGTTTTCTTTATTTTTATCCATAGTTACCAAACAGATTTCTTTCTTTCTCGCGTGTTTCGGATCGCAAAAACTAGGACATCAGCGCCAATTAGTCTTTAATAGTTTCAAGAGTCCAGTTGCGTATCTAAATTTATTTCGGTGATTTGTGATGTGGGGTTTTAAACGTAGTTTCTACGGAACTTGACAGACCTGCAACAGTAACCACGCCTAAGTTAGAAGAAGCTATACTTCAAGAGGTAAAACTAGTGCCAGGAAGGTAGCAGTGCAACTTCAAACAAGTGCATCAACTGTTTGGAGGGTTTTGCATCTTTATCAAATATACACATACGTGATTTTCAGCCAAGGTTTGATTTTAGCAGGTGGTTGCTGCATACTGTAGCACATAACAACAATTTTTTACCGAAAATTTTATTTACTGATGTGGCTTCTTTTTCAAGAGAAGCCATTATGAAATTTCATAACGAACATTTTTTGGCGGACGATAATCCTCATAAAATTAGAGAAGGTCGTTTTCAGCAACAATTTTCGGTGCATGTATGGGTAGGGATTGGCAGGGATCATTGGCGACTATCTTATTGGACCATACTTTTTACCACCTCGATTAAATGGAAACTCCTATACGCAATTTGTATCTGAAGAACTTTACGTCGTCCTGTTAGAAGACGTACATCTACAAATAAGAACTAATATGTGGTTCATGCACGACGGCGCCCAGCTCATTTTAGCCTAGTTACTCGTCAATATCTCAACAACACTTTTCCTAATTGCTGGATTGGACGCGCAGGTCTCCAAGGTTGGCCATCTCGCAGTCCCGATTTGAGTCCTCTAGACTATTATATATGGGGTCACCTAAAGTCTCTTATATACAGGACGCCTGTACTAGATGAAAATGACTTAAGAATTCGAATTATTGAAAGTTGCAATGCAATGCGAAATAATGCAGGTTAGTTTTTGAACGTGTAGGAGAATCAATGGTGAGACGATTGCAATCGTGCGTTTTATCAGACGGTGGCATTTGTTTTGATTAACTGTTGCATTTTTTTTGTATCGTTATTAGAAAAAATAATTTTAATTTAAATGTTTTAATTAACTTTGCAATACATAGGTATTTTTTTTGTATATGCAATAAAATGGTTTTTATTTTTTCTCTCGAAAACGAAGCAAGATATGAAAACAGTGCAGGGAACAAAAAAGTTGTATTATTAGTTGGTAAATCCGAAAAAAAAAATATTAAAATTAGAAAAGACAGTGGCGTATATTTCTTTCTCAATAATATTCGTTAAGGTGTTCCCCGGGACGCCACTGGACTTAATAAATTTAATCTAGTTAGGGCTAATTAGGCCCCTTATCATTATGAATAATAGTACCAAATTCCAATAAATCGGGAAAAGGATATTTAAAAAAATTATAAAAAAACGATTTTTTTTTAAACTTTAACACCCTGTATATTAAAAACGGGGCAACTCCGGACCCATGTTTATATAAACTTTTTCTTTTAAAATATTATAAGGAATCACTTCCTTAAGTTACGTACCGTACTTCTGAAACACTCCGTATAGTTGGAGAAAATGAGTACTAATTGTTAGTTAGTAACAGAATTATAATTTGGACTCTTACCATGATTGGACTGGAATTACTATAAAGTAAGTAAGATATTTCGACCGTTTTTTTTATTTTACACACTTTGCATCCTCAATGCAATACTACCACAACTCAAAAATGTAAATTTTAAGTTATGTTGTGCGTGCAAAGTAATACTTATACATTAAACTTCTTTGTACAATAATAACATAACACAAAATGGAAGGGTAGATTTTTTATTGGCAGATTTATGTTAGTATGCTCGAAACAAAAATACGAAATATTCGTGCAAGGCTAACATATTTTAAGTTGTGGTGGTATTGCATAAGGTAGACGCAAATAAATTGCCAGCTTGTAGTACCGCATTTTCAGATGCGTTACTATTGCATTAAGGGATTTCATTCCATATTCGGGCGCAAATTAAGACTTGTGGTGACTTCCTCGGAATTGTTTGTTTTAGTTTTTTAGATTTCTTAACAGATTGCAGTATAGGGTCCATGAAATGGGCAGTAGCAATTTAAAAGATTTCAAACAATTAACCAGACAAATTGGAAAAAATTTCACCCATGACACAAAGAAGGAGAAAGTAAGCTGGTACAATATAGCGATTTTGGAATTTAGAAAGGGCTCCCCATTATTAAATTTTTTAAAATATATTTTTTTTACATGCCTACACTGAACTACCAAAAATCTGAAAAAAGAGACAGGACGGTGTATTTTGTAGCGCCCACCTTCCTCAAATGGGTACTTACTGTTTTATGACCTCATCCCTTGAAGGCGGCTACTCAAATCCTCAACGGGGTTCGCAGTACCAGTGTGATATACCAAATACATCCAAAGTGTTGAATTGAAGTAGTTTATATTTTTCTTTTAAAAGGAGCAATATTTTGTTGAAAGGGAGTAATATTCTTTTATGAATTATATATATTAACATCAAATTTTGTTATCGGAGCCACCAACAATTAACTTAATTTACAAATAAATCTCATCACTTACTTATATTTTTAATATTCCTAACGCCGACACAACAACAATGCGCTTACTTCAACGCTACACTTTATTCAATAAAAACTTTTCGCATTACCGTGCCAAGTCAATAAGTAAAGGTTTCCGCCGCGACGATACTGTACTACCTCCGTGTGACTCCGGGTCAACGCACTTTCAACTTCCGAACTTAACTTTTCGGGACTAGACTTGACGATTACGGCACGGCAGCTTTTGACGGCCGACGGCTTCGACGGTACTAACCTGGTAGTTATTTGAACATTACGACGGCTAAAAATGAACTAACTTTTCCTCTAGCAATCCCACCTCTTTATAGAGGGAAATTGATCAAAACAACATGCTGAAAGTGCTCCAGTTTCTGAAACCCCTTTGTCGGCACCACAAAAACAAAATATTTCGGTTTCTTACAAAGGCAATTATCTTAATTTATATGTCAGTTACTAGAAAATAGTTGCAGCTGGTCGGCACATGTTCTGCAGGTATTACTTGTTGACACCGACGCAATCCGTCCCCATTCCGCGATATATCCAGATAAAACTAGTTTAAGTTACAGTTTTGACCAATCAGGAATCGTACTAGCGCGTCTTCTCCGAGGTGGAAGAGATTATTTAAATTTGGGCAGCGCCTAATTTCGTCAGTCTCTCTAGTACAGTACCTTTAGCTCGGCCAAATAAACAGCCGCAAACGAAAAGTGAAGTAAAAAATAAATTGAAATTTTATTTGATTTTAATTTATCTGAAATATTTTTGGCAATTTGTGATGTGTTCTGTTAATAAAACTTTATATATTGGATTATTTTATTTTATAAACGTGAGTTTTCTAAATATTATTTAACTTATTTTAATTTTCTTTAATTTTATTATTATAATTATTTTAGAGTTGTCTGAATTCGAATATCACTTTTGTTCATGCTTATTAAATAAATTTCATTTATTTAATTTATCTCAAAATATTAAAGATATTTTAATTACTTTTACTTTATGTAATTTTAAATTCTTCTAATAAAACCTTTGAAGTCAAATTAACTTTAAAAATTTTCTAAAAGGTTTCTTATTTTATTTTGGAATAACCTATTTTAATTTTTACTACATTTTTCCAAAACTATTTTGAATAAAATATTTTCCTTTTCTTAAAGACTCCTCGCACTTAATATAAATTTATTAAATTAATATTTTTCTTTTTAATTTAAATAGTAATAAAAATAAATTGTTTATTTCTAAAACAGACATAAATTTTCCAGAGTTTAATTCAGTTATAATTATAATATCTTTAAAATGCCGTTCACCACAATTTTTTATTAACTTTCTATATCTTTCGATAGCTCAAATCATATTTACTGCTCAAAATCTATTTATTAAGAAAAACGATTGATAATGACAATAATAAAATCTCGATCGCCATTGTTGTGTACAGGGTCAATCTCCAACAATTCTCCACCGTAAATAAAATTCAATGCTATTTATCATCTCCCTCGAGCAGTTCGAGCGGGCATACTTTTGCCTTAGGTCTCTTATAGGTTCCGTATTTGGTCTTTACATCTACTATTCGTATTTTCCCATTTTTTCCACGATATACATTTACAATTTTTCCCAGCGGCCAGTTGTTTCTGGGTAGACTATTAAATTGAGTTCAATTAGAAGAAATTAAAGAGGTAAAATAACTTGTGACAATAATTTAGAGCCTACAAATGAGGAGAAAGATATACAAAAAGTTAATTCCTGGTTAAACAAAAATGAAATTGGATTTGGGAAACAAGAAAATGATCTTAAATCAATAGCTACTAGTCGGCCTAAAAAAAAATAGACATATCAGTTGAAACAGGAAAAAGTAGATATGAAGACAAACTTAAGAAAATCTTGTTAAGACAAACTATAGATATGATCCGTCTCGAAGAACCACTGAATGTATTTTCTATTAACTGCTTCTATATCTTTTGATAGCTTAAATCATATTTACTGTTCACAAACTATTTATTGAGAAAAATATTGACAATGACAATAACAAAATCCCGATCACCACCTTGTTGCGTATATGGTCAATCTTTAACAGATGGTCTTTTTTTGTGTAATGAGAGCGCAATTCCAAAAAAATATAACTAATTTTTTGAAAATCAATCTGCCGTGTAATAGATTGTATCTTTGTTTGCCGCTATTTTAAATAAAACTTTGTTGGGAAAAGGTTCAGTTATCTAGTTGCATAATTTAATAACAATATAACAATAACAAGTATCAATTCAAAGTAAAGAAAGTACGACAACGTCGCCGTCTACAATATTTTAATTTATCTTCGGTGCATTGAAGCGACAAACTCATATGGAAACAAATACAAACAGTCAGTTAACTTCAGTTAAATTCTAAAACGTAGTTTCAACCGCCAAGAATAATTTCCGAGAATATTCGCCGAAATAAAGCAAGCAAAAAAGCGAAAAACCAAGATGGCATCGAGCTTCGCGGAAGACGGTATTTTATGTGCATCAACAAACGAGCGGCCGCCCATGAAACGAAGTGATAGAGCGTATGTGACTGAAAGAAGGGTTTATTGTCAGGCAACTAGATATACTTACGGGTTAATTGAAACGGCATGACAGGATGCTACTGTGTGTACGAGAAAGAGGGGTGATATATAACAAATAAGACTTAACATGTTTTGACAATTCAGATTCGTATGAGCCTTCATGAGAAGCAGACGGTCTCACTCATGAAATAAGTCGGTCAATTCGCGGAGTTAAATCCCGAAGATGTAATATTGTAATTATTATATCACGACTCGAGTCCAGTTAAGCTTTTATAAAAAGCAGTCGGAAATTCGTGGAATTTATGCGATAAATTCTCGAAGGTTTAAGAATGTAGTGTTGTATCACGATATTGTTGTTTGTTGTTAGTGATGTAGAATGTATAGCTGATTAAATGAAGTAAGTAGTTACCATATCAAAATGTAACAGTAAAACCGCATATGCTGCTACGCAGAACAGATGTGACGATGAGTAACCAATAGTAAATAAATATATTTTGTGCGAGAAAAAGCTTTTTATTTTAACTGACATATTTTGAACCATGCAACCTATGGAAATACAGTAAACAATTTGTATTTGGCCAAAGCAAATAAAAGCAGCGGCCAACAAACTTATTTGATAAAAAACTGTTTTTCCTAATTAAACAAGAAAAAAATCTTGAATTATTGCACTTCACTTACTTTCTGGTACCTTGTGGAACTACTTCCTTTAATGCAATTCTGCCACAACTCAAAATATGCCACGCATTTCGTCAGTTTAGTCAAAATCGTAATCATACTATAAAGGAATAAAATTATAAATGCTTATTATCTTAAAGTAAACATTTTAAAGAACTTAACGTCTAAATATTAAAAATATAGTTTCATAAGAACAAAGGTAAAATGAATTGTTCCAACCACAAAACCTTAAAACGAGTTTTTTCTCAAAACTATCAATTTAGAGTTGTTGTAGTATTACATTGAGAGTGCGACTTATTGCATTCTTAAACTCGGCTGGATTTAAAGTTTAAATGCCTAGATCGTTAACCTAATGCATACATACATGATACAGTTGGATTTTTTTTTATTTTAAACAAAACATGTATTTATTGTTTAAAACAGTTTTAATAAAGGACTACAAATGATTTAAACATTTTGAAAATACAAGTTTTAAGCACAACATAGTGTTTGTTTTTTTTCTTTGAAACAGTTTTAATGTCACGCCCCAGTATTTATGTAATCTCATTTAATTTTCGTAAATGCCTGGTTTGAAAGGGAGCAAAAGTGGCGACGACCATTTTATTGTGAATACGTATGTGGGAATCCAGTTTAAATTTTAACTAGCAACATTAAACGGCGAGGCTTTGTATATTCCTGGAGTTAGGTTATTTCACTGGTTGGTTTTATATATTGGTTAGGTGAATTAAACAGTTAGATCCTTCCTAATTTGGCGTTTATTTATCCAAATCGGCACTTGTTTACACAATAGTTATTTATGTATCTAGGGAATTATAATGGTCTTAATTACCGAGGGCAAAGTTTACGTCCCGAGGTAATTGAGACCCTTATAATTCCAGTGATACATAGATAATTTTATTTCTGACCGATTTTAGTAACATTTTGTTCATTTTTAAAGTGGAATAAATGTTTTAATAGATGACAATCAAATTGACATTAGATGTCAATCGTTTGATTTTATGTCAAATTTTTCTTAATATCCCAAGGGAGTTATGACCCTTATAATTCCCGCGTAACTAAGACGTTATAAGCTAATAATATACCGGCCAGAAATAATAACTTTTTAATACATGATTAACTACTAACTTGTAACACTACTAACTTTTTATAATATTACTACATTATTACTTGATGCTGTTATTTCTGCCTATGCAATTTTATCATTGTCCGTCGGACAATGACCCACTTTAAATTTTGACGTACGTATTTACCTTTAAAGGGCTTAATTCGTAGTGATTTCTCGAGAGAACGTAAGTGTCCCCCTGTCGCCAGAAACTGTCAGATTGGGCAATCCGAAGGTCACACATTTCGCGCGTTTTTCTAATTGGCTATTTACTGTTCCGCCATGTTTTCTCTGGACCAATGATCAATTGTTATTGTTCCGTCTTTGTCTACCGCGGTGAACTTAATTTTCTACCGGCAAGATGTACGTCAGATAATATACGTTTTTACATTTTTTTTTGCTTAAATAACCGTAGAATAATATTTGCAATTTTGGTAGCTTGTCTGGGCGACAATAATATTTGTTCTGAAAACATTAAATGCATTTTATTTCGTTGTTTCTCTGACCGTTGAGGAATTGTGTTGTAATGGAATATTTGAAAAGCAATTATTTTATCTAGACAAAGAGTAGTATTGATTCTGAAAACATTGGTTGCATTTAATTTCATTAATTTTTATTGCATTTGAGCAATCGTTTCCTCAACAACGTATTTTTGCTTACGAATTCTGTAGATCTGTTTAATGGTTGATCAAGTAAAACACACCAGAAAGAACTTACTTACTTTCATTTCTTAACAACATTAATACTATAAAAAATATTTGTTTAGAAACGATTCATGTGTTACGACAAAATATAACTTAAAAAAATAATTCTTTATAATTTATAGTCTTTAAATTGCCCTGCATCTTTTCTTTACGGCATATATTCTAATACGGTTAACGTTAAAACCCTTGGTAGTTAACAGTTAATGTTCAGAGCAATTAAAACTACATTATAAATAGTAGAGAGGCAGTCTCTCATCTCTCTTTTCTATTCACAGCGCACAGTCGTTTACGGCTCCAGTCCGCTGGTTTTCGAACCCTTAAATGGATTTATTTTTGGGAGGTTGATGACTTAAAAGCGTGCCATTTTTCAGTACTGCTTTCTCACACTTATGATTAATTTGGCTTTATCAGAAATGTATTAAATTATGTTACTTTTTTTAAACTATTTAATTCACGGCTCAAACCGGGATCTTGACCACTCTAAAGAAGATGTTTTTATTCAAAAAAAAAAAAGTACTTTAAGGGCCGGTCCTTTTGCTTCTAATTAGGTACCTGATTTGGTAGCCGATTATAATAACCAGGAATTTGAATGTGTTAATGTCAAAAATGTCAAATGTCAATATAAATTCGTAGGTTTTGGCACAGTGGAAATAATGATTATTCTAATAATCTATTAAATGAGTTAATCAGTATCAAAACTACTGGCACTAAATCACTTTAAAATAATATAACGGGCAGCGGTCCGACAGCAAATCTAGGAACTTGTAGAAACCACATACCACGATTCTCTCGCGGTTGGCCATTTTATAAGCGTTTCCTCCACTGCCTTTTAGAGCGTTGAACTGATACGTAAAATCAATTAGGTCGTGGAATTCCTTTTTATTTTTTTTAAGTGAGATATTTTCTAGGGACGGAAGTAACTTAATTAATTAAATTTAATCGTTTTTATCAGAAGACGTGTCACTTTCAACATTTGCAGCATTATAAGCGGTTTTATTGCCTAATTTTCACTTTTTCCTTCACATGGTTTACAGATTCTCGCCATTGCGTCATGAAAAATAATCTACAAACGTTTTAACATTAGCCTAGATTAGTTCGATAGGGTGGGAGCCTGTTTAATTTTGAGTTTTTGCCATTTCGTCTATAACGTATTTGTTGTATTTTTGTTTATGTTCCTTAACAATGGGTAAAAGTTCCACTTTAAGTAAGTCCTCTTCAAAATTTAGGTTTTTAGATCGCAGCCATGTTTGAATATATGGCTTCTTGTTGACATTGTCCGAATTTTTTCTAATTTTCGAGAATGGTATGGATCGTTATCTAACCCTATGTGCTGTTTTCTTCTGGTTGAGGTAAAATGTTTGAGAACCATTTGTCGAAACGAATTTCCGTCTATTTTTTTATGGTAGTCTACTGTTTTTTTTTCATAGGGACAAATCTATTATCATTTCCAATGTTAAAGACCAACAACAACTTAAACAACTTAGTAAGTCGCATATGATCATAGTTACCGCGGTGAATAAGTCCCAAACAATGAAAACAGTACGATACAAAAACGCACAAGTTACTGCGTACAACTTAAAAACAGAATTAACAACAGCATTTAATGGGCATATTTTGGATCTTAGTCAATAAAACTTATTTTGACATTGACATTGATAAAACAATGTAATGCGCTGACTGAATCCAACCCTGTCGACATATTTTATGGCTGATTAACCAATGCCATAGCCCCCTACATTTCCAAGCCGTGAAGTAAGAAAGGCAACGTCGCAAATCCTGTCAGAGGTAGACCGATTTCTAATAAGTAACTAACGCAACTTCCGTGCAGATTCGCCCGTTTAGGCGATAAAAATTAAGGTTTATTTCAAATTATTTATTAAACTTTTTGCATTTTACTTCAGTATAGATATGTCTAATAAGTAACAATAAGAATATAATATATATATATATATATAATATAATAATAGGAAATTTAAATTAACTTAAAAAAATTAGTGATTTTAAACCTAAAGTGGAAAGAGCTTTCTTTTTTTTGATGATGTATTTTGGTGTTGAAGGTCATTTCTGTTTTTTGTGTAATTGTTTAGTAATATATTGCTAAGAGTAAGTGCTACTTTATAAAACATTTTTCGATAGCTTTCTCCACAGGGACATGTCTCATTAAGCGGTATCAGAAAGCTACCACTTTCTAAACTAGCCAAACCTAGTTTAGCTAAAAGAACTTGGTGATTTTGCCGATTCAAAAATTTAAGTTTAAGTTCTTTAGTAGCTATAATAAACTGAAAAGCTGCAAATATATGAAAGTACATAATATTTACTTCATTGGTAGCAAGACATAAACCCCCCCTTTGCAAAGAATCGAAATATTCATCGCCCACATTTAAACCTATGACGCGAACAATAAGGTTTTCAAAGTTGAAAAAATAGTCCATACTTTCAGTGGAGTCAATGTAATATAAATAAAACAATGCAATCTTCCTCCACAGTTTAATTGTTAAACTGCGGAGGAAGACTGCATTGTTTTATTTATAATAAGGTTTTTGCAATCCATGCATTTTAATTTCCTATTTTTGTAGATAGAATGGGCTATATAACTACATATATACATTTAAACAGACTCATCCAACTGGTAATCCTTAAGATAATCCGATTGAAATATGTAAGGAAACTCTAATATTTCTGTACTTTCAATATCATGCTTAACAGAGTATTTGATTTTAACACTGTAAAATTTTTTAACCCTCTGACTTTACAATACTTTGAAGTCTCATTTTTCTTTTCTGATTCGAGGGTCTGTTTAAATGATACATGACAGTTACAACCAGAAAGGTTCCTATATCGGTCAAATCTTTTTTCAAGGGTATCTATTTGAAATTTACCAGCTAAAATGTATTTTATTTCAAAATGGATAAATGAGTATTCTATAATTTCTATTAGAACTGTGGTACTCTGGTACCTACTACGTTTAATAGCATCATAAGTGTCCCTAGTTAAACTCACCCCCTCTGGATCGTTATGCCATATATCAAGCCCAGTCACAAATTTCTTTAGCTAGTTTACCTTCAAATCATTTTTTAAATATATTGGGGTACCTAGTTCAATAGTCCCTTTTTTAAACCTTGCCGTACGCAAATAAAAACATTTTGCCAGTTAAAAACAAACATTGGAACTAACCTTAAGATTTTCCTATAATGATAACATTGATAACTAAAACTCGGGAAAATAACAAACAACGTATGCGTCAAGACTTGCCGATGCACTTCACAACCACAAGCACAAGAGCACAAACAAAAATAGCGAATCATCGGTCTACCTGCAACGTTGCCAGACTTTGTCCTTCATAGCTTGGAAGTAAAGGAAGCTGTGCCAATGCCCATTGCTTATATTTACAGACTCTTGGTTCTGAATACAGGTACTATAGAAGGTTAAAGTAAATATTTTCCCGGCACGTTGGTACCTTAACCTTATGCATGTCTACAAAAAAAATAATCTAAATAATAGTTCATAGTGTCAAACGCAAACAAAAACACTATCTCGACGTCCCGCCGTTCACCAATTTTATTATAAAGATAAAATACATCCAGAAATTAAATATTCTATGGTTTTTAGTAAAGGGCGGAATATATGCACTTAAATTCAACCAAAATATGTGCATATATATATGCCTTGTTTGCCTTTAAAATATGCAGTTATATGCATTTTTTTTTACCAAATATGCAAACTGGGATGCAATATTTCTTAATTTATTATAGTAAAATAGGGTAAATAAACATACTGGGTTCTAAAAAAGATGTTTATTTAAAAAGAAATGCAAGGAAAAAAGACAAAGAAAAATAAAAGTAAACAATTTTTTAACCTGAAATTGTATAAAAGGCATTTATTACTAAATATTTTTCAAAATTTTTAACTAAAAATGAGTGTCTTCTATCAGTAAAATATGTTTATACAAAGAGACGCTTCTTGCAACATCTACTGATGTAATTGGACAATACTGCACTTAGGTAGTAAAGTATAAGGCCAAGATACAACTTCGTTGGATGGTTTACCTTCATAAATGCTTTTTACTGCAGTTAAGTATTTAAATTCTTTATTCTTTCTTACAATTACATTCAATTTGTTCCTTACTTGACCTCCTACTTCACCAGGAATGTTACATCTAGCAGAAAAAGTTTCAACAATACTAATTAAGTCTCTTAAACTTAAATTTCTACCCTCTAACGAGGATATTATGTCCGGTATAACACTGAAATTAACCTTAATAAAAACAAGATATTTACCTTTACACTTTTTAACAACTCTTTACTTTATCGTCATTTAAATCCAAAATTAGTTCTTCACTGGATTTGAAATGTTCTGTGTAGAATATTGCGGTCTTAATCCATGTTCCCCACCAGGTAATTACAGGTTCTGGAGGTAAACTAACTCTTGGTAATCTCTCCTTATACATCTGCAGTCTTAGAGGTGCTTTTAGAAACACTTTTTTACATTTAAAATTAATTTATTTACTAAAGGATATTCAGTTCTGACGGTTTCTGCGACTCGGTTTATTCCATGTAAAAGACAAGTAACATGTACCATATTGGGGTAGAGGATTCTTAAGTTGTGGCCTACTTTTACCATATACGGTGCTGCATCAGACAAAAGCACTAAAAACTTTTCATCTGAGACTGGATTTGGTAAGAAAAAGCTCGATAAAGACTGCTAAATAAATCGGGTTACGGTCACATTATTAGTCTTGTCTAACTGCTTAGAACCTATTAAATATGGGTTTGTTGCTTTATCTTCTTGAAGTGCTCCAATCATAAGATGTGCGATATATCTGCCACAAGCATCTGTGCTTTCATCAACAATAATTTAAAAGTTTTTATCACCCAGTGAAGCTCTAATTTCTTCTAAAATGGTTTCGTATATTGAATGGACATTCTTCTTTCTAAGCGTGGATTCGTCAGGAATGGTTTGTTGGCAATATTTTTGCTAAAATTCTCTAAATTGCGGATTTTGCAATTTTTGTAAGGGTATGTCTGTGAACAAAGCCTTGCTTAAGTATTCTTGAAAAATTTCCTCTTCAGATTTCGATTTTTCCCAACATTTTAAAATGCGTTTTTTACACTCATCTCAACTGGCTCAGATTTCATTTTTTGTAACTCTGATTTATGCAGCGGTGTTTTCAAATGTTTGGAATTTGGAACTTCTTTTCACAAACAATAATTTTTGTACAAGCTTTACAGAAGACTTTGTCTCCACTAAACTCTAACTCTGGGAAATTTTTAATCCACGAAGACGTTTTCGCCACTTTAGACATTTTGAACACAAATTGGAAATCACCAGTTTCACACTGAAAATACCAATATCTTTCGACAAACTAAAACAGAAGTACGTACTATAACCCGATATAAATACAGTTTGTGAAGCAGGTAATACTAAGGCATTATTAAATAACAATAAATAGTCCCTTACAATATACCAGCAAACCCCGGAAACCCCCAATAAATACCTTGTGTATAACCAAAATGCAAATATTAATTATTATATAATTATCTTTAGTTTGAAAAACCCCTGAAACAAGTGCCGGACTGGACATTAAACCTATGAGTCTACGAGTTTTCATGACCGGGCGTTTTTAATTTTTTGATAACGCCGAAAACATAAAAATATGCTCCTAAAATAACGAGTAAAATAATAATTTGGGAAAAATATGCATTTTATTATAGAATTGACAAAATATGCAAAAAAATGCATATATATGCACTTTCCATATATTCCGCCCTTTAGTTATTAGACTTCAATGAAGATAGACTTGATTGTGGTGGGCAGAATTCTAAATTTTTAAATTCCACGATTAGTGGATTGGAAATTGCCACTAGACATTAACAGGGCCGGATTAACCCTATCAGGGCCCCTAGGCAATGTAATTCTCGGGGCCCCTTTCCTTTACCCTTTTCTTACTTTTTCAAATACATTTTTTCTATCACAAAAGTCGAGTCGATCAGATCGACTCCAAATTTGATATCCTGTTGTTACTTCCATGTCTTATGTGATATTGCTACAACATGGTTACCTTGACTTGATGCTACAGCATCACCTCACATGCCTGACTCATTGCTTTTTGCTTTCATTGAAATGATCTTAATGAATAGGTTATAGTTATAGATAAGTGATGATCCAGGTCTCATGATCGAGCAGGAAAGAGAAATGAGACGCGAGGGGGTTATTTTAAATTTGATCTTGTTAAATGCAGTAAAATACAATAAACGAAAGAATATAGTTTTGTGAAGTTTTATTGATTCATAATATAAAAAATAGTAAAATAAAGGTTATAAACTCTAACGCGCCTCTAACTCTCGACTTCTCCCTTCCCCGTCATCATCGGGCCACCGGCTCGGCGGCGGCGGTTCGCGTAGTTCCGCTTGTGAATCATAATTCGGTGTCGTTAGACTGTGTGACGTATGGGACAAATGCAACAGAAGAATTTCGTTGAATTCCGTACCCATACTAACGTGCCTGTGAATGTTAAAATCTAGCACTCTTATCCAAGTTCGTAAGTTTTTATTTTTGAAGTGAAACTTTGGGACACTAGACATTATAGCAGTTTTGGCATGACAGTTAACTCGTAGAGCTAACAAATCTGTTAAACTCCTTGTCTTTTTCTAATTACCATTTACTTAACCAGAGTGAGAAAGGCGGAAAAAGTTTACGAAGACCGCACAAAGAGGAGACGCCGAGAATAGGAATTGGCGATATAAGCGGTTGCGGAGAGCTCACGAAAACTATTCCCACGATACACATAAGTTACTATTCCCAGACGCGAGAAGCGAGAAGTCCCGAACTCGACCGACAGCCGAATGCCTTGGCGCGAACTATAAAACAAATTATTATGGTGTTTGCTGTTTGTATATAGTTCAGTTCAGTTTATTTATAAATCACAAGCATGACGCAAAGCTGTCTCTAAAAAGTTGATCTCGATTTGTAGCCTAAGTTGTCTATATTAAATTGTCTTTGCTAGAAGCCATCAACTTAAAAAAATAATACTAAAATATTTCTAGTTAAGTATTATTTATTTTCTATAAAAATAAACAGGTAAGAAAATAAATAGGTACCGCAACCTATGAAATTGTTATTGAGGAAGTAGCTATAGAAATTTGCAAGAAAAAAATTTCGTTCGATGAAACGTTTTGTATTCTTGGTAGGTACGGTACGTGCACGGGGCCCCTAGTCGATGCGGGGCCCCTAGGCCAGTGCCTACTCGGCCTTATGGATAATCTGGCCCTGGATATTAATTGTTATTTTAAACAGTTACCGATTTTTTTTTCTATAAATGGAATTTAAAGGCTTTGTCCCAGCATATTAAACAACCGTCATCGACAGCAAGGCGTTTGCGTGTACCGTTTTGGTATTCGCATGTCCCAAAATAAGTTGTATATTACCCAAACCCACGTGTCCGTCTAAGTTGTGTTTAGTCCACGAGCTGACCTTAAGCCAAGCAAGGTGCGATATTTTTTGGTTTTTGTTCTGTGTTGTAAAATGCTTTTGTTCATCCGAAACCGGCTAAGGATTAAGTTTATTTACTTTTCCAAAGGAGTAGGTACGAATGGTAAGTATATACTGATTGTATTAATTATAATATGTAAAATAATAATATGGATAATAGTATGGCCAATACCTATTCATAATTCTTTAGGATATGCAGGAATATACATATTTTCAACACACTTTTTAAAAAAAGGTGAAGCTATCTAAGTATCCTATATATAAAGTTTTGCTTTATTTAGAAAAATAATTCGCTTTCAAAAAACGTTGATACGTGGAGTACTGGAACTAATAAAAAAAAAACCTAGGTTCAGAGAGTAAGTAGTTCCTAGATTCTTAGTACAATGGAAATTTTTACTTTTTGTAAAGGGTTTAGTTTATAGGTACCCTGCATTTGTATTTTTTTAACAAAATGAAAAATTGATTTTCAGACCAGTTATTTTCAATAAAATTTTCAAAAAGGTCCTAAAACCGAATTTCAATATTCCGAATTATTTAGAAGATATAATATACTTTTAAAATTAAAGTACAAATTTGGATTAATTCAAACTATTTTCCAGCAGTGTAGTTGTATTTAAGCGGAATCAGTTTTGTGTCCTGTATTTTTTAATACATAATATATACATATTTTTTTTATATAATAAAAAAAAGTTTATCAAATATTTAAAAACCAGTGACAAATATTTTGTGACTTCAATACGATATTTAAAATATCTATGGACCCTTGATCTATAATATGCTATAATATAATAGTATATATGAAGTACGGTAGGTAACTTAAGGGGGTAATTCCATATGATATTCTAAGAGAAAAAAGTTCATAAGAACATGTGTCCGGGGTTGCCCCGTTCTTGATATACAGGGTGTTAAAGTTAAAAAAAAAAATTATAATTTTTTTAAACATCCTCTTCCCGATTTTATTGACATTTGTTACCGCTATTCATAATAGGGCTTAATTATAGCCCTACCTAGATTAAATTTATTAAGTCCAGAGCAGTCCCGCACCTTAACGAATTGACAGAAAAATGTACGTCACTGGCTTTTTTCTAATTTTAATTTTTTTTTCGGATTTACCAACTAATAATACAACTTGTTTGTTCCCTGAATTGTTTTCTAATCTTGCTTCGTTTTCGAAATAAAAAATAAAAACCACTTTATTTCATGTACAAAAAAAATATCGATGTTTTTCAAAGTTAATTAAAACATTTTAAATAAAAATCAAATAATTTTTTTAAATAATGATGCAAGAAAGCATGCAACAGTTAATTAAAGCAAAAGTTGAAAATGGTCACCTTTTGATAAAATGCAAGAATGCAAGAGTTTTTTTTTTAACTTTACCACTCTATATATCAAAAACGGGGCAACTTCGGACACATGTTCATATCAACTTTTTCTCTTAGAATCGCCCCCTTAAGTTACGTACCGTACTCTTGCAACACCCTGTATACTTATTATGTTTTTACCCATGAATGAAACGAAAATCAAACAAATCTCTACCTATACTAACGCATTAGAAATTAATAAATTTCAATATTTTTTAATATATCGTGTTTTCTACTTCAATAATATTCATAATTCCCACGACTACCAAATTCCCAATCTAAACACTTTTTTTTCAGTTTTGGATATTGTTTTTGCGAAGAGATCTAATTGTGGACAAATTACAAGTAGGGATGACTCAGGCACAGTCGAGTGTTGCAAATTGGTTTACAGCAAACCAATTAAGTATGAACGCATCAAAAAATCAAAAACTTTACATTTCGACTCGACATATTGATTTGCATTGTCCAAATGAACCAGCAATGTTCTTGAGGTGAAACTGGATTCAAAGCTGTTATGGAGTGCCCACATTGAGTATATATGTCCAAAAATCGCTTCTGGAGTCTTTGCCCTTCGAAGCTTAACTCTAAATGGCTCCCCATTTGTTGCTCGATCGGTATACTTTGCGTGTGTCCACTCCAGGTTATCTTATGGTATCCCAATCTGGGGACATGCCACTGATGCGAGCCGTGTATTTTCCCTACAAAGAAGGGCCATAAGAGTCCTCCAAAGCTTGCATTATAGAGCGGACTGTAGAATGTATTTCTCAAGACTCAATATCTTAACAGTTCCTTGCCTGTATATTTTTGCTTGTTTAGTTCATGTAAAGGGAAATTATGGTAATTATGAAATTTTTGAAAATGTCCATTCCCACTCGACTAGAAATAACATTATATACGGATTTCAATCGCATACACCGCATGAAAACAGGGACATCCTTCTATGGACCCCTTTTTATAATAAGTTGCCACACCACATAAGGTCCTTATCAATTGAAAGCTTTAAAATAAAAATCAAAGAGTATCTTATTTCAAAAAGTGTTTATAGTATGCATGAGTATTTGAACAATCACTTTGGTGATATTGCCTAATTGATATTTTTGCAAAGTTGTTATTTACTTTTCTCTTACTGACTTGTGTAAAACTTTTGTTATGGCACCAATAAATATTTTGTTTGTTTGTTTGTATCATGACAAATAAATCACGTTCTAACATTTCCATATGCACTAAAGCAGTAATTTAAAATATCTGCCATGCTAGTTCACAGTGTAGAAAATAAGCAGGTTTTCTCTGCGCATTTAGGTGTGTATTCCTAGCATTCGTTCTGTGAAAATTGGCCAGTTGATATCAAAGGGACCGACAGATACTGTCGCTTCTCGTTGGTTGTTGTTCTCTGGCTTTGTCAGAAAAAAACCGGTTTGCTGTTGTATTACATGGCGATATACCCAGGCTAGGATAACTTAAACGGTAAAGTTCCTTCCCCGTTCGTTTAATTTTTCAACCAGTCACTGATCGCGCTATTGTATTGTAGAATTTTGTTTTATAATGTTGTTCATATGTCCTAACGTTGGTAGTGACTGCTATATTTATATTTGTTGTACCAGTTGGCTAAATCGTTATGTATAGTTGTCAACATTAAAGCTGGATTTATAAACTCGAAAAGTTGGTGAGGTTGAAGTTATGATCAAGTTTGTGAGGTTAGATATTCCGAACTCCGAGCATAAAAATTGGTTATCTCGAACTACCCGGGAAGTTTTCGAACCTTACGTGAGCTTTACATGAACAACATGAACGAGTGTATAAATGGAACTGAGTGTTCCCTTTAGTTTAAATTGAACTCTTGTTTCCAACACCAACTGAACCTCAACCTCGCCAACTTTTCGAGTTTATAAATCCAGCTTTACTATTTAATGTCATGCTGTGTTCTAATTAAATAAAGCATATTATCGAAAGGTAAAAGCATTCATTACAATTCATTTAACTAGATTGGAAAAACTTCTACGACCTGAAAGATTTGACACAGATCAGAACTCTCCTAAACCTGCTCAATAATGGGCCCATTGGAAAGTAACATGACAATTTCATATCATCTAGCAAGAACATAGACGATGACGGTACGATTTTTTTATCGATTGTAAAACGTATGAAAAAGGTGTGAAAAGTAGTGAAAACTATATGGATTCTATTTGTATCAAGCCAAGAAACGAGGTATTACCCAGACACTGTTTGACTATTAGAAAAGAACAGCCTGGTGAGCCAATAAGTAAATATTTGCAAGAATTAAAACAACTTAGAAAGGATTGCAATTTTAAGGCTGCTGATGAAAGCTGCAATTATATAAGAGATTCTTTTATCAGTGAATTGAGTTCGAATCATATTCGACACCGTTTACTAGAAAATAGTATATTGCAACTCCAAGACGTCGCGAACCGAGCCCAATCGTTAAAAGCTGCACAGAAAAACTCAGAAGCTTATACGTCCAGTTTAATAAATTCTGTAAAGTCCGGAAGCACAGAAACACGGGAAAAACTTTAAGATCAAATTTCTTCTATAAATGTTACCCCAGAAGAAAGAATAAAAAGCATTTACGTAGTTTATGTCCTGCAAGAGATCTCATTTACAACGAATGTGGTTAACTTGGACACTATTCAAAGGTATGCCTGAGTAAAAAAAGCACATAAAACTTCTTCAGCCTCAATTTTACCCACTACGAAACTAACTACTTTCAGCTGCTTCAAAGAGTTTAAGTAAAAGTCCCTAATCAAAGTTAAAATAAATAATAAGTACTATTAATTAGCTATAAATTTTACTTCTTAAGCCCTTCTTTGTTTACTGTATGAACTTACTTTTGTATAATTTAGGTTTCAAAAGGATAATTATTATTTCTTTGCTGTTTTTTGTTTAAAATCTATTTGTGTAAATATCTGATATTAATAAAGTTTATCGCCATATCAGAAATTTCTTATAACTTCCTTTCATTTTTCTAAAATATAAACTTTCATTCAGAAATTTCACGCTTCCAACTTTTCCACCAGAGTTAGCACCTTGAAAATTTGAATTCAAAGTTCTAAAAAAAAACTAACGGGACTGCAAAGGGCAGACCTGTTTCTGTGTAACAAAACCTAAAGGTTTAGAATATTTTCAATTGTAACTATTTCATACAATATTGAATCACTAATAATATGTGACAATCACAAAACAGATAAAAGGGTGTCAGTAATCCAAACACATTTAATGTCTTTGCAATAATCCATTACTTTTAACCGCTTGACAGTTATTTATATCATGACATCTCTTATTTAGAAGGAAGTTTTGACATTTGAAAGGGAATGAGGTTTATGAGGATAGAATTTAAGTTTTTATTAACTGGAAAGGTGTTTGTGTTGGAAAAATTGTTTATATTTAAGAAAATAGAGCCATTCAGATAATATGTATACAATACCTATATTCAAATCTACTTATATAACTTTTTACATATTTCTCCGAATAGTATAATCACAAATTAGGATCCCAATCAGAATACCATAGCCCACGAGAGGAGCTAGTAGAAACCTTGTAAGTAGCCTATCATAACAATTTATTTTGAAAGTCTTTCCTAATAAATTCAACTTCACTGTCAGAATACGTAGGTTCATCACATAGTTCCCAAAAATCAGTAGACAGCATTTTTAACTTATTTAAAGGAAACAGATGAATTGCGGTATCATTAAAAACTTCAAACAACTTAAAACTATTAACAACTCCTAATTCCAACACATAGGGAGATATTTTTGTTACATATTCAGCAGAATACCTAAGATCTTTTTTGGTGTTATCTTCAATAACTTTACTAATACTATTACTAATAATAATACACTTACTTAAATTTAGGCCCCAATTAGACCAGATTAGGTTATTCAGCAGCTGTTTTGGACAATGAGGTAGGAAAAACAGTGTTGCATGTTGTTCGCTTACATAATATTTGCCTTCATTGTTATCCTTCTGAATTCTTATATTAAAATGTTCCAGTAGACATATATCACTATTATTAAAGACAGGATCGAAAGCCTCGGCTTCTACTTGAAGCAAATCTCTAAGACACAATAGTAATGCTAACTGATAACGTGGCACAGTGAATTCAGATATGGTTCCAAGACCAAAACAAACTATTCTAATGACTTTTGGGTTATCTAGATAATTTAAACCTTCCTTAAAGAGAGCCAAAACAGATTGGTATAGCCCTGTGTTTAATAGCTCCTCTTTCGCGTCGTTAATTCTTCTAAAAATAACAAAATAATGTGAAACTGTTAGATAATAAAGTACAACATTTTTACCTCAAGCTCGATTCAGGGTTTAAGGGCATGTCTTCTGGGTGATTAAGTAGTTTACAGTTTATCTGTTTACTAGTTTTGTTTTTAGTTTTTCCTTTTCGTTTATACGATACTTTTGTAAAGACATGTTCTAGGTTTAAATCACTTGACATTTTGAAAACATTTTAAATTAAATAAACATGAACCGAGCAGCAGATTAAATACATTATAAACGGCACTTGACACATTATACCGCGTTCACATATTTATTCCATTTTACAAGCGAACCACGAACGCAGAAAAGTTCTCGAAGTTGTAACGAAGAAGTACTGTCCAACTGTTCAACCTTTATTGTTCTGTACTGTCTAGCTGCCCAATTTTTTTTTTTTTTTTTTTCGGGCGCGCCACTAGGAAATTTTCTTCAAGGCGCTTTGCGATCGGTGCTTGTGCGCAGGAAGCGATTCACGTTGATCTCGAATCTTTGGATTACTTTGGAGATTATACTCGTTCCAAAAGAATGACGTCTCCCAGATAATGTTGGGCTGCAGTGGTTTGTTGTGTATATCTACCATGTACTGGGTGGAATCAGGCGGGCAACATCAGTTAACACAAGTCAACAAACTATGTTCGATATTTTAGGATCCCATGTTTTTTTGTCAGATCATGCTCGCCGATCAAGCGAATGGCTCTTCTTTGAATAAAATCAGCAGTCTGCTGAGATCCAATATATTGAAATTAAGAGGTCGAAATGTGTGAGCCAGTTTTCCAGCGATTGTCGAATTTAGGCTTTATACATGCAGGGTGTTAGTGAATAAGTGCGACAAACTTCAGGGGGTGATTCTACATGAAAAAATAATGATAGTTGATTTCCGAGATACATGGTGTTAAAGTTTTTATTAAAAAGTGACGATTTATTTATTGCTCTGAAACCCATCGAGATATGCAAATGAAATTTGGTAGGTTTTAAGAGGTAGTTATTGCGCATTTTCTGACATGCAATTAAGAATTTTATGTTTATCATTGGCGCGCATAAAGATAATAACCTCAATTTTTTTTAAAGAAAAAAATTATACGCCACTAAAATACAGGGTGTTATGGAAATGACTTATTATATTTTAAGGGGCCACTCCTGGGGTGGCCTAGAGTTACACTTGATAGTTTTTTTTTCTAAAATCGGAAGTATTTTGAATTTTGTAAAATACCTTAAAACCGGACCATCTGTGCCTCTATGAAAGTTCATTACCCCTAAACACGTGTTTTTGACATGACAAATTGGCGGAATTTCTACAGACAGCTGATTACCTTGCGACGTTGCCAAGTATTCGGGAAAATCTTTTTTTTAGGTTTTTTAAAAAAGATTAAATCAAAAACTATACTGCGATTTCAATTAAACAAGCCTTATTCAATAGGTATAGTTTTTACTCACCCCATGAAATTGTATTGCTATCATAATACTTCGCTGAGTAAAAATCGTAGATACCAACAACAAGCCCTATGTCTGGAAATTTACACAGATAAACTATCACATCACAAAACATTCCCATCACATGTGTATCACATTATTCAACAACTATACACTCCAGCAGCAAAACGCAAACAAATTTTATGCCGTTGCAAGTAAATGAATAATAAGAAATGATATTAAAAACAAATTTATGAAGCCACATATGAAGCCATTGACTTTGAACTGCTCAGTACCCAATCACAGAACATCAACAAATCACATTTCCCGCCCCCTGGACTATCGTGTTTAAATGTTGTGTGTCCAGTTAAGAGGACTGGATTGGATACCGTAATACCGTAATTATTATTCTTAATTGCAATGGCCACCTGTCTTGACGACAATTAGCCAGCTATTATCATTACCAAGAAGAACAGAAGTCACAGAAGAAGAGAAAGAACATAACCGTAACGTTATTTGTTGAATTTAGATTGTTCTTTCCGTGAGCTTTTTTACTGTAGAACACGATCTCGGAAGAAGGAACGAAATGCTTCTATTACACTCCATTTTAAATGCAATGCAATTTTATAAAGGTAGGTATGCAACAATTTTTAAATTTTATTTTTCCAGTTCACAGAAAACCATACCGCAAATAATTCACCTTACGTCGTATAACATAAAAATACAGTTTTAAATTGTGAATAAATCTTTATTTTATCGGTTAATGATAGTTATATAATTGGAGATCTGCCCCATGTATACGATTTTCAATATCTGAAACTAGTTTTTGACCTCCGTGTAATGGTAAATTAAAAAAAATGAAAGATACAATATACTTTTAGCTTTAGCAGAAACTAGCTATGTCAAGGACAATAATTGATCTCGTAGATGTCTTCAATCAACCAAAGGCAGAATATGACATAGAAAATTGTGATTTAATTGAAAGTAAGAAGTGAGTACAGGACAGTCAGTCACACACCCAAGTTAAAAATATGCAATATTTTAGCCCCACCTAAGCCGCTGGTCTGGTGCGTTAAATTAATAATAATAAGCTCACGGAAAGAATCTTAATAATAATAATATTATTATTATTAAGATACTCTGTTAGTACATTTAAAATTTTCATTTTTTATTAAAAAAATAAAAGTTTAGGTATGTATAGGCACATTTAAAAGTCCTACTCTTTGTAAATTTATTAAACCACTTTTAACATTCATTACTATACAGGGTAAACAAAAAAAAATCAACATTATAAATATACAGTTTTATTTTATAGTTAAATCTTAAAAGATGCTTATTTTTAGAATTTAAATTCTCACAGGTCATCACAGATATATTATTGTTCTTTAAGTGATTTGTGAGATCATCAATAGTAGAATCTACTCTCAAGTTTCCCACATATAACCATGATTGCTTAGGCCGCTGCCAATCCGGAGCTAGTTTTATTACTGCTCTTTATAGCTTGATTTGATAAGTTTTTTGGGTTATATTTAGGTTTGTGTTCTCAGCAGCTATAGCTTCCGTAATAGCTGCAGCGGCATGTTCAGGGTTAATCTTGAGTGGTTTCATAGATTTTGATATACTTCCTTTTCCCTTTTAATATACTACTTCCTCCGATTTCAAAGTAGACAATCTTGTAAATTATATAGTCTGGTAGGTATTTTGTTAAAGGCCTTTTCGAAGGCAAGATAATTCACATTGATCGGTTCATGGTTATCATCAGCTAGTGTCCATTCATTAAGTCTTGTTAATAGGTTGGTCAATGTAGATTTTTCAGAAGAAAGCCGTGCTGTTGAGCTGGTATGATATGTGTTGACTAGGAGGAAATCTTAATTATTTTGCGATAATCTTTTCCATGCACTTGCATATTGCGTTGATCAGACATATTGGCCTGTAGTTTACAGCCAGTTCTTTGTTTCCTTTTAATGTAAGTATAGGCATTGTTACAACACCCGTCAGACAATATTGTCAGAGGTAGTGGACTAGAGTGGTCATGTTCACATCCGGCCTATTCTTGAAAAGGGTTTTGTTTGAAGCAGAGAGTGTGTCCGCATTTAGTGTGTTCCATTTGTACACAACACGATTCGACAGGAAATTATTTCTAATCAGGCAAAAGCTCCTCTCCTTTTTTTACTTCTTCGTGTGACCTCTTAGTTGTTCGTTGGTGTTGGTTGTGAAGATTTGCAAGTATTCGCACGGTTTTCAGAGGACAATGTTCGCATAACATCATTTGTACTCGACTTGGTAGAAACGCTGTGAAATTGTTGTGAGGAGATCTCGTGGTCTGTTTGAAGTGGTGCGTTTGTTACCTGACCTACTATGCTAAAGATTTCATGCTTTGAAATTTAAGGTACGACCTATGTATGAATAGAATTGCTTGGTGTTACTGAGCAAGTTGTGCTCATAGTTTCTTCTGGCTATTACTAAGTATGTTTTGGTTCTGTTATTTTGGTATTGATCACTAAGATAATTTATTATTATTATTATTACAGAGTACTTAGTAGACGGCGCATGCCGATGGGACTACTCTGGTTGCTCTTTGTATTAAAAAACGACTCGTATCAAACTTGACTTTGCTATCACAGGCTATATCACAGGTTGGTAGCACATCTTAACCAGGATATCACAGATAATAATAATAATGGACTAATGTAGTATTGATAGACTTCAGGTTCTGGTCCAGCCTGTTTTTGAAGCTGTTTATGGAGCTTGAAGAAACAGTGACCTCGTCCAATTGGTTCCAGGCATAGACCACTCGATTTGTAAGTAAGTTTTTACGCGCAAGTTTTGAGGTTTTTTCCTTCGAGAGTTTCTTACTGTGTCCACTAAGATAATTTCCATCGGTTCTTTTGAATTTCCTTAAAGTCTTCCTTTGTAAGCCACAGTTTTTGTGCGTTGACTTTCTGAGGTTTATTCGGTATGTGTTAGTCAAGATGGGCTCTGCTTTGCTGATGTTTGTCCAGACTGGTTGTCGATCATTAGCGAGAAGGATGTGTCCATATTCGATAGTTGGTCGGCATATGGTTTTATAAATCTGGACACGTGGCAATTCCTCTGTTTTTGTAATTGAGTATTCTGAAGTGTTTTGCTCTAGACGTGGCCTGCTCTTTGTTATTCTAGAGTGGCTATTAAAGTTAACTTTGAGATCAATATTAATACCTAAGTATTTTGCGGAGGGTGCTGGATCAACTTGAGTGGTATCTGTGTTATTCTTGGGGATGTTGGAGATATTTTATGGCTGAAAATTATAAAATGCGATTTTATTGGATTCACAAGTAGTCTTTTCTTGAACCATTTTAGTGTATACCTAGTTGACTTGGTTTTGTAGGCTCTATTGTCTATGTATATGTTTCTTCCATGAGCTATAACCGCTCTGTATCATCGGCAAGCGGCCGCAGGTAGAAGTCTGGATTTTGAATTGGAGTGAGGTCGCAGCAATACAGGTTGTACAAAAGAGGTGATAGTGGTGATCCCTGGGGCAATCCTTGTTGGGGTACAAATTCTTCCGACTGTGAAGTGTTAATTCTAATAGATAATTTATGGTTTTCAAGATAGTTTTAGGAGCCAAATGAGAGTGTCTGGAATCTGAAGTTGTTTGAGTTTTAATAATAGACACGTGTGCCAGACATTATCAAAAGCCTTTTAATGTCCAGAAACAGTGCTGCAGATTTTTTGTTGTTGTGTTTTTCGCTTTGTCTGTTGGAAATTAGTATAAACCGTGTGTAAATGGTGGAACACTTAGGTTTAAAGCCAAACTGGTACAAAGGTATTTGTTGGAATGTTATATTTTGTAGTAAGTTTTTGACAATTTTATCAAGAAGTTTACCGAGCACTAGTAATATAGTGATGGATCTGTAATTTTTTGTGCAATTATGGGCAGTATTTGGTTTTGGTATATTGATGCCTCGATTTATTCTAACCTCTTTTTTCCATTTTTCTAGAAACGTTTTGCTTGATAGGCAGAAGTTATATGTATAGTCTTATAATATTCTTATAAATTGGGTAGTCAAGTTTTTTTTACAAAAGTATCCATGGTATTTTGTCTTATACTGGTTAAGTATTCTTTTGATGGTGTAATATTTTAAAATATTCGCCCTCATTGACTGAATTCTTGAGAGTTGATGTTTGAGTTGTTAAAATACTCGTGAAACCATTCCTCAACTGTTCTGAAGTTGTCGTTGTCAAAGTTTGGGCTTGGCTCAGTGCTGTAGTGTTTCTGGTAATGTTTTAGAAAACTTTGGTTTTCTTTGAATCCGTTACAAACGTGGCGCCATCTTCAGTGATTGCTGGAACAGTTAGCGCTGTCCTGTACCTTGTTAGTTTCTTCACTTTATGGTAGAAATTTTTTCCTTTTGCCTCGTTCATTTCTTGACATCTGTTTAGCCAACTTATGACGATTAAGTTATTATTGTATTATTAGGATGTACATATTCTATAACCATTAATTTGTTTTTATTTTCTTTGTTTACATTAAAATCACCAATAATTATGGAATATTTGTTTAGTAATTCTTTTACAATTATAGTTTTCTCAATTCGAGAGGTTGGATGCATATAAACCAAAAATATGTGTAATTGATCATTTTGGAAAGGGATGGGAACATGCACGCATTCGTTTAAAAAATTGTTTATTTGGGGTGTTTTAGCTTTCTTCATTTTTAGTGAAGGGTGCACTTGTGCCATACTTCCAAACCCGAGTATTAGTTATCACATGTCCTTGCAGTTGGTGGATTCTGTGGTTTTTGTCTCTACCAATAAAATGCAGTTTATTTTTTCCCTTTCTACAGTATTGTACAGAACACTTTTTTGTCTCTATAGCTATTTACGTTGTTGTCAATAATGTAAAGATGATTATCCATCAAACTGAATACTATTTTCTCCGTGTAATGGTTCTGTTGGGTCGTCATCATCTTCTTCCTTGAAGCCGGCTTTACTTGTATTCATTTTGTTACAATCTTTAGCAATTTTTTTTTTTACGTCGAAGTTCGAACCTTTGAGTACTGCCAATACAATAATAAAAATGTAATATTTTACATTTCTTAACTTTTAATAATTGGTCCAACTAACTTTTAGAAATGTATATTGTTACTTCTAGTATAACCTAGGGTTTATCCAAATCATTTTGAATTTTAAAGTTGCATTATACTTCTAAGTGCTAGTTTTAAATACAACTCCATATTTTTATCACACTTTAAATCAAAAAATTAAAGAAGGGAGATTATACATGATCTTCTTTATCACGAAAATGTCAAAAAGAAAAATTAATATTCATTAGCCGAAATGCTAGCCAAGACATTAATATCACAGGAGTAATGACCATTGAGAAGCTTCTGTCTCGATCAGATCGCCACGTTTTCTTTTGACTTCCATAATAATAGCCCAAAATCCTTAAGTGTTTCTCATAAGAAACATGACTAAGCGCAATACTAATGAGCGATTATTGAACTTAATCTACGAAAGTCTAAATTTTATTCTAGTTTTTACCAAACGGTGTCGCTTAGTGTTCTAACGGTTAAAATTCTACACACTTTATTATGTACAAACTTCGCTTTTGGTAGGTACTACTATGCTAAAACTAGCTCGAAGGGTTTTCTACTCTTTAGCATTATTTTTAACCCAGTGTTGTTAAGGAAATGGATTGGCTTAACATTCACATGGTGGTGAAGTTTATGTCCTCTTGGAATTATTTTTCTTGACATCTGCCCTCCATCATAGCTCAGAGTCTAAAGTGACATCTAAGTACATAGATGTGTTTAAATTGAGTATTAAGTTATTATTTATGCTGGATAACTTTAAGGTCAATAATATTATGTACTAATTGGGTCCCATTTAATTTTGTCCCATCATTAATCTGGTTGCAACTGCTAAAATAACAGTAACATCAGCAAAGTAGCTATAGAATCGTTTCCTAGTGTAGGTATGTCACAATTGTATAATAGGTACAGTACCGGGCCTAGTACGTACACCTACAGTACACTAGTACACACACTTGATATACCTGCTATGAAGTCTGAATGGGATTCTTGTTTTATTCTGAAGTATCTTTCTGGGATGTAGAATCCAAGAACTTGCTAGTGTTGTTTGGGAAGAAATAATCCGAGATTCTATAATAATTCAGACTTTTCAATTATTGGCTTTAATATAAATGATGTAAGGTGAAACTTCGTGTAGTGGTTTTTCTGGCTCTGGGATCAAATTTGTTTAGAATATAAACATAAATGGATGAGAATATTCTCAAACCACCGCAAAATGCGTTATACAATAAGGATTAAACAAATATTGCCAGAAACAGGTACTGTCCGGGCTATATGCCTCTCGAGGAGCACTGAGTTATATAGAAAAATTTGCTGTATTTTATTCTAACACAGTTAGATAGTAAAATACTAGATTCTAATTGTAAGAAGCTACTAAAAAAAGGAGGAATTATTTCTCTAGTTTACAATAAATTAGATAGTCGTATACAGTGGCGTAACCAAGGGTATGTGCGCTCCCCCGCAAAATTTTGAAAGCGCCCTGCTATTTGGCACCTGTCTGAATCCTTCACACTTACACCATAGTAAAAAATATTGTCATTTGTAAGCGTTGTTTAATATAGAAAGATATAAAGTATTGTAGAAAACAATTTTTTGTTGTAAAAATAATGAAATTTTAAAATAATGTAGGTACTGTTATTGGGGTATAATAATAAATTATTGAAATTGTTAATTATCATTTACTACGTTACCCTTATTTTATATCTACTCACATATTACATTATTTCTCATTCATTATTGTTTATTTTTAATTTTAATATTGTGACAATGATGAAACAAGGGATTTGAGGGCGCCTCTGGCTTTGCTGCGCCCCCCCCCCCGCCTGCGGGGGCGGTTTTTACGCCACTGGTCGTATAAAAATGTAGCAGTACTATCTGTTTTGAAACTTTTCATTCAAATATTGATTAACGATTCCGGCATTGTGACATGGAGCTCCATCATGTAAAAGCCACATATTTTCCCTTACTGCAAGAGGAACATCTTCCAACAAACCTGGTAAATGGTTACGTAAAAAGTCCAAGTATCCTTCATCGTTTAATCGTGCCGACAAGATGTAGGGCCCTATAAGGTGATTTTCGACTATCCCTGCCCAAACATTTAAAGTGAACTGCCGTTGATGGTGCGTTTCACGGTACGCGTGAGGATTTTCCCTGCTCCATACGAGTATTGTGCTGATTGAAAATTCCGTTTCGAGTAAAGCCAGCTTCGTCTGTGAACAGCACATTTCGGAACCAATCGAGCTCGTCCTAACTTTTCTGCGCGAACCACCTGCAGTATTTCCGACGGGAAGCATAGTCCTGCGGAAGCAGAGCTTGTACTTTTTGTAAATGGTAAGGGTGGAGTTGTTCTTCATTAAGAGTACACCAAGTAATATAATTCGACGCTCGCCCGACTTGCGTTGTTATACGCCGGGTACTTAAACTGGGATTATTTTCCACTGCGTTTAAGATTGTAGTGTAACGTATTTGCAGCTCGGGGTCGTCCTCTGTCGCATGCAGCACCAAAGCCGTGAAAGATTCCATGGTCCCTAAGTTGCTGAGTCACAGATACCAATGTTCGTTCACTAGGCGGATCGCGATCCGGAAAGCGTTCAATATAATTAACCTGCGACTTGCTCCAAAATTAAATCCTAATCAATATCATCTGAATGGAATTTCAAAAATAAACAATAATTTAACAAGTAGGGGCATAAACAGATGGCTGGTACGTATTTTTTGTTTTAGGGTCCTCACTTCTACGTTTCTCAGTATCAATCCTAGAGATATTGGATGCAGCAAGATGATATCAGAAATATTAAATTATCCTGAGAGTGTATTCTTGGAAGGTATTTTAATTTTATTATTTTATTAATGATTAAATCTTAATATTAATATACTATAACCTACACTCGGGATGAATGTGCTTTATGTTAAATATGCTTTATTACCAAAAGGGGTACTTTTCTGATTGACAAAGTAAAGTACAATAAATAAAATTTAAAAAACAATATTTTTAAATTTTATAAAGGAAAACAAGACACATCCATATGTAAAAAAAAAACAAAAAAATAGATAGGTAGGTACTTATCGCCCCAAGACAAATCAGTAAATTCTCACATTCTTTCTTTGGTCTAAATTTATACTATGAAAAATAAATAAATAAAATTTATAAATCGCGCGGACAGTAAACTAAAAAGTTTTGATTTTCCCGGGGGTAAGTGAGAACATTTGTACTGGACGTACAGCAGACATGAAGAGATCCATTCCTACCTATTGCAGAACATTTGTGTTGTTTCTTCAAGTCCTGCGTAGAAATACTATTGCTAACTAAATAACAGTCTACTCATACTGATACTTTAAAGAAAATACTACAAAAATGTATTTATTTTTTGATAATTAGTATTTTTTACTTGTAGGTACAGATTATGATGAGACTTAATAAGAGAAGGGTTCTAAAGGTCCTTCCAATCTGGAGGATTCCCATTTCAAAGCAAGAGTAAATACCACAATCGCTTATGGCTGTCAAAATGTCTCCCGTATTGTAAAAGTCAGAAAATAGGTAATGTTAATATAATTCATTACAACTAGGAGACTATTCTTTAATGTGCGATAAGTGAAATGATATGTTTCTTACAACCTTTTAACGTTTTGTTTTAGGACAATCAACAGGTTTAAGGCCTTACAAGTAACGACAAGACATGAAGAGGTTATACAGAAAAAGCTTGATACAACAATTTTTCATTTAAAACAAAGAAAGCGTTCCTACCCTAAAAGAAGAACATGAAAAAACTAAAGAAACGCAATACATAAACTGCAAGGGTGTAAAACATACCTTAACAAGTAACGAGCAATCCACGACTAAAATAAAAAGAGAAATGAGGCTCCAGTAGGTGTAGGTCAAAGGTCACCTAACTTATAACACAGAAAAGAATAGAAGTGAAGATGAAAATATAGACAGATAGCCCTGACCTTCCGGTTGTTGTAAACGAAAAATTAAATAAGATAATTAAAGACTAAATGGGACTTGAATGTAAACACATCGTTCATACAAGTAAGAATGGGGCTCTCCATGGCTCGTCCTATTTCTAGCTTCTCCAGTTAGTCAAGTTTTTTGCCCCTATTGTTTTTTGAACTTTTCCAGGTGTTTTGCAATCAAGTTTAACTGTAATGGTGCGTCTTCACGCTCGGTGCAACTTGCGCAAGTAGACTTGTCATGCCAATTTGCGCAAATGAACTGAGTCATTGAATCCTATTGAATTCTGGCTGGTGCAAGTTAACGATTTTGGTTTTCACACAACAATTTACTTGTGCAAATTTGCAGGTACAAACCTATTTGCGCAAATTGCATGAACGTGAAAACGCACCATAAGAAAATGGTTGGCAAAAGCAGAAGTACTGACTGAACTGACAATCCGGGCGTAAAATTTCCACTAGAGTTCAGGAATAACTTGGTTTAGGGCCATTTTTTATTGCTTGTTTTCCTTAACAGTTTGTGAATCATAAAATAAAGAACTATTGTTAATTCGCTTATTATTTTTAAACATTTCCCACATCTCGGGTTGAAGCATTCACTGCCAAAATTAGACCTTGAGGGCTTGTAAGCCCTATCTGTGATTTGCCTTGAGGTCCTTTTTTTGAAAACAAAAAATTGAGCTGTTCAATCAATTACTTTCTAAAAATTATTAGCAAAAAGGGCTTACAAGTGCTTCGAGGTTCCTGAAGGGTTTCAGGCTATTTTAAACTAAAGTGGCCCCTACTACCCATCTGAAAAATCTACGTGGATACACATACCAAAGGAAAGGTGTAAAATTTTAGTTAGATAGTCTAAACCGTTAATTTTAAATAAACTAATACTTTATCCATACCTGCACTAAACACGATTCGGTGGCCCTACTTAAAAGGCAATTACATTATAAAAATATTGGATAACTTAGATACCAAGCCCTTGATATTTACAATACATTTAAATACTTTTATTTGAGTGGGTAGGTATACAACTCTGCATTCTACTTATACATTTTTTTAGAGCAAATAGTGCCAATATAAAACTTCTTTTGAATAGTTTGTGGTCAGTAAATATTAGTTACGACTAGTAATGCACAAGCCTTCTTAAACAATGCGAGTGCAACAAAGTGGGTCAACATTTTTTTCCGAGGGCCCTCTCAAAAATGGTCGTTTTATTTTTTTATGGATATTGCCTTTCTAAAGTATTAAAACTCAAGACTCATCTGTAACATTAAATATGTATGCTGCTATCCTATTCTAACACCTAGAAATTCCTAAATTGATATCATTTTATAACATTTTTTAAATTAACTCATTTAAATCGCGCGCCAATTGAAAATGACGACCAATCGGCTTAGCGAGCGCTTGACCGCATCTGATTGGCTGATTTACATAACCGTATCAAACGTGTGTCTGGCGGGGCAGTAATGCCACCGTCCAAAACGCGTTGTTTTCAATCCGGATTTTGTTATAAAGTATTAAGTCTATAACTAGTAATTTCTTGTATTAATACCACAGAATTAAAGAGCTAATAACTTGATAATGTCCCGAACAGTTAATGTGTTGTTAAAGTGAATAAATGTCCCGCTAGAATCATTTGAAATGGTAACGGTATAACGTGGATTTCTTGCCGATATGTTTTTTATTTCAAGGTATGTACAAATAAAACTAGAGCAATACGTAGACAATTTTTCGTGTAATAGGGTAGAAACTAAAGCATATTAAAGTTAAGTAGAAAAAATTAAATATTCAAAAAAGGTTATCTGATGAAACTGATGTAGTAAATGTGGCAACACTGCTCAAAACACATGTTTTGGGCTGACGATATCTAAAGACAATATCTGACAGTAACTGTCAGATTTTTGTCAACAATTTTTTTTTTGACAAGTAGTACGAATCAGCTGTTTGATCATTGGCGCGTAGGTGTTTTGAGCTAAATTTTTGAAGGCATTTTTCTCGAATTTCTAGCTTCGAGCGCCATTTAACGCAATTTTTCCCCAATTCGGCTCGACCTATAGATTTACGGGTTAAAAAATAATAAGTCATTTCCATAACACCCTGTATATGAAACTAAAAACAATTTTTGAATTTCTCATTCAATTTGTGACAAAAAATCTATCTTGCCTTTTTTTCGTATTGGGCGCCGTTTTTATGCAAAAAAATAAGACATCTTAACGCGTATTTTTCATTTCTTTAACACATTATTAAAAACTATCTAATACAATAACATTAAACCAGAACAATAACAGAAAATAACACTAATAAATAAATAGGCGCAAAGCTACAACAAATGTTGAAAATGACCTCCCTCAGACGTGATACAAGATTCAACTCTTCGCCTCATTGATTGTCGTATTCGCGCAAATATTCCTGGTGTATTTCCTTATTGTCTCAAAGCCGGCTATAATTCGATTCCTCAGGTCTTCAACATTTTCGACGGGAGTGGAATAAACTATAACGACTTAAGAAAACCCCAAATGCAAAAATCTAGAGAATTTAAATCCGGCGATCGAGCAGGCCAATTTTCCGTACCTCCCCTACCTATCCAACGATTTGGATATACTGTATCTAAGTGATTACGTACATTAATGCTAAAATGAGCTGGTGCGCCATCATGCATGAACCAGAAGTGTTGTCTCAGCTGTAGGGGGATTTCTTCTAAAAGAGCAGGTAGCTAGCTCTTCCTGTAGGAAATTAAGGTAAGAGTCGCCTGTTAGTCGTTGTGGGAGGAAATATGGACCGACTAAATGATCATGAATTACCCCAAGCCATACATTTACTGAAAACTGATACTGAAAATGAGCTTCACCGATTCCATGTGGATTTTCCTCAGCCCATAAGTGATTGTTATGGATATTTCGTATACACTATCGTCCAAAATTAGCCTCGTCAGTAAACAAAACGCTTGAGAGTAGAGCTTGCACACGTTGAATGTGAAACGGATAAAATTGCTGTTCTTTAAGAATTTTAAATACAGTGAAATTGCTTACATTCAATATGTTGGCAATTTTTCGAGTACTTGTTTCAGGTGACTCCGCAATTAACTCGAGAACTGCTTCCTCTAGTTGCACAGTTCGTACTTCTCGAGGGCGTCCGCAGTAAGCCGTTTGTTTCTTAAATGTACCATTTTCGCGCAAACGTTCGTGCAGACGAGCAAATATTGTGTGATGGGGTACTCTACGTTCTGGATACAACTCGGCATACAATCGTCGAGCTTGCCGACCATTTCCATTACTTCGACCATAGACAAAATGCATGTCTGACAATTCCGCATTTGTATATTTTTCCATTATTTTCGATAAAAGAAAAATTAATTACTAACATTAATGCTATACCAAACTAAAAGCTTAAAAATGAAGAAACTCTAATAATTTGACATTTCGTTGAAATATTCGTATTTAACAGAATGTTGACAGTAGCCTACTACTTAGATGATAATGTATTAAAGAAATGAAAAATACGCGTTAAGATGTTTTATTTTTTTGCATGAAAACGGCGCCCAATACGAAAAAAAGGCAAGAGAGATTTTTTGTCACAAATTGAATGAGAAATATAAAAAATTGTTTTTAGTTTGATATATCTCAGTGGCGTATCATTTTTATTTTTTTTTAATTAAGATTAAGTATTACCCTTATGCGCGCCAATGATAAACATAAAATTCTTAATTACATGTCAGAAAATGCGCAATAGCTACCTCTTCAAACCTACCAAATTTGATTTGCATATCTCGATGGGTTTCATAGCAATAAATAAATCGTCACTTTTTAATAAAAACTTTAACACCATGTATCTCGGAAATCAAAGCATTTGCGGAAAATAGTTATATAATAGCAAACTATCATTATTTTTTCATGTAGAATCGCCCCCTGAAGTTTGTTGCACTTATTCACTAACACCCAGTAGATACGTTATTGAAAAATTTAATGAAAGGTTGGGTTGGGCGGTCTGCAAGCTGGTCAAGAAATTTAGTAAAACGGGATCCGTATTAATAACACTTAAAAAAAATAATAAAATACTACAATGAAAATGATATGAAGCGACTATCTACTCGTACTACTCGTATGTTAGAGAAAACCTCACACTGTCCTTGAGGAAACGAGCACCGTAACTACAGGTGGTCCAAAAAAGTACGAAATATTAAACCAAAATAAGATACGTCCCTACAAACCTATTATAACCACACGTTAGAAGAGGGCGAGGGCGATGATGGCAAGAGATTGGATTTTTGTTTGTAGGTAGCGTGTAAGATTTTAAGTGGTAATAGGGCATTCCATAAACTTATAATGTTCTCGGATGAGTCCACGTTTTCGACAAATGAAACTGTGGCATCGCAACATGTTCGCTATTGGAGTATGATGTTAATCCTATGTTTAGAATCCCAATGCGACGTCAATATTTACAAAAAGTGAATGTACTTTCAGCAGGATGGATGCCCGGTAAAGGAATGGCTTGATTTGGAATTTGGACAAAAATGGATCGGACGAAATGGTCAGTTTTATGGCCCCCAAGAAGTCCCGACTTTACGCGTTGACAGATATGTATTTGTGGAGACGCCTAAAACAGTTAACTTATGCCATTTGAAGCTGATCTTCCCTCTCCAGAAGTCCAGCAAGCTTCGGGGGGTAGTCGAAGCGGAATATTAGTTTTCTGGTTCTGTGGTAGTACTCTTTTATGCAGGAAAGTAAACAACAGTTATTTGCCTGAGTACCATCCCGACGTTCGTTTCTTCGGGCTGTTTCTTTTTTGCTAATCCTTAAAAAAACGGCTTACTTGAACCATTGGAAACGTGGATTTCATTTCGCGAATGAACGCGGTGCTAGCCACCTGGTGACAACCCCTGGGGTTGCTGTAAGGAATTTAGTTCTATATCCAGATTACCTTTTAACGCCCTGGTGTTACTTTTTGTTTTAGGCAAGTTATGCCTATTTAATGCCTGTTCTATATACACTTGTATTCTTTATAGAAAGTACGGTACCAAAATTGTGTTACTTTTTGTTTTAGCCCGTTTGTTCAATAAAAAACTTAGTGTCACCATAATTTGCTGCATTTTTGCCTAAACAACCCCCACCCTGCAGCGTGTTCTGTCTCATCTTTTGGCGTCCAACTTTAGAGGCAAAGGTGAATTATGGAAAACAACAACAACGAAGAGAAACACCCTGAATCTTATATAATTTGCGGAATATACTTCTCAGGGAAGAGGGAATTCCTAGACGAGTTGCGGATTTAAGAAACCAAAGTGGTATTGAAAATCAACCTACACCGGAAAATCAAGGTAGGAGGGTTCCATTACATTTTTCTGCCCCTACAAGGGGTCACAATATACCACAAGGTCAGCCACCTATACCACCTCCAGGCTGGATGCATCCTCCTACTTTTGCACCACAATTCTTACCCCCATTACAAGGTGCTCCACAGAATTTTGTTATAACGCCAGATGCTATAACACAATTAGTAACCCAAGTTATGCAACAGACTCTAAACCCAAACAATGCAAGTTCTAGTGGTAGTAATGTTCCAAATATGGGTAATAATAAAAATCATTTTTGTAATCCATCAGCAACCATCAAAAAATTCCGATATTTGACTCCGAATTTACAAATCCAATGGATTTTTTAAGCCAGTTGGAAGAGCGATTTAATGTGAAAAACGTAGATTTTAAGGATTTTAAATATCTGGTTACGGATACTTTTAAAAAATCAGCCAAAATATGGGCCGATGCCTTTTTAGATAAATTTTCTTCATATCCAGAATTTAAGGTGAAATTTTTAAATAATTATTGGAATGATCACGTGCAGTGGCAAGCGAGGCTTAAGATAGAGACAAAAACGTATAAAACGGGAGAATCTTTTGTTAACTTTTTCAATAACATTTTAATTCTAGCTAAACATTTGATAGCGATGAAATGTTGTTAGTAACGGTGACAAGAACCTTACCACCTCATGTATCTATGCTTTTATTACAATGTACAAATCTATCTGAGACCCTAGATCATCTCCGAAGGACTGACATTTATTATCATACAAATATTGACCCTCTATCTCCACCTACAAGAAAATACTCTGCTCCCACCGCACCACAAAAACAAGATCATTTCTACAAGTTTGATTATAAAAATAAAATGTGTTTAAATAAAAATGATAGAGCGACCAACAAAACTATGGCCGCAACCGCACTGAATTCCCTTGAAGAAGAAGGCGAATCGGGAAACGAGAGTACCAGTTACCAGAGCGGCCTACTGTAACTGGGATACTTGCGGCCTCGGATATAAAAAAAAACCCTCGAGACGATTTGCTAACTGAAGACTGCGACCTTAATCATGACTTTTAAAATGATAAACCATTAGTGGTATCAATAAAAATTTGTAATTTAAATTTTCCCGCGCTTATTGACACGGGTAGCCAAGTGTGCTGTTTATCCGAAGTGGTTTGGTCTCAGTTGGTCAATTTTCACGAGGAAATTGCACATTTTCCTAGCACAGGTGTACGCATTTCAGGAGCATTTAAATCTAAACCTAAGCGTGTGAGTTTCCAGGTGACTTTAGAATTTGCATTAGCCCAAAATGAATTTAAGTACGAGTTTTTGATTATTTCAGAGCTACTATAATCGGTTATATTAGGTATTGATTTTTTGCGATTAGTGACTGCAAAAATACATTTGCAAAATCAAAAACTTTTACTCGTTAACAATAATGGTAAATGGCTCGCGGTGCCGGCCATAGATACCGGTCACGAATCTTATCCTCCCGATTAAGTAAACATTCGAGCTGTCCAAAAAAAACAAATTTTTGTACAAAATAAAATTATTGTTAATAGTTTTTGTGATGAACCGGATTATCAGGCCATTGTTTACGGAAACCTTTCAGAGTGTGAAATAAAAATATTGAAAGAAATAATTAAAAAATATAAAACTGTTTTTTCGAGTAAACCCGGTTTAACCCACTGTTATGAACACGAAATTAAGTTAACCGATACCAGCGAATTTTTTGTTAAACCGTACCCCATACCCCTGGCGCATCGGGACGCCGGCGCCGTTCAGAAAACGAACGACGAAATGGAGGAGTGGGGGGTAATATCCCGCGGTGCGAGCTCTTTTATTTCTCGACTTATGACTAC
Source organism: Polydrusus tereticollis (assembly GCA_963920685.1). NCBI lineage: Eukaryota > Metazoa > Arthropoda > Insecta > Coleoptera > Curculionidae > Polydrusus > Polydrusus tereticollis. Next base: position 73,443,506 of record OY987332.1, read on the forward strand.
TTTGAAAAAAGACGGTACCGTTAGTGTGTATTTGGACGGAAGAAAACTCAACTCTATTACGGAAAAAGATCATGAACTACCACGGAAAACAGAGGAAATTATGCGCACTATGTCCAGCTTTAAATACAAAACAATTTTGGATTTAAATAATTCTTATTGGCAAATACCGCTAAAGCCGGAACAGAGGCAATACACAGGATTTATCGTCGGTACGCGTAGTTATTTTTTCAATGTTTTGCCGTTTGGACTGACCAATGCTGTTTCGTCTTTTACGAGATGTATTGACCAAATTTTTGGGGCCGAGTTTTTAAGTTTTCTAATACCATACGTAGACGATCTGTTAGTTGTTAGCGACACATTTGAGAGTCATTTAAGTCACTTGGATCTAGTCCTAAACCGTTTAAAAACCGCAAGTTGACGTTAAAAATTAAAAAATGTTCCTTTGTATGTCGAAAAGTTATTTTTTTGGGGTATGTTTTGGATGAGAAGGGATTTAGGCCCGATCCGGATCGCATTCAAGCAATTGTTGATTATAGACCTCCCGTAGATATCTGTCAGTTGCAAAAATTTTTAGGGCTATGCCAATATGATCGTTTGTTTTGCCCAAAGTTTTCAGCAGTGGTCGAGCCGCTGACGCGATTGTTGAAAAAGAAAACGGCATGGCTTTGGGGCGAAGCGCAGGTAGAGGCTTTTGATTTTTTGAAAAACCAACTAAAGGCGGGTACTCTATTGTATTATCCTGATCCAAACTTAACTTTTTATGTGAAGACCGATGCTAGCGACGTAGGGGTCGCCGCGCAGCTGTATCAGATAGCCGATGGAGAGCGGGCTTGGGCAAGCCGCACACTACTGGACCGCAAGCGGCGCTACGGTATTTTTGAGAAAGAAGTTTTAGGTCGTAATGGACTTTGTCGTCCATCTGAAGAGTTCCTACAGAACGAAACGATTCTTTTGTCACCCTGTCCGCTATTACGGAGGTTTGACAATTATATACTCAAATCGCTTAACCGAAAGCCGGTTAAAGCGAAAGCGAACTTAACTGTAAGGCGAATGCCGACAGTATAGCTAGGCGATGTTAGGCCCAGCGATGGTACGCGATATGAGTATTCAACCCCATTGACTTTTGCTCGATGTTTAAGCCAGGACTGTAAAACATGGTAGATCGTGAGATCAATACCTAATGGTAGATCAGATCAATACCTGTGTCCTTGGTGTTTGTACACTTATGTCATCCGACGTTTGTGTGTACATACAACGCCACTGTGTAGTGGGAATCGGCATGTGCCTTATTCCCTCCACTTTGTAGTGGGAAATGCAATTAAGCAACCCGTTTACTACTTTGGCAATTGAAGCAAGTCATGTAAGATCTAGCAGACTAAAGAACAAAACGGTTCTTGTCTTTTAGACCGACCCGGAAGCAAGGTATGAGGATGAAAATCAACTCAACCTGCAACGGTGAAAGGGCGTATGCCCGATGTTTGTACACAGTGGCGTTGTATGTACACACAAACGTCGGATGACATAAGTGTACAAACACCAAGGACACAGGTATTGATCTGATCTACCATTAGGTATTGATCTCACGATCTACCATGTTTTACAGTCCTGGCTTAAACATCGAGCAAAAGTCAATGGGGTTGAATACTCATATCGCGTACCATCGCTGGGCCTAACATCGCCTAGCTATACTGTCGGCATTCGCCTTACAGTTAAGTTCGCTTTCGCTTTAACCGGCTTTCGGTTAAGCGATTTGAGTATATAATTGTCAAACCTCCGTAATAGCGGACAGGGTGACAAAAGAATCGTTTCGTTCTGTAGGAACTCTTCAGATGGACGACAAAGTCCATTACGACTTGATATTCTTTCGGAGTACAAGTAGAGCGAGCAACTCGACTACACATCGGTCTGTGATCGAAGTCGACCACTACCTCAGTGAGGAGTGTAAAGCTCAAAGCTCATAACAACATACATGTTATTTAAAACACGCAGTTATGCGGTAATCTCCGCATCTGATGAGTCTAACAGAAGACGAAACTGTACCCAAACATCGGGCATACGCCCTTTCACCGTTGCAGGTTGAGTTGATTTTCATCCTCATACCTTGCTTCCGGGTCGGTCTAAAAGACAAGAACCGTTTTGTTCTTTAGTCTGCTAGATCTTACATGACTTGCTTCAATTGCCAAAGTAGTAAACGGGTTGCTTAATTGCATTTCCCACTACAAAGTGGAGGGAATAAGGCACATGCCGATTCCCACTACACAGTGGCGTTGTATGTACACACAAACGTCGGATGACATAAGTGTACAAACACCAAGGACACAGGTATTGATCTGATCTACCATTAGGTATTGATCTCACGATCTACCATGTTTTACAGTCCTGGCTTAAACATCGAGCAAAAGTCAATGGGGTTGAATACTCATATCGCGTACCATCGCTGGGCCTAACATCGCCTAGCTATACTGTCGGCATTCGCCTTACAGTTAAGTTCGCTTTCGCTTTAACCGGCTTTCGGTTAAGCGATTTGAGTATATAATTGTCAAACCTCCGTAATAGCGGACAGGGTGACAAAAGAATCGTTTCGTTCTGTAGGAACTCTTCAGATGGACGACAAAGTCCATTACGACTTGATATTCTTTCGGAGTACAAGTAGAGCGAGCAACTCGACTACACATCGGTCTGTGATCGAAGTCGACCACTACCTCAGTGAGGAGTGTAAAGCTCAAAGCTCATAACAACATACATGTTAAGAAGTTTTAGCTTTGGTTTTTGCGCTGAATAAATGGCGCGTATATTTGTTGGGACGACACGAAAATACGTGTACAATGTTTGACGACAGACTCCTGACGTCAAAATAGGTCGATCTAAGCCGACTTAGTTCTATCCAAAATTGTCTCGTTTAGCCGGTAGTAGGTGTCAAAAATTTGTAAAAATATTGTTTTTCCTAAATTAGGTACGTCAAAACCTGCTAATCGATTTTAATGATTTTTAGTATGTAGACTAATACTATAAAATGACGTTTTCTAGTGGTATAGTCACCGGCTGTAAATAAGTGGAAGTGTTATAAAAGTGATATAATACGTCAACATTTCTCCTGATTTTTTATATCAACGGCGTTATGACAATCCAGATATTTTTGTTGAGTGACTGGATGTATTTGGAAGCTTCGTGGTTTACACTGACAATAAAGCTGTATCCTATCTGAACACGTGCAGGCTACTTTCTCCTCGAGTTACGCGGTGGGCTTTATCACTTCAAGAGTTTGATTTTAGTATAAAACACATCAAAGGCACAGAAAATATCATCGCTGACTCCTTATCGCGGTTTGCATGTGTTAGGCCTCCTACGCCTAATGACAGATGTAATAATGAAAAAATAAAAAAATAAAATAAAATAAATTTAAGTTGGTTATTATTTGTAGTAATTTGATTGATTGTTGTTGTATGGTTATGTGGGATTTACTTTTTCATTACTCAACCAGGTAACCACGGCTACTCAGTTATAGTCTAGTCGGTTTTAGAGCAGATGGGTCGCAGATATGGAAAGAGAATATATTAGGTAACAGTTAATCAGTTTTCCAGATAAAAGTGGGCGCCAGGGGCCTTAAGGAGGCCACCAAAGATAAAGAGGAAAAAGGCCTTAAGGGCAGAATAGATTAATTTACAGAGCCAAAACAATAATTATTTGTCAGAGCCTAAAGGGCGCTTACTGAAGCAAAACTTCCCTAAACCCTGAAAAAATTAAACAAATAATAAATAAGCCAAAACTTCAATTATATTGGTTTTATTTCTACTGGCAACTTAGTAGATTTATTACATAATATAACATAACACCTTTGCAATTCCTGTATAAAACTTTAAAAATTTATACGTACAAACACTACATTAACTTTTGTATACATAAATAAACTCTAAATATACAAATATATCAGAATTGCTGATAGCCAGAACTGACTAAAGAAATATCAGGGCACAGCTCTGAAGCGATTACACTAAAAATCACCCGAACACCAACTCCAGAGACACAAGGTTGTCAAACGGACAGCTCTGAGTTAATATTCACTAAAAATCACCAATATTTACCTTAAAATCGTGAATTCGAGTCGCAACCCTATTTACAAAAAAATGACTTCATAAAATCAACATAAAAACAAATAACTGATTGAAAGCAACACTTAACTTCTGTCCGTCGATCCACTTGGTTCCGTCCATTCAGTGGTTTATCCAATATACTGCTCCTAAACGCTGCTAACCTCCAGGGCACAGTTATCAGCTGAGTCTCCTACATTAGGTCCCATAAATCGGCCAATGCCAGGTAACACCAATCGTAGAAATCCTCAACCAAGATGAACACCAGGCAAAGTCTCCACTGCTCCGGTAACTTTTCCAAGCGAGCAGACAACACACCAGCAAGGTTACAATAAAACGGAGTACAGGGTATCAAATGGAATCACTAAGAACATATATCGAGGTTAAAGTTTCTTTAAGGCCATTGATCAAATCAAACGAACGTGAAGCATTGAAACCTGAATGAGGGCATGGCAACCTCACTCAAATGTAGAAAAAATTATAGGTTAGAATGATATCAAGGGCTTGAATGGAAAATTGGTGAATTAATAATTGATGAGTGTCGAAACTATTGGTCCGGATTTAAGCGTTCATCATTCCGGAAGAGATTTTATTGATTATATCTGATGAAACGTTCATTACACGTCCGATGACTATGGATTTAAAAAAAATCGTTAAAATCGTTTGTTTGAGCCCGATTACGGATTAAAAATTTGCGAGATGTGATGGAATGGATCAACTAAGCTGTAAAACAGATAACTTAAAATGGGACATGAACAGAAAAGCTAAAATTTACGGCGAGACATGAAAAATAGCAATTTCAGGTGAAAATATAGAATCCTAACGTGAAACCTAAAAGGAACAAAATGGCCGCCGTTAATACCACGGAATACTACACCAAAAAAACTTTATTGTTTACCTGGTGGTCGGGTTTCTCTTTCACCAGGTCACAAATATCCCCTAATGGGCTGGAAGTATTTCTAATGAATTTACTTGTACATCCGGGAAAACCCGCGACACTTTAGTGTCTTAAAATTCACTTGAACACTCGAAAACAGTGACCTGACACAGGGTTTTTGCTGTCTTCGTTATAAAAAGGAATCCACGGCAAATGCACTTTCATTTATAGACTTCTTGGCTTTCGTCACCGACGCGAGTTCAATGTGCGGAGATTTGCGGATCGATATGTTGGGCTAGGTTGGGATTTTGCATTACCAGGGTCGTGCAATAGGTAATTAATTACTTCATGCAACCGAGAAATTCAATGATAGATTATGATTTTTTCAAAGTGATGGACCTTTTCTAGTTACTTGTAACGACCGGGAAAAAAGGTCGTTACAAATATCATTCGCCGTCCTTAGCGTACTTAAGCTCCCGGACGATTCTCTTAAATTATTACAAAAAATAAAGCAGTTTCAGTTAGAAGATAAAAAACTGCAAAACATCCGTGAGCAGCTCAAGAAGGGATCTCTTAATGACAAATTTGTTTTGTTTAATGACGTCCTTTATCTCCGCCGAGAGGATGTAAATTTATTGTGCGTGCCAGATGAACTAAAACAAAAATGTATTAGGGCTTTTCACGAGGCCTTGGGACATTTTGGTACCTATAAGTGTTGGTCGGCATTACGAAGAGAGGTCTGGTGGATCAATATATCACGCGACATTAAACGGTTTATTAAGGCATGCCCCATATGCCAAAAGACAAAAAGTTCGATTTTACCCAGGCCAGCGCGGCAGGCTATAATTCCGGTATGTAGGGACGACCTGATTGCCCTCGATCTCTTTGGACCCCTTTCCTCGCAGTCGCGCGGGAGCCGCCTATATTCTTGTGGTTCTAAATGTTTTTACCAAACACGTTGCGTTGTATCCGCTTCGTACCACGACTACGCGTTCTTGTTTAAATCGCCTTAAGGTCGATTATTTCCCTATTCTCGGCGTTCCCAAGCGCGTGCTTTCGGACAGAGGCACACAGTTTTCTTCGGCGCGCTGAAAGGAGGCTCTCAATGCTTATAATATTCGGGTAATCTCTACCTCGGTCCGCCATCCCGTGGCTAACCCTTCGGAACGTATAATAAAGGAGTTAGGTAGATTATTTCGCGCCTACTGCCACGAAAAACATACGAACTTTTTAAACAACGTTATTCATAAATCAACTGGGTTCACCCCAAACGAATTACAGTTCGGTAAAGATCGCTTAAGGCTCCTTCCTGAAAGACTGCGGCCACCTGGTGCAGATTTTGTGGATTGCCCGCAGAAACTAATTTTGGCTAAAGCGACACTTTTGGGGAAGGCCGCCCGTAGAAAAGAGCACAACCCCGGGAGACCCTATGCTGCCTCTGCGCCTGGGACTTTAGTTCTCCTCAGGGACAACCCTAAATCTTCTGCTATAAATTCAGAGACCAAAAAGTTTCTATTGCTTTTTGAAGGGCCTTACCGAATTAAGAAATCTGTAAGTGCGGCTAGTTTTGTTTTGGTGGACCCTGACACTGAGGTTGAACGTGGTATATTTCACGCCAGCCACTTAAAGGTTTGGGTAGCTTTTGAAGCTGATCTTCCCTCTCCAGAAGTCCAGCCAGCTTCGGGGGGTAGTTGAAGCCGAATATTAGTTTTCTGGTTCTGTGGTAGTACTCTTTTATGCTGGAAAGTAAACAACATTTATTTGCCTGAGTACCATCCCGACGTTCGTTTATTCGGACTGTTTCTTTTTTGCTAATCCTTAAAAAAACGGCTTACTTGAACCATTGGAAACGTGGATTTCATTTCGCGAATGAACGCGGTGCTAGCCATCTGGTGACAACCCTTGGGGTTGCTGTAAGGAATTTAGTTCTATATCCAGATTTCCTTTTAACGCCCTAGGTGTTACTTTTTGTTTTAGGTAAGTTTTACCTATTTAGTGCCTGTTCTAGATATACTTGTATTCTTTATAGAAAGTATGGTACCAAAATTGTGTTACTTTTTGTTTTAGCCCGTTTGTTCAATAAAAATCTTAGTGTCACCATAATTTGCCGCATTTTTGCCTAAACAACCCCCACCCTGCAGCGTGTTCTGTCTCACAATCCACTACCAAATGATAAGAACATTTTAAAACAAAGAATTATAGAAGCTGTAGACGCAATATCCCTAGAAGAAGTGCGGAGGAGTTAAATATGATCTTATAGCCCAACTGAAAAAATGCGTTCTTCAAGGTGGAGCGGTGTTTGAATAATTATTGCTTATGCTATCTGACTTTGGTCTATTTTTGATGAATTATGATTTTATTTTATATTTCCAAGTAATTTCAAATAAATAATTATATGTATTCTTTGCTCCGTTGTTCATTGTAAACTAATAAAATCTTTAAAAGTTACTGACAATAACGTCTTAATTGAATACAATATATTTTTGTTCATTGACAATTGTATTTTGTCAGCAAGCAATAGTATATTACAATACAAGTACGGTAGTAAGTAGTACGTCTTTACCGCATGTGCGTGATGTTTAACAAAACGAGCCGAAGGCGAGTTTGGTAAATCACGCAAATGCGGTAAAGACACCTACCGTAAGTGTATTGTACGATATTTTATCTACAAGCATGTTTTAGGGCACCAATATTAAAAACTCTAAAAGAGCACTGTTTTAATTTACCCCGTAGGTGCCTCGTAAGTCGTTATCAACAACGCATTAACATCAGGTTGCTAGGGAAATAAATTATAGAAATTTAATGTATGACAGATGTAAAACTTGACAACGGAATAAACGATAATGATTTTTGTAACAATTTCGTGAAGGTGTGTTTTACGTCCTTTAAATGGAAGTCAGTAGCAGCAGTGATGATGAAATTCCGAAGGAAGTTCTGGACATTGCTAAAGCAGCTACCCTTAATTTATTGCCGGATAAATCACGGCATAGATATGAGAAGGAATATGGGCTCTTCATGGACTGGTGTTCATCAAAGAAAGTTAAAGCAATTTGTGGAGATGCGATGCTTGCCTATTTTGTGGATAAATTTGTGTTTAATAGAGTTTCTTTTAAAAATAAAAAATACACTTGAATAATATAAAAACTTGTTTTTATAGTATGTGATTACTTACAGCACTAGTGCGGTAAAGTGATATTTACCGCACTCAAATCAGTGCGGTAAGTAGTTACTTACCGCACGCTTGTAGATAAAATCTTTTTTAAACAATGACTTTTCCTCGCAAAATGAAATTATTGGTTCGTTTGCCCCAGTGGCGCAACTAGAAAATAAGTTCGGGAGGGGTGGGAAAAAAAATAGCGCCGGCGAAACATTTTTGGGTGCCACGCCTTTTTTCCATGATGGTGCTTGGTTTTCAAGTAAGAAAAATTAAGAACACAACAGAAAATCACAAAAACGGCCAGGCTCGTTTCAATTTTTGTGTAATTTTATCTACCTAAGATAGTGATGAGTTAACATTTCTTGTAAGCAGCTAGTTAGACGACGCGAGCTACGGTCGCTCGGGGGTGGGGACTGCAGCCCCCCTCCCCCTGCATGGTTGCGCCACTGATTTGCCCTCTTGTCTACCACGTCGACCAACAGACATACTGTATATATAGAGGTAGAAGTAATTACTACCCCTCCCCCCCCCCCCATAAATAGGCCCTTGATGTAGTATTGCACAAAAGTCATGTCCTCATGCATGAGTCCTGATCAAACACACAAGTTAACTGTAGACGCTAACTACTTTACTTTTTAAATTTCATTTATTTCCTATTTCTCTTTACATTTCTACCTACAACTAACTTAGCCTTGTTAACCCAACTTAGTTTACATGGTTTGGGCGCATTTGGACTGTAAGCGCTGTTTTCAACCACAGTGAAAAATTTACAGGTAGGCTTTTTTCGGTTGTTGTAATGGAAACGGTACGTTAAAAGTTAACTTGTGTGTTTGGTCATAGCGCTAAACGAAGACTAAGGTCAATACCGCAGTACCTACCTTATCTTATCTCCACAGAACTCCTTATCTCCTTCACTCTTGACGCTTTTTCCTTGCGGTGGGGCGGTTAAAGGTTTGGTTGAGCTGGGTACGATACCTCGTGTGGTGTCCGATATCCCTGATTTTCTAAAAATTTTAGAAACAAGCTGACAGAACCTGGAGGAGAAAGTTGAGGACGCAGTCTATGACCTCCTCCTGCATATTAGGTATGTGAGATTTAATTCTTGAACCACGGTCTTTCGTTTTATACACCTCCAAGTCCAATGAGTAAAAATATAATTAATATAAATATATGAATACCTATACCGGGTGTTGCATCGTCGAGCGGGACATAGGAAATCCCATGTAATTTTAAATGGGGTCAATTATTGGCTTCCCTAATTATTTTAGAGAAAAATTCTATTTAGGTTTATTAAAGAGCACTAAAACCCACATTCAAAAGAATAACTTTAGATATTTTTGATGAGCCCGTTTACGGGTTATCGCCGATTTCTTTTTAACTATTTCTCCTTTTTATGGCCCCGTATTTGCGGGCACTAGTCAAGGTAAAAGATGACTGTCAAATAAAGTTGTCATTTTGAAATGTGTGCTTTATTGTTATAAAAACTCGTTCATCGAAAATATTAGCCATGAATTACACTTCTGAAGAAAAAATATTGATGATTAAATGGTATTATCAAGGAAATAGTTACAAAGATAAAAAATACTCAAATCTAGACGAGTTAAAAAATGCTATTTCTGCCGAATGCAATAGAATTTCAGTTTACCAACTAGCGAATGTAAGAAGAGAATTTTATGATCGCCTCGGTTATTGTCTAGCAGTCAATGGAGGAATATTTGAACATCTTCTTAAATCCTAAAGTTCTAACAATTTAATAGTGCCTACCTATTAATTAGTAAAATATTGAAACATGTAAAATGTCATAATTAACCTTGTAATTGGATACTTTATTTTAGTTTTATTCAGATTAATTTGTACTCATAAATACACCTTTAATATTTTCGATGTACCATCGTGCCGATAAAAAACTGGGACAGGAAATTTTTCTATTTTCTCCTAGACTATTAGGAATAATTTTACATCAATCCTGGTACCAGTAAAATGTCATGAAAATTTGCATTTCAATAAAGATTGTCACTTTATGATTGACTCGTCAAACATACAATCATATATTATTTGTAAATATGCCACAATTAACCCCCCAGCAAAAGGCAATTATTTATAGTCGGTTGCGAGATAGTGTTAATATTAGGGATATTGCAGACGAACTGGGAGTTAGCAAGAATACCGTGCTATTGGCAAAACAAAAAATAGCAAGACATGGGGCTATTATTAGGAATGCAGGTTCTGGTCCCCCTAAAATTTCTACTGATGATCATGATAGAAGACTGGTTAACTACCTAAGGGATCATCCCTTCGAAACTGCAATCAAGGCAAAAGAAGAGACGAATTTTCCAGGTTCTGTAAATACCGCTAGAGACAGGGTTCGAAATTCCGATATACGAAGCCGTTGTGCTGCCAATAAAATTTTTTTAACGGAAATAAATAAACAGGGCAGGTTAGAATTTGCACATGAATATATTAATCAAATAAACTTATGGGAAACAGTTATATTTTCTGACGAGAAAACTTTTCAGTCATGCAATAATGGGAGAATTCGGGTGTATAGGCCTTCCGGCATGCGCTATGATGAGAGATACACCCACAAAACCAACCAAAGTGGGCGTTTCTCCATAAATGTTTGGGGCTGGATTAGCGCTAGAGGACCAGGACTTTGCCAAATCGTCGAAGGAAGACTAACTGCAGCAGTATACGTTAATATACTAAACGAAGTGATGATACCATCGGTAAACGCTATATACGGTCAAAATTACACATTTCAGCATGATAATTCTCCAATACACACAGCACGCATTGTACAAAATTTTCTCCAAGAAAATAACATAGCAGTTCTTCCCTGGGCTTCGAAGAGTCCCGATTTGAATCCGATAGAAAACATTTGGGGTGCCATGGTCAAATCTATGTATAAACATGATTTTCGACCTAGGAACAGGGATGAATTACGCCACAGGATAAATCAAGCTTGGGATGAAATAACTGGCGAATTATGCAGACCCCTAGTTTTAAGTATGCCACAAAGGCTTCAAGAAGTAATAAACAGAAATGGTTCTATGACCAAATATTAATTTTGTGTTGTTTTGACAAACTTTGTGTTTGCAATTTTTTTCTTTTTAATAAATGTATTTTATTACCTACGCCTCCAAAATATATATTTATTAACGAATCCGCCTCAAAATCGGAGGCGACTTCGAAAAAGTCGGAGGTCAATTCGTATCGCCATGTATAACATGTTCAATCGTACGACCAGGGCTCCGGAAGATGAATAGCAAATTTTTCTGTGGAGGTCATTTCAATAGGTATACATATACAGTTATACAATTTAGTTCACAGTAATTCCACTACGAGGCGCCACCCTTTAATACACATATATACCATATTTTATGGCCAATGCGGGTATGCCTCCGCATAATGTCGTTCCTTTATTACTCCGAGATATGACAACCCCGTACGGAGGTCGCTTAATGCGACGATTCTATACCAGTGTAAATAAATTAACTTCTTCGATTATTTCATATTTGCTCGAGTTGCGACTAGGGCTCCAAATATGTTATATTGTGTATAAGATTTGAAAATCTTGGAGACCCCCTAATAAATGTATCGTTGATTGTCGGGAAAAGCCTTAGACACGTTGATTTAAAAGAATTAGTTTGGCATAGTTTGGAATTCGTTTTACTTAATGATCATATTTGTTAAAATTTGACAGTATGCTGTCTGAATGTTAATCTTAATAAAAAAAAAACCTTTATGTTCCGGCCCTAGTGCTTTAATCTCTATCTAAAAATGTCAATATCTGGTTAACTGCTAGCAACAAACTATACTTTTTATTTTCAGTACTTAAACCAGATTTTTTAAACAATTTAAGCAGTTCCTGCCTGTTTTTGTTAGTTTTTTATTACTGCCCTTTGGCATAGACCAATCTTTAAAAGGCTGTACCTTCAAAATTATTTGAAATATTTCTACCACAATTTCAGATTTTGAAATGATTTAATAGCTTTACTGGCAGATGGTAATTTTTATGTTATATAGGGGTTGAGAAAATCATAAACCTACAATTGCGTAAATTGTGGTAATCTGTTGTTATTAAAGCTATGCTAAATGGGCTGTATGTTATTGTTTTTAAAAATAGCCATTAAACAATGTTAGGAAAAACAATAAAATAAATCTGTCACTAGAATCAAAAAAGCTCCAATTTAAGAGAATATTGATGAATAATTACCTACCTGCTCAAAATTAATGTAGACACCGAGCTAAAATACAGAGACATTGCACATACTGCATTTATGAATACCACTAAAATAGAATGGTATACCTACGAAAATAAACAATCTAGACCCATTTTTAAAGTTATGGTTAGAAACCTGCACCCATCATGCGACTCGAATGAAGTTCAAGAAGACCTCTTAAGCAGAGGCTTTAAGGTTCTTGAAGTGGTTAATAAAATCGAAAGGACTAAAGTTAATGGTCAAGAAAAAATAATCCACATGCTTACCTTTGAAAATACGGATGACAAAAAAAAATTGGAATTCAGTATGTATGTCACATGAAGTAAAAATTGAAGCACCGAGGAATAGTATCATAATAATAGTCAGCAATATGAGCATACTCAACACGCGGCGATTTATGGTAAATGTGATGGAAATCATTTAGCAGCAGAATGTAGGAAGCCAAACGATCGGTACCCCACCGAAATGTTTAAACTCTCCAGGCCGATCCTGCGAACTACCGTGAATGTATAATAGCAAAGGAGTTGCAGGAAAGAAGAAGCAAGACAAAAATATACCCAACCAAGAAAATTTGTACCCAAAAATACAACTAATGAGGTTACCTAGGTATGCACAAGCGACCTAAATTGGCGATAAAATTTTAGCAGCACCAGTTAGAAACGAGCAACAATCCATAATGCAGATGATTCAGAATATGATGAAGACACTTGAATAAATAAATGAGAGGCCAGAAACACTGGAGCTCTACCCAAATAGAAATACATGTTACGGAATAATGTGAACTATGAAAAGACATGGAATAGCAATGGTATTCTGAAGAAGAAACATGACTTAGAAGTCTTTGTTAATACTCAGCATATATATATTTGTCTTATTTCAGAGACACATATGACAAATCAATCTTTGATTAAGATGAGAGGATATAAGGCATATTTTATTATCTACCCGCAAAGTGGTAGTGCGGTTGTAACTAAGGAATCATTTTGAAGAATGTCATTTACAACGTGTAGATTTTCAACTAACAGTGGTCGGAATCAATCCAACTAGCAGAAATTAAGAGTGAGAGCAGCCTACTGTCCACCCAGATTTAATTAAAAACTAATTAATAAATAATAAGATTAGATTATTCTTCAACATCTTGGCGAAAGATTTATTGTGGGTAAAGACTTTAATGCCAAACATGTGAATTGGGGATCAAGGTTAGACACAACTAAAGGTAATGAGTTAAGAAGAGCTGTTCAAGAAACTGGTGGTAGTTACCACTCAACATGTAGGCCTACCTACTGGCCCACTGATATCAAGAATATACCTGATTTACTAGTCTTTTTTATATTAGGAAAAATAACACCCAACTTCACTGACGTCGAAGAAAACTGTGACGTGGATTCGTACTTTTCAGCTGTCATTTTAACATTGAGCGACTAAGTCTTTTAAACAAAACCATTGATTGGGAAACTTTTAGAATCCACGACCAAAATACTATAAATTTGAATATAAATTTGCGGACAATCGAGCAACTGAAGAAAGAAGCCAAAAACTTTATCAGACTTGTACAGGAAGCTGCATTCAATAATCCCAAAGAAGTCGTCCATATAACCAAAGGAGTAAATTATCCAGTTGAAATTATTTTGTTATTATTTTGACGTTAAACATTTCCCATGTTCTAGTATGGATAATTTTAATTGATAATTTGTTATATCCCTACCACATTCAAAGAGTTCAGGCACTCCCCCCTCGTGATTTTCCATTACGTATCAGCTTCTGTCGTTAGTTTCTCCAATGCCTTATTCAACATCCTTTATTTAAAAATTAAATCCTGTTTACGGACGAAGCAAATTTCTCACGCAACGCTATACGCAATTTTCACAACAATCATTTGTGGTCAGAGAAAATCCCCCCATGCGATACAGGAATCACATTTCCAAGAACAGTTCTCTTTTAACGTGTGGGCAGGAATCCTTGGAGATTATTTAATCGGCCCATTCTTTATTCCAGGGAGATTAAACCCAGAGAGATATCGTCATTTTCTTGTAGAAGATTTGCCTATTTTACTGAAAGATGTGCCGCTTAGACTATGAGTTGAAATGTGGTTTATGCATGACGGTGCTCTGGCACATTTTAACATAGCGCGAGAATTTTTAGATCGTACTTTCGGTAACCGTTGGATAGGGTCAGGGAGGGCCTCAACCATGGCCCCCTAGGTCACCAGACCTTAACAGTTTGGAATTTTTTTCGTTGGGGACATCTAAAATCCTTAGTTTACCAGACGCCCATCCAAAATAAAGAAGAGTTAAGAAATCGAATAATTAACTCTTCTAGAACGATTCAAAATACTCCAGAAATTTTCCAAACGGTGCGCGAATCAATGAGGAGAAGATTGGATGCGTGCATACAGCAAGGAGGTGGACATTTCCAACATTTATTGTGATTTTGATTTAGTTTTATATCTAGTGTTTTGTTGTATATTGTTGTTTAAAAGTTACCGTTTAGAATGTTTCTATGTTGATTAAAAAAAAAGTTTTTGAAATTTTTTACCTTTTTGACAAACACATGCACCGATTAATTTAAATCAATATATCTCAAAGACGACTGCTTGTAGCGACATTTAACAAGCATACCATTTTCACGTAAATATGCCAGGGGAATCAATTTTTCTTCTAGAAAATGTGATACATACATGCACGAAGAAGTTGTGATTCCCCAAAAGAGGCAAAAACCTGTTGGTGGCGCCCCCTATAATTAAGGGCTAAACTAAGATCAAATTTGAATTTATCATATTAAAAAATCCCCAAGTGTTTATTTTGGTTCAAATAAAGACATTATTTCAAAAATTATTTTTAACACCATGTATCTCAAAAATGACGGGCTAGCTGACCCATGCTTATATGAACTTTTTACCTTATAAATAACTGAGAAATCATCCTGTAAAATATCGGACACTTATTAAATAACACCCTGTATATCAGTGAGTTACCAGTATCGGAAGAAACTATTAGAGCCACTTTCGCTAATGACACTGCTATTCTCGCAGTTGATCAAGATTATGAGAGCTATACTAGAAAATTTCGAACAGCAACACGGTAGCTGACTGGGCAAGACAATGGTAAATTAAGCCCAATGAACTTAATCCAATCCATGGGAATCTTACCAACAAGAAGCTAGCACATTTTTTCTCCTAGATGTTAACGGTACAATTGTGCCCCATGAGATTGAATGCTAAATATCTTGGCTTAACTCTTGATGCTAAACTACGGTGGAAAGAGCACGTGAAGCAGAAAAGCACTTAGCTAGATTTAAAATATAAACAACACTAGCTTCTGGGACAAATCCAAAATTATCAATGTACAATAAGATGCTTATTAACAACCAGGTTTTGAAACCAGTCAGGTTTTACGGTATTCAATTTTGAGGCTGGTCCTGTGATAGCAATATCAAAATTATACAGACGTTCCAGAACAAAGTGCCACGTAACATAGTGAATGCTCCTTGCTATGTTCGCAACTCTGGTCTTCATCGAGACCTTCTAATTTCAACAGTGGAAGAAGAGATCAAACGGTGTGCCGGTAGGCATGAAGCTCATCCTCACCCACATATCAACCCAAATGCTTTACAGTTACACGACCAACATCACGTCCGAAGACTGAAGAGAACCAAGCGGTCTGATCTTGTATAGTGTTAAAAGTTATAAATAAAGATCACAAAGCTCGAGTGAATGTGTATCATCTAGCTTGTGCAATCTAAAGAACAACGGATGGAATTTAGGTGAAAAATAAACAAATAGGTTAGTTCAGGTTAGGTAAAACGTGGTGGTTGGATATGTTGTGTTTTTGAGCAAAATAATTATTAAAACTTCATTTTTGAAACTTAACTTCAATAAAATTAATTTACAAAAACGAGGCAACATAATACCACAAAAAAACCTTTCCATTAGCAACGAGTGTTCCCACCTCTTGCTGAGATCATGACCTGACAACGTCGTGGCATACTTAAAATCAGACACTTAATCTCTTGTTGATCAATTTTGACACCAAATTCCATTAAGCCTTTCTGTCATGCCTTTTAGGTATGCGGATTAAGATTACCGGACTCTCACTCTTCTACCCATCATGTTTCATAAATAATGTTCAATCAGGTTGAGGTCCGGGCTGCATGGCGGCCAATTCATTGTCTCAATACCGACTTCTTAGAGATGGTCTTACACGATAAATAAATAAGCATAAATAATTTTTCCGCACAAATAACGCAGGACAAAAGTTCTGAATTAACAATATCTGTTATGTACCTTTGAGCTATTAATCTTCCACCATTTACCAGTATCAGTTCAGCTCGGTACTCCCAGGAAATGCCCCTTAACACCATCATTGACTCAATAGGTACGAAGTTGCATTGTGTTGGTATTCTGTACACCATAGTTTGCCTATTATTAGTAAAAAGGCGACATTTAGATTCGTCTGATAATAATACGTTAGCACAGTCCCAAATTTGCCAACTGAGCTGCTGATGCGCAAATTACAGATGTTGTCTTCTGTGCTCTTTGGTGAGCAGATGTCCAATGGCTGCCGTATAAGCCCCATTTAGTTTTCAGCATATTTTCTTTCACTTATTGGAAAGTTAAAGCGTTCTAAAACTGCCGTCGTAACAAAATAATGGTTTCAAACATTCTTAAAGATTGCTGGAGATGAATATACTGGTCTTGCATCATGTTTGTTGCTTGGTGGCGACCCTGGCCTTGTCTTCTTCTATTCCTTCCTGTTTAATTAAAATGCTGGAACACAAGGGAAATGTTTGCTTAAAATACATAACAGCGCTAAGCTAACTGATTTTGAGCATAACCCTCTTGAGGAAGCGCAACAACTAAATAGCACATTCAGCTTTGAATAAACTCTAATTTATTAATGGAATTGGGTTCATTTTCAAAACGTTTAAAGCATTTCCCTCACCAAGTCTAAAATTTTAAATGACATTACCCAACTCGTGACACCTCTCTAGAAAGCTTATCGAAAATGGTTTTCTGCGATACCAAAATTAATAGGATATTATTTCTTTTTAAACAGAATGCAAATCATTTTGAGTACTTAATAATAATTTTTATTCTATTTTAAAAAATTATTTTTTACGTTATTAGAATATAATAATTTTGTTGTTAAATCTCATTAATTTTGGTATCTCTGAAAAGTATTTTTGATAAGCTTTCCAGAGAGGTGTCACAACTAGAGTAGTATCATTTGTCATTCAAGATCAGGATACGCTAGGTTTGCCGCCCTAGCCCTAATCAACGTGCAAATAGGCAGTAGAGTGCTTTTTAATTTTGAAGGCATATGTTAATTTAATATCACTAATAGATACCTATTTTATTTTACACTACACATATCTACATCGGACAATTAAAAAAATTACCAGTCAGATTAAAATATGGCACTATTATTTCACTATACTTTAAAATTAAAATGAATTTGCCGCATATTTGCCGCAAATTTGCACGTTGATTATAGCCGGTAAAGTTAGATATTCCTCATAAGGAATTTTCCACCTCTAATGTGCAACCTCACTTGACCAGATTAACCATGAGAATCGTTTGTTAATAACCACCCCTTTGAAGGAGTCAAAGTGGAGTACCACGTTGAGTCGGGGTGGCAAATATAGCGCATCCTAATCTCCCATGACCAAATTTTAAAATTTGAGATTTTTTACCAAAGTCAAAGAGCGAGATATGAATTCCATACGGTCGACTCTGAGACTATAAGGGGTGGGTGAGGGTGGTCCTCAAAATAGCTTATTTGTTTCCCGCGTTTTTACACTAACGGTATTTTTTTGTTTTTTAGTATCTTGTCTAGTGTAGAAAAGTAGATAATATAGCCATTGTAAATTTTAAAATTGTAACCCCGTGTAATAACAAAACACATTATACTTACCTTCTTATTATCTCACACTCGATCGCACACATGCGCATGTCATAAATTAGGTAAAACTAAACACTAGAAAAATGTTAAAACGTTTAAAAGATGATGAATCACCTCTAACGACGCGATTTAAATCAGGCAACCCTGTCGGAGGCGTACGCGATCATAACGCGTATAAAAATTTATACAACGGAGGCCAATCCTGATCATAATATTCGGAGGAGCATTACATTTAAAAATGTAGCAAAAATTCGTATGTTTTTCTGAGCCTATTCCTTTACCCCTCTCGGGTTGCTCGTGTAGACGTTAACTTTTTGTTGCGTTTTGACCAGTCAATATACGGAAAAGTTGATGCCTAAGGGCGGAGGCCACACTGAGAGAAGATTTTTGCTGGGACGATGAAAAAATTAGCTACTGCAGCAAAAAAATCTAGTTGCATAGGCGCTTGCAAAGAACTTTGCTATGAGAGTAAAATCCACTTTGCTACATTGACTTTGCTGCTATACTAAGTTTACTTTATAAAGTATCACTTGACAGGCACAGTAATATAACATTGCTGCGCGAGCCAAAGAAACTTCTTATGCTTGAAGATTACCTACCTGTCTTAGCAAAGAAACTTTCCTGAGACAGAAATATATATTATAACGCCACCAATATTTCTTATAGTGACAACTAAGTTTCTTTACTGCGACAGGTAAGTATTTTTATTATGATAGCAAATTTATTTTGTTATGACTATTACTTCACTTGCCTATCATTGTAAAGCCTAAAAGCTATACCAGTAATGTGTCTTTGCTCAGAAAAATCTACCCAGGCAACCAGAAGACGAACAATGACGTCTTGTGACGTCGTTTATTGGTTATATTTAGTCATTTTCGTCAAAAGACGACTTTCGGCCCAAAAAAGACGTCATTGTGACGACATATCGACGCCGTTATAGATCGTCTCGCGCATTACGTCTTAAGACGTCGATTTTTGGTTTAGCGTATGAATTTCGATAGGAGCAGGTAAACATGAGACATGAGACTATATAGAGAGTAAAAGGCACCCCAGACGTCTGGCTGTGATTAGTTAACATTTAGTTGACATAAATGACATTTGACGGCTAAGCACATTTTTGTTGGCGCTTATCGTGTACCTACCCATATATTTTTATTAAAAAAGTAAAAAAAAAGTAAGAAAAAGTGATCTCGGACGGGGATACGAACCTACAACCTTCAGCGTTGCAGGCAGACGCTCTAACCACTACGCTACGATCTGCTAATCTTATTTCGGCAATGACAGCAGACGTCCGACAGTCCGAGGTGCTTTTTAGTAGTACTAAACATACATAGGTATCCCAACGTTGCCATCACAAAACGAGGCAAAACAGGAACCGTTTGGCGCCCTTTTAACCCATATAAGTCTAGTGGAAGTGGCAACAACATATTCCATTTGGGTTACCAATGGGCGATATAGCATATATTCAGACCTATGATGAAACTCACAAGTTAACGCGAGCCGTTAATTTCAAAATTAAAGTGAGTGGGTTAAAATCCAATGCTATTTTCCATTTTGGTATGATGCAACTACAGTTAACGGTCGTGTTAATTCTCGATCTCGTCATCCTAAACAGGAGTGACGCAATCCTTAAAGTGAGTACTTTAGCATATTTGAGCCAATCAGGGACGAGTTCGGTTATCAATCGCGGAAATTTTGAAGATTGTTTGGAAATGTCAAGTTGTCAAGCGGTCAATGAACTTTTGCGAGCGGTTGACGGCCACAGCTGGGTTTTATTCACATATTTGTTGATTTTGGGCGATTCTTGCTTCAAAAATTAGTAATCGAATAGTTTTTGGTGAAAAATGCAACGTTTGTTAGATGTATTAGCTCGTTTTTTATAAAGAAATGGAAATATATTAATAACGGGAAGTTAAAAACACAATTGTAAGTACATTGTTGGTATAGATTTTTACAAAGGCTTTTACTTTCAGATTATTTTACTTTAAAAATCTTGAAATTACTGAACAAAGTTGATTTGATTTGATTTACAACTCCCTTATAGTGACTTTTATACCTTTTAGATCATAACAAAACATGAGAGGAGAGAATTTCGAGGAGATTTCCTTCTATTTACCTAAATTCGTACCAGCTACTGAATTACACGTAGAAGTGAATAAAATATAAGAATTTATCCATTTTCTAATATTTATTGAAGCCTTCAAATAGTTTCCTATAATTTACAAGCTGAAAAATACATGATGTTAAAGTTAAATTCAGCTTTGGCAACAATTTATACCTAATAGAGGTAAGTTTTTAAACTAGGTAGCTAGATACTAGATAATTATTAAAACCTGGATCAACCAAGTATTGTTTCGTACAAATTACACAACTTTTGTGTTGTATTTATAGATCTTTTAGTAGGTACCTAATGTTTATAAAAAATTGAACCACTAGGGTCACAATTCAAAAGCCCAGGTAGGAATACAAAAGTGAGAGTAAGGGCTTTGTCCCTTGGTATTCGTTGGGCTTTGATCCATTTTTCTAAAATATTTACAAGTTTTAAAGTTAGAAATAGAATAGAGAGTAGATATTTTTGTTGTTTACTTACCTAAGTGCTTGTAAAAATATCTCATAAGGTAAGGATTCAGGTTAGTTATCCTATCTATCCTATGCAGAGCATTCCTTTGTTTATTTTTAATAAAAATATCAACATTCTATCTTATTAAACCTTTTTTTTACCATTTTATTAATAATTTGATTAGATCGAGATGATGTCTACTAGTATTAAAAAAACATTCAGTCCTATTTTTGTACCTACCAGTATCCTAACAAAGAACATATGCACCTGTAAAATTCAGAAACTAAAATATTACTATCGAGGAATGGTAGCCTAGAGCAAAGTTAATACTAAAAATATTTAAATAAGTTCGAATGTTATTTTACTATTTTTTGTTTGTAGGCAAATGAGGCAGAAGCAGCTGGATGCAATACGAAGAACTAGTATAGAATGGGCAAGATTAGAAATTGAGATGTAGAAGGAAAGAATGCCAATGAAGTTGGATTTAAAAATACCTGAAATGTTCTGAGGTGCAAAAATTATTAAAGCAATTAGTGTCAGAAACATGGGCAATGGATAAACTTTAGACTGCAGTAAAGTCGCGACAGGAACAGGGTACAGCCCCATATTTATAATGAAAATATTAAATTATAGAAATTACTTTTAGATAACTTTAGGTATACTAAAATTCTAAAAGAATCGCTTAACATAACAGCATTGTTTAAAAACATGAATCTTTTTATATTTCCTGTATGAAGGTATCTCTGAGACTTCCTTAAAATTTTATCGCAAAAACAGTAGGTATAGTATCTTTCGGTTTAGAAAGAAGTTAGTTGAGGTTACATTTTTATGGCATGTATCACATTCTAGTTACTTTTATTTTAGGTGGAGATATATGTTGATTTAGGACCGGATTTAATATATATTTTTTTATATTAATTAAAATGCGACGAGGTCAGTAACGAACAAGGTCAACTCTAAATTATTAAAGACATGTTAAGGGGTTTTAAAATATTAATTGGTTAAATTACCACGTTTTTTCCGGAGGTACAGGGAACAGTATACTTATGATTTCCTGATCGAAAATTTTCTAGTTTTCACACTAATTTTAATATTACATAAAGAAGCTGTCTCAAAACATCACCAAAAGGATTAAACAATCAAGGTTACAGTTTTATAATAATTATCAAATAATAAATAAAATACTCCCGAATACGATTTTGTTTTGAACAAGTTTCTTTTGAGTTTTGGGTTACTTTTTTTAGTAAGCAGAAAGTGACACATATAAAATTCTAACGTTAACTAACTTCTTTTTAAACTGAAAAATATTATAGCTTTGTCGTGAAACCAAAATACAAAAAAAAATTAGCAAGTTCTTGATACGATATTATTTTAGTCTTGACAATCGTGTTGAATATTATTAGCAGTACCTACCTACCAGATTTTGTAAAAATTGTAAATGTGATTTTGCTCGCTAATAAATAAATAAGTAACAACGAAAATAGTTTATATAATGGTTTTACTAAATTAATATCTAAAATTACAGGAGTAACTTAATTGTTAAACCAAATTTACATTTTATAACGTAAAATTACAACTGGAAGCAGCAAACTAGTGTCATGTCTCATGGCTTTGTGTTTCATGTGGTGGGGTTTTCTCTATCTACTGCAACTAGATATTCCAAAAACCTAAAATTGTTAACAGCTTTTTACAAATTAATTTTTTACCTAGCTACAGGGCATCCTGAAATGTCACTCCTGAAGTTTCCCATTTGACAAACCTACTTTTATGATTGCTCAAAAAAGGTTTGTTGAATGAGAATTTTGGAATGAAATTCAAAAATAAATCAAGTTTATTTTAACATATTTTTAAATTGTATAGTAATTATCCCCATGCCAGAAAGCAAAAACTAAAATGTCTACACATTACTAACGTCGAATAATATACTATGTAGTTTATAGTAGATGAAAGCGAGACCTTTTATGTAGGGTTGACTACAGCCAATTATTAATGATAATCCTTAGCACTTTTTTTTTATCAATTTTAAGTTTACACTTGCAAACGATTAGGTCAGGTTAGTCAACCGAAACGTTGTGTTCAAATCAAAATAAAACGAATAAGGATTAGACAAATTTCGACCTTTGTCATTTCATCTTTCAAATAATCTTCAAGATTTTACCTATTTCTAAATGACTGCAAAATAATATTGTCAAATGCTGCCTGCTAAAGGACACAAACAGTTTAAAACGTAGTGTTCAAAAATTCGACAAACAGTTTAAAATGTAAAGTTAAAAACTCTTTCACACTATTATACAGCGTTATAGATGAGCAGCGAGGTAACACTATTTTTAAACCCATAAAGTGGTAGTTGTTTTATATTATTAGGCAACTTGTTAAAAATTTGGATGACAGTAGAATCTGGTCTTCTTTGACACTTCCTCAGTCAGCAATATGTTGGAACCAACGCATCTCTGCTCCTGGTTTCATACTCATGCACGTCTCTATGTCTTGTAAGATATTGTTCATTCTTTTTGACATGTAACAGGCACTTTAATATGTACTGAGATAGAAAAGTGGGAATTTTTAGCTGTATAAATGCCTATCTGCAGTTTTTTCTCCAGCCTAGTCCTAGAGTTATTCAAACTACTATCCTCTGCAGACCAAAAACTTGCCCTGACTGGCTTGCACAGCCTCATGTCAGGACTGCATAGGACATCACTGAGTGGAAGATGGCAAATATATACCATCCTCATTGTAACCTCTGACACACAATTTTTGGCCATGGCTTTTATATATAAGTTATTAAATGGTCTTCTCCCATCTTACCTTGGTGGATTTATTGCCCATGACAGTAATGTACATAATTACCCTACTCGAAATAGAAATGATTTTTATATCAAGAGGACTAATTCCAGGAGAGCTATGAATTCTTTATTTTTCAAAGGTCTTAAACAGTACAATGATCTACCGAGATATGTCAAGGAGTGTTCATCGATTAATAGTTTTAAAAGAGAGCTTAGGACATTTTTTGGAAGTTAAGATAGGCTTTTCCGATATGATGATGTTTTGTAGCCTGAAATATAGATTTTATTTGAGTTTCTAGTGTTATATCTGAAGTATATTAAAACTTGTAGGAGTGTTTTTTAACAAACATCAGTGCACTAAGAATCAGAATACCTGGAAGTGTGAGAATCTAATGCTGCCGAAAGGTTTCTTTGCATGACTCAAGTGGGCTTAAGGAGTAGATTTTACGAATAATTTTTTTTTGAAGAATAAATAATCTTTGAAGTTCTGAGTAGTTTGTCCTCAGTAAAGCACAAAAAGAGTTAAGTGGCTGTGGGCCAAAAAATAATATATATTTAACAATTGTTTGGGGTTCATAAAGGTTTTTAAGTTGACAAAGGCATAATAAGCAGTTTAGTTTTGCAGCAACATTGTCTACATGGGCTCTTTACTTTAATTGTGAGTCTAGGTGAAGACCCAGAAACTTGCATTGTTCTACTCTTGTAATAAAATTATTATTCAATTTTAAGTATAAATCAGGAACCTGCTGCTTTTTATAGAATGCCATGTAATGGGTTTTATTTGTGTTAACAACTAGATGATTTGTTTGGCACCAAACAGAAAATCTAAGCAGAATTGTATAAGTTATTTCAAGTAGTTGATTAAGTGTAGAAGCAGGTATGACTACTGTTCCATCATTTTTTCAAATCGTTTATAAATAATGCAAAAAGCAAGGGAGAGATTACGCCTCTTTAGGGAACGCCCTATCTGATATTTAGTTTCTCCGAATAGGAGCCCTAAAGTTTTACTCTTATTTGGCGATTAGAGAAAAATGATTCCAGCCAGTCAGAAATATTACCACGTATTCCCATAGCATGGAACTTTCTGAGCAAGATGGCAGTGTCGACGCAGTCAAACGCTGGGCTAAGATATGGAGTGATATTTTGGGGTAGTTCAACGGAAATACACAGAATTATAGTCATGCAAAAAAGGTGCATCCGAAATATTTTTAGGATGAAACAGCAGGAAAGTTGTAGGTCTGCTTTTGTAGAAAAAAATATTCTGACGGTAATAGGAATGTACATTTTGGACTTTGTAATATTTGTATGTGATAATAGGGATCTTTTCCTTGATTTTAATGTGAAACATGATTATGACACTCGCCATAAAAGTAATTTAGTACCAGAAAATTATAACTATACTTACATACCTCCAAAAAAATGTAAAATACTGCATCATAAAAATTTTTAATTGTTTCTCAGACGAAATTAGAAACCTGCCAAAGAATAAACTAAAATATACCTTAACAAAATATCTAGTCAGTAAAGCCTTCTACAACCTTTATGAATTCTTTGATGATCCTGATAAAGGAATAATTCAATGTTAAATTTTAAATGTTTGTTACAATTTTAAGCATGTGTAATTTTATCAAAATTGTCATTGTCTAAATGTAATGTAATTACAAATTTAAAATGGTTATTTACAAAAATCTCTCCAGACATTGTTCAACAGCCCCTAAGTATTGGTTTTTTTTTTATTATGTTTATAGTAAATGTAAGCATCTTATTATTGAACAAATAAATACTATTGTATTGTATTGTATTAAATCGAAAAATAGAGCTATAGTATAGTAATTAGAATCTATTGTTTTATAAATATATTCCAAGAGATCGTAAGCAGCTGTGCTAGTAGAGAAGTTTGAGCAATAGTAATAAAAAATTAGGTAGGTACTATATTTTAAGACGGGACCTACCTTCACATTATTAGATAATGATCCTTTTATTAGTGAATAAAATTGAATCGAGTTTAATCACATTGGAATCTTCGTGAGTCCTGATATGTGCTGGTAATTTTAGGTTGGTCATATCCTATAACATCACATTATATCACTGAGAAAAAGGCTAAAATAAAAAAAAAACTAAAATTATACAATACATACTTTGCTTTCACTGCGAATAATCTCTTGAGTTATCTGTCTAGTTGAAAAGCATCTCATACCATAATCTCTTTTTTTCTAAGTGAGTTTTCTGACACAAGTTGTTCTCAATTTCTGTTAAGCAGATAAATTATTGAGTACCTACTTTAATTTTCATGCAGCAACCACATTCTACTGATGTTAATACATAAGTGTAAGCCGGACTACAAATACAAATACTAATAATCTTTATTCCCACTAGGAGCCCTAAAGTAATTAAAAGTATATTTAATATGAAGTACCTAGTAGGTAAATACATATAATTGTTTAGTAACTAACCTCTTTACGTATCAAATATTTTTTTTTACCATTTTCTTGGTGAAAACTTGTCACCGTTACCAACTGAAATAAACTTTGTCTTGTGTCTGTGTTCTTTACTGGTTAATACTTTGATTCCAATCCATATTCTGAAAAAAACAGCTGTAATAATGTAAATATGTAAACAAGCATTCAATTGAAATATATAAATAGGTACTTACGACATAAAATAATGTATCTCGAACGCACGCTATAAAACTTTCTCTCTAAAATCTAAAATCTATACTATTTTTAGGTTAAGAATTCTGACACTTAAATCTGACAATCACATCCGATAACTTTAACGGCTCAGCTGTTTCTCCACCACAGTGAAAAATCAACAAGTAGGCTGTTTTCGGTTGTTGTCATGGAAACACTCACGTTAAAAGTTAAAGTGAGCATTTGATCATAGGGCTGATTGTATATTTATTTTAAATCAATCACAGCTGATGTCCCGAGTGCCAAACAGTTATTGGCAACGTTGGAGTTATGTCTGCCAGCTGCCTGCATGTCTAGCTTCTCTCTCGGTCACGACGCTAGACCGCCGCGAGCGTGAGGACTGTCAAATTTCAGCAATTTCCATTGGTTGAAACAATCATCTGACGTGAACCGACCAATTAAATTCCTGCAATTTGCGGCTAGTGTGATGCGTTCCTTTCCCGCTTTCTCCATCCCCAAAAAAACATAAGCGGTTGAGCTACTGGTCAATTTTCCGGTTTTTTCATAAATTCCAAATTCATGTGTTTGGTGTGTGCAATTTATTCTCTGGTTGGTAAGTACCTATATAGATATAATATATAATACTCCTACCATATCATAATAATTGTGGTAATAACTAATCTTTTTCGATAAGGATCCCGAAATGAGCAGATTAAAAAAGCTAGGTTAGTTCAGTGAAAACGGTGTAGTTGTTTAAATTTCGATTTCTGCAAACTTGACCGAGACAATCTGGTCGTAAGTCTAGTTATCTGTACCTATCCAAATTAGCAGACTTTAGGATTTATTATAAGCACTGGATTAGTAAAAATTTAAATGTTAATTATGGAAAGTACGTCAAGCAAATTGGATACAATTATGTTCTTTTTAGGTACTTAAACGATAAGTTCCATTATGTCATATGTAGTTATAGAATTCTCTGACAGTGGGGGGCTTGCTGTGGTTGATTCGGATTGGTTAACTCCTAGAAAATGTGAAGTGTTCTGGCCTCCTTATAAGGACCGAGGAACCTTTTTCAAAGCCTTGAAAGCACATGAACAACGTGAAGAATCGTGGAAAGTGTATTCTGTTGCTCGTGTCTTTTTTGAAACAGGTTTGGCTGGAAAGTATTTCGTTGTTTACTTAACTTTTCAATTACTTTTTGCCTCTTGCCTGGGGCTCTCGGAGTAGGAGGGGGCTATTGCTCCATCACTCTCTGTATTGACACCTATTGTTTGAATATGTTTTATAGGGTATCTACATATTTTCAGATGATCTAGACAGAGCTTTAGACAAACAAAAAAAAGCTGAGTTTACTTCCAACTTGGACACAGAAGAGGAAGACCAAGAACAATTTGGTAAAAGGAGAAGAATTGTTACGAAAAGGTTATTTATATTCCAGTGACGATGAGGAAGATGATGGACGCCCTAATAGCATTGACATTACAACACTGTAATGTCAATGCCTAATAGACATTTTGTCATAAACCACCGAGTCCTCCACCAATTAAATCAAGCGTTTTAAAGAAAAAGAAAGGTTCAGGCAACTTGCAAGGTAGGTATCGCTTTCTGTATACAGATAGGTAATAATTAGTTATTTAATTTAACTGATAGTAAGTGTAACACTTAGAAAATTTTCGTGATAGGCATTGAAAGTTTAGGAATATAGTTTAATAAATATAAACTTTTAGATGTTCTGTCATTACATCCCAGTCCTACAGAAACTGCAAGTTTAAACAAACTGACATCTCTGTTTCATACACCAACCGGATGTGCTCCAAGCCTTTCTAGTGAAACTTCAGGTAAATTTTTTTCCCCTAAATTGGGTGCAGTTCCTTCAAATCTAGTTTAGTTGATGTTTAGGTTTTGAAGTACGTATTTCTTTTTAATTTATTTAAAGGATATACTGCTTTAGTTTTGTGTCTATGATGTCAGATAACTATTTGTCGAGTGGTATTTATTAAATAAAAACTTTTAGGGGCCCTTCCCAGTGTACCAAGGTTACAATATCTACAACTGACAATAACTGTATACCTTTTAATGTTCCTGCACAAGTTCAGACACCAATACTCACAACTTCAACCATTCCTTCTTTAAATAAAGGTAATTTAAATTTTTTGTTTTTTCCGACATAAACTGTAATTTATTTTATGTTTAGGTTTTGAATTATTGCTTCAACACATTATATGCCTGAAAGAGCAAAATAAACAAATTTTGGCTACCCTTCAAAGTAGACCTGCCGAGCACGTAAATTCAAGAATACTTTAGAAGTGTTTAGATCTTTTTATGCGAAGTGTTTAATCTTTTTATGCGAAGTGTTTAATCTTTTTATGCGAAGTGTTTAATCTTTTTATGCGAAGTGTTTACATTTTTTATGCGAAGTATTTCATTATTTTATGCTAAGACTTATGGAAAAACTTATGTTTCTTATGATTTATGAGACTTTTATGTCGTTTATGTTTATGAGAATTTTATGTCGTTTATGATTTATGAGACTTTTATGTCGTTTATGTTTATGAGACTTTTATGTCGTTTATGTTTATGAGACTTTTATGTCGTTTATACATAGGATAGGTTAACGGAACGAAAATCTGTAAATATTGAAACCTGCCTTGACATGTACCAGTTTCTTTATGTATCCAGATGTGTTCTTTAAGGTTATTTTACTATTTTTGCCAACGGTGCGTATAATATAGTTCAGGTCAATTTCATAGACTTGTGTCACACACCATATATTTTAATTTTAAATTTTCCGACTAGTTTCCGTAGCCATAATATGTACTTTGCCAGTTTCAATCATTTTTCAAGACTAATAAAAATAGTGTCACGTTAACCATTGGGTCTCCACTATGTTACGTGTCTGGGTATTGGGGTAGTAGACACAGGAAAACGATTGGAGTACTTTACATAGAGCTTCTTTATTTAACTTCCATAATTATAATTCCTTATAGGCAGTCGACCAGCATACTGTGGGGCGTTACGTAGAAGTCAGGCGGCACGCAGCACCCTAAGGTCAATTGCGAGTACCTGGGATAAGAGGGAGGTTTGTAGGGAATCAGGCGGCACGCAGCACCTCAAGGGTCATTTGCGAGTACCTGGGATAAGTGTGTTAGGAGGTGACCAGGCTATGAACACCGGTGCCTGATCATCTTGAGATCCGCGTATTTATACTCTAAAACGTGCTGAGGTTTGCATACACTTGACCTAGATTCGGTGTACAGTAGAACAGAACCTCAGCGCGTGGTTAAAAATTCTAGCTATACAGTGGTTTAGTTGACATGCCCCTCCTCCGATAAGCATTGGACCCCAATGCTCGAAGTATGCTGATCACCTTATACATTGTTACAATTATATTACAATACCATCTTTAAACCAAATATTTCTTCAAAGTTTTTCTTTTGCCTCTTTACTTCTTTCTTTGTTTTTTCATCCCGTTCCACCAGTTCGCTTGACTTCGAGCCGGCCCTGTCTGTTTTTTCTAACATCGTCTCTGGTAACTAGCATTGTTTTTGGTTCCGATTTGTATGCTCAGTGCCTGTTGCTTGACCCGTTGCCGGCTCCTCCGTTGTCTGTCCTGCCAACTGGTGGAGACGTGGGTGTTACATGGAACAAAGAGAAAAACATCATGTAGTATCTCATCTTAATCGTTTATGGTCTAATAACTATATATTCGCAATCATTTATGTTACAAACTTCTACTATAATAAAATAAAAAAAAAATATATAAAATTCAATGTAAAAATATCATGGATGGCCATACTGCAACACACGGTAAAATCAAATAAAGAAATGTTCCTGAAATTCTGTCTGAAAATTAAATATTATTTACATCATTAATTTTAAACAAATATCAATCTTTCAACGAAAAAAGACACATTTATCACATACATTCTCAACTTTTTTCATTTGGAAAAACTTCTTTCTTTGACGCCTGCTTGCGTCAGTACCTAAGTTACTTCGACTCTACTGAAGACCACTTCCTCAGCTAACAGCATGGCTCCTCTACCCTTGGATTGCCTTTATGCTGTTCTGCCTCTACGGGGCTGTACCTAAAAAACTCTTAAAACCCATATCTCCAACCGCACCTAATGGTTGGGAACAACTTCTTCTACGCCTTGACTCACATTGGTTCTGCGCGTAGGTTTACCTCTGCCTCAACGGGGCTGTACCTAAAAACCTCTTAAAAAAAACATATATCCAAATGCACCATATGGTTGAGAACTACTGCTTCATCGTCTTTATCATTTAAACACAACTATATTCATAAACTTTCTATCGTACTTTCAAAAACATTAAACAAACTGGGAAATCTCTTCTACTGGGATGCAAGACTGCGGTGGCCAACCTAAAAACCACAAAAAGTTTGCTGTCCTGAGCGTCGCAAACCAGGACACAAAATTTGACGCTCTGAGCAGTTATGCTCCGAACAAGTACTGTTTTACCCTGCCTGTCACTATTTTCCATTCATCAAATCGCTTCCACTCCATACACGTTTCATCCTATACGCACAGCTAAAAAAGCGTAAAAATTTAAGTAACTTGCAGTATGACCAAACCTAGAAAAACCTTTGCAAATATTATGTACAGTCCTGAAAAATAACGCCTTTAATATTAAAATTCAAATTACACAAAATACTCTCAAGGATTAAGCACTCCGTAGCTATAAACACCTTTAAATTGTTTACTAATAGTATGTTACCTAAAATAAAAGTTATAAACAATCATCAGCATTTTTGTTATTAAAATAAATCAAACACCTTGCTACAATTTTAAAACAATAATTAATTAACCTTTTGTAAACAAGACCAAATTAAGTTAAATGTTATAATACGAAAAAAAACACTCTTCAAGGGCCTAAAATCAGATATCATAAAAATGAATAAACTAATATTTCCATACCCTTCTAAATTATCCGTGGCTCTCTGCGACCGGCTAATGGATGGTTTCTGCGTTTAATGCCCATTGGTCCAATTCTGATCGCTTACTTGGCGGGGATAGATACTTGGCCATATCTGGTAGTGCCCGTTTAGCACCACCTTGTTGGCTGCTGTTTGAAAATCCATTAGTGCCCTTTCTTCTTCTTCAGTGATGTTTCTGGCTGATGATTGTTGACCGGCGTCCTCCTGGTCATCCCTTGGTCCTGCCTCTATGAATGTAGATGGCTTCCTCGCGGTGTGATGTTCATTGTTCGGGGTGGTTGGTCCTTTGGCCTCGCTGCTAATTGACCGTGTCTCGCATGTTGATAGGGCGGCTTCCAGGATGAGGTGGCTCCGTCCTGTTCAAATTGGTCTTTGACTTTTCTTTTCTTCGTAACCAAATTGTCAGCTTCTACTTCTGTTAGGGGTGGTTGGGGGTAACTGGACTCCTCGTCGTGATTGCTTCTATACATATTGCAGGTGTGTCGTCTAATAGGCCGATTAGACGGCCCGGGAAGAGAGAGGCGCCTCCACCATGTCACGTTAACCATTGGGTCTCCACTATGTTACGTGTCTGGGTATTGGGGTAGTAGACACAGGAAAACGATTGGAGTACTTTACATAGAGCTTCTTTATTTAACTTCCATAATTATAATTCCTTATAGGCAGTCGACCAGCATACTGTGGGGCGTTACGTAGAAGTCAGGCGGCACGCAGCACCCTAAGGTCAATTGCGAGTACCTGGGATAAGAGGGAGGTTTGTAGGGAATCAGGCGGCACGCAGCACCTCAAGGGTCATTTGCGAGTACCTGGGATAAGTGTGTTAGGAGGTGACCAGGCTATGAACACCGGTGCCTGATCATCTTGAGATCCGCGTATTTATACTCTAAAACGTGCTGAGGTTTGCATACACTTGACCTAGATTCGGTGTACAGTAGAACAGAACCTCAGCGCGTGGTTAAAAATTCTAGCTATACAGTGGTTTAGTTGACAATAGTTTTAAAAGTATTTTTGTTCAGTTACTTGATACACAATGTGTTTCAATAAGTAGATATGCAGCATATGAAATTTTTATTTAAATTGTAATGTCAGAAATTTAATCATTACAATTTAATTCCTCATAATGTAACATATCTGCATAAGGCCCAGTTTCATAATGTGTGGTGACCATTTGGTTAGGGGTAATTGTCATAGTTTCAATTATTTAGCAGGTTATTATATTGCACCCATAATTTACTAACAAGGACCCTTATTTGGTCATCAAACCGTGTGAAACTGGTCCTTCAAGCAACGTCATGTAACGTCGTTAATAGGACGTCATGTAACGTCGTTAATAGGACGTCACTGGGCTGTGACTTATTCACGTCTTCCTGACGTACCAGGGACGTCATAGTAGACGTCATGTTAGTCAAATCTCGACGAAATCTGACGTCACATGGTTGCCTGGGTAATTGTGCCATAAAGGTTTTGACCAGTCATAGGTATATTTTTGGCTGTAATAGCAAATAGTTTGTAACCTTACGGCCCCCGGCTCATACGACCGGAGTAAAAAGCTGAAAGAAATTTTAATTAGTGGGTTATTAAAATTGGGTTAATTAAATAATTAAGATATTTAATTACAAAGCTATTAGACTTTCTTAACTTGCTTACTTTCGGACCATCATGGTAACTCACTGAAACTAAACTTTCTAACTTAAAAACAGTTCTTTATTTAAACAAATACAACGTATTTCTTAATTACTTTCTTGTTACTTCCGCACCCTACTTTCTCACTCTTCTTACTACTACCAACTATATAAAAACAAATGTCAAACGCGCTAAATTTAAATATAAGGTATTCATTAAATGTTGAGTAAATATGCGTTCCTAACACTCGGCCATCCTTCCAGTAAACTCGCCCTCGAGTTCATAGTCCTTCAGGTAGGTTGGTCTTCGTCGCCTTTGGTGCGTTCTTTCGAGTAATGCACTTGGGGCTTTGGTACGTTTCTTTTTCTCGTCTCTACCTTCTGTAATAGGTTCTTCTTCTTCGGAATCGTCCGTGCCTTCTTCAGTGCTCGGTTCGTCTTCCTGATGTTGTTTCCATACTTTTAATTGACTTACATGGGCCGTACTTATATATTTTCTACCATCTTTATATTCTAATAGGTCGCTCACTCGATAGGTATCACTTGGGAGTACTTCTGTGATAACTAGCGGTCCTCGAAACTTCGACTGTAATTTGGTTGATTCACCTGTAGCCTTTGGAACGGTTTTCATATAAACTACTTCTCCAACTTCATAACGTACATTTCTGTATCTTCTTTTGTCATATCTATGCTTATACTTCTGTTGCTCTTCTAGAACGTTCTGTCTCGCTTCTTCTTGTATCTGAGTTGGCAATCTATATTCTTCTTGGTTCTCCGTCAATTCTCTTAGGGGTCCTTCATCATGTCGTGGTACATATCCATACAGCATCTGGAATGGGCTTTTCTTTGTGGTTTTGTTTCTTGATGTATTGAGGTCTCTACTTATTCGCTTTAAATTTTTATCCCAATCTTTGCCTTCGGGATCTTCAATATAAGCTTGTATCACTGTTAATACTGTTCGGTTTACTCGCTCGACTTGTCCATTCGCTTGGGCATGTTTCGGTGAATTAAGTGTGTGCTTAATTCCATGTTTCTTACAAAAGTCATCAAAATGTCGTGACGTAAAGCAAGTGCCTCTGTCGGTGATCACTCTGTTCGGCGACCAAAATCAATTATGAAATCTTCCAATCTTTTGAGGACTCCATCTCCTTTTGTATCTTTACAGGCATTAAACGAACTTTGTTAAATTATCAATCATCACAAGAATATATTTGTTTTGTTTGGAACTTGTTGGAAAAGGTCCTAAATGGTCTTAGTGAATAATTTCAAATGGACGCTTTCCAGGTTCAATTGGGTGTAGTTCTCCCGGTTGCTTTCCAGTTTTAGATTTGTTAAGAGTGCAATCTAGGCAGGATCGGATATGTTCTTTGATATATCGTTTCATTCGAGGAAAGAAATAAAATTCTGACATATTCTGATAGGTCCGCTCCAATCCTGGATGTCCTCTTAAATCGTGAAATTTGATTGTTAGTGATTTTCGCAAGTTCTTTGGAATCACGTAGAACAATTTATTTTCATCATTATTGGGCTTTTTCTTGAAAAGTACTCCATTTTCTAGGTAGTAATTTTCCACTTCGGATTTTTCTTCTCTAGGTATCTCGTCTTTTTGTAAAATCTGTATCTTTCTTTTTAGACCTTCGTCGTTTTGTTGGTATAAAACTATTTCTTCTTCTCTGGTACTTATCGTAAAAACTGTTATTCTATCTTCAATTTCCTCGTTATCCTGGTCTTCCACTGGGGCTCTGCTCATAGCATCTACGTGTGTCATCTTCTCACCTGGTTTGTGTACTATGTTGAAGTCAAATTCGCTTATTGCATTAAGCCATCTTATGATTTGGGGGTTTTTGGTCTTGTGTGCATTCAAGTAGATAAGGGCCTTGCAGTCGGTCACCACGGTAAATTGTAAGTTTATTAACATGCTTCTCAATCTTGTCATAGACCATACTATCGCTAACAGCTCTAGCTTACTAGAGTGATAATTTTCTTCTACGGGGCTTGTTCTACGACTAACTGCATAAACCAAATGTATCTTCCCATCTTCTCCATTTTGTAACAATGTTGCTGCTAATCCTTTCGAGCTACTATCAGTATGTAATTCTGTATATGCATTGGGGTCAAATAGTTTCAAGGTGGGTTTAGTTATTAGAGCTTGTTTTAAATCATTGAATGAATTCTCTTGTTCTTCACTCCATACATAAGTATTCGTTTTTCTTAGCAGATCGTATAACGGTTTAGCTCGTTGGGCAAACTTTGTGATAAATCTTCTGAAAAATCTCGTCATACCCAAGAATCGTCTTGTTTCATAAGTCCTTTGGTCGTGGGTAATGTTCAATGGCTCTAACCTTCTGTGGTCCTGGTCCTACATTATCTGAGGATATTTGGAAACCTAAATACTGTACTTCGGTTTTCATAAATTCGCATTTTGTCAATTTGATAGTTAGTCTGGCTTTACGTAGAGCTTCCAATACTTCTCTAAGTTTGCCTTTCATTTCGGTCCAATTTAAGGCTGGAACTAGTATGTCATCTATATAAAACAGTACAACTTGGTTCCTTAGGGGTCCAAGAACCTTCTCCATTAATTTTGAGAAATAGAATGGCGCATTCATTAATCCGAATACCATTCTCTCAAATTCTCCCGTGTCGTCTGGAGTTTCAAACGCTGTTTTGGCCTTGGCAGCTTCGGTTAATGGCACTTGTAGATACCCATGCGCAAGGTCGATCACCGTGTATACCTTGCTGTTACTCAGGGATGCTAAATGGTCGTCAATATTCTGTAGAGGAAAATATTGTCTTACTGTCTGTTTGTTTAATTTCCTGTAGTCCAATACTAATCTGGCTTCTCCATTCTTTTTCTTAACCAAAAGAACAGGACTCGCATATGGCGAAGTCGTTTCTCGTACAATTCCATTTTCCTTCCATTCGTCTACGATCCTTTTGATTTCTGTTCTTTCTTTGTTGCTTGCTTTATAAGGTTTACTATACACTGGCTTGCTTTCAGGTATTTCTTCGATGTCCATTTTCATGAGATCAGTACATCCGAGTTCTTGAATTGATGTTGCTACACAATCTCTGTATTCATTGATGAGGTCTAGTAATTCATCTTTTTCATCATCTTTCATATTCTCGTCAGTATTAAGTTCGTCCTTGTTTATTCTTCTCAGGTCTGGTTCCATTTGTTGCAACTCATATACTTCTCCGACAATTTTTATAGTTTCTGGTTTGGGTTTTTCTTCTTTGTCATTGAAATTTAAATATGGTAAGGTTATAATTTCTTGTTCATGAATTAAATTCACGAATCCTATTGAATTTTCTGGCAATGCTATGTCTTCGGAGGCTTTCCAATTTTTAATGTAATTCGGCTCAATACTTAAATTTTTAAATGGTTCTTCGTCCCGGTACTTGAATACAAGATTGTCGTCTATCTTGATATACACAATTTCTGGTTTTTCAGTGAATGTCCGTCCTATAATTAGGTCGCAGTTCTGTACGTCGTCTGGAACAATTCTTATAGGGATGTTTTCTATTTTGACATTGTCTACTGTTATGTCTCCTCTTACAATTCCAGGTGAAATAACTATATTTTCCTTGCCGAAACCTTTTAATTCGCTTGCAGCCTTGATCACATCCATGCTGTTTCCAAGAAGGGCTACTGTTGATTTTATTGTGCAGTCTGAACTCCCTGGATCTATTAATGCGTTATAAATCTTTCCATTAACTTCAATCAGCTTTAAGTACTTTTTGATCGAAGGGCTTTTGTTGTTTTCATTAATGACATGTACTTCTGACGGATTTTCTGGAGGTTTAGGTGCGTTACAATGTCTAATGGTATGTCCTTCACGTTTGCAATTTTTGCAGTATAAGGGCCGCCTTGGTTCTGGACACTCTCTACCAATATGCCCAAAATTGTTGCAGTTGTAACATTTCAACTGACCGTTTCCATTTTTCACAGGAGGTCTCTGATCAGGATTTCTTCTCAGTTCAGTTTGAAGGTTACGGGAATTTTCATTTTTGGGAGGTCCATTCAAGGGTCTTCTTTCCAAGGATCTTACGAACGGTCTTTCCATAGGTCTTACAAAGGGTCTTTCCATATGACTTTCTTGGGGTCTGTTACCTCTAACTTTTTCAATTGATAATATATCTTGTAATAATTTATCGTAGTCATAATGTTCCTTGGTTATCAATGCTGAGGCTGTGTTTTTTGATCTTAGTCCGCTTAAAATCTCCTCTTTAATATCATCAATAGTTAATTTCAAGGCTTGGCATAGGCTTAGTTTTTCATGAAAGTATGACATGATGGATTCATTCCTTCCTTGCACTCTGTTTTTCATTTTCTCCCATTTTTCTGACGTTTTCGAACATAATCTGAATGAACTATAAAATTCTTTCTTAAAATCTCTCCAATTCTGAATAATACTTGCTTTCGTACGAAACCAATATATGGCTGGTCCAACTAGATGGGCTCTCGCAGTCTCCAAACTATAGTTTTCTGGCCATCGGTTTAATGTTGCGCTAGTCTCAATACCTTTTATCCATTCTTCAGCTTTCCCGATATCTTTATCTCCATCGAAGTATCCAATAACTTTTGAAAGATCAGGCATAATATGAAAAGATTGTGCTCGCGCCTCTTCACCTGTTGCTGACGATGCACTTTGTAAGTTAGGTGACAGTCTGTCGAGTACTCGCATTTCATCTCTTCTTCTTCCATCAGCAATAAACAATTCGAGCATTCTCTGTGAAGCATCTTGTTGCTCAGACTTGCCGAAACCATGACATTCAGTCTGTACACTGGAGTTGTCTTCTTCAAACGGATGATTTTCGTTCTTTTCTGACATTTTCTTAACTCATGAGGTGTTTAAAACTAATTTAGTATTTTTGGTAGCTAAGGCCACAATTGAAAGAGCTGAGACTAACTTTTGTAGTTAACGCCACAATTAAATGAACTGGCTAATAGTCCGGTAGTTAATGCCACAAACTTTTATAGACAAAACTTTGGCAACACCGCTTACTCAAACAGTATTGGCAACGCCGCACTGTCAGTACTTTTGCGATTGGCGACACTGATATTGATTGACATTGATGAAAAATTCATGGTCTTTTTAAGAATATTTTCTTACTTTTAAGCCTCTTTTTGGTGGTTTAACGAACTTTGAACACAACTTTTGTTCTTTACACACACTTTTCTGTTTAAGTCTCACATAGTCACTAAATTCAAAGTTAGGTTAAGACATAGGGCGTCACACGGTATTGTGAGTTTTTTATCCACTTCTGGGATATTAGACTTTCTTAACTTGTTTACTTTCGGACCATCATGGTAACTCACTGAAACTAAACTTTCTAACTTAAAAACAGTTCTTTATTTAAACAAATACAACGTATTTCCTAATTACTTTCTTGTTACTTCCGCACCCTACTTTCTCACTCTTCTTACTACTACCAACTATATAAAAACAAATGTCAAACGCGCTAAATTTAAATATAAGGTATTCATTAAATGTTGAGTAAATATGCGTTCCTAACAAAGCTGAAAAATAAAATTATTATTATTATTATTTTCAACAAAAAAATTTGTGCCCTGGAAGGTCAGATTTAACACAAAAGTGTTATCGCACGACTCATGCAGTTGAGTCATTATTCACCTATTTCAGAATTCCATGCGT
Organism: Polydrusus tereticollis; assembly: GCA_963920685.1. Classification (NCBI taxonomy): domain Eukaryota; kingdom Metazoa; phylum Arthropoda; class Insecta; order Coleoptera; family Curculionidae; genus Polydrusus; species Polydrusus tereticollis. The sequence goes on from OY987332.1 coordinate 73,481,957, forward strand.
GACATCCAAATACATTTAAAGTAATGCATTAGCATGCCTCACACACAATAAAGAAACAGGCTCTGATGTGACCGTTTAGATTCGGGCAGAATCTTAGGCCGACCCTACGTTGTGTTCGTCAGGTTCGCTGAAAAAGACTAATTGAAGTATTATACTGAGTGGATAAAAAAATAACTTAAAGTTTATTATGGGCGTTTTATGGATTGTGTAAAAACACTTCTTTTAATGAGATTGAGAAACTCATCAGATGGCAGAATTTAGACTTATGCAGTCAGATCAAAATACAATATTGAAAATTGGTTCAGAGAAAGCTCTAGCAACGCACTCTCGACCACGTTTCCAAAGGAATCCCCTACCCTGTGCACCGGACTGGACGGAGGGGCTGTCGCCTATCCCTGTAGGGTATCCTCCACTATCGGTTGCTGGAATGTGCTGTCGCACCGGTCTGTCGGCCGCCGTCCCACGTCGAAGGAAACACTGTAACCCTGTTAATGGTCTGGGTCAAAAGAACGGAACCTTCACTATTCCTTGAGCAACCCCATATATGTATTAGTACTATATGGCTATTACCCTGAAAATCTTGAAGCAACAACAGAGATAGCAGATCCAGGGTCATTTCGACTTGTGCGCATGCGCCGTCAGGGTATTGCCAAATATGCTTTTATTTCTTTAGAATAGGGCAGAAGAGTGAGTCTTAGAAAATTAGAGCAATGATAGAATTACCAAAAATCTTGCTAAAGAATTGCAAAATAAGCATTAAGTCCGTACTTCCAAGTGTTTTCAAATTATTTGTTTCCATTTCTAAACTAAAACGCGTCAAATAACAATTTCATATGACTAGAGGGTGACAACGTGACAACGTCTCATTTTTGCTCGACATAACCTCGAAATCTTTAGCAAATGTTAATTTGGTTGACAGCTCGCTTCAGCGAGTAGATTTGTTATTATTAACGGCTTTTGTGTACTGTTTATCTTTACTTTTCTGCAAATTTTGATTGTGTGTGTGAACTGTGACAATTTTGTGACGATGCCGAGGCAAAACGAAATATTTTACATTATTTTAAACAGGCGTAGAAGCTTGAACAAAGATTTATCGTTCTACAGGTATGTACCCAGATCGAATGTTTCTTTCTATTAACACACATACGTTAATTTCGTGAGGGAACAATAACTAGGTAGTCCATTTCCTAAAGATTATAATTTCCTTTGCTGCTGTTGATATAATTAGGTACCTAGGTACCTATTTTTACCGAAAATTGCATGTACTCCAAAAAATCCTATTAAAACCTATTATTTTACCTGTTGAACTCTAAAAATGAATGTAAAATATCTAATAAAAGTTTTATTTATATATTTACCTGCGTTTTTTTTCTTTTTTCAGTCGAAATACTATACAAAATCCAAAACAAATCAAGAACTTTAATGTTTGTTTACAAATTTCTGTCCAGTTGTCAAAGTCAAATGTGATAACCTCATTTTTTCCTGTTAAAACAAACGTCATCTCGCGCATGCGCACTGCGCGAAATGACCCTGGCGGGACAAGGAACCTCGGCTTCACTTCGTTTACATTGGTTAAATGGGCAAGGCGCCATATAGTACTAATACATATATGAGCAACCCCCAAATAAATATTATCTTTAGAAAACAATCCTTCTTATTACTATTATAAAACTACCATCGAATGGTTGTAACTGTTGTTTGGCCTAGTATAGAACATAGAAAATGAGAAATTCTTTCTTTTTCCTGTCTGATAAAAATCCCCTCTTCCTCACGAGTTTTACCTCGATGCTACGTCCAGCTGGGCTGTCGCCCCATAGCAGCGCGATGGAGGAGCATGGATATAGGATAACCCCGAACTTAAACCATTTAGGAAAAATAATTAAATTCTCCTAGCAGTGATTTATAGTTAATTATTTAAGTTGAAGTTTGGCTAGACGTCAGCAACAGATACTATTAGGAAAGAAAAAACGTTATTAACGCCATAACAACTTCGAGTAGAAATAAATGTTGACAGTTTTAGTTTAATTAGACAATTCTTATAAAATTGCTAACCTGGAACGTCAGTAAAACTGTTTCGCTCCCTTTCTCCTTCGGATTGCATTTTTGTTACAATTTAATGTTTGTTATAGGCAATCTAAAATATTGACAATATAAATTTTATAAAGTTGTGTGAGTTATTTGTTGTCATCTAAATTCAAGACTTTAGGACTACTTTAAGGTTTTATTTTAAACCCCCTTTTTATTTTATTTTTTTTTTTAATTAAATTAATTTATGTTGATTCAGTAATATATAGTTTCTTTAAACAAACTTCTGTAAACACTGTAAAATTGATAGAAAGTTTGGTTGCTATCGATTGATTGCTTTTCTTTTCTTTTAAGAGTTAACTTTTCTCGAAGTTTTGTTTTGTTTTATAAATTTAAGGCATATGGGGCGAAATCCAAAGGCAGTGGGATTACCACACGAATGCCGTGAGGAAAGTTTATTAGATTTTTTTTATAATTAAGGCATATGGGGCGAAATCCAAAGACAGTGGGATTACCACACGAATGCCGTGAGAAAAGTTTATTAGATTTTTTTTTATAAATTAAGGCATATGGGGCGAAATCCAAAGACAGTGGGATTACCACACGAATGCCGTGAGAAAAGTTTATTAGTTTTATAATTAAGGCATATGGGGCGAAATCCTAAGACAGTGGGATTACCACACGAATGCCGTGAGAAAAGTTTATTAGTTTTATAATTAAGGCATATGGGGCGAAATCCTAAGACAGTGGGATTACCACACGAATGCCGTGAGAAAAGTTTATTAGTTTTATAATTAATTGTTGTTAAATATATTTCACTCTGTATAAAAAAACCAAACCAACACAGAAATTTAGAATATTAAAAAAAATTATTCAGAACTGCAAAAGAGAGTAAGATTTGTTTTTAAACGCAATAAAACCCTTCCCAGATATTCTATTACTTGAACTTTAAAAGTTAATTTTGTTTTATTTAACCAAAATAAACACACACCCAAAAATACTATTTGTTTCACTATTAGAATTGAGTATTAAGAAAAATTAATTTTGAAGGAATCCCCAGAAAAAGAACTGATGATGGCTCTTGAATTTAGATGTTTACCGTACCTAGATGAAGTTAATAAGTGATCTTTCAGAACTTGTCGGTCCAACACTAGCGTCTAGAGACAGGAATATCATTTTGGCTTCCTGGCTTCCGCATGCGCAACAGCATCGGAAGCATTCGGCTCATCGGCTCCTTTCGATACGCTGGCTTTTATTCTACGGTTACTAGATTAACTGTTACTGAAGTCTGTAAGCAATTCAGTGGTACTGTGGATATAGCATCTGGGTTTAACAAACGAACTACAACATACTATACGAGATAAAATCAACAAGTACAAAAATGACATGTGGACCAACACACTGACAGGACTAACAGCTCAAGACTCCTCTTTATGGCGCCTAACTAAGCGCCTAAAGAGGAAGTTCAAAAAGATACCGACGCTACAAAACAACAATGTACAAACAGACGAGGAGAAGGCAGACTGCATTGCCGCATCACTGGCAGCAGTCTGTGTTTCTCCTGAAAATACAACAAACGAACAAAATTACATAACAAACAAAACAGTAAATTTAATAAGACAAAAATACCCGATACCGCCGACAGTACTAGCAAAAATACAAATCAGACCCGGAACCTTGCGAGAGATGATTAAAACACTACCTCTATGCAAGGCACCCGGACCAGACGCAATACATAACATACTTTTACGCAACATTCCTAGTAAGACATTTGTACAATTACTCTATATTATCAACAATATATTCTTGCAGCAACATTTTCCCAAACAATGGAAAGAAGCCACTGTCATACCCATACTAAAGCCAAACAAGGACCCAACGCAACCTGACAGTTATAGACCAGTAGCACTGACTAACACACTATCCAAACTGACCGAAAAACTCATTTTACGTAATATACACAAACTAAACTTAACAAACAAAATACCAGACCAACAATTTGGATTTAGACCAGGCCATGGTACCACCATGCTTGTGGCGAAGGTTACGCAAGATGCCATGACAAAATTCAATCAAGGAATGAACACGGTTCTCCTGTCATTGGACATCAAACGTGCCTTCGACACAGTATGGCACCATGGTCTAATACATAAACTATACAACGAACATAACTTTCCTTTACATTACGTAACTTTATTAAATTCATACCTAAACAATAGACGTTTCTTTGTGAGGGTTGAAAGTGCACTGTCCGCACCCAGGGTGGTTAATGCGGGGGTGCCGCAAGGCACGGTGTTATCACCTATATTATATAACTTATATACAGCCGATATGCCGCAGTACCCTCTCACCAACCTCGCTCTGTATGCGGACGATGCGCTAATATACGCACAATCGTTCTATGCAGAGGCAGCAAAGAGGAAGATCCAGACGCACGTCAACTTGCTGTTACCCTACTTTTCCAAATGGAAAATTAGGGTAAACTCTGAAAAGACCGTTTGTGCTATCCTCACAAAGAAGTTTACGAATAACAAAATAATTATACCTATTAAAATCAACAACGATTACATAAGACCAACAAACAAAATACTATACTTAGGAATTACATTAGATGAACGACTATCTTTCCAAACACATATTTCCAACACCCTCAGAAAGGCTTTTGCAGCAATGCAAAGCCTTTATTCCTTACTCTCACCAAAATCCCCACTCTCTCCAACTAACAAGAGACTAATTTACATTCAAATCATTAGACCAATACTGACGTACGCAGCGCCCATATGGTGTTCTGCATCTAATACTCAACTACAACGACTATTAAGATTTGAGAACAAGATACTGCGATGCGTGACCTCCTCCGGAAGGTACACACGCATCGCAGACCTTCACCATATGGCTGCTGTCGAAGACATACGACAGCACATTACAGACATAGCAACTAAATTTTACTTATACAAAATACATAATTCACCATTAACGACAAACATAACAGAACAAAGACATGACAATAACATACAAATAAAACACGGACCAATATACAAAAGGCTGCCTATCTGGCACCTTCCACTGCATTAATCACAAAACATTAAATAAGTATATAACACATTACATAATACAATTAAACATATACATAACACACACAAGATAACAGACAAACATTACACTAGAGTTTCGAGTCCATGGTTGGCTCCGCCCACATTAAATGCGAGGAGACTGCTAAGGGACTTGGAACTCAGACCTACACCAAAACTACACAATGCGCACACATACAAACCAAAACACCCACAATGCAGTGGGAGGAGCTTGTTAAGGGAGCTCAAACTGAATGACTACCGACGACAAACAAAAATTTAAACAGTGGCTTCTTTCCATTAACCCAAACTCTATCTCAAATCACTTGCATAATTCTGTTTTCAAATTTAAATTAAAATCTCAAACACTTGTTAACTTTACAAACAAGATAGGATTGCCCTACATAAGCTTTAAGCCACCGGAATGGTCGTAAGTCGCTGCTACGCTGTACCTGAAATTTTAATGAGGTTTTTTGGCAGATTTTTCCTCAAATGCCAGCCGTACTCCAGTTCGTGATTATTATCAGTGTCATGCAATCCTTCATACCGCAAGGTAAAAAATAAAATTAAACACCCTTAGAGGCCTCTGGCCGGAACGCGAGTTACGTGATCTAGTACTTAAACATTTTCACCATTTTAAGGGTCAGGCCAACGACCCGCCGGGGCTGCGCCCCCGGTATTATAGGCAACTGGGTAGGGTGGAGAACCCGGTGTGGGAGCTGCGCTCCCACACCGGGGGAGACTAGCTCCAGGGGCCTAAGCCAAACAAAAGTTAGGTGTGATGTAACTTGTTATTAGAATAATAAAGAGCCCTTTAAAATTGAATTTTGGGTTTGATGCCATAGGTCCCGGGATCGATTCCCGTTTCGTGCACTTTTTCTTTATGACTTTTTTTTTAGTTTTTTATAACTCTTTTATTATTTTTTAAAGTAGATCGCTCAAAAAGGGCTGGTAAATAATTGGCCGGCGAACTTGAAAAAGGCGAATTGAAACCAAAAAGGTGGATTAGATGCCGTGTTAGCGCTGTTTAACCAATATACGTCTATAATTATTACAATTTTTTTATATCTAGCATATACCATCTAGCATATACCGAATTGGAATCAAAAAGGTGGATTAGATGCCGTGTTAGCGCCTGTTTAACCAATAAAGTCTATAATTATTAGTTACAGTATTATGTGCGCATGCGGAAGCCAGGAAGCCAAACTGATATTCCTGTCTGTAGACGTTAGTCGGTCCAACAGCTAACCATAGTTCACCCCACCAATTTATTTTTCTCTCTTTACCAAACTGCGTATGATCCACGACGTCGGTGCCTGCTAGAAAAATCAATAATTCCGGCGAAGATGCGAGCGGTACAAAGTCCACGCGGTTTTAAAATATAATAAAAAAATATACTGAGGACTTTGTTTTTTTTTTTAAATTGATTACCTAAAAGACTTATAATAAAAAAATTAAATTGTATTACAATGATAACATATTTTACCAGTTGTAGTGGCTACCGGCTCTAGAGGGTTTGATAGTTAAGGTTGTCTGTCGGCCGGGGGAGAGGATAGTCAGTCAGGGAACCAGGGGGGAGTTAGACAGTGGTCGAGAGCGGAAGACGTTTGGGGAGCTCTAGAGGCTCTGAGTTATTGATAAAAGTGTTCTAAACAGTGTTATTGTCCGGTTATGGTTATTGGTTCATTATATTCGGCCTCGTCTCGTAAATAAGTTTAGTCGTAGTACCCTCGTTCCTGGCGTTATCGATCACATCTTTAAAGAAAACAAACCTCTCCGCCCCCGCTGCACCATCCGACCCGCTAACCAGAACACCTTCAGTCTTTGTTTTTGTGCGTTTCGGGTCACGTCACACTGTTTCCGTGAACGAAGTTACGTATTATTGAGTTTTCTTTATTCCGCGAAGTGTGTGCTTTATCATGCCAAAAGCTTCAAGAAAAAGGAAACGCAGTGTTTCCCCTGTAAGTAATAAAAGAATTTTGAAGGTTTTGGAAAGTCTTGAAAGAAGAGTGGGAAAAATAGAGCAAAGATCAAAAATTACTTCAAGATCCTCCAGCTCCACCTATAGTTGTTCTGACTCAGAGAGAGACGTCTCGGCTCAACATTCCTCTAGCGAAGAATCGTCAAAAGCGGGGCGTGAAGCCCAAGTTGAAGAATTTACTAAAGGTACATATTATTATTGTTTTGGCCAGCAAAAGGTTGTTTATTAGGGTTTATGCTGTAGGTTGCTATTTACGGTTTTTTATTTTTCAATGACAAGCTATGTCTCTCAAACTGATTATGAAGTCAGGCTTATCAGTAATTGTTTATGATGACAACTACTATCCTAAACTGATTATGATGTCAGTTTTTTTTTTGGTATAACTTGTGTTTTTCGGATAGCATTATAGACACATGTAAATTGTTACCTTAAACTGATTATGATGTCAGTTTTTTTTGGTTAAATTTAGCTATCCTGAAACCTGATTATGATGTCAGTTTTTTTTCGTTTAGCTGTGCTGTTTTTGGTTTATTTTGAGAAAACTGGTTATTATTAAAGTAAATTGGCTATGATGCCAGTTTTGTTTGTCTGCCTAACCTAGTTGTTAGGTTAACGTTTAAATATTCATTTTTTCTTCCCTTAGAACCACTTGTCAACGATGCAGCCGCCCGACCTTCTTTAAATTCAGACATTTTATCGCTTTTGGGTGTCGATGTTGTTAATGACATGCCTTATGGCCCCGCTATTCACGAAAATGTGGTCGATAGATGGTTGCATATCATCAAAGCAGGGTTGGAAGATCAGGGAAGAGACGCTTTGCTCAGAAAATATCCTGCCCCTGAAAATGCGAAGCATTTTGGCACTCCTCAATTAAATCCCCTGGTTAAGCATGCCATTGTGGATTCGGTGGCAAAAAGAGACGAGAGACTTGCAAGACAACAGTCTCAGATTAGCGCTAGTCTCTCAGCCATTGGTAAGACAATTACAATCCTGTTAGGAAAAGAAGAGGGGGAGAAAAGTCAAGGTGACAGTAAGGATATTATAGAACATCTAAGCGACACGGGCCGCCTGTTAGCTGATGTTCATCATATATTCAGCGTGTCTAGAAGAGACCTGGTGTCCTTAAATCTAAACAAGGACTTAAAAGATCCTCTTTTGGAATCTCCGATAGATGAATGGCTATTTGGGATAGATTTGAGTGAAAGACTTAAAACCGCAAAAGATCTGCAAGTTTCTTCGAAGCAACTGTTAGCTTCAAAACATTCGATAAAGAAGACTAGTTTTCCCAGGAAAACTTTAAACTGGAGGAGTCCACCCAAGAGTCAGAAGGGAGTCAGAAGGAGTGGACATTACCAGCAAACTCCCAAGTATCCCAAATCCCAATTAAAGCAACAGTTTACTTACCAAGTACGTCATCCCAAGTACCAGGACGAGAAGAAGTATCGGCGGCACTAGAGGTAAGGAAAACGGCAGGAAGGCTGGCAGGTTTTTATGATAATTGGAAGGGATTTACTCAAGACAAACGTCTTTTATCTTGGGTAAAGGGGGTAAAACTCCCTTTTATAAAAATACCAAAACAACATATCATTCCAAAACATCAAAGTTGCTCAGTTAGTGAATCGCAATTAATTGGAAAATCTATCAAAAAGCTCTTAAAATTAGGGGCCTTATCACGTGTTCAACCATGTAGTGGTCAATTTATATCTAGTATTTTTACAATTCCTAAGCCAGATGGTACTACTAGACTTATTTTAAATCTTAAAAAGTTAAACAGATTTATAAAGACCGAGCATTTTAAATTAGAGGATCATAAAGTAGTGTCCAGATTGATTTCTCCAAATTGTTATATGTCCAAATTAGATCTTAAAGATGCCTATTTTTTAGTAAGTATACGTAAAAAGGATAGGAAATATTTGAGATTTTATTTTCAAGGTCAGCTTTTTCAATATAACTGCCTCTGTTTTGGATTAAATTTTGCTCCTATGTTATTCACAAAGTTAATGAAACCTATTATGCACTATCTCAGAAGTAAAGGTTACCTGTCGGTGGTTTACTTGGATGATTTCTTGTTTTTTGGTAATTCTTATGAACAATGTTTAAAAAATGTCACAAATTCTATGTCAATTTTAGAATCATTAGGTTTTCTTATTAATTACAATAAGAGTTCCTTAATTCCTCAAAATGTATGTATATATTTAGGTTTTGAGTATAATTCTATTAATATGACAATATCAGTACCAGATAATAAACGCGAGCAGTTAATCTCCATGTTAATAAACGTTGAAAAACGAAAAGATTGCTCAATTAGAATGTTTTCAAGAATCATAGGAAAATTAATATCAGTTTGTCCAGCTATTGAATATGGTTATTTATACACCAAATTATTCGAGCGAGAGAAGTATTTAGCCCTAAAAAGAAGCCATGGTAATTTCAATGCAAAGATGAAAATTCCAAGGGGGTTAAGTGATGATTTTAACTGGTGGATAGCTAAGCTTAAAAAGAGTAGTAAGAGTTTGATCAGAAAGAATAAATTTTTAAAAGAAATTTTTTCTGATGCCTCTAGGTTGGGATGGGGCGTTCATTGTGAAAATGTAAGTTCACAAGGTTTCTGGTCAGAGGAAGAGTTAAATCATCACATTAACTACTTGGAATTGTTGGCAGTTTTCTTCGGATTAAAATGCTTTGCAAAGGATTTATCTAATTGCTCTGTTTTATGTAGAGTAGACAACACAACTGCAATAGCATATATCAATCGTATGGGAAGTGTGCAATTTCCAAAGCTGAACTTTTTAGCTCGAAAAATTTGGCAATGGTGCGAAGCTAGAAATATTTATTTATTCGCGTCATATATCAAATCTATAGATAACAAAGATGCAGATATAGCATCTAGGGTTTTTCAGATTGACACAGAATGGTCAATTGCTAACTCAGCTTTTATCAAGCTAGTAAAATATTTTGGTAAGCCTAAGATAGATTTGTTTGCAACGCGATTAAATAAAAAATGTAAATGCTATGTGTCTTGGCAGAAGGACCCTGATGCTTTTGCGATAAATGCATTTACCTTGGATTGGGGAAATTTTTTCTTCTATGCTTTTCCCCCATTTGCTATCATTCTTGAAACTTTGGAAAAAATTATCGCTGATAAAGCAGAAGGCATCATGGTTGTACCTGTCTGGCCCACGCAGCCTTGGTATCCGGTTTTTATAGGGTTATTGACTACCGAGCCCATTATATTTACACCTAAGAAAACCTTACTTTCTGTTGGCAGGGTTCCTCACCCTCTCTTCGCACAACTTTCTCTGATGGGCGGACGATTATGCGGAAAGCGCTACAGCTAGGCAAAGTTCCGGATGAAACTTTAGATATTTGTATGGCTTCTATTTGTGATAACACCTTAAAACAGTACAGTTCAGGTTTTAAGCTTTGGTGGGAGTTCTGCTCTTTAAAAAACATTGATCCATTTTCTATTTCGGTAATCAATGTTCTGGAATTTCTGACAATATAATTTAATAAAGGGGTTTCATATAGTTCGCTTAACACATACAGGTCTGCTCTAGCGCAAATTTCAGGCCCTGATTTAGCACAAGATTTTCGAGTGCAAAAATTTTTTAAAGGAGTGTACATGTTAAGACCGGGTTTACCAAAGTATGAAAATACATGGGATCCTTCAATTGTATTAAGTTATGTAAGAAATTTATGCAGCGATACTATAGGTTTAGAACTTCTTACTCAGAAGCTTGTCACTTTGTTGGCTCTCGCAACAGGTCAAAGAATACAAACCTTATGGCTTATAGAAATTGACAATATTTATACATCAGATTCTAAAATTGAGATTACGATTCCAAGACGAATCAAAACATCCGCAAAAAATAGAAGTCAGCCTTTGTTGCAATTACCTTTTCTAGAATCTGACCAAAATATTTGTGTTGCAAGAACACTAATGGTCTATTTGGACAAGACTCGTCGTCTTAGGGGATCGGAAAAGAGTCTATTTATTACCGTTAAAAGGCCATATAAAAAGGCATCCACCCAGACTTTGAGTAGATGAAGGAATCCCCAGAAAAAGAACTGATGATGGCTCTTGAATTTAGATGTTTACCGTACCTAGATGAAGTTAATAAGTGATCTTTCAGAACTTGTCGGTCCAACACTAGCGTCTAGAGACAGGAATATCATTTTGGCTTCCTGGCTTCCGCATGCGCAACAGCATCGGAAGCATTCGGCTCATCGGCTCCTTTCGATACGCTGGCTTTTATTCTACGGTTACTAGATTAACTGTTACTGAAGTCTGTAAGCAATTCAGTGGTACTGTGGATATAGCATCTGGGTTTAACAAACGAACTACAACATACTATACGAGATAAAATCAACAAGTACAAAAATGACATGTGGACCAACACACTGACAGGACTAACAGCTCAAGACTCCTCTTTATGGCGCCTAACTAAGCGCCTAAAGAGGAAGTTCAAAAAGATACCGACGCTACAAAACAACAATGTACAAACAGACGAGGAGAAGGCAGACTGCATTGCCGCATCACTGGCAGCAGTCTGTGTTTCTCCTGAAAATACAACAAACGAACAAAATTACATAACAAACAAAACAGTAAATTTAATAAGACAAAAATACCCGATACCGCCGACAGTACTAGCAAAAATACAAATCAGACCCGGAACCTTGCGAGAGATGATTAAAACACTACCTCTATGCAAGGCACCCGGACCAGACGCAATACATAACATACTTTTACGCAACATTCCTAGTAAGACATTTGTACAATTACTCTATATTATCAACAATATATTCTTGCAGCAACATTTTCCCAAACAATGGAAAGAAGCCACTGTCATACCCATACTAAAGCCAAACAAGGACCCAACGCAACCTGACAGTTATAGACCAGTAGCACTGACTAACACACTATCCAAACTGACCGAAAAACTCATTTTACGTAATATACACAAACTAAACTTAACAAACAAAATACCAGACCAACAATTTGGATTTAGACCAGGCCATGGTACCACCATGCTTGTGGCGAAGGTTACGCAAGATGCCATGACAAAATTCAATCAAGGAATGAACACGGTTCTCCTGTCATTGGACATCAAACGTGCCTTCGACACAGTATGGCACCATGGTCTAATACATAAACTATACAACGAACATAACTTTCCTTTACATTACGTAACTTTATTAAATTCATACCTAAACAATAGACGTTTCTTTGTGAGGGTTGAAAGTGCACTGTCCGCACCCAGGGTGGTTAATGCGGGGGTGCCGCAAGGCACGGTGTTATCACCTATATTATATAACTTATATACAGCCGATATGCCGCAGTACCCTCTCACCAACCTCGCTCTGTATGCGGACGATGCGATACGCACAATCGTTCTATGCAGAGGCAGCAAAGAGGAAGATCCAGACGCACGTCAACTTGCTGTTACCCTACTTTTCCAAATGGAAAATTAGGGTAAACTCTGAAAAGACCGTTTGTGCTATCCTCACAAAGAAGTTTACGAATAACAAAATAATTATACCTATTAAAATCAACAACGATTACATAAGACCAACAAACAAAATACTATACTTAGGAATTACATTAGATGAACGACTATCTTTCCAAACACATATTTCCAACACCCTCAGAAAGGCTTTTGCAGCAATGCAAAGCCTTTATTCCTTACTCTCACCAAAATCCCCACTCTCTCCAACTAACAAGAGACTAATTTACATTCAAATCATTAGACCAATACTGACGTACGCAGCGCCCATATGGTGTTCTGCATCTAATACTCAACTACAACGACTATTAAGATTTGAGAACAAGATACTGCGATGCGTGACCTCCTCCGGAAGGTACACACGCATCGCAGACCTTCACCATATGGCTGCTGTCGAAGACATACGACAGCACATTACAGACATAGCAACTAAATTTTACTTATACAAAATACATAATTCACCATTAACGACAAACATAACAGAACAAAGACATGACAATAACATACAAATAAAACACGGACCAATATACAAAAGGCTGCCTATCTGGCACCTTCCACTGCATTAATCACAAAACATTAAATAAGTATATAACACATTACATAATACAATTAAACATATACATAACACACACAAGATAACAGACAAACATTACACTAGAGTTTCGAGTCCATGGTTGGCTCCGCCCACATTAAATGCGAGGAGACTGCTAAGGGACTTGGAACTCAGACCTACACCAAAACTACACAATGCGCACACATACAAACCAAAACACCCACAATGCAGTGGGAGGAGCTTGTTAAGGGAGCTCAAACTGAATGACTACCGACGACAAACAAAAATTTAAACAGTGGCTTCTTTCCATTAACCCAAACTCTATCTCAAATCACTTGCATAATTCTGTTTTCAAATTTAAATTAAAATCTCAAACACTTGTTAACTTTACAAACAAGATAGGATTGCCCTACATAAGCTTTAAGCCACCGGAATGGTCGTAAGTCGCTGCTACGCTGTACCTGAAATTTTAATGAGGTTTTTTGGCAGATTTTTCCTCAAATGCCAGCCGTACTCCAGTTCGTGATTATTATCAGTGTCATGCAATCCTTCATACCGCAAGGTAAAAAATAAAATTAAACACCCTTAGAGGCCTCTGGCCGGAACGCGAGTTACGTGATCTAGTACTTAAACATTTTCACCATTTTAAGGGTCAGGCCAACGACCCGCCGGGGCTGCGCCCCCGGTATTATAGGCAACTGGGTAGGGTGGAGAACCCGGTGTGGGAGCTGCGCTCCCACACCGGGGGAGACTAGCTCCAGGGGCCTAAGCCAAACAAAAGTTAGGTGTGATGTAACTTGTTATTAGAATAATAAAGAGCCCTTTAAAATTGAATTTTGGGTTTGATGCCATAGGTCCCGGGATCGATTCCCGTTTCGTGCACTTTTTCTTTATGACTTTTTTTTTAGTTTTTTATAACTCTTTTATTATTTTTTAAAGTAGATCGCTCAAAAAGGGCTGGTAAATAATTGGCCGGCGAACTTGAAAAAGGCGAATTGAAACCAAAAAGGTGGATTAGATGCCGTGTTAGCGCTGTTTAACCAATATACGTCTATAATTATTACAATTTTTTTATATCTAGCATATACCATCTAGCATATACCGAATTGGAATCAAAAAGGTGGATTAGATGCCGTGTTAGCGCCTGTTTAACCAATAAAGTCTATAATTATTAGTTACAGTATTATGTGCGCATGCGGAAGCCAGGAAGCCAAACTGATATTCCTGTCTGTAGACGTTAGTCGGTCCAACAGCTAACCATAGTTCACCCCACCAATTTATTTTTCTCTCTTTACCAAACTGCGTATGATCCACGACGTCGGTGCCTGCTAGAAAAATCAATAATTCCGGCGAAGATGCGAGCGGTACAAAGTCCACGCGGTTTTAAAATATAATAAAAAAATATACTGAGGACTTTGTTTTTTTTTTTAAATTGATTACCTAAAAGACTTATAATAAAAAAATTAAATTGTATTACAATGATAACATATTTTACCAGTTGTAGTGGCTACCGGCTCTAGAGGGTTTGATAGTTAAGGTTGTCTGTCGGCCGGGGGAGAGGATAGTCAGTCAGGGAACCAGGGGGGAGTTAGACAGTGGTCGAGAGCGGAAGACGTTTGGGGAGCTCTAGAGGCTCTGAGTTATTGATAAAAGTGTTCTAAACAGTGTTATTGTCCGGTTATGGTTATTGGTTCATTATATTCGGCCTCGTCTCGTAAATAAGTTTAGTCGTAGTACCCTCGTTCCTGGCGTTATCGATCACATCTTTAAAGAAAACAAACCTCTCCGCCCCCGCTGCACCATCCGACCCGCTAACCAGAACACCTTCAGTCTTTGTTTTTGTGCGTTTCGGGTCACGTCACACTGTTTCCGTGAACGAAGTTACGTATTATTGAGTTTTCTTTATTCCGCGAAGTGTGTGCTTTATCATGCCAAAAGCTTCAAGAAAAAGGAAACGCAGTGTTTCCCCTGTAAGTAATAAAAGAATTTTGAAGGTTTTGGAAAGTCTTGAAAGAAGAGTGGGAAAAATAGAGCAAAGATCAAAAATTACTTCAAGATCCTCCAGCTCCACCTATAGTTGTTCTGACTCAGAGAGAGACGTCTCGGCTCAACATTCCTCTAGCGAAGAATCGTCAAAAGCGGGGCGTGAAGCCCAAGTTGAAGAATTTACTAAAGGTACATATTATTATTGTTTTGGCCAGCAAAAGGTTGTTTATTAGGGTTTATGCTGTAGGTTGCTATTTACGGTTTTTTATTTTTCAATGACAAGCTATGTCTCTCAAACTGATTATGAAGTCAGGCTTATCAGTAATTGTTTATGATGACAACTACTATCCTAAACTGATTATGATGTCAGTTTTTTTTTTGGTATAACTTGTGTTTTTCGGATAGCATTATAGACACATGTAAATTGTTACCTTAAACTGATTATGATGTCAGTTTTTTTTGGTTAAATTTAGCTATCCTGAAACCTGATTATGATGTCAGTTTTTTTTCGTTTAGCTGTGCTGTTTTTGGTTTATTTTGAGAAAACTGGTTATTATTAAAGTAAATTGGCTATGATGCCAGTTTTGTTTGTCTGCCTAACCTAGTTGTTAGGTTAACGTTTAAATATTCATTTTTTCTTCCCTTAGAACCACTTGTCAACGATGCAGCCGCCCGACCTTCTTTAAATTCAGACATTTTATCGCTTTTGGGTGTCGATGTTGTTAATGACATGCCTTATGGCCCCGCTATTCACGAAAATGTGGTCGATAGATGGTTGCATATCATCAAAGCAGGGTTGGAAGATCAGGGAAGAGACGCTTTGCTCAGAAAATATCCTGCCCCTGAAAATGCGAAGCATTTTGGCACTCCTCAATTAAATCCCCTGGTTAAGCATGCCATTGTGGATTCGGTGGCAAAAAGAGACGAGAGACTTGCAAGACAACAGTCTCAGATTAGCGCTAGTCTCTCAGCCATTGGTAAGACAATTACAATCCTGTTAGGAAAAGAAGAGGGGGAGAAAAGTCAAGGTGACAGTAAGGATATTATAGAACATCTAAGCGACACGGGCCGCCTGTTAGCTGATGTTCATCATATATTCAGCGTGTCTAGAAGAGACCTGGTGTCCTTAAATCTAAACAAGGACTTAAAAGATCCTCTTTTGGAATCTCCGATAGATGAATGGCTATTTGGGATAGATTTGAGTGAAAGACTTAAAACCGCAAAAGATCTGCAAGTTTCTTCGAAGCAACTGTTAGCTTCAAAACATTCGATAAAGAAGACTAGTTTTCCCAGGAAAACTTTAAACTGGAGGAGTCCACCCAAGAGTCAGAAGGGAGTCAGAAGGAGTGGACATTACCAGCAAACTCCCAAGTATCCCAAATCCCAATTAAAGCAACAGTTTACTTACCAAGTACGTCATCCCAAGTACCAGGACGAGAAGAAGTATCGGCGGCACTAGAGGTAAGGAAAACGGCAGGAAGGCTGGCAGGTTTTTATGATAATTGGAAGGGATTTACTCAAGACAAACGTCTTTTATCTTGGGTAAAGGGGGTAAAACTCCCTTTTATAAAAATACCAAAACAACATATCATTCCAAAACATCAAAGTTGCTCAGTTAGTGAATCGCAATTAATTGGAAAATCTATCAAAAAGCTCTTAAAATTAGGGGCCTTATCACGTGTTCAACCATGTAGTGGTCAATTTATATCTAGTATTTTTACAATTCCTAAGCCAGATGGTACTACTAGACTTATTTTAAATCTTAAAAAGTTAAACAGATTTATAAAGACCGAGCATTTTAAATTAGAGGATCATAAAGTAGTGTCCAGATTGATTTCTCCAAATTGTTATATGTCCAAATTAGATCTTAAAGATGCCTATTTTTTAGTAAGTATACGTAAAAAGGATAGGAAATATTTGAGATTTTATTTTCAAGGTCAGCTTTTTCAATATAACTGCCTCTGTTTTGGATTAAATTTTGCTCCTATGTTATTCACAAAGTTAATGAAACCTATTATGCACTATCTCAGAAGTAAAGGTTACCTGTCGGTGGTTTACTTGGATGATTTCTTGTTTTTTGGTAATTCTTATGAACAATGTTTAAAAAATGTCACAAATTCTATGTCAATTTTAGAATCATTAGGTTTTCTTATTAATTACAATAAGAGTTCCTTAATTCCTCAAAATGTATGTATATATTTAGGTTTTGAGTATAATTCTATTAATATGACAATATCAGTACCAGATAATAAACGCGAGCAGTTAATCTCCATGTTAATAAACGTTGAAAAACGAAAAGATTGCTCAATTAGAATGTTTTCAAGAATCATAGGAAAATTAATATCAGTTTGTCCAGCTATTGAATATGGTTATTTATACACCAAATTATTCGAGCGAGAGAAGTATTTAGCCCTAAAAAGAAGCCATGGTAATTTCAATGCAAAGATGAAAATTCCAAGGGGGTTAAGTGATGATTTTAACTGGTGGATAGCTAAGCTTAAAAAGAGTAGTAAGAGTTTGATCAGAAAGAATAAATTTTTAAAAGAAATTTTTTCTGATGCCTCTAGGTTGGGATGGGGCGTTCATTGTGAAAATGTAAGTTCACAAGGTTTCTGGTCAGAGGAAGAGTTAAATCATCACATTAACTACTTGGAATTGTTGGCAGTTTTCTTCGGATTAAAATGCTTTGCAAAGGATTTATCTAATTGCTCTGTTTTATGTAGAGTAGACAACACAACTGCAATAGCATATATCAATCGTATGGGAAGTGTGCAATTTCCAAAGCTGAACTTTTTAGCTCGAAAAATTTGGCAATGGTGCGAAGCTAGAAATATTTATTTATTCGCGTCATATATCAAATCTATAGATAACAAAGATGCAGATATAGCATCTAGGGTTTTTCAGATTGACACAGAATGGTCAATTGCTAACTCAGCTTTTATCAAGCTAGTAAAATATTTTGGTAAGCCTAAGATAGATTTGTTTGCAACGCGATTAAATAAAAAATGTAAATGCTATGTGTCTTGGCAGAAGGACCCTGATGCTTTTGCGATAAATGCATTTACCTTGGATTGGGGAAATTTTTTCTTCTATGCTTTTCCCCCATTTGCTATCATTCTTGAAACTTTGGAAAAAATTATCGCTGATAAAGCAGAAGGCATCATGGTTGTACCTGTCTGGCCCACGCAGCCTTGGTATCCGGTTTTTATAGGGTTATTGACTACCGAGCCCATTATATTTACACCTAAGAAAACCTTACTTTCTGTTGGCAGGGTTCCTCACCCTCTCTTCGCACAACTTTCTCTGATGGGCGGACGATTATGCGGAAAGCGCTACAGCTAGGCAAAGTTCCGGATGAAACTTTAGATATTTGTATGGCTTCTATTTGTGATAACACCTTAAAACAGTACAGTTCAGGTTTTAAGCTTTGGTGGGAGTTCTGCTCTTTAAAAAACATTGATCCATTTTCTATTTCGGTAATCAATGTTCTGGAATTTCTGACAATATAATTTAATAAAGGGGTTTCATATAGTTCGCTTAACACATACAGGTCTGCTCTAGCGCAAATTTCAGGCCCTGATTTAGCACAAGATTTTCGAGTGCAAAAATTTTTTAAAGGAGTGTACATGTTAAGACCGGGTTTACCAAAGTATGAAAATACATGGGATCCTTCAATTGTATTAAGTTATGTAAGAAATTTATGCAGCGATACTATAGGTTTAGAACTTCTTACTCAGAAGCTTGTCACTTTGTTGGCTCTCGCAACAGGTCAAAGAATACAAACCTTATGGCTTATAGAAATTGACAATATTTATACATCAGATTCTAAAATTGAGATTACGATTCCAAGACGAATCAAAACATCCGCAAAAAATAGAAGTCAGCCTTTGTTGCAATTACCTTTTCTAGAATCTGACCAAAATATTTGTGTTGCAAGAACACTAATGGTCTATTTGGACAAGACTCGTCGTCTTAGGGGATCGGAAAAGAGTCTATTTATTACCGTTAAAAGGCCATATAAAAAGGCATCCACCCAGACTTTGAGTAGATGGATCAAGAATATGTTGATTAAAAGTGGTGTCGATGTAAATAAATTCAGTCCTTATAGTACAAGGCATGCCTCCACGTCTGCAGCAAATAGGAAAGGTTTGAATATAGATACAATCAGACGTTCTGCGGGTTGGTCTAAAAATTCCAGAATGTTTGCAGAAATATATAACAGACCGTTAATTTCTGACAAGACTTTCGCAGAGACAGTTTTAAGGAGTTAAACATTTAATGTTAAAAATATATTTTTATTGTGTTTATAGGTGTTTTGTACACCTTATGTTATAATGATTGATCAGATGTTCAGATTTCATTTTTTCGTTTGTGTTTTTTGGTTATATTTTACTACAATTTAGTATTTTGTTTCTTCCTTATAATAACTACTTGACATTAAAATATTATAAGGAAATTTCTATATTTGTTTTTCTCTTTTTAAAAAAAAAAAAAAAATGTCGCAACAATCTCTAAATATCTACGACTAAACTTATTTACGAGACGAGGCCGAATATAATCAATAGATCAAACGAACTTACCTGTGAAGTTCGATCTGGATTATATGAGGCCTCGTCGAAGTAAATAAGGTCCCTCCCTACCCCGATAAACTAAACTAAACTAAACCCAGGATTTGTTGCGACAAACTTTGGGAAGAGACTGAAGGTGTTCTGGTTAGCGGGTCGGATGGTGCAGCGGGGGCGGAGAGGTTTGTTTTCTTTAAAGATGTGATCGATAACGCCAGGAACGAGGGTACTACGACTAAACTTATTTACTTCGACGAGGCCTCATATAATCCAGATCGAACTTCACAGGTAAGTTCGTTTGATCTATTGATTATACGTGTATTCTTTCGCCTATCAGTGTTTTATTACCCATCCCAACCGACAAAGAGCTAGTTCATTGGCGCCCAACGTGGGGCTAAAACGAAAAGTAGGAAACGAAGGATCACGTATGGAAAAGGCAAACCGGACGATCAGCAACATTAAATGGTAAGATCTGTCCATATTATTATGTACTTTTCCGCATAGACTGAAGTGTATCTACGAATTTACTGAAGGTGAAATATTTCAAATTGCGCAGATCAACCAGCCATTCTACGCTACAAAGCGGCGCTGACGGAAATTGCAGAACGCATGCAGCTGGCATTCTATTGTGTTGGACTATCGACTGTAATAGATTACAAATTGACTTCAACGTACAAGTGGTTTACATTATTTAAAGACATTGTTCTAATATCTTTGATATTATTGCACGGGCAGAAGACGTTTTAAGAGCAGGGTCAATATAGATGCATGAAAGTTTTAATAAGAGAAAAACTAATATTGATAGGTTTGCTATACTTATATATAAAACTTTAAAATATAGTATTAACACTATATTAGTCAGGGAAAATGCCACCCAAAAGGAATAAAAACAAAAGGAATTCAGATTTCGTATATGAACAGGATGATGCGGCAAGTGAGGGACATAGTGTTCGCGGTTCGAGTGCTTTGGATAGTGTTTTAACGGAACTGGCTGCGGGAATCGCGGGCCTACAACGTGCAGTTGACAATTTGAGTTTAAAAAATAACAGTAATGATCGCGGCGACTGTGACGAAATAAATGTAAGTAAAATTAGTAACCCTGTTTGTAATCCCTCGGATCGGTCCTATATTGTACATTTTAAGGAGCTGGGGGGTGGTAATCTGTTATTCTTTCCGAATGGTAAGGTACACCCCAAAGCTTTCTTAAAAAAAATCAAAAATATTTTTATTGAGGCAGGTGTGCCGGAGCAGCATAAATTGGGCCTGGTATTACCTTGCTTAAAAGGCACAGCAGCAGACTGGGCAGCAATCAAAGAAGGGAGTTTCTTAAATTTCTTAGATTTTGAGGAGGCTTTTATAAATAGATTTTGGGGGGTAGAGAAGCAACGCGATCTATTTTTAAAACTGAATTATGGCAGATTTGAGTCGGCAAATAGATCGGAATATTTTTTAGATTTGTTTAACCAAGCAAGCTTCTTGTCGACGCCTATTGCGGATCAAAAACTAATCACAATGTTGAGCCGGCATTTCTCGCCCGACATTCAAAGGGGCATTATTACACTGGGGTTGAAAACGTTTGATGAAGTTGACGAATATTTACGTAACATTGATGCGACGTATTCAAGCAATGGCACGGCCGAGGAGCGTGAGGGTGTCCTCAATGAGGGCCACAGACAGCAAGCGGCTGCAGGAAATTATCGCGGTGGTGGTGGCGCGTCAAGTTGGCGAAGACAGCAAGGCACAAACGCGGATAGGAACATGCGACACATACAGACTACCAGGTTTAATGACAATTTAGACTTTTCTAGTGACTCGGAATCAGAGGAGGAAATTTCAATATGTGGACCATTGACTAAAGCGCCAATCGTTAAAGCGAAGATAGGTGACGTGAACGTAGAAATTTTAATAGATAGCGGCAGCGAAATAACGGCGATATCGGAATCGTTTTATAAAACAATTTCAAATCTTGTAAATATTCCAGTATTGCCAGTCAGTAATTTAGCTTTGAGGGTGGCGATTGGTGGTAAACAGCAGCGAATAACAGCACAAATTCTATTACCTGTGGAATTACTGGGGGCAAATTTGAAGTTAGATGTGAAGTGTCTTATTGTACCGAGCCTCAATCGCGAAGTTTTATTCGGGTTCGATTGGTTGTTAGAATATAAGGCAAGAGTGGATTTCAATAAGGGCATTCTTCTAGTTTCGCTCGAAAATAGGGATTACATAATTGATTATGATCAAAATAATATACAGATAGCAGGCGGGGCTGAGGTTAATTTGTGCAGTAATATCGCATTCGTGAGCGAAAATCAAATAGATGCAGGTAGGCATAGGTACAGCAAGGAGGATATACAGGCCGTTATAAAGAAAGCCCATACCGACGATGCGGGCAAGGAAAAATTGTTTAGCACCCTTCAGCCCTTTGGCGAGATTTTTTCAGAATGTCCTGGACAGGTTAAATCATATACCCACGCGATAGAAATGGTTGATGATACTCCGTTTCAGTGTGTTAATTATCCTATTCCTTTTATGTACCGGGACGAGGTACGGTCTCAAATTAATGAAATGATAGAATGGGGCATTATCTCAAAACAAAAAACCGATTACATCTTACCAATAGTAACTGTCAAGAAGAAAGATGGCTCGATTCGTATTTGTTTAGACGCGCGCAAATTAAATGACAAAATGAAAAAGGATTTCATTAATCCGCCTAATCCAAATGATTTATTACTTAGTTTTAAAGACGGAATGGTGATTAGTACTATCGACTTCACTGCTTCCTACTGGCAGATTGCTATCCAGAAGGAACATACTAAATATGTAGGTTTTATTTTTGAAAATGAGTCTTATACGTTTAATCGCTTACCTTTTGGGTTGAGCACTTCGATGTCAAGTCTGATTCGATGTCTAAATAAGGTCCTGGGTCCGGAATCTCGAGCATACAGGGTGTAATTTAATTGAGTGCCGATACTTAAGGGTGATAATCTATGAATGATTCTAAGATAAAAAGTTCATATGGACATATGTCCTAAACCTCTTCATTTTTGAGCTACAGGGTGTTAACATTTTAAGAAAAATATAACCTTTTTATATAAATCACTCTTAGATATTTTTATGAAATTTTGTACATACCTTTTAATCAATAAGGAGCATTTTTTGACCTAACAGATTTATAAAAATTTTTACCAGTGACGTCCGTACAGGGTTTGAACTGAATATTTTTAAAGAAAAAATGGATACGCCACTGCTTTTTCTAAAAACGAAACTTACTTTTGAAATTCTCATTTATTTTAAAGCAAATTTCGTTTATAGACTTGCTTTTGTACGACGCACCGTTTTCGCGTAAAAAATAAAAACAAAAAAAAATAAAAAATTTTATTTCAAAAATCGCGATTAATTTAAAAGGAAAAATTCCAAACCTTAAATCGAAAGCGAAATGACAAGAGAAGATAAACAGAATAAAGAACCCACATTATTTACAGTAGTTGTTCGAAGTGTCGTCCACCCACACGTATGCAAGCATGGACTCTTCTTCCCATAGACTGACGCACATTTTCGAAGATTTCCGGGGTGTTTCTTATGGTTTGGCAGCATACTAATATACGATTTCGTAACTCTTCTTCGGTATGAATCGGCACTTGGTACACTAAGCTTTTCAGATGCCCCCAGAAAAAATAGTCTAAACTGTTAAGGTCCGGAGATCTAGGTGGCCATGGCTGCGTTCCTCCGCGACCTATCCACCGATTGCGATAGGTGTGATTTAAAAATTCACGCACTCGTAAGCTAAAATGTGGAGGCGCACCATCGTGCATTAGCCACATCTGGTTTCTTAATAATAATGGAAGGTCTTCAAGCATTGGCGGCAGATCTTCTTCAAGAAAGTGTAAATATGATTGTCCATCAAGTCTTCTTGGGAGAAAAAATGGGCCTATCAAATAATCATCAATAATGCCAGCCCAAACATTTATTGAGAACTGTTCTTGATGATTTGATTCTACAATTGCATAAGGGTTTTCATCCGCCCATAAATGGTTATTATGGAAATTTCTTATTGAGTTTCGAGAAAAATTAGCTTCGTCGGTAAAAAGAATGTGCCTGTCAAATAACGGATTTTCCATCAGGTTTTGAAGAAACCACACACAGAAATTAATGCGCATCGGGAAATCTCTAGGGAGTAATGCCTGGACTCTTTGAATGTGATATGGGTATAATAAATTTTCGATGAGAATTTTCCAAACAAGAAAATGTGAAACATTAAATGTTGCCGCGATTTTCCTCGTGCTACTTTCGGGGTTCTCCTCAATTTCGTGTAAAATTCCTTCTTCAAGTTCCGGTGTTCTTACTGTTTGATGGACTCCTTTAGCACTGTGGTCTACTTTTAAAGTTCCGGTCTCGTGGAGACGTCTATGAATCCTAGAAAATGTTCTCGGATCGGGTAGTACGCGATTTGGATACCGCTCTTGGTATATCCGCCTGGCTTCGTATGCATTACCGTCTGCAAGCCCATAAATAAAATGCATGTCAGTTAATTCACTGTTTGTAAAATTTACCATTCTTTTATTATAATTTAACGTCTTACTGTAATAATAATTATTTAATAATGCAAAATCAATGCCAGGCCTTTTGTCTTTATGAAAAGAAACGTCAAAATTGATGTAGCTTTACCCAGCCTACTGATTTTTATTTGATTTGCTTTAAGAGGGCATTTAATATGGTTACCGTTTTTTTCTTTTCAAACGTTCAGTTGAATGTCACTGGTGAGTAGAAAATAAATTGTTGTCCCAAAAAAAGTGTTTCCACTCATGGTGGGTGCCAACCAAATTCAACAAAATAAATAAAAGCAGTCTCAATGAACCGAAGAAAAAAATGTTTTTTTTGTTTTTATTTTTTTACGCGAAAACGGTGCGTCGTACAAAAGTAAGTCCATAAACGAAATTTGCTTTAAAATAAATGGGAATTTCAAAAGTAAGTTTCGTTTTTAGAAAAAGCAGTGGCGTATCCATTTTTTCTTTAAAAATATTCAGTTCAAACCCCGTACGGACGTCACTGGTAAAAATTTTTATAAATCTGTTAGGTCAAAAAATGCTCCTTAAGGTATGTACAAAATTTCATAAAAATATCTAAGAGTGATTTATATAAAAAGGTTATATTTTTCTTAAAATGTTAACACCCTGTAGCTCAAAAATGAAGAGGTTTAGGACATATGTCCATATGAACTTTTTATCTTAGAATCATTCATAGATTATCACCCTTAAGTATCGGCACTCAATTAAATTACACCCTGTATACAGTAGTGTATGTTGATGACTTACTAGTGTTTTCTAACAGTGTGGAGGAGCATTTGGTCCACTTAAGACAGGTTTTTGAAAAACTCGAAGCAGAGGGTATCACAGTGAAGCTTCGTAAATGTCAGTTTCTGCGAGAAGAAGTATTATTTTTGGGTCATGTGATTTCAAACAAGGGCATTGCTATGGATCCTAAACGGATAGAGGCGATAAATGATTTTCCCACTCCTAGGAATGTTCGCGAACTTCGTGGCTTTTTGGGTCTGGTGAATTATGAACGTCGATTTTGTGACAAATATTCAGAGTCAACAGTACCTCTACTGAGACTTTTACGTAAAAATGAGGTGTGGTCCTGGGAGGACAAGGAAAGGGAAGCTTTTGTCGCTATTAAGGAAGGTTACCTAAAGGCCACTATGGTGGTTCATCCTAAATTTCAACAAACTTTTTATGTCCAGTGCGACAGTTCTGATTATGCAATAGGGGGGTGTCTCTTTCAGAAATCAGAGGGAGATGAGCACGAAGTAATTGCTTACACTAGCACTACTTTAAAAGGAAGTCAGCTGAGGTATACGACTACCGAAAAGGAGTGCCTGGCTGTAGTTCACTGCCTAAAGCAGTGGCGAGTATTATTATTGGGGCAAGATCTAGTTGTTTTAACAGACCATAAATCCCTGTGCTTTTTGTTATCTTGCAAACTTAAGTCGGCTCGGCTTTCCAGATGGATTTTGGTAATGCAAGAATTTAACTTCAAGGTTATTCACTGTCCGGGGTCGGACAACAAAGTAGCTGACACGCTCTCACGGTGTCCTTCTAATAGAAATCTAAATTTGATTCCTGAAGGGTCCTCGAATATTTTCATTATGGGCTAAAGGAGACTTATGAGGGTTTAGAAAATAATTTCGAATCGATGAAGAATGATCAGTTAAGTGACCAGTGGATTAGGGAGAAAGTGGGTTTTTTGGAAAATTTGTCTAAGCGAGTTTTAATATTTAGTGAAAAGGAGTATAGGGTAACTATTTGGTTTCGGTTTCACGAAGGATTATTGTTTAAAAAAGGTGATCATATAAGCCCCGGGTTATGCGTACCTAAGAGCCAAGTTAAGGATTTGGTTGTCGCCCATCACGTGGGTAGTGGCCATTTTGGCCGGGCTAAGACATATAACCAATTAAAAGAAAAATTTTATTGGCCTAAGATGCAACGGCATATAGGTCAGGTTGTCGCAGCATGCGATCTTTGCCAAAGAGCAAAAATTTCCAAGACTAGTCGCGGGCCCCAGCATTCGGTGCTACCGGAAAAGCCTGGAGAGCTGGTATGCACTGATCTCATTGGTCCGTTACCAGGGTCGCGTGGTGGGGCCACCCAATTGTTAGTGTTGGTTGACGCATTTTCAAAATTTGTCAAGTTGTATGCATTGAAACGGGCGACGGCTATGCTATTGTCAGTAAGATTCTTAATCTTTATGTGCCCCATATTCAGAAACCAGCTTGTATTCTGAGTGATAATGGAACCCAATTCACGGGAAGGCTCTGGAAAAGAAATCTTGCTGAGGAAGGGATTTCAATTAAATTTACATCGGTTTACTTCCCCGAGGGTAATCTGACGGAACGGTATAATAGGGAGATCGGTCGATTATTACGAACCTACTGTTACGACAAGCATACACGCTGGGCTTTTGTGTTAGGATTTGTCGAGGACTGTCTTAATAACGCGATTAACGAGGCCACGGGGTTTGCTCCTCGGTATCTACAATTCGGTGAGAAAATGTGCCAGCCTATTGATCAGATCATACCCTTTCCTTCCGATGACCGACACAAGCCTACCTCAGAATATGTCGTTTGGTTAGCGCGCGAACGGTTACGGTCGCGTGCGGAGCGGAGAGCTGCCAAGCATGATGCAAAAATTAGACCGATTACCTTTCAGGAGGGCGATAAGGTTCTTGTTAAAAGCCACGCTCAGTCTTCTGCGAAAGATAAAACGATTAAAAAGTTTTTCCTATTATATACAGGCCCTTTTTCTGTAGCGCGCCAGGCCGGGCCGAATTCATACCTTCTCATGGACTCTGAGGGAAATGAGGCGGGTAAGCAAAATGTTATCAACCTAAAACTATACGTGGAACCCGCTTCACTATGTTAGAATATAAGTAGTGTTAGTATAGTTAGGTACAGTGCACACAATATTTTGTACTTTAGATTTAGAGCTATTAGAAGAAAGCAATTTATATATTATTGGAATTTGTTCTATGGGATTTAAATCCATTAGGTATGACACTAGATTTAAATGGGGGGTCATGTAGTGGCTACCGGCTCTAGAGGGTTTGATAGTTAAGGTTGTCTGTCGGCCGGGGGAGAGGATAGTCAGTCAGGGAACCAGGGGGTATATAGTTAGACAGTGGTCGAGAGCGGAAGACGTTTGGGGAGCTCTAGAGGCTCTGAGTTATTGATAAAAGTGTTCTAAACAGTGTTATTGTCCGGTTATGGTTATTGGTTCATTATACGTGTATTCTTTCGCCTATCAGTGTTTTATTACCCATTCCAACCGACAAAGAGCTAGTTCACAGTATTGCAGGGTTAATTAATACCAAAATATGATTGAAGTAAACATAAGTAAATAGAGTAAAATATATCACCGTCAGGGTGTTAATTAAAAAAAAACAGTCTTGTCAAATAATAAAGAAACAAAATATAGGAAAAAATTTGAAATGAACGCACCTAGGTCTGCTACGTTACAAGTTTATGTTGTGCAAAACAAATACAATGTGTTTGCAAAGTCTTAAGTCACTTGACATATTTCTGAATTTTGATAGTTTTAGTATTTTTGGCATGGAAGTTTTATTTCACATTATATAGGAACCTGATAATTTTACATTACATTGCGAATTATTGCTAATTAAATAAATCCAAACTTCTCTATGCCAAAAATGCTTAAATTGATCAAGATAGAGAAATATGTTCAATGGCTTGCGACTTCACCTTAAAATACATGCACTGCATTTGTTAAATTGCAACAAAATTACCTAAAAAGGGTGCATGGTATACTGAGGGTTCATATTAGAATGCACCGAGGAAGAATGGAATATTAGAAGTAAACAGGTTTATAGCCACATTGTAAAAAATATTAAATTTAACCTAACCTTAAATACCATTCATCAGTTGTTGTAGGTATTGGTAAGATCGATAAAAAAGTAGGACCAATTAATGGTGTTTAAATAAAAAAATATATATAATTGGTAGTAAGTATTTGTTTATTAAGAAATGATAAACATAGTAAAACTACCAAACTATGTTATAATGGATTCCACCTACTCCCGGGAACTATCGCCGGTTCGCTGGAGCAATGATTGCCATAGGTAAGAAACACATACCAAGAGGTTTCCGGAAGGAATATATCCCAGGCTGGACAGAGGACAGCGATAGACTGTACAAGAAATTTATCGAATCAGGCGACACGGAGATAGCCGACGAACTAATCGAGAGCATAAACAATGGAAGATTGCAGAAATGGCGGGAGACCGTGGAGGAAATGGATTTTAAACATTCCAGCCGCAAGGCCTGGTCTCTCTTAAGGAAACTTGGTGGCAGCACCTCCGTCACTAAACCCAAGGAAACAATCTCGCCCAACAAAATCGCTGAGCATATAGTCCACACATCTAGAGCACCACCAGTTAAGGAACACTCTCGCCGCGTAAAGCGCGAATACACAAACTTGAGGAAAACTGTCATTACCAACCCGTCTCCTGCTCAGTTCATAATAGATGAAATAAATGAGACCATCGGAAGTCTGAAGACGGGGAAAGCCCCAGGCTTTGACGCAATACACAATGAGTTCCTTATTATCAATACCGGCCCCAATGCAAGAAAATGGCTACAAAGATTTTTCAACAACATCTTTCAATCTGGAACCCTCCCTCCCGAGTTCAAACCATAGAAATAAGAGGGGCAATAGAACTCGCTTCCCCTCTGCGCGGCTGGTGAGATTTGTTGGTCGGCCATTTAAAGACTAAATGTCAATTGGACAGCGCCAAATTTAAAATTCTGTTTTAAAGGTAACCTAACCTCATATATTTTTTGTTTTATGACAAATTTTTAGATATGCAAGTATAATATAGAGCTACTAATAGAAGTCATTTTTTTTACTTCACATAGGCTCAAATTATCAGTGAACTATTAGTGATAACAGCTCTATATAACTTCCATAATAACATTCTGGTATTGTTGGAATGCTATATATAGTTGACTGCTAATTTCTAGGGATAATCAGAAATCGTAATCAAAACTAAATATTTTAGTGTAAGACATTCGCTGGCTTCGATTTTATGAAAAAATGCACTTTGTACAGGTCAGACTGTAAACAGCGTTTTGCTCTTTTTACAATAAGAATGTATTTACCTGGTTTATTTCTTTAAAAAGAATACAACACAAAACCGAAGATTAAGAACATACACTCTCAAATTGTTTCGATGTACTATCTGAGATTGCTATTACTTTGAAGTGTTCGCAATAGTCCTCGAGGCACAAACTTAGAAACTATATGTTCGTGCCTTCAGGACTAAAGCTGTAATATTTTTATTTTGATAAGGACACAGATAATAGGACAAGGGTAAATAATTTTTAACAAAATTATCTCTTCAGATATATTACAGCGATTTATTTACAGACAATAATTGATGAAAGTACAAACCTACAATGCAATCATAAACATTAAGTCCTACCTATATAGGTAAATATTTTTTTTCCTATATCAGTTAGGGTTATTTGTATGTCATATTATACATTATGCTATAAATACAATAACTTGTAAGTTTTAACATCTTTTATGCAGGTGAGAAACATCATAGTCAATGACTCACATATTTTCCCATAATATTAGAGATTTTGTGTACATATTGTGTAATATTATAAATCAGTTAATATATATACATGTATGTATATAGATCATCTATTAGAATAAAAATGAAGTGTAGCTGCAAAGGCTCGTAATGGTGCTGGATATGTTTCATGAGTGGTGGATATATTCTGTACAGGGTTATCCAACCAAGACTAGACAAGGCGATTTTTTTACTTTTCCTGTACTTTTATAAAAAAACTGAAATAGCCATCTTAAGTCATTTTCTCCCGCGAATTCGAATATCTTCAGCAAAAAACAATTGAACATCAAACAAAAGTACTAGGGGTCACTTTGATATTTTTTTAAATGGGATGCCGTATTTTTAATGAGCTTATCCGATTTCTCATATAAATTTTGATCTAAAATGTTGGATTTTTAATTTATTTTTTTTTTTTTATTTTTAACATTTTCCGAATTTAAAACTGAAGAAAAAAGGCGTTTTTGAATTAAAAATCCAACATTTTAGATCAAAATTTATATGAGAAATCGGATAAGCTCATTAAAAATACGGCATCCCATTTAAAAAAATATCAAAGTGACCCCTAGTACTTTTGTTTGATGTTCAATTGTTTTTTGCTGAAGATATTCGAATTCGCGGGAGAAAATGACTTAAGATGGCTATTTCAGTTTTTTATAAAAGTACAGGAAAAGTAAAAAAATCGCCTTGTCTAGTCTTGGTTGGATAACCCTGTACATGTTTTAAATGTCGAGCCATTAGCAATGCAGACACACTGTCAAACCTTTTTTGTAAATGTTCCAAGGCATTTTCTGAAAGCAGCTGCTGTTTTTTTAATGAATAAATGACACTTTGCACATTTGCCACTTTTTCTTTCAATTTCTTGTTCCTAGCTGCGTACCTACAGTTTCTTGCGATAAACAGCTTCTTTCCTTCTAAGAATTTCTGTGCTCTTTCTGAAAATGGAGGGCGAGGCACTGGAAATAAATATGTATATAGATTTTTGTACATATTGCCTTTTAAGAGTTTTACCCTATAAGGACCTTTTATTATTTCATATTAGTTAGGTAATTTAGTTTCTAGTCAAGTATTAAATGTTGCTTCCGCTTAGAGGATAAATTAAAAGTGAATATTGGTAAAATTAATAGCAAATTTTACAAAATATTACCAATTTTTATAGCACAACATATACATTTACTAATGGTACTACCAAAGCTTGTTTACATAGTAGGTCAATACAGACATTTTTTTTTAATTAAAGACATACAATGTGACAGTAATTAAAAATAATATAAACCCTTACAATACTACAATTATAAGTAAAGAAGTCGAAAAGTATAAAATGTTATTAAATAAAAATGTAACTGTCTAATAATTAGGTGTTTTTTTTTTGTCAAGACTGGAATGATCCATTATGACAGCATGTTAATATTTGTGGGCAGTAGGATCTTTGTCATCAATAGCCCTTTGACATAACAGTGTAGTTATAATATTGTATATTGTTATGACAAGAAATTGCATAATAAATAAACAAAAGTTGTTAATAAACAAGCTAGGCACCAAAATTTGATTAAAATACTTTGTGATTTTTAGACCTATAATTGTGAATTTCTCTAATCACTGTAACTCTTCTTTATCTTGTACTGCTATCAGTGCTAGTATCGAGAAAAAAGGAATGAGTGTTCTACATTTAGGGAAGCCTTCCGAGCTTGTACAAGTTGCACTTTTTGGAGTACTAAAATATTGTAAAACTTTTTGAATATAAACTAGCTTGACAACCAACCTCAGTACATAAAATAAACTGTTATGTGGAAATGCTCGAACCCACACAATTTGAAAAAATCTAAATGCTTAGTGGCAAATAGGTACCCACCTGAAAATGATCTATGTCAGAACCTACTGCAGAACGCAATATGATCATTTTATACAGGGTGTTTGGAAATAGTAGTACCTAACTTTAAGGGCACCGTTTATTTGCAGCCCATATCATGACATTTAAATAAAATTTTACAGCCATATTTTTTCAGGGCCCCTGCTCAATAGAATTTTCTTATCCTTAAGTGAATCATTCTCAGTAATTTTCAATTTAAATAAACATGTTAAATTATCAAGTACATACCTTCTTTTTCTCTTTACGATTGGGGGTCTTTTTGATTTATTCTTTCCTATGGCACTTGCACTTAGACGTTGAAGATGAATCTACTGACACAAAGGATGTAGTTGCTTCTATATTGCTTATATCTGAACTAGTTTCTTGTATAGCTGCAATATCTGATGCTATGTCACATTTTTTTAATAAAGGAACTACTCCTGGCTTTAAAAATTTCTTTTCTCCCCCATAAATGAAATCATTGGTGTCAAAGTGTTGTGAGCACACCTTTTTGTGTTTGGCTCAAGTCCATTTCCCGAGTATACCTAGGGCATTAAGCCATTTATTTAATACGTTTGTGTCCTGTGGAAACCTAAAAAATATGGGTAATGTAATTGCTTGATTTATTATTATATGAATACCAACTTACTGAAAAAACGAAATTCTCGATGATTGTGGCTTACACCCACTTACAGAACAAGTCATGATTTTTAATAAACCAAAAACAATAATACACAATCGTCAATTCAATAGTAAAACAGCACCCTTAAAACCTACAGCAAAAAATGCGAAACACGTGAATACAGAAAATAAGGTTATTTTACTTTGGTAAACAAAACAAATTTGTAGGGGAAGTGACATATCATCTGACATTTCGTCTTTAAATGGCGGCCCCCTTGGCGTTCCAACAAATTTGGATGCGCAGTCGTCGAAGCGTATTCTACTGTCCCCTCCTATTCTATGGTTCAAACTATCGAAAATTATTGCACTTCTAAAACCGGGGAAACCAGATCACCTCCCAAGTAGTTACCGCCCCATCGCCCTACTTAGTGCAACGTACAAGATGCTGGAAAGACTTCTATATATAACAGAATAAGCCAAACAATTCTGAGTGCCATCCCCGCCGAGCAAGCTGGCTTCCGCCCAGACCGCAGCTGCTGTGATCAGGTCCTTTCTCTTACCAATTTTATTGAAAAGGGATTTCAAGATGGCCTGAAAACTTCAGTGGTCTTCGTAGACCTTACAACAGCCTATGATACCGTGTGGAGAGAGGGGATGCTTCTGAAATTATTAACTACCATACAGTGCACTAAAACGACCAGCCTCATTAATAATATGTTCGCAAACAGACAGTTTATCGTGAACAAGGACAATCAGTGCAGCACAAAAAGAACACTCAACAACGGGCTACCCCAAGGATCTGTGTTGGCTCCCTTACTTTTTAACCTGTATATTGCGGATCTGCCCCCTACCACGTCCAGGAAATTTGGATATGCGGATGACCTTGCGATTGCCGTACAGCACAAGAACATCACCGCAACAGAAGATACTTTAACGAATGATCTTACCAGACTGGGAGTCTACTTCCGAGAATGGAGATTGAAGCCTAGTATGAACAAAACTGAGTCTTGTTGTTTTCACCTAAACAACAAAATGGCTAACACAAGGCTTAATGTGTATTTCGACGGAGCACCTCTCCACCATAACCCAACTCCAAAATATCTTGGTATCACCCTGGACCGGACTTTAACTTATAAAAAACATCTCACCAACACGGCTGCAAAATTAAAAACGAGAAATAATATTCTACATAAGCTAGCAGGAACAACATGGGGTGCTGCTGCAGACACCCTGAGAACTACAGCCCTCAGCCTCGTCTACTCTGTAGCAGAGTACTGTGCACCTGTATGGATCAACAGCAGTCACACCAAACTAGTGGATGTGCAACTAAATGACTCTATGCGCACCATCTCGGGCACCATAAAATCAACACCACTGTACTGGCTACCTGCTCTAAGTCATATCGAGCCTCCGGACCTTCGCCGCTCCCGAGCACTACTTCGAGAATACAATAAAATAATTAGCAATCCGGATCTTCCCATAAGCGAAGACTTCCCAGCCGGGAGACAACGTCTGAAATCAAGGCACTTGCCTATCGCTACGGCTATCGAACTTGCTAACTCCCATTTCAATGCTATAAGAACAGCTGGCGACTAAGGTGGCTCCAGACTGCACCTCCTGAATGGCATCAAGTCCTAAATGTGAACGCAACACCAAATGGCTTCGATCTACCCCGTAACACTTGGTCGAAACTAAATAGAGTCCGCACAGGTCACGGGCGTTACGGTGACTCGTTTTTCAAATGGGGAATAACCCAATCTCCCCAATGTGACTGTCAAAATGGTAACCAGACGATCCGCCATATCACGACCGAATGCTCCACTCGCGCATATCCTGGACCCCTCTTAGATTTTGTTGGACTCCCCCAAGAAGCTATACATTGGCTAAATAGACTGGACGTCGCGCTCTAAAACTATTTGTATTATTAACAGAATTTACCTGTCGTGTTCTTGACTATATACTATATCTATGTTCTATGTTGTATATTCTAACTTTTCGTTAGTTTAGTTTTTATATATATTGTATTATGTGTGTAAAGCGCCATACGCTAAATAAATAAATAACTATGTTATAGAAATATTTTGAACATTTAGATACAGATATATAGATATAAACTTTTTTAACGCTTATCGAAAAACGTAACAACTTAACATCTAAATAATACATTTTAAAAACATATTATGCAGGGGGTGTTTTAAAAATTTAAATTCTGCCATCCTCTCCTCTTTTTAACATATTAATTAAGTAGGTATATTAGCGTTTAAATATTACCATTATTGACTTTTTCACAGACCAACACAAAAATCACTAATTCTGCGGCCCTTAAACCAATCACACGTATTTCTTATTGCGCCGCCATAACTCGCACATCAAACTTTACGGTGGTAGTGATCAAACCCACTACTTCACAGAACAATAATGCGCCAACTGGAAAATATTGCCGGTTTTGACAGAATTGGGCTTCCGAAAGATATACCGACTGGAGTCGCGAACAACCGAAGAGACGATTTCAGCATAAAAATGTTACCAGCACAGCAAAGTTACTTAGCAGCCGTTGAACAAATTTCTTTATAAACTTTTTATTTTACTCATTACAAAGTATTTTGCTACTACAGAGCAAACTATATGTTAATCGCAGTAAAGATATTTTTTTAAAGAAACACTTGCCTGGGCTAAAATATTTGCCTAGTTACAGTAGGAAAGTTTTTTACAACAGCCATAAAGTGGTTTCAGCAAAGTGACCTTTACTGTGAAAGAAAAGTGATCTTGCAAGTATAGGTAGAAATCTGATTGGCGCAGCCAGAAAAACCTTAACAAAGATTTTTTTGCTAGAGGTTTTCTCAGTGCAGGGTGCCTGCTTTTCGTATGGAGGCGACTAAGATAGGAAAGCATGTATATATATATATATACAGGGTCGTTGGTATGTATGAAAACGGTCGATTATTTCTTAAAGTAAAGCAGCTAGCAAAAAATATTTAAGACAAAAGTTTAGGGTTTTTTGAAGTATATTGGAAATTTAAAAAAATAAGTATACAGGATGAGTCGAAAAGCCGTAGAGAAATAAAGTTACTTTTCTTTTAATAGAACATCCTTATCTCAATATTTTTAGATTCTATACATAAAATTACAACTAGTTTTTAGTAAGTGTATTATTGTAAGTCTAAACCTAATAGTTTCCGAGATATCGACTTTTGAAAAATTACATTTTTGAACTTTGACAGATTCTAGCTTTCTAATGTCATGCCATAGAGCAAAATGGCTTCTATGTCCCTATCTTACTTTTTTATTATCTTCCCGAAAATATCAACTTTCGGTTAAACCGGAAGTACTATATTTCCGGCTTTTGAGTTACATCCGGTTTAACCGGAAGTTAACACTTTTAGGAAGATAATAAGAAACTAAGATATAGGGACACGTAAGCCGTTTTACTCTAAGACGCACCGTTAGAAAGCTAGAAGCTGTCCAGGTTCAAAAATGTTATTTTTCAAAAGTCGATATCTCGGAAACTATTGGGTTTAGACTTATAATGTGTTTATTAAAAAATAATTCTAATTCAATGCTAAATCCAAAAATATTCTAAGACATAGGGTGTTCCATAAAAAAAGGTAACTTTGTTTTCCTACGGCTTTCTGACTCATCCTGTATACTTATTCTTTTAAAATTTTTATAGACTTTAAAGAACCCTAAAACTTTTGGCTTAACTATTTTTTGCTAGCTGCTTTACTTTAAGAAATAAGCGACCGTTTTCATACATACCAACGACCCTGTACTTATATATAAATTTGTGAATGCAAGCAATTAGTATTAAATCACAGTGTTCAATTAATTTCAAAAACTTTAATATTGAACTGATCGGAAGGGTGTGTAGCGATACCTTTGTCTAATTGGGTCCGCCCTAAACTAACAATCGTTCTTAGCTGAACTTACCTTCATTTTTCTTTGGTTCGACTTACTAACCTAATTTTGAGATTTCGAGTTTCTGTGATTCTGAAATAGAGGTTAGTCTTAAGGTGGATTTTCATGCATACGAAACACGACGGTCCGATATCCGAAATGACGTTTAATTTCGTCCGAAATTCTTGCCAATTTTCATGGCTCCGTTTCTGTTGTTCCGAATTTTGTCAATATACATACATTTGACGCTTCAGTTATAGGTTATAATTTTGTTTTGGTCCTTTTTGTATTCTTAATTATAGCGTTTAATTACCCATTTGATTTCATTAAGTTTTTAAGCAATATATGTACGACAACGACGAGCATTATCAGCTTAATGTCATCCAATTCACTCCTAATTTTACCCGAGTGCACAAAACAAAAAGTTATGTTTAGTGACCTGAGCTGAGGACCTGAGTGTAACTGCAAGTCTTTCACTTTCTGATATTTGTCCACGTACGTTTATTGTTTTTAATAATCTTGGACTTACAATTGAAATACTTTTCAGAATCTATTAATTTCATTTCTTGCAACAGGTTGTGATAAGCGCCTTAATTTTCCCCCCATCCTTTTCTTTTTTGTTTATTTTTCATTCTTAATATAAGCAGATGGGATATTATAATATTATAATTAATGACACTGATTTATTTCGTTAATATTAGTTTTATGTTAAAATATTAAAATAGAAACAACAAAACGCACAAGAAAACGTCAAATAGTGAGGTTAAAATTGATACGATTGTCGGACAAAGTTAAAAATATTTTAACTCATCCGACGGTCGGATGAAAGTTGAAATTATTCGGACAAATATTGGCGCGAAAACAATTCAACCAATAGGAACACTTTCGGATCATCGGACCGTCGTATTTCGTATGCATGAAAATCCACCTTTAGTCTTAGTCTTAGTTGCAATGGCCACCTGTCTTAGCGACAATCAGCCAGCTATGAAATAGAGGTTAGTGTAGATCTCAGACGATTCTATTTGTTCGTCTGAGGTGTAGATCAATTTTTCGTGTGTTTAGTTTTTATGCAGAGCTATCTTTACATCGGTGGCTGTGGTATCGAGTCGATCATCGACTTACTTAAGTCGTTCTAGAAACTAACCTTTATTGTTCTGTGGTTACATCATAGAAGAAGCATAGATTTTTCAAAGCGTTTTTTAGCGTTTTCAGCTGTGGTTTTTAGTTTACTGCAAGGTTACTGCTCTGGGGAAATCTGATATCTTTCTCAATTCTTTGCTGGCTAGTTACCCCTTTTAAAAATCCAAAGTTTGTCTATAAACAAGTGTGGTTTTCTTTTTGAAAGTGATTTCGACTTAAGAATGCCTCGAAAAGGTGGAGATTCCTGTGCCTACCGTCAGTGTAAATCCAGAAGTGGCAGGGGAATATCATTTTTTCGCTTTCCCAAAGATAGGAAGAGGTATGAAAGATAATGAAAGAAATTTTTATGTACCTATTATAATTATAAGTCTGTAGGTAGGTGTTAAGAAAGCTTGACAGTCATGAACAAAGCTGATTTGATTTGAACTGGACCAGTCCTATATGATCCCACTAATTCTTTTAACAAATTATGTTTTCGTGAGGGATTGAAATCAATTTGAATACACTTTTCCTTATCGAAGTGAGAAGAGTAAATGAAATGAAATCAAATCAATGCTACAAATTTATTACTAAAGCGTCATTTTTTGCTATAGGTATTACTTGTTGTGTTAACCAACAACATTACAACTAATGTTAACCATATTATAATAAAAAGACAGCATTATCTGAAATGATTCCTGCATTGTAATTCAACTTTTAGTAATTTCTTAATAATGCTTATGACTTGTGATAGTTTTAATACTAAAGTGACCTAACTATGAACATCAACATGAACATTTTAAAAAGATTTTCAAAAAAAATCCAACGTTAACCATTATTATTTTTAAAATCTTGATTTACAAAGAACTTACATAATAATCTGTACCACTTGCTTATTTTTAGAGCAGAGATGTGGATTCATGCATGTAATCGAGATGATTTATTACAAAGGGATGTGGACATTGTCCATAAATACCACAAAATATGTGAGAAACACTTTGAACACCAGTATCTGGCAAATGAAACTGCTCGTAAATCTTTAATTGGTGAAGCAGTCCCTACACTCTTCCAACATTCTTTTAAAAGAGTTATAATATATCTTCCTGTCATAGAATCTTGCAATATGGAGGCAGGAGAAGGTAACATTTTAATAATTTTCATTTTATTTTTCTGATTGATTGTTCATCAGCATTTAACCAACTAAACTTCTTAGGTATAGTTTTAGACCCAAATCAAGAAATATTACCAATACCATCTTACAGCAAAATGCAGTCATTTCAAAGAGAAGTTACAACTTTGTCAGTACTAGGTAAAATACCATTAAAACTAATTCATGTATATAAGGCACCTGTTCATATAGTCTGTCCAAAATGGCATCAGCAGTTCCAACCATCAGTCCCTGACTGTTTCAAACTGGCAAATACAATCAACCAGTTGCAGGACAACAAGGTGCCCTCTGGGCTACATGCAATATTTATGGTAGACTCTATTTCTGATTAAAAACTAGTCCCAGACTGCTGGTTGGAATAAACCTATTGTTGACTAAATACAACTTCCTTAGGCCAAATTATCAATGTTCTGTTAACACTAGCAGCCACATAATTTCCATGACAACAATAATTGTTTTAACAATGGTATCCTTAAAAATATCTTGAAACAATTAATAATATATATTTTGTAATGTGTCATGTTTTTATTCAAAAATAATTAATGTTACGGCTGTTTCGTAGTGCTGCATGTTCAAGACGTTTACAAACTGAAACTTATGGATAAAGTATTATAAATAAAAACACTATAAAATATACTTATTTCATTAAAATGTAGGTACTTTCACAAAGTAACAGACCAGTGTCTATTAATTCTTTAAAAACAGATAAAGTTGTCTTGTAGTTAGTAGTAACAGGATATTGATAATTTGGACCCAAGAGGTGTGAAATTTGTAAGTTTTTGTGATAAAAATATAACAACTATAGGGATGTATATACAGCGTGTAACAGAAGTATGGAACGCTTTAAATATCTTTAATACCGTTTGTCCGATTTAGCTAAAATTCGGCATCCGTATATAAGAGGTTATCGCGGAGCTGCTAGTGACATTTGCAATATTGCCAAATTTACAGTTTTTTAGAAATTTAAAATAATTTTTTTTTAAATGGGACACTAAGTATAATAGTGATCGACCGATACCGATATATCGGCCGGGAGCCGATTATCGGTATCGGCCGATAGATGTAAATATATATCGGCTATATCGGCCGATGTATAAAAACAACCATAGCAGCTTAAAACATTTTTTTTATATTTAAATTTAAAGTAATATTTCAAATAAGTTAATCTTAAGAAATTATGGTAGATATAACATGAAATAGGCATTTAATATGAATAATGTAGTTTAGGCAAATTATCATGTAAAAATATTAGTTTCTCGGTTGTTTCTGGATTCAGCCGATTCCTTTTCGCCGAATTTACGGTTCCAGCTTCTGAAAACATTTGCTCACTTGCAACACTGCCAACTGGTGCAGATAAATATATAAGAGCTTGATTATATATTAATGGTAGAACTTCTCGTTTTTCTTGCCACCAAGAAATGGGATTCGCTTTTCTTTCAAGAAGAGGATGTTTCTTATATTCTGTAATTTCAGCATTCACTTCTTCACAAATGGATGCCCTAGAAGATGATTTTGTGTCACAAGAAGATGTTGTTGGAATGGTTTTTGTTTTTGTGGAGCTCATCCCTTCTACGGCAAATTCTTCGTAGATTTCCCAAAACAGATTTTGGCCAGATGTTCGACTAGTCTCAGGTTCAGAAGTTCGAACATACTTAGCAAGTGGTTCGTTGTCATCACTATCAATTTCTATAGAATCTATAGTTTCATTTTTTGTATGGTCTTGAATGTAATCCGAAATGTAAGGGGAACTGGAATGTTCTACAGATGTATTGTTTTCTTTTATTTGGGACTTTAGATTTGTAGTTATGTATTCGCATATAAAATCACGGTCTTTTGAAAAAAATTGTCTTTGAAGCGAGGATCCAAGAAAGTCGCGATGGTATAATGTTTTTTTATAAATATATTCTGAAATCGTTTATTCAAGCTGTTTTTCAATTCTTCTTTCATTGTATCTACTCCTGCAAAATTAGCGTTTTCTTTGTTAAGATAGGCAGTGATAGTCGAAACAAATGGAATGACTTCAGATATGCAGCAGTCTGAAGAACTTGTAATTTTTGTTATGTCTTCAAATAGCTTTAACAAATTTAAAATGCTTCCAACTTACTTACTTACTTACTTATTTTCTTTATTTCAGATCATGTTACATAATTTACATAAAAATTATAAACACAAAATGGAATGACGTCATATAAAAGAAAAATCCTAAAGAATTACATATCTAAAAAGTCATTCATAGTATAGGGCTCCAACTTTACTAAAGTCTTTTTAATTTCTTTCTTAAATTGTTTTTCATTGCTTATTCTTTTTATTCTCTCTGGTAGTTTGTTGAATAGTTTTAAGCACATATAATTGGGTGACTTTTCAGTAAGGGCTAGCCTGTGTATGGGGTAATTGATATTTAAAGTTCTCGTTTGGTGTTGATGACTAGCTGGTGCTTGAAAACAGTTTTTGTTTTTAAAGAGGAACATTAAACACTCATAAATGTACAATGCATATACCGTCAATATTCCCAATTTTTTAAAAACAGACCGACACGATACATTGAAATCTAATTTTTCAACTATTCTAACTAATCGCTTCTGAATTACAAATATACTTTGAATTTGACTATCCCTTCCCCAAAACATTATCCCATATTTCAAACAGGATTCGAAATTAGCAAAATATAACATTTTCAAAGTTTTTTTATTCATGTATTTACCAGTAACACGAATACCATAGCAAATAGCATTTAGTTTCTGTGAAAGACATTTGATATGAAACGACCAATCTAGAAATTCATTAATCTGTACTCCCAAAAATTTTGTGGACTCCGAAAAAATAATTTTGTCTTTATCATTACTAAAGTTGGTTGGTTTTTCCACCTTTGACGCTTTTGTTCTGAATAGAATTATATTTGTTTTACTTTTATTTAGGATAAGTTTATTTTCTGTAAACCACTGTGTGACCCTGTTAAGAAAGTTTCTGCACTCAGTGACAAGTTGATTAATACTCTTGCCCCCCAAAAGTAAATTAGTATCGTCAGCGTAATTAACCATATCTTGATTAGCTTGAATTAGATTACTCAAATCATTGATGAAAATAATAAATAGAATAGGCCCCAATACACTACCCTGTGCTACACCTACACTGTTATATAATGTTTTGGAGTTGTAAGATTTTCCATTCTTCAGAATGCAGACTTTTTGTCTTCTGTTACTAAGGTATCCCTTTATCCACTTATGAGCGTTCCCTTTTATCCCATACTTTACAAGCTTCCCAATCAATATATCTCTATCCAAGCAGTCATATGCTTTAGATAAATCCAAAAACATTCCTACAGCTACATTACCATCTTCAAGGTGTTTCAGAACTGTTTGAATAAATTGAAAAATTGCAGTTTGGGTGGATCGTCCATTTAAATAACCATGTTGACTTTTACTAAATATATTACAGCTTGTCAGAAAATTTGTTAATCTTGAACACATTGCCATCTCAAACAATTTTGAAAAACCTGTTAATAAACTAATAGGCCTGTAATTATCCATTAGTTCTGGATCACCCTTTTTTAAAAGTGGTTTTATTAGTGCTATTTTTAAATTTTCAGGAAATATACCGTATTTAAAGGAGTTGTTTATTATATAACATAGAACATCTTTACATACCCTAATAGAAATTTTAACAATACTAATAGGAATTTCGTCGAAACCGGAACTATGTTTATTTTTTATGTTATTCGCTATTTCGCATAGTTCATTAGTTGTCACTGGCCTTAGAAACATAGACTGATCGTTTCTGGCAATGTTACAGTTAAAGGGAACACTAGACAGATTTTTAATTAGATCGGGTATTACAGATATTAGATACTCGTTAAATTTATTTGCTATTGTTTCAGGCTTTCCCTCGATTTCTATGTCCGAGTTGTTGTTGGCGTTTCCTGTAATTTCTTTACAAATCGTCCACATGCATTTCATCTTATTATCCGAATTATTTACTCTTTCGGAATAATGGTTTTTACGAGATTCGTTTAAAAGTATATCATATTCTTTTTTCTTTTCTTTATATTGATCATTAAAATTTTGATGCTGTCTTGATAATGTTAATAACAAGTCCAACTCACGTTTACAATCAGTAATTTCCTTATTCTGAAATATTTTTGGAATTTTTGCTCTCGAACATAGCTTTAGAGGGAAAATCTGTTGGAATATATTTATAAAATTATTCATAAATGCACACCACTGCTCATCAACATTCTTTCTTTCAACCGCATAAACATTCAACCAATCTTGCTCACTCAAACAGTGCAGAAATTCATTCTTGTTCTCGTCTCGAAAGAAACGTCTGTAGATCTGGGCATCTACCTTTTGATATTCCGTTTCAAAAATAACTTTCTGCGCTGTATGGTCTGATATAAAATTTTCAAATACTAAAGTTTCTACTTGATCAAAATTTGTAAATATATTGTCAATACAACTAGACGTATTACTAGTTATTCTTGTATTTTCCAGTATCCAACTAATTCCCATTCGGAAAATGTCAAGTCTGTAAGAGTCCCACGATCCAAAATATATAAATTTACTGCTTGTTTTTGTTCAAGTAGGCGAGAGAGTAGATAAAATGAGGAATTCCAACGAGTTTGTATACATCTTGGAAAAGTTTGTGTTTGGGAAAGTTTAGTTATTCTTGTAGTTTACTTAGTTTATCGCAAGCAGTTTGAGAGTGAATAAAATGCGAAACGATTTTTCTTGATCTTGCTATTAAATCACTGACTGAACGTTGACTTTGTATAGCATCCTGTATTACAAGTTGTAAAGAATGAATGAAGCATGCTTCATAATTTACCTTTGCCTTAACAAAACCATTCCTCATATTGGCAGCATTGTCTGCTAATACTAAGTGAATATGTTCCCTTTTTATATTCCATTCTTGTAACAAAGAATTAAATGCTTCAGCTATGGCGTCTCCTGTATGAGATCCTGGGAACTTCTTGCAGGCAAGTGAAAAATGGGATTTCTGATTTAAACTTAAACATGTTTTTTCAAAAAAATGGATTGTGAGAGACAAAAAAGAACTGTTTGTATATTTGCACGTCCAAATATCTGTAGTAAAAGATGCTTTTCCCAACATATTTGAAATTTTTTGAGTCACTTGTGCTTTACATCTTGAGTAAATATCTGGTACAACTTTTTCTCTGAAGTATTTGTCAGAAGATATTTCATAATTTGGAATAGCTTTATTTAGTAGCCGAGTAAAGCCATCATCTGATACAATGCTGAATGGCTGATTATCTAAACATATCATTTCACCTATAAGGTAGTGAAACTCCTTCGCTCTGGATGAATTAATGTCCCACTTTTGCATTTGCTTGAAAGAGTCAGCCAGTGAGACTTGCAATAGCTTAGAGTTAGAGTTAGAAGTACTACTAGAACTACTAGAAGGTCCAGCCGTTTCTAAAAAAAATAGACTCAGGGTGATCAAAATTCAAAACGTTGAAATAAACGGGGAAATTTGTTTTTAAATAAAATCATATCGTAGGTGTTAATTGTTAATGAAACGATTTAAAGTGATGAAAAAGAAAAATGTCCCCCCTCCTACACAAATTCCTTTAATTTTCCCAAATTCCCAACAAATTACTTAATTCTTCAGATTTTTTCAGTATTTTTTTTACACAAATTCCCTTAAAATTCCCTAAATTTCTAATAAAATAAATCCCTAGATTTTAGCAAAAAGTTCCTGGGTGGTTTGCCCCTCAATCCTATATAATAATATAATACTGAATGAGCAGGTCCTATTGTTGGTAAATATTTTTATAACGTGAACTGGAAAATAAAAATTTAGTACTAACCTGAGCTTGAATCAGTCCCTTTCAATTTATAATATTCTTGAGGATGTTTTTTCTCTAAATGGTATTTCATGTTTGAGGTATTCGCCGATTTTCCCACTCCCCCTAATGAAATGGTTATGTCACACAATTTACATTTTGCGGTGGATTTCTTATCTGCTGGGGATAATTTATTCTTTATGAAATATTTCCAATAAATACTTTTTCCATCCATTTCGCTACTTTGCACTCCACCAAACTCCAATA
Source organism: Polydrusus tereticollis (assembly GCA_963920685.1). Taxonomy (NCBI): domain Eukaryota; kingdom Metazoa; phylum Arthropoda; class Insecta; order Coleoptera; family Curculionidae; genus Polydrusus; species Polydrusus tereticollis. The sequence continues at coordinate 73,526,506 of OY987332.1, forward strand.
GGATTATTATTAACTATTAATATTATGTCTTTGTTAAAGATTAACTAAATTACGCCAAGAAATAATCGAACTTAAAACGATCTGCTTTAAGAATGCAATACTGAATGCACGGCAATAAACGCACGGGATTCACCGAGAAATTCAAATTAAGGGGATTCACCAATGACTTGGCGCTGAGCCACATAAATTACCGCCTATTGCTGTGTTGCCAAAGTGCAATTTTTGTTTTTATTTTTGTGATTTTAAATTGAACGTTAAAGAATTATAAATTATATTACAGAATATTCAGATTTTAGACATTAATAATGTTATCAATTAAAAAAGGCCGATATGCCGATATATATGGTTATCGGCCAAGACATTATCGGTATCGGGCGATTATCGGTATCGGCTAAAAAAGTCATCGGTCGATCACTACACTATATATTACAATATTTTTGGATTCTACATAAAATTATAATTATTTTTTAATAAGTGCATTATAAGTCTAAACTTAATAGTTTTTGAGATATCGAGTTTTGAGAAATGATATTTTTGAACTTTGACAGCGTCTAGCTTTCTAACGATACGCCATATAGCAAAACGGCTTACATGCCCCTATCTTACTATTTATTATGTTTCCAAAAATGCCAACTTCCGGTTAAACCGGAAGTACTATATTTCCGGCTTTTGAGCTACATCCGGTTTAACCAGAAGTTGAAACTATTAAGTTTAGACTTATAATGCAGTTACTAGTAAATCGTGCTAGTGATTTTATGTAGAATCCAAAAATATTGTAATATATAGGGTGTTCCATTTAAAAAAAAAATTATTTAAAATTGCTAAAAAACTGTAAATTTGGCAACATTGCAAATGTCACTATCCGCGATAACCTCTTATATATACGGATACCGAGTTTTAGCTAAATCGGACAAACGGTATTAAAGATATTTAAAGCGTTCCATACTTCCGTTACACGCTGTATAATAGAATAATGAAATACAAATCTTTCAGATCATAATAAGGAAAGTACTATAGACCTAAATAAGTTAATGACAATAGAAGATAGTAGTTCATGTCAGTTAATACCAAAAGAGGAAAAACCGACTGGACATGAGGGTAGTTCTTTTAGTAGAGATGAACATGACGAAAATCGGCAAAGAGGAACAGATAGTAGGTATTTACCAATTCTTGTTACTTTTTTGCAACCTTAAACTATCAAATCAACAAGTCAAGAAAAATCATGTATTTTGTTGTAAAAAAATAGATATCAAGGTAGGTAAACTCTTTGCAAATCTGATTTACTGATTTTATTTACTAAAAAAAGCTTTCGAGCAACAAAATTAATTTAACTATATACTGGAAGTCTATTATTTCGCAAATAATGCTGTAGGGCATAACATAACGAATATACACTACAATATAAAATTAGATATATTTTGAGTGAAACTGGGCAGATATTCTTTAGCATAGACTCTTAAATATAAATAGACCCGTTTATTTACCTTTCAAAGCAAGCTCGACTTGTTACTTGTTAGTTAAGTATGTTTCTTTTTTTTTCCTACTTTATTTTCTCATTGATCTTATAATATTTTGTTATGCAAAAATCTTATTTACCGTGAAGCAATTTTTCGCGATACAGCATTGTAAATTATCATAATAGCCATGATTGGACTGAAAATAATCCTCATGCTATCATCAATTGACCGCAGCAGCATAGATTTTCAGTTAATGTGGGCAGGAATTATTGCAGATACCTTAGTTGGACCGCATTTTTTTCGGATGCGACTTACTGCCGAAGGCTACTACAATTTTCTTAGAGAGGAATTGCCATGACTGATGGAAGAAGTGACTATAAGAACAAAACTTTAATGTGGTTCATGCAGTAGTTGTTAGAAATTATTTGGATCAACAATATCCTGATCGTTGGATAGGTAGACGTCGACCTTAACTATGGCCACCCCACCAACTTTTATTTCTGGGACCACCTCAAACAACTTGTCTATACTACTCACTGACGATAAATTTGCTTTATCGTCAGTGATACTACTCCTATTGAAAGTGTAGATTAAATTAAACTGCCCTTTATTAACGGTTTTAATACGATTCGCGCCAGTCCTGAGATTTTTCCGACGCGTAAGTGACAATTTAGTACGTCGAGTGGATGGGTGTATTGGCTCGGAGGACACTTTCAAAAATTTATTTGACTTCATTATTCATTATTCAGAGCTTTTGAGTGTTATAATTTTTTTAGGAAATTCTTGTGACGTGAACAATAAAATTTTTTTTTTCTCGGAAACTGTAAGACGAGAAAATGCAAGACACTTATTTGCTTAAAAAGAATATTCAGTTATATATATGTAACATGCCCGTAGTATTTATTTTTGCAAAATTGCAGTGGTCTTTACCTGGATCTCCGTCACTGACTAATTGAGAAGTTCAATATAAACACAAAATAAAGTGCTCAAACCCCTGGTTATGTGTGACAAATACTATTCGAATATTGTTTTTCATTAAATGTTAATACAAAGAAAACATGAATTAAATTTTTTTTATTTCGAAGACAAAGCGACATTCGAAAAAATTTTATACCATAGTTTCGTCTTACAATTACTTGAGGATTCATCAGTTACATTCTTTGACCGGGGTAAGAAAACACCCTGTATATTATCTACATGTATATACAGGGTGTCCCACTAAGATCGGCAAGGTACGATGTCATGAAAGAAATAAATCTTACGGCTACGGGAAAAAAATTTTGTTGACTAAATAAACCAAAGGAAATTACTGGAAAATATTTTCAAGTTTTTAAAATGACCACTAGGGGACACAGTTACTAGGATATATTTAAAAAGTCGAATTTTATCAGATAATCGCTATGTTAAGGTACTGTTTTAATGACTGAAATAAAAATATCGTTATTTTTTGGAGGAATTTGTTTATAACACTTTTTTTGTATCTTGAAAAATATGGGTGGGAGAGGTTTATGGAAAAAAAAACTTTTTAAAATACTGTAGCTTTCATATGCTTTACCCAGATTTAATCAGCTTAGGCTCGTTTAATAGACACTTTTACACTTATTAAAAAACCGACTAGACAATAGATGCGCTAAAAGTTCTTAGATATTATTATTATTTTAAAAGTATTATACTTACTCATTTTGTCTATTCCCTGTAATGAACTTGATAAGTTAGTTGGGAATAAAGTTAAAGTTAAAGTTAAGTTAAAGATACAATCTAACAAAAACATATGATACTTTATATACCTACCCTCTTTTCTGATAATAGTAGAGACTCTGAAACTAGAAACATGGCAAATTCATTACTTTTGAAAATTAAGTATTTTAAAATTATTTGTTCCATTATTACATGGTATAATATATTAACAAAAAATAATATCGTAAGTAGAGCTATGCAGGTGATCAATCTGGAAATGAAAAAGATAGCTGAAGATTTATGCGATGAAATTGACAACGTTGCACCCTATATTTCCCCTGAAACGAACGCGTTAAATGTAATTCAATACCTATTTACAAATAACCTCATCTATCCGTTTCCAAATTTAGTGATTGCCATACGAATTTTTTAGAACATTACCTGTGACTGTGGCTAGCGGGGAAAGAGGCTTTTCACAACCTAAAATAATAACAAATTATTTGAGATCAACATTGGGACAAGAAAGGCGTTCAGACTTATCTATTATTATTATCGAAAAGAACATTTCGGAAGATATAGATGTATCAGATATTATAACAGAATTTGCATTAAAAAAGGCAAGCAAAGTTTTTTTTCAAATTCAAAATGGCTTTATTGTCATAAAAATATAAAATTTTGTTGACAAAGCACATAAAATAACTAAAATACAGGGTGTTATGGAAATGACTTATTATTTTTTAACCCGTAAATATATAGGTCGAGACTAATTGGGGAAAAATTGCTATAAATGGCGCTCGAAGCTAGAAATTCGAGAAAAATGCCTTCAAAAATTTAGGTCCAAAACACCTACGCGCCAATGACCCAAACAGCTGATTTGGGTAATTGTTTTACTTTAGTGCAAATGTTGAATTTTTCGCTAAAATTTCGTATATAGGCTAATTAAGGGTAGCTGATCACAATTTTCCTTTTGCGTTTAGGCGGCAAATGCACTGGTTTTGAGAAAAAAAATGTTAAAGTTTTTCTAACTCACCGGTATGTTATTTTGCATGTAATCCTAAAATGTTGCTATTTCCAATAAAATATTACTTGTCGGAGTCATAGTATACACTTCCGAGTTGAAATAAACGAAATATGTCACAAGGAAACTCTGAAAAACGGGATAACTTGTAAGCGAACAGAAAACTCTACGTTATCTGGAAAAAGACGGGAGACAGCTCACTGACAGCTGGTCAAAAAAGCAGAAGCAAACTGCACGGTACAAGGAGCCTGTTTGCAGGTTCACTGCACCCATGTTGTCAGATTGTTAGTGTATTATAAATTGCCTATACTTTTCAATTCATTTTTATTAATTGAATGAATCCTATTGGCTCGAGCTAGCATATCATTCTCCTGGATGGAAGCCATTAATAATTACAAGAAAAAGAAGAACAATCTGGCAACGTGAGTGCAATGAATCTGAAGAGACGCTTCTACTTTGTCGGCGTATTAACAACGAATTTAATTAAATTTGTGCCTTTTCCATTGTTTTTTTGCTAAAATGTTGTTCTTATTTTATGAACAGATAGTTTGGTGAAAGTTTTATCACATATTTTGAAGGGAAAACCATAAAATCTAGGAAATTGAAAGGAAAGTGAAACGCGACACCCAAAGATATCGAAATAAACAAACCTCGGATCGGCTCCAGACAAAATACGCTGACGGTTTGTTTTTGTTAGATTTGGTCGAGGTGCTGAAGAAAGCAAGTTGAAAAGAAAAGTAGTTGACTAAGAACTTTAGAGTTCATATGGTCGGTTATCGGTACACCTTTGATTTAATTTTATCGCTTTATGTTTTCCTTAAATTACCTAATTAATAAATTTGTTTTAATCGTTACAAATTTATTATTTCTTAAAGACATCCTTACAAAAGAATACCCTAACCTGTAAGTGAAAAACTTTAACATTTTTTTTTCTCAAAACCAGTGCATTTGCCGTAAAAACGCAAAAGGAAAATTGTGATCAGCTACCCTCAATTAGTCTATATACGAAATTTTAGCACAAAATTCAACATTAATTGCACTAAACTAAACAATTACCATTCCAGCAGTTTGTCTTGTCAAAAACACATGTGTTCAGGGGCATTGAACTATCATGGAAGGCGCACATAGTCCGGTTTTAAGGTATTTTACAAAATTCAAAATACTTCCGATTTTAGAAAAAAAAACTATCAAGTGTAACTCTAGACCACCTCAGGAGTGGCCCCTTAAAATATAATAAGTCATTTCCATAACACCCTGTATATAACACAGCATTAAACAATTGAACAAATAAAGGCATAAACAACACAGCTGACAGATAATCAAAATGTATACAATAAATACACTAACCACTGGTCGAGCCAAGCTGTCATTAAAAAACTCCTCAAGAGAATAACACGCCCTGGTAAAAAAGTAAGAGGCAGATCTCTCACTTGTTCCCGAAACCTCCCGACAAACAGAATCTCTAGTCAATCAAGCTGGAGGAAAAATATTCGTGTAAACTATAATATGCCCTAGTTAACAGGTGTTTCCTTACCGTTCTATGAAATACAGTTATGGAATTCAAAGTTTTAATTTCGGTAGGAAGGTGATTAAATATTTTCCGACTTTGATATATCAAGGATCTTTTAGTAAAGGTAGAGGTTGGTATGGGAATGGTAAGTCGTGGGTCTGTCGCGTATGATGATTAGGTTTCGTCTTCAAAAGCCTAATTTTGTTTTTAAAGACAAGGCTGAGTGTCTCCAATATGAAAAGGGAGGTTAAGGTTAATATTTTTTGGGATATGAACAATGGTCTGCAGAAGTCCCTGGGCCTAGCTTTACATAAATATCTCACTGCACGTTTTTGCAAAATAAATATTGTTTCGAACAGTCCCTGATTACATAGCCCCCAAAATGCGACCCCATATCGAATTACCGATTCAACCAGTGCATAGTAAACACCTCTTGCAGTCGACATACCTAATTCTCTAACAACCGTCCGAACTGCAAAACACGCCGAAGCCAGTCTCCCACTCAGATACAGAACATGATTATCGAATTTTAAATTCATATCCAATCTTATTCCAAGAAACTTCGCGCTATTGACGGAAACAATAAGGGAGTCACTCTTAATTTGAGGAGGATCTAGCCCACATCTAAATCCAACTATGTGGGTCTTGTCCATGTTTAGTGTAAGAAGGTTAGAGTCAAACCACTTCCTCACTTTCAACATATCATCCGAAATCTGTTCGCTTAGCCGATCAACTGCCTCCGCGTGCCATAAGATTGTCGTATCATCCGCAAAAAGAGTGAACGTCCCCCGAATATTAACGTGAACTAGGTCATTTATATAAGGCAGAAAAAGAATAGGTCCCAATACAGAACCCTGTGGTACGCCACAATCAAAGCAAATATTATTTAAGCTTTTTGACAAGCTTATTAAGTATATGTATTAATAGATATGTGTATGTATGTATTTAATATAACGTATTCATTTGGTTATTATATCAATAAAATAATAATTATTATGTTAGGTTGTAAAAATAAAAAATAAAACTGAATTTATTATATTTTCGGTAATTCGTTGTTTCATTTAAGGCAAAAATATTTCAGAGAAATTTCAATTAATTCATACGGTATGAGGGGGGCTTCCTAGCTACCCTAGGAACGGCCCTGAAAATTAATTTAAAAGTTTATGTTTATTACAAATTACCTACACAGATAAAATTAATAGAAAGGCAACGTGGTTTCAAAAGGAAAGTTAGAACATTGTTAATTCATCTAGAACCTTATTGCTTGGATGATTTTACTAACATGTAGGCATTTAAATTTAAATAGTAATATTTGACGTAATTATTACTTACATTTTGTGATAAAAAATGTGGGGCGCAGCTTTTGGAGTATAGCACTGGTCAATGTCACGGCTGAAACTGCACTCCCCGATCGTTGACACGCGGGTCTCGCCTTTTATATCTTTTTGAATAGTCAGCGAATCCTTACTGATGCGTTCAATTATTATACAGCGTGTGAGACAATTCAGCCCTATGCAGCAGCACACAGGTTAAAACTTTCCGTTAACTCCAAACTAACGGGACCCGTTAGAAAAATCCCTTGCTATTTCCGCGATTTGGTATGCAGCAACAACTTTTCCGTTTGATTTCAGGGGTTAATTCGAGTTTTAACGGGCTTTTTATCGGCATCGAAAGACCCGACGCTTCGTTTAAACGGACCCCGTTTAAAATTTTGAGCCAATCAGGGACCCGCACCTGTCGGATATCGAATCACTTCGGATGCCCTCGTTTCACGGTACACAGATGACAGAACCTCGTTTCTTGCTTGCTTTTTCTTAGAATTTTTCGGTTTTTGCTTCGAAAATTAGTGATCGAAGTGTTTTTGATTGAAAATTCATCCTCTTATATATGCATAAGCTCGTTTAAAAGAAAAAATGGATATTTTTTTATACAGGTAAGTTAAAAATACACTTTTACAGGTTAAAATTACTGAACTAAATTGATTTGTGTTGATTTACAATTTATAGTAATTTTTATGTACCTACTTTTAGATTTTATCAAACCATGACAAGAAAGGTTTTCGAGAAGATTTTTCATTGTATGTAGCAGAAAATTATGTTTTCTAATTGATGTTTCCGATTCTAAAGCAGTTTTCTACAATGTACCTACCTACGTACAAGCTGAAAAATACATGATGTTATGTTGTTTTGGCAAGAATGTAGGTACTACCTACCAAATAGAGGTAAGATTCTAGACTATTTAGACTATGCAGGTAGCTATAATAGATAAATTATTAAAGCTTGGATCAACCAAGTTTCTTACATAACTTTGTAAAAATTAAATTTGTTTATTTATGTTTAATATGAAACAGAGGCTTCAAATCATAAAGCTTTTTCTGCCTGCCTTTAGAACTGTTACCGATAAACCATTTTGAATTACATTATATCCAAATATTGACCATAAACAGGGTAACAAGTCTAAATCTTATTATTTATTTATTGCTCGACTTATACTACTTATAGGTGTGTTCATCTCCCTCTAAAACCCTTTAAAAATAAAATAAAACAATTTCTAATAAATAAATGTTTTTATAAAATGGACGATTTCATAAAATATAGAGTGGTAGATATGGACTTTTAAAGTAATGTCCTGGATTTAGTGGGTGTGCTTGTGGTTTGGATGTTTTAGGTAAAATGTACTTTCGGGGGGTTTCTGAAAATTTAAATGTATTGTAATTATTGTAAATGGCCTTAAATTTGTAAATGTATTTTGAATTCGTTGACCAAGTTAAGAAACTTATGTAAGTTTTTTCCATAAATAAACTAAACTAAGCTGAAAACCAAGTAGGTACCTACTAAAACCTAATATTATGATAAGCAATAAATATGCTATACCTATCTAGTACCTATATTTTTATATGAACAATAAATAATATTATAAAGAAATTTAAAAAAGTAGGTAGGTACCTAGTACCTAACTAAATTATTTCACTTGTGGTTAAGATTCATAATTTAAACTGATTTAGATAAAAAATGTATTTATTTAATAAAATTTACGACTGAAATAAACATTCCAAACATGAGTAAGCATAGATACAAATTTAAAGGGGATAACCCCAAACATTCATGTCGATGTGGATTTATATTGCTGTGGTTGACAGCCATTTCCTAAATCCAGAAAGTCCTGTAAGTCGAAAAAATACATTTGGATCAAAAATAATAAAATTTAAATTTTATTGATCATTATGAAATGTAAATTAGTGAGGGTTAGCGGTGGTAGTACTTCGCACGATACTAGAGATTAAACAACAATTTATTCACTTGTAGTATCGTGTTTTAGTATACCTACAATTAGGGTTGTGGAATTGACCGGTCAAATTGTTTTTGGTCAATTGACCAGTCAATTGACCAAAATAAATTTGAAAATAAAATAAAACAAACAAATAAAAAATTCAAATTTTTAATGCAAATATAAACATATTTAAATATGAAAAACTTAAAAATAAATTTAATAAATCGAAAATAAACAAAGGGATATTAAACTTTGTTAATTAGGCTGGATAATGGTAAATTACCAAAATCAGATTCATCTTCGGAATCTAATTCTGGGTGTTCGATATCAGAATCCGATATTGCACGATAGCAGACATTTTTGGGATTTACATTCACTGGTAGAGAGTCAATACGGGTGTAGGTAAACTAGACTGATGGCAAACGAATAAAACAATGTTGATATAACTTAAATAAAATGCTGTAAAAATTTAGTATATTTTGACCGAATTTAACCAGTCAAATAGCTAGCGGTCAATTGACCATCCCCAACTCTACCTACAATACTTAGTAATTGGGTATCGACTCTCAAAGTATCGATTCATACTCTGTATCGAAAGTATTGTTCTACTACTAATAACCCTAAAATTTTATGTATCTAAAGAAAATATTTAATCACCATGAAGTTAATTAAAATTAGAATAGATAGTGATAGAATAGGGGGTTAATTTGTCATTCACTTTTGGGAATATCTCCGCCAAAATATACCATGTTTGGGTAGCTATCATTTCTGTTGCATTTCTGTATAATCATGTTCTCACAGTGAGTCAACACTTCAAAAAGTTTAAATTCAGTGTAAAAAAGTATTGTTTTTTAGGTAGACACATGCAAAAATTAAAGACCTGGATGTATTATGAAGACTTTTATAATGGAAAGGGCAAAATCAGAACTTGAAATATAAAAGAAAAATTGCTGAACTCGGATGATTGACAACTTGTAGAAGGTAAATACCTGAAATATCCTGGGGTGCAAGTATTTGGAAGGGTGTTAAACAACAAACCTAGAGTGTGTTCCTGGATTGGTGCAGTAATAGGTAAAAAAGTGTTCATATTTTTTGTTTGATACTTCCTCGAGAATTTCATCTTCTGGGGTTCAGCCCTGTATGCACTATTGAAGTACATATTAGGTAGGAGATATATATAAAAAAAAATAATAAGTTCTGTCTATTCTAGTGTGTCCCCGGATTTTAAGACTTTTACCGTTGGTATGTCGATTCGTGACACTCTGTTTTAGAATAAGCCAAACGCTCTGAAATTTTCCAAACGAATTTCGAAACTAAGATAAGTCATAAATTACTTTCTAATAAAGCAGGGCTAAAGATGGAATTTGAAACAAAGAATATGAATTCTTTTTGCCTGTTGTTTTGCCCATCCAGAGACACACTATATATTGGTAAATTTATTTTTTTGTAACGAGATATATTTAGTTCCAATTTAGTTAGCTATAAAGTTTTAAAAATTAGGTTGTTACAAAAAATGCTTAATGTACTATTTGGATTGTATCTGTAATGTATTGTACTGAACAAATAAAAAAAAATAGCCTTCATAATTCGGTGGAACCGGCAGAAAAAAGACCCTGAAGTGCAGACCTCCGATTGCTAAAATTTTTTTTTTTTTCAATCGAGTAAGTCGGAAGTCCCACCCCCCCCCCCTCCCCCCTCCCCCCTCCCCCCAACGGGACCTTAAAAAGGATGACATTCCCCTTTTAAAAAAAATAAAATCAACCCCCTACATGCATGACCGGCCAAGAACAAATTGATTGAATTTTTTTTGTTTTCGATTCGAAAATTCGCCATACCTATCTCGCGAATTAATTAACCGATCTACTTTGGGTTTGAACGAGCTTACGTGTTCTGCCAAGCTCTTCAATTTTCGTATAATATATATAAAGGCTCGTATAATTTTTTTCGTGGGATCAAAACTCACCGAGTCATCCACGAAAAACCGATTTCCTGTACTTTTCAATGGCCCCCCTCCCCCCCCCCCCTTCCGCACCTCGGATCCGTTGAACGTTGGTGGGGAAATAATGCTGACACCCGACCTACTCGATTGAAAAAAAAATTTAGCAATCGGAGGGTTGCACTCGGAGATGCCCGTTCTACCTAGTTATCAGGTAAATATATTATTGTTCTTTATTCAGTAATATTTACACTAGTGTGATAGACTCCAAATGGTTATATAAAAAAATACGCTAAAAAAAAAGTAGATAAATCCAAGAGGTCTAAACCATTGAAAGTTGTTTTTCCTTATCTCTATACTGTCAAGTCCAACAGTACATTTTGCTGGTCATGTATGTACAGTGTGTCCCCAGATCGATGCAACAAGAGGTGAAAAAATATTAACATTTTCTGTTTGATTTTCGGGGGTTCAGCCCGGCTTGAGTAGAAACTAATTTATGACCTAATCTTTGTTTCGAAAAATTATGTGCCACGGAGAAAGTGCTTTTTAGGTAGAAGATAAGATAAACTGATATAAAGTTAAGTTTATAAAGTTTATTCATAAAGTTTACATTTTCTCAACAATGCCACAATACAATATTCATGTTTGAGATCCAAAGCTACAGGCAGCTTGTCTGGATTTCAGGTTATGAATAGTTCTTTACCATCCGGATACCCAAGAACAAAAAAAGAGAAAAAAAAAACAAAGAGACTACAATGATATGTCAAAAACAAATCACATAGCACAAGTTAAATTAGTCCAAAGACAATATCACTAAAGTTAGAATAATTTACTGAAAGTTATTATTAATATCAAATAGAACTTCAAAACACCCTCTAGTACTCATTCAATAAAGGCACCGTACAGGTTATTTGCTGATAATTTATCTTTATCCATCTAGAAATGCCCAACAGGAAAGTATGTAAATTTATAGCAGACTTTAAATTGAAGGGTAACATATTGAACAATTTAGGGCCGATATACATAATGTGCCTCTGCGAGGCAGTATATGAGGCTAGTGGAACGACTAGACACCCACTATTTACAGATCTGGTGTGAACATTGTGCATGATCCTACTTTTGTATTTATTACACTTTTTCATAAACCTAAGAGTACCCTTAACATACAGCTGCCTTACCGATAGGAGGTCAGCCTCCTTAAATAATAAATCTGATGGGTACCTCTTGCTTCTGTTCATGAATATCTTTATTATGTATTTTTGAGTAATATTTAAACGGTGAAGAATGTTACCACAAGTACTACCCCAGACACTCAAGCCATACATTAAAATTGATTCAATCAGAGCCTGGTACGTCATTTTTAAAAGCTTTAAAGATAAAATTTCTCTGAGTTGGTAAAATTTATATATAGTTTTACGAATTTTTTGGGTAATATAGTTAACATGAGTTTCATACCTTAAATTTTTGTCAATGAATACCCCCAGGTATTTTACACTTTCCCTTGCTAATATTGTCTCTTCACATCTACACACTGACATATCCATAACACATTCATAATTATGCACCCTAAGGTCAGGATGGATTACATTTCCTGGATTATTCATAGAAAAGGCGATATGAACAGTTTTCTTTACATTCATTGTTAGAAGATTCTGATCCATCCACAAACGTACTTTGGAGATGTGGTCCTCCGCCCTCTGAAATGTCTCTTGCCAAGATTTGCCTCTAACTAGAATCATTGTATCATCAGCATAGCACACACATTCACTATTTTCATTTGGCAGAACAGAAAAGAGATCATTAATATACAAAGAAAAAAGTGTTGGACCCAGTACGGTACCCTGCGGCACTCCAAATTCCACTGTACCCGTTTTGCTCAAGGAATCATTTATTCTTACTCGCTGGGTTCTATTTTTTAAATAAGACTCAAACAGGCTGAGCGCAAGACCTCGCACTCCAATGTTTTCAAGTTTTTTAAGTAAAATTTGGTGCGCCACAGTGTCGAACGCACGGGCCAAATCCACAAATATACCCAATGTTTTAAATTTGTTATTGTAATTTTGCAATATATAATCTGTGACGTGCACCATAGCTTCCTCCGTGCTTACTCCTGATAGAAACCCATACTGAGACTTGGATAAAATATTGTTCGCATTCAAAAAGCTAACCTTAGTTTTATACATTTTTCAAATAGCCGGCTAATTGAACTAGTCATAGCAATTGGTCGATAATTTTCCTTGTTCAACTTATCCCCGGTTTTGTAAATTGGAACAATAACAGCCCTTTTGAGGATTTCTGGATATTTACCTTTTTCAAATATTAAATTTATTAGATGTAAGAGTGGTTTCAGAAGGTAAATATGATTATCTTTTAGTAATTTTGGCGGAATATTGTCGTCACCAGGTGATGCTTTAGTTTTTAACGAATTAATAGCGGAAATTAATTCATTTTCAGTTATTGGATTAAAAAACAAAGAGTTTGAGATACGCTTATTTAGAAACCTATAGTTATTTTTTTTAATTTTATTTGCCAAGTCTTTGCCTATAGTACCAAAATAATCCAAAAATATGTCGGCAATTTCCAGGTTTTCATGAACAAGTTTGTTTTCATTCTTAATGATAGATATTCCCTTACATTTTTTAGTGTCATTAGTCGCATTCTTAATAACCTCCCATGTTTTTTTAATGTCGTTCCTACACTGAGCTAGCTTATTCTTGAAATACACATATTTGGATTTTTTAATAAGATTCGTAAGATTATTTCTATACCTACGAAACCTTTCTATTGCTTCAACATTCTGCGGGGTCCTATCGGCTATTTTTTTAAGTTTGTCTCTATGCTTAATAGAAGTAATTATACCTAGTGTGATCCATTCTTTTTTTTTCTTAACATTCTTTATTTTTATTAATTCAGTCGAGCTGGTGATACAGTTATTCAATATTTGAATAAAACTGTCAGTACATAAATCAATGTCTATACATGTAATGTCTATATATATAAAGCAAATATGTTCAGAAATAATAATTTAATAAGATTATAAAATTTCAAAGCGTTCTGCCTATTATGAAACGGCGTTTGACAAACTAATAGGTAAAGAAGTCTTACAAATTCGAAGCATCAAAATAAGGAAAACGGTTTCAGGATTTGTAATCGTATTAAGTTTTTTTTCTAAACATTTTCTTTACCGTGTTTTATCGAAAATGCTGCACTTACTGATAAGAAAAATTTGTTTTTCCATGACACACTTGATTTTCCGAAACTAAAAACTAGGCCAAAAATGACTTTGTAACCAAGCATAGCTGAACCCCACAAGATGAAAGTTTAAAATAAAAAATATAAGCTCATTTTCACCTATTGTATGGGGACACACTGTATGTTACCTACTTATTGATTTTTATTTATGTACCCATCTTAAAGACCAGCAAATTACAAATTGAGTTTAAACAGGTTCATTTTGATTACAGCTTATTTATCACTTGCCTGCCCTTGGAGCGTGAAAAATCTGAAACTTGAAATATTATTTTATTGGAGAGGCTGAAGGACCTCCGTCGATGGCCATTTGAATAATAATATGTTATGTATATTACATGTATAGTTTACTAAGGAGCGTTAAGTTAGTATTTTACTAAAATAAATAAACATTGCAATTTTGTTGCCAGGCTTTTGTAAGGAAATTGATTTTTTACTTTTAAGATTAGGAATGAGGTATGAGTTGCTAGCTACGTGGTATATGTGATGGCAGTATATACAGTGTGGTCCACTAAGTGTGCAACAAATGCTATTTTTTTTATTAGTATACCTAACCAAAGTTTAAATACTGCCAAAAGTTGGTGCATGTCCGATAACTATTTCGGATGCACTTAGAATGACTTCAAGTCAAATAGAATACAGGGTAGGGCAAAAAATATATTATTACATTTTTCAATTTTACATAAAATTACAATCATTTTTTAAAAGGTGCACTATAAGTCTAAACTACCAACAGCTTCAGGTATATGTTGTAAATTTATTTACATATTTACACTTGCAATATAACAATATAATTATAACATAAAATTTAGTTTAGTACCTAACATTAAAATAACATAAAATAAAGAAAAGTAACCTAATAAACCTTAAACAAATATACGTATGTATAATCTACAGTATAATATATAATACACTATAGACAAAAACAGATTGACTTTTATCAAAATTTTCTCCTGTGGAATCAAAAAGGTTTAATACATTATTTTAAAAGGTACGTAGTCTATGTAAAGAAAATTAACCTGAACCGTTAGCAGAACGGCAGTTTACGATCAATACGACTACGAATCTCAGAATACTACAAATAATATTTAATAAAACCATTTGTTTTTAGATTCAGTAATAAACATCGAGATGCCGTCAAAGACAATTATTAAAGAAGGTAATTTTACTACTAAATATGAAAATTCCAAAAGTTCAGAATTTTTTTTTCTCAGTTGCTTCATATTACTTATAACAATATATTGGTAATACAGAAAGAGAGCATAGAAATGTTGATTTTCATTAATTGAGTGAAAAAATTTTAGAAACTCTTAACAAAACAACAACAGTAACTGAACCGGCAAGGAAGAAATTTAAAAGAGGTAAACAATAATAAGTAAATAATATTGGGATACTTATAATTTTACTTCAATCAACAAGTTCTTCATTTTCACACACATTAATATAACAAATCTTTGATTTTATAATACACTCACTGACATAAAATTCGATCCATACAAAATTTTAATCCAATATAATACTAACTTTTTTTCCATAGTCCGATTCAAATATTTTTTTAAATTGTAGATAAATGTAAGTATCTATTAAATTTATTAATTTCTTTAAAAATAGTACCTATACCTACATGTTTAAATATACAGAAAAATTAAAACGTATGTTTTCTCTCCTAAGTTCGTTTGTATAACACTGTGGAGTAATTTTGCAATCTTAATTTGTATCGCCAGGACGGAGTAGCATTAAAAGCAGAAAAGCATATTCATTACAGTTGCAAAATTACTTTATAGGGTGTATTGGGTTTTTATTTTACTTGAGATAGGGCCTCAAAGAAAGGTGAGAACCGGGGCTATCAGCCCCGTTGCTCCCTCACCTCTCCCGAAGGCTTTGTATTATGGCTACTACCCTTTTAATAGTTTTGGTAAATATAAACTTTAATTTTAGTGTCAACTAATACAAAAAATGAATACGAAAGGTGCTCCAGCACAACCCTACGGTCTGCAATAGAGTCGTTTTCAGCATCACAGAAAACGACTCTAGATGTTCAAAAGCAGGTGGTAGTTCAAATGGAGGAATTCAACAAGACGATGAAAAAAAACAACGAATTATGTGAGAAACAAAATATTATCGCAGAAAGGAAAAATTAATTATGGGAGAAACAAAATATTATTGCAGAAAGGAAAAATTAATTATCACTTATGGCGCTAAAATTAAATTACTTGGCAACTTAGATAACTTTAATATATTAACAGAACTTAATGTACCTACTAACTATAACTAACCTAACCTACAACTAACTATAACTAACCTAGCCTAGAACTAACTATAACTAACCTAACCTAGAACTAACTATAACTAACCTAACCTAGAACATTTAAATATACTGGAGGAACAGTAGGACACTAACTAACATTTATCTTAAACTTACTTATTTCTAAATCAAAATCACACTAGCAACTTTTTTTGTGCAACTTAAAAATGGCTTAAATACAACACACTGATTTGATATGGGCTAGCATTAATTGCTGGTGCGCGCCAAGCCATAATGAGTTCCATGTATTTTTGAAAGATTTTTCAGTTGCAAAAAAAAAGCTGCTGGTGTGTAAAGTAGAAAAAAGGAATAAATTCATTATTTGTATTCATTTCAACTTATTGACATGTCGTGTTTGCTGTCTAGGTCCCTACCCGTTTTTCAAGAGCAAATTCTTGGTGTTTAATTAATTTTATATAAGACCCACACGAAAAGAGCTTATTACATAACCCATTTTAACCTGTTTGCGTTATGCAATATACTGTATTATCGTACTGAGTGATGTAATGAACTCATTACATCACTCAGTGATGTAATGAACTTATTAAATCACTCATTTTTTTAAATACATTACTCATTTTTAATCAAACTATGATTTGTTTTGTTCCGTCAGTCACTGTCACTTTTTGTGTAATATCACAATTTTTTTCGTCAAATGTCAAAATCATTTTGAATACATAAAAAAACCAAAATCCTGGGTCTTATATAAAATGTTGTATATCACACATACGGTAAGGCTCACTACAGCATTTAAAATTATAATTTTCTCCTTTCAGATGACCCCAACTTACTCAATGACGTAAATAGTTTTAACTCATTTTAATTACCCTCTCTTCCCTCTTGTTGAACCACTTCGTTCCCCCGTTTAATTTGTTTTAGTTTGTTTATTAAGGTACATCCTAAAAAACATAATTCTTTATTACTTGGTTGCTGAAGATGACTTTGACTAAAGTCGAAACTAGTACAACCTAATGTCAAATTAAACTATGTACACTCTTTAACCCTTATTTCACCCTAAAAGGACAAATATATTTTATTTTGGTGGTATAGACAGACCTTGTTTTCTTTCATAATCTCGCCACAGAAAATGGACTACTTCTTGAATTATACTTAAATTATTTGAAATTCATTATAAATCTAATATTATTATAATAATTATTGGTATGTCTGTTCAAATTTTTTAAGTTATATTTTATTCTACATAATGAACTGTAACAGTTACCTATTTGGAGATAAATTGTAGTTAATTGAATTGAGAACAACATTTTTAATTTAATAATACTAAAATCTTATATAAGCTAGTAGTGTAGTCGGAATAGGGCAATAAAACTAGGATAATAAATATGTTTGCCAATATTTACCGAAGTATTAGACTAACATTAGTTTCTTATCCCGACTATACTACCAGCTCATATTCAAGATACTGTTGGACACAAAGATACTTAGACATTAAAACTTATGTGAGAAAAAAGGTACTGATTGATACCTAACTTTAAAAAAATTTGGTCAGGAATTTTCTATAACATAAAATCAAAAGTCACATAAAAGGTTTCACCTTACTACGTAGTGTATTAAATGGTGTCTGTAATACTTTAAATAACACTTAAAATGTTCAAATGAAACGGTAGTTATTTTACCTTTATATTAAAGTAATCATTGTCATATTCTAAATTTAAACAGGCATAATTCCAATACCCTTTTTTGATTTTTAAATAAGCACATTTGAAAATCTGTAGGTATCTTATAACCTACAAAAATGTGTATGTATGTATACATTCATCTATTACCAAAGCAAAGATTTCTTAGGAGCCCTAATTAAAGTAGGTATAAAGTAGGTATGTAGGTAATCTATTGCGTAATTATTACCTTCTGTCAGCATACCTATTATTTATTTGTATCATTTTCTTCACACTGCTTAAAAGCTCTAGCCATATGATAATTTAATAACGCCTCTGCTGCTTTGTTTGCGTATTTTTTCCTGGTTAATTTCAATCCATATCTAGAAAAAAACGTAAATAAGTACCCACCTATCATAAAGGTGTTGTTAACAAATTAAATAAGCAAAATAAAACATATGTACCCTACCTACCTACGCCAGATCTCGAACGCACAAAAACTATACACTAGCTCGGCGATAGGAAAATAATAATCTTCTCCGCAGGTAGAAATTCATTTAAATTTGGTTTCCATCTGAAATTATTCTGATTAATGCGTTTATTTATTCGTAATACCAAAATAGGTCGATATTTACCGAAACAGAAAAAAATGTAACCTAACCTGTTTTCGTTTTCGTGTTGTCAGTTATCAAACAGTTGACGTAAATCACAGAAATAAATAAAAATTTTAGGTTAAACATTTTTGACAGTTCGATCCGTTTAAAAATTCTGCAACAGCTCAAACAGCTGTTCCTTAACTTTGGTTGGAAAAGATCAAGTGGCTGTGTTAACCCGTTTCTACTGGAAACACTACCGTTAAAAAGTTAACGGATTGCTGCTGCATAGGGCTGAATAACCGTTAAATTTAAATTATTAAAATGGAATCATATCTTCTGGATCGTGACACATTCCCTCGGCCTCGAAAAGCTGGACCCCAGCGAAATGGAAATAACAGTACATGAGAATACATGTACCATATTATTATTTAGTGCTACAAATAAAAAAAAAACTGAACGATTTTTAAAGTACATAAATCGAAATGAATCTAAAAAAATTGTTATAATTTTAACATAGGCAAAGAAAAATATTTTAAATAAATAATATAATAAAACAATCATTACAATCTGTGTTAAGTACGCTGTGTTACTCTGCATTATTAATAGTACGGACCTGCCTATATTTATTTCAAGCACAATTGACGTCACATTTTTATTATGTAGATTTTGACAACACATACATACATAGGTATACATACAATACTTGCTCCTTGTTAATGGCCCAATTTTTCTGACAATGCACATCATGAGGTAACGAGCCCTAAGTCAGATTACCACATGGAGACTTCGGATATCCCCGAGACTTGGTTTCTGTGCTGACCAGCTGATGCAGGATTGCGTATCTCCTAAAATACCTGCTACATGGGGATTTCTAAACATTTTAAATGATCTTATTTTAATTTAACCTTACTTAAAAATCATTATAATCCGGCCACAAAAATTGATACTAGGAATTTGAGGGTATGTACTTGGCACCCATTTTTTGCAGTTATTAAATCAGAACAATTTTTCGTGAAAATAACTTTACAATACTACCTTTAGGCGCAATATTAGCATTGCCATCGACACCAACGCGCATATTTAGTAATGCTAGTAATAGTAGGAGTAGTTTTGTGGAAAATAAGTAAGAAAGGAAGAAGAAAATGTGTCACGATCCAAAAGATTTGATTCCATTGTAAAATTTAAATTTTGTAGTTATTGAAGTAATGATGAAGATGTGCTATTGTAAATTTTCTAATCACATGAAGTGAGCGAAGGTTCTTTGCTGAGGTTCTAAGACCCCTAGTTATCCATTATTTTTTGTTATATTAAATTCGAATTTTTTGTTTTGGAAAGGCGCTATTAAACTAATATGTAATAAAAATAAATATGTATATATGTGAGAACTTTGTTCTCTAGCCACTTGCTGATACCTTATACAATATATAAGGATTAACCAAATTATGCTAAAACTGCTATTATCTGGGCTACATGCCCCAACGAGCGCTGAATTATATAGCAAAATTTGGGGTATTTTGACTAACACTGTTAGTACTAAAATACAAACCCAGATTGCAGAAACTACCGGAAAAGAAAGAAATTAATCTTTATTTTCGATGATAGGATGGTACACTGCTGCTACCTGTAGACCGGTTTCGAACTCTTTGGTTCTCGTCAGTACAGGGTAAGCATGACAAGCGAGTATTGGGACATGTAGCCCAGAGAATAGCTGTTGTTTTTATCATAATTTGGTTAATCCTTATTGTATAAGGTCTCAGCAAGTGGCTAGAGAACAAAGTTCTCACATATACATATTTATATGTCATATTATGGTTACCACTTGCCAAGTAGTATTCTTTTACTATTTATTGTGACTATTAAACTAGTTTGTCAGCAGTACATGAAATGAGTTAATGGGGTTAGGTGAATTCAAAGCACTACTCCAACAAAAACCAGCACACACCTGACTAAAACGATCATAATGGTTTTCACTAAACAATATGCCGTACCTATACCTTGAACTGTCATTTTTTTACAATCCATGCAAGTGGTAAATACAAAAAATATACATAAGTAATCTCTTGAGAATAGAAAAAAATGTTAATATTTTGTATTAACAAAAATACAAGGATAAAAAAGGTGATGATAGTGGAATAATACAGTACCTATCAATGTTTCAGGTTGTCATAATGAAAGTATTAAAAACTCAAAGTTCGTGATATCCGAAGATAGTAGTTCATGTCAGTTAACACCAAAAAAAGAAAAATCAATTGGAAATGAAGATAGTTCTTTTATCAGAGATGACGACGAAAAAAATTGGGAAAGAAGAGTAGATGTAGTAGGTAGGTATTCACCATCTCCTGTTACTACCCTAAAATAATAAAATAGATGGCCAAGAAGGTAAACTCTTTGCGAATCGGAAAGTTGTTCCGCCGCCATGTCGCTAGGATACACGGTCTTCGAGAAAACGGTATTTAAGAATTGCGCTGCATTCCTCAGTGATGTCAAATATTGGTTTGTTTTTCGAATACTGGCAAAAATAAAAAGTTCTCTTAACTTTTCTCGAACCTATTACATTTTCATTCATATTTGTTATGCACAGTAATTGTCAAATTAATTTTCTCGAAAGCTCTGTACCCTAAGCACACGGACCAAAAATGTCTGTTTTTATTTAGAATAATTAAGGTTTTCAAATTTAGTCGAAAATACGTTTCAAACTAGTACACAAAAAAGTTACGACCTGACTAAATTTTAACAATTTTTAGAATTAAATTAAGCGCATGAAGTTTACTATAATAGTGAAATTTTAGGATTCTGCCCTGATTAGTTTGGTAGATAATTAAAGAAAACCATCTTCATAGTACCTACTCCATTTGGGGGACTGTAGCTCCTATAGGAGGTATTTCTCGATATACGTGTATAGGAAAAAATATGAATATTATGGCCTATTTACCCTGTATACACTTATTAAGAAAACGTAACTTGTTTTTTTTTTCTTTAAATGGCACCTTTGTATATTGTTTTAAGAAATTGTTGCAGAATTAAATACATGCAGGGGTGTCGCAAGATGCGCACCTATTCATCTGCCCCACAAAATGCCGATAAGAATAATTTGAAAAAATTAATATACTATTTTTTAAATATTTGAAGTAAAGGTTACTTCCTTATTATTAACTTATTATTAACCGCCTCGGTGGCCGAAGTGGGTAAAGCGCCGGAAACGGCGTGAGCCTGCTTTCGCGCTGCTCGAGTCGGGCGGGTTCGAATCCCGCTACAGTACGCTCAAATAAAAAAAGTACTGGGTTTGGTTGTTGTATGTGTGAGTGCAGGTACTTCTGACTAACGATTTATCAGAATCAAAACCGCAGGGTCATGCTCCTATAGCAGCGGATCTTTAACCCGCGACTTGTCTCGGTTGCGGGCTGTGTGGGCAGGCTGCTGTAGGAGTGTGATTCTGTGGGGGGATTAGGATGGTGGTTGGTTGGAAAGCGACTGCGCGTAGTTCGGATCCCACGATAAACAGTAGGTCCCGTCTGGCTGACATTACCCAGACGTAAAATTACCGTGGGCGGGCTAGTAACGAATAACTAGGGGATACAATAAGTCTGTAAAAGGCGTCAGGACGTAAGTGCCGACCTAGTTATTTAAGAGTAATGAATCAAATATACTTCCTTATTTCCTTTCGAGATATCCATCTCCAGACGCACCTCGCTGTATCATAGCTCGTCAGTACGGCTAGGATCTGACGAAAGAGGAAAGAACTCTCAGGTTGTTTATATACAACATTGGAAACTAACAGTAAAATGTTTGGCAATTAAAAAAAAAGGAGAAATTTTGATTTCTCGTTTTGAATGTTTTCTGTTCTTATATGGTGAGCTATACAACAAATTAGAAAAGTTGCTTAGTTTTTTCGAAAGTCGGGTAATGAAGGTTAAACCGCCTTGATTTTGCGCGCGGATAAATAATCAGTACAGCTGATTTACAAATTTGTAATCGATAAATTATTGTGAAAGACAGATATTTTCCCCTATTTTTTTTTAATTAACTGGAACTATACACCTTTCATGTTACTACAGTTAATAATTTAGGATTTTCTACTGCTAATATCTCAAACAGGGTAACCCTTAATATTTAACAGAATAGCTAAACATAAAAAAATATATAAGGTGTCCTATCATTAAACGAAAAGTTAATAGTTGTCCTGTTATTTTGGCACAGCCTGTAAAATTATTTTATGAGTATTGGCAAGTTCAAGAACTTTTGAATTTAAAGCTCTCCAAATCAAATAATTTGAGATAGTTTACCTACTATACCGCACATATGAGACTTTTATACCGCGTTTATTATAAGATATGTTTAGTATCAATTTTTCCCAATGTTAAACTTTTTTTTCGTTATTTTTTTTCTTCAGAGGCCACCTCCAAAAAAATCATATATGAAACGGAATCTTCTGATGTATACGAATATGTTGATAACAACGATGAGGATCCTTGGAAGGAATTTAATGAATGGAAAATTAAAAAAGTGGAAAGTCATAACAATTGGAAGCTTGAAGTGAGTTAATAGTTATTTTCCTAACAAGTGCGGAAAGCTATACTTTTTTGCACGTGATTGTCGTTAAACGAACCATGCGAAGCGGAATTTGGTCAGCAGTCAAGTCAATACAATAAGTCAGGAACAAACATCTTTCCTTATAGAATGAAAAAGGAATTATAAATTTACGAAATTTATTATTTGGGCAGTAGTTAATAATTTTATAAAAGATTCACCACGAGTAATTGGCACATAGGTGGGAAAAGGGGTATAAGTTGAAAATTCATTAAATAGAGTTAAGTCGTCCCCAAGCTTCTTCTGGTCATTATGTATATTTGAGAAAAGGGATATAACTGAAAATTCCTTACAAAGTGTGCATAATTTATTGTAAAGAAAGGTATATGTGCAAAACATTAAGTTGGTAGTGTAAAGGGGTTTATGTCTCATTAAGTTTATTTTTGAACACAATCTAGATGATCTTAAGTGTGAGAAGAGGTATAATAACACTTGTTCCTTTTGGTATGTTGTCAATAAGTTTGCGAAAAGGTATAGTCCAATATTCACGTTAAAGAAGATTAAGATGAATAGCGGAAACAGAGATATGTATACTTTTCACCCTTTACACAGAAAATCCAATACTATAAAATCCTGTGAAAAGGGGTATAAGAGACATAACTCTTTCTACACAATACTACACACCTATAATATGTAATATAAGTATACTTATACCTCTGTTCACAGCCTATTAACTCGAACTTAGTAATATGCAAAATGCAGAACGGTAAGAATCGTTATAACAGCAGCGGATGGAAGAGGAAAAGGCGCGTCTTACCACAAATTGTCTATGGAAGCTTTAGACTTTAGTTCAAAAACACATATCTTCGTTACCTTCGTATGAAAGCCACTACTGACAGACAGAAAATAAGTTCTTTCCCTACACTACACACCTTCCAGAATATACGAAGAGTATAAAAATTGGATTCCCGAAACAGTGAAACCAGTCAGTCTAAGAATATATGAATCAACGTTTCATAGTGCAAAAATTAAGATTAAAAACCCTAAAAAGGATAGCTGCGCTAAATGCGATAAGTTTACGATGCAAATTTAAAATACATCAGATCGCGATCTCAAGCAAGTCTAAAAATAATTTCAACAAGCATCAAGAAGATGCTGAGGATGCATTCGAATCGAAATGACTTGATATAAAAGAAGCTGTCGATAAAAATCCAAATCGGTTTAAACATTTGATTTTCAGCAATGCTTACCCATGCCTGATATAAAACATCAATAATCTTTTATAAACATCATTTTAACCTAACAGTTCATAGATATGAGGACACAAAATTGTATGAGAACAAATAAGCATTTTGTTATATGTGGGACGAAACGATAGCTGCAAGAGGAACTAACTAAATAGCTTCCTGCCTCTACAAAAATTTGTAATATAATCTAGATCCAGAAACCAAAACATTAACATTGTATTCGGACACGTGTGCTGGACAAAATAAAAATTCTTATTTGCCAGTTATGGTCATGTTACTATTGCATAAATATCCAAAATTACAATAAATCGACCACAAATTTTTAGAGCTAGGGCATACGCATATGAAATGCGACACAGATCATTCTATCATTGAAAAAAATATATATATATACTCGTTTATGAGACTGCCATCGAACATCCGCGAGACTGGATACAACTGGTGCGTGGTAAGACAAAATCGTTTAAGGTGATTGAGATGGAAACAAAGGATTTTTTTGACTTTTCGGCACTACTTAAAACTTTCTTGATAAACAAAAAGACCAACAAAGTAAGCGAACCGGTAGTATGGAGAATAAAATGGATTCAATATTGCTCTGATTATTTTGGAATAGTCCAATACAGAAATTCTATAGGGCTGGAAGACGCCTTTAAGAAATTTTATTTTAGGAATAAGGTTCACTCCAAACTAACGTAAAACCTCTCCTAAGCTACAAGGGACCCGTTCCAATAAATACTAAAAAAGAAGAGAATTTACTTGAACTTCTGCAGTATTCAATAAAAATTTTCATCAGATTTATCAGAGCATTATTACGAAGGATGATGTTCCTAACAATATACCATTAAGCGACGATGAATCTGATTAAGCATCAGTTTTTTCTTTAAAAATATTGCTAACAGATATTTTGTTTAATTTAGGTCATGTGACGTATAGCAACTTTTGAATCCTTAAATATAATAAACATTTTTGATAAAACGAACAAATACGCAGTATTTTTATATTTATTTCTTCCAGTGGGAAAAGAGATATAAGTTCCTTTTTTCTTAATTTTTCTTTGGTAAAAGGATACAAGTCGGATGTTTTTTTTCTTAGTTCTGGAAATTCCTATCTTTGTGAGAAACTATAGATTAATCTTATAAAAACATGCCACTTTCACAAAACATATTTTTTCAATTTTAATTTGTATTTAATTGCGACCAATCTGACTCTTTTCCTTGTTTTCTCATAACTGTTAAATTACGACTTATCCTTCTTTTCCCACCCATGTCATGTGCCAATTATAGTATAAACCTCATTAGTTTGCGCCCCCAATTTTCTTCGTAGTCGTAATAATAAAAAAATGTCCTTA
Source organism: Polydrusus tereticollis (assembly GCA_963920685.1). Classification (NCBI taxonomy): domain Eukaryota; kingdom Metazoa; phylum Arthropoda; class Insecta; order Coleoptera; family Curculionidae; genus Polydrusus; species Polydrusus tereticollis. The sequence continues at coordinate 73,552,262 of OY987332.1, forward strand.
ATTTTTTGGTTAAAATATTCTTTTCATTAAAGCTGATATTTGCGTTCGTGTTCTTATTTCGAAACGTCTATTTTTATTTTTGCTTATTTTCAGCAGCGTGAAATGGAAGAAAACTCTAAATCACACAACAGCCAAAAAGATTCTTTGCCTGAAATGATATCTTTGTCATCAGTAAGTTTGCAACTTTGATTTTTAATTTACTTAATTTTTACAGTAGATTTTTAGAAGAAGACGTAATTTAATAATAAAAAATGGTGTGAATTATTTTTTGATTTATTTTTTAGGTATCCTTTAAACTCGAAAAAGAAGATTGTGATTCTTCGAGCGTGTTTCATTCAAGTGATTATTCCAAAGAAATTCCACAGCAAGAACATATTACAAATGAAGTAAACATTTCTTTAAAATGTTACATATTTTTTTTATGGCTAACTTATTATTATTTCTAGCCTAAAGTTACGCAGCAAAATGATATTTGCTATTTTGCGGAAATTTCAAATGACCATAAATTAGCAAATGCTGATACCAGGGCCTTGGAGCTCAAAAGCAGCATTGAGATAAATGATAACAAATTTTCGTCGAAAAATTCAAAAGTGTCATACCTGAAAATTTCACCGATAACGGTATTATTAGCATGTATCACTTTGATGGATTATTTGTTAACAAAATTCTTTGTAGGGTGAAGATATTGCACTCAAATGTTATAAAAAAAATTTTGCTCAAAATTCAATATCAATCAGTCCTGAAACTAGTTCAAATAAGGGTTCAAATACAACTATTTTACAGAACGTCGCTGTAAGTTACGATATTATTTTATTAAAATTAAAGTTTACTTAGACTTTGCGTTTACCGTGTTGTTGCGAAACGTGTCCCTCTAAATAATGGTAGGGCTACAATACGTATAAACTACTACCTAAACTAACCTAATGCTAATGATCCTGTACACTTTTACATTGATAATCCCTTGTTGAATCTATCATGACGAATCGAAAGTAAAGTTGGTTTTATTTTTTAATTTATTGTAATATTTACATTTAAAAGCAATGTACTCTCAATAGTGGGAGCTCCACCGTACGAAATTCTCTATGGTAATACAGGGTCGTTGGTTTGTATGGAAACGGTCGATTATTTCTTAAAGTAAAACAGTTAGCAAAAAATAATTAAGACAAAAGTTTTAGGGGTTTTTAAAGTCTATAAAAATTTAAAAAAAAAAATAAGTATACAGGATGTCAGAAAGCCGTAGGAAAACAATGTACCTTTTTTTTAATGGAGCACCCTCTGTCTTAGAATATTTTTGGATTTAACATTTAATTACAATTATTTTTTAATAAATACATTATAAGTCTAAACCAAAGACCTATAATAAAAGAGAGACAAAATTGTTTACCTTTTAACCCGATCACACACCGTTTTAATCAGAAATCAATGTTAACGAACTTCTGCGGATTGCCCTAAATCTACGGCCGGTGTTTGAAAACAAAGGGTATTATTACTTATATTAAATGCATCCTTTTTGTGTGCGTAAGTAAGAATATTATACTAAATTATTTGCGTGCTCTTTTCCTGAATTAAGATACATAATTTCTGCTTTTAAAATTATTTATTGTTTCCTAATTACACTAAGCAATAAGTAGAAGGAAATACCTGTGGCAACGCTGTACGGACGTATTTAACACGTGCGACGCGAAATCCTATATGATTCATTCATGTTATTCCTTTTGCGTGGAAAGATAGTATTACAGTGTTGTTCCACTGCGGTTGTGCCCTTTTGCGATTTTTGACTGATTTTCAGTGTTTTTTTTGGTAATAGAACTAATAAAAGTCTTATTAGCAATCTAAAATGGTTCGCCAGTGCGTAGTTTGTAAAAAAAGTGACTATTCTAACCCCGGATTGATATTTCGGCGGTAAGTAAGGTTATGTTTTTTTTAGCTGAAGCAGTGCGGTGGTTAATAGGCTAATTATTGAATATTGTATATAATTTATTAAATTAAACTGCAGAGACATTTTGTTTGTCAAAAAAGAACAATAAGAATAATTATTAATCTGGGCGTAAGAGAATCATGCAGAGGTAAATTTAAACAACATAAACTGTTGACAGTGTCTGTGTCTGCAGACTACATACAAGAGAGTATATTGTTTTTCGTTAGACATAAACAACTTTTTGAGATTAGTGACTCACAAAGAACTTATGCAACACATACTCTAAACTACACATACCCTAGACATAGGCTAGCACTGTATGAAAAGGGTGCATATTAGCAATAAAATCTATAACTCTTTGCCAAATTTATTTCAATTAGTAGTTTAATTGTTAACATTATGGAACCATATACCGTTGAAGAATATTATAGACATTTGAGTACTTAATTAGAACTTAAGATATTTTGTGTGACACTACCTATATTGTTAAAATAAAAAGTTTATTTATTTGTTTACTGCTACGCAGTGACGTGTGGCAATTAAAATGCATTGGACACCAGGTTAAATGCGATAAAATAGAGTAAAATAAATGTGTTAAGCAAAACTGCTAATTAAGCATAAAGACAAAATCTAGACCTAAAAAATATATGTCGGGGAGTCTAGATCAAGTAATTATGTTTTTCAACTTTAAGTTTTGTTTATGGTACAGTTTTATAGATTGTTTAGTCTAGGATAACGGACAAGAAACGCACTTGATATTATTAAGGTAATATGTCAAGTTGGGTGGGGAGCCGGTAAGTGAAAATAAAAAAAGGTGAGGGGATTCACTGAAAGGTATTGAACTCGGTATTGAACAAAGTACGACCGGCTCCAGATCGCTAGTTCTTTGTTTCTTTATTTCATTTTTTTTTTAATTGTGCTAAGTAGTTGGATTATTTTATTATGAATTGATATCATGTTGTCGAGCGTGTTGTTTGTTATTTGAACTTGAATAATTTACATATAATAAGACAGTTAATTAATTGCAGTGTTTAAGTGTTTGTTTTTCGTGCTTAACAATATTAATGTCTGAACAACAGACCTCCTGTTCTCTATTTCCGACATATACTTAAGAAAAATATAGGCTGTAAGAAAATAAATAAAAGCAGCTCAGCTTGTATTAAAGTTTATTTTGTTGTTTCCCTGCCCTGTCCTTTGCTTAAGAATAAATCTAATATAAATTAAAAATACATTGTTTCTTATAATCCTTAAAAAAAACCGCACGTCTCTGGCCAAGATAATAGGCGAAGGAGACCGGCAGATTACAGCGTTGCCATTTTTTAAAGCCATCTTTTTCCAACCTATTTAAAGCTATGAAGTTATGTATGATTGTAAACAAATCGTGTTTTATGAATGGGATGTCTTGTCTCCTCTTTTTTATATGTCTATGGTCTAAACTCAATAGTTTCCGAGATATCGACTATTGAAAAATTACATTTTTGAACTTTGACAGCCTCTAGCTTTCTAACGGTACGTCTTAGAGTAAAACGGCTTACATATCCCTATCTTAGTTTTTTATTATATTCCTACTGGTGCCAACTTCCGGTTAAACCGGATGTAACTCAAAAGCCGGAAATATAGTGCTTCCGGTTTAACCGGAAGTTAAAACTTTTGGAAAGATAATAAAAAAATAAGATAGGGACATGGAAGCCATTTCGCTCTATGACATAACATATTAGAAAGCTAGAATCTGTCGAAGTTTAAAAATGTAATTTTTCAAAAGTGGATATCTCGGAAACTATTAGGCTTAGACTTATAATACACCTATTAAAAAATAATTGTAATTTTATGTAGAATCCAAAAATATTCTAAGAGGTAGGGTATTCCATTAAAAAAAAGGAACTTTGTTTCTCTATGGCTTTTCGACTCATCCTGTATACTTATTTTTTTTTAATTCTAATAGACTTCAAAAAACCCTAAAACTTTTGTCTTAAATATTTTTTGCTAGTTGTTTTACTTTAAGAAATAATCGACCGTTTCCATACATACCAACGACCATGTATATAGATTTAGAAAAATTATCATTATTTTGAAAATGGCAGCAAAACCGAAAAAGTGCTAAAAAACAAATTATAATTAGAATCCAACCAGGTTTTAAAATGAGATTTAAAAAACCAGTGTTGTGCCTATTTCTCTCCAAAAAAAGTTAAAACGTAATTGTAACTACGGTCCTGTAAATTCCATTCAACCAGTTAATATCTCAGAAAGTGTCTATAGTTGCAAGTTTCTAATAACCCGAATCTGGTATAAATCTCATCAGTAGTTTTTTTATAATTTGAAAATACCGCCTTATTTTTAAAAACTTTTTAACACATGGAGCTGCGAAATGAATCAGACCAATTTTCATATAAAAAGAGAATCTTATTACAATCATACAGATCTTCACCCCGATTATTATACGTCGTTTCACCTACACATTTTTGCACTTTCAACTAGTATGTTTTTGTCCTCGCCCCTACAATTGTGCCTCTGTCGTATTAAATCGACAATTTTGCAATTTTATAATTTTCTCAGAAACGGTTAATAGTGGAATAATTAAACTTTTGCAACAACTCGACAACCATTTATGGTACGTATTGCGATATAATTCGAATATACAGGGTGTTTCAGAAATACGGTACGTAACTTAAGGGGATGATTCCCTATGATATTCCAAGAGAAAAAGTTTGTATGAACATGACAATTGTATCCGGAGTTGCCCTGTTTTTGATATACAGACAGGGTGTTAAAGTTTAAAAAAAAATCGGTTGCAATCGTGCGTTTTATCAGGAGGTGGTAATTTTCAACATTGATTAACTGTAAATAATTTTATTTTTAATTTAAATGTTTTAATTAACTTTAATACGTATTTTTTTTGTACATGCAATAAAGTGGTTTTTATTTTTTCTCTCGATAACAAAGCAAGATACGAAAACAATTCAAGGAACAAAAAACTTGTATTATTAGTTGGTAAAAAAAATATCAAAAGTAGAAAAAAAGGCAGTGGCGTACATTTTTTTGCCAATGATATTCGTTAAGGTGCTCTCCGGGACGCCACTGGACTTAATAAATTTAATCTAGTTGGGGCAAATTAGGCCCCTTATCATTATGAATAACAGTACCAAATTTCAATAAAATCGGGAAAAGGATATTTAGAAATTATAAAAAAACGATTTTTTTAAAAAGCTTTAACACCCTGTATACCAAAAGCAGGGCAACCCGGACACATGTTTATATAAACTTTTTTTTCTTAGAATATGATAAGGAATCGCCCCCTTAAGTGTAAACACAATAATAACTTTTTAATTAACAAAACTAAGTTTTATTCAATAATTATGTAAATGTCTACATGTACCAATAATCATACGAGCCGAAACACCATGTCTCGTCACAAACCGTTCTCGTCAATATCTTCAATCGTAATCCTAATCTTTTCTAAAGCGAACAATATTCCCTTTACAGAAACTCATTTCATAAAGTATTAAATAACACTCATAGTGCTTAAAACGAACATTCATAACATCAACACTTTTCTATGACTCGGCAGTTCAGTCTCTTGCGTTGGAGACAAAACATAAACATTCGTGCAAAACACTATCAGTTTTCCATAAATAAATCAACAGTAAAATAATAATATAGGTGCTTTAAATATTACTCTTACATTCGGCCATCCTGCCTTATGGTTGCCCTCAACCACAAATACATAACTATTAAACAAAATCAAATTGAATTGAATGTGACGGCAAGTCAAACAAATAACTATGTATTACATTAAATTTGATACTTTTAGTTTCTAACTACACTACAGTCCAAAACACTTGAAATGAGAGCTACAACCCTCTTAACTCGGCTACAATAGCAAAACACTCAAGTTTACGGTTAAAACCCTTATCAATTATGGCTACAACCATAAAACATCCAATGATAGGGCTACAACCCTCTTCAGTTATGGCTACAACCACAAAACACTCATGGTTGGGGCTACGAACCTCTTCAATTATGGCTACAACCACAAAACACTCATGGTTCGGGCTACGATCCTCCTCAATTATGGCTACAACCACAAAATAATATAAACTATCCTATACATTTTAAAGTATACAAAATGGGCTACAACCCGGACTATAACAGAAACAACAGTATATAATCCCTACTGTTCATATTGAACAGCTATCCATGGTTTCATCTTCTCGGGAGAAACTACGGTTTTCTTTGAAAATTGCCGTCCTTCTCTGAGATCTTCTACCTCATATCTATCGTTTATTAAAACTCTTGTCACTCTAAGAGGTCCTTTAAACTTGGGATATAGCTTCTTAGAACAACCTGAATAACTTCACTTGTGACTAGCACGAGAATCAAGTCTCCTTGTTTATACTTTCTTGCTTCTTTCCTTGCTTTGTCAAACCTTGCTTTTTGTTTACTCTGGTCGTTCTCAATGTGTTTTTAATGTCCTTTCTTAATTCTTCAATGTTTACTCTGTCAATATTAGCTCCGATTGAACTAAGTAGTTGAGCATCCATCATAGGTCTTGGTTGGTATCCAAATAAAGCCTTTGCCGGCGTGGTATTTACACCTTTATTGAACGATGAGTTCATTGCAGCTTGAACTTTATTTACATATGTATCCCATAGCTCACTTCTCGCTTCAATTGATGATGTTGCTAACATATCCAGTATAGTCTTATTATACCGCTCTAACTGCCTGTTTGCTCTAGGGCACGCCACTGCATTCAATATATGTTTTATAGCATAAGATTCACAGAATAATTTAAACGTGTTAGAAGTAAACGCACTTCCTCGATCACTTATTATACGGTTTGGTACCCCAAATAAGCACATAATTGTTTCTAAAATCTTTAGAACTGGTTTTGTTTTTGTAGATTTCACTGGCTCTATGATTGTAAATTTAGTAAATGCGTCAACTGCTACAAAAATAAACTTATTGCCTTTTGCACTTGTTTCAAACGGACCGACATGGTCAACGTGTAACGTGTGAAATGGTATAGCTATCTTTTCAATAGTATGCAGCTTGCCGACATTTTTCTTATTTGTGTTTTTATAATACGCACAATTCAAACACGCTTTCACATATTTTGTCACAAAGTTTCTCATTTTAGCAAACCAATAAGAATGTTGTATGCGATGCAACGTCTGCTCTATACCTGCGTGACCATTTTTATCGTGACAAAGAATACAAATCTGCCAACGCGCAGCTTTGGGCACCACCCATAATCTTTTTCCATCAGGAAGTTTTCTGAATAACTTTTTATTCTTCAATTCGTACTCTTTGGCATATTGCTTTGCAGTTGAGTCTTGGGTCTTGCACTTCAGAATTTCTCGAATTCGGACTATGTAGTTGCTCGTCTTGAAGTTGTGCCGCTAAGATCCAATCTCCTTCAGTAATATCAACTCTGTTGCATTTCGCGACAGGATACCTACTCAGAGCATCTACATGTGACATACTTTTTCCAGGTTTATATTTTATTTCAAAAGTATACTCTTGAACTATAAGCCACCATCTGGCGATTCTTGGTATTAACTCTTTCTTGGAAAATTTCTTAAGGCACTACAATCCGTTATTACTGTAAACTGAAGGCCTATAAGATAGGTGCGGAAATGTTGTAAAGATAAAACCACAGCCATGGTTTCAAGTTCATAGGAGTGGTATTGTTTTTGATCAATCGTTGTCTGGCGGCTGTAATATGCAACTGGGTATGCACTGCCATCTTTAATTTGGATTAAAACAGCACCAAAACCATTACTGCTTGCGTCTGTATGCAATTCTGTTGGCAAAGTAGGATCAAATATAGCTAGTAGGGGTTTTGATATTAATTTTTTTTTTCTAGTCTCAAAGGCGTGTTGTTGTTCTTTCTCCCAGCACCATGTTATATTCTTACGTGTTAATCGCGATATTGCCTCTGCAATCCTGGCGAAATCCTTACAAAATCTTCTGAAGTACCCCGCTAAAGCTAGAAACTGTCGAACTTGCTTTATGGTAACTGGAGGTTTCATTTTTAATACAGCACTTATTTTGTCTTGACCCGGGCGGACGCCTTCTGCAGAGATTTCCCGACCAAGATATTGTATCTTTGTTTGAAAGAAAGAACACTTTTTTAATTTTAACGTAAGATTATGTTCACGTAATTTTTCTAGCACTAGCCGTAAATTTTGTAGTCCTTCTTTTATGGTCTCAGATGGAATAATTACATCATCCATATATGGGAAAGCTACTGAACTCTTAAGTTTACCCAGTACATTATTCATCAGACGTTGAAACACCACCGGAAAGTTACATAACCCAAAAAGCATTCTCAAAAACTCGTAATGAGCACTAGGAGTCACGAATGCAGTCTTCGAAATCGAGTTTTCTTCCATTATAACCTGATAAAAGCCTGATGCCATATCTAAGGCCGTAAAGTACTTTTTTCCACCTAACCTGTCAATTTGTTCTTCTATTAGGGGTAAAGGGTATTTATCCTTGACAGTTATAGCATTTAACCGTCTGTAGTCGACACACATTCTGTAATCGTTTGTTTTCTTTTTCACTAATAAAACAGGGCTCGCATACGGAGAAATACTTTCCCTAATAATATTGTTTTTCAGTAGATCCTCAATTCATCAATCATCATCATCAATCAGCCCGGTTGCGTCCACTGCTGGACATAGGCCTCCCGTAGTCTAATCCATCGCGCTCGATCCTGCGCCGCGTTCATCCAGTTCGACTCTATTCTCTTGATGTCGTCGGTCCATCGTGTTGGTGGGCGTCCCCTATTGCGGAACGCGTCGTGTCGTGGCCTCCACTCTAAGATTTTTCGGGTCCATCTTCCGTCGGTCATTCTTGCAATGTGACCTGCCCAGTTCCATTTCAATGTTGTTATGCGCTCAATAGCATCGGTTACGCCAGACATTTCTCGCAGCCTTTCATTTGAAACTCTATCCCTAAGTGACAAGCCCATCATTGATCTTTCCATAGCTCTCTGTGCAACGCGTATTTTATTTACGTTTTTTTTAGTGAGTGTTAGTGTTTCTGCGGCGTAGGTAAGCACAGGAAGTATACACTGGTTAAAGACTTTTTTCTTCAAACATATTGGGATGTTAGATTTCAGTGTCTTGTTGAGTTTGCCAAATGCTGCCCATGACAGACCTATTCTGCGAGCCATTTCACCAGTTTGGTTATCTCTCCCTACACGAATCTCGTGACCTAAGTATTTATAAGAGACTACCTGGTCTATGTAACTATCAGCTATGGCCATATTTTCGCTCATAACCAAATTTGTCATGTATTGGGTTTTGCTAGTATTGATCTTTAATCCCACTGATTTTGAAGCATTGTCCAGTCTTATTAATAGTTCAAAATTCAAAAAATTCAAAATTCAAAATATATTTAATGCAATAACATGGGTTGTTTTACATACGTCATAATATACAATTACAATTTTGCATGAAATAAAATTTCAATCATAAATTAAAGGATCTAATAAGTAATAAATAACAAATAATAGGTTAAACAATATAAAAGATCAATAGCGACCACGCACACAGACTTCAACTCAGACTCGAACGTGCACACTGCCCCAAAAAGGTCTATAGAACATTTTTATACAAACGATAGATTCAGTAAAATTTAAATTTAACAATTGAAAATTTAAAACTACAGCCAATATAAAGCAATGACATTTTACACTTACACAATTGCGATTTAGTACACATAAGTCATAGAAAATGGCGTTCGTCAAGTTCCATACTCAGAAACTCCTCAAAACTATAAAAAGATATTTTTTTTAAAAATTTTAGTACAATGGCCCCGAATTTTTTAGTCTCTAGATTTTTTATTGCAGCTGGCAGTAGATTAAAAAAGAGAGGACCGTAATAATTTCTGCCGTTTCTGCTATGGGTTAGCCTGAGAAAGGGCATTCTAATATGTTCTCTAGTCCTTGTGCTATGGCCATGCACCCCAGCACCCACCGGATACCTCGCTATATTAATCTTGACATGCATTAAACACAAATAAATATACTTTGAGGGAAGCGTCAAAAGGTTCAACCTACTAAACTCCTGTTTTACGTCTGCTCTATATGTTAATCCACAGATCACTCTGATTACCCTTCTTTGAAGGGCGAAAATTCTATGCATATGTGGGGAGTGCCCCCATGACAGAAGCGCATAGCAACACAAACTAAAGAATAAGGAGTGATAGCCAGTTATCAGGGTTTCCATTGGGACAATGGTTTTTAGTGATCTAATCACGAAAATACTCTTACTCAGCTTACGCGAAAGGCTATCGACATGGGATCCCCACGTGAGAAGAGGGTCAATTGACACTCCTAGATACTTAATGTATTCCTCATTATCAAATGTGTGATGCCTAAATGAAAACACCAACCGTTTTGTCTTTGCTTGGTTTAAAGCCAAACAATTTGCTGAGAACCATTGAGCTGAGGCCGTGGCATGGCGATCCATGGCACTCTCAAGAGAATAGATATCGGGATCAGAAGTAAAAAAAGCTGTATCATCTGCAAAAAGGGCACATGAACTATTTGTGGTGTTACTTAAGCCTAGGTCATTGATATATATGAGAAATAGTATTGGACCCAGTGTCGAGCCCTGTACTACACCATGGGATAGATTTTTAACTTGGGATTTGGTTCCATTCTGTACTACATATTGACAGCGATTTTTTAGAAATGATTGTAGAAGACCTATGCTATTTATACCAAGGTTGTAATATTCTAATTTATGAATAAGCATTGTGTGTGTTACGCAGTCAAAAGCCTTTTTTAGATCAAAAAGAGTCGTTCCCACAAATGAGTTACTCTCAAACCCTTCTGTAATATAGTCTATTAGATAGTCGATGGCGTCGGCTGTTGATCGACCCCTACGGAAACCATACTGATGTTCAAAAAACATGTTGTTCTTTTCAAAATGGTCAATTAGTTGATTTTTTAGAACGTTCTCGAAAACCTTTGAGAGGATCGGTAGCACTGATATAGGCCGAAAACTACCCGGATCCACAGTACTACCACCCTTGTAGAGGGGTATCACCTTTGCCAGCTTCAATATATCCGGAAACACTCCACCAAGTATGCAATCATTAATTAGTTTCGTTAGAGGTGTTATAATTATATTTTTAATCATTTTTACCAAGTTAATATTTAAATTAAAGCAGTCTCTGCTGTCCTTGTTTTTCAATTTATTTATGATATCACGGACCTCATTAAAACTTACCGTGCTAAAGTTAAATTTTTGAAATTGTGATTTAGGTAAAAAATGTTTGTATGAAATATTAGAATTCGGAATACCATTAACCACTGTGCCAGGCACCCCGACAAAGTAATCATTCATTTCATCTGCATCAACATCTATAGTTGGCTGAGAAGAGAGCCTGGGTCTTTTTTTATTAATGATATCCCAACACGCTTTTGATTTATTGTTAGCATTTTGAATGTGTTTGTTATGAAAATCAAATTTTGTATTTTGTACTGCTTTTCTATATTGAATTCTAAAAATATTTCTTGCACTCAAACTTTGAGGACTTGGATTCATATTATAAAACTCAGACAACAGCTGCAGAGTGTTTCTCATATTACGCAGTTCAGCGGTAAACCATGCGCTAGCGGACTTTTTTGCTTTAAACTGTTTTTCTGGAAAACAATCTATTATAGTACCTGCCAGTACATTAACAAACTTTTCAAATCTATACCGAACATCCACGGCCCCGTCGTCCACAAACCCCCACTCATAAGAGCTCAATGTATTAAAGAAAGTGAACTTACCATTTTCAGTAAAAGGGCGGCATACCCTCTTAACAACACAGTCCGTCATCCGGCCGGGCAGCTCTAGTGACAGGGCCACAGCACAATGATCCGAGAGCCCAGGATCAAATACATCAATTTTAATGGGGTTATCAAAATTTACTAAAATGTTATCAAGACAATTAGATTTCCTTGTATTCTGTTTTACAGTGGGCCTAAAGCCATACGAGCACATTAAATCAGCAAAACGCAATGTGCTGACATCATTTGTATGAAACTTAATATTGAAATCGCCACTTACCACAACCATGGAGTCATACCTAACTACTTTTTCAAACACTGCATTCATACAAGACAAAAAAACATCAATATTACCTAGAGGAGTTCGATAAATAGTAATAACAATTAGTTCTTTGGCTTCGTCAATGCGATCGGTTATTAAGACGATATCGTCAGCGAATCGCAGGTGGTTTAATTTCTCTCCGTTGATATTTATACCCATGTCTCCAAGGTCGATTTTCTTGAACATGTACTCTAGCAGCGTAGTAAAAAGTTTAGGGGATATAACGTCGCCCTGTCGTACACCCCTTTCGATATTAAAATCTTCGGTGTCGTCGTGCAGTTTAACACATGCTTTGGCCTTTTCATAGACGGTTTTGATTATGTTCGTATATCCGTAGTCGACACGGCAGTCTGCCAGGGCATGAAACATATTTTGTTGGTTTATCATGTCAAATGCTTTTTCGTAGTCGACGAAGACTAGAACCGGTGGCTTGTTGTATTCAGTGCATTTTTCAATAAGAGTTTTTACGACTTGAAGGTGGTCGTTAGTTCCGTATTTGGCTCTAAAACCTGCCTGTTCACAGGGCTGGTACAAGTCTAGTTTGTTAGTTATTCGTTTAGTGATAATTCGCATAAATAGTTTGTATATATGTGAGAGCAGGCTTATTGGGCGATAGTTTTTCAGATCTGTTATATCCCCTTTTTTGTGGAGAATTATTATAACTGCTCGGTCCCACTGAGAGGGGGTAGTCCCATTCAGTAGGCATGCGTTAAAAAGTTTACAGATCGCTCGATGTAAAGCCGTTCCTCCTTGCTTGACCGCTTCTATCTCAACCTCATCGTCACCGACTGTTTTATTGTTTTTCATTTCCCGTAGGGCTGTTCTGAATTTATGGAGAGTTATGACAGGGATATCCTCGGAACCCTGGTTTTGTATTTTTGGGATAGTGACTTCTTTTCCAACAGCCATTGGATCACTGTAAAGTGTTTGATAGAAGGACCCAACAATGTTCAATATCTCAGCTTTGCTTGACGTTATTTGGCCCATCTGGTTTTTCAATTTGGTTATGTTTCTCCTGCCCTCTGAAAAAATCTTTTTTAACGATTTTGTACCTCTGTTTTCCTCAATAACTCTTGTGACCTCCGTCGTGTTATATGCTCTCAGATCTTTTCTTGGCTTTGAATATACATGCTCTAGGTCTTTTATTAAAAAAATTTAAAAATCCAAGTCTATATTTAAAAAGGTGAAACTGATGATGGTTCCAGAGAAATAAAACGTTGTATGGCAAAACTAGTTAGGGATTCTAAAAGAGAATAAAAAGTTGCCGTAATAAAGTGTAATTTTTTTTCTTTTATCTTTTACAGTTAAGGCGCAATATGAAAAAGTCTATTTGACAATCTTTCGGTTTCTTTCGAGTATCGCCGGAAGTACTCGGATTCTAAGTGTTTTCTTTTTGGATTATTACTAAGCATCAAATTAGGCAACTTTGCCCCCGTTCAACCGTCTTCGTATCTCTTACGGTTTACGATATCCCTGTAGTGATAAACGAATTTGTTACACCCTGTATAGTTAATTAATTATAATGCTGACTTTAATATTAAAAATATAATTAAATTAATAATTGACTGTACTTTCAATAATTATACATTCAAACTATGCGTGGCCGTAGGCCTCTCACAATGAATCAATTACTTAAGCAAAAAATAGAATATTCAATTTTAATTAATTTAAAATATTTCTAAAATATTATTATTGACTATACTAAAATATTATTAATTCCTTTTGTCCTAATTTAAAACAATTCGAAAAATATACGCCCTTAAGGATAACGTGAAAGTGCGTGGCCATATTCCTCGCTAAGTTACGCCAAACAATTAACAGTAGGTCATTAACAACAATCCTTACTGTACAGGGTGCCCAGTTTTCAGTGTGTTCTCATATATTATAAAAGTTAGAAATATGGGGTTTGCGGCTTACTGTTTTATTATATTTATGAAACTTTCATTGCCGCAAACGAGACTTTTATAGCCCTCTCAGTTTCTGACATACAGGACGATTTTAAAAACATGTAATTTTTGACGCTCCCCTGTATCTCGATTATTTGATAACTTATCAATAAGGTAAAAATTGGTTATTATAATTTTTTTTTTAATGTTGAATGACCCAAACTTGTGTTTTTTTAAATGGGACATCCTATATAATATTTCTTTGTCTTATCCCTTTTTCTTTATTAAGCTTTTCAAAAATATATAATAGTCCATATTTATTTCTTTTAAAAAGGGATAATTTTAACATTTTTTGTAAAATTAATCATTTTTCGTATATGCCCGCAAATAAAAAACGAAATTAACAACATTATTTTTATTATACAACTTTGTATTATCACATACCTTTAAACCAACAATAAAACATATACATATATTATTTTATTAAATTACAAAAATTGCTTGAATTGGGTTGTGTTCTATATAAACATTATCGACACACCGTTTCGATTCTTCGCAATGCATTTAATAAAATAATTGGCCTTCCGTAGGCGTAAAGGTTTGATGGGTAGTTTCTCGAAGTTGATCAATGTTATGGTATTGTCTCTTATATGAGTGATTTTCTATATACTCCCATAAAAAAAAAATCCAACACAGAAAGATCAGGTGATCTTGGAGGCCACCTGGCAGGTCCATTGGTACCAATCCATTTATCGGGAAATGTGATTTGTAAATAATATTCTCTCACTATATGAGAATTGTGCTGGTCTTGCCGGTAATAAATATTATTTAAGTCGACCCCAGGAACATCCTCTAATATTTCCATTAGTGCATCTGGCATTATATCTAGGTGTCTATTTCCGGTTAAAGTTCTTTCATAGATGAAATACTTAATTTTAGTGCCAAAAATTAAGCATGACATGCTAAATCCAAACCGACCTTGACGTTCTCGTGGAAATATTACGTGTTGGTTCTCTTGCGACCAGTACCTTAAATTGTTTCGGTTTAAGATACCAGCACTCGTAAAATAAGCCTCGTCGGATCATGCGACCATTCTTTCAAAATTTGCGTTTTCCTGCAACTTTTGTAGGTACCAGTTGCAAAAAACGGTCCTACGTTCTGCGTCACCGGGATGCAAATATTGGGCGAGATGGTATTTATATGTTTTTAGCATTAACTGCGTTCTTGATTCCAACTTTATCCTACCCTTTTCTGCATGATATAGATGGTTGCACCGTGACAGGGGACAAAACATTTATTTCTTCTTCACTGTTTTCCTTGTTGTAAAAATTAGACCTTGGGTTTTTAAAAGATCCGTGCTCAATGAGATTGCCTTGGATTTTTTGAAATGTTCCTTTATCAGGTTGTTGTCTTTCTGGATATGTACGAAATATTTAAATATGCAACGAAAAGCTAATAATAGATAACAATAATGATTAAAACTTTTTTATTTTTAATACGAATATTAATAGTACCTAACAAATGATTTTAAAACTTGCCTTTTAAAATACAGCTCCGAGGCTGCGTTCGCGTCTTCATTAGCGATAAAACAAACATACCTATCGTGTTTTCCATAATTTTCATATTTATTATTTTGTGCCTTATTGTTGAATAATTTTTCACAGAAATGAAAATAAACTTACAAAATGAAACAAATACCAATAATATTTGACAACAATCCGTAATGGCGCATTTACAGAATTTGGTTTTCTGTCATGACTATTCGTAATTGACCATGGCATAATACGAAAATGATTAATTTTACAAAAAATGTTAAAATTATCTCTTTTTAAAAGAAATAAATATGGACTGTAACATAATTTTAAAAATAGGGATTAGACAAAGAAATAATATATAGGGTGTCTCATTTAGAAAAACAAAAGTTTGGGCCATAACTCAATAACCAAACGTTTTAGAAAAAGAACTAACTACGCCACTGAATTCTACATAAAAAACTCTATAATAACCCATTTTTACCTTATTTTAAGTAAATTTTCAAAATTGCCCCGTATGGCAGAAAGTGAGAGGGCTATGAAAATTTCGATTGTGGCAATGAAAGTTTCATAAAATGCTAGAATAGTAAGCCGCAAGCCCCATCTTTCTATTTTTTATAAGAAGGGAGCTATACATCCGATTGTTTCCAAATCATAGTGCCCAGGGGTATGGTAAAAAAGTGACACTATTTTGGTATTTTTTTACTAAATTAACAATTTTTATTTTATTTTTTGGTAAATTAACAATCTTTTTTATTTAAATTTCGAATTATGAATGCATGTTTTTTTAAACATCCTGTATACATTATTTATAAGTCTGTCGTCCTTGTGAACATTTTTAAAGTATCAATTTGTCGCAAAAAGTTTAAATTTTCAATTTTGAAGTATTTTACTAGTAGAGGGTAGGAGACGTCATCAAAATAGAAAGCGTTCTATAAAAAAGTTTAAAAAACAAAATTTGTTAAGTCTCCACCGATTTGTCATTCCCTGCCATAGTATGTATTGAATTCGCTGAGAAAATTGTTGTGAGGTAGGGTTTTGCACGGTGGGAGCTTGAACTATAAACTAAAACAGATAAACGAGAATTTTATTGGTTAGATCTATTGTGTTGTTTTAATTTTCAGAATACGGGACTAATATGCGGATCAACAAAAATTGTTGAAGTTAGCCATCGTAAAAGTAGAATATGGGATAAAAAAGACAGATGCGTATATTGTAATCGAGATATTACTAATTTGTCACGACATTTGTTTCGAAACCACCAAGATAAAGATTCAGTTCGTAAAATTTTGCAGCTTCCAAAAGGTGATAAGACAAGAAAGGAAATGATAAATTTATTGCGAAAAGAAGGAAACTTGGCTCTAATAGACGAAGATAAAATTAGACCAGTTCAAAGAACCAGGAAAATATATGGAAAAGAATCCAAAGACAATGCAACGGTTGACGAATTTATGCCCTGTCCGTATTGTAAGGGCATTTATCGTTTAAAAACGCTGCGAAAACACTCTAACAAATGCACATATAATCCCCAAGTTGAAAAATCAAATATTGCGAGTTTAGGTCAAAATCTTTTAATTTTTAAATCGTCCCGAAAATCATTCCTGGATACACTTAGATTGAAAAATGAAGTATTTTCTAAAATGCATGCAGACAGAGCGTCGTTTAATGGAAAGAACGATCCAGTTGTTTGCCAATATGCCGAAGATTATTTAAGGAAACATAAAAGGCCTCATATTAGGTATGCAGTTTCTAATAAGGTACGAGAGCTTGGTAGACTTCTAGTTCCTCTTCAGGATATTTATGGAATAAAGACAATGCTAGAAGCAATGAATACAGTTCATTACGGTAAGGTGGTTCATGCAGCACAAATAATTTCTGGCTACGATACTACCCTAAAGACATTTAAAGTGCCCTCCTTAGCAAAGCACCTGAAAACAATTCTATTGAGTGCATGTTCATCAGCCAAAACACTATTATTAAAGCAAAATCCTATTTTATCAGTATCTAACTTTGCCGAATCGCTTGAAACTGTGAAACATTTTCGTTTATTAGTAGACGAAAAATGGAAATATGACATTGGCAGTTAAGCATTAAAAGATCTAAATGAAAAACATGGAAACAAACCTTAAACGCTTCCAATTACAAGTGATGTTATTAAATTCCTAGAGTATGCTGTTATGATGCTGAAGAGAAGATAGCCAAGATAAAGTACAGTAAAGCGGCTCTTAATTGAACTATTGTGATGAACAGAAAAAGGGTCGATGATGTGCAAAATATTAAACTCGATTCTTACAGACAAACCACGGCTAGTAGAAATCAAAAAGAGTGTTTAAATGTATTATCGCAGTCTGAAAAACCCCTGTCCGCTCATTTTACAAGAATTATAACCATTGAAAAGGGTACGAGATCCATTCAAATTGTATTCCCCAAAAATGTGCAATCGTATGTGGATGCTCTTTTATCAACTAGAGAACTAAATTTATGAACCCCACCAGAAAATTCGTTCCGCTTTGCGTTATTTGGCAGTGAAGAAAATTTGGTAGATGGTTCATCAGTTCTCCCTAAATATGCAGAAAAATGTGGTGCCGCAATCCCAAGACCACCGTTTTGCAAATAAAAAGCCTAAATTACATTGAAAAGGAGCAGGTAGCATCGTATATGGGACAAACAAAGGAAACCCACGAGGAGTTTTACAGGTGAGATAATTTTAACCTATACTGTGTTTCCTATTGCCTGACAGCAACCCTCATTAGATAGATAGATAGTATTTATTTGTTCAAGAACACGTCAAATACAAATTACAAATTACGAATTAATTTCATCTTAATTTCTACATTAAAAACAAAAATTCAGTGCCATAAAACACAAAAAAAAAAATCAAAACGAAAAATTTACAGTTCAACACAGAAATACTTAACATCTTAGATACGTTATCACATCATTAAAAATCACTGAGGGTGTAGTATGCTATGGAAACCAACCAACATTTTAATTTATCTTTCATTTGTTTTCATTGTAAATGTTTTAGTTGAAATGTTAGTTTATTCCAAATTTTTGGATGGAACTCTATTCTACGTTCTTTTGTAGGTATGTGTAATTATTTATCTGGATTTTTTTTATAAACAACATAGATTCCAAGACATACAGACCAACCGCTGTTAATAGTTTTTTTATTTATAAAAACTTCCTTACAACTCTTTGTCTGCTTCATGACATATATGCTTCTTCTGCATTGCTTCTAAAGTATCAGTACCCTACCTAAATCGGGTGTTCCTCTCCAAAAGATAATTCCGTAGGAAATCCTTGATTGTACAAAGGTGTGAAATGCCATCGAGCTATACTTTCATTCACACAAATGGACAGTACTTTCAAGGCATAGTTGTAAGTAGATAGCTACTGAGAGCGAGCCCTCGTCCTCCCCCCACCCTAAAAAACCCATTGAGAGCATCAGCCTCCTTCCAGACCCTGCTGCGCAGACGCAGATCATGTACTATCGAACAACACAACATACAATAACGTCGGAGAGTAAAATTCAAGAAGAGCACAGCCTCTTGACGTCACAAAGTAAAATCCGTTGAGAGCGTCCCCTCCTCCTCCCAAACACTACCGCGCAGTTCCATTTCTTTAGTATATTATCTCATTTTAAGCGTAGTAGGATAGCTACAAAGTTGCATACCCTCATTAAATTTAATAAAAGAACAAGACACTGCCGAACACTATGGAGAACTTAATAATTTAAATGTACGAAGAGTTGATCATATCAGAAGCATATTCACGTTTTGATGCTAGAACAGGGGATGATACAAACGCACAAGATGTGGATTTAAACATTAGAGGAACAGAACATGCTGATTTATGTAAAAAGCAGCCATAGTTTGCAAAGAGTTTTTAGTGACTAAAAATGTTGTAACATGCTAGAGTTTAAAATGTTAGGATTAAGAGAAAATAACTTATTAATTCGAAAATTTAGATCTAATAAATAATAGCTATTACACCTTATGCTGTTCAATTAATAAAATAATATATCACAGTAAATATTTTTAATTTTTTTTATAATGCTTTCACTCAATTTTATAAATCTTGCCCTTTCGGCCATCTTAAATTTTTGTTTTGCATTCCTTCACATTTTTGCTGGCATCTGTCTAAATATCAAATTCTTTATTACATATTCATGGGGATTATATTATGTAGAACAAGAGGGACCCCCGTCCCAGCTTGTATATATTGGCACTGAAACTGAGCCATTCCAATTAGGGTCTGCTGCGATTGAAGGTTCATCCTAACTAGTATCTATTCTGTGGTATCTATTGGCACTGAAGTTGAACTATTCCAGTTGAGATCTGATGCAATTGGAGTTTTACCCCAACCAATATCTAGCCGCATCAAAATGGGCCCATCCTAGCTATAATTCACCTTGATAGAGTCCCCATTGCAAAAAACAAATAACTTATTATTTATAATAATTATTAAAAATACCAGTAACCACACTGACAAGATAGTTATACTGCTTGTATACAAACAAAACCTAGATATTTATACAATACCTAAATCAAAGCAAAAACGACATTCATGCTCTTCATCTTTAAAATTCGTCAAACCACTTTCAATAATCATTATCATACAGATTAAAATGAGAAAAAAGAAGCACAATGTCAATTCACACTCTGAGAAAGAAACATTAATCTCAAATCAAGTTTTTAAATTTTGCAATCAGTATAAAATAGGAAGATTCACACATGGAGAAAGAATCTAATCTGAATTAAAATTAATATTATTATTAAAATAGATTAAGAATGCTAGAAAATATATTATAAAAATAACACTTACTAGAGATAATCAAAATACAAGGTGTCAATTAAATTTATAAAATATTGAACAGTCCTACAACATTCTCACATCTCTAAGACACTACAACATAACATTTAAATAGATTTGTTAAAAACATAATTTGAAACCAAATCAAATATTATTCCGAAAATTGCACAATGTTGCTAGGTAAACCGCCTCGATAAATTCGCTTGACCACCTTGCAAGTTCCCACAACAAGATTTACGACCTTATTACCCACTATAAATAGCTCTACGCATAATCATTCCTTACTTAAACGTCAGTGCAATGAATACCTCTGTTAGTGAGGAAACAAAACTGATTAACATATTAGAGCACATTATAGTTCCAGCAAATAACAAACAGGTTAGTGATGGTATGTGTTTAGTAATATGGGCAAGGAATTTATTTGTTTGTCGCCTATTTTTAACTCAGACGAGGCTAATCTTGATTAGATTTTACATCCAATCTTGACCAACTTGTACAAGAAAGGATCGCAAACGACACGATACCACAAAACTATTTCGGGCTATCTGAGGATAGAAACTTGTTAGAAATACCCACTCAATCGAGTTTTGTATTTAAACCAGAAATAGTTAGCCCTGAATGCAATATTAATGCAACAAAAAGTAATCTTGAATGACATTTGCCGCTAAATTTTACATTTAATACAAATAGTTCAAACAGTTTTAAGGATGCTTTTAGCATGTTAGACAATGAATCAATTCCTTGTAAGCAGCCATCACAACTTATTTCGCCGTTTCACTTAGTGTCAAGACCTTCTTCTATCAATAATGTGGAAAAAAATTCAATTTCAACACAAACAAAAATTAATTATCTAAATATTAAAACACAAACCGATGAAACCATTACTCAGTTAACTACTTATCAATCTTTTATGGAAAATAATATGATAAGAAAAAAGCGAATACTTAAAGCTAAATTATTGAGTTTATCGTTTTGTCTAAACCGTCTTTTCAATTTTCAAAAAAAAAAATGTAACGGTTAAAAAAAGACAGATATGGACTAGATACTGCAAGTATTAGATGAAACGTTTAACATAGCCGTCTAGATATTTTTGCCCACTATTTTATTTTTTTATTTTTGTTATTTATATTTAAGGTTAATTTATTTCAAATATTAAAAAATTGAAACTGAACAGACAAACATACAACAAGAGGATTGTAATAAATATTTAAGTCAACATGTCTGTTTGCATTACTTACAAAAGGAACTTTAGCAGAAGCGACAATTTACTGCGCCATTTAAGACAATCATGTAACATAGAGCTATGCAAAATACAGTTAGAGAATATGAAGAGAGTAAAAAAAGTCAAGTCTTCTAAGGAAACAGGTTAAGGCACTAATCATAATATTAATTCACGAATATGTGAAGTATGAAGTGTGAGTATGAAATTTTTGTATTGATTCTGTTAACAATAAAAATAAAATTAATTAAGAAACATTTTTTTTTTAGAAGTAGTAGGTATGGGGGGGGGGGGGGTAATTAGAATAAGATTTAAAATAATAATAATAATAATAAAACGATGTTATGCTACAAATAATTAATGTCTTAAAACATTGTCGCTTTCTTTCTAAAAATTGTCGTGACAAGCCACCTACGTTCAAACGAACATAAAAATAAAGTTGCTATAAGTTCAAACGGAGTTAAAATAATTAAATCGGCATTTTAACAAAGAATAATTTCATACAGAGTCAAACCAGAAAAAAATCCATATTAATATTAATCAATTTTTTGATAACATTTTTCCAAAACTAAGTCGCTTACTAAAAGAAGAGGTTCAAAATCACACCTGTATAAAAAGTAATTTAGAACTATTTGTATTATATATTAATCCCGAGTTATGTAGTCAAAATAACCCTATCTTTACGTAAACACCTTATCTTTTGTTTATGATAATGTTGTATATAAATAGAGTTCTAAACAAGAGCATGACACTTAATATTCAGATTTCATGTAGTTAAGTCGCATATTAGATTTAAGTTTCAAAAGTTCTAATATTGTACTTTTTCAATAAATTGCTTTTTAAAAACAAAGTGCAGAGTACAATTAACTTAACTGGCGCAGTCGTGCAGATCCTTGAAGACCAGAATTCGCAAGTTTGGAAGCTGCAATTCCGCAACCTCCTGAAGCAAGCTGCCTGGCCGTTGGTGTCAACCATTAATCAAGGAGATCTACCTTCCACCTACAACTAAATCCTGGCAGGAAGAATCATATTTGCGTAGAGTAAGTGATATTCCTTTCCAAACCTTTTTATTATTGTGTAAAATTGGCATATGATTTTTTATGATATTTATTTTTTAAATAATTTCGAATTTCTTTTATTTTTTTATTTTTTATTTTCTCTTTTTATTCTTAAGAATTTATGTCTCTACCTGACGTACAACTTACCTTATCTGATCAAGACATTAAAAGTCTAAGTGAACTGTTAAACCCAAAAGTAGATAATAAAATGTCCACCATACAAGCGGCAAAAGAAATTGCCCATACATTACGTTCATTTTCAGGAAGACCTGAGCATTTAGAGTTTTTCATCAATTCACTAGATACATTTTTTGATAGATATTTTATTAACACACAAGACGATTCTCTTAAAGAATTTGTAATAGCTACTATATATTCTAAAATAATAGGAAGCAGGTAATTATTACTGTCACCCTGAACTTACTACCTGGCCTTTAATAAAAATCGAATTAAGACGAAGATTTGGCGACAAAATTAACCGTCATACTTTGGCACAACAACTGAATTTCTTAACCAGAAATAAAAATGAATCAATTTTAGAATTTCTCGATCGACTAAAAACCTTAAAAAACAGAATTGCGCTTAAAATCAATTCAGAAAACTTAGTCCAATCTACAAAAACAGCCTTGATCGAACAAACAGAACAAACTGCCATCACCGTTTTGCTTGCAAATGTTAATAGCGAACTCAGAACTATACTTCTAATCAATCAACTTAAAGATTTAGACGATACCTATAATTTTATATTAAACTACTCTGTTGTTGAGCAACAAATTAACTCTAGAGCACAGTCAATTAGAAGTAATTTTACTACCCAAACATCTCCAATACAAAATATGCAAAAATATAAACCTAACAATGCAACAAATAATCATCGCAACCACTTTATAAATTCATTCTCATTCATCCCAAATAATTTCTACTCACAGCGACCACAAAATTCCTCTACATTCCCCAGCCAACCAATTAATCTCCAACTCAAACCGGTCCATCAACAAAGATTTCCAACAAATCGAGAAGTTTTTGGCAAACCAAATAATGCGTTTTCTAAACATAATCTACATCGCCCTTTAGATTCACCTACACCAATGTCTGGCGTAAGTGTCCAATCAAGAAGAAAATTCCAAAAACCACCTTCTCAAGTTCAAAATAACACCCATAATTTCAGACAAAACCAGTGGCGTCAAAATCCACACGCTAATCCCTTGACATTCACTGAAGTTACTCATCTAGAAAACAACTATCCGCAAAATTACCCAAGTGAATCCCAAGATAACTTCAACGACTTTAAATATAATTATTCTGAACCTACATTTGAAAATGACCTATACTCTTATTATGAACACGAAAATCCTGAAATTTCCCAGTCAGACTACGAACCGACAGAACTATCAAATGAAGTTGATAATTATGATGCTATAGAAACTGACGAAAATTTTCAAATATCAGCCTCCCGAAAGGACAATCCTTCTTAGATTTAAACGCCTTCCAAATTAATTCTTTACCCTACATTGAAATCCAGAACCCCCGAATAGCATTACTTATAGACACCGGTAGCCACACTCTACTCCTTAGACCAATAATTGCTGAACAAAACTTTCCAGATCAAATATTCAATTCCAAACACACATTAGTCACTTGCATAGGAAAAACAAACACCCAAAATAAAATAAAAGTACCTTTACTTAAAGAATTTAATATTTTCACAGATCTAGAATTTATCTTATTTAACTTTCTTGATTACTTTGACGGAATCCTAGGTGTAAAAGACTTAAGGAAATTGCATCTTAATATTGATTTTACAAATAAATGCCTTTATATCGAAGAAATAACAATCCCATTATCTTATAGACAAAACTTTGACACACAAAAAGTCGAAATCCCCGCAAAAACCAGTATATTAAAACGAATATACACTACCCTACCTAATAACTTAGAACTGTATATGCCTAACATTAGAAACGAATATTTTGAAATTCCATCATCGCTTCTTAGAGTTGAAAATAATTATGTTACTTTAGAGATTAAAAATCTTAAAGATGAAAGCATAATTATACATTTTAACCCATACGACATTGAACAAAAATGTGTTCCTTTTGACGAAACCGATAATGAAATCTTTAATATCGAACAAATTGCCTCCGAACATCCAACCCCCTGATAACTTCTCTTTTATAAGATCAAACCATCTAAACCCTGAAGAAAAGAAAGCCCTTCAAAAGTTACTCAGTCAATTTCCAAAAATCTTGCATAAACCAAATGACAAACTTACCTTCACCAATACCGTAACACATGAAATAAAAACTTCCGACGAAATTCCAGTCAATACTAAATCATATCGTTATCCTTAAGAAGAAGTGCAACGTCAAATTACCCAAATGCTAAATGACGAAATTATCAGACCCTCTTCTAGCCCATGGTCCTCACCCGTATGGATCGTCCCGAAGAAAATTGATGCTTCTGGCAAACAGAAATGGCGAATCGTGATCAATTATCGCAAAGTCAATGAAAAAACAATAGACGATAGGTACGCCTTGCCAAATATCACCGATATCTTAGATAAACTTGGCAGATGTCAATATTTTACCACCCTCGATTTAGCTTCAGGCTTTCATCAAATCGAAATGGATCCCCGGTCAATACCTAAGACCGCTTTTAACGTCGAAAATGGACATTACGAATATATTCGTATGACATTTGGACTCAAGAATGCCCCTGCAACGTTTCAGAGAGTAATGGACAATGTCCTACGCGACCTGCAAGGACGCATCTGTTTAGTCTACATGGATGACATAATAATATTCTCAACCTCGCTAAAAGAACATATAAATAATCTTAAATTAGTCTTCCAACGCTTACAAGACCATAATCTTAAAATTCAATTAGATAAATCTGAATTTTTACAAAGAACTGTTGAATTCCTTGGTCATGTCGTTACTCCTGAAGGTATCAAACCAAACCCCAAGAAAATTCAAAGCATTTTAAACTTTCCCATTCCTAGAAACCCAAAAGAAATTAAATCATTCTTAGGCCTTATAGGATATTACCGAAAATTCATAAAGAATTTTACAAAAATAACTAAACCCTTAATAACTGCTTAAAGAAAAATCACAAAGTAGAACACACCCCTGAATTTGTGCAATCATTAGAAAAATGTAAACTTTTATAGGCAAACGATCCTATTTTACAACATCCGGACTTTTCAAAACCTTTCAATTTAACAACTGATGCTTCAAATTTCGCAATTGGCGCAATCCTCTCACAAGGATCTATTGGAAGCGATCTTCCCATAGCATACGCCTCTCGTACCCTTAATCCAGCAGAATGTAATTATTCTACAATTGAAAAAGAACTCCTCGCGATAGTTTGGGCCGTTAAATATTTCCGCCCATACCTCTTTGGAAAAAAATTTAAAATAATGAATGGTTATTTTCAATCAAAGAACCTAATTCAAAATTAGTAAGATGGCGGCTAAAACTAGCTGAATATGATTACGAAATAATATACAAAAAAGGAAAAAACAACACCAATGCCGATGCCCTTTCTCGAATACCTAACCAAATAAACAATATCGAAGATGACGACCAATTATCTTTACTACCAAATATTGACCTTTCAGACGAAATCCCACAACTTAGTTCCCAAAAGTTAGATGAACTTCTACAGACAATAATACCAGAAACCACAAACCCAAAAATAAATATAATCTCTGATATTATAATTAAACCAAAAAAAACAACTAACCTCAATGATAATACGGACACACAAACAATACATACGAGCCATGAAGACCCTATCATAGGTGCACCTTATACAAGCAAAGCACTTAATACCTTTAAACAACAAGTTATATTTAGATATTCGCAAGATAATAAACATAAAATCGAACGCACCCAAAAATTTGACAAACAAAGAATTTTTGTATTTTTACCAAACAACCCAAGCGAAGAACTTTTATGTAAAATATTAAAAGAAAATTTTATCCCCAATAAAACATATTGTTTGTATTTTAAAAATGAAACATTAGAACCAATGATTTTAAACCTCTTTCAAAAATATTTTAAGAATAATGCCTTTAAACTTTATATCTCAAGAACTTTCTTAGAAGACATAACTGATACAGATGAACAACAATTAAAAATAAAATATTATCACGAAACTAAAACTACTCATAGAGGTATTCAAGAAAATATAAAATGACGTCAAAATATATGTTAATCTTTGTGAAATTTGCCAAAAAACTAAATATGAAAGGCATCCTAATAAGTTAGTTTTTAAACCCACTCCATTCGGATACGAACCCTTTGATCACATCTACCTAGATACGTACAAAATTTGCAATACGACTTTCATGACAATACTCGATAGCTTTTCAAAACTAGGACAAGCATACCCTTTGTTCACCTGCCATGGTCCCAAAATTGTTGACAAATTATTACATTATATTAATCATTACGGACTACCTCGAAAAATAACCACAGATAACGGAACTTGCTTTAAAAACGAAAATGTTCAAAAATTCTGTATGTTGCATAATATTGAAGTACACTACTGTACACCCCATAATCCAAACTCTAATAGTTATGTTGAGAGAAGATTCCACTCCACTCTTAACGAAACAATATTAGCACTACAAAGTGAAAAACCTAAAGAAAATATGCATAGTATTATGAACTACGCATTACTGTCATATAATAACTCCACTCACAATGCTTCAAAATATACACCCTTTCAAGTAATCAAAGGAAAGTTAGAATATAAGAATCCCCTCGAACTTTCTGAAGAAGAAAAACTAACACACTTTATGCAAGAACATTCCGAAAGAATTAAAATAATAAACGAACATCTTCTTAGCACACTTCAAGAAACTGAAAATGAACACTTGAAAAACGTAACAAAAATCGTCAAACCGAAGTAAAAATAGATCCTAGTAAACCACTTTATAAAAAACGCTTTCCAATTAAATCAAAAATTAAACAAACAGATATATACAAAAAATTAAGCGTTCCTGTAAAAGCCTACCCAACTAAAATAATAGCACAAAAACGAGCAATTCACTTGAATAATCTGAAACCACAACGTTCTGTTTCAGATGATGAAACTTCTAACGTTGCTGTTCGCCCTTCCCAGAAATCGTTAGTCCTATACTCCCTATTGTTCTAGGACCCACCTATATAACATATACGCATCAAACAACTTATTATCACATCGACTTAAAACAAATACAATATTGTCTAGATAACTTAGAAAATTCACTTATAACTACTAAAATCATCCTAAATAAAAGAAAACCTACTGAACAGTTTTCACACCTTGTATTAGAAAAATTGGACCAAAGTTATGAATTATTACATATCTTAAAATTAAATACACAATTATTTCAGAAGAATTCTAAACAAAAGCGTGGTCTAATAAATGCTGTAGGAAAAATTAACAAATGGCTCTTTGGTACTTTAGATTCAGACGATGAACAAAAGTATAACCAATATTTAAACGCCATATCAAACAATCAACATTTGCTTTAGAATGATATAAAACAAGCTATATCAGTTATTTCTAATGTAACACAAACATATACTTCACATTTAAATAAAATGGAAGAAAGTCAGAAAATTATCGGAAACAAATTAGCTATGTTAGAAAATAAAGAAATAGGTATTGCTGACGCTTTATACCTTTCACTTATTATCGACAACATAAATGCTCAACTCCTAAAATTAAAGTCAATGTTAATTAATATTGAAACTGCCATTGGTTTTGCACAATTGAATATAATGCATAATACTATTTTAAACGAACTTCAATTAGAGGAAATTTTAAACAATATCCCAAAAGAAAATACTATTCAATTTTCAAAAATAATTAATTACTATAAAATTATGACTCCTCAAGTCAGAATAGTAAAGAACTTCATAATATTTGCCATCCATATGCCAATTATTCGCCCGACCCAATTTACATTGTATAAATTACTTCCTATTCCCATCCTAAACCAAACACTAATTTTACCTAAACCCTATGTATTACTTGCTGAAGAAAAATATTACTCAACGGAAGACCAATGTTTAAAAATAGAAGAGATCTTTCTATGTTCCCAAGAAAGCTTAACTCAAGAAGAACACTGCGTGGTCAAACTACTAACGCACAACGAAAACACCTGCCCAACAGCCAAAGTCCACTACACTAGTTTAAGCGTCACGAAAATAAATGAAAAAGAAATCTTAGTAATTCCTGCAGAACTAACACCTGTGGTTAGCAATTGCCAAGAATTAAAACGATCTTCGTACGTCTACAAACCTACACTTATAAAATTAGATAAGTGTCCACTTCAAATTAACGGTCAATCATATACCGTTGAAAAGACAAATAATTTGTACTATAGCCTGAAAATGCCACCAATCAAAATTGAAGAGCAAGATGAGGTCCCACATTTACAACTTCAAGAGATTAACCACCAAGAAATTAAAGATGCCAACAAGATGATTTCCACAATAAGGTTTCACAATCTGCAAACAATAGGAATCATCAGCAACCATTGGAAAACTCCAATTTTACTTATCAGCCTGTTCATCTTAATTGGACTCCTGATAATCGCTAGAAAAATAATCCGGCGATTCTACAACGAGAAGAGAAAACCCAAAGATATCCATCAAGACATCGAACTTCAAGAACCGAAACAATCGAAAAATCGCCAGCCTCTATTTTCCGAACTTACGGAGGGAGGAGTTATGTAGTCAAAATAACCCTATCTTTACGTAAACACCTTATCTTTTGTTTATGATAATGTTGTATATAAATAGAGTTCTAAACAAGAGCATGACACTTAATATTCAGATTTCATGTAATTAAGTCGCATATTAGATTTAAGTTTCAAAAGTTATAATATTGTACTTTTTCAATAAATTGCTTTTTAAAAACAAAGTGCAGAGTACAATTAACTTAACTCCCGTAAATGGGATTCATAGTGTGAAATCTTTTAACACACAATTTAAATACTTTGTGCAACTTCAAACATAACAAAATTTATTGAAGACATGAGCACAATACTTGACGGCAAAACTATTCAGATAAAAATTCATCGCTATTAAACAACCTGCTTTATCAATCCCATTCACAAACGTAGTTACAAATATAAATAAAACAAAGCAGTCCTCCTCCACAGTTTAATAAAAATGATGATAGATGAAAAGGTTCCCTATATGTTTCGAGCGCTTAAGCACTCATCATCAGGGGATACTAACATCGAGTTTTGTAGACAAAACGTTGTCTCATATTAATGAGTACAACTCATAGTAACTTGAAAGTTGAAGACTTGGTATGTGAGATGTTTAATTATCTTAAGAAATGAATGAAGTTCTGGTTAAATGTGAGATTAAGATCTGAGAAGAAACATTGTGAGTGTGAGTGGATAATAGAACAGTTTAAAATTTATGAAGGAGAAGAAATTTTTTAAATTATAGTTGTGCGTTTGAATTAAATTTGCTTTAAAAGATTATTGGATAAAATTGATTGCTTCATTTCATGAAAGTTCGATATTTAGTTCAGGGTCTGTTCTGTTGTACTTTTAATTACTAAAAATTCTGAAAATTTTCTAAGATATAATTTCTTTTTAAACAATTAAATAATCATGATTATAAAAATGATTACCCTCTACAACTTCTCCAAAATATATCGAACTTTCATGAAATCAAACAATCAATTTTATCCAATAATCTTTTAAATCAAATTTAATTCTAAACGCACAACTATAATTTAAAAAATTTCTTCTCCTTCATAAATTTTAAACTCTTCTATTATCCACTCACAATGTTTCTTCTCAGATCTTAATCTCACATTTAACCAGAACTTCATTCATTTCTTAAGGTAATTAAACATCTCACATACGAAGTCTTCAACTTTGAAGTTACTATGAGTTGTACTCATTAATTTGAGACAACGTTTTGTCTACAAAACTCGATGTTAGTATTCCCTGATGATAAGTGCTTAAGCGCTCGAAACATGTAGGGAACCTTTTCATCTATCATCATTTTTATTAAACTGTGGAGGAGGACTGCTTTGTTTTATTTATATTACATCAACTCCACTGAAAGTATGGACTATTTCTTCAACTTCAAATAGTTACAAATATTTTTCTTTTACAGGATGGAGTTTAATGAACATATTACATCTAGAAGTTAACATAAACAAATATAATCCATTGAGGGCTTCTTCATACATTAAACTACCCAAGAAAATTCAACTGAAACACGCCATAGTCAATATAAGGAACAATGATCCATTTTGGCAGCTTTACATCCACCTACTGGATTAGAATGTGAAACATCATCATATTCGAATTTCGCCACAATATTAGATGTTACACCAGTAAAACTGATTAATTTCTCAAAATTCGAATCACAAAATAATATATCAATTAATGTATATGATTTAGAAAAAGTAGAATTTAAATCTAAGTATGAAGTTATAGGACCTTTACATTATACTGAAGCCCAGCGAAATAATCACATTAATTTATTGTTGATGGGTGATGGTAATGGAAATTTTTACTATTGTCTATCTCAGATTTGTCTAGATTAGTTTCAGCTCAGATAACAAAACATAATGGTAAAAAATATTTTTGCGATGGTTGAAGAATTAAATAGGAAACTCTACTCTCTCTACTACGATTGTAATCATGCACGAATTAACTTATAATAGAAAATAAAATAGACAAATTAGGTAACTCCACATCCAGAAATATTTTGAAATTGCAAATATTCAAAAACAAATGGAAAGCCCCTTCGTCATTTATGCAGATTTCGAATGTGTACTTAAACCTTTAAATAACGACGCAAACGATCTTGACACTACCAACTCTTACACTTTCAAACAATATGAACATATTCTGCTGTTTACTATGTCAAATATTCTTTTGATGATAGTGTGTTAAAATTCGAACTATATTGTAGTAATAATTGTGTAGAAACGTTAATAAATGCGATGGAAAGGGATGTTTATGATATTTATAATAATTATTTAAAACATAAAAAACCAATGACTAATTTAAGCCCATTAGAAAAACTGCATCACAATAAAATTATTCAAACGACTATCATATTTGTAACAAAATAATTAAAAATAAGAATGAAAAAGTTGCGGATCATTGTCATCTAACAGGAAATTATAGGGGAGCAGCACACTCCATTTGTAATAATTTAAGGCACTGGCTAACCGACCGCCGGCGGTATTTTCAATTAATACAAAAAAGACCGTCGTCCGGCGGCATAACCTTCTTACGTGCAATGAAGCCGCCTAAAGTATGAATTAATTTTTTATTCAGGGCTTTATGATTTTAATCACGGCGGTGTGTTATCAGAGTATCGATAGATGCCGCCGGTCGACGGTCTCCCCCATTTAAAATATATATAATAGCGGCGGGGAACGTTAATATCAGTAGATTAGCTGCGGTATCCATTGGCGGTATCGATAAGCACGCTGACTTTACTACCATCCATGCATCAGTTGCAGAGTTGCTTATTAACAAAGAATACACATTTATAACTTATTATTATCTACGTTTGAGTAACTAAACAAGCAATATTCAAAAAGTTAATATCTTATATTTAATAGCTCTAATAAAAATGGCCAGATGGTAGACATATTATTGAGACGATGTTTATTGACGGGGGTTGATTTAGAGCGTAAGCACTCTAAAATAAAACTTACACACCATGGTGTACTTAAATAAACATTTTTAATAAAGAACTAGTTACAACTATATATAAATATAACAAAGGAAAACGTATACCTAATGAATATCGATCTTTGCTTCGACGAACTAATTTTTGTTTTCCGTTTTCTTCCGTTTTGCGCTTAACCCGATGACAGTATTAGCTCGGCCTGTCGGCCTACCTCTTTGCTTCATGGTAACTGGCAATTTTATATTACCTATATTTAAATCTGTAGTTCCCGTGGAAGTTACCGAAGGGTCATTGTCTTCTATTGGAACTAAGGTACCTGAGACAAATAAGGCCCACCTAAGACAAAACATTTTTTATTTTTAAGTAAAACGATATTGAACAAAATAAAAATATATTAAACACAAACTTATATATTACTTTAATCAGAACACAAACTAAAAAAATAAAAAAATAATAATTAACAAAAATATTGTAGTTTTTTAAAAACACTGTAATTGGGCCTTATTTCTGCCAGGTACACTAATAAGGCCCGTATGGTATAAAGCATAATAATAGGCTAAAAAGTAATCGAAAAAGTATTTAACATGATGTTTTAACAAATTTTTATTCGAAATAAAGTTTTACATAATGAAAAATTAAACTCTTAGTTATCGCATTTGATGCAAATATAGTCATCATCATCAGATTGTGTATACCCTAAACAGTCTTCGTGCGCCCATGTATTGCAGCAAAGACAGCGCCTCATATCGCTTTGACGGGATTCCTGACATAGTGGACAGTACCATAATGAATTATGCTTATTCACTGTGCTTTTAAAAGTAGAAGTGCTGCCTGTGCTGGTACTTGGTTCGGGTTGGTCGGTTTGCTGAAACAGACTTTTTGTGACCATCTGAGCTTTATAATTTAAAGCTTTACGCCTTGGAGCTTTGTCATCTTTCTTTTTCACTAAGTCTGGAGTTTCCATCAATTCATGAAAAGAGTTATTCAAGATGTCCTTGTCATTTTTCTTTTCCCTAAGCCGTTGTTGTAGCACAGCCAGCGAACATTCATCGTCACTGTCACTACTGTCTTCCAGTAAATTAACTTGATCAGAAAGATTATGTGGACGTTCTGTGAGAGTACTTGGGGCGAAAGCAGAAGAAGGAATAGCTGATGGATCATAGGGATACAACCCAGTAGCTCGAAAACCACTTATAATATTCTCATTGGTCATGCAGCGTGACCATACTTTCGAAAAAATATGGTTAAATCTTGACTTGGTTATTACCCTATCTGGATGTTTTTCCCAATAAAGGAGCACTTGTTGATCCCAGTGCGCTTCAAACGATCGATAGACCGCTTTGTCAAGCGGCTGTAGCTCGTGAGTTGTGTTGCTCGGAAGACACATCAATGAGATTTCATGCTTATCAGCTTCTTCAACTATTGTAAAGTCGAGGTGACACTTTGCTCCATCAAAGACCAATAATATCGGTCCACCAATTTTAAATTTTGCCAAGTGACGGATAAATTCGACAACAAGTTCGGTAGTCATACTGCCTTTCGGTGCCATTGCCACCAATGTGCCCGCTGGCAAATTGTCTTCGAACTCTGGTTTTAATCTCTTGCCCTTGAAGATAACCATGGGAGGAATAGCCGATCCACATGCAGACACACAGCCAACCACAGTAACGTTCTCTGCATGTTCTGGGGCTACAAGATGCAAACGTTTTTCTCCTTTTCTAGCCAACACTGTCTGCTGGTGATGGATGGTGAGACGACACCCCTTTTCATCCATATTGAATATACGTTCAGGTTTATTTTTAAAACCAAAATTATCCAAAGTATTTCCGAGTTTTGTAAAATAGTCACCTACTATTATCGGATTTAATTTTTGAGCACGAGCTGGATTCATATTTTGTGCTTTCCGATTGGCTAATTCCGGATTTCGCTTCAGAAAAAGTTTAGTCCAACCGCGGCCGGCCATTTCTTCATTTTTGTTAAAGCTATTTTATCTTGTTTAATTCAACAAAACGATACACCTGTCGTCTTACACTTCTTTTGGTATAAGGGTAGCCAACTTCAGCTAGCCTTATTATTCGTTTGACTAAATCCCTTTCCTGCTCCCGGGTTAAAATTGAGGATCTTCCTAATTTTCTTTCGTCTTTTCCACTTTGCAAATGATTTCGAAGCGTTCGTCTCGGAATTCTAAATCTCGTAGCAGCTGCACGTTGGCCAAGCCGACCCATTCTTACAGCATTTAAAGCCGAAATTAGATTATCTTGAGTCCACGGAGCTCTGATATTTCGGCACAATTTTCCCATTTTTTCTGAAATAGAAGAAAAATTTAGAATTTTATATGGCTTGAAATAAGGCCCACTGGTAAGAAATAAAGCCCACCTTAAAGCTTGCCTGGGCCTTATTTCTGACATAGAATGCTTGAGGTTAGGTCACAGTTACAAAAACAACAATAAAAATCCCTCGATTTTTTTGTCAAATATCAACTCTTAAATGTGCTACTTACCATCAGAATTAAACTCCCACTTTTTAATTTAAAATTAGATTGCGAAGAAATACTTGATTTCATCTAAATATTATAAAACACGTGTTTGAGTACTGGATGTCAAATAAATGGCTAATTTCACGCTAAACAAATGCGTGGGGGCGGTACGCCATCTATGTAAAATTACTTGCACTTTATAGCCGAACTAATTGGTCGATATTAGAGATGGGGTTTGTTTTTGTTTACAGTGTTGTACAAAGTGGGCCTTATTACTTGCTGGGCCTTATTTGTCTCAGGTACCTTACATCAACTATTTCAAATTCACAATTAGTAATAATGTTTGGATCGTTATTGTTGAATATGATTGGTAAATCGTCTTGTGTTACTTCTAAAATTCCACTTATATCCTTTTGTAGTCCTTCGGGAATGTGATTCCCATCATTGTCCTGAGCCATTGCTTCTAAAATTTGATTTTCATCTTCTTGCCTTACGTAAAAAATCTGATTTTTAGTATTTTCTTCCGTTTCTGGTATATTTTGGTTGGCATCTTCAGACTGCGAATCCATAATAACTAAATCTTCATCATTTTCCCATGCCGTTTTAAGCTATATTAATTGTCTGAGCCTCATATTATGGTATCTTGCGTCACCTGCTTCTGAAACTAAACCTGCTAATGATTTCAAAAGCATCCATGCTTTACTGAACTTTTGGTGCTGGTTCAGCTTTATGCTAAGTTTTATCACAGTATGTCTTCTAGTTGTAGATGATAAAGAGTTATCTGGTATATTAGTCACATCTGTAAGAAAAATCCGTTGATTGGAATAATAGTGCGTTTTTGTCCATCTTTTATTGCATACATTTTTCTGAAACATATAACCTATTCCAAGTTCTTCTCGTTTTTTAAGTATATGGCGACAAGGCAACATCATTGACATTCGTCAACCACAGTTACATGATTCGAATGTTGTATTATAGTTCTGTTTAAGAGTATTATTTCTGGCTGTGTATTATTTTTCTACAAACTCAAATGCATAACCGGTTAACAACTGGTGATAGTTATAAAGGACACTACCTTCTTCGTAAAAGTTTACGGGTAACTTTTGAATTAAATTTGCTGCTTTATGATCTCGTTCATCATTCGTTATCAAGAGTAGCTTAAAAAAATCATCAAATAAACAATTTCAAGTAGATAAACTTTTTTATCACATATATAGATATAGTTTTGATAGTTTTTTAAAATACACAAAAGTAGAACTAGAACTATTAACAGATTTTGACATGTTACATTTTTTTAGGGGTAGTATGAGAGAAGGAGTCAGCAGTTGTGTTTGTAAAAAATTTAAAGCAAATAATAAATTTATATCAAATTATTTTTATTTTATTTATCCATTTCATGTCATAGTACTTACAAAAAAATTGCTTACATACGTCAAAACAAATTATAAAATACAAAATAAAACCTAATTAAGGTAAATACACTAATACATTTAGTTTAAAATTATAGGCAGAAACAATAAATAATAAAACTGACAACATAGACAACTACAATTATTTCGATCATTATAATCACAATTTACATTAGGTACATTTGACAGGGATTAAAATTTAAAATCCTGGCGTTCCTCTAAGTAAGCTTCATAGCTGTAATACGCTCTTTCGACAAGAAAGTCGGTTACCCTTCTCTTAAAAGCTTTGAGTTCCAGACCTCTGACCTCTCGCGGCAATCTGTTAAAGAACTTCACAGCCAGGAAGTCCGGGCCATTCTGGCATCTACGCAGTCTGCGGTGGGGTACCGAAAGATTCTCGCTGCCCCGCATGTCCCTGCCATGTATCTCACCATTTGTGGGATAATATTATCTTTATTCCGATGAATATGACGTACATTTTGCAGTATGTATACGCAAGGAAAGGTTAGAATGCGAAATTTAATAAATGATTCCCTACAGTCATCTTTGTAATCAATGCCCGCTAGGACACGCACGGCCCTGCGTTGCAGCGAGAACACCCGGCGCCACCCCGCAGAATGCCCCCAAGCAATCGCCGCATACGTCATTACCGAGTGAAACTTTACTGTGAAACAGTGCATGATATACGGTGTTTAAAGTACGTGATGACACATTTAAAAAGAGATTGCGCAGCAGAAAGACACTTCCACTCAGTTTATGAGAGACAAACTCTATATGTGGACCCCAGTTGAGTTCAGAGTCCAGGTGGACTCCCAGAAATTTGGTCGTGTTTACAGTTTGGAAAGGCGTTTCGTTGACTTTACGTAATGAAAAAAGAACGTTATTAGTTTTATTCTGATTAAGAATAAGATCATTTTCCTAAAACCACTGCTCCACCTCCGATTGTACCACACACGCCCTGCTGATAACGTCCTCAAAGGTGTCGCTAGCCACAGAGGCGGTCGTGGCATCAGCGAACAAAACGTAGTGTCCGATATGGTTATGCAAGGGTAAATCATTTACATAGATGAGAAAAATCAATGGTCCCAGTATAGATCCCTGGGGTACCCCCACCGTCACATGGCTCGTTGATGACACCCCCCCCCCCCTACGGTCACCATCTGAGAGCGATTCTCTAGATAAGATTGAATCAAACTTATAGTTCTATTGCTGAAATTATAAGCAGAAAGCTTCTGAATCAGCAGGTCATGCGATACACAATCGAAGGCTTATTTGCTCAGATCACAAAACATGGTGTTAACAAACTTCCCGGCGTGAAAAGCTTCGAAGCTGTGCCCAACCCGGACCTAAAGCCAAATTGACGATCCGTTAGGAGCTTGTTTGATTCTAAATATTTTGAGATCCTCTCAGCAATGCACTTCTCCAGAATCTTGTATAGAACAGGCAATAAGGATATTGGACGATAATTGGTCATGTCACCTTCATCCTTCATCCCCTTTTTTAAATATAAGGATGACCAGCGCCGTCTTCCAAGAGTCAGGAAAAGTGGACCCCCGAAGGCCTACCACACTTAACGGTGCAACTGGATATTTCTATAAATTGTCGACTTGTTAATCTGGTTTTCCACTCTATAAAAAATCCTTATGCAAAAGCTCTACGAATACTCAAATATTCATAGGAGTTTAGATTTTTCTAGACATTGGGTGGAGATCCAGGCACAGGTAGCACAGGTTTAAAATTTAACCTGATGCGTAGCGCCCACCTTCTATCCTTAAATGGTTACTTACTTTTTTAGAACCTCATTCCTTGAAGGCGGCTACAAAAATCTTCAACGGGTTTCGCAGTACCATGTACGTGTGTTATACCAAATATTTCCAAATTGTAGTTGAATCGAAGTAGTTTATATTTTTCTTTTAAAAGGAAGCAATATATTGTTGAAAGGGAGCAATATTTAATCGTAAAACAAATGAGTTTATTTCTAACTTCTAGCAGACCACAAGTCACTATCAATTTCACTTATTTATTAAAATATCAAATTTCAATCGGAGCCACCAACATTAAAATTTAAATCCACAAACAAATCTCTTTTAAAAATGCGCTCACTTTACGCTTTATTCAATAAAACTTTTCTCGTTAACGTGCCAAGTCAAGAAGTAAAGGTTTTCTACCACCGCGACGATACTTTACTATCTCCGTGTGACTTCAGGTCAACGCACTTTTAACTTCCAAACTGAACTTTTCACCACTACACTTGACTGTCACGGCACGGCAACTTTCGACAGACGACGGTACTAACTTTGTAGGTATTTGAACATTACGACGGTTAAAAATGAACTAACTGTTCTTCTAGCAATCCCATCTATTTATAGGGGAAAATTGATCAAAACAACACCTGCAAGTGCTCGCAGATGTTTACACAAGTATTCCAGTTTCTGGAATCCCGTTGTCGGTATGAGAAAAACAAAATATTTCGGCATTTTACAAAGGTAATTATCTTTATTTATTTGACAGTTATTAGAAAACAGTTGCAGCTAGACGGCAGATGTTTTGCAGGTATTACTTGCTGACACCAACGCGATACATCCCCATTACGCGATCTATCCAGATAAAACTAGTTTAAGTCAGCGTTTTAACCAATCAGGAATTGTACTAACGCGTCTTCTCCGAGGTAGGAAAGAGATTATTTAAGCTTTAGCAGTGCCTAATTTCATTAGTTTCTCGTGTACGGTACCTTTTGCTCGGTCAAATAACTAGTCGGAAATAAACAGTGAAGTAAAAAATAAATTAAAATTTTATTTAATTTTAATTTATTCTGTTTGAAATATTCTTTCGCAAGAATTACAGCGAATATTTCCCTCATATATAAAAAATGTCATAAGAAGTGTGGTCTTTCGCAAGAATTACAGCGATAATTCCACAGTAGAAGCGATAATTCCACAGTAGAAGCGATAATCCCCCAGTAGGTATATTTTTAATAAATTTCCCACATAGCAAAAAAGGTATATTCACATCCTGAGAATATGCTATCGACAGCCCACAACTCACATTCGTTTAGGTACATCCATAGCATATCCATGTCATATTTAGAAATTGATTAAAATCATGTTCGTTTGGATATATCCATAGCATATCCAAGTCATATCTAGAAATTGGTATAAAAATCATAAGTCAAAAAAGTGAAATTAAAAATAGTATTAAAAAGATTTTCCTACTTTAGTATTCTTAAAATAATATCTAAATTTCTTTAGGGTAATGCGATTGCTCAGTTTGGTATTTAAATCTCCAACTTTTGGCAGCCCTGCGCACTTCGCGCTTGGGTTGCTTGGGATGACATTACATAACCTCAGTTTTTGTCATTTTCTCTGCTCTCCTCGATCGTCTCGTAGTCGTGGCGTGTAAGTTTTTTTGGTGGTTTGTTTTTCATTTTCTTACAGTTCAGTAAGTATGTTCATTGTTTAATAAAGTTTGGTATGTGAATTTGTAAACAATAAGTGAACAATATAATAGAAACCTGTTTTTAAAGTGCTCAGACATTACTCTACATTTTTTTAACGTAAATATTTTCTCAACCATTCATTTATGTTTTTCTTTTCAGGAAAAACGAAACTGACGTTATAAAGCAGTAACTCCTTAGTTTAAAAAACTAATAATTATGTCTGTAATTGTTTTTCTAGAGTTTGATTGTGCTCTAATAAAGCCTGTTTTAATATGTTTACTTGATTTGATTTAAACAAATATGAGACTGACACTTCAATATTAAGTATTAGAAACGTCGATTGACCCAACATTTCGAGATAAGACGGCCATAGTGGCCATGTCGGCAAAATACTCTGGATTCTTAAATTTAGTAGGGGTAGTTAGCCGCAATAAAATCCTTGACACGAAAAATTATTATTTGCCAGCTTCCCAAAGGCTCTATTGAGTGATGTTACCATTGGAATGGTATATAGTAGGTATAGCCTATTTACATTTACAATCTATTCGATGAAAATTCCAAGCAAGAATGGGCATCATACCTGCCTACAAGCAGAAATCTGTAAAATAATAATTTAATTTTAGATACGCGAATCTGTGGCATTCGGATGAAGAATGAAAAGTAGATTTACTACTAACCCTACAACCTAGTGTCGTCGGTTCGAGTCCGGCTCATAGATTTCTACTTTTATTTATTTATTTTTTTATTTTATCTGCATTTTCATTCTTGGTCTAAATACCAGAAATTTAGAAGTAAAATTTAAAAATCGGGTAATCCCTATTTTGGGCAAAACGAATATACTGTGTTATATATTATTATATTATACATTGGTATACACATACGAATCTTCTGTGAATGTGCGGACGATATGCTAAATGTCCGGAAACGCATTTTCTCAGCATGTCCGACTTGTGGCCAAACGCATTTCATATGCATATACGTAGTATATATATGTATGTTCTATGAATCTGCGGAGGATGTGTCACTCAATATCCATATCCGAAAGAGAATATATTTCATATATCCACAGGATATCTTTTTGCTATGTGGGTTGTTACTTACTACGTAATTTATTGTACAATAATGTTTTTTTTTAATATGAAATACAATTTTTCGGGAAATATTCCACCGAATACCACTCGTGCATCAAAAATAACCAGATAATTCTGCTTTCAAGCGTGTTGTAGTAT
This sequence comes from Polydrusus tereticollis, assembly GCA_963920685.1. NCBI lineage: Eukaryota > Metazoa > Arthropoda > Insecta > Coleoptera > Curculionidae > Polydrusus > Polydrusus tereticollis. The sequence continues at coordinate 73,593,032 of OY987332.1, forward strand.
TGTAACTGCATTCGGTTATTTTCATTTTTGATTAAATCTCGAAAAAGCCCTCCTTCTTCGAAGTCGGGCTCTTTCGGATTTAATCACAAATGAAAATAAACTCATTCAGTTTCAATACAACACGCTTTCAATCAGAATTATCGGTAATTTTGATGCACTAATGGTATTATACCCGATAATTCCACAGTAGAAGCGATAATTCCACAGTAGAAGCGATAATCCCCCAGTAGATAGCTATCAATCATAATCAAGTTTTTACTACTACTGTGTACTATAACAATCATACAAATCCATAATAGTCACTGTTTATAAATATATTATTTATTATGTACTTTTTTTAATTTTAATACTAACTTAATACTTTACATTATATTTATAAATATATTAAAAAAATAATAATAATAATATTATATTTTCTTTACCAACATTGGAGGCGTCTTTTGCATATCCTGGTATATGGGTATTTAAGTGTAACCACGGTTAACGCAAAAACTTTTATTATTGAACTTACTTATGTCAATCTGCGACATTTAAAAAGTGAATTGATTACAAATCAAGATTTCTTTAAAGATATGGAACGTTTTGGTAGTCACTCTATAAAAGAAATTTATACAAGCATTACCAACAGCACGCCTGTGAACACAGTCAAGAATAAAAACTTTGTATGGAGGCAGTTTGTGACTTTTTGTGAGAAGAGATCATTCACGCTAGAAAGAAACACTACGGTAAATGAAATAGCGAAAATTTTAACAGACTGGGCCTTTAAAATGCGGAAACAAAACGGCGATGAATACAAGGAACATACAATTAAAACCATTTGGAATGTTACCGCCAAAATGACAATGGAAAAATTTCATGACGAATTTGGAATTACTTTTAATCCGTTTTTAGATATCGAGTTTAAGACCGCACGTGAAGCAAAAAATTCAAAACGAAAACAACTTCAGAAAGAACCCGAAAAAAGGAAAGAAAGTTCAGTTGCTTTAAAATACAATGAATTTGAAATGATGGTAAATAACTGCAACGAAGAGACTCCGCATGGACTACAAAAAAAACTCTTTCTTATATTATCTTATGAGTTAGCATGGAGAGGCGGTGAGGGAAGTACATGCCTTATGACCTATTTTAAGGAAGAAATGCATAACGAAGGGGATAAAACTGGGAGAATAGAATACAACCCGTTATTTACTAAAACCACACAAGGGGGTTCAAAGCCCTGCGCAACTTCAAAATGGTTAATTAAAAACCAAGCAGCTCCAGATTTGTGCCCAGTACGTTTGTATTTGAAATATCAACAGAGACGTCTTGAAATTAAAAATGAACGTCCATTTTTAACAGCCAATTCTTTCTGGGAGTGTAGCGGCAAGTGGTACAAGAATATTCCTGTCGGAAAAAACGAGTTAGGTAAATGGACAAACCGGGAAGCTAAAAAGGCTGGACTGGACACAGCAACAAAAAAAATTACTAATCATTCTCTGCGAGCCACAGCAGTTTCCCAATTAGCTAAGAGCGGAGTCGGCGAACAACAGTTAATTCAAATTACCGGCCATTCAAGTGCAAAATCTATTTAATCTTATCTTCAAATGGATAAAAACCACCATGAAAACATAGTTGCAAAGATGAGGGATAGTAGTCCTAATAACTTTGAAGAATCTTTTTAGCTACAGCAGCCGCAATCTTCTTCATGGATGTCTATTGTGATATGTGGCAACATTGCTTTATATATGTCATTGGTCGGGCACAGGCCTTGAGAAAATAAAGAACGGCAGTTGCCAACTAACCAGTTTACAAGCTAGTTCATTTTTACACCCTTCCCCACTTCACTATCAAAGAACACAAATATATAACATGGCGCAGTCTTAAAAGGTAACCACGTGCAGAGTGCAGAAAAAAAAAAGGTAGAGTTGATGTTGAAGCAGTACCAGCCCTATTTGGATTTGAAGAAAATTAAATGAAATGGAGTTTAGAGGCATTCCCCCGATGCAATTTAATGGAAATTTGGCGGAAAAGTGGAAATTCTGGAAACAAAGGTTTGTCACATACCTTACTGCCACTGAAATTAGTAAAAAAGATGGTGCTACCAAGTGTGCGCAATTATTAACTCTCATTGGAGATGAAGGCATGCATGTTTATAACACTTTTTTAATCAATGAGGATAAAAAAGATGATTTTGATGAACTCTTAAGACTTTTTGACTCTCATTTCAACCCTAGAAAAAATGTAACATAATATGAAAGAAACAAGTTTTTGACATGTAAACAGAAATCTGGACAAACTATTGAGCAGTATGTTACAGAATTAAAAAATCTCGCCTCAGGATGTGAGTTTGGAGACCTAAAAAATAGTTTAACCAAGGACATCTTGATCTGTGGTCTCAGATCAGAAGGCTTAAGAGAAAAATTGTTGCAAAAAGATGTTGGGGCCCTGGAGGATGCAGTTCTTATTTGTATTACCACGGAAAATGCCAAAGATCGAAACCGTGAAATCAGCAATGGCTCTGGCAGGCATGATCGAACACCAGAATATGGAGTTGAAGTTATAACACAACGAGGTCCAGTAAAGCCATCAACAGCGGGACAAAACAGGCAGCAGTCCATGAGATTAACTCATCCGATGATCTGTAGAAGCTGTTCTTATCAACATCAGCCAGGAAAATGTCCAGCATTTGGAAGAAAATGCTCTAAATGTGGTAAATCAAACCATTTTGCTAATGTTTGTAATAGTAATAATAATTTGCAACAAAGTAACAAAAATTTTAAGTATAATCAGACAAATAATGTGTTTAAAAATAAAGATTTTCGTAATTTTGAGAAAAAAACAGTCAAAAATGTCAATAGAGGGTATTTTAATAAAAATGTACATGCTGTAGGAAATCTAGAGAATAATGATACTTCCGATAATTTTGTTTTTGTAGATTTGGTACAACTTAATGGAGTCGATACTGTCTCGGAGGAGGCATGGGTTCAACCGCTGGGGATCGAAGGAATGACTTTCAATTTTAAGATGGATACAGGCGCTATGGCAATTGTAATTCCTGTGAGTTTATTACATAAAGTAAATTTTCAGTTTAAAAATTTAAAAAAAAACATCTGTTACTTTATGTTCATATAGTCAAAATAGGTTACCAGTAATAGGTCAATGTATTTTAAAGTGTGCATGTAAAAATAAATTTTATAATATTTTATTTTATGTGGTGAATATGAAATGTTTTCCTTTGTTAGGTTTGAAGGCATGTTTAACTTTGAATCTTATAAAAAAGAATGATGATAAGGATTTATCTATTGGAATGTTGAGTGATAAGGAAAACAATGGTTTGCTGATAAGTGACTGTAGTGAGGTTCAGAATCTTTTAGATGAATTTAAATTTTTATTTTCAGGAATAGGCTGTATGAAAAAACCCTATCATATTGATTTAAAAAATAATATAGAACCGGTTGTTAGGCCAGCTAGGAAAATACCTTTTGCTTTGAAGGAAAAATTTGAATATACGTTGAATGAATTAGAAAAACAGGGTGTAATACAGAAAACTTTTGAAAGTGCTGAATGGGTTAATGCTTATGTGATAGTTAGGAAACCTAATGGGGATTTAAGGTTATGTCTGGATCCAACTGATCTTAATAATGCGATTAAAAGACATTATTTTAAAATACCTACTCTAGAGGAGTTAACTTTGGGATTTGCGGGAGCTAAATATTTTTCAACTCTCGATGCTACTAATGGGTTTTTGCAGATAAAATTAGATAGGCAAAGTTCGAGTTTATGTACTTTTGCTACAGAGTTTGGTAGATATAAGTTCTTGAGATTACCATATGGTTTAACGAGCAGCCCAGAAGTTTTTCAGGAAAGGATGATGGAAATTTTTGGTAACATAAAGGGTGTAAGCATTTATATTGATGATATTATAATTTCTGGTAAAACATTAAGAGAACATAATGATAGGTTGGCTCAAGTGTTAAAAATCGCGGCACAAAATAATTTGAGGTTTAATAAGGACAAGTGTAAACTTATGGTTAATAAAGTTAAATATATGGGACATGAGATCTCAGAAGATGGTTTAAAGCCAGATCAATCTAAGGTCGAAGCCATTTTTAATATGCAGACACCTCAAAATAAGAATGATATTCAAAGATTTTTAGGTTATATCACTTATATAGGAAAATTTATACCGAATTTGTCGGAGGTGACTGCACCTTTAAGGGAACTTTTAAGGAAAGACAATGCTTTTGTATGGAATCAAGAACAAGAAAATTCTTTTAATAATCTTAAACAGTTAGCTAGTAAAAGACCTTGTTTAAAATTTTTTGATTTAGATAAAACAACAACAATTTCTGTAGATTCTAGCCAAAATGGCATGGCAGCCATCTTGATGCAAGAGAATATGCCTTGTGCATATGCATCTAGAAGCTTGACAGACACTCAAAAAAGATACAGTCAGATAGAAAAAGAATTGTTAGGTTGTCTTTTCGGTGTGACTCATTTTGAGCAATATGTTTATGGAAAATTTTTTATTGTAGAAACAGATCATAAACCGTTAATTAGTATCATGAAAAAACCTCTTAATTCTTGTCCAGCTAGGCTTCAGAGAATGCTAATTCAGTTAAAAAAGTTTGATTTTAAACTAATATATAAACCGGGTAAAAAATTAATTTTGGCTGACACTTTTAGTAGATCTTTTGATAAAAATAAAATGTTTAACGAAAATTTGGATTTAGAGATAGAAGCACAAGTTTGTTTAATATCTATGCAATTGAATGCAACTCCGGAAATAATTTCAAAATTGAAAAAAGAGACTGATATAGACTTAGAATTATCTATTTTAAAAAAGTTGATTGTAAGGGGTTGGCCAAATAATTATTCACAAGTACCTAATAATGTCAAATATTTTTATAGGTTTCGTGACGAAATGAATGTCATGAATGATTTGGTGTATAAAGGTCAAAAATTGATTGTGCCAAAAAGTTTTAGAAAGTACATTATAGAAAAACTGCACTATAGTCACTTGGGCATAACTAAAACAATTTCAAGAGCGAATCTTTCTTTTTTTTTTGGTTAGGAATGAACAAACATATCAGGGATATGATAACATCATGCCATATTTGTCAAAGTCATCAAAGATCAAACAGGTCCCAACCCATGATCCCTCATGAGATAGTAACGATGCCTTTTTATAAGGTCGGAATCGATTTGTTTAGCCTTTATAATGAAACTTATCTTTTGTTAATTGATTATTACTCAAAATATGTAGATGTGGTTAACCTAAATGGGGATCTTTCCAGTAAAAATGTCATAAGTACACTCAAGTCGATTTTCGCTCGTTTTGGAATTCCTTTTGTTTGTGTGTCAGATAATGGACCACAATTTTCTAGTAGTATTTTTAAAGATTTTGCTAATCAGTATGGATTTAAACATGTAACATCTTCACCATTATATGCTCAGAGTAATGGACAGGTCGAAAGAACTGTTCAGACGGTAAAGAATGTTTTAAAAAAATGCTATATAGATGGAAAGGATCCTTATTTGGCCCTGCTAGAGTTAAGAAATACTCCTATAGATGGTAACCATTCTCCAGCAAATATATTAATGAGTAGAAATTTAAGATCATTATTACCGCAATTGAATAAAACTCTAATGCCACGGTTATATAATAAACGTAAATATGATAACTTTATATTTAAATCAAAGAATAATCAAAAAATGTACTATGATAGGAAAGGTACTAGATTTGTGAGAGAATTAGAAACTAATTGTGAGGTATGGATTCAAATTAAACCTAAAACTAAATGGCTCAGGGGTAGAGTTAAAAGGAAAATTGGAATTAGAGCTTATGAGGTGTTATTACAAGATGGTAGAATTTTTGTTCGTAATAGCGTGTTTATAAGACCAATTAATGAAATTAAAGGTAAAGCAATAATAAGTAAGACCTCAGGGGCTAAAATTTTAACTAAGGATAGTGATTACAAAGAACAACCGAGTACGAGTTTTATGAATAATTTTTCTCAAGAATTTTCGCAAAAAATTTTACAAAATTTTTCACAACAAAATGTTTCAGTAAAAAATCAAGTAAAGTTAAATAATGATAGCGTACCAGGTAGTTCAAGAAGTGGAGAGTCTTCTAAAGGCAACATAGAAGATTGTTCAAATAAGGGTGATAGTGAATTTAGTGATATAACCAGCAGCTTAAACAGCAGTAGATGTAGTATTAGTAGTGACAATTCGTTTAAAAATTGTAATGAGTATGACGAGTCTGTAAGTGAAAATATTGTAAATTCCCCTTTTAGTATAAGAAATGACAGAAATATTGTATATACTCCTTCCATTTCAAATAGTGACAGAAATATTGTATATTCTCCTTCTAGTTTAAGTAGTGACAATACTGACAAAAATGGTGCAACCTTAGTACCTGAGAATTATGCAACTAGAACAGGTCGAAAAGTTGTACGTCCTTTGCGATATAAGTAAACTGATTTCATTATTACATAATAATGAAAATGGCTGTAAGAAAACTGTGATTAATTTGTTATAAGAAGTGAAATTTTGTCAAGTAAGGTAATTTTTTTTTTAAAGAAAGGGGTATAGTGTTGTATTACAAAATATGTGTCCACAAAAGTATTGTAAAATTGTGTATAGTATTGTATTACAAAATATGTGTCTACAAAAGTATTTTAAAATTGTGAAAAGTATCGTATTACAAAATATTTGCGGTTGTATAAAAATTGATTAACAAAAGAAGCTGTTGGTTAAGAAAATAATAATTATTGTGATAAAATTTGTGATATTAGGATATAAGGAGGTACTGTAAAAAGGGGAGATGTGATATGTGGCAACATTGCTTTATATATGTCATTGGTCGGGCACAGGCCTTGAGAAAATAAAGAACGGCAGTCTATGACAAAAACCTCAGCCACATCAAAACAAAATCACATTGTAAATTATTCTAATTGTACTTTTAGCGGAAACACATTTTATTCCTAATTTTAAGTATATTTTTAATAAATTTGTTACTTATTACGAAATTTATTGTACAATAATGTTTTTTTTTTAATATGAAATACAATTTTTCGGGAAATATTCCACCGAATACCACTCGTGCATCAAAAATAACCAGATAATTCTGCTTTCAAGCGTGTTGTAGTATTGTAACTGCATTCGGATATTTTCATTTTTGATTAAATCTCGAAAAAGCCCTCCTTCTTCGAAGTCGGGCTCTTTCGGATTTAATTAAAAATTAAAATAAACTCATTCAGTTACAATACAACACGCTTTCAATCAGAATTATCGGTAATTTTGATGCACTAGTGGTATTATACCCGATAATTTGTGATGTGTTCTGTTGATAAACCCCTTATTGGATTATTTTATTTTATAAACGTGAAATTTCCAAATATTATTTAACTCATTTGATTTTCTTGAATTTTTATAAATTTATTTTAGAGTTATCTGAATTTTAAGATTCAAGATTCCTCGCACTAAATATAATCTTAATAAAATTATTGTTTTCGTTTTTATTCGAATTATAATAAAAATTAATTCTTTATTTTTAAAACGACCTTAAGTTTTCCCGAGTTTATTTAGTTATAATATTTTAAAAATGCCGTTCACCACACTGAACTGACATCAAAATTATATAATGTGGCTTAATTACTACCATAGAGACAGCCTATTTGTGTTAATATATTTGCAGGGTTTTCGTTTAGGTACCTATATTTTGACCCCTATCTGGCAAGAAAACAAACTTAAATACCTACTTACAACCCCTCCTGTATATAATTTTTGTTTTAACCGATCCGAAAAAATTTATGATATTTTTCATTTAGGTACCTCACACGTACATGCCGAGGTTTAACTTTAAATTTTTAGTGCCTAATTATTTTGTAGATTTTGTATGTTTTAGTTGACTGTTTTATATTTAGTAGTTAAAAATATTAGTAGTAGTTGTCCTGAAGCTACGTAGAAGCTTATTAAAAATTTAAAATTGGGGGGGGGGGGGGGGCAGGACGCTATTTAAGGAAGGGACTTAGTAGATTAAACTGATTAAAGTCAAAATGAAGGTATCTATGTAGAATTCCCATTTCAATGAAACACATTATGTACTTTTTTTCAATCGACCGGTAAACAAGCAAGATAACAGTTTAACCTGTAGGGACGTCAAAATTGTATAATGTGACTAAATTAGGGGAAACTCGAGAAATATCGATCACTTAAGAAACTTTTTTTTGCGCCGTTGTAATTGTGGTATTGTAATGAAAAAAGGCCTTTTTTAAATTATTATTTCATCCTGTATATTAAAATCATTAATTTAAGTTCCGTAGAGCCTGGCGACCCACAAATTTATTTATTATTTTACTAAACTAATTACAGCACAACGCCGAGTCTGCTATTTATTAAAATTAAACAAACAAATAATAACCGATTAATAAATGATGATTAGATAATCCGTAATTGATATAAATAGCATCTCCGGTGATATAGAAGACAGCTATCAGAAAAAGAGGTGGTAGCAAGCTAGCAGATTGTACCAACGATAAGCGTGGGTCGCTCAGTCACCATAGTTTTGTATAGACTTGTGTGTTTCATGGCAACACCCAACAGATCCGAAAAACCACTACCGTTGGAACACATTTTTCAATGATAACTGTCGTCACTAAAAGTTTCAGACTGAAGAGCTTCACGCAAGGCGTTCGGTTTTATGCACTTTCCCCCACTATGAGTTCACCCTACCTCGAGTCTCATCGTCCTTCACTTCGTTCTTTCCCCTTTCTTGTTTTCAAGGTTGCGCGATGTCTTGAAATTTTAAAACCAACTCGTTCAAGGTCTTATCTTGCCACCCCATCTTCTACCTGTCCTTTACCACCGGAACACCTTCTTCTTCAAGGTAGCGCATTATTTTAAAATTATACATAATATACTTGGGCAATACAATTTTAAATATTAAAACAGAATACTTCAAGGCGTTCTAAGTTACATTACTAAAACACTTAACTAAAATACTATTAATATGGACTTTCCAGTTTTCCAGTAGGCAAATTTTTACAAAAACAATTGTATAACACGCAATAAATTTTCTGCATTCTGTTCAGGATCTGACTTAAAAAAGTCTATGTTTGCATGCCCCCAAGGTAGTGTTTTTGTGCTATGTGGAATTACATAACGTTTATCGTCGTTGTTTGACAGAGCAACTTTATTTATAACCTGCGTATAAACATCATGTAATTCACTTGGAAAGGTTTCATTTTTCGAAATATTAACCCACCTTGTTCGACGATTATCCGGTAATCATCTTGATAAAGTTCTTTCTCAATAACAGACTTTTTAATCGTCCATAATTGTGGTAAGAATAAAGAGCTTTGTTTTTTAGACCTGTGTCCTTTTATTCATGTCACACTTTTAAAATCCCCTTTTGTCTTATAGAAATTTTTAAACGTGACAGTGACATGTGGCATAAATACTGAATTCCAAATATTTTTTTATACCGTCCGTATTGTCAAAGGTAAGCATGAATAACGGTAGAGTAGAGGGATTATTTTTTCTTGGCCATTATCTTTGGTCTTTTTGATTTTATTAACCACTCCAAGAATCTTAAAGATTTTATTTAAGAGGTCTTTTTTAATTTTATTCAAGTTGCATGATGGGTGCGGATTTCTAACCATAACTTTAATTGGTCTAGTTTGTTTATTTTGTATGCCATTCCATTTTAGTGGTACTCATAAATGCATTAAGATCTCTGTATTCAAGCTCAGTGTTTACGTTAATTTTGAGCTGGTTATTATTCAGTAAATTTGTTATAAGTTTAAGGTTTTTTGATTGCATAGTCTGATTAATGTCATTGTAGTTTGCTTAAAATCATTGGCGTAATTTGAGAATTACTCTTTTTATTTCTGTTTTAAAGAACTAACCTGAAATAACTGTCGTTTTTGTATGCTTTATTTTATTAAATAAATGTATTCAGTATTAAAATTTTTTTATCGGTATTACCCGACATTTTATCAGTTCAGCGGACTCAACGACTCCGTAGAAGGACTACGATAAGTCCTACTCTCTCTCTCTCTCCTATGCGACCGCCCGAACCCTGACACCCCCCAGGTCCTCTTCGGAGGACAAATTAAGACTTGAGCATTGAAAGCCTACCACCGTAAACATATGATTAACTATGGTAAGGTGATAGTTAATAAAACACTTTATACATTTTGTATTATTTATTTAAGTAAAAAATTATATATATAGTCATACAATATTCTGGCATTTGTTACGCTACAAGAACAAATATGTAAACTATGGGTAGTAGTTTTGAAACCCAAAGAGTGTTTGTGATGCAAAAAAGAATAGTGCGACTGATACGAAAATTAAAATATTTGGAAACCTGTAGGGGTGTTTTTAAAGAGCTAGGTATTATGACGGTTTACGCACTATATATCTATGAGTGTTTAATGTTTGTTTTTAAAAATCGAGAAATGTTTAGAGAACTAAATGACCATAGTTATAATACAAGAACTTCAAATCTTTTGTATCCATCTCACCGTTTGACCTTGACTGAAAAGAGCCCACATTATATGTGTATAAGACTATATAATAAGTTACCAATTATAATCAAGAATATAAGTAGTATAAGGATGTGGAAAAATACTATAAAAAAAATTGTTAATTGACATTGAACCATATACAATACAGGACTTTTTCAATCGGAATATGTAAAACATGGATAAATATCTCTTATGACGTCATTTCATTTTATATGTTGCCTTCCATATATGTGATTGTAATTTGTAATTTGAAATAAAGAAACTCTATTATTATTATTATTATTATGATAGGAGCAACACGTAGTATCCATTGTGAATTTTGGACATTCATAGAATCAGTAGTAAATTATAAATTAACAATAGAAGGAGTTTTAAGGTTCATATCGGAAAAAGTGTTTATTAAAAAATCCTTCTTAACCTGTCCCTTGACATAAATAGTGTCGATATCGTGCAGAGCGTCGTAGAGAATCGGGAAAAGTTGGTCGAGAGCCATTTCACCATAACTATAGCAGAGGCCATGTCGGTTTCCATATAAATACAACGCCTGCTTCTGACATTCATACGATAGTTTATGAAACGGTATTGTTGGTTTAAAGAAGTAACTTTTCATCTACGTTCCATCATAAATAACCAACTCCTTAGGTTGAAATTGTGGAACGCAGAATCCTTGAACGTCGACTACAACAAACTTTATCTCATCAATGCTGGGAGCAAACTAATTTATTTGTTTACTTTAAGACACAATAAATACTCCCACAACGCAAAAAGAGCGGGACAATGAACGATTAAGATAGACCATTAGAATAGTTCCTTGAAAATGAAAATTTATCCCAAAATACTTTATCAAAGGATATACTATACATGCAAACAAAATCGAAACTGAACTCTAGGGATATTTGGAGGATATAATAAAATTTACATCCCCACCCCTAAAAGATGGTTGTAAATATGTGTGAGCATATCAGAATGTATCATTTCTCATCCAGCCATGGACACGAATCGACTTATGACGCAGACCACCAGGAAGCGAAAGATTGAAGAGTATTGGCTGGCATCGAAGAAGAAATTTTAAGATAAACCAGTAGTGGTGGTCAAGCCAACAATTCGAACATCACCAACTGTGGTAGTGGTGATAGACGACGACGACGAGAAAGAAGAAAGAGTTGGGGCGTCCGAACCACCACGTCGGCGTCGTCTTCATCGAGCGGCACCGCGATCTGTGCAGGTCGCCAGAGGGGAACAGCTGAATAAGTTGGTTTCCCTCAACCAACAAAAGAAACGGTCCTTTTCAGGACCTTACTTATACTTTGAGCGTAGTTAGTTGGTTAGGTAGAAGTCCCATTTTTGGGATGATACAATACCAACAATGTGGTATTTGTTATAATCGCATATATAAAATCTTCAAGGGATTTTCTGCAGTACATAATACATCGTAAATTCATCCAATTTTTTTCAACCACTTGTTGTTTAGCGTATTTTTTCTACACGGAATTGCAGAAAGTTTAAAAAATACCATAATATAATTCCAAACCATCCGCATCTTGTTTGTCATACAACTTCTGATGTAAAATTGGCGTAGACGTATGCTTGAGTGCTTTAGTAATCATAATCAAGCTAGTGAACTTACTAAAAATTTGGTGTTCTTAAGTACTTGTATGATATAACTTTAGTTTTAATACTAAATAGTAGTTTACCCACGTCCACAGAAAATGTAACGATACCGTTATATTAGAAGTATTCGACCATCGTTGCTGACTCGGGGGTGTAAGGAGAACAGATTAAGATATCTCGAAATTTACTTTAGAAGTATAATCCCCACCCTAGGAGGCTTGGTTTAGGTAAAAAAAGACGAAGACTTCGATTGTAACAACACTGCTCGGTCTCTCCTCAAAATGGGGGCAGAGGCTCGTCCCTGTTTAGTGACGAAACCGTTAACGTTCGCAATGATATTGCGAAATTAAGTGACTTCGACGATGAAGAACCGGAGGAGATGCCGCTCTTACCACCGGCTGATGATAAGCCCGACTCAAACCAACGCCGGAGAATTTGCAAGGGTCGGCGGATTTATCGAGTTGGTGGGTCACCAACTCTGATGCTGAAGATGCTTCGGCTGATTAGTTCTTTTCAGGACTCGTGCAGTAGGCCTTCGTTGGGATAGCACGTTAAAAAAGCGCGCCGAGAAGTCTACCCCTATGGTGGTATGGAAATGACTTCAAAAAATAATAAGTAATTATTAAGGTGTATATAGTTCAGGTTAGCTAGTTTTATTTAATCTGTAATATAGTTTTTTTAAATCAATTAAAATGGTAAAATATGTGAGTGAGCAGTTATGGCAAAATTCACAGCATACTGAAGGTCTGTGTGTAAAAATGTGCTTAAGATAAGTAGCCATATCCAATTATTAAGAAGAAAGGTAAAAAAGTTTTTCTTTCAAAATCCCACCAAGATGTGGAATCCGCCGGACCGCTAAAGTCATCGCTGACTTCTACCGGTCCCGCATGTCTCTACCCATTGTAGCACAATCGAGAAATTATTTCTCGAAAAGTATGTGACATTAAACAACTAACTATGCTCAAGTCTTTATGCGGCCCTCTGAACAGTACCTAGGAAAGGGGGTCAGGGTTCGAGCGGTGGTCGATTCCGGTAGTAGCTGCTTTATTTGCAATATAATTTACATTCTATTATAAATAAGGCACAAATCTTGCTGAAAGACCATAAACAGTCTTTTACGGCAATCACTATACCTAGAGTGATTTTGCATCAGTCTATTATTATTACCTACTGTAAAATGGCTCTGGATGAATTTAACATCGTTTAAATCCTCAAATCTAGTTGTGTATCAATGTATACACAAATTGACGTGAAGGTGCCATTTTACATAAGATTGAACTATGCAAAATCTTAACTCAACCTACCACCCCTCCGTCCCTTCGTCTAAGCTGAACATTTAATGCATTCATCGGGGTGTATCAAACTTGACATGTAACAACTGTTAAGTAAAAACTTAACTATTGTTATATACCAAGCAGCTCTCCATTTCCATTATAATGAAAACAGGTTTCTTGCACCAATTGCAGGTTTTCGATGACGGCTGTCTTAGCACGTCTTCGACCCTTAACTGCGAGACATCGCGAAGTTCTATCGGGAGAATATTCCCGAAGAACATGCCAAGAATCCCAGCACGACACACATGTCATTTAGTTCCTATCTCTAAATAATTTCTGTCATCGTTTATATAGTAAAGTTTTGGAGTAGGAGTGGTAGTTGGGGTTAAATCGACGCTGTAAATGTCGTGCTAACTATGAGTTTTGAGAGAAACAGAGGCCTCATATGACAACGCCTCTGTTTGTGTACCGGGTGGCCAATTAAGAATGGACGCCGGCCATAACTCGCTAACCGTTAATCATATAACTTGGGGGAAAAAATTTATTGCCTAAATCCGCTAAGAGAAATCGCTAGAAATTATTTTGAAGTTCCGCAGATGGCCGCTAGGGGCGCAACTGTTATGGTCAATCAGAAATAGGGCTGTTTCTTAAAGAATATCCATGTAAAGGTATATTATAAATACTGCAATCGTAAAGAGTAGAAAAATTGTGTTTTTTTATGTTAATAATATTTTGCTCTATCTCGTAAAATGTAGTGGTGGGGGAAGGTCAAACATGTTTTTATTTAAATGTCAGTAACTCCGTTATAAGTTAACGGAATTGAACAAACTAGGTCTCGTTTAAAAGACCTCTTCTTACCTAATAATCTGACGTAAGAAAAAAATCCGAAATGCAATTTCAGCTTCCTAACTTTTTTCAAACCGGAGATATAAATAAAACAAATATAAGGTCGCTGGGTATGCAACATCTCCCTAATATGTAGGGGCATAGCCTACGTCGCAATAATTCAGTACTAATATCACAGATAATATTTAACGCAAATCGACAAAAATTATACCAATTTTCTAAAATAACCACCAGGTGGCGCAGTAGGCGTCAAAAAGTGCAATATTTAATTTTTATTATAATGGGAAATTAAAGCCATTTAAGTGGAACGTGTGAAAGAAACAATAATAATTATATAATTCAATTAATGCCGCCCTAAATGTTCAAATTGTCTGCCAACGTTTTCGATGCACTTATGCATCCTATCTCGCGTTGATAAAACTGCAGTCTCCAATTCAGCAACTGAAATAGTATCCATACAGTCTGTTATTCGCTGAATCATATTTTCCCTGGTAGTGGCTCTGGTGGCAAAAACTAAATCTTTCACTCGACCCCATAAATGAAAATCTAGACACGTTAGGTCGGGTGACTTAGCTGGCCATGGAAAGGTGCCGCCTCGCCCTATCTATCTGCCAGGGTAGTGGGCATCTAAAAATTCCCGAACGTTGACGGCGAAGTGCGCTGGACAGCCATCGTGCTGGTATATCAATCGTTGTCGGACGTCCAGAGGTACCTCCTCCAACAAAATCGGCAATTCATCCCTTAAAAATCTTAGGTATCTCTCACCATTCAATGAATTATCGAAAAAAAATGGTCCGATAATTCGTCCGTCTAAAATCCCTGCCCAACAATTTACAGACCAACGGCCTTGGTGCTGGACTTCGCGCATCCAATGTGGATTTGTTCTGGACCAATAATGTGTATTATGAAGATTGACACGACCATTGCTCTGGAAGGTAGCCTCATCGGTCCACAATATTCGCCTCAGAAATTGCCGATCTTCCCCCATTACACCCAAAAGCCAGTGACAGTGGTTTAGTCTGTTATCAAAATCTGCAGCAGTCAATTCCTGGTGCAGCACTAAGTGATATGGATGTAACCTAAAACAAGATGAAGATATTTAATTTATGTTCCAGGAAATTATTGGTTTTCATAGGATTGAAGACCTATGTGATCAGATCAGAATCACGTGACTTTTGTTAAAATATATATCCAGTCTGTGGCGGCCGGTCCATAAGGGACAGGCGCGAGCCCCCAGACGCTCAAAGAAACAAAAAAAACTTAATAACAAATAATTATGACAAATTAAATTATTGAGGCATATATATTTTTTGAATATATGATTCACTTTTGATTACTTTAAAAGCTTCAGTATAATTGCGAATTAAACACCACAACTTTTTGAGCCATCGCCGAGCCGTTTACCAGAGCATTATATTGTGACGCGGCACCCCCCAATTGGGATTCACATATGCAATTTTAACACGTGAATTGGCTATCGGTTTCAGGTTTCGAATTCAGCGCCCTCGACAGTCGACACTCCGACCGAGCTCATTGTGTTTTCGCGCGCACAGACTGCAACACGTTGTGACATTTTTCATTAGGCATTTTTATGTTTTATTGTTTTTTTAAATTTACCTACGTAACTTAAAATCATTTTAGTAGTATATATAAATAATAGGTACCATAATACATTTTACCATTTTTTTAAAATATAGCCCTCCCAAAGTCTGACCGCCACTGTGTCCAGTTTATATTTGCAATGTCGTTGCTTACCTGTGCTCTTTGAGTATATTTTGAACAGTGGTTCGCATTACTCCTAGGTCTAGCGCAATAATTCGAGTACTTAATTGAGGATTAAACTCGATATATGCTAGCACATTAATTACATTCTCATCGGTGCGTCCCCTGCGTCGTCTGCGGTATACGAGATTATGCACGTTTCCATTGGTGCGCAAACGTTGGATCACTCGAAGAAAAACCTTTTTACTTGGGTCGCCTCTCTGCGGATATTCCTGCGCATATACTCTTGCAGCAACCGTAGCATTTCTCGAACATTAATAAATATAAATCATTTTGTTCTTAACACAACGCAACACAAACAATAACAAATCTTGAAGAAGAAAAATACGAACAACAACAATAACACGAACAAAAATAAGACGAACAACAGCAACTAGAAAAACTCAAAAAACACGAAAATCTCGGAAAAAAACGCGAAATGACAGCAATACGATTAGGAAATTCAAGAACGATAAATAGCAACTAATAGGCACTGCCAAAAAACTATTGCTTATTTTTTGACATAGGTATTACTTTCAATTTTATTTTCACAGCCTACTAAGTATTTTTTTCCTTGATCTATTAGAAAATTGCTAAGGAATTATTATTTATCTATGTTTTTATTGTGGTATTCTTATTCTTGTGGATAAATTGTCGATTTTAGGAAAGACTGAGATTTTCAACAGTCGAATATATTAGGATTATTCTTATTTATTACCTACCTTATAATATCTACTTACTTAAAATAGAGTAAATATGTGTCTTATTTTAGAAACATTTTTTTCAAGATTTGTTCGGCCCAATTGGGAAATTTTGGAATACAAAAAGTAGAATTTCTTCGTTGATTTCAAAAACTACATCAATGAAGATAGGTAAAGCACTTTTTTAATTAAGTTGGTTGTAATAATAAGAACCTAAAAAAAATATAGAGAAAAATAAAATTACGAGTAAAACCATGCCTACTGCGCCACCTGGTGGTTATTTCAGAACATTGGTATAATTTTTGTCGATTTGCGTTAAATATTATCTGTGATATTACTACTGAATTATTGCGACGTAGGCTATGCCCCTACAGATTAGGGAGATGTTGCGTACCCAGCGACCTTATATTTGTTTTATTTATATCTCCGGTTTGAAAAAAGTTAGGAAGCTGAAATTGCACTAACTTATTGAGAATTTCCTCCTCTATTCAACTGTGTTAAAAGATATATAGCGTGCTATTTAAATTTTTCAAAATAATGCGTAATAATTATTGTGATGTCAAACAGCGCCCTCTAGTTACCACGGCGAAATCAATTCGGATTTTTTTCTTACATCAGATTATTAGGTAAGAAGAGGTCTTTTAAACGAGACCTAGTTTGTTCAATTCCGTTAACTTATAACGGAGTTACTGACATTTAAATAAAAACATGTTTGACCTTCCCCCACCACTACATTTTACGAGATAGAGCAAAATATCGTTAACATAAAAAAACACAATTTTTCTACTCATTACGATTGCAGTATTTATAATATACCTTTACATGGATATTCTTTAAGAAACAGCCCTTTTTCTGATTGACCATAACAGTTGCGCCCCCTAGCGGCCATTTGCGGAACTTCAAAATAATTTCCAGCGATTTCTCTTAGCGGATTTAGCCAATAAATTTTTTTCCCCCAAGTTATATGATTAACGGTTGGCGAGTTATGGCCGGCGTCCATTCTTAGTTTGCCACTCGGTACACCAGCCAAAGACCAATCTTTCATTGGGTACTCCAGCTCTAGCATTTAAGCAAACCACCCTCATTTTACGTGAAAATAAATATGTCTTACATAAACGTTGCAAGCTCTCTCGGCTTGTCCTACTTGTAATAAAATTTACCTTTTAATACAAATAAGATAAAGCCTTTGAGGTGTTATCAAAAACAACCTCGCATCACAAACGAAAAACTTTACGCAAGTTTCTGCCGATCCTATGTGTTGAATGCGTTTGGTGGTGGATCTCTTCTGTTGTCCCATGACGTGCTGTAGCATAGCACGCCAAGCACAATAGTTAATAGCCTCCAACACGCACATACGACAACATTCGGTAGTAAACTTGTTCTAGATGTTGGGCTGAAATATTAACAGTCCGATTAACGAAATTTATTCTTTGTTCAATCGAAATTTTATCATTCCGCCCATCATCACTAGCGAAACCTTCATTAGAGCTGGATGCCATCGTGATCCTTCAGTAAGAAATGAAACAAACTTTAAAAGTTGTGCTGCTTTTATTTCATTATCCCCACCGACTTCTAAAAATCTGCTACCATCATATTTACTTTGTATGGGATACAATGTCCTTCTAAGGCGGTGGCGTTACAAAATAAAACCATTAAAATAATAAATATATGGTGGTTATCATTCTAACAAAGTAAGATAAACTACAAAACTTAGATTGAAATATGGATTTGTTACTAACTGAACCATTCAAGTTATTATAACTTAAAAATAAGTCGTGAATAACCAACGCATAAGCTTAAGTGTCTTTGGGAAATTTACTGTTTCGTGTTTCAAACACGATTTTGACATTAACTGTGGACGATTTGATAGATTCTGGTTGATGACTGCAATCAACAATGAAAATGGGATTGTTAGGATATTCGGTGAACTTTAACATTGGGTCCACCCTTTCTCGTCCGAAGTAGCTACTCTGGAAATTCTCATACGTATAATATGTCGTAACGTATAATTTTTTCCCAAATTCTAAGTTTGATCTTTCATATAGATAGACGGTCGTTTTAAGGTATACTCTAATGTCGGTTATATTGGCTGTAGTAAACTGGGTGGCATCCTGGGATTTATTGTCGCAATAGGTACTATTCTGGAATCCAATAATCAAATATCTCGGTTTTTCAAGGCTCGTGCTAGTCCTTAAAGTCCACAAGTCTGATGATGTTTGTCGCAAAGCAGGTAATTCGTAAAGATTCCATTTATGGTATGCCATTGACATTGGCGTTATTTACACCTTTATTCATACGAGACATTATCTTTAACTTTTGATGATCATCGGGAATTATGTGACGAATTTTCCATTCGATTTTATCAATATTAATGTCTGCTTCCACTTCGCCCATATAAGAATTGGTAAAATTCCTTTCGTATAATCCTCGGCAAAACCCATAAGATACTTTAGGAGGAGCTTCCCGGAGAACACAAAACTTGTCTGATCAACAAGAGCCTGATTATTTTCCTTTAGACCCCATCCACACAAACCATCAGAGAATTATTTTGTAGAGTGCCAAAAGATGCCATCGCTTTCAGTGTTGTAGTAATTCATGGTTTTCGCACAATAGCGACTTGTTCACCATAATAATCATAACGAAATTTGTCGAGAAGGAAAGCTATAGCATTATTCGACAAATAACATTTCTTTGTTACATCTTTAGGTGTGAAACTTCCTTCGAGGTATATGTAACTTCCGGAAACATCCAAAATATGTCTTGAAAGTGTACAGGAATGCGAATTTTATCAGAGTTCTTAAATGTTGGGGAACCATATGGTTTATAAGTGTGTTCTTGCAAACTTATTATGGTGTTCTCGAAGATGGGTTCAGTGAACACTTCGATTTTTTCACTTGTAGCCGTCATTGTTGGGATTCTCGTATTTTTAGATCTGTGCTTTGGTCGCAATAGTGCCATCAGAACGTGTTAGAGGGGGAATGGTTGACTTGGTAAAGTTCTGACTGACAGCCTTAGCTACCGACCAAAATGGTCTTGAGCCGCTAGGACATTCAAGAAATTTGTCTCTTATCCTCTGGTTGTGTGCTTCTTTGCTTTGGTTTATCGTTTGCTTGCATTGGTTTCGAGCGTTAACAAAGATGATACGATTTTCGGCAGTAGGATTTTTACGCCATTGTCGGTAGAAATAATTTTTTGATTTAACAGCTCGTTCGCAATTTTTGGTAAACCAAGGCTTGCCGTTAGAAGGGCACTTTTTTGAGAAAGGGATGAAGGCTTCCATGCCATTAAGGATAACCTCTGATATTTCTGTTGCACAGATGGATGGATCATCAGAGGTAAAACAAACGTCCCGCCAAGGAAAGGTTCGAAAATGGTCCCTTAGGTCCTCCCACTTAGCTGATGTATAATGCCATATCGTGCGTGGTTTAGGAGGCTCTTCAGCACTAATTGGCAGTTTGTTCAGTGCCGAAATAAGGTTGTGGCCAGACGTTCCTAACGGCGGCTTCACGGTGACAGTGTACAAGTCGGGGTTTGAAGTTAAGAAAAGATCCAACAAACTAGCAAAATCACCATCTCGGTCTGGAATCCGAGTTGGTTCACCCACCAGCTGGGTGAGGCCAGAGCTGTCGGAATTCGGCTTCACGACCTTGTTCGTCAGTCATGTTTGAGTATTTGAGCCAGCTGACATTATGAACGTTGAAGTCGCCAAGGATGACAACTTCGGAATTGGGATGGTGGGTTTGCAAAAAGTCGATAGTATTAGCAAGAGAGGAGAACAAGAAGTCTCTATAATGGGTATCACTTGGCGGCCGGTAAAGGCAGCAGATTAATTTAGTAATTCTCTGCGTTGATATTTTAAACCACATTACATCAAAGTCGTTAGGCTAGAGTGTCTCCTCTCGTTGACAAGAAATATCACTCCGGACAACAAAGAGACAAAGGCCAAAATTCCGCCTAAATCGGTGGTGAAAGTCGTACCCAGCATATAAATAGCTGACCGTACTAATCGATGATCTGACTTTGGTTTCGGTTAGTGCAAGTACATGAGGTTTGGTAGATTGTAGATGTTGATGGACTGCATTGATGTTCGAGTTCAGTCCTCTTATATTGCAGAAGTCAATTTAGAAGTTGCTAATCTCGGGTCTTTTAACAACTCCAGTTTTCACACCATTTCCATTTAGAATATTGTTCGAAGGACCCGCATGGCTACTGGACATGGTGGATGATTGGATATTCTCGCTTGATAAGGCGCCAGGACCCGCCCCCACCCGGAGATCCGATCGGGGGGCGATTTTAACTCCGGAATATTTTGATCTTGGAACCATCATCATAGCATTTTTCATATATTTCAGGTTGATGCATTTGATTGCCACTAGATGTCGCTTAAAGGCTACATCTGCCATTATTAACCCTATATAGTAATAAAACTACTTGAAAATAACCGGGCTAAAATAAAAATGTCAAGAACCCTAATAAAATTGAAATTATTCACATAAAGGAATTAAAAATCCCCTTATTTCAGATGACCCTTCGTCTTCGGAGACAGACCAATATACCACAACTTAAACGATAATCCAGGATATTACCCTACAAAATAGGTAATGCCCAAAAGACAACTAACCACTGGACCTTTATACACATTGTTGACATGACAAAGCCCATTGCCGAATTTTTAAAAATAAATAATAAGTACGAAACATTGACAACACATAAATAATTGTACTGATTACAAAATGGAATTCCATAACTCTTATATTATTAGCATTGAAAATCTTAAACGAAAAATCAACAATCAATTGAACCAAATACTTCCTACGAAAACAAAGAGAAAATGAGCTCTCATTAACGCCCTTGGTGGTATAATCAAAAGTACTACTGGAAATCGCAATCAAGATGACGCAGAACGTATTCATAATAATATTAATATCTTAAAAAATAATCAAAATGAGATACAAGTCGCTCTAGACAAACAAATGACATTTTTGGGCAAATCAACAGATAATTTCCAAGATACCATAAAAAATGTTCTCATAATCAAGAAATATTAAAGTTACGAGTTAACTAAATAATTGAAGTCGTGAAAAGTCAAAATCGATGAAGTCAACCTTTTCGGGTTTTTCCGGATTCATATGATCTTTTCGCATATAACTACATTCTATCAAAATATTTAAGACATATTAGGAAATATCGGAACAGCAATAACTTTTGCAAAACTAAATAATTTTCATAATACAATAATTAATACAGAAGAATTTCTTGTTGAATTGCAATCACTTAATCAAAAAATAACTTTTGAAAAGTTACCATTTGAACGAACAACCAACAATATCCTAAATATAGAAAATACCTTAGAAATTAAAAGTTATGTAGAAATAAAGAAATCATTTTTGTAATTGAGATTACTTTAGTAGAAAAAGAGAATTATCACCTTTTTCAATTATTTGCTCCACCTACGAAATATTGAAATCATTTTAAAATAACTAATAAAGAAATAATAGGAACTGAAACGTGCGATCATGCACAAAAAGTATATTATTTAATGGGACATATTTATTAGAACTTAATTTTCCTTGTAACCTTAAAATAGGAGACATTGCTATTAGGGCTTATAAAAGCATAAAAAATACTTTTATGAATATACCTTTTCCACGTATTAATAATAATGTAACACAAAAAATGGTGTATGAAAAGGTAAAACTGCTCAATCTCAATAATATTAATCTTAATAAACGAAATACAGGAAGAAATTAACTTCTAAAAATCTGAAAACTCGAAATTATTAAATACACCTTTATACTAGTATAATTAAACAAGTATTTGGACAGTTTTACTATATGTTATTTTAAGTATGATTTTATTACTTATAACTTGGAAGTATCTATCTAACTTAAAAGTTTATATGCCTCTCTAAGGGTGAAGGAGTTACATACTCTAAAACTGCTGACAGGCTCTTTTTGACCACTCCTAGAATAGCGATAAGCTAAACTTATAAATAGTAGTAAAATAGATAAGTCGGAGACTCCTGTTGTATTAATTGTCTGTAGTTCTCCTTTCAAAAACAAATTTGTCTCAATCAATAATAAAATAAAAAGACTAAGTTTCAATAAACAGTGTTTTTTAAAAACGTCTTCCCTTCGTCACCACTTATAGCTCGCATGCGTAGCTGTTAATTAGAGTTATGGAATTTTCCAAATGGCAAACCGCTTTATTTTTGAGATACAGGGTGTTACAATCTTTAAGCGGGACAAAAATTTTGTACGCCACTGCCGTTTTCTGTTTTGATAACACGGTTATGTAGACAGTTCAATGTCTAATGCATAGTATATTACCCGACTTTCCCCTACTTTTTTGTTTTTAATTTAAATCTAAGTTAATGTGGCTAGGAATCTTAGTTTAAAAACTCTGAGCGTTCACAGTGCTTCTTTATAATTTTATGCTGTGGGAGATTAATACTTTTTAGTAAAGGTCAAAAAAGAAAATAACGAGATAAGTTATAGTCGGAGAAGCGATCGTCAGATTTTCTATACAGGGTGATTCAAAAGTACTTTGACAAACTTCGGGAGGTAATACCCGACAATATTTTAAGATGAAAACTTCTTATAAACAGTGGTCCTTGGCGACTTCGTTACGGAAATACAGGGTGTTGAAATGTGAAAAGAAATAGTAATAATTTTTAAATAACTCCTTAACCAGTTATTTTTTTTATGAAATTTAGTGAATTAAATAAGCTTCTAAGGGCACTTATTTTTAAAGTACAACTCGTTCGTAAATTTAACCAGTGGCGTCGGTACAAAATGTTGCTATAATATTTTTTGTAAAAACTATGCTACACCACTGACTTATTTTATTTTAACTTTCTTCTTATGAATCCCCCCATCACTTACAACATACAATACAACAATCCTTTGCATGGAATCTCGTACGCGTGCTAAGATATCTGGTCTCTGTTTCTTATTACCTACTTCAAAAGCATCGATTATTCGGTTTCTTATCACTTCTGGATTTTCGACTGGCGTTTTGTAAACGATTGACTTCAAATGTCCCCACAAATAAAAATCAAGGGGTTTAAATCTGGGGACCTTGATGGCCACGTTTGATTTCCTTTCTCAACTCCCCTACCGATCCATCGATTTGGATAAATTTGATTTAGATGAGTCCTGGCCACTATGCTGAAATGAGCGGGAGCTCCGTCATGCATAAACCATATACGTCCTCGAGTTTCTAAGGGTACATCATCCAATAAGGGAGGAAGTTTATTTTCCAAAAAGTGTCGGTACGTATCGCCATTAAGCCGAAGTGGAAGAAATAACTATTCCTCCCCACACGTTTAATGAAAATTGGTACTGAGAACTTCGTTCACTAACTGCGTGGGGATTTTCCAAAGACCAGATATGGTTATTGTGAAAGTTTGTAATCGCACTCTGAGAAAAATTTGCCTCGTCCGTAAAAAGTACATAATTTAAAAATTGGGGATTTTCAGCAAATTATCCAAAAACCACTGACACAAATTAATGCGGTGAGGAAAGTCCCTGCGTAAAAGAGCTTGTTCCCTTTGACTGTGGTACGGATACAACTGTTGATCGTGCGGAATTCTCCAAACTGTGGCTTGGGCGGAATTGAGAGCATCAGCAATTATTCGGGTGCTTGTATCTGGATTTTCCACTACAGCGTTTAAAACAGCTTCTTCTAATTCTGAGGTTCGGGCTGTTCGTGGTCTTCCAGGAATGTCACGTGGCCTTGTAAAACTCCCTGTTTCAGTTAAACGGCGGTGAAGATTTGTAAATGTTGCAGCAGCAGGCAGTACCCGGTTAGGATATCGCTCCTAATAAATTCGTCTCGCTTCTCGTGCATTTCCATCGGCAAGGCCATATACAAAATGCATGTCGGCTAAATGCACATTATTTCTTAAATAATCCATAGTAGGTACCTTATAAACAATACTAATAATATCCAACCAAAAAAAAACAAACTGAAGAAATAAACCACATTAGCAACTAACTGTCAAATATGTTTTAATTTATCGACAAATGCATTTCCAAAGCCGCCTTGTAAAAATACAAAATATTAAAAAAGCATTTCCAAAGCCGTCTTGTTAAAATACTTAATATTAAAAAATAACATACTAATAATTAAATATGTATGCCACTGAGAACGTATTATACTTAGAAAATAGGCATCTTCAAATGCCTTTCTTAGGCATATACTTATTTGTAAATGAAACGACAATGTCTTCCTCCACAAATTTAATAAAAGTAAAATTCTTGTTCCCTACATGTTTCGGGCGTCTAGACGCCCATCTTCAGGGGATACTAGAAGGAATTTCATCTTTACAAAACTAGTTAGAATCATGGTGAACATTGACTTACCTATATTCGAGTTGACTATAAAAACTTTAAATGGTTGCCTCAAATTAATGAGTCTATAGTCAACTCGATTATAGGTAAGTCAATGTTCACCATGATTCTAACTAGTTTTGTAAAGATGAAATTCCTTCTAGTATCCCCTGAAGATGGACGTCTAGACGCCCGAAACATGTAGGGAACAAGAATTTTACTTTTATTAAATTTGTGGAGGAAGACATTGTCGTTTTATTTACATTACGTAAACTCCACTGCAAGTATGGACTACTTTTTCAATATACTTATTTGTTTATTATTAGGTATGTATGTATTCGTTAAAATTATTTAATAAATATTTGAGGGTATTTGTGAATTTAAAACACATTTTTCAATATTTGTGTAAAGTCAAATAAAATAATCATTTCCCCTTAAACCGTTCCTCGTATCAAAAAAACACACGTGATCTTTTTTGTTGTAAATGAAGGGGGGGGGGGGGTTCATAAAAAGAAAGTTAAAATAAAATAAGTCAGTGGCGTAGCATAGTTTTCACAAAAAATATGATAGCAACATTTTGTACCGACGCCACTGGTTAAATTTACGAACATATTGAACTTTGAAAATAAATGTCCTTAGATGCTTATTTAACTCACTAAATTTTATAAAAAAAAAATAACTCGTTAAGGAGTTATTTAAAAATTATTACTATTTCCTCTAACATTTCAACACCCTGTATCTCCGTAACGAAGTCGCCAAGGACCACTGTTTATAAGAACTTTTCATCTTAAAATATTGTCGTCTATTACCTCCCGAAGTTTGTCAAAGTACTTTTGAATCACCCTGTATAGAGTGCACGAAAAAAAATTGATCGTATGAGTTAGCCTTAACGTAGGTACATAGATTTCGTTTATATTTTCGCCCATATCTGTATGTTTTTATTAACAATTATAGGTACGGTTTTTCTGCCACTCAAGCCGTTTTTAAGAGATGAGCAAATCTTTATTAATCTTTATTCAATCTAGATTAGTACGCATAGGACGCCTTGGAGAAACAAACGCCTCATAATGAGGATGCATTAAAATAACATCTTGGGAAGTGTTTAAAAATAAACTCAGTTTCAATATGTTTAGAATGCATCGAAATAAATAAAAAAGTTAAAATAAAATAAAGTTAATGTAGTATTAACTAAGGAACCAACGCCAAAATATTAATACTGTTTTTTGACGATTTCCTACTCTAGATATTGACACTTGAATATATTGAATTTATTTTTCAGCATCTCCTGTGTGTTATTTTAGTTGCCTTTTGTTATTTTTTTTTCAAGATTCTGATGACTCAGTACGAAAATTTTCGTAAATAGGATTTGAGTTGGTTTTTGTTTCCAGATAGGGGTCAGGACATAGATACCTAAACGAAAACCCTGCAAATATATGAACGCAAATCGGCTGTCTCTATGGTAATAATTAAACCACATTATAATTATGATGTCAGTTCAGGCTAAATTTTAAACCCGTGTCACCTGTGCCTGGGTCTCCACCCAATGTCTAAAAAAATCTAAAGTACCTATGAATATTTGAGTGTTCGTACAGCTTTTGCATAAGGATTCTTTGTAGAGTGTAAAACCGGACAAACAAGTCGACAATTTATAGAAATTTGGTTGCACCGTTAAGTGTGGTGCTTAGTTTAATTGCTTGTTTCTCGGTCTAAACATGTATCGAATAATAACTGTTTTACTGTTTGCGTTAAAGTCTTTATGTGTTAACTCACAGTCTTGTGCTATTATCGATCGGGGTGTAAATTTCCACGAACTTGAAAATCCAAAAGCTAAGTGGAATTTTACACGAATTCAGGGCTGTATCACAGATGCGTCCTTTCCTGGCCAGAATATTGTTCACCTTTGGATTACGGAAGGAGCTGATCCAAATCTAGAAAAAAATTACATCAGTCAGATGCAGTATCTAGAGGAAATTTATATTGAAAAATCACACATAGAGACCATTGAGCCAGGAGCTTTCTTCGACTTGCCTCGCTTGAAAAAGATCAGCATAAACAGCAATCCCATGAAAGTAATATCAAAAGGTGTTTTTGATATTCTTCCCAGCCTCGAGATAGTCTGGATTTATCTCAATAAAATATCGTACATCGAGGACGGGGCATTTGCAAACTTACCAAATTTAAAAGAAATATCACTGAACGATAATAATCTCAGTTACGTGAAGAGGGAATGGTTCACTAATACAAGCAACATTGAAAGTTTTAGCGTATTTCGTAATTCGGTTCAGAAAGTTCCGTTTGGTATGTTCCACGGCTGGAGAAACCTTAAAAAGCTCATCCTAGATTCCAATGCTATTTCGATCATCGAAGGCGAATTATTTAAAGATAATTCTAAAATTATAAAACACGTGGGTCTACACCACAACCGCCTGGAGTCACTTGCTACCAACACTTTCCCGGACTCTGTATACATGGCGTATCTGACAATAAGCGGAAATCTGTTAAATTATCTGTCTGAAGAAGTTTTAAGAAATATTCGGGTGGGTGTGATCGCTATTTATAGTAATCCGTTCTCGTGTCCCTGTTTGGAGAACATTAACCGGGTTTTTCGGGAAAGAGTGGTGACAGTTGACGATCCTGTTAAAACGTATGCTGCGTCGTGTAAAGGTGGGGACGTGCCGACGTGTGGAATTTCATCAAACCATTTGCAGACGTGTGTTGAAGCGGTCGATAAGAACTTGACGATACGATTTCTTACTTACTTAAAAAAAATTCATTTTGATACCGTGCGCGATTCAAAGGGACAACAGTGTGCAATGTTTGATAATTTAGAGTAGTGCACCTGGCATTTAAAAATTAAAGCAAAAGTAGATATTTTGAGTGATGGTTCAATACATTGAAAAAGGTAGTCCAAAATGGATGTACCTTATCTAATTTGAAGGCAATTCGTATAAAGTATATATTTTTTTCGAAAATCAATATGTTGGGTGCTAACGAAATCGTTATATCATTGACAAAATATTAGGGCAACATCTATGCAATATTGATTATTGTGGTAAGAATGTCAAAATACTCGCAATATTTATTAAATATTGTGGTTTTCTAAAATTGCAATATAAAAGATACATATTTTAAAAACATTTATTTAATACTTTAGTACACCTTTTACATTTTAAGTTATTTGCGGTGTTGCAGATATGTATTTTTAATATATTCACAATATTTAATAAATATTGTGCTTTATTGGAACACAATGCTTGATGAATTTATTTAAACAATATTTTTATTATAATAGGTATATACCTTGAACTTGTTTGTGGGAATTAAGTAGTTAGTATATTTAATATTATATTTTATACAAATATTTTTGGAATATATTGATTTGACATATTCATTTTTTATTGCCACAACATAACTAATGGCTGCTTGGAACTGCTAGAAGATGGCGCTGCATCTATTGCACTGCCTACTTAGCTAAATATCATCGGTGTGCAGGTTTTAACTTAAGCATTATTTATTTGGTCTTTGATGCCTGATCCTTCCTTCTCCCTTACTATATTGTAAGGATTAAGATTTAAAATATCATCTAGTCTGGTGGCAGTGACGCCAGTGGCTAGAGATTACTAGTATTTTCTAGAGAATACAGTTACTAATTTAATTAATATCAGTTTTTATTTTACAGGTGGGTGAGGTGGGTACCTACAAATGTTAGGGCCACGTTAAATGTTGTAAAATATATAAATAAATATTTCTACAGTATAGTACTGGTATATATTATAAACATATTAAAAAAAAAATTGTAATATAAAACAAAAATCTGTCAATCAAGATATTGTGAAAATATTTGCTAAAATATTTTTTTAATTTTGGTGTGCTACTAGGGACACAGCTTTGGGATGTTTCCAAATGAAAACATATGTGGAAAAATATACGAGTAGTTGCCAGATTGGGCGTTATTTAAAATAAAACAAATTTATTTTCTAACATTGAAAGAATAGCGATAGTAACGAAAATTAAATTTCTTTAAATAACTCCCTAACATTCATTTTTCCACTGAATTTTCAAACTGATTTCCTTGTTGGTGTTTGCCGCAACAAATACGTTCAACAAAATTTCTTTTAACATTATGTAACATTTGAGGGGTTATGTTTTAATTTCTCGTTGTATGGCTAGTTTTAATTCATCAATTGATGCAGTAGCGTTAACATAAACTTTATTTATCAAACGTCCCCAGAAAAAAAGTCTAAAGGAGTGAGATCGGAAGATTTGGGAGGCCACTCTGTTTGTCATCTTCTTCCAATCCAGAGAGAGGCTCTAACTAAACTAAAATGGGGTGGTGCGCCACCTTGTTAAAAATCCATTATTCTTCTGTCGTTTAGAGAAAATTCATCAACAAAGTTTTCTAATTAATTTCGTAACAATGTGAAGTACCTTGCACCCGTTAAATTCCCTTATCATCGGTAATTTTGCCGGTTTACCAAACCGTTTAAATGAAAGGAAGCTTTATCGCTAAAAAAGATATAATTTTGAAAATGTGGTTATTGCGAATAGCAAAATTCCATTCGCCTCTCACATTCATCATCGTGAAGTTGCTGTACACTGATCATTTTATAGAGATGTAATTTATTTAAATTAAGGGTTGTCAAAACTGTAGTCTGAGAGCAGCCCCCTGCTCGCGCAATCTTATTTGTAGATGGATTTGGGTTTTAAATACTTTTCAAAAGAATATTTCCTTGTATCGCAGTATTTTTTCTTCTTTGTCGAATCCTTGGACGCACACTTTCAGTAGCTTTCAATTTGATCAAATTTCGTCTTAAAAATTCTGGACTAGGAAGAAGTTTGTCGGGATGCCTAACATGGAATTTAGTGCATGCTTTTCGTAAACTGATCCACCAAAATGCAAAAAAACTAGTTTAATTTTCTCTTGAGGTGTAATAAAATCCATTTTAATCCAAGACTACACAAGACATATTGTCATCTTACGACAGCAGGGACAAACAATACAAGTCTAGCAACATCCCGTTTATTTTTTCCACATATTTTTCTTAGTTGGACTAATTCCTAAAACTTTGCTTTAGGAACTAAATAAAAAAGTTAGCCTATCTCAATTAAAAAAATAATCCTGTATGTAGCAAAAATGAAAAATAGTAATAAAAATACTATAAATGCGCACTTTTATCCGACTGGCAAGGAAATAGTTCCCATGCACCTAGATGTTTGCAGGCATAGGAACGATATTTAACATTTTCAGACCTACCCGACAGAGCTTTGGGGAAGATTGCATGCAAGCTTATACCAGGCGATAATTAAACAAGGTCATTTCCCGTATGCCTGGAAACATGCAAAGGTAATCTTTATACACAAGGAAGGTGAAGACCCAACTGCTTCAGTGAGCTATAGGCCGATCAGCTCACTATCTAGTTTGGGAGAGAGCACTGAAAAGCTGATTTTGTCTCGTCTAACTTTGTGCTTGAGCGTAATATTCTGCCTAATGAACAGTTCGGTTCACGAGCCGAGCATTGCACAGTTAGGCAGACAACGAGACTCTCGTTAAATATCATGAAGGGTTTTAGAAGAAGGACCCACACGGAGGCGGTTTTCTTTGGCGTAAATAAGGCGTTGAACAAGGTATGGCACAACGGTTTTCAATTAAAGTTAATAAGGCTCGGAGCCCCAAACTATCTTGTCAAGATAGTGGCTTTAATTTCTGAAAATAGAAGTTTTGCAATTTCGTCGGAGAGCGCATTCCTTTGATAAAACGCATGAGGGCTGGAGTGCCGCGATGCTTACCCCTATGCTGTACGACATTCACAGATTCACGACATACTGAAAAATAGACAAAGTGAGCTCTATTCATTGGCCGATGACACTGCAATTACTGCGAAATCCAAACAACCGTGGTTGATAATCCCGAGGTTGCAATTTATAGAAAAATGGCTTTTGTCTGAATGCTTTCTGGACGAGGGCCATATTTTTCTCAAAAAGCTACGTTAGACAACCTGAGACGAGGCTCAGAGTCAACGGGGTACAAGTGAATTGGTGCCAGGAAGTTAAATCCCTGTGACTTATCTTCGATCAAAGGCTGAATTGGAGGCTAAATTCAATTAATAGAATAAAGATTGCATTGAGACAATTGAGCTAGATCTACCCCCTGCTTCACAGGAGGAGTATAATTGGTAACAGGACAAACGTCAACCTCTATAGGGTCTTGGTCAGGTCGGTTTGGACTTATGGAGCGCCCTCGTGGTGTAACATAAGCAAAGCGGAGCTGAACCAGTTCCAGGTAGTTTAGAACAAGGCGCTGAAACTAATAGCGAATGCTATGAACCGAGTTCTACACAATAACTTCAAACTACAGACCATCAAGGAGTTCTTTTTAAAAATCATATCCGACTAGTACGGATTAGAATAATTATTCCGTATTCGACCTATTCGGCTACGTTTTAACCATTCGGTATTGGGCCAAATATTCGGTTTAAGACCCCGAATATTTGATTTTATTTAAGGTTGGAATAGAAATGGAAACGGCCGTTTTTATTTTCGAAACGAGAAAGTCCTTCGTATTACGTTACTACACAAGAAAACAAAATAATAATTTCTATTATATTTAATAATATTATTAAGTCTAGAGTCTAGTCTTAGAACTACCAACAAAAATTATATCATTTACAGATGTATGCACATTATATTATCATAATAATATGTAGGTATCCGTATAAGTAATACGTATTTATTTACGTAACTGAACAAACTCTTAAGAAGCAAACATTCTTGTTTTTAGTTTTAATTAATTAATATAAATTAATACTCATAATTTATAAGTGGTAGATTGTGGTGCATAAACACTGGTGCGGTCGAATATTCGGTATTCGGCTATTCGGCAAAACCATTATTCTCTCTAGTACGGACGTTTATACAAACGAACTCATAACACAGTCACATACAAGAGCAAGACTCAAGGGCGGTTTTACGGGGGGGTAATAGGGTAATTACCCCCCCCCCATGAATTTAGAATTTTAAGCATCATCATTGAAAAAAGGGCGTGGCACCCAAAAATTTTTCGTCTGCGGCGCTATTTTTTTTCTGACCCCCTCTGCCAAACTTATTTTCTGGTTACTTTAAAAAAAAAAAATTCGGATTTCAAATTACCCCCCCCATGTTGAAAAGCTAAAACCGCCCTTGGCAAGACTTGACTCCATATATAAACTACCTAAAGATTGGTTCCCTATTGGCGAGCCCATTCAATAGTAGGGAGGCACTAGAAATAGTGGAGAAGCACTATCAACACAGCACGATCCAAAAGACGATAAAAAAAGCCAAAAGAAGCATCACCAAAATCCAAGAAAATCACGCACTACACAGACAAAGAAATAAAATTACTTACTAGAATAAATAATCACCTAAGTAAATAATGAAAAACCTTCTGTTCATTAACGTTAAGTTACACGCGATTTTAGCAATCTTACCACCATTTCCTTAACATCTTTTTGGTTTTGAGCCTTGAGTAACCATTTTAAATGAAGAAATTCGGCAAAATAATATCAAATTTTTAATGGAACAGGAATTTTCGTCATGAATTGCAAGATATTTCAAAAGGAAACTGTTATTTAAAAATGTCAATACGGCTACATATACATATATAATTTTTGTAAATTACATATTAGTATGGTGTTTCAAAAATCTAAAAGTTTCAATTTCGTTTCTGCCATTTTGTAAACACTGGATCACAACGTAGGTACTCGATTTTATTACTGTTAGATACTGAAATTGCTGAAAACTGATATTTGCAAAATGTTTAATTACGGGAAAATGGCAAGAGATACAAAGAAAACGCAAGAGGGGAATTTTGTTTAGAATAAAAGGAAAATTCATAAATTTTAACAAAAAAAATAATTCTACCAGTGGCGTACCACATTTTTCATTAAAAAACCCTACGGCAATATCCGGATGCACGCCACTGAGTAGCCCAGGAAGACAATTTTTTTACTTCTCCTAGGGCATTATCAAGTGAAGTTACTGCCAAAAATTTCGTTTCGTTATCTGCCAGCGTTCAAAAGATATTAAACAAAAACTAAATTTTTAAGAAAAATTCAACACCCTGTAACTTGGAAACGAAATCCCGTAGAGCATATCCTTATATGAAAAATTTCTATTATTTTTGACTAAGGAATCCACCGTTTAATTTATTCCCAACCTTTATGTTACACCCTGTATTCTACAAACTGACATTTAAAATCGCATTTCTAGTAGAGAAAGATCTATATATAAGTAGAGAGAAACTGAGAGAGCGAGGCCAGGTGGTGCTGGTGGTGCTGGTGGTGCAACTAACCCAGGTGGTGCAGGTGGTGCGTTTTACGATCTAACCCGGGTGGTTCGGTGGTGCGTTTTATGATCTAACCCGGGTGGTTCGGTGGTGCGTTTTATGACCTAACCCGGGTGGTTCGGTGGTGCTGTTTACAAAATAACCCGAAATTAAACCCGACTTTTTACGACCTAACCCGGATGCTTTCGCGAGGCGGCTTCTCATCTAACCCTAATTTGAACCTGAATATTTATGAACTGACCCGAGATAAAACCCGACTTTTTACGACCTAACCCGGATGCTTTCGCGAGGCGGCTTCTCATCTAACCCTAATTTGAACCTGAATATTTATGATCTGACCCGAGATAAAACCCGACTTTTTATGATTTAACCTTAGTGAAACGCCGCTGCTAAAGCGGGATAATTAAATCCCAATTTTTATAAGCCATCCTTAAACCCAACTTTTTACGATGCGAACTGACCCGAGATAAAACCCGACTTTTTATGATTTAACCTTAGTGAAACGCCGCTGCTAAAGCGGGATAATTAAATCCCAATTTTTATAAGCCATCCTTAAACCCAACTTTTTACGATCCGACCTGAGCCATCCTTAAACCCAACTTTTTACGATCCGACCTGAGCCATCCTTAAACCAGACTTTTTATTATTTTCCCTTAGTTGAAACGCCGCTGGTGAATGGCAAAGCGAAATAAATCCCTAATTTATATGGTCTAACAAGATAAGTATAATAATGCGGTACATTTGTCACCACAATAATTATTTATACCTAAATAACCCTCTCAAACCCTCTGCCGACTCGATTTAAAAAGAAAGGGACATAAACCTTTATTTATTATTCCGAAGGACCCTCATTAAAATTCAGTAGCATATCTAATAATTGTTTCCAATTTTTGCACCACTTATATAAAATACAATAAAATAATTACCATCTAGAACCATTAACTAGCGATTTCTTTGTACTGGAAATGGATAAATTATAGGACTATCTTGTAATGAGAACAGAGTAATAAAAAGTAAATAAAACTTAAATACGTATAAAATACCAAGCAGGTATAGGTACTATACAACTTGTGTTCGCCATCAGGTAAAAGCCCTCATAATGCTTTTATAAAAATTTCGGATAATATCATAATATAAGTAAATAGGCTACAATTTCAGGAAAAAAGTAAAAAAAATTAATTCACAGTGTAAAATTGTAGTTAAATGGATTGTAAATACGAAATAATATAAAAAAGCTACCTTTTGTTTGCGATGATGTATGCACAATAACTCTATATTATTCGGCCCTTAAACTGAAAATACCCACTAGATAGGTATCATAAGCTGTATTTGTCATCAGGTAGAACCCCCAATAAAATTATGAATATTAGGCGTAGGCATCAAAGTAGCAATCTTAACTTATTTTCAACACGAGCATAAAAATATAGGGTTGTTAAATATTTTACAACCCTAATTCTCAATGGCAACAATAAGCAAATCACGTTGGTTTTTTAATTTATTATTAATCTGGCTAACTTAAGAAACTCACAATATAACGACCATCCAAAAAAATCATAATACATTACTGGGTGTGAAAGCAATTGCGCTGCAAAATATAGTGTATACCGACTCTGAGGTAGTTAATTAAAATCCCAATTAGCGCTAAAAAAAATCAATTAGATATTTACTTTAGATATTTTAATAAAAAAATTCAATATTCTCACCAACATTTAACTTTTGAAATTAGCATAATAACAAATCCTTTACAATGAATTAAACAAACGCATACATAATTTTAAAATCACATAATAAGAATATAAGCTAAAATCTAACAAGCTCGGACTACTCGAATGACGTCAGTTTACATCTGTAGAGAATACCCAACTCTCGAATCATAAAAAATGGTCAAACTTTGTCGGCAAATACCCTTCTATGATGCAGGGGAAGGACAGGTAACTCGAGATGTTTATAAAGAAACGTTAAAGAACATTATTTGCTTATTTCTAGACTCTTAAAAATTACATGCAATCGAACAATAAATGTTTTCATCATGTATATTTATGAGTAACACATTACCTTCGACATACATAAATTCAAATTGATAATTACTTGCCTTAGTACTTTTTTAGAAGCTTGAATCATTGCATATAACCGTCTGAGGATACCCAAACTTCCCCTAACATATTTCTCCGCAACCGGGGAAAAAGAGGTAGAAAAAGTAAAATAACAACTCCAAGTGTCTTTGCGAACAATCGGCAATAAAATAGAGTATTTCAGTTTTTAATTTTTCGTAAATAAAAGTTGGTTAGATTAATAGTCTCTGTGAATATAATAACATAAACAAAGTGATATGCCGTAAATTTAGGAGTACAGTATAAATTATGCCTCTATTAAAATATACCGCAATAACTAACTACCAAAGGATTTTTGATATTTTGAATATATTTGATGCTCATAGCATTATCACATTTCCAAAGGCTCTAAATTTTAGAAAAATGTTCTAATAGAATATGTCTATCAATATAAAGTAAAGGTATTGTTAGGTTTTTTTAAAAAATACGACCTACAACAGTCTCTGCTACAGCATGGCTGACTCTGTAGAAACTTCTGTGAAACCATAATAATTATATCAATAATCGAGTTGTCGTTATGATAATATTTTCTTCCAATATCCGACTCCACTATCCATAAAAGTTATGTTAGAAAATTCATAATTGAGCGCATTGTAATTTTTTAAAAAGAAATTCACTTCACACACAAAGATGTAGCCATTCAATCCATGAAAATAATGCAAGTCAGTATGCGTATGTTATGGCTAACTGTTTAAATGTCTATTCCTTCCACGTTTATCGGAAGAAATACTTTTTTATACTAGTATTTTAGTTGAAAATAAGATCATAAATCATCTATACAAAACAAGCGTCCCTTATGGATTTGAACGAAAATCATAGATTCGACTATTTTCATGAAAAATAAATCTAAGTACGGAATAATGCAGGAAGATTATCTATTTTCTTGGTTTAGAAAGTGATGTAGTTAAGATTTATAACTTAGGAATAAATAAATTATTATTAATCTTTTCGACCTATTTCTCTTGCATATTTAATTTCTTTGATAGTAAGAACTAATCTTTTTATTTTACAAAGTAAAAAAAAGCTAAAGATCGGCGTTGTCAGTCAGGTATAAGAACTGATTTAACACGATGGTTTTTGTACAAACGTTCACATACAATTGTATGCTTTTTAACCGATTGTGTTGGAAAAAATGACGATTTATAGATTAGATATTTAGACGAAGAGCTAACCTTCTCAATAAACTATTGATTATTGCCCTGCTAGCTAGACAACACTTTTTATGTTAGTCAAAAAAAAAATTTTTTTTTTTCGGACGCTATTACAGATTTCATCGTTAACTAACAAACATTAAGACCAAAAAATTAGCGTGCAAGATGAAATGTATAGGTTCACTTCATTTCTACATTATTTTACAACTCTCAATCGCATTAA
This sequence comes from Polydrusus tereticollis, assembly GCA_963920685.1. Classification (NCBI taxonomy): domain Eukaryota; kingdom Metazoa; phylum Arthropoda; class Insecta; order Coleoptera; family Curculionidae; genus Polydrusus; species Polydrusus tereticollis. Next base: position 73,629,880 of record OY987332.1, read on the forward strand.
AAACAAGATCGAATAAAAAATAACTTATGACATATGGACGAAAAATGTTTTTCGGGCTATTTAGGTTAGCGACCGCATTACGTCTGAAATACTACATTTTTCGAGCTTATAACATAATTTACTATTTTAACGTTAAAATAGGGGAAATGATGTATCGAAATGCATACTTTTTTTTGTCGGTCACGAGATTATAGTTTCTTTTAAAATGAACTCTAATATTTACAACACAAATTATCCTTTAAGCCACTTTAGTTTAAAACTCGTCTGTCGCTTTCCCTATATTGTGAGTTTGATTAAAGTATAGCGTAGTATATATTTAGATGAATTTCGCAAATGTTGAATACTTTCAAAACTGAAAAAGCCGCCCTTTGCAATAAATATCTCCGTAGAGTTAGGTACCCTGCAGATTAAGGGTATTTCAGCGGATAATCATATACAAATTCAAAGATTTTGTCTATTTTAATGGATTAACAAACAATATCTATAGGATGACTTTACTGATAAAAAAAAAATAACAAAAATCTATTAAGTCTAGGCTCACATGAAATTCCATAAAGAGCAGCTGCATAGCCTTATCACATCAAACTATATTTTTATTTCGTTCTATTGTCAAAAGTCTGTGTTTAGGAGATTATCGTTCATTTTAAAATGAACTCTAATATGTACATCACCATAAACTACCTCTTAAGCCGCCGTAAAAATACACTTTTCGATTTACCTCTATATTGATTTTCTAATATTAAATATCTACAATAGTCGAAATTCGCTCGCTAATACCTATGTATGCAAGGTTTCTTCAAAAAATGACAATTTTGTTGTTTAATGGCTTGAAAAAATGGAAAAAGGAGGTTTTTGCATCCATTTATTTCCAGATGAGTGTTAAAAATACTTATAAAACTCGGTATACCGAAGATCAACCATTAATGAGAGGGTTGAGTCCTGTTTGCCAAATCCTGATTTATAATTTGACGTTGGCAACGGTACAATTTTTTAACATTTATCATAAGAGGCGTATATTTTTGGGGCTTAGATCTACCAGTTTATCCACGCCCCATTTATTGTTAGTGCTTTAGTAATTTTACTTTCCAATTATTTTTTACCAAAACGCGTAGTTGAAACAGTGTCTATATCAGACGATATAATAAATTTTAAGGATTAATTTGCTTACAAATACACTTCAATTTATTTAGGCTAAAGCAGCCAGACATATACTGGAACTACGAAAACCCTATTACAATTTGGTTGCCTAGAGAAAATTTTGTAAAAAACATAGCTTTCTACACAAATGCTTGCACATTATGTACCTATCATTTTAAGATACCTGGCGACATCAATGTAAGCATTGACATAATGACGCAAGATATAGGTAGGTACTAGAATATTCAAGATTTCTATTAACGATACACTTCAGCATACATGCGAGATGTCATTAATGTCTACGGAAGGCAACAGACATACCAGCTATTTTTACATGGGATTCCATAGACTTGAACGCTTCTTGTTTAGAAATATTTGATGTCATCTTGAGGAGTTCCGTATTGAAGCATCAAACCTACCTGCCAAATAATTGACGAAATATGGGATATCATAAAATATGTCCCCCATCGAACTAAATGATCCTATAAACCAGCTTCACAGACGGTAATTTGTGATGCTAACACGATTAATACGCAATAGAACAAGATTAAGAAACAAAATTTAAAGTAGCTCTTTATCACACGAAAATAATTAAATAATTTACGGTTACAGAACAATAATTATTTTAAAAAGCTGTATAACTAAATATATTATGTTATTAGGAATATTCTGTCTAAAGTAACAGCTGATCTTAGTCGAAAATGAGATCGTATTATTGATTGTTGAATTCGTTAGGTATGAAATAAAATTAGAGATTTCGTCTATTTTTTTCACGATTAAAAAAGAATACCTCTATTTAGCTAAAAATGAAACGATTACAGTGGTAGATTAATTCACTTTACCAAGCATGTAAACTACTAATTTTGCAATAAATATCTTCTATATTTCTAGGTAGGTTTACTCGAAAATGTTGGGCTATTTTCATCAAAAATCCCGATACGAAATTGAAAAATTTGCCTATTTTTGTCGGTTTACAAAGTGATAGTGGAATATTGATTTGATCAAAGAACAATAATTATTTTAAAAATGTTGTATAATTAACTAAATGTCGGTGTTATCAGGCAGGCAAGAAGTTATTTATCTGAATCTTATTTGTACCATTAGCGTTTATATACAAATGTTAGTGGTTTTCAAAAATTGATATCTCGGAAATTATTAGGTTTAGACTTATAATACGCTTATTAAAAAATAATGACTACTTTATGCAAAATTCAAAAATATTATAAGATGTAGGATATCCCAGTAACTTAACCAAAGATTTTCGGTCTTCGTAAAGCTTTATACGTTTCTTCAGCGTACCAAACATTCACTTTTTTTAAATATTGACATCGGGTTAGGATTCTGAACATAGGATTAACATCACTCCAATAGTGAACATGTTGCGTTGTCACAGTTCCATTCGTCGAAAAGTAAACAAAACCGTTTGAGCTACGTGGGGAATAAATAAAGTTGGCTTGTTGAAAAATTTTAATATTTATTAAGGTAAAAGACTATAAATATATCGATACAACACTTTGGCATTTCTAATACTACAAACATGAATATCTAAAATGTGATATTTAAAACCATCAACTCTCTCTCCCTTCTCTAATTTTGGTACACCAATGCTGTCTTCTAAGTTTATAATATATGGCGTCCTGCAGTTTAATTCCAAAAATGTTTTAACTAAAAATTCCTCTTTAACACGTCCTTTAACGTAAATAATGTCTGCGTCTATCAGATTGTTGGATATGATATTATGTAGTTCCTTGTAATCGGTATCACCATAATTATAAAGGATACCATGATGATTTCCAAATAGATATTTGACTTGTTTCTTGCAAGCCTTACTTAAGGTGTCGAATGGTTTAACTGGTTTAAAAAAGTAACTTTTCATACTATTTCCATCATAAATAGCCAATTCTTTCGCGTAAAATTCAGGTATGTTAAATCCTTGAATATCGACTACAACGAACTTCATTGTCTGAAGACTCAAATCAAGCAAGTATATTTTCATATTTTTATCGCTCTTAAGTTCGATTTCAAAAGCACACCCCCACTTTTCGGTAATTTCACAGTCTTAGCACATAGATCTTATATTTTTATTTACGATCAATTCATCTTTATTCGCCAATCGTCTCAAACGAGTCTGCTTTTGAAAGTAATATAGCCTTAGTATTCAGAAAATATTAATAATATCGGAGCTTAAAACATCCTTGACACTAAAAAATCATTGTGTTTCCTAACAAAACCCATCATCTTGTCTATTTAGCTTGCTTTCCTATTGTTTAGCAGGTTAAATAAAATTATTATTTCGCTCTTTTTGTCGGTACTGAATCGTTAGGGGAATACGTTTCTAGTTCTATAAGAGAGACAGTTAAAATTTATGTAAGCAATCAAAAATCCTACACTATGAGCTACTTAGTTAAAATTTCATATTTCCTTCCTGGATCAGGCAAAATTTGTGATGTGTCGGACAAAATTTATAAAAATACGAAAAAAAAATGCTGGATGCATTTTTAGCGTGACTTTCTATTTAATACCATCTTATTTCAAGCTATAATTCGGTTGTCAAAATGAGAATAAAATAATTTTCCCATGGTTTATGTCATCTTAAAAAAGTCAAAAGGTTATATTCTGTAGAGGGTCAGATACATTCAAATTTAAATATTTTCTCCAAGAAGAATTTTAAGATAGTATTATAGTAAATAAAAATTCTATACCTCCAATATTTCTTGGAAACATATCGTGTTCTAGCGACATAACCCAAAAGTACCTCTATTCAGAAACGCATCGTACTTTTCTTGTCAATAATTGTCTCATTGTCCCATCCATTACATTATTATAATCTTAAAGCACCTGTTACCAGCATTATCTGTTTTTATGGTTTTCATAAAACATAGCGATTACCGATGAAAATTAAACGAAAACTTAATAAATAACTTTTTTTTCAACTGAAATAGACTGATTTTCGATGGAAAAATGTTACTTATAACTAAAAATGAATATAAGACATATACGCAATGATATTTAGAATAAATCAATGTTTTCAAAAATTACTATGAAATATTCACAAAATCGTTTCGTTATAACCAAAGCAGCAAGGCTTGCAGATTTCGTATAGAGTTCAAACGCGATACTGAGATGATCTTTTTTTTTTATATTTTTGTAGAATAATGCACCACTACGTTGTAAGTACTTGAGAGAGGACTTTCTTGAAAAATCCTCAAATTTCTCTGCAATTTTGTTCCTTCTAGAGTTAAATTCACACAGAAAACCCCGTATTCTTATCTTTCAGGTTGGTATATTAAAAAGGGCTTATTAGTATGGTTTAGAAAACAAGCAATATTAATTAACGGATGTTTTTTCGTCGTATGAAGAGTTGAAAAAATTTTTTTTTCCACTCCAATGGTTGCGATGCAGAGAGTCGGGTTTCATCATAATCTTTCAGGGTAGCTCAGGTTTGATTGCATGTAGAGAGTCGGGTTTCATCATAATCTTTCAGGGTAGCTCAGGTTTGATTACATGTACTAAGGTTAGTGCTCCTTGCAATCGGTTTCAGGTTTGACGCGCCCCCCTCAGGTTTGTTCAGGTTTCTCAAACGTTTGAGAAACCTGAACAAACCTGAGGGGGGCGCGTCAAACCTGAAACCGATTGCAAGGAGCACTAACCTTAGTACATGTAATCAAACCTGAGCTACCCTGAAAGATTATGATGAAACCCGACTCTCTACATGCAATCAAACCTGAGCTACCCTGAAAGATTATGATGAAACCCGACTCTCTGCATCGCAACCATTGGAGTGGAAAAAAAAATTTTTTCAACTCTTCATACGACGAAAAAACATCCGTTAATTAATATTGCTTGTTTTCTAAACCATACTAATAAGCCCTTTTTAATATACCAACCTGAAAGATAAGAATACGGGGTTTTCTGTGTGAATTTAACTCTAGAAGGAACAAAATTGCAGAGAAATTTGAGGATTTTTCAAGAAAGTCCTCTCTCAAGTACTTACAACGTAGTGGTGCATTATTCTACAAAAATATAAAAAAAAAAGATCATCTCAGTATCGCGTTTGAACTCTATACGAAATCTGCAAGCCTTGCTGCTTTGGTTATAACGAAACGATTTTGTGAATATTTCATAGTAATTTTAGAAAACATTGATTTATTCTAAATATCATTGCGTATATGTCTTATATTCATTTTTAGTTATAAGTAACATTTTTCCATCGAAAATCAGTCTATTTCAGTTGAAAAAAAAGTTATTTATTAAGTTTTCGTTTAATTTTCATCGGTAATCGCTATGTTTTATGAAAACCATAAAAACAGATAATGCTGGTAACAGGTGCTTTAAGATTATAATAATGTAATGGATGGGACAATGAGACAATTATTGACAAGAAAAGTACGATGCGTTTCTGAATAGAGGTACTTTTGGGTTATGTCGCTAGAACACGATATGTTTCCAAGAAATATTGGAGGTATAGAATTTTTATTTACTATAATACTATCTTAAAATTCTTCTTGGAGAAAATATTTAAATTTGAATGTATCTGACCCTCTACAGAATATAACCTTTTGACTTTTTTAAGATGACATAAACCATGGGAAAATTATTTTATTCTCATTTTGACAACCGAATTATAGCTTGAAATAAGATGGTATTAAATAGAAAGTCACGCTAAAAATGCATCCAGCATTTTTTTTTCGTATTTTTATAAATTTTGTCCGACACATCACAAATTTTGCCTGATCCAGGAAGGAAATATGAAATTTTAACTAAGTAGCTCATAGTGTAGGATTTTTGATTGCTTACATAAATTTTAACTGTCTCTCTTATAGAACTAGAAACGTATTCCCCTAACGATTCAGTACCGACAAAAAGAGCGAAATAATAATTTTATTTAACCTGCTAAACAATAGGAAAGCAAGCTAAATAGACAAGATGATGGGTTTTGTTAGGAAACACAATGATTTTTTAGTGTCAAGGATGTTTTAAGCTCCGATATTATTAATATTTTCTGAATACTAAGGCTATATTACTTTCAAAAGCAGACTCGTTTGAGACGATTGGCGAATAAAGATGAATTGATCGTAAATAAAAATATAAGATCTATGTGCTAAGACTGTGAAATTATCGAAAAGTGGGGGTGTGCTTTTGAAATCGAACTTAAGAGCGATAAAAATATGAAAATATACTTGCTTGATTTGAGTCTTCAGACAATGAAGTTCGTTGTAGTCGATATTCAAGGATTTAACATACCTGAATTTTACGCGAAAGAATTGGCTATTTATGATGGAAATAGTATGAAAAGTTACTTTTTTAAACCAATTAAACCATTCGACACCTTAAGTAAGGCTTGCAAGAAACAAGTCAAATATCTATTTGGAAATCATCATGGTATCCTTTATAATTATGGTGATACCGATTACAAGGAACTACATAATATCATATCCAACAATCTGATAGACGCAGACATTATTTACGTTAAAGGACGTGTTAAAGAGGAATTTTTAGTTAAAACATTTTTGGAATTAAACTGCAGGACGCCATATATTATAAACTTAGAAGACAGCATTGGTGTACCAAAATTAGAGAAGGGAGAGAGAGTTGATGGTTTTAAATATCACATTTTAGATATTCATGTTTGTAGTATTAGAAATGCCAAAGTGTTGTATCGATATATTTATAGTCTTTTACCTTAATAAATATTAAAATTTTTCAACAAGCCAACTTTATTTATTCCCCACGTAGCTCAAACGGTTTTGTTTACTTTTCGACGAATGGAACTGTGACAACGCAACATGTTCACTATTGGAGTGATGTTAATCCTATGTTCAGAATCCTAACCCGATGTCAATATTTAAAAAAAGTGAATGTTTGGTACGCTGAAGAAACGTATAAAGCTTTACGAAGACCGAAAATCTTTGGTTAAGTTACTGGGATATCCTACATCTTATAATATTTTTGAATTTTGCATAAAGTAGTCATTATTTTTTAATAAGCGTATTATAAGTCTAAACCTAATAATTTCCGAGATATCAATTTTTGAAAACCACTAACATTTGTATATAAACGCTAATGGTACAAATAAGATTCAGATAAATAACTTCTTGCCTGCCTGATAACACCGACATTTAGTTAATTATACAACATTTTTAAAATAATTATTGTTCTTTGATCAAATCAATATTCCACTATCACTTTGTAAACCGACAAAAATAGGCAAATTTTTCAATTTCGTATCGGGATTTTTGATGAAAATAGCCCAACATTTTCGAGTAAACCTACCTAGAAATATAGAAGATATTTATTGCAAAATTAGTAGTTTACATGCTTGGTAAAGTGAATTAATCTACCACTGTAATCGTTTCATTTTTAGCTAAATAGAGGTATTCTTTTTTAATCGTGAAAAAAATAGACGAAATCTCTAATTTTATTTCATACCTAACGAATTCAACAATCAATAATACGATCTCATTTTCGACTAAGATCAGCTGTTACTTTAGACAGAATATTCCTAATAACATAATATATTTAGTTATACAGCTTTTTAAAATAATTATTGTTCTGTAACCGTAAATTATTTAATTATTTTCGTGTGATAAAGAGCTACTTTAAATTTTGTTTCTTAATCTTGTTCTATTGCGTATTAATCGTGTTAGCATCACAAATTACGGTCTGTGAAGCTGGTTTATAGGATCATTTAGTTCGATGGGGGACATATTTTATGATATCCCATATTTCGTCAATTATTTGGCAGGTAGGTTTGATGCTTCAATACGGAACTCCTCAAGATGACATCAAATATTTCTAAACAAGAAGCGTTCAAGTCTATGGAATCCCATGTAAAAATAGCTGGTATGTCTGTTGCCTTCCGTAGACATTAATGACATCTCGCATGTATGCTGAAGTGTATCGTTAATAGAAATCTTGAATATTCTAGTACCTACCTATATCTTGCGTCATTATGTCAATGCTTACATTGATGTCGCCAGGTATCTTAAAATGATAGGTACATAATGTGCAAGCATTTGTGTAGAAAGCTATGTTTTTTACAAAATTTTCTCTAGGCAACCAAATTGTAATAGGGTTTTCGTAGTTCCAGTATATGTCTGGCTGCTTTAGCCTAAATAAATTGAAGTGTATTTGTAAGCAAATTAATCCTTAAAATTTATTATATCGTCTGATATAGACACTGTTTCAACTACGCGTTTTGGTAAAAAATAATTGGAAAGTAAAATTACTAAAGCACTAACAATAAATGGGGCGTGGATAAACTGGTAGATCTAAGCCCCAAAAATATACGCCTCTTATGATAAATGTTAAAAAATTGTACCGTTGCCAACGTCAAATTATAAATCAGGATTTGGCAAACAGGACTCAACCCTCTCATTAATGGTTGATCTTCGGTATACCGAGTTTTATAAGTATTTTTAACACTCATCTGGAAATAAATGGATGCAAAAACCTCCTTTTTCCATTTTTTCAAGCCATTAAACAACAAAATTGTCATTTTTTGAAGAAACCTTGCATACATAGGTATTAGCGAGCGAATTTCGACTATTGTAGATATTTAATATTAGAAAATCAATATAGAGGTAAATCGAAAAGTGTATTTTTACGGCGGCTTAAGAGGTAGTTTATGGTGATGTACATATTAGAGTTCATTTTAAAATGAACGATAATCTCCTAAACACAGACTTTTGACAATAGAACGAAATAAAAATATAGTTTGATGTGATAAGGCTATGCAGCTGCTCTTTATGGAATTTCATGTGAGCCTAGACTTAATAGATTTTTGTTATTTTTTTTTTATCAGTAAAGTCATCCTATAGATATTGTTTGTTAATCCATTAAAATAGACAAAATCTTTGAATTTGTATATGATTATCCGCTGAAATACCCTTAATCTGCAGGGTACCTAACTCTACGGAGATATTTATTGCAAAGGGCGGCTTTTTCAGTTTTGAAAGTATTCAACATTTGCGAAATTCATCTAAATATATACTACGCTATACTTTAATCAAACTCACAATATAGGGAAAGCGACAGACGAGTTTTAAACTAAAGTGGCTTAAAGGATAATTTGTGTTGTAAATATTAGAGTTCATTTTAAAAGAAACTATAATCTCGTGACCGACAAAAAAAAGTATGCATTTCGATACATCATTTCCCCTATTTTAACGTTAAAATAGTAAATTATGTTATAAGCTCGAAAAATGTAGTATTTCAGACGTAATGCGGTCGCTAACCTAAATAGCCCGAAAAACATTTTTCGTCCATATGTCATAAGTTATTTTTTATTCGATCTTGTTTTTAATGCGATTGAGAGTTGTAAAATAATGTAGAAATGAAGTGAACCTATACATTTCATCTTGCACGCTAATTTTTTGGTCTTAATGTTTGTTAGTTAACGATGAAATCTGTAATAGCGTCCGAAAAAAAAAAATTTTTTTTTTGACTAACATAAAAAGTGTTGTCTAGCTAGCAGGGCAATAATCAATAGTTTATTGAGAAGGTTAGCTCTTCGTCTAAATATCTAATCTATAAATCGTCATTTTTTCCAACACAATCGGTTAAAAAGCATACAATTGTATGTGAACGTTTGTACAAAAACCATCGTGTTAAATCAGTTCTTATACCTGACTGACAACGCCGATCTTTAGCTTTTTTTTACTTTGTAAAATAAAAAGATTAGTTCTTACTATCAAAGAAATTAAATATGCAAGAGAAATAGGTCGAAAAGATTAATAATAATTTATTTATTCCTAAGTTATAAATCTTAACTACATCACTTTCTAAACCAAGAAAATAGATAATCTTCCTGCATTATTCCGTACTTAGATTTATTTTTCATGAAAATAGTCGAATCTATGATTTTCGTTCAAATCCATAAGGGACGCTTGTTTTGTATAGATGATTTATGATCTTATTTTCAACTAAAATACTAGTATAAAAAAGTATTTCTTCCGATAAACGTGGAAGGAATAGACATTTAAACAGTTAGCCATAACATACGCATACTGACTTGCATTATTTTCATGGATTGAATGGCTACATCTTTGTGTGTGAAGTGAATTTCTTTTTAAAAAATTACAATGCGCTCAATTATGAATTTTCTAACATAACTTTTATGGATAGTGGAGTCGGATATTGGAAGAAAATATTATCATAACGACAACTCGATTATTGATATAATTATTATGGTTTCACAGAAGTTTCTACAGAGTCAGCCATGCTGTAGCAGAGACTGTTGTAGGTCGTATTTTTTAAAAAAACCTAACAATACCTTTACTTTATATTGATAGACATATTCTATTAGAACATTTTTCTAAAATTTAGAGCCTTTGGAAATGTGATAATGCTATGAGCATCAAATATATTCAAAATATCAAAAATCCTTTGGTAGTTAGTTATTGCGGTATATTTTAATAGAGGCATAATTTATACTGTACTCCTAAATTTACGGCATATCACTTTGTTTATGTTATTATATTCACAGAGACTATTAATCTAACCAACTTTTATTTACGAAAAATTAAAAACTGAAATACTCTATTTTATTGCCGATTGTTCGCAAAGACACTTGGAGTTGTTATTTTACTTTTTCTACCTCTTTTTCCCCGGTTGCGGAGAAATATGTTAGGGGAAGTTTGGGTATCCTCAGACGGTTATATGCAATGATTCAAGCTTCTAAAAAAGTACTAAGGCAAGTAATTATCAATTTGAATTTATGTATGTCGAAGGTAATGTGTTACTCATAAATATACATGATGAAAACATTGATTGTTCGATTGCATGTAATTTTTAAGAGTCTAGAAATAAGCAAATAATGTTCTTTAACGTTTCTTTATAAACATCTCGAGTTACCTGTCCTTCCCCTGCATCATAGAAGGGTATTTGCCGACAAAGTTTGACCATTTTTTATGATTCGAGAGTTGGGTATTCTCTACAGATGTAAACTGACGTCATTCGAGTAGTCCGAGCTTGTTAGATTTTAGCTTATATTCTTATTATGTGATTTTAAAATTATGTATGCGTTTGTTTAATTCATTGTAAAGGATTTGTTATTATGCTAATTTCAAAAGTTAAATGTTGGTGAGAATATTGAATTTTTTTATTAAAATATCTAAAGTAAATATCTAATTGATTTTTTTTAGCGCTAATTGGGATTTTAATTAACTACCTCAGAGTCGGTATACACTATATTTTGCAGCGCAATTGCTTTCACACCCAGTAATGTATTATGATTTTTTTGGATGGTCGTTATATTGTGAGTTTCTTAAGTTAGCCAGATTAATAATAAATTAAAAAACCAACGTGATTTGCTTATTGTTGCCATTGAGAATTAGGGTTGTAAAATATTTAACAACCCTATATTTTTATGCTCGTGTTGAAAATAAGTTAAGATTGCTACTTTGATGCCTACGCCTAATATTCATAATTTTATTGGGGGTTCTACCTGATGACAAATACAGCTTATGATACCTATCTAGTGGGTATTTTCAGTTTAAGGGCCGAATAATATAGAGTTATTGTGCATACATCATCGCAAACAAAAGGTAGCTTTTTTATATTATTTCGTATTTACAATCCATTTAACTACAATTTTACACTGTGAATTAATTTTTTTTACTTTTTTCCTGAAATTGTAGCCTATTTACTTATATTATGATATTATCCGAAATTTTTATAAAAGCATTATGAGGGCTTTTACCTGATGGCGAACACAAGTTGTATAGTACCTATACCTGCTTGGTATTTTATACGTATTTAAGTTTTATTTACTTTTTATTACTCTGTTCTCATTACAAGATAGTCCTATAATTTATCCATTTCCAGTACAAAGAAATCGCTAGTTAATGGTTCTAGATGGTAATTATTTTATTGTATTTTATATAAGTGGTGCAAAAATTGGAAACAATTATTAGATATGCTACTGAATTTTAATGAGGGTCCTTCGGAATAATAAATAAAGGTTTATGTCCCTTTCTTTTTAAATCGAGTCGGCAGAGGGTTTGAGAGGGTTATTTAGGTATAAATAATTATTGTGGTGACAAATGTACCGCATTATTATACTTATCTTGTTAGACCATATAAATTAGGGATTTATTTCGCTTTGCCATTCACCAGCGGCGTTTCAACTAAGGGAAAATAATAAAAAGTCTGGTTTAAGGATGGCTCAGGTCGGATCGTAAAAAGTTGGGTTTAAGGATGGCTCAGGTCGGATCGTAAAAAGTTGGGTTTAAGGATGGCTTATAAAAATTGGGATTTAATTATCCCGCTTTAGCAGCGGCGTTTCACTAAGGTTAAATCATAAAAAGTCGGGTTTTATCTCGGGTCAGTTCGCATCGTAAAAAGTTGGGTTTAAGGATGGCTTATAAAAATTGGGATTTAATTATCCCGCTTTAGCAGCGGCGTTTCACTAAGGTTAAATCATAAAAAGTCGGGTTTTATCTCGGGTCAGATCATAAATATTCAGGTTCAAATTAGGGTTAGATGAGAAGCCGCCTCGCGAAAGCATCCGGGTTAGGTCGTAAAAAGTCGGGTTTTATCTCGGGTCAGTTCATAAATATTCAGGTTCAAATTAGGGTTAGATGAGAAGCCGCCTCGCGAAAGCATCCGGGTTAGGTCGTAAAAAGTCGGGTTTAATTTCGGGTTATTTTGTAAACAGCACCACCGAACCACCCGGGTTAGGTCATAAAACGCACCACCGAACCACCCGGGTTAGATCATAAAACGCACCACCGAACCACCCGGGTTAGATCGTAAAACGCACCACCTGCACCACCTGGGTTAGTTGCACCACCAGCACCACCAGCACCACCTGGCCTCGCTCTCTCAGTTTCTCTCTACTTATATACCTTAGTTGAGAAAACTGTTATATACCTATCTTGCACATTATATTCTTCGGCGCTTCGCGCCTTAAGATATAAAACAGCTCACTTCTCGACCTAGGTATATAATGTACTATTATATGAATAATACTAAAAAAGTAAACGAGGAAGCAAAAGAAGTCACAGGTCTAACCTAGCTTAAATACACACGCTCATCACAATCCGATGGAAACTTTATGTGAGCCGTTAGATTTACTAAACCATGCGTCATGAACGTAGAAATTACATTTTTTAAAGTTCTGCGCAACAAGATGTTGTAAACCAACGAAGAAAGTGTAATGCATACTCTTGGAAGATGCGAACTCTTACTCGCCTTTACCCTATGCCTAATCAGCGTTCACAAAAACTTGTGCTGTGCTAGAAGAAAGGGATATCATAGAGTTAAAGGGAAACTTTTGTTGAATCTGCAATTACATTTTCATAGCCACTTTTCACATATAATACACCTATTTCGTTTGGTTTGGTTAGGTTATTTGCACAGTTTTAAGTGTAAGCTGAAATTGAAATATACCTACACAAAAAAAGATTTATTGATATAAGATGTATTATTTAAAAACACAACTTATATTTTCTTAGATTTAGTAGAGCATACGCATGAGCATTGTTGGTTATTTAAATATATTTTCTTAGATTTAGTAGAGCATACGCATGAGCATTGTTGGTTATTTAAATATAGTTTTTGTAATTATTGTAAGATTAGTTTTTTCTTAAAGCGGATGTGACCTCATTAAGAGACGTGGCATTATTTGGTACAAGTACCTTAATTTGAAAGGTTTGCTTTATTTCTTTATGGAGAAATTTGACCAAATATTTGACGTCCTTATTCATTTCTGACCGTGATCAATCAGTTGACTGGTCAACTCAATTGATGCAAGGCACAATTCTAGCTGTAAATACAGATCAACCAAGCGAGCAAGAGCAAGCGTTCGGTAATGTTTTTCTTTTCTTGTATCGCTTGCTCAACCAAGTGTTCACACTGGGCAATTATTGCTTTTAATCTTGTGTTCGCAGAAAGATCCGAAAGTTAGGAGCAGAATATGCAGAGTTGAATTATATCTAATTTTACGATTTAAGTTGTTGTCAACATGTCATTGTCAACTTAGTTGAGTATACTAGAGTCTACTAGAGACTAGAGAACAAGAGAACGCCCTAGTCCTATTAGAACACACGAGATGGCTAAACATTAACTACACTTTTCAATTTAAACTTGTTTCTTGTTTGTATTAAAGGTCGCCTATCAATGGTAGGCAACATTAATACTATAGAACAATAGAAAATAGAACGTCTAGTCTTATAAGAACACACGAGATGGCACGACATTGATTTCAACTCTCGGGGATTACCGCTTTTATTTGAAATCCCGCTGCTGTAAACCTCCGACACTCTTTCATGTGAAATCCCGCGGTGAATCCCCGACGTAAACTTATAAAAGGGACGAAATTACAATTTTACTTACACTACATTAAACCTCATTTATAATTATTTGTTTCTTTTGTGACAAAATAAAATCGTGTACCTAACAGTGTAACCCAAATTTGTTTTATATAATCTGATTATAGTCGCAAACTATTTAAAGGTAGGTGTGATTTTTTAGTTAAATATATATATTTTTTAATTACCTACTATCCATTCATTTTTGGAAATTAAAAATATTAATTAAATGAACGTACTTTTAGAAATTGCAATGGATTTATCTGGTGCTAGTGATTCAAGTGATAAGGAGGAACCTTCAACTTCCTTTTCAAAGAATAAGAAAATGAGAAAATATGCTCAAACCTATAAAACTGCATGGGAAGAGAAACCTGAATTTAAAAGCTGGCTTATGAAAAGTCGTAAAGGAGAAAATTATGCCAAATGTCGCAGCTGTGATAAAGATCTAAATATTTCCAGCGGAAAAGATGCCCTAATAAAACATGGAATTTCAAAATTTCATTTAGAAAAAATTAAACTTCAACGAGGTCAACAGTCCATTAGCAAATTTGTCGTTGAAACGTCAGCGTCAGCACAAGTTACTCTGGATTACAATGTTAAAGAAGGTATTCTTTTTTATTGATTGCTTAGTACATAATTAAAACTAATTGAATTTTATTGTTGCAGCTGAAATCAGAATATGTGCTCTTGTGGCAGAACACAATTTACCGATAATGTTAATGGATCATTTGCCTCAGTTGTGTGCTTCAGCATTTCCGGATTCAAAAATTGCAAAAAGTCTGGCTTGTGCAAGGACCAAGACGACAGCCGTGATCAACAATGTTATTGGTGATGAAAATTTCAATGACATTTGCAAAAATTTACGAAGTAAAAAATTTTCAGTAATAATCGACGAATCTACTGATCTGTCGACTCAAAAGCATCTTTGCATTGTTGTCAGGTATGTGACAGAACATTTTGTAAAAGATAGTTTTTTTAAGTTGATAAAAGTTACAGATGCTTCAGCTCAGTCAATTTACAATTTGTTGATTGAAAATTTTATTAAATATGAAATACCCTACAAACAAAACTTAATTGGATTTGCTTCAGATGGGGCAAATGTGATGTTTGGCGCACATCACTCAGTTATGAAACTATTAAAAAATGATATCCCTGAATTATTTGTCATGAAATGCATCTGTCATTCGTTTCATTTGTGTGCATCTAGTGCTTGCCTTAAGTTACCCGCACATTTAGAAAATTTAGCGAGAGATATTCACAGTTACTTTAATAGTAGCCCAAAAAGAAAAGTTGAATATATAGAATTCCAAAATTTTAGTAATGTTAAAGTCCATAAATTGCTCCATCCATCCCAAACACGATGGTTATCTCTCGAAAGTGTTGTTAAAAGAATATTAGAGCAATACGAACCTTTAAGGTTATATTTTATTGATATACACTGCGCCACTTATTTAACGCACAACCAAAAATTGGTCTCAACTTTGATGTTATGTATTTTCGAAATCTGTTGTTCGTTTTTATTAATTTTTGTTTTTAATTGTAGGGGTTTTTCTTAAGAATATTGCTGTATTTATTGTTTTGGTTAAAAAAGTAACTTTGGTATTATACCGGGTGTTATAAGAATGCTGCGATTTTTTACGAAAACTCAAAATACCCTGTGGGGTATACTAGGCACTGCAAGATATTGACTTTCACCCAAATCAAAGTCTTATGTTTCCTTTACATTTTCTTTTTTGATTCATTTGTTTATCACTGTTACTTTATTAAATACACTGTTTTGAAACATCAAGTGTTTTATTTACCTAAAATTCACTTATCGGTAAAGAAGCAGGCTATGAAAATGAAAGAAACGTCATAAAGTGAAATCTAACAGAAGTGTCAGTTTTTGTTGTTAAACAATAATTTGTGTATGTGGATAATGGAACGGCAATCTAGAAATTTATCTCGTGATGAGTGTGTGGAGGCAGTTACATTACATGGTGAAGGGTGGAGTTACAATCGCATAGCTGTAAGGTTGGGAGTATATCACACTACACCGCCGAACGGACTTGGTAATTGTAAATGGAAATCTCAATTCCGAAAGATACATTACAGATATTCTTGAGAAACATGTTGTGCCTTATGCACCCTATATAGGACCCAATTTTTTGCTTATGCACGACAATGCGTGTCCCCACACTGATTTTATCGTAAGAAATTATCTTGCAGAAGTAGGAATAAATAATATAGAATGACCAGTTCGTAGCCCTGACCTAAAACCCATTGAACATATTTGGGATTTTATTGGCAGGCGGTTACAAAGTCAACAACGACAACCTCAAAACTTACAAGAATTGGGCGAACGACTTATCGAATTATGGCATGGCTTCGATCAGAACGAAATAAGAACATTAGTTTTAAGTATGAATCAAAGATGTCGGGAGGTCATTCGGGCCAGGGGTGGAAACATCAGATATTAATTCGTTATTTTGCCTTTTTTATGTTATTTTTATTGTTATTGTGTTAATAAAAGCAATTTTTTCATTTTGCGGTGTTGATATTTTTCTACTAAAGAATGTAGGTATATTTAATAAAAAACACGTTTAACTAAAAACAGTGTATTTAATAAAGTAACAGTGATAGACAAATGAATCAAAAAAGAAAATGTAAAGGAAACATAAGACTTTCATTTGGGTGAAATTCAATGTCTTGCAATGCCTAGTATACCCCACAGGGTGTTTTAAATTTTCGTAAAAAATCGCAGCATTCTACCCACACCCGGTATAATACCAAAGTTACTTTTTTAACCAAAACAATAAAGACAGTAATATTCTTAAGAAAAAACCCTACAATTAGAAAAAAAAAATAATGAAAACGAACAACAGATTTCGAAAATACATAACATCAAAGTTGAGACAAATTTTTGGTTGTGCGTTAAATAAGTGGCGCAGTGTAGTAAGTAACAAAAACGACGTTGTAATAGCGGAAAGTATCTTGCAAAAATTACAAGATCTACAAAACAAATTATATTTTCAGTTTTTGGATTATGTTCTGCCATTTTTCAACCAACTAAATCGAGAAATGCAGTCTGAATCCCCAAAAATACATCTTTTATATGAAAAAGTAACCGGTGTGCTACAAGCATTTTTTGATTGTTTTCTTAAAAGAGATTATATCATAAAAACACCAATGGCCAATGTTGAGTTTAAAAATCCCCAAAACTTTTTAGCTATTGAAAATATGTATTTTGGAGCAAATGTAGCTGCCACTATACAAAATTCTAAAAACTTAACCCCCTTTCAAATTGAAACATTTAAGCTGCGTTGTTTAGATTTTTATATTGAAGCCTGTACACAAATAAGATCAAGATTTCCTTTAAACGACAATATTTTACAAAAACTGGGTATTATAGATCCGAAAAAAGTTAGAAATAAGAATAGCTTAGAGTGAAAAATTAGGTTTGTATGCCCAAGTATTTTGTATTTTTAAATAAAAGTTTATTTGTACATAATATTATGCAATTGTGTTTTATTTCAAAAATAAATCCTTGTGTTTACCACAGTATTTGAAATTAAACGTTGGCCACAGATAAATATATAATTATGTTAACTACCAGTTGCACTTGCAGTAAATAATACACTATTTTAAAATTCTACGGAAAAATGTCGAAATCTACCGATTTTCTGCGAAGCATCTACCGAATTTGTTACAAGCGAGGGTGGCAACACTGACTTGCTATTACTCTCCGTTTGCTCGCTACAGGAGATTTATATAGCAGGTTAATGCTTCTTATTTTTATTCTTATTTTTAAAAAACGGATTTAATAACCTTCTATACAGGGTGTTATTTAAGTACGTGACCAAACTTCATGGGGTGCTTCTTTGAGTGATTCTAAGGCGAAAAGTTTATATATTGGTCCGGTAATGCTTCGTTTTCACGATAAAGGGTGTCAAACTTTAAAAAAAATCGTTTTATCGTAAATATCTTAATATTCCTTCAGCCGATTTTGTTGAAATTTGGCAGTGTTATTTAGAGTACTAAGGAGCTAGTTTAGCCCGACCTATATTAAAATTTGTAAGTCCAATGGCGTCCCGGAAGGCACCTTAAGTAAGATTTTTGACAAAAAAATTTTGCAATTTTTGTAACGTTTTCGCATTAGGTAACTAAAACTACAATTTTTACTTTCAGCATTTTTTTTCGTACCTTCCTCGTTTTTGAGAAAAACACATAAAAATCACTTTATTGCATGTCCCTGAGACAACATAATAAAAAATTGTTTTTTACGGAGTGTTGAAACATTTAAAAACAAAACGTAAAGGAGACGCAAACTAATATGACGTTGAAACTAGGTTTTGTCTTTGTCTCATTTCGCCAGTGGTGTGCACAGTGGTAACGCCGGAGACTAAAAAACAAAAAAAAAAAAACGCTTTATTAAAACCACACTCAATCAAATAGACGCTATTTTTTTTAGTAAGAAAACATTTAAAATAAGTAACACGAAACTTACAATAGTTGCTGAAAATGTCCTCCTTCAATTTCACTGATGTCTTATCTCATAAAATGAAACCCGTATCCGTTGGATTAATTCAGTGTTAACTTGTTATCTAGTGACCATTTAACAACACCAACAATACAGGGTTATTAACGTTATTCGACACGACATATTATTATAGCTAAATTATTTGTTTTGAAAAAGAAAAAGTTTCCGAGGTGAATAGAGGCCTATTAAGAGTATATCTTAGAATTATTTTCATAACGTCCAGGTTGTTCTAAAAACACGAAATGCATCAAAGTTGTATTATTTTAAATATAATGCCCTGTATATTATTTTATTTTCGGTTTCTATGATCAAAATAAAAATGAGTTTCGTTGGGGTTTATTGTAGTTAAATCCTACGGTCTTTGAAATATTTTATATTTAGAGAAAATGTAGTAACAATTTTAATGGTTAAATTCTCAATATGTTATTTCTAAAAGTGTTCAGTGTTGACTGGAGTTTTATAAACGAGGCACTTTAAATGCCTCCAAAGGAGAAAATCTAAGGGATTTAAGTCCGGTGGCCTATGTGGCCATGACTGTGGACCTGCGCGACCGATCCATATTTATCCATGAGTTGCCTCCAGAAATTGACGTGCTACTATGCTAAAGTGAGGTGGGGCCCCAACGTGCATGAGCCACATTGCTCCTCTTACTGGCAGTGTAACATTTTCTAATAGTTCGGGTAACACAAATTCCAAAAAATGGTGATACTCTTAACCATTTAATCTCGGTGGTAAAAAATGAGGTCTAATGAGATAATCACCCACAATACCAACCCAAACATTCACGGAAAACTGTTGTTAATAATTATTTTCCATAACCGCATGGGGATTCTTTCCAGCCCAGATATGATTGTTATTAAAGTTCATAATTGAATTCCGGGAAAAACACGCTTCATCGGTAAACATAATATGGGATAGAAATGTTGGCGATGTTACCTGTTGTTGCAAAAGCCAAGTACAATAAACAACTCGCTGGGGAAAATCAGCAGGTAATAACGCTTGAACACGCTGTATGTGGTAAGGATACAGTTGATATTCCCTTAAAATCTGCCATACAGTAAAGTGAGCAATCTTTAATTGTTGTGCAATTTTGCGTGTACTTGTATCGGGGCTACCCTCAACTTCATGTAAAACTGCTTCCTTCATCTCCACTGTTCTTACTATTGCAAGTCTCCTAATAAGAGCAGCCGACCTTTGAAAGGTGCCTGATTCGCCTGGCCTTTTATGTATTCTTACAAATGTTTGTCTATTTGATACAATGCGATGAGGATATCTCTCTTGATAAATGCGTCTAGCCACTCTGGAATTGCCTTGGGCCATTCCATAGATAAAATGTATATCGGTCATTTCTGAGTTTGTAAACTGAACAATTTTTTCAACAAAGTCGATTAAGGGATTATTAAGATATTTACGAAAAAACGATTTTTTTAACACCTTGACACCTTGCATCTTAAAAACGAAGCATTACCCGTTTATATAAACTTTTCGTCTTAGAATCACTCAAAGAATCACCCCTTGAAGTTTGGCTACGTACTTAAAAATCTTGTATATTAACTTAATTACAATATCATTTGACCACTCCATTGTTAAAACTCGAACACAGTAGAAACAACTCAACGCTTCTGCTCGCAAAATTAAATGAAAAGAGCAAATTACATTCTACTATCCGTCTATACTAAACAAGCATAAATGCGATTTTGCTTTGATGTACCGACGGATCATCAGAAAACGCGACCGATCATTTAATTGCGCACTCATGTTCGCTAAGCAGTCCACAACGAATAAAGGTGAATTCTTGTTTGGTCTCGCTTGCTCTTGCTCGCTTTTTCTGTGAGATATTGAAAGGCAATTCTTATTTGGCGAGAATTATTATATTATAGATTAAGAACTTACATGAGGAGAAAATCAAGCAATTCTAACAGAGTATATTACTGCAAACATTTCGAAAACGAAGGCCGAATGGAAAAATCTGCAACATGTTAAATCTCGCAAATAGAGTTGCCTTTTAATAACCTTTTAACCAAAGCTAAATAATTTATCAGTTTTCTCGAAATTCGTTGACAGCTATATAAGCGCAAGAAACTCCATTTAATTTACATTACTGATTACTGTATGATCGGTTGCGTGCCGGTCAGGGCTCACGGTGATGGACTCTTAAGACGTTAAAAATGAATAAAATCGCGCTTATTACCTTAAGATCAGTTAAGTTTTAGAGATTTTTTTTAATGCACAAGGAAATTATGCGAAAAAAAAACTAATAAAAAAGTTTTAAAGCGTTTTGTTATTACAGCATGATCCATTTGGTTAATAATGTAGACTTCCTACATTCCATGTTGAAGTCTTTAAAAAATCCCGTCGGGAGAAGTTGTTAAGGATAATAAATTATGCAAATGACCAAAATTTCAAGAATATCGGTATATTTTATTTATTTATGAGATATGTATTAAAAATTTAGATAATTACCTACGGATAAAAGATAAAAATTAAAATTAACATACAGAGTTCTCATTTCAAAACAAACCACCCAAATATAATCTCTTGATTTGAAGATAATTAAACACGGCAATTGTAATGTCGAGATGGACATAATATAATGGTAATGCAACTAATTTATTTCATTTAAATAAATTATTTTATTAAATGCTCAAAATATGCGCCGTTATTGATAAGACAATAATAAAGTATATATTGAAAGTGTTCTAGACTCGAACTTTCAGGAAAGTGTGTGCGGTAATGTGTCTGCATTCCAGTAGTAGGTATTATATTTTTTAGTTCAAGAGCGACGATTCCATTTAGCCGCATTACAGTCGGCAAGTTTTTCCTTCTAAAGAATTTTTTTATTGCAGTAATTTGTAATTGTGGCAATGAAAAATGCCAATCGCTTTAAAGCGTGCAATTATTGACCATTTTTCTCATTTTGATTTTGTACACGTTGTCAACTAAATAAAATAAATTGGCAGATAACCAAAATTTTTTGCGTTGTTTTGAGTATGCACTGTTCGTTATTAAATTTATAAGAATGAAAATAGATATACCTCATGTAAATGCTGAGAATACCAACAAAAATAAACCACAATATAAAACTGATAGAAATCAAGGTTTGAATGATAGAACCAAAAATAAATTACCAAATAATTCCCCAAACTTACACTTGCAACTGCAATAAAAATAGGTCCGGAGCTATTTCTCGCAATGGCAATAAAAATTACAAGAGCTGATTACTAAACTCGCTTTGCGCATGTTCGCAACAGAACTCCTGCAGTTTTTTTATTGCAGCAATAAAGAATCCCCAACTGTAACGCGGCCTATTGTCATGTCAATATCGAGGCTACCAAGCTCCTCGATAGTGCAGGGTTGGTAAGAAGACTCAAGAGAATCAGTTTCTTTGAGTTGGTTAAGTGAAAAGTGACAAAGCAGAGCAATGTTCGCATTACTGTACCTATACCAGGAGCGTGTAATGAGTTAGCAAAATGAGGAAGTGCTGCTGGCAGGCCTACCGGAAACAACAATTTTTTTGTGGGGCCACGTCCAAATATTGCCAAGATTTCACCTAAGAGCAGAGTTGAGTATCTACGTACATTTTTGTTTTTCGACATCGCGGCATCGTGCAGAAAATGTTTTTTGACGTTTTACGTTTTCGACAGTATAACCTGAAATTATTTTGTAGCATATAATTAAATTTCAATTGAATATCCAGTGTCATGTAGGTACTGTCAAAAAATGTGAGGTTATGTACATGGTGTCCATTTTTTGATGTAATTGCAGGGTACCTTGGTAACTAGTAAAGGTAGAGACTTGCGGTTGTTACATTATTGCGCTACTTCTTCGTGAAACAAAAGATGCCGTAAATAGAATTGTTATAGCTTTCTTAGTTTTTAAGCTACATGGTACTGTATTTCGGTTACCCATTAACTTATCAAAAAATTGAAAACTGTTTTTTTAAGCAGAATTCAGTGGCGTGCTTTTTTTTTCTGTGAGTCTTACTTCTCGGAATTTAAAGCAAATGTATGATTTCTTAAATGGGGCACCCTATATATTTTCCTTTTATTTGATTGGGCTATTTTTAAGCGTTGTAAAAATATATAATGGTTGATAGTTATTATTATCAATGAACGCACGAAACGAAAAATTTAGAAAATTAGGGTAGTAGGCTATGAAACCATTGAAACAAATAAAAGAATATATTGTCATTACTGCTAAAATAAATATTATGTAAAAATACACTAATATTAAATTTATAGAATGAAACACTGGTTTCTAGATTTCCACTTACTTTTATTTAAGATTTGTTGACAATTGTTTCGCCAACACTGTGGCTTCTTCAGATATTTATAACCGAATGAATATAACACGAAAGTATTACTACTTAACCCTAGGTACCTAATTAGAAATTATGTGCAATAGAATTAGTTAATAAGATTTAATAACGGGGTTTTTGTCGTTTACCATGTTAAATCAATTATATTAATGAAAAAGGTTTAATAACGGGGAATTCTCCAGATCCAACTGTTCATTCAGTAGTACATTTGCATTTTCATATTTATTTATTTCCATCGATTCCAATAAATCTAATATCTTCCCTTTGTTGTGTATAATTTTAAAATTGTCATTAAAATTATGGTTTTCGCCCAATAAATGTTTGGCATAATTAGAATTTTTTTTTCTTTGAAAAGCTAACTTTATGTTCCTTTATTCTATTCTGGAATGACCCAACCCTTTGGCCAATATTAAATTTTGAGCAAGAACCGCAATTTAATTGATAAACTCCTGATTTATTTTGTTTTTTAGTTTTTGATTTATTATTTTTAATGTATTTACTAAGTGCATTATTAGTTTTAAAAGCTATTTCTAAACCTCTTTTCTTGAAAAAGGTAGCAACTTTGGCTGTGACTTTACCTGTGAATGTTAAAGTCTGGAAACTATTTTCTTTAAGTTCATTGACGGGGAATACTAAGTCTATTGCTTTTTTATACTGCTTTTTCTCAACTAAATTTTCAATTAAAGATACGTTATATCCATTATTGACTGCAATTTGTTTAATAATATTTTATTCGTTATTGAAACTATTAAGTATTTGAAAGAGGTAAATTTACTGATCTATAAATAAAACTATTGTAAGCCGAAATTTTATGAGAGTTAAGATGATTAGAAGTACTGTGTACCGTTAAATCAGTGTACGATGGTTTATGAAAAATTTGAAACTCATGTTTATTATTTTTAATAGTTATATTCCAAGACATTAATAGCATGGTCATGTTCCAATTCAATAGTAAATTTTATGTTCTTGTTTAATTTATTAATAAAGTCTAAAAATATTTTTAATTGTCTATACTGGGGAGTAAGCATTATTTGGTAACACAAAATCTTCAATTCTACTAACTAACTGGTAACTGTTTTTTATACTCTACTTTGTTGAAGATTTACAATAATCAATTAAGGTAGGTATTAATAAGTTTATTAGATAATACTACTCTAGAAAGAAAATTTTAAGAAAATGCTAATTTTAAAAATTTTGTTTATTGGTACAGTTACGTTGATGATGTATTAGCATCTTTCGTGGGTACGGATAGACAATTAAAAAACTTTTTAGACTTTATTAATAACTTACACAAGAACATAAAATTCACTATTGAATTAGAACATGACCATGCTATTAATTTCTTGGACTTACTATAACTATTAAAAACATGAATTTCAATAGTTTTACTCATAGATTAGTAAATTTACCTCTTTCAAATGATAGTTTCAATAATGAAATTAATATTATTAAACAAATTGGAGTATTCCCCGTCAATAAACTTAAAGAAAATAATTTCCAGACTTTACCAGTCTCAGGTAAAGTCACAACCAAAGTTGCTACCTTTTTCAAGAAAAGAGGTTCAGAAATAGCTTTTAAAACTAATAATACACTTACTAAATACATTAAAAATAATAAATCAAAAACTAAAAGACAAAATAAATCAGGAGTTTATCAATTAAATTGCGGTTCTTTCTTAATATTTTATATTGGCCAAACAGGTAGGTCATTTCAGAATATAATAAAGGAACACAAAGTTAGTTTTTTAAAGAAAAAAGAAAATTCTAATTATGCCAAACATTTATTGAGCGAAAACCATAGTTTTAATGGCAATCTTAAAATTTTACACTTAGACAACAAAGGGAAGAGATTAGAATGATTGGAATCGAGGGTAAATGTAAAAATGCAAATGTACTACTGAATAAACAGTTAGATCTGGGGAATTCCCCGTTATTAAACCTTTTTCATTAATATAATTTTATTACATGGTAAACGAAAGAAAAACCGTAGGTAATTAAATCTTATTTACTAGTTCTATTGTGTATAATTTCTAATAAGGTACCTAGGGTTAAGTAGTATACTTTTGTGTTATATTCATTGGGTTATAAACATCTGAAGAAGCCACAGTGTTGGCGACACAATTGTCAACAAAGTTAGTGGAAATCTAGAAATAAGTGTTTCATTCTATAAATTTAATATGGATCTCCATCAAGTATCGGCTCCATTCAACACTAATATTACATTTACAACTGGGAACCCATATATTTCATAATATCTTAGACAAGATTTGATTACTTCGAGATCTTTCTCTATGACTTTGCACGAACTTCTATTGTCTCTACAAAAGCCATGACGTTTATTTCGTCCCTGTCGCGATTCCGGGTGATGCATGGCTTATTGAACATAGGAAATCACATGTAAATTTTTGGGTGGCTAAATATTGGCTTCCTGTACATTTTAGAGAAAAATTGTTTATTTACTTTTTATTTATAGTCCTGGTACACTACAGAATAAAATATTCTAAATGGTACAACAATATAACACTAAACAAAGGCAACATATCAAAATAATAAAAGAAAAAAAACAAACAAAAGGTTTAGCCTCACTACAGCAAAGGTAAAGTTACAATTACAATGACAGGGTACTCAACATTCTCTTTACCGAAGCCAAACTATCAGAGAAAATATCACAATCAGTGAAAAAATTGTTGTAATTGTGCAGTAAACGATCGACAAAAATGCATTAAAGCCATAGTTAGTTCTGTGATATCGCTCGTAAAATAACTGTGTTTGCCTTGTACGTCTTGCTGGAACCAAAAAAACTTTTGCGTAGCTATAAGTTTGTTTGCTGGAATTAAGAACATAATTAAATTTAGAAGGCAGGTGCAATCAATACCGCCGTTAAGAAGCTTATGGAGAAATAAAAGATATGCATTCCTTCACGACACTCGAGGCCATTGACCCCGCAAAGCAGGAGTCTAGTGTCATTAGGGATGTTGCTAAAAGGAAAGTGAAATTTGTACAATAAATATGTATTGTAATTTTTTGAAGAGGCCGATATAATAAACACATGTAATAATTTTGAATAAATTTTGGTAAGCCAATCCTAACTTATTCAATTAAATGTGATGGCAAAATTACGAAATTTTCTTAGTTTAGGTAATACGGCAAACACCAGCAAATAATCTCTATGACGCTATTGTTAAAAGTTAACGTAAACATAACGAATAAAGATTATTTTACCTTAAAAACACATTTTCGTTTCACTAATCCGGCAATCACGCATCCAAAATAAAAGACACCATTATGTTTTTCTTACTAAGCCTTTAATTCAACATAACATACCTAAGACTACAGATTTTCTCAAAAACATTAATTAATTTAATGTTCAAACAACCCTCCATTAACAGCTAAACAATATCCTAACCGATCATAAAATTCATTTCTGACATTACTGAGTTGATATTGAGAAATTCTTCTAGCGAAATACAGTTTTTTAGCTTAAATTCTTGGCCCCACAGAAAGAAGTCGTTTGTCGAAAGGTCAGGAGACCTGACTGGCCAAAGGATTAGATGCTGTGGGCCAATAATATTTTCGTTAAAAATATTTTGCAAGTATTCCCTAACCATGAGAATTCGTCCCTACCAAGTCTAAGGGGCGTATCTCAAAATATTAAGTATTGAGAAAAACGATTTTAAAGTAAAATTTTACTTCATAAAATTTGTAAAAAATAAAAGAAGCGTGATAATTTTTTTAAAATTATATATTAAGTGATAGATACATACATAGGATTAGGATTATAGGTTTTGATAATTTACCACCTTCATAAAGGGCAGAAATGCACCCTTAAAGGAGATACGCCTATTCGTCATGTTTTAGAATTACCCATAAAAACAAAAAGAGACTTACGCCCTCAAAATTAAACATCTAAATAAACGCAAATAAAAAACTTTTTCCACTACTAACCTATAACATCGTCATTATTGACCGATTATTAACGTTAGAAATCGTTTTTCTCTACCTTATAAGTTATTATTGACCATGGTCAATAGTCAAACCAAGGCTCCTTCAAATACAGGCAAAAGAATAAAAATAATACATGCAGGTTCACAAAATAAATTTGTTCCGAACTATATGTTGCTTTCAGCTAAAAACATAGATTCTTCTCTAGATTACCAAGACACTGACGCACAACTTTCTGAAGATTGGTTTGAACATCGACTTCTTAAAAATATACCCAAAAATAGCGTTATTGTAATGGACAATGTGTGACAATTGACTATTACATCTGGGTCGATCAACTTTTCTAGCAGGTACTGGCTTTTTACTTTTATAAGATATGTAAGCTTCACCCCTATTTCTAAGATGAGAGGCTTTTTTCTTCGTATTTTCACGCTTGTTAGCAAATAAATCGGCATCATACTCTTTACGACTCCCTTCAACTACAAATTGTTCTGGTTTGTCGATTATTTCTTCGATGTTAGCTGCGGGAAGCAAATGCATTTGGTCACAAGTCGTATCATCTTCGGAAAAGTGGGTCCAGCACAACAAACGCAAGCAATGTGGGCGTGGACAAGCGGAAAACACTTCATCCTTGCAGCTAGGCACTTCACAGTGTTGAACATAAGTGGGATCTCTATCCGAATCGTCCTGGTAAGCACTTGGCTCGGACTGCTCAGAGTCACTTAACGATTCGTTACTAATAAATACGCCACACATCAATGTTTTATTATTTTCTTGATTTTCGACCGCGTCAGGTACTGCCTCTGTATGATTATTATTTGCTGCTAGAAGCCTTTCCTTTAAAACTTGCAGAGGAATATTTTCTTCGCTGTCGCTTAATGACTTTTTACTTAACATTTTTAAGGGAATGTTATATTCACTATCACTACTAGATAAAATCGTATCTTCCATTTCCATAACAGTCCCAAAATATCATTTTTTGTGTGGTTTCCAGTACATTTTTATCTCTGAACCTTTTTTTAGATCCTCCGACTTGTTTACACATTGTATCTGACTTAACAAAACCACATTTTCAGTATCATCCTTCCATCTCACCACCACATTCATATTAAAAGCCAAACTTCAAACCTATAACCAATTATTATTAATTTTAAAGCATACCTTTTGATAATTAAAATTTACCGTAACAATCACTGGAACACAGACACTACTTTCAATCAATTTAGTGGTTAAAAACACAAAAAAACATTAAGATATGACAGGTTTCTCCGACCGTTAGTTTACTAATTATTTGAGGTAAGGTTACTGGCAAAGCATGCTGCGATTTAAAAGTTGTTCGGTTATCGACTGGGCGCAACTCATGTGTTTCCAATGCACGATACAATAGCAGTACAAGACTTATGGGCGTAATTCGACATCCGCCGGTTCGTCATATTTTAAGGTACATTATTATGAGTTACGCCAACAGATATTTTCTCTATTTGGGGATAATGAGATACGCCCGTAAGTCATATGATAATACACTTAAATTCAATATGATTGGAGGGCTTATCTCAAAAACCATATTTATTGAGATACGCCCCTTCGACTTGTTAGGGACGAATTATGGGCAGGACAACCATCCATTTGATACCAGATCTCCTGAATTGCGCGTACAACTTCTTCTAGTGCTGGTTCAATTCGATTTTGTAGTAAGTCCAAATAGGTTATTGCTGTAAGGTTGCCTTTCATAAAAAATGATCCAATAATGTGATATCCTACAATTTCCGCCAAAATATTTATTTTTGGTGGATATTGCGTCCGAATATGAATAAGACGATGTTCGTTTTCTTGGCGCCAATACCGGCAATTTTGAACATTTGGTTCGTGGTTAAGGGTGAATGTACATTCATTGGTAAAACAAATATTTTTTAAAAAATCCCTATAAGTATTTGCTTTTTCCATTATCTCAAAATACCAGAATACCATTGTCCGTTCTTCATCACCTTGCCGTAGCTCTTGATATTTTTCATGCTTGTTACTCCACGTGCAGAAACATATCAAGATCTCTATTATCCCTTTCTTCAGCTCTATTGACATTCTGAGTTGAGCATTTATAGTTATTTATTACAGTGCTTTTGGACTCAAATTTACTAATGATAAGTTTAATTAATGAAATGGAAGGGATAGGCTTATCAGGGAAGTGAACTGAAAACATTTCAGGCCCTGCTCTTAAACTGTTTCCTGTATAATAGCACTTAATTATAGTTACTTGTTCCTTAATGGAATAGCTTATATTTAGCTATAATTAAAGCGCCTTCAATGAAAATTTTGTCAATGACGCTACTTTTCGTTTTGTCAATGCCAAATAATAATTTGCTGGTGTTTGCTGTATTACCCAAACTATGCAAATTTCGTAATCTTGCCATCACATTTAATTGAATAAGTTAGGATTGGCCTATTAAAATTTATTCAAACTTGGCACATGGGTTTATTATATCGGCCTCTTCAAAAAATTATAATAAAATTTTTTCTAAAATGTACAGGGGGGTCAATATTTAGACACCTCAAAATTTACATGGGATTTCCTTTGTTCAACTAAGCCGTGCATCACCCGGTATATTCTTTTTTTTTTCAATATTTTTACCTATTCGGTATTCCCATGCGATTTGCATTGCCATGAGCAAAATATCTGAAATATATTAATTTTTAATATTGTGTTTACGTCAAAAATAACAGAAGGTGCTATTTAAATATTTTATGCGGATAGTGGCGGCTCGTGACTCATTCTACGGAGGCTGTTTTTGGAATGTCGATCAATTAAATTTTTTAAAACTTATCCAACATTTTTGCGAGTCATTTTTGTAATAATTAGGTATATTTTAACGACAATGAAAAATGTCATATTTGCGCATTGTATTAATTTCGGTTGTTTCTCTTTATAGTTAATGTACCTAACGTATTGTGCAAAGACATTCTTATATTTAAATGATTCAAATTAGCACAGTTTTTTAAAATTATTGTGAGTACCTACCAAAGTAACCAAATGAAATAAAACTTTTCTTTATTTATACACAAAAAATACAAATTCTCATCTTAGTAAGTACCTAGGTACCTAACTTAGCAGCACTTACTTATTTTTTATATGTAAAATCCAGTCTTTTAATGCCAGATGAAATTTCCGCAGCCTAGCATTAAAATTGCATATAGCAAGACCGACGTCGCACGATCTAGCGCTTGTTACGTGTAAATTTATGGCTGAAATAAATTGAGCCCTCGTAAGGCTTCATTCCGTTCCGAAAATCGCCGACGTAGAGTGGTCGCCTGGGACGGACTTCCAAATTATGATTGTTACAAATATAAAACAACAGAGTTAAAGCAAAATATGGACATTAATTAATATATTTATAAATAGGGATGTATATTTTATTTTCTCGTTGTACTGGGGGGCTGCAGCCCTGCAGCCCTTACGAAAGAGCCGCCACTATATGCAGGCATATCATAATTATTTTAAAACACTTCGGAACTTCTTTTCTCCAAATTTGGTTTGACGCGTTTTAATAAATACTCAAATTGTTTGAGAGACATTCGCGTCAGATTAATAAGTTGCTTATCATCCCATTCGAACTCTCTCATACCCTTTATCAACGTACTGGAAAATACCTCTTTGTACCTATTTAAATTCAAAGGACGTACCTCAGATCTCCCTTTTTTGCTTTAAGTATTTTGAAATCTCATTTTGGCTATCTTTTGCAGGATAGTAAGTAAAAGTCACGTAAAAATTCTAGAGAATACACACTAAAGTAGAACATATAAATTAAAGGTTAAAAACACACCACGCAGTGACACCTTATTCTTAATCTTAAAATTTAAATAAAAATCGAGAATATGAACACCAAATATCCTTATGCTCTGGGTGGTGTAGATCAACCTCCATCACAGTAAAGTGGCTTCATGCCACCTGGCCCTCCTCATGGAAGAGGAGGGCCTCGACGTCGCCTTAATCTAGGAACCTTGGGTCAGAAATGACGTCATACATGGACTAAGGCTTAAAAACTATTCCCTTTATTATACCAAGGGCAAAGGTAAATCAAAAATTTGTATTTTGACTAAAAATAAAAACAAAATGTTCAAAATTTGCAAGAGCCGACTGATTACATCGTCCCACTACAGACTTCGGAGAGGGATTTTCTGTGCTCATTCCGACTAGGGGAGAGTGGGAGGGCAATCAGTTAACAATTAATGGAGACGGACCACTCAATTTTCACAGACGGTTTAAAAATGGACGTCGGAGTGGGAGCTGGTATCTTCTCTGAGAGCATGAAAATACAGAGGTCATATAGACTTCCGGACTGCTGCAGCATTTTTCAAGCAGAAGTGATGGCAGCAGATAAAGCAGTAAAAATCCTGCAGAAACGTCAAGACCTGAGAGCAGCTGCGTCAATAGCTATCTATATAGATAGTCAAGCAGCGATAAAGGCAATTCATTCCAACAACATTTAATCAAAACTAGTAAATCATACTTGGTGCCCGGCATCGAGTCACTCTGTGTTGGGTTCCTGGTCATCACAGCATAGATGGCAATGAGTCTGCTGATGCGCTCGCCAAGGAGGGCGTGGGCATGGCTGCCGATCTAGCAGAGAATACCGTGGCTAGACCACTGGGATCGGTCAAAGAGGAGATAGATCGTACAGTCAAACAACTTGCAATAAGCAGATGGACAGAGCTAACTGCCTGTAGGATCTCCAAGCAATTGTGGCCTCTACTTGATAACAGGAAAACCGCAGCGTTATTAGGACACAGTCGAAAGGACCTGAGAAATATCACTGCCGTGGTTACCGGACACTGTGTTTTCGGTAGACATGCCGAACGTATGCAAATACCAGCTAACGACTTCTGCAGAAGTTGCAGAGACGAAGAAGAGGAGGAAAGTATTCAACATTTCTTGTGTGAATGTTCTGGCCTTGCAAGAAAAAGGTTTAATGCCTTGGGCGAACCATTCTTTAATAATCTGGAGGAAGTAAGCATCTTACAACTGGGTCGACTTACTAGGTTTATTAACAGTAGTGGCTGGTTTGAGTGAGCTGCCAAGATTCTTTTACGCCGTACTTCGCACTAGTTATCAGGGAGCTGATGCTGATAGGTTCCGCAGAACATGTGTGGTAACACAACGGTCCTTATAGGACTACGTGAGACTGTCTCGATAGACCAGAAGTCTTCCACTCTAACCTAACCTAATCTAACCTATGCTCTAAAATTATGGCTAAAGTCAAAAGTAAAACTCATGCTAAAACTTACACTTTTTACATAAAACCACCTTTAGTTTATTAAATCTAAGGATATTGTTCAATAAGGCCTTAGTTTTAAGTATTTTAAAGTATTATTTTAGATTAGGTAGAGAAGTATGTATCCTGACTGGTCGATTCTGGCGACACTCACGAAGTAGAACTCAGAAATAGTTCGTGCGAGTTAAGCTTAAAGCCCATAAAAAAAAACAAAGAAACATTATTATTAACATCAACATTTATAAACTAAAAATCTTTAAAAATCCTTACTTGTCAGATGGAGTAGAATAAATATATATACTAATTAGGAAAATATTTCCTAGCCATCTGATGTAAAAAGCCTTATACTATAAGGTCGTATTTGGCTAACACTGTTAGCGCTACTTACAGTACTAACAGAAAGGTCTTCCTTTCTTGGTAGTTTTAAGCAATTAATTTATTATTGTAGCGCTAACAGTGTTAGCCAAATACGACCTTATAGTATAAGGCTTTTTACATCAGATGGCTAGGAAATATTTTCCTAATTAGTATATATATTTATTCTACTCCATCTGACAAGTAAGGATTTTTAAAGATTTTTAGTTTTTAATATACCTAAAGGTATAGTCCTCTCTCCTGATTGCTTAAAACTTCTAAGAGACGGCGCCACTTGTCGTTCACTGCCTGAGCAGGACGATAAAACTGGTTATAAAGACTTGAGTCCTTTCTGTTGTTAGGTATGTCTGCGCTTACCCTATGCTGACGAGAACCAATAAGTTCGAAACCGGTCCATAGGTAGCAGCATCCTACCAACAGAAGTCTTCCTTTCTTGGTAGTTTTAAGCAATCAATTTAGTATTATAGCGCTAACAGTGTTAGCCAAATACGACCTTATAGTATAAGGCTTTTTACATCAGATGGCTAGGAAATATTTTCCTAATTAGTATATATAATTATCAACATTTATTTTTTACAAATATCCTTAAAGTTATTAATTAAGATACATATCAAGTTACAACGTTACAACTAATAATACATTAGTTCCATACCTACGTCAATTATTTTAGGCTGCTATAACAATACATAAATATACCTACCTAATTTTAGGCACACATTAATCAGTAACTAAGCCCTATGACATGACGTATAATTCTCCAAAAATTCATATGTGTTTAGAATCGGTGAGTAAGTGGCGTAACTACCGGTGTGACATTTGTTTCAACTAAAATTACTTATTTAAAAATTATTTTTAATGATTAACTGATTAAGGGAATAAGGCTTTTTAACATTAAATATATGTATTGAAACTAAACTTTAATATGTATTCAGCGTATAATTATTGGGGAATTTCAGCCAAGCGCTTTCGGCTCAACACTGAGTCAGCATCAGGGCTTAGGCCACGTCATGGTCAGAGGTCACTCAAAGTAGGGAAATATCGAGTAGGGAAGTTTCCTTTTCGCAACATTATTGGAAAGTTCTATTAAATTGCTTTTTCATTTTTTCTTTTCTTTTTTTTTTTTTGAGTTCCTGGAAGAGCTCTTTGCAAAGATCAAATCGGATGAAAATATTTTTCCGGTAAATGGGGGGTTGCCTAGATGCCCTCCAGTAATTTTCATCCGTTTGCGAAATGTTTTTTTAAACCGCTGGTCAAAATTTGGAAAAAATAATATAGCCGCTCACCGCCGAGCGCCAGACCCCTACTCGACAACACGGATTTCGAGAACGACACTCAAACTATACAAAAACGTGCTTTTCATCCGTTTGGGAGTTCCAAGGCATTTTTGTCACCGCGGCTCTAACTATAATGAGGATGCATTAAATTAACGTCTTGGGAAGTATTTAAAAATAAACTCTGTTTTAATATGTTTAGAATGCCTCGAAAAGCAAAAATAAAGTTAATGTAGTATTAACTAAGTAACCAACGCCAAAATATTAACATTGTTTTTTGACGATTTCACACTCTAGATATTGACACTTGATTATATTGGATTTATTTTTCAACATCTCCTGTGCGTTATTTTGGTTGTTTTTTGTTAATTTTTTTGCCAAGATTCTGATGACTCAGTACGAAAAATTTCGCAAGTAGGTATTTAAGTTGGTTTTTGTTTCCAGATAGGGGTCAAGGCATAGATACCTAAACGAAAACCCTGCAAATATATGAACGCAAATCGGCTGTCTCTATGGTAATAATTAAACCACATTATATAATTATGATGTCAGTTCAGGTTAAATTTTAAACCCGTGGCACGGGCACCAGTACCTGGGTCTCCACCCAATGTCTAAAAAATCTAAAGTACCTATGAATATTTGAGTGTTCGTACAGCTTTTGCATAAGGATTCTTTATAGAGTTAAAACCGGATAAACAAGTCGACAATTTATAGAAATTTAGTTTCACCGTTAAGTGTGGTGCTTAGTTTAATTGCCTGTTTCTCGGTCTAAACATGTATCGAACAATAACTGTTTTATTGTTTGCGTTTAAGTCTTTGTGTGTTAACTCACAGTCTTGTGATATTATCGATCTGGGTGTAAATTTCCATGAACTTGAAAATCCAAAAGCTAAGTGGAATTTTACACGAATTCAGGGCTGTATCACTGATGCGTCCTTTCCTGGCCAGAATATTGTTCACCTTTGGATTACGGATGGAGCTGATCCAAATCTAGAAAAAAATTACATCAGTCAGATGCAGTATCTAGAAGAAATTTATATTGAAAATTCACACATAGAGACCATTGAGCCAGGAGCTTTCTTTGGTTTGCCTCGCTTGAAAAAGATCAGCATAAACGGCAATCCCATGAAAGTAATATCAAAAGGTGTTTTCGATATTCTTCCCAGCCTCGAGATAGCCTGGATTTATCTCAATAAAATATCGTACATCGAGGACGGGGCATTTGCAAACTTACCAAATTTAAAAGAAATATCACTGAACGATAATAATCTCAGTTACGTGAAGAGGGAATGGTTCACTAATACGAGCAGCATTGAAAGTTTTAGCGTATTTCGTAATTCGATTCAGAAAGTTCCGTTTGGTATGTTCCACGGCTGGAGAAACCTTAAAGAGCTCATCCTAGATTCCAATGCTATTTCGATCATCGAAGGCGAATTATTAAAAGATAATTCGAAAATTATGAAACACGTGGGTCTACACCACAACCGCCTGGAGTCACTTGCTACCAACACTTTCCCGGACTCTGTATACATAGTGTATCTGACAATAAGCGGAAATCTGTTAAATTATCTGTCTGAAGAAGTTTTAAGAAATATTCGGGTGGGTGTGATTGCCATTTATAGTAATCCGTTCTCGTGTCCCTGTTTGGAGAACATTAACCGGGTTTTTCGGGAAAGAGTGGTGACAGTTGACGATCCCGTTAAAACGTATGCTGCGTCGTGTAAAGATGGGGACGTGCCGACGTGTGGAATTTCATCAAACCATTTGCAGACGTGTGTTGAAGCGGTCGATAAGAACTTGACGATACGATTTCTTACTTACTTAAAAAAAATTCGTTTTGATACCGTGCGCGATTCAAAGGGACAACAGTGTGCAATGTTTGATAATTTAGATTAGTGCACCTGGCATTTAAGAAATAAAGCAAAGGTAGATATTTTGAGTGATGGTTCAATACATTGAAAAAGGTAGTCCAAAATGGATGTACCTTATCTAATTTGAGGGCAATTCGTATAAAGTATATTTTTTTTCGAAAATTAATATATTGGGTGCTAACGAAATCGTTATATCATTGACAAAATATTAGGGCAACATCTATGCAATATTGATTATTGTGGTTAGAATGTCAAAAGCCTGGCAATATTTATTAAATATTGTGGTTTTCTAAAGTTGCAATATAAAAGATACATATTTTAAAAACATTTATTCAATACTTTAGTACACCTTTTACATTTTAAGTTATTTGCGGTGTTGCAGGTATGTATTTTTAATATATTCACAATATTTAATAAATATTGTGCTTTATTGGAACATAATGCTTGATGAATTTATTTAAACAATATTTATTAAATAGGTATATACCTTCACCTTGTTTGTGGGAATTAAGTAGTTATATTTAATATTATATTTTATACAAATATTTTTGGAATATATTGATTTGACATATTTATTTTTTATTTCCACAACATAACTAATGGTTGTTTGGAACTGCTAGAAGATGGCGCTGCATCTATTGCATTGCCTACTTAGCTAAATATCATCGGTGTGCAGGTTTTAACTTTTAAGCATTATTTATTTGGTCTTTGATGCCTGATCCTTCCTTCTCCCTTACTATATTGTAAGGATTAAGATTTAAAATATCATCTAGTCTGGTGGCAGTGACGCCAGTGGCTAGAGATTACTAGTATTTCCTAGAGTATACAGTTACTAATTTAATGAATATCAGTTTTAATTTTACAGGTGGGTGAGGTGGATACCTACAAATGTTAGGGCCACGTTAAATGTTGTAAAATATATAAATAAATATTTCTACAGTATAGTACTGTTATATATTATAAACATATTAAAAAAAAAATGTAATATAAAAAAAAATCTGTCAATCAAGATATTGTGAAAATATTTTTTTAATTTTGGTGTGCTACTAGGGACACAGCTTTGGGATGTTTCCAAATGAAAACATATGTGGAAAAAATATACGAGTAGTTGCCAGATTGGGCGCTATTTAAAACAAAACAAATTTATTTTCTAACATTGAAAGAATAGCGATAGTAACGAAAATGAAATTTCTTTAAATAATTCCCTAACATTCATTTTTCCACTAAATTTTCAAACTGATTTTCTTGTTGGTGTTTGCCGCAACAAATACGTTCAACAAAATTTCTTTTAACATTATGTAACATTTGAGGGGTTTAAAGGAGTGAGATCGGAAGATTTGGGAGGCCACTCTGTTTGTCATCTTCTTCCAATCCAGAGAGAGGCTCTAACTAAACTTAAATGGGGTGGTGCGCCACCTTGCTAAAAATCCATTATTCTTCTGTCGTTTAGAGAAAATTCATCAACAAAGTTTTCTAATTGATTTCGTAACAATGTCAAGTACCTTGCACCCGTTAAATTCCCTTATCATCTGTAATTTTGCCGGTTTACCAAACCGTTTAAATGAAAGGAAGCTTTATCGCTAAAAAAGATATAATTTTGAAAATGTGGTTATTGCGAATAGCAAAATTCCATTCGCCTATCACATTCATCATCGTGAAGTCGCTGTACACATTTTATAGAGATGTAATTTATTTGAATTTAGGGTTGTCCAAACTGTAGTCTGAGAGCAGCCCCCTGCTCGCGCAATCTTATTTGTAGATGGATTTGGGTTTTAAATACTTTTCAAAAGAATATTTTCTTGTATCGCAGTATTTTTTCTTCTTTGTCGAATCCTTAGACGCACACTTTCAGTAGCTTTCAATTTGATCAAATTTCGTCTTAAAAATTCTGGACTAGGAAGAAGTTTGTCGGGATGCTTAACATGGAATTTAGTGCATGCTTTTCGTAAACTGATCCACCAAAATGCAAAAAAATTTGTTCAATTTTCTCTTGAGGTGTAATAAAATCCATTTTAATCCAAGACTACACAAGACATATTTTCATGTTATGACAGCAGGGACAAACAATACAAGTCTAGCAACATCCCGTTTATTTTTTATTTAACATTTTTAAACCTACCCGACAGAGCTTTGGGGAAGATTGCATGCAAGCTTATACCAGGCGATAATTAAAGAAGGTCATTTCCCGTATGCCTGGAACCATGCGAAGGTAATCTTCATACACAAGAAAGGGGAAGACCCAACTGCTTCAGTGAGCTTTAGGCCGATCAGCTCACTATCTAGCTTGGGAGAGAGCACTGAGAAGCTGATTTTGTCTCGTCTAACTTTGTGCTTGAGCGCAATATTCTGCCTAATGTACAGTTCGGTTCACGAGCCGAACATTACACAGTTAGGCAGACAACGAGACTCCCGTTAAATATCATGAAGGGTTTTAAAAGAAGGACCCACACGGAGGCGGTTTTCTTTGGCGTAAATAAGGCGTTGAACAAGGTATGGCACAACGGTTTTCAATTAAAGTTAATAAGGCTCGGAGCAAACTATCTTGTCAAGATAGTGGCTTTAATTTCTGAAAATAGAAGTTTTGCAATTTCGTCGGAGAAAGCATTTCTTTGATAAAACGCATGAGGGCTGGAGTGCCGCGATGCTTACCCCTATGCTGTACGACATTCACAGATTCACGACATACTGAAAAATAGACAAAATGAGCTCTATTCATTGGCCGATGACACTGCAATTACTGCGAAATCCAAACAACCGTGGTTGATAATCCCGAGGTTGCAATTTAGAGAAAAATGGCTTTTGTCTGAATTCTTCCTGGACGAGGGCCATATTTTTCTCAAAAAGCTACGTTAGACAACCTGAGACGAGGCTCAGAGTCAACGGGGTACAAGTGAATTGGTGCCAGGAAGTTAAATCCCTGTGACTTATCTTCGATCAAAGGCTGAATTGGAGGCTAAATTCAATTAATCGAATAAAGATTGCATTGAGACAATTGAGCTAGATCTACCCCCTGCTTCACAGGAGGAGTATAATTGGTAACAGGACAAACGTCAACCTCTACAGGGTCTTGGTCAGGTCGGTTTGGACTTATGGAGCGCCCTCGTGGTGTAACATAAGCAAAGCGGAGCTGAACCAGTTTCAGGTAGTTTAGAACAAGGAGCTGAAACTAATAGTGAATGCTATGAACCGAGTTCTACACAATAACTTCAAACTACAGACCATCAAGGAGTTCTTTTTAAAAATCATATCCGACTAGTACGGATTGGAATAATTATTCCGTATTCGACCTATTCGGCTACGTTTTAACCATTCGGTATTGGGCCAAATATTCGGTTTAAGACCCCGAATATTTGATTTTATTTAGGGTTAGAATAGAAATGGAAAAAGGCCGTTTTTATTTTCGAAACGAGAAAGTCCTTCGTATTACGTTACTACACAAGAAAACAAAATAATAATTTCTATTATATTTAATATTATTATTAAGTCTAGAGTCTAGTCTTAGAACTAACAACAGAAATAATATCATTTACAGATGTATGCACATTATATTATCATAATAATATGTAGGTATGCGTATACGTAATACGTATTTATTTACGTATCTGAACAAACTCTTAAGAAGCAAACATTCCTGTTTTTAGTTTTAATTAATTAATATAAATTAATACTCATAATTTATAAGTGGTAGATTGTGGTGCATAAACACTGGTGCGGTCGAATATTCGGTATTCTACTATTCGGCAAAACCATTATTCTCTCTATTACGGACGTTTATACAAACGAACTCATAACACAGTCACATACAAGAGCAAGACTTGACTCCATATACAAACTACCTAAAGATTGGTGGCGAGTCCATTCAATAGTAGGGAGGCACTAGAAATAGTGGAGAAGCACTATCAACACAGCACGATCCAAAAGACGATAAAAAAGCCAAATGAAGCATCACCAAAATCCAAGAAAATCACGCACTACACAGACAAAGAAATAAAATTACTTACTAGAATAAATAATCACCTAAGTAAATAATGAAAAACCTTCTGTTCATTAAAGTTAAGTTACACGCGATTTTAGCATTCTTACCACCATTTCCTTAACATGTTTTTGGTTTTGAGCCTTGAGTAACCATTTTAAATGAAGAAATTCGGTAAAATAATATCAAATTTTTAATGGAACAGGAATTTTCGTCATGAATTGCAAGATATTTCAAAATGAAACTGTCATTTAAAAATGTCAATACGTCTACATATATTCTACAAACTGACATTTAAAATCGCATTTCTAGTAGAGAAAGATCTATATACACCTTAGTTGAGAAAACTGTTATATACCTTGCACATTATATTCTTCGGCGCTTCGCGCCTTAAGGTATAATACAGCTCACTTCTCGACCTAGGTATATAATGTACTATTATATGAATAATACTAAAAAGGAAACGAGGAAGGAAAAGAAGTCACAGGTCTAACCTAGCTAAAATACACATGTTCATCACAATCCGATGGAAACTTTATGTGAGCCGTTAACTTTACTAAACCATGCGTTTTGAACATTGAAATTACATTTTTTAAAGTTCTGCGCAACAAAAAGTTGTAAACCAACGAAGAAAGTGTAATGCATACTCTTGGAAGATGCGAACTCTTACTCGCCTTTACCCTATGCCTAATCAGCGTTCACACAAACTTGTGCTGTGCTAGAAGAAAGGGATATCATAGACTCGAAGGGAAATTTTTGGTGAATCGGCAATTACATTTTCATAGCCACTTTTCACATATAATACACCTATTTCGTTTGGTTTGGTTAGGTTATTTGCACAGTTTTAAGTGTAAGCTGAAATTGAAATATACCTACACAAAGATTTATTGATATAAGATGTATTATTAAAAAATACAACTTATTTTTTCTTAGATTTAGTAGAGCATACGCATGAGCATTGTTGGTTCTTTAAATATAGTTTTTGTAATTATTGTAAGATTAGTTTTTTCTTAAAGCGGATGTGACCTTATTAAGAGACGTGGCATTATTTGGTACAAATACCTTAATTTGAAAAGTATGTTTTATTTCTTTATGGAGAAATTTGACCAAATATTTGACGTCCTTATTCATTTCTGACCATAATCAATCAGTTGACTGGTCAACTCAATTGACGTAAGGCACAATTCTAGCTGTAAATACAGACCAACCAAGCGAGCAAGAGCAAGCGTTCGGTAATGTTTTATTTTTCTTGTATCGCTTGCTCAACCAAGTGTACGCACTGAGCAATTATTGCTTTTAATCTTGTGTTCGCAGAAAGATCCGAAAGTTAGAAGCAGAATATGCAGAGTTGCTTTATGCAAGTGCTGCTTTTATTGCGCTTAATGATTTATTAAAAAAAAAAGAAAAAGGAGAAAACGAACGAACGTGGTGAAGAAAAACTTGCTATCACTCTCCGTTTTCTCGTTACAGGAGATTCATATAGCAGGTTAGTGCTTCTTATTTTTATTCTTATTTTTAA
The DNA here is from genome assembly GCA_963920685.1 of Polydrusus tereticollis. Taxonomy (NCBI): domain Eukaryota; kingdom Metazoa; phylum Arthropoda; class Insecta; order Coleoptera; family Curculionidae; genus Polydrusus; species Polydrusus tereticollis. The sequence goes on from OY987332.1 coordinate 73,671,381, forward strand.
AAAACGGATTTAATAACCTTCTATACAGGGTGTTATTTAAGTACGTGACCAAACTTCATGGGGCGCTTCTTTGTCTTTCAGTGATTCTAAGGCGAAAAGTTTATATATACTTATATTGGTCCGGTAATGCTTCGTTCTCACGATGAAGGGTGTCAAGCTTTAAAAAAAAATCGATTTATCGTAAATATCTTAATATTCCTTCAGCCGATTTTGTTGAAATTTGGCAGTGTTATTCAGAGTACTAAGGAGCTAGTTTAGCCCGAACTAGATTAAAATTTGTAAGTCCAATGGCGTCCCGGAAGGCACCTTATATAAGATTATTGACAAAAAAAATTTGCAATTTTTGTATCGTTTTCGCATTAGGTAGGTAACTAAAACTACAACTTTTACTTTCAGCATTTTTTTTCGTATCTTCCTTTGTTTTTGAGAAAAACACATAAAAATCACTTTATTGCATGTCCCTGGGACAACATAATAAAAAATTGTTTTTTACGGAGTGTTGAAATATTTAAAAACAAAAAGTAAAGAAGACGCAAACTAATATGACGTTGAAACTAGGTTTTGTCTTTGTCTTATTTCGCCAGTGGCGTGCACAGCACAGGTAACGCCGGAGACTAAATAACAAACAAAAAAAAACGCATTATTAAAACCACACTCAATCAAATGGACGCTATTTTTTTTTAGTAAGAAAACATTTAAAATAAGTAACACGAAACTTACAATAGTTGCTGAAAATGTCCTCCTTTAATTTAACTGATGTCTTACCTCATAAAATGAAACCCGTATCCGTTAGATTAATTCAGTGTTAACTTGTTATCTAGTGACCATTTAACAACACCAACAATACAGGGTTATTAACGTTATTCGACACGACATATTATAGCTAAATTATTTGTTTTGGAAAAGAAAAAGTTTCCGGGGTGAAGAGAGGCCTATTAAGGGCATATCTTAGAATTATTTTCATAACGTCCAGGTTGTTCTAAAAACACGAAATGCATCAAAGTTGTATTATTTTAAATATAATGCCCTGTATATTATTTTATTTACGGTTTCTACGATCAAAATAAAAATGAGTTTCGTTGGGGTTTATTGTAGTTAAATCCTACGGTCTTTGAAATATTTTATTTAGAGAAAATGTAGTAACAATTTTAATGGTTAAATTCTCAATATGTTATTTCTAAAAGTGTTCAGTGTTGACTGGAGTTTTATAAACAAGGCACTTTAAATGCCTTCAAAGAAAAAAATGTAAGGGATTTAAGTCCGGTGACCTATGTGGCCATGACTGTGGACCTGCGCGACCGATATCCATGAGTTGCCTCCAGAAATTGACGTGCTAATATGCTAAAGTGAGGTGGGGCCCCAACGTGCATGAGCCACATTGCTCTTCTTACTGGCAGTGTAACATTTTCTAATAGTTCGGGTAACACAAATTCCAAAAAATGGTGATACTCTTAACCATTTAATCTCGGTGGTAAAAAATGAGGTCTAATGAGATAATCACCCACAATACCAACCCAAACATTCACGGAAAACTGTTGTTAATAATTATTTTCCATAACCGCATGGGGATTCTTTCCAGCCCAGATATGAAAGTTCATAATTGAATTTCGGAAAAAACACGCTTCATCGTTAAACATAATATGGGATAGAAATGTTGGCGATGTTACCTGTTGTTGCAAAAGCCAAGTACAATAAACAACTCGCTGGGGAAAATCCGCAGGTAATAACGCTTGAACGCGCTGTATGTGGTAAGAATACAGTTGATATTCCCTTAAAATCTGCCATACAGTAAAGTGAGCAATCTTTAATTGTTGTGCAATTTTGCGTGTACTTATGTCGGGGCTACCCTCAACTTCATGTAAAACTGCTTCCTCCATCTACACTGTTCTTACTGTTGCAAGTATCCCAATAAGAGCAGCCGACCTTCAAAAGGTGCCTGATTCGCCTGGCCTTTCATGTATTCTTACAAATGTTTGTCTATTTGATACAATGCGATGAGGATATCTCTCTTGATAAATGCGTCTAGCCACTCTGGAATTGCCTTGTGCCATTCCATAGATAAAATGTATATCGGTCATTTCTGAGTTTGTAAACTGAACAATTTTTTCAACAAAGTCGGCTAAAGGATTATTAAGATATTTACGAAAAAAACATTTTTTTAACACCTTGACACCTTGCATCTTAAAAACGAAGCATTACCCGTTTATATAAACTTTTCGTCTTAGAATCACTCAAAGAATCACCCCTTGAAGTTCGGCTACATACTTAAATATCTTGTATATTAACTTAATTACAATATTATTTGACCACTCCATTATTAAAACTAGAACACAGTAGAAACAACTCAACGCTTCTGCTCGCAAAATTAAATGAAAAGAGCAAATTACATTCTAGCATTCTACTATCCGTCTACACTAAATAAGCATAAATGCGACTTTGCTTTGATGTACCGACGGATCATCAGAAAAGCGACCGATCATTTAATTCTCAGAGCTTAAAAATTTAATTTAATTGCGCACTCATGTTCGCTAAACAGTCCACAACGAATAAAGGTGAATTATTGTTTGCTCTCGCTTGCTCTCGCTTGCTCTTGCTCGCTTTTTCAGTGAGATATTGAAAGGCAATCCTTATTTGCGAGAATTATTATATTATAGATTAAGAACTTACATGTGGAGAAAAACATGCGTAAAGTTGCAATTCTAACAGAATATTTTACTGCAAACATTTCGAAAACGAAGGCATAATAGAAAAATCTGCAGGCAACATGTTAAATCTCGCAAATAGTGTTGCCTTTCAATACCCTTTTAACCAAAGCTAAATAATTTATCAGTTTTCTCGAAATTCGTTGACAGCTAAGCGCAAGAAACTCCATTTAATTTACATTACTCTATGGTCGGTTGCGTGCCGGTCAGGGCTTACGGTGATGGACTCTTAAGACGTTAAAAATGAAAAAAATCGCGCTTATTACCTTAAGACCAGTGAAGTTTTAGAGATTTTTTGTAATGCACAATGAAATTATGCGAAAAAAAAAAACTAATAAAAAAGTTTTAAAGCGTTTTGTTATTACAGCATGTTCCATTTGGTTAATAATGTATACTTCCTACATTCCATGTTGAAGTCTTTAAAAAATCCCGTCGGGAGAAGTTGTTAAGGATAATGAATTATGCAAATGAGCAAAATTTCAAGAATATCGGTATATTTTATTCATTTATGAGATATGTATTAAAAATTTAGGTAATTAGGGTAGTAGGCAAGTTGGCTATGAAACCATTGAAACAAATAAAATAATATGCCATTACTGCTTAAATAAATATTATGTAAAAATACACTAATATTAAATTTATAGAATGAAACACTGGTTTCTAGATTTCCAATAACTTTTATTTAAAATTTGTTGACAATTGTTTCGCCAACACTGTGGCTTTTTTAGATATTTATAACCGAATGAATATAACACAAAAGTATTACTACTTAACCTCATACTTAATCTAATTAGAAATTATATACAATAGAATTAGTAAATAAGATTTAATAACGGGTCGTTACCATGTTAAATAAATTATATTAATGAAAAAGGTTTAATAACGGGGAATTCCCCAGATCCAACTGTTCATTCAGTAGTACATTTGCATTTTCATATTTATTTATTTCCATCGATTCCAATAAATCTGATATCTTCCCTTTGTTGTCTAAGTGTAAAATTTTAAAATTGTCATTAAAATTATGGTTTTCGCTCAATAAATGTTTGGCATAATTAAAATTTTCTTTTTTCTTTGAAAAGCTAACTTTATGTTCCTTTATTCTATTCTGGAATGACCTAACCGTTTGGCCAAGATTAAATTTTGAGCAAGAACCGCAATTTAATTGATAAACTCCTGATTTATTTTGTTTCTTAGTTTCTGATTTATTATTTTTAATGTATTTACCAAGTGTATTTTTAGTTTTAAAAGCTATTTCTGAACCTCTTTTCTTAAAAAAGGTAGCAACTTTGGCTGTGACTTTACCTGTGAATGTTAAAGTCTGGAAATTATTTTCCTTAAGTTCATTGACGGGGAATACTCCAACTTATTTAATAATATTAATTCCGTTATTGAAACTATCGTCGTAGACAAGCATAGTGGGCATTTATAAACTTGGCGTTCGCGTTCGCAGGGTTGACAAACAAAAACATAATCTGACACTTCTGACATTTTAGTTCAGGTGGTATTTTCTCTAGCCAGTTATTACAACAAAAAGAAAGAGTTAAATAAATGGATTTAGCAAGGAAGAAGAAGTTACTTGGTGTCTTAGTGGTAGTAAAATTAAAATAACGATTGGCCATTGACAGATTGACAGATGCCAAACATGACTTGATAGAAATGCTAAAGTCCCATTGGTTATGACGCGGCGCTACGGATTTTCTACGAACCCCGGCGCTGGAAGGATTTTATAGTTATTTATTACAGTGCTTTTGGACTCAAATTTACTAATGATAAGTTTAATTAATGAAATGGAAGGGATAGGCTTATCAGGGAAGTGAACTGAAAACATTTCAGGCACTGCTCTTAAACTGTTTCCTGTATAATAACACTTAATTATAGTTACTTCTTCCTTCATGGAATAGCTCATATTTAGCTATAATTAAAGCGCCTTCAATGAAAATTTTTTCACTGACGCTACTTTTCGTTTTGTCAATGCCAAATAATAATTTGCTGATGTTTGCTGTATTACCCAAACTATGCAAATTTCGTAATCTTGCCATCACATTTAATTGAATAAGTTAGGATTGGCATATTAAAATTTATTGAATCTTGGCACATGGGTTTATTATATCGGCCTCTTCAAAAAATTATAATACAATTTTTTCTAAAATGTACAGCGGGGTCAATATTTAGACACCTCAAGATTTACATGGGATTTCCTTTGTTCAACTAAGCCGTGCATCACCCGGTATATTCTTTTTTTTTTCAATATTTTTACCTATTCTCATGCGATTTCCTGCATTGCCATGAGCAAGATATCTGAAATATGTTAAATTTTTTGCTCTAAGTATTTTGAAATCTCATTTTGGCTCTCTTTTGCAGGATAGTAAGTAAAAGTCACGTAAAAATTCTAGAGAATAGACACTAAAGTAGAACATATAAATTAAAGATTAAAAACACACCACGCAGTGCCCTTATTCCTAATTTTAAATGTTAAATAAAAATCGAGAACATGAACAACAAATATCCTTATGCTCTGGGTGGTGCAGAACAACCTTCATCATAGTAAAGTAGCTTCATGCCACCTGGCCCTCCTCATGGGAGAGGAGGGCCTCGACGTCGCCTCAATCCAGGAACTTTGGGCCAAAGACGACGTCATACATGGACTAAGGCTTAAAAACTATTCCCTTTATTATACCAAGGCCAAAGGTAAACCAAGAACTTGTATTTTGACTAAAAATAAAAACAAAATATTCTTAATGCCTAATTTTAGCAATCAAGACATAACAACAGTCAAATGGGAACGTAACGGAGGGGCACCATTAATGTTGTCATCCATCTACATGGCTCACGACGTTCCAGTACCATCGGCAGGCGTCCAAAATATCGTGGAATCTGCCAGGATTGCAGAACTAAGTCTGATCTTGGGATGTGATGCCAACGCCCATCATACACTATGGGGAAGCAAGGACATCAATGATCGAGGCGAGTATCTTTTTAACTTTATTATCACCACTAATTTAAATATCTGTAATAACGGTAACACAACCACATTTGTCACTGCGAATAGAGAGGGGGATCTGGATGTTACGTTTGCGAGTGAATCTGGCGATGTAAGAGTGGAGAACTGGAAAATGCCCAGCGAAAATTCCTACTCAGACTATCGTTGGATTCTGTTCGATGTCAGCGCGTCCATGAACGCTCCTAAAACATTCCGCAATCCTGCGAAAACTGACTGGGAAAAATTTTGCAGAATTATCTCGCATAAGCTGGCAAAACCACCTAATAATCTGTTGGCAGATACTGCTTCAATTGATAGCGTGATCAACAGGCTGACAGAAAGTCTTGAGTCAGCTTTCGTTAGGAGCTGCCCGATAAGCAGACCGGCCAAAAAGTCATACCCACCATGGTGGAATGCGGACTTGGGTCTGCTAAGAAGAGACATGCGAAAGCTTTTCAATAAAGCAAAGAACAAACGTACGGAAGAGGAGAGCGCCTACAAGGAGACTAAAGGCGTACAAGCAAGCCATGAGGAAATCCCAAAGGAGTTCCTGGCAAACTATAGCGAGCGAATAGAGCACACAAGCGAAGCTGCTAGACTTAGAAAAGTTTTATCGAAGGAGCCTAGTTGCTCTTCCTACGAAGAAAAAGCGATGGGGCCTTTACAGACAGTAGCAAGGAAATCCTTGACTTGCTGATGGGAACACACAGGCAACGGTGGCTCCCATTGATCAAGGAGGTGCCCCAGATTTAAATAGTATTAAATCGGTGGTAGCTAGCGATAAGCTTGCATGGGCGATAGACTCATTTGAACCTTACAAATCACCCGGATTAGACAGGATAATGCCCGCCATGCTACAAAAGAGGAAAAAGGTCATAATTCTCTGGTTCTTGGTGATATATAGAAGCAGCTTGTACTGTGCACATATGCCTGCAGACTGGAATAGGATAAAAATAGTCTTCATACTTGTGCTTCATTCAGAGGCTGGTAAACGTAGTCATACAACCGCCAAGGACTTCAGACCGATTAGCCTATCTTCGTTTCTTATTAAAACGCTAGAGCGGCTATTAGATCTATATATCAAAAACTCGATACAAGAAGGAGAGCTGAGCTCGTCTCAACACGCCTATACTCAAGGCAAATCAGTGGAAACAGCGCTACACGAGGTGGTAGGCGTCATTGAAAAATAACTTAAAAATAAAGAGTTGACTCTAGGGACTTTCCTTGACATCGATTTTAACAATTTCACGACCGAGGCAGTGTGCGACGCTCTAACAGAATCAGGGGTTGACAACTACATCTGCCGTTGGATTAATAAGATGTTAAAAGGGCGCCAAATTTACTCCAGTTTGGGTAGCAGTGAAATGGTCAGATTTGTCGGAAGAGGAACTCCGCAAGGCGGGGTGTTGTCACCAACACTCTGGCTAAGAGTTTTGAACAAAGCTCTTATAACATTAGAAAGAGTGATTGCATATGCTAGCGATTTTCTAAACACCATCAGCGATCTAACAGGAACAGCGTTACAAAATCTTCAACGCTGGGCCTCGAGATGTGGCCTGCAAATTAACCAAGAAAAAACGGAGCTAGTTCTATTCACACACAGAAGGGTGATCAAGAACTTCAGGCTCCCAGTCCTAGACAACCGTTCCTTGGTGCTGAAAGAAAGAGCAAAATATCTGGGACTGATACTTGATTCCAAGCTAAACTGGGGCATGAACTTACAAGAACGAGTCAATAAGGCGTCAGTTGCATTCTATACCTGCAAAAAAGCCATCGGTAAAAAGTGGGAATTGAAACCCCATATAGTACACTGGATTTATACGGCCATTGTAAGACCTATACTAACCTACGTGGTCCTGGTCTGGTGGACTGCTTTAGAAAAAGCAGTACACACAAGAAAACTAACAAAGATACAACGGACAGGTTGTTTAAGAGTAACCGACGGCGGCTTTAGAAGTGATGTTACATCTGCTGCCCGTGGACATTTATGGAAAAAGTATGGCTGCAAAAAGTGCTTTACCACTAAAATAGTCGAAATGCGGGAACGACACCAACTACGGGCACAGCAGTATAATACTAAGGACATATTGCCCCTAACAAGCACGTCTTCTGGGGAATTTATGAACAAGTTTATTTAAGAATATCAACATGTATACTATATCTATTGTAACTATTTGAAATAAACTTATTATTATTATTATTATTATTATTATTATATCCAGTCCAAAATTTGCAAGAGCCGACTGATTACATCGTCCCACTAACAGACTTCGGAGAGGGATTTTCTGTGCTCATTCCGACTATCCGACTAGGGAAGAGTGGGAGGACAATCAGTAAACAATGGAGACGGATCACTCAATTTTCACAGACGGTTCAAAAATGGACGTCGGAGTAGGAGCTGGTATCTTCTCCGAGAGAGAGAGAGATAAAGCAGTAAAAATCCTGCAGGAACGTCAAGACCTGAGAGCAGCTGCGTCAATAGCTATCTATATAGATAGTCGAGCAGCGATAAAGGCAATTCGTTCCAACAACATTAAATCAAAACTTTTAAGGCGATGTCTCAACAATCTACGCATACTTGGTGCTCGGCATCGAGTCACTCTGTGTTGGGTTCCTGATCATCACAGCATAGATGGCAATGAGTCAGCTGATGCGCTCGCCAAGGAGGGCGTGGGCATGTCTGCCGATCTAGCAGAGAATACCGTGGCTAGACCACTGGGATCGGTCAAAGAGGAGATAGATCGTACATCCAATCAACTTGCTATAAGCAGATGGACAGAGCTAACTGCCTGTAGGATCTCAAAGCAATTGTGGTCCCTACTTGATAACAGGAAGACTGCAGCGTTATTACAACAGAGTCGAAAGGATCTGAGAAATATCACTGCCGTGGTTACCGGACACTGTCTTTTCGGTAGACATGTCGAACGTATGCAAATACCAGCTAACGACTTCTGCAGAAGTTGCAGAGATGAAGAAGAGGAGGAAAGTATTCAACATTTCTTGTGTGAATGCCCTGGCCTTGCAAGAAGAGGGTTTAATGCCTTGGGCGAACCATTCTTCAATAATCTGGAGGAAGTAAGCAGCTTACAACTGGGTAGTGGCTGGTTCGAGTGAGCTCCCAAGATTCTTTTACGCCGTACTTCTCACTAGCCATCAGGGAGCTGATGCTGATAGGTTCCGCAGAACATGTGTTGTAACACAACGGTCCTTATGAGACTACGTGAGACTGTCTCGATAGACCAGAAGTCTGCCACTCTAACCTAACCTAATCTAACCTATGCTTTTAAATTATGCCTAAAGTAATTAGTAAAACTCATGCTAAAACTTACACTTTTTACATAAAACCACCTTTAGTTTATTAAATCTAAGGATATTGTTTAGTAAGGCCTTAGTTTTAAGTATTTCAAAGTATTATTTAAGATTAGGTTGAGAAGTATGTATCCTGACTGGTCGATTCTGGCGACAGTGTAACCACTCAAGAAGTAGAACTCAGAAATAGTTCGTGCGAGTTAAGCTTAAAGTCCACAAAGGTTATGAAAACAAAGAAACATTATTATTAACATCAACATTTATTTTTTACAAATATCCTTAAAGTTATTAATTAAGATACATATCAAGTTACAACGTTACAACTAATAATACATTAGTTCCATACCTACGTCAATTATTTTAGGCTGCTATAACAATACATAAATATCCCTACCTAATTTTAGGCACACATTAACCAGTAACTAAGCCCTATGACATGACGTATAATTCTCCAAAAATTCATATGTGTTTAGAATCGGTGAGTCAGTGGCGTAACTACCGGTGTGTCATTTGTTTCAACTAAAATTCCTAAATTAAAAATTATCTTTAATGATTAACTGATTAAGGGAATAAGGCTTTTTAACATTAAATATATGTATTGTTATCTTCCTTTGCCTCAATACAAGGAAAATGAGTGGCGCGGCTCGTTGTGGGGAGATGTGTGCCATCGGGCCCGCCGATTGGGCGATAGGCCCTTTATTCGATGGCGAATAAGAGAAAGTTTATAATTTGCGTTTTATTTATTTTAGGATTTTTTTTTCTAGACAAAGTAGATATATTATTAATATTTTTAATATTTCAGATCGCTTAGAACATCCCATGCACAGTTTACCGAAATATATTGTTATATTGTTTTTAGCATATTCAAACATTTTTTAAAATTTTAATTGAAATTAAAATTTAGATTTGCAAAAGTTATTAAATTTTGAATTTCTCTAACTTTCCAATAATTTTTATTTTTCTAGTTCTTTCTATCCAAATATATAGGGTGTCCAAGATAAGAATGGGTTAGCATTGGAACTTGGAAACGGTAGGAATTACAATGTTGGTTAAATTGGGAAAAATTAGCACAATTTAAATACCTTTTACATGGCGTTTGCAAAAGTAAACAATCTTTAATGGATCTCGATGTTAAAAAAATATAATTTTCCGCTATATTATTTTTTATTTATTTTTTACATTATTTTAACAGTTATAAGAAAATGAAAAATACTTTTTCATTGTCACTTTTTAAGCTGAATAAAATAGCCTTTACAGATTTTCAGTACGACGTTTTGTTTTCGAAAAAACATCATCAACTTTTTTTTTTAAATACGGTCTCGTTTTTTCTTTTATTTAATTGAAAGCCATTTTGAGCTCTAAAATCTCACATCTCTCGATGTATCACCTGCAATGGTTTAAATATGTTTTCAGCTTTTTAGTTACCATAGATTGTCAATAAAATGTAACAAATAAAAGCATTCGTCTTTATTGACAATTTACTGTCACAATACAAAATCTAATTAGGTACACGGTCTTTCAAATCATTTAAAAACGGTTGTACATTTCTCTTTTGAGAAAAAGTTTGATATGTTACAGTATTACGTTTTATGCCATAGAAATACTGGAGAAGCTGAGGAAATAATATAGTCAAATAATTACCCGAAAAGATTACAGCCTAATGAAAAGATGTTTGGAAGAATGGTTGCCAATTTATTGCAGTATGGGTCATTTAATAAAGCAGTTGTTACAAAAACAAACTATGAAATGAGAAAATTCAAAATAATGTGGCATTCGCTGTAACGAGAGACCCTACAATATAAGTGGAACGCCAAAATCTACAGCACATTTTATTGTACGTAAGAACAAATATCACCCACCCGTACAAATTTCGAATCTGCCAAGGACTTAGGCCGGGAGACGACGTAAGGCGAAGGACATTTTGTGAATGGTACACTAGACAATGTCAAACTGATGAAAATTTTGTCAATAAAATTTTATTTTCTAAAGAAAGTATGATTACCAACAACGGAATCTGTAACAGAAGAAATACGCATTATTGGTTCATAGATCAATTCAAATCCACGATTGTCTGGTCACCAACATCGTTTTGGTTTCAACATGTAGGAATTTTGAAAATATATAAAAGATAATTGGGCCAATTTTTTTACCATGAAACACTAACTTCGGAGCGGTATCCAAATTTACTGCAGCGTAATTGGGAAAAATGGTTCGATAATAACTTATCACTAGATGGGGCTAACGCTCATAATTCGAGAATTTTCCAGGAATATCTCAACACATCTAAAACTATTACACCAGATGTACTTAACAAGGTTTTGGGTTCCACAGACAATGTTACCTATGCTTAGAAAATAATGGTAATTTGTTTGAACACCATTTGTAATTTCGAATTTTGTTAATAAGTGTTTTTCGAGCATTCAGTGCCGAAATATGGAGATTTATCTTGAATAATTTTAAATGGTAGCTTAAAAGCTGGCAACATGTTTAAATCATTCCAAGTGATACATCAACTATTTTAGAGTGACTTTAAATTAAAAAAAAACCAAAGAAACTGGACCGTATTTAAAAAAAGAAATTTGATGATGTTTCTTCAAAAACGGAACGTCTGATTGAAAATTTGTAAACGTTATCTCGTTCAGCTTGAAAAGTGACAATATAAAAGTATTTTTCATTTTTTTATATCTGTTAAAATAATGTAAAAAATAAATAAAAAATAATATAGTAAAAAAAATTTTTTTCTTAAATATCGAAATCAGTTATTCCCATTCTTATCTTGAACACCCTGTATACGATTCACTAATGAATTAAAAATCTACATACCTAGATATTTTTTTGAAACTTTGTAGGTTTAAGTTTATCGACAACTAAACTATTGACATAGTTCTGTCACGATCGGTTATACTGGAAGTAGCTGTCAAATTACATTTGTAAATACAATAGGCATCCATTATGGGTAAAATTAAAATTGCTTGTTATGTTTCACTATTTATTCAGTTACCTGACACGAAAATGACCTGAAAGGGTCGAAACACGCTTGTCAGGTAACTGAATAAATAGTGAAACATAACAAGTAATTTTAATTTTACCCATAATGGATAATATACGGTTTCACCAAGAATGTAGCCCAACGCAAGTTAATTACAATAGGCATTTTTATTATATTTTCGATTTTCTATTAAACTCTAAGAACATTTTGCCTAACTCTACCAGTTGTTGAGATATCTGTACATTTTGTAATTATTTGGCATTTTGACAATTGCTGATGAAAACTAACCCCTAATTATTTTTTACCTTAGTTCCTGGACTAATTTTTTCAAATCAGATGTAAGATCAACGAGTCTCAAAACACTTGCTTTGGACTTTCATTCTTGTTAATATTGTTGTAATAAAATTTGCATCATCGCAAATTTTTTGAGAAAAGTCACAAAATTTCTAAATTTTTTGGAAAGCGCCATCTAGTAACTACAGTAAAAAATACAACAACATTTCTTGCAATGTGGCTGATGGGGCATGAAAGCTCTTTTAAACGCATTCTAATAAGGCGTGCCCGAGATACTGTAGTTTTTCCACATCAATGTTTGCCTTACCCCTACTTAAGTTAGAGGATAGAATGTACAAGAAAAATTGTTCAGAATAGACAAAACTTATATTTGCAAGTATGTTTAATATACCTCCTTATTTAGGCGAATTCTAAAGAAACCTCCCTAGCGGCTATTACTGGTAAATATTTTTTATTAAAAAGAACTTTATTGGTTTCCCAAATGGCCATCGACCGAAGTCCTTCAGCCTGGGTATTGGTAAATAATTTCCAGTGATTTCTCTTGGCGGTATGTACTAGCAAAGAAAGTTATAGCTACGTAATATAAGTTTCTTTGGTACTAGCAATATTTTTTTTTTCGGAAGCTGTATATAGATACAGTCACCCTATACATACATACATTTTTAATTGTTTGTTTCATTTCAAACAAGAACCAATAGTATTTTACATTAAATTAAATTTATTTTTTAAAGAAATGCGTTGATGTAGGTTTAGAAAATTGTCTAATTACTTTAAAAAACAATTAATTTTCCATCAAGTAAAATAAAAGTATATGGGACGTTCTAATCCTTCAGGAAAAAAATGTAAGACTAAGAGTTGAGGTAAAAAATTTTTAAGGATCATATTTGTAAATTACTCTTTAAAATAAGTACGTTGTGCATTTTTTATATCTAGACCAATGGTTCCTACAAAAATTAGATTTATTCAAAAATTACTATATTTTTCAAGTTAGTTCAGGTAACTTTAGGTTATATGTATAATAAACCATAATAATATACCCATGGTATTATATTTATAGTTATTTATGTACCAAGGGCTTTAAGTCGACTATAATGCCCGGAAGGCGAAAGCAACTAGCCCGAGGGATAGTTTTCGTCTGATGGGCATTATAGTCTAGTACCGCTTGTGGTGTATACAATACTTTATTTTTCATTTATTTTAAAATATAAATAGTTAAACTCCTGCATTTTTTTTTTGAACTATTTTCGCCAATTTTTAGTATTTAGTGAGCTTTGATCGGTTGTCATAGAATAAGTTTAACGGTTGCTAAGGGTTGTTTATTTTAAGCGTCTTTTACGTTTTATAAACGAAAAGATGGAAATTCCAGAAAATATTTTAGAAAATGCTGAAAAAACTAAGAAAAACTTATTACCAGCAAAGTCTAAAGCCCTGTACGACAAGGAGTTGAAGGAGTATGAAGATCTTCCACAATGGAAAATAAAAAACCAAATTACGGTGATTACTGAAACAGTAATGATAGCTTACTTTCAGGAATTGGTATGTAACCCTTTTGCTCATTGGTAATAACAACTTTTAATTATTTTTACTTTATTTTAGTCGGAAAAATATACCCCAAATATCCTTTGAACAAAATATTCCCAGGTGAAGTCTAAACTTATAGTAAAGGAAAACATTAATATTTCAATTGTCAATTAATAGCTTTTTTAAAAGTTAAATAATAATAATAATAATAAACGTCTTTTATTTTTTAAATTCTCTCTATGACAACAACTACATATGTCAACTATAGGAGAAAATAAACACTATCAATAAAGGCGAAGTTTAGCCAATGGCTATTCTTACACTTGAATTAAAGGGATATCTTGCTAAAAAGTCAAAGGTTTTGGAAGGTGAACAAGTTTTAACTTTTATCAAAAATGCAATGAATAATACCTTCCTGCTACATAAAGTGGTACTCGTAATGGGAGTTTTTGGTGGCCTAAGACGGGATGAGATGGTAAAAATGACCATTGATGATATTGAGGATAAGGGGACTGTTATGCTTGTCAAGGTACCAGAAACTAAAACTGCTACGCCAAAAAGTTTTACTATAATTAAAGAAGACCAAACAGATGCCTTAAAATTGGTTAGACAGTACCTTGCATTAAGGCCAAAAGGAATTAAGGAACGCAGATTTTTCCTTACATACCGAAATGGTAAATACACTGTGGGTAAAAATACACTAGGACGTGTTCCTCGTCCACACTTCTTATCGAGGGTGGTGCTTCCCTTGCGACCCTTAAGCTACACGGAAAGTGGAAGAGTACTAGCGTAGCGGAGGATTATATAGAGGAAAGCATCACGTCGAAAATCCGAATAGCAAAAATGATAGCTAGCTCTGTTACCGAAAAAGAAATTATGTTAATTAATGTTGAAATGGAGCAGGAATCCGGATGAACATCGAGAAACTCAGCAATCGAGTCGCAAAATTTCATAGTTGGTCCAGCTTCTTTCTCAGGAAAATTCAGAAACTGTACATTTAACATACGAAAAACAGAATAATATTATGTAAGAAATTGTTAAAAATAAATACAAATTTTGTTCAATATTTTCTTTAATAATAATTATCGGGCATTACGAAAATCTAATATTAATGATGTTTATAGCAACCGTTTCTAAGGTATTATAAGTAAATAATTGATGGATGAAAGATAAAAAAATTTAAGTTGACAGCTACCTCCGATATAATCGGAACTGACAAACCTACAATGTTTTTGAAAAATAATTGCAATAGTTCTTCCCAGAGTTCTAATACAAGCTCATCGTGAATCACCCTTCAGGTATATTATGAATTCTTTTTTTCTTTTCTGCCTAATAAAATATAATTTTTAATTTTACACTGGAGAGCCAAAAGGACATAGGCCCTTAGCAGAATTGTTACGCCACTATCACACCCTAATACTTGGGAGTGCTATAAAGAAAAGCTTCTGTCCAAGCCTCCAGATCGGTTGCTTATCTCGTGGGTTATGAGTGTAGTGCGTGTACATTATTTGTTAAGTGATCTAAGTATATTCAAGCGGCATACGAAATAAACAAATTCACGTTGGTTATTACGAAAATATTCAATAGAGCCGAACTAAAAATAAAATAATACAGATGTTATAACAATACTACGATGGGCAACGGCAAACTGAATATAACCCTGTTATCAGGGGGTTCAGTATTTTATTGCCGATTGACCAATCAGAATAAAGTGTGGACTGTCAACACCAGCGACGTTAAAGCTGGATTTATAAACTCGAAAAGTTGGTGAGGTTGAAGTTATGATCAAGTTTGTGAGGTTAGATATTCCGAATTCCGAGCATAAAAATTGGTTATCTCGAACTACCCGGGAAGTTTTCGAACCTTACATGAGCTTTACATAAACAACATGAACGAGTGTATATAAATGGAACTGAGTGTTCCCTTTAGTTTAAATTGAACTCCTATTTCCAACACCAACTGAACCTCAACCTCGCCAACTTTTCGAGTTTATAAATCCAGCTTAATTCTCCAACTTAGAAAAGTGAACGCTTTTTCGCGCGAAGTCACTATTTACATCATATGTTGTTTTTTTTTTAACTAAACACACATGATTGTCGACGCACTTCCCATACAGCACACTTCCTTTCAGAAATATCTCTGATATATTTCGAATGTCTCAAAAACATAACCTTTCACATTATTATTTCTAAAATATTTCAGATTCATTACATCCAAAATGACAGTTCACACACCCTGCCTTTAACACTTCACGGACAAGATTCAGAAAAGCCAGCCTGTTTCCCTCACGGGTTCCCCTTATTTTATGTTTTGTTTCTGTAATAATTGTTATTAGGCATTGTTATTTGTGGGTGAACTGTGCTACTACCGATTAATTATATTATTGATAATAAAACTAAGGTAAGTCTTTATTCTCATCATAACGATATTAACCCTTTAAGGCGCAAAAGACCTTTTTTTTTTTTTTTGATTTTATTTGCACGTATGAAAAGTAAGATAATTTTAAACATATAAATACCTGTTCATGTTAAAAATTTAACTCCAGCGTCGAGTTTTTCCCAAAAAACTGGTGGGAAGTTATAATCCCAAAGATTCTTAAGGTAAATTTTTTTTTGGGATATTATTTTCCCACTTAACGAAAACAGTTTGGAATTCAAATTAAAAAAAAATGTATTTCAAAATAAATGTACAAACATTAGGACTAACTAACTAAACGAAATTAAAAAGAAAAAAAATGCTTATAACTAAAATAATATATAGAGCGCTACATCCTTTACATGTTATAACAAATGAGATCTAATAACCACCCTATAAAAAAATATCTATATTCATACGGAATTTCAAGAGGCTAAAAGATAAACAAACAACAAAGACTAATTAATTGCTCTTATGAAAATCGGCAAATCAGCCTTTACATAGTGCAACATTACAAACAGGACATAGGATGTTGCTGCGTTTCTCTTTTGCCTTAGTACTACATTGGGCACACCTCCTATAGGTTTTTATGACCATTTTATCACCAACAGTATCTTTTTCATTTTCAACTGAAGAAGTGGAAGGCCTATTAGATACACCTTGAGATGTAGAAGATGTATTCCTTGGTATAACTAAGTCATCTTCCGCGTCAGAATCACCGCCCACATCCGAATTGACAGCTTGCTCATCGTTTATTTCAGCTAGCTGATTTACTATTCTTTCGAGTTCTTCCTCAGAAAGTGCAGCCATTAGATCTAAAAATATAATAATTGGATAACATAACTACGAAATAATAAAGAAGCTATAGTTATGTAATTTCGTAATGGTAACATTTTCACATAAGACGATTTTTTGGAGAAATGTCAAATATTACGTCTGCCGTACTTATTCTCATATTATTATTTACTGTGATTCCAAAGTAGGTTGATACACAATCAAGTTATCTATAGAAATCAGCCGATTTATTTTTGTTTACTATTTTTTTTTTACTTTGAAAACTAGTTTTTTTTCTATTAATTTTAGTTTATATGTTTCTCCTAATAAATTTTTGTAGTAAAAGTTACATTTTCTTCTTGAAAATAATATATTTTTAAAAACCAATTATTTCTTTATAACACTTAACAATTTTTACGTTGCTGACATTCACTGATTTATCAAAAATTATATCACAAAAAAATATTACAATAGTCACTAATATATTTATTACTTGGGTTCCGTTGGGATATTATGTTCCCACCAAAACACATCAACCGTCACTGTCGACTTCTGAAACACCACTGACCGTTTATATTTGAATTCTGAGATTATTCACGTCTGTTCTTGCCGCCCGCGAAACACCACTGACCGTTTATATTTGAATTCTGAGATTATTCACGTCTGTTCTTGCCGCCCGCCCAGGTGGGGATACACTAATCCAATGGCACTTAACGTTACATATGGGTGGGAAGCTATTATCCCAAAGATACTTAAAGGGTTAAGACAGTTCACACACCCTGCCTTTGACACTTCACGGACAAGATTCAGAAAAGCCAGCCTGTTTTCCTCACGGGTTCCCCTTATTTTATGTTTTGTTTCTGTAATAATTGTTATTAGGCATTGTTATTTGTGGGTGAACTGTGCTACTACCGAATAATTATATTATTGATAATAAAACTAAGGTAAGTCTTTATTCTCATCATAACGATATTAATAATTTTAGGTTAGGTTTATTTTATGATTTTCCCCGCTTTAGTTTATTTATTAAACTTAAGTTGTTACTATCGCGACAGATGTAAAGTGAAACATTTTTAAATTACAAAAACACTAATAGAATAATAAAAGATGCGGTAAGGCATCATCTTCCTCTGGGACAGAACTACAGGTACAAAAAATTATTGCACTGTGGCTGTCGCAGTGCAAACTTTGTCCCGTGAATTGTAAGAACTTTGAATACCTGTATAAATTGATAACAAATTTTGGCTAAACTTTCCTGTCTTTATAATGGAATATGTAGTTTAATAGTGTTTATGTATCAAACACTGATATCGCAGCGTCCTTGATATATTAGAAATTGGTATTTTTTTACCAAGGATCTATAATAGAAAGGTCGGCGAGCTGTAAAACTTTCGCCACCGTTCCCGCTCGTCGCCATCGTTCTTAGAGTATTATAAAACACGAACTACACCGTTGTAAATTCGCGAGGGCAGTAACGTATTTTGAGGTTAGATTATTAATTTTCTTTGAGAAAGTGGATAATGTGACCAGTATTTAATACTATTAGACTATGAGATAAGTTAAGCCCTGTGTATTGTCTATATGCTGAAATCGTAGAAATATGGAAAGCATTTTTATGTTTTTATCAAATGTGCCAAATTTCTTTCTTCCTTATGGCTAAAGCACAAACGACGGACAACACAAGGTCAGCGAGATTAAAATTCGGATTACGAACGGGAGCAGTGGCGGCTTTTATAAATACATGCATTATTTCCCTTTAGTTAAGTTGCTTGCTTTGCTTAAATAGGTAGTACTTAAAATTATTAATTTTTAAATTCCTACTTTCAGGGCCCCATAAAAATAAGAATTTCAGCATAAATAAGCACCCTATTTTGAATATTGAATGATATTATTCCATTTTATATAATTTCAGAAACATTACAAAAACTTTTTTTTAAATATTTCTGAAATGCAATTATGTAATGTCTTGTTTCAGAAACATAAAATAAAATATTACTTTTATGGGACATTTTTGGGGTTCTGAAAGATTTCATCAATACATCATACATGTTTTTAAATATTTATGGAATATTTAGAATCTTTTGGAGAAACTAATATGAAATAATTTGAAGAAATATTCCATTCTCAAAATGGAGTTGAAATATAGGGAGAGGAAAGAAAGTCAAAAAGTCTTTCTCCACTGATTTAATAAGAAGTAATCAAAGGCTCAATTTTATAATAGAAAATCGTCTACATGTTTCAAAGGTAGTGACCTTCATCTTCAGGAGACAAAATTAGTGTTGCTGTTTACATTAGCAAGAAGAGAAAATTATTTGTGGAAAGGTGACGTTGATGGAGCTTTAAGGTTTGAAACTTAAAATGTATTTAATTTTCTTATCAATCATGATTGATTAGTTTTCTACAAAACATGAGACAAAATACAAAACATGATACTTCTTAATTACGGGTGATAGGGCCTTAGGTCCTAAGTACCCCCAAATAATTTTCATAATATTTTTTAAACCTTTATAATGATTCTTCCACAAAATGAATTATTTCTCAAATATTAACAAAATCTTTCTTCCTTACATTTAAATGAATTGAAATGTCCCACAAACTTTCATGGAAATAACATCATCTTCCTTTAAAGCCTACTAAATATGACAACCATTTCATTAGTACTTTTAATTAAAATTTTGACTTAAGATTTCAGTATGCTGATTACATTCACTGCTTAATACATTTTAAATTTCAAACCTTAAAGCTCCATCAACGTCACCTTTCCACCAATAATTTTCTTTTCTTGCTAATGTAAACAGCAACACTAATTTTGTCTCCTGAAGATGAAGGTCACTCTCTTTGAAACATGTAGACGATTTTCTATTATAAAATTGAGCTTTTGAATACTTCTTATTAAATCAGTGAAGAAAGACTTTTTCACTTTCTTTCCTCTCCCTAATGTGAAATATTTCTGAAACATGATTGTGCTGTCGGTTCTCGTGACATGATCCCGTTCTCCTAGAAAATTCCGAGAGAACGCATTTTCCTAACTCTTGAGCTAAGTAAACAGTCATTTTCACTTTCAAAAATACGGTTGAAAATTTTTTAAGAGAAAGTGTTGACAGAAGACTTAATAGTATCATTCCCCTAATTCAAGAGTAAACGACCACCTGATCATTGCTCTTTTGACGCTATGCCGCATGGATACCAATGAACTAGGCTTGATACTTTGTCTAGTTGTATTATAGTATTATCTAAACAGTTAAACAGGAATAAAATATTTGGAACTTTTCTATCAATTTATATTTTTAACAGTTAAAAGTTGTCGTTCTATAATAGGGCTAATTAAAGGCAAATTATGTTATAGAATAGTATCTAATTACAACGTGACTAGTTTTACTTCCTTGACATAGCTGATGAGAACTGGCGATTTACTGTAGCACGTATTATTCGTTTTTAAATCTTTACTGGGGTGATTTTTTTATTACGGTCTTGCTAATTCAATGCTTCTATTACTACATTCAACATTAATATGCTAGAGCTCGTTCTGCTAAAGTAATAGATATAGTTGAAACTTGGAACAAATAAAGTTTAGGGTTTTATTATAAGAGAGAACCGGGTAAGATGACGACGCGTGTAAGATTATATAAGATATTTATTTGCTTCTATCTACTAGAAAAGGGTGTTACTGATTTTAACAGTTTGCTAGACACAGCGACGAGCTGATCACATGATATTTAGCGTTCGTAATTTCACAGTTAAGCGTTATAATTTCAGAGCTCAAGTTAATAGTATTTTCTTACTAATTACACGTGACTATTTAAAAAAAGTTATAAATTTAAAGCTAGGACTAGAAGACATAAATTGACAAATCTAGATTACAGATATTTCATGTTTTAAAACAATTTTCTTCCAATTTGCAGTGTATTTTAATATTCCCTACTAAATTCAATTTATTTTTCCAGAATGCCCAAACATAAAAAAATAACTAATTGCCAATTTTGGTATAACAAAATTAACGTTAGCACAATTATTTATGAAGTTATGCCAGGAAAATCCTGTAATCATATTGCTAATGTTAATAAAATTCCTGAAGCCAGCTTACGACGACATGTGAAAAAAAAAATGCCGAAGAATTACCCGTCTGTGAGGGAAGGTTGAGAGATACTTGTAGTGTAGAACATTCAAAGGAACTCTAGTATGTCACAAATGTGGATAAAAGGGCCTTTGGCCTTACGCTTCCGCAACTAAGACAACTAGCTTTTCCATTTGCCGAAAGAGATGCAATACCTAACCATTTTAGTAACGAGAAGCGAATAGTCGGAAAATACTGGACTTATATTTTTGCAAAAATATGGAAATTAAGTCTAAGAAAACCCGAGTCGACATCTCTACCGTGATTTATGGAATTTAATAAGGTATCTGTTGTACTGGTTTTTGACAATGTATGCGATCTTCACCAAAAATGTGACTTTAAGCCTGAAAACATCTATAAAGCGGATGAAACAGGCGTCTCTACAGTATCTATCAAAATAACAAAGGTCGTTAGCCCACGGGAAAATAAGCGTGTAGCAGAAGTAGTGTTGGCAGAACGGGGAAGAAACACAACAGGGCCCTTGGCCCTTGCTCAAAGGCAGGAATAGTGGTCTATAAATTTACCGCTTCTAACCCTTTTTAGTCTCGTTCAGAAGAACAGTGCAGCGATTTCATCCAAAATTTTGTAACCACTGGATTTATTGCGAGTTCTTACGACAAGAGACGTAGAAGCGCAATTGTAGTTAACGAAGAATTCAAAATTCTTGGCTGTTGAAGAGGATCCAACAGCTAGTCTCATGCGACTTGCTGAATTTTTAAGAAATCGATAAGTAGTTGCTACAAGGCAATCAAGAAGGAGACGTATAAGTATTTAAAAGTCAGAAATGTTCAACAACTTTTGCTTGATGATTAATTTCTTAGCATGCAATATTGTGAACGGTGCATGGATGGAACCAAATTAACAACGACCAAACCAGATCAAAGTAGCTTCTGTATAAATATTGCTGGGCTAGTGCCTGGCTCAATTTGAAAGTCACTTTGAATAATTTATTTAGAATATTTTAATCTTACTATTGATATTTTTGAAAATATATTTTTGAAATTTACTTTTGTGAATATTATTTAAGTGATACTGTATAACAAATATAACTTTTTTTCCGACGCGCAAAAAACAGAATACTCCGTAAGTGGATATTTTTTCTCAAACGATTTTACTAAATATAAAGATATATGTACTTGCTATTAGAAATTATATTTCGTTTGATTATAAATCTTTATTTAAAATTAGTTTATGAATTACTCAATTAGCTTCCTAGAAATGAGTAAATATTTTAGTTTTAAATAATATATAAACTTGGTCAAAGATATAATTAGTAGGGGAGACTGAGGAGACTGTGGGCACGGGGAGACAATAGACTTTTTAAATATCACGCCATTTTTACCTTAGGTCGTGAACGCTACACTTCCTCACGTTCCATTAGTCGGCAACCATTACACCATGCACGTGTGTCGCCTAAATTTTATTTAACAAAATAGTTATTAAGTGATATCTCTTTTTGGTAAGTATGATGTAATTTTATATGCTGATGTGCCAAGGTATATTCAGAAAATGAATGACTATGTTTTTACGGTATTTTTTCTAGAGGTAACCTAGTAATTTTTTAGTAAGGTTATGGTACAAAAGTGCCATTCTCTTTGCGTGGAAAATTTTAATAACGCACAATATTTTGAAATGATTTCGGGGAGACAGTGGACATTGTGTTCATTGTCTCCTCATTGTATCCCTAATCTATTTTTTAGGACAATGCCGAGATATTATATAGTAAGAAAACAAACAGAGAGTTTAGTTCTGATGCTATGAAAAAAGCTGTAGACGATGTGCTAAGGAATAATTTATCGATAAGGGCTAGCGCACGAAAAAATAATGTAACAAGGAGTCGGCTTTTTAACTATATAAAAATGGCAAAAGATCAAGGCATTGATAACATGGTCTTTGAGCCAAACTTTCAAAAATCCCTAATTCTCTCCAGTGAGATGGAGTCAGAACTTGCGAGGTATTTAGTTAAATGCTCTTCAATGTTTTATGGACTTACGCCAAAATTAGTAAGAAAATTGGCGTATGAATATGCAACAAGAAATGGCTCGAGTGTTCCTAAAAAATGGCAGAATGAAAGGATGGTGGGAAGCGATTGGTTTTCAAGATTTATGCATCGTCACCCAAGACTTTCAATTAGAAAGCCAGAAGCTACGGGTTTAGCCAGGATGACAAGTTTTAATAAAGAGAGAGTCAAAGTATTACAAGACAAGTTGGAAGCTGTCATGGCCCGTCATTCGTTTACCGCTTCTCAAATTTTTAACTTGGATGAAGTAAGATTTACTCTGTTAAGAAATTATTAAAGTTATTAATCGTTTTCTATTTTTCAGACCGAAGTACCTACGGTTCAGCGGGTTCAAAAAATTGTGGGAAAAAAAAGGGGACCTAGTCAAGTAGGTCAAGCAAGAGAAAGAGGAGAATTGATCACTCAAGTAGGGATTATTTGTGCAAATGGCAACGCCCTGCCTCCCGTTTGGGTTTTTCCTCGTCATCGGTTTGATCTAGCTAGATAGATGAAAAAAATTGCAGAAACTGGTCCACTAGGTCTAGTTTATCCAAGTGGTTGGATGACCTGTGAAAACTTTTTGAAAGTCCTAAGTCATTTTGTTAAAAATGTCAATTGTTCTACTGATAATAAAGTTCTTCTGGTTATGGATAATCATGAGTCCCACCTATCCATCGAGGCTATTGATTTTTGTAGAAACAACGGAATCATTTATTTAACGTTACCACCCCACACATCGAACAAGCTTCAGCTAGCCGTCGGATAGAACAGTTTTCGGCCCTTGTAAGACCTTTTTTAATCAGTCCGCAAATGCCCGGATGTTGTCCCACCCGGGAGAGACATTAACAATTTATGATATTCCGCTTATGTGTTTACAGTCATGGGATCGAGCAGCTAACCCTGTGAACATAAAGTCGGGTTTTCGTTGTACGGGGATTGTTCCGTTTGATCGCAACGTGTTTTCCGAGGAGGAGTTTTTGTGTTCAGCCGTTACGGACCGGCAATTTATCTAAGATGCTAATGAATCTACAGTGTTAAACAATCCTGAGTTAACATTAAATGCCTCTACATCAAAAGTCTCACATCATGACGAAAGGTTCACCCCACGTAGTGACAAGCAAACAAACATAGTCACTCCAGACATGGTTAGACCCTATCCTCTGGCACCACCAAGAAAGGAAAAAACTAGCAACAGAGGGAGAAAAAGAGGCCGATGTATGATAGCGACCGATACTCCTGAGAAATTACTCCTAGAAGAAAACAAGAAGAAAAAAAACAGACAAAATAACTGCTAAGAAAAAACGCGAAGCCAAAAGGAAAGTTTTTCAAGGCGAATCATATGATGTCCATTGTCTCCATTGGCATGTCCATTCTCTCCTAATATCGGGGACACATTGGACAAAATGCACCCCTGTCTAAAAATGAATGCAAAAAAAAGTTTACTCTAGTAAGTTAACAATCTTCATTGGTAATATTCCCTAATGCCTAGGCATCTATATTAACTGTAACTCGTTATTTGAACAGCCAAAACACACGCTCCAAAAATTTTAACGTCAAAAGTGTCCATTGTCTCCTCAGTCTCCCCTATTTATTTTAAGTTAAAGTACAGATTTCAAACAAGGACACTACAAATTTTAAGTAAGTATTAAAATTTTAAAAGAAGCAAAATAAAAACATTTAAATATATTATTTGGCAATTTCTTTTAAAAGTAAAGCTATGGTATTCTTGAAACGAAATATTTTTAATGGAATTAAAAATTCACTGTTCTTTAATTGAGTATACCTATATTACAAGTATAATATATTTAAGTGACTATGCTTTTCCTTCTAAATAACTAAATTCCCAAATAAAAGAGGAAAATAAGAATATATAAGTACTAATTTTAAAAATCGGTATTGCCTAATTTCCTTCAAAGAACAATGTTTACTGAATTAGATTTTATATCTGGGTTGATATAAAGGACTTTTACTTAATCGAGCTTCGCTGTAGAAATTGACTATTATTATTAATATTTCTGTGTTTTAATTTTAGCATGATGTCAGGGCCGCATTTAGAATTCGGAGGCCCTGGGGCCAAAATTTGGTGGAGGCCTCTAAAACTTTTTCGTATATAGTGGAGTATACTCAAGTAAAATAATATGATTACGTACAGCATATGAAAAAGTTTATTCTTGTAATATATTTGCATACTGACAACCGTTTATTAATTTTAATTAAATGAAAACTTTGCGCGATTTCTTATTAGCAAAAGTGTTGACAATATTATCAAAATTCATATCGCGGAGAATGTCGCTTTCCAAACGGAGAAGCATGAGATTCGACAAGCGTTCTTGAGTCATCGACGTTCGCAATCTGTTCTTTATAATCTTTAGTTTTGAAAATGATCTTTCCCCACTGCAATTAGTTACCATCATATCATCGATAAATAGATACGAAGTGCCACTTCTGCATTACAAAAAGTAGATTGCACATTATTTTGCAAAATTATCCGGTAGAGAAAAATTTCACAATAGACAATTCAGAATTTATATTTATACAGCTGATACGGCATGTAGAAACGTTCCTTCAGATCTAACCTCAAAATTACAATAAGTAAACATAAACAAATAGGAATTTTGAATGTTTTCAAAGTAAAGCTATACAGAAACATTACGATTACGATTATCGGTGATGGCAAGAAATTATCTACTGTTTATCATTAAAGGTGGATTTATAAACTTGACGTTGGGTATTCTTTTTGACGGTGGCCGTGACGTGTGCCGTCTGCCGGTCGTAGCGACACAATTAACCTTTTATAAACTTGACGTTACTCCGTCGCTCTGCCGTTCGTCTTCTTCTTTTCTACTAGCAGAAACAGTACATAACCACAATATTCATAGTGTTATTTTTTTTAATCATTTGTTTTTTTTTGTTGCTAAAATGGACGATGAGACGGCCTATTTACTTGCTCTGTGTTCACATGCAATACTAAAAATAAGGCATGCGTCACCGTCACCGGCAACTATGAATGGTCTTACGCACTTCAATGTTTTTAACTCTACCAGCCACCGTCACCGACACCGGCACCGGCAAAACGGAACGTCAACTTTATAAATCCACCTTTAATCTCAATATTTGTTCCTTTAAATTAATAATATTCGACAAATGTCTTTCTTTGTGTCGATAAAGACTGAGGATTTTCGTTCACGTATAATACTCACCGATGATCTAAACCAGATATTCGGATGCATGTACGATGATAGCTGTTTTTTCTTTGACCAATTGTGTGACTAACTTATCACCAAGAGTTTCGCACTATTTTTTTTCCAAAATATCAATTTTTTAAAAATATTCAATCGTTCCAAAACAATCATCTGCGTTAAAAGTTAATGACACACTCACAACACACGTACTTTAACTTGAGTTAGTTATAGAACGCACTCCACTCATTGACATCACGCGGCAAATTTGAATGCTGCTTATAAAAATTGAAATTTTACACACAATGTGAGTTTCGGAACGCATAGCTCAACTAACTTACTTTGCGCGGGAAATTTGAATATGACTTATGAATGACCCTTGCTAATAACTACACTAGAAAACCTTTCTTAGTTTCTATTGAATTTGGGATCAATTAAAAAACATACCAATCATATTTCTATTTTATCCGAATTGGTGGGGGCCCTGGGGCCATGGCCCCGCTGGCCCCGCCCTAAATGCGGCCCTGCATGATGTTTTTACATATTAGATGCACACAATTGCTAACTTGCTTATTATTAGAATTAAAACAATAGAACCGTAAAGTAGTGAAATAAGAATTATTGGTGTAGGTGAACTAATAAGCAAGTTAGCAATAGTACGTACGCATGGCGAAGATTTTGAAAATACATTTTTTAAAAAATTCGGTTTGCTAATTTTAATTGTCCACTTACTTATTAAAAGTTGTGTAGTTATGGATTCTAAGGGAACATGGTAACCAGGATAATCGGCCGGCGTAATAACTCTCTTAATTTACTTTTTAAGAAAAAAATATAATAATGGTCTTCAAAGTTTTTGTCTATATAGGTTCCTAATTAATACCCGTACAGTACCGGATGCCCACAAAATGCTCGACCTAGGGCAGGACTTTGTAAATAATGAAAATACACATGGTTGGTTTATTTAGTTAAATTTACCAAGCCGACCAATTCAAGTATTTTTTAATTTGAAGAAATAGTCCATATTTAAAGTGAAGTTAAGAGTTTAGGGGAAATAAAAAGTCCAAAGGTTTTTTTCTCCACAAGTTTAATTAAATTGATGTTGATGGTGATTTAAAATTATAATCATATTCAACAGGCAGAAGCGTTGATCTTCAGGAGACACAAAACAAAAATTGGGTTGCTGCTGGTGTTAGCAAGAGAGAACCCAATTTAGTTCTGTCTCCTGAAAATAAACGCTTCTAATGCGTCCGAAACATGTCAACTGAATATGACTTATTTTAAATGATCAACATTTAATTTAATTAAACTTGTGGAGAAAGACTTTGCGCTTTCATTTCCCCTACAAGTATTTTTTGTTTGGGAAAACACTTACTTTTACTAGTAAGGTAATTTTTGAAAAACCAGAAATCTGCAACAGGCTTAATTAAAGAGATTTTAAGAATCGATTTGAGAATTTCCATATACCTACTCAAGTGGAAATTGTGCATTTTTATTGCAAAATGCGGCGTTGCTCGTTTCAAGTAAATTTGTATACTTATGCCAAATATATTGTTGCTTTCTTAATTTTATAACAGGAAAACAAAATACTTGTTTCAATTAAAAACAAGCTTTAAGAAGGAAAGCTTAGTATAAATGTGAAAGTATATTTTCTTAAAAAGATAAACCATATTTTTGTTCAAAAAAATATATTTCCTCCCTTCATTAATACACAATTTTTGAAATAAGATTATCTTCTTAATCATTTAGAATAATTTAAATACTCGAATATATAACGTAATATCTAATGTGGAAAAATAAACGCACTGCTCCGAGAATATTGAAATTAGCAATTATTAATTGAAAATACTTTTTTTAAATCTATGTTTATTTGCGTATATGCAAAGCTAAGATTGATTCTAGTCGAGTATTTTCTCTTTTGTGTGTAGAAACTAAACAATAAAGTCGTAGAAAGTTAGATTTTATACGTTATGTATAAACATCGCAAAAATTTGTCTTCGCATCTTTATACCTGCTGGCGTGTACATTACAGGTGTAGGGTGAATTGAAAGGTTCTATATTGTTGAACTTTGTTCTCAAGCCACTTGCTGAGACCTTATATAATAAGGATTAACCAAATTATGCTAAAACAGCTATTCTCTGGGCTACATGCCCCAACGAGCGCTGAATTAAATAGCACAATTTGTCGTATTTTGACTAACACTGTTAGTACTAAAATACAGACTCAGATTGCAAAAACTACCGGGAAAGAAAAGAATGAATCTTTATTTCCAATGATAGGTTGCTACGCTGCTGCTACCTGTAGACCGGTTTCGAACTCTTTGGTTCTCCTCAGTACAGGGCAAGCATGACAAGCGAGCACACCTACCATTGGAAAATTGAAACACCCTATAGCCACAATATTGTACCTGTATTGTACTGCCTAGGCAGAACAAGTGGCTTGAGAACAAAGTTCTCACATGTATACATATTTATATGTCATATTATAATTACCACTTGCCAAGTAGTATTCTCTTACTATTTATTAGGTTCTATATTTGTTGTGTAGCAACAGATTTTTGAGTTATCTCCGTAGATATTTTAGTATGCTTATTAAGCTGATCTAATTTAAGAACCTCGAACTTAATCTGGTTAAAGTTTCAGCTATATCGGTACAGTAGAAAGGGTCCAACATTAAGGATATATTTGGGCATGCGGTTAATAAAACTGCAATCTACAGATAAATGCCTGGGGAAGAAAAACTGGCAAAAAATAAAAAAATACTTGTAATGCTGAACATTTACGTTGTAACGCCCTGTATAGAATTAAGCATTTTGGGGATTGTCAATACTATTCTCTAACAATTCGTATTTAAAAGCGTATGTTTGGCAAAGCTGGATGTACAGTCTCTCGGTATAATATTTAGGCACATGCAATGCTTTACAAAATATTATTATCATATAAATTAAATGCTAAAATGATTAAACTTTTCCACAGCCAACGTTTCACTTAATAAAAATGATTATAATCGAGACTATATTACAGCAAATGCAGTAGTAGGTAACAAGTTATTT
The DNA here is from genome assembly GCA_963920685.1 of Polydrusus tereticollis. NCBI lineage: Eukaryota > Metazoa > Arthropoda > Insecta > Coleoptera > Curculionidae > Polydrusus > Polydrusus tereticollis. Next base: position 73,700,707 of record OY987332.1, read on the forward strand.
TAAACAACGAATATGATAGGTACAATTTCATAATTCAAAACTACAGGAAGTACTGAGGCTTTCCATTTCAAATGATCCACGCAAAAAAAATATTTTTTGTTTTATTTGTTCAAATTACACAAATTATTTTTAATACAAAACGACACGTATTTTTTTTTTGCCCGAAATCCTAAAACTTTCTATTTATTCGAAGTTGAAAATGGCTTACAATACTTCTCGGTTATTTTTTGCAAATCCATGTAGTTTATATTTTTTACCTTTTTTACATTTGGCAGGCTGCCCAACTACACCTTAATAATATACGAAAGTATAAAGCTGGATTTATAAACTCGAAAAGTTGGTGAGGTTGAAGTTATGGTCAAGTTGTGAGGTTAGATATTCCGAATTCCGAGCATAAAAATTGATTATCTCGAACTACCCGGGAAGTTTTCGAACCTTACATGAGCCTTACATGAACAACATGAACGAGTGTATAAATAGAACTGAGTGTTCCCTTTAGTTTAAATTGAACTCCTATTTCCAACACCAACTGAACCTCAACCTCGCCAACTTTTCGAGTTTATAAATCCACCTTAATAATATGCAAAATGTAATACGTAAATGTCGATAATTATTATTATTCTTTAGGAATTTTTTTTTCCGACTGAACAACAACACATTGTTGAATATTGATTATTTAGCTTTAATGAAAAAGTATATAGATTTATTCCTCATTTTAAAAATTTGTTTTCCCAAGTTATGACATCAACAATTTTTATGGTTGCCAACAACGGTTCATACATTTAACCTTAATTTAAGCCATAATTTTCTGACAAGTTAGACCTGTTTTTGAATGAATTACTGTGCCCATCCGTATTAAGTCGTTGGTATAGGCAAAGAAAATTATAGCTATAATTTTCTTTGGTATATGTAAACACATTAAAATTTGAATAATTATTTAATTCTTTTAATAACGATTGAAACGTTCTGATGCATATACCCAGATTGGTTTTAAGATCTGCTTGTATATCATATTTGTAATTTTATTGTCCGTTTCTTCTTGATATATTCCTTCCATCTTAGTTTTGCATTTAACATCAATCCTAGGTATTTGGCTGAATTTTCTTTTCTATTTATTGCCTCGCTTAAGGTCAAAATTACTGCAAAGTGATCAGAGCCCAGGTTAAAGTCCTCTTCAACCTTTTTGAATATAAAGAAATCTAATCAATCTGGAATTTTATTAGTGTCAGTGGGCCAATAATAATAAGTTGGTTTACCTGTAGAGTGGAAGTTGCACCCAATTTCTTTTACCTGCTTTTTTTAGTTCTTTGCTTTTTGTTGTTTTTAACCTGGCTCCCCAGTCGATATGTTTTACCTTATAGTAACATCCAACGATAAATCTGTCCTCTAGATACTATAAAAATCTTTTGTAATATTTCTTGGTGGGCAGTACACTGCACAAAGTGACAACTTTTGTTTTGCTGTTTTAATTTTAATTACTATAAGGTGGAGCTTTGTATTCTAAAATTGCCACTATTCATGATGATTAACGTATTGGAAGCTTGGTTGGCTACGTGAGCTGTTTAATACACAATTTAAATATAAAACATATTTATGAACCAATGTAATGTTTATATACACTGTGGGCCAAATTTATTTGAAACCCAATTTCACTCTGAATAACTTTTGCTATATTTGTCGGATTTTGGTGGTATTTTCTGTGAATATTAAAGTGGCCTTTCCTTAATTGTAGAACAAATATCCAATCACTATGTACAGGGGGAGCCAAGTAATAAGAAATATTTGTAATTATTGCCTTTGGGGATGTTGCAAAATTAAATGGTTTACTCTGAAACTACAAAAATTATTTGAAATTATTAAGAGACTATCGGAAAAGAGGCTATGAAAAAATTGTTCTAGAAACTTTAGGTTTTGTATTAAAAACGTATTTTTTCTACGAGTGACCGCAAAGAAGCTACTTTGCGCACACTTTTGCATACGCAAAGTAGCACTTTCCCGCACACTGTGCGGGAAATTTTTTTTTCCCGCACACTTATTTTAAAGCAAAATTACCATATTATAGACGCGTTTTTTTCTTATATTTTATAATTTTTTTAGATATTTATACAAAAATATTGTAACAAGACAAAGTTGACAGGTGGTTTATGTGTTGCCTTATAAACTATACCGAAGTATTGTGCCGTGCGGCTCAAAATTTTTTTGAAATCTGCATTATTATATTTTCCTCTAATTTTGTTCAAGTTAAAAAAAAATCAAGTATTTTTGTGTCAAATGCGGTTTGTTCCCTTAGCAACCAAAATACATTGTCATACAACGCTTTCATGTCAGTTTAGAGGTCTTCTTCAAAATTTTCACTAGCATTTTCACCTATTTAAAATAAAAAAAACTGTTTTAAAAATGGATATCACTGAAGAAGAACTTCCAGAAGATGTCCTAGAAGCCGCCAACATGGCTAGTTTGCAATTGCTGCCTGCCAAATGGCGAGAAAAATACGAGAAACAGTACGAGTTGTTTTCCAAATGGTGCGAACAAAGGGGGATATAGTTGTTTTTGATGTCAATAAAAATTTAAAATTAAAAAAATATATAGTTATTTCACTCGTAGAAAAAATATTGTTCCTAACACGTGCGCAAAGTAGTTTTCCCGCACTTAAAGCTTATCCGAACTCCGCTTCGCGTCGTTCGTCTAACTGCTTTCGCGTGCGGGAAAACATAACTTTGCGCACTGAATAGGAAAACTACTATTTTTTCGAAAACTTTATAAAATAATATTACCATACAGCTTTATTAAATATCAAATTAACAGAGCAAAAATGTAATAAAAAAAAATATTTTTCAATAAGTTTACAAGAAATTATTGTGAATATGACCACCTTGATTATCTACAACAGCTTGAAGTCTTCGGCGCTATTGTCCAATTGAGTTATTAATAATTTCTTGATTATATTGTTGCCAACAAGACTATTCTCCCTTTAAGCTGATCAATCGTATTAATCCGAGTATTTTCATAAACTTTTCCCTCTAATGTACCTCAAATGTTATAGTCGACGGGGTTTAACTCCGGGCTATTTGGAGGCCACATGTTTGGTTCAATAAAATCAGGACAATTTTCCTGCAGGCATCTTACAGTACTTCTTGACGTATGGCTTGGTGCGCCATCTTGCTGGAATGTGTAGTTGTCGCTAACTATTTCTATTTCTCGAAGCATACCTTCTAAAATGTCCCGTTGATAAACTTCGGAATTAATTTTTACTCCAGAGCCAATAAAATAAATTTCAGTTTTTCCTAGCATCGATACAGCCAGAGAAACCATAACTGACTTAGAAAAATGATCTCTGGGAACCAGAAGATGTTCCAGTGGTATCTCTGATTTTCTTTGTACATTAGAATATACTCTGTTGTTCTGAGAATTTTTTGGCTGGCGCAAAGAAAAAACTTTTTCATCTGAGAACCAAATTCTTTCAATATCATCGCGTCGTCTAAATCTTCTTAACAATGCTTTATATCTTTCTACTCTATTATTCTTAACATCATTTGAACATTTGTAAGAGTATATTTTTTTAAAGGGTCGATATTTCAAATCAAATTTAATAATTTTTCTTACCGATGATCTTTTAATAGTAGTCGTTTTTGTTATTTTTCTTGAACTTCGTATTACCGGGTTCGACAGCATTAAGAAATGTCCTAACTCTTTCAACGTTTTCGATACTTTTACCAGTCTTCTTTCTTCCTCTTCCAGGCTTCATTTGGAATGAACCATTGGTCTCGAGTAAATGCCGTAGAAAATAACTAACGGTACTTAATTTCCAATTACGCTCCGGGTAACTTTTAATAATCTTTTTTGCACCATAACCTTTGACTCTTAGAGATGAAATAAAGATTTTATCTTCAAATGACAAATACGAGTACACCATTTTGAAATAAATTTAACACACTGCCAAGTTACTAATATTTACATACTGTTGTCAAGGGATCCAACGGCATTTTTTCTTTTGTTTCATAGGTAACTTGACATCCAATTATTTACGTATTTTTGCTTTGTTAACTTGATATTTAATAAAGCTGTATGGTAATATTATTTAATAAAGTTTCGAAAAAAAATACGTTTTTAATACAAAACCTAAAGTTTCTAGAAAAATTTTTTCAGAGTCTCTTTTCCGATAGTCTCTTAATAATTTCAAATAATTTTTGTAGTTTCAAAGTAAACCATTTGATTTTGCAACAGCCCCAAAGGCAATAATTACAAATATTTCTTGTTACTTGGCTCCCCCTGTACATAGTGATTGAATATTTGTTCTACAATTAAGGAAAGGCCCCTTTAATATTCACACAAAATACCACCAAAATCCGACAAATATAGCAAAAGTTATTCGGAGTGAAATTGGGTTCCAAATAATTTTATTTTAAATTTATTTTTTTGAAATGCATTTTTTTTTAAGTTGTTGTACAGGGTAGATCATAAAAGTGCCACATGTGTCACTTTTAATTTTTTTTAATGAAACATGTTTTATATTTTTACATTTTTGTATTCTACAATCAATTCTAGACCTTTTTCATTACTCATGCCCTATACTTATCTTCAGTCGTTTACGAAATATTAACACTTTAATGCTGGTATGCACCATTGGTATGTTTCTCGACATAGCAACATTCTGAACTTAAGTCACAATCTTTTGACAATGACAATTTTTTATTTAAGTTTAAGACGTCAAAAAATGACAGTGAATGTTAATCAAATTTTAATTTTGCTCTGCTGATATTTCATCAAAATGCGCCTCGCCGAAGATGAGCGCATTGAAATTTTAATTATGTTGGGTTGTGGAGATAAAAGTAGAAGTCATAGGGAAGTCCGTGATATGTTTAATGAAAAATACCCAGATCGCCCGCCTATTGGCCAATCAACAGTGTCTAGGGTAGCAAGTAAGTGGAGAACTTCCCGTACTATTAAATATAGTGTTAAAAGTGGTCGTCCTGGTATATCCGAGGAGAAAAAAATAAACATATTATTATCACTACAGGAAAATTCTCATAGCTCAAGCACACAACTTTGACGGGACTACGATATTCACCAAACCACCGTATCTAAATTTTTACAAAAAGAGAAGTTTCATCTATACAAACCAGTATTTGTACAAGAGTTATTGGACGATGATCCTGATAGGTGGGACCAATTTTGTAAAATAATGATTGAGCTTACAGATAAGAACGCAAGATTTGTCCAAAGAATTTGTTTTTCAGATGAAGCTACGTTTTGTTTAAATGGTCAGGTTAATAGACAAAACTACAGATACTGGGCACAGGAAAATCCTCACTGGTTCATAGAAAATCACACCCAGTATAATGCAAACGTTATTGTTTGGGCGTGCATTGTTGAAAATAGGATAATTGGACCATAACTCTTTGATGAGAGTCTCACTGGAGAAAGATATCTAAATTTCCTTCAAAATGATGTGGTTCCAGCTCTTGCCACTCTGTTTCCAGATGATAATTATCCTGATTTACCAAGTTTAACCTTATGGTTTCAACAGGATGGTGCTCCGCATTATGCTGTTCATGTAAGGGAGTACTTAAATACAATTTTGAAATATCTCCACAAGTAGTACTAAATGTACAACAGGAATTTCTAGATCGATTCATCTACTGCAGAACAGTTGGTGGAGGACATTTTTAATATCCCATAAAATAGTTTTTTTTCATTCTGTATTGTTTGTTTATTTCGTTTTAAAATTGTTAAAAAATTTAAAATTGTTAATATTTCGTAAACGGCTGAAGATAAGTATAGGGCATGATTAATGAAAAATGTCTAGAATTGATTGTAGAATATAAAAATGTGAAAATATACAATATGTTTCATTAAAAAAAAATGCATTTCAAAAAAATAAATTTGACGGGTCCGAGCGATTAAGTGGGCGGTTTTTCATATAAAAGGCTGATCCGTTTCTTTATCATAACCCTGTATTATTTGTCTATATGACCCTAAACCGGGTTTAAGATAATGCAGGATCAAAATTTACAAAACTGTATTAAATACGTCTAGAGTGCTCTGGAAAACAAAGGCCCTATTATAATGCAATGGTATGCTTTTCTTCCTATTAAAATGTTAGTTGTGTTTTGGATGGTGAAAATTTATTGGAGAAAAAACTTATGAATATAAACTTATCATTACGTATTCTAGATTAATCTCTGTTATTTGAATAATTTACCACAGATTATATCAAATTTTTCTACTGAAGAATATCCCGTTTTATTATAAGTAGGTATGTGTGTAGATACAAATTTTAGTATAATTTTATATGTTGATTTATATCAAGCCGATCAAGCAAGAAAGCAATACCAAAATTGTCATGCTAATATTAACACTATTGGTTTTTCAATGCGAATTGAAACTTGTTGTGAGCTAACATAGATAAACTCTCATTTCTGGAATCAGAAAAAAAGAATGCGAATAAAAAATATATAGTGTTTCATTCAAAGAAAATACATTGGTTGCTTTATGTTTTCGATATTGTGATTACCTTACGTTAATTTTTTGGTAAAATCCTGATGATTATATCTAGTTGAAACCTGAAGAACTCTTGTTTTTTTCCGCAAGATAATACGAAAATAGGAATACTTCCTACAAAGGATCAAAAAATATTGATTTTTGTTTAAACTATACGGGTTTGCAAAAAAAGTTAACAGTAAAGTTGATTTTTCGAACATTTCTTACCTTCGGATAAATGGAAAATTGTCTTCAGATTTCTGACAAAGAAAAAAATACGTGTCTATTTATTAAATCTGTTGTATTTTGAAATGGAAGGTAAAAATAACGTTATGAATAATTGCAAATCAGGGTATCCTAAATTGGATACTGTAATGGATTACTTAGTAACTGTTACATTTTTAAGTTCCTACCTAAAGGCTATTTTTCGAGAACTAACCTAATAAAAAGTAAGTAAATCAATTTAGGATACTTTTTAAACTCTACAATGTGTCCTATTTTCGACACTGTGGAATTGTAGTTATTATCAAAGATAGAACGTTACGGTTTTTACCTTAGTAAACTTATTAAATAGGTAAAAACTGATTTTGTATAGTGGCGTACCTACACCGTTTTTATTTTAATAAAAGCCTTTTGAGATATAATTTTTAAAATGGGATACCCTATATAGGTATGATATTTCCTATATTTAAGAGGCATACTTTGGGCTATCCAAAAATATATAGTTGTTTCTATTTATTTTGAAACATGAACTCACAATTCGATATTTTTAATTATTTACTTCAACATAAAAAAAAAATATAAAAACGGAGAAATTATAAAAGGGAAAAAACACACTTTTTAAAAGTTAAACTCAATCGCTTCACGACATTCTGAAATATTGTTGTATAAAGTAAAATAAAAACCAAAAAGAATTAAACGAAAAACAAAATAAAAAAAAATCAGCTGAGGAAAATATTAATAAATAAAACTAAATTATAGTATGTTGTATAATATTTACACATTGGTTTATAGAATAAGTCAAGGGATATTAACTACGAATAAAATAAATAATTGCAAGAAATATTGTAAGATTGGATTAAGAACTTTGAGAAAATTAGACATAATACAGAACGCACGAATTGGTTCTGGGGGGAGGGGGACGGGGGGGTTGACAATAATGAGAACAGAAATGGAGTAAAAAACAATATTGTAAACGTTGTTTGGGAACATCATTTGTTTGACCTCTGGGGTAAGGGGGTTAACCCCCCCGTGGCTGCGCCACTGCCCTAAGTATCAATCAGAGTCATAAATACAAGAAATAATAATTTTCTTTATTGTTGACCGTAGACCATGGCCAAAATCACACCTTCTGACATTAATAATAATTACTCTATAAATTACATTCTTAAAACGATAAATTTAATTTTTTTTTATATTTTTAATTGCAGTAGTGAGAAACGGACAGAGCGAGGCCAGGTGGTGCTGGTGGTGCTGGTGGTGCAACTAACCCAGGTGGTGCAGGTGGTGCGTTTTACGATCTAACCCAAGTGGTTCGGTGGTGCGTTTTATGATCTAACCCGGGTGGTTCGGTGGTGCGTTTTATGACCTAACCCGGGTGGTTCGGTGGTGCTGTTTTACGAGACCAGTGGTGCTGGTGGTGCTGTTTTACGAAACCAGTGGTGCTGGTGGTGTTGTTTTACGAGACCAGGTGGTGCTGGTGGTGCTGGTGGTGCAACTAACCCAGGTGGTGCAGGTGGTGCGTTTTACGATCTAACCCAAGTGGTTCGGTGGTGCGTTTTACGATCTAACCCGGGTGGTTCGGTGGTGCGTTTTATGACCTAACCCGGGTGGTTCGGTGGTGCTGTTTACAAAATAACCCGAGATAAAACCCGACTTTTTACGACCTAACCCGGATGCTTTCGCGAGGCGGCTTCTCATCTAACCATAATTTGAACCTGAATATTTATGATCTGACCCAAGATAAAACCCGACTTTTTATGATTTAACCTTAGTGCAAACGCCGCTGTTAAAGCGATATAGTAAAAAAAACTCGATTAAAATTTTATCTTGTTCGCTAGACCAATTAATTTCCAAATATTATAATTAAAACATACAATCACTACACTGGCGCACCGTCAAAAATCGTGCTTGCACTATCCCAACGTACAGAGCGTCCGCTTCAGAAAATACGGTGCCGTATTTTTTGCGCCGAACGCTCTGGAGGAACACACTCCGATTTGCAAGTACATACACGCTTTGTCGCGGCAAAGCTCGCCGTCAAATTACGGTCACTCTTTTGCGGTACCGCTTTGTAGGAAACCAAAGCTTTAGTGAAACGCCGCTGCCCCAGAACTCTGTCCATATTCCTCTACTGTGTTAATTTATGCGGGTAATAAAACCGACAAGGGTCGGATCGGCCTGCATACTTATAGAGGTAAAAAACCGCTTTAGAATGTTTTTGGTATATCTTTTTTAGATAATTTTGGGGGAAATAATTTGCCTGAGATGCCAATTAAAAAAGCCTACATTTAATTGTATTTTAGATTCTTGAATTTTGTACATGGATTAAAAATCTACTATTTCTTGAAATTGTATACATTATGCTAGATAATTATTAATATAATGTTATTAAGACTTTGTAAATATCTGTAAAAACTGTTCTAAATCGTGTCATTTCTGAAAATTGTATACTGAGTGATTAGAATTTAGTAAAAAATTAAAAAAATGTTTTAATGTTATTAAGACCTGTGAAAATTTGTAAAACTGTACAGAATTGTATTATTTTCTGAAAATGATATACTGAGTGTTTAGAATTTAGTAAAAATTAAAAAAATGTTTTAAATTTGTTAAATCATGCGAAATCTTGTATAAAATGACTAGAACCGTTCTTAATCATGGCATTTCTGAAAATTGTATACTGAGTGTTTAGAATTTAGTAAAAAATTAAAAAAAAATGTTTTAACGTTATTAAGCCCTGTGAAACTTTGTAAAAAATGACTAAAACAGTCGCAAATCGTCCTATTTTCTTAAAAGTGTATACTGAGTGTTTAGAATTTAGTAAAAATTAAAAAAAATGTTTTAAATTTGTTAAATCATGCGAAATCTTGTATAAAATGACTAGAACCGTTCTTAATCATGGCATTTCTGAAAATTGTATACTGAGTGTTTAGAATTTAGTAAAAAATTAAAAAAAAATGTTTTAACGTTATTAAGCCCTGTGAAACTTTGTAAAAAATGACTAAAACAGTCGCAAATCGTCCTATTTTCTTAAAAGTGTATACTGAGTGTTTAGAATTTAGTAAAAATTAAAAAAAAATGTTTTAAATTTGTTAAATCATGTGAAATCTTGTATAAAATGACCAGAACCGTTCTTAATCATGGCATTTCTGAAAATTGTATACTGAGTGTTTAGAATTTAGTAAAAAATTAAAAAAAAATGTTTTAACGTTATTAAGCCCTGTGAAACTTTGTAAAAAATGACTAAAACAGTCGCAAATCGTCCTATTTTCTTAAAAGTGTATACTGAGTGTTTAGAATTTAGTAAAAATTAAAAAAAATGTTTTAAATTTGTTAAATCATGTGAAATCTTGTATAAAATGACTAGAACCGTTCTTAATCATGACATTTCTGAAAATTGTATACTGAGTGTTAAGTATTTAGTGAAATGGTGGCTATTTAGTTAATTCGTGACTTGTTTTGTACAGATTCTTTAGCATTTCTTAAGAACCGAAAAAGAAAACAGAAAAGAAAAAAATAAAAGAAAAAAACAACTCCAAGTGTCTTTGCGAACAATCGGCAATAAAATAGAGTATTTCAGTTTTTAATTTTTCGTAAATAAAAGTTGGTTAGATTAATAGTCTCTGTGAATATAATAACATAAACAAAGTGATATGCCGTAAATTTAGGAGTACAGTATAAATTATGCCTCTATTAAAATATACCGCAATAACTAACTACCAAAGGATTTTTGATATTTTGAATATATTTGATGCTCATAGCATTATCACATTTCCAAAGGCTCTAAATTTTAGAAAAATGTTCTAATAGAATACGTCTATCAATATAAAGTAAAGGTATTGTTAGGTTTTTTTAAAAAATACGACCTACAACAGTCTCTGCTACAGCATGGCTGACTCTGTAGAAACTTCTGTGAAACCATAATAATTATATCAATAATCGAGTTGTCGTTATGATAATATTTTCTTCCAATATCCGACTCCACTATCCATAAAAGTTATGTTAGAAAATTCATAATTGAGCGCATTGTAATTTTTTAAAAAGAAATTCACTTCACACACAAAGATGTAGCCATTCAATCCATGAAAATAATGCAAGTCAGTATGCGTATGTTATGGCTAACTGTTTAAATGTCTATTCCTTCCACGTTTATCGGAAGAAATACTTTTTTATACTAGTATTTTAGTTGAAAATAAGATCATAAATCATCTATACAAAACAAGCGTCCCTTATGGATTTGAACGAAAATCATAGATTCGACTATTTTCATGAAAAATAAATCTAAGTACGGAATAATGCAGGAAGATTATCTATTTTCTTGGTTTAGAAAGTGATGTAGTTAAGATTTATAACTTAGGAATAAATAAATTATTATTAATCTTTTCGATCTATTTCTCTTGCATATTTAATTTCTTTGATAGTAAGAACTAATCTTTTTATTTTACAAAGTAAAAAAAAGCTAAAGATCGGCGTTGTCAGTCAGGTATAAGAACTGATTTAACACGATGGTTTTTGTACAAACGTTCACATACAATTGTATGCTTTTTAACCGATTGTGTTGGAAAAAATGACGATTTATAGATTAGATATTTAGACGAAGAGCTAACCTTCTCAATAAACTATTGATTATTGCCCTGCTAGCTAGACAACACTTTTTATGTTAGTCAAAAAAAAAATTTTTTTTTTCGGACGCTATTACAGATTTCATCGTTAACTAACAAACATTAAGACCAAAAAAATTAGCGTGCAAGATGAAATGTATAGGTTCACTTCATTTCTACATTATTTTACAACTCTCAATCGCATTAAAAACAAGATCGAATAAAAAATAACTTATGACATATGGACGAAAAATGTTTTTCGGGCTATTTAGGTTAGCGACCGCATTACGTCTGAAATACTACATTTTTCGAGCTTATAACATAATTTACTATTTTAACGTTAAAATAGGGGAAATGATGTATCAAAATGGATACTTTTTTTTTATCGGTCACGAGATTATAGTTTCTTTTAAAATGAACTCTAATATTTACAACACAAAATATCCTTTAAACCACATTAGTTTAAAACTCGTCTGTCGCTTTCCCTCTATTGTGAGTTTGTTTAAAGTATAGCGTAGTATATATTTAGATGAATTTCGCAAATGTTGAATACTTTCAAAACTGAAAAAGCCGCCCTTTGCAATAAATATCTCCGTAGAGTTAGGTACCCTGCAGATTAAGGGTATTTCAGCGGATAATCATATACAAATTCAAAGATTTTGTCTATTTTAATGGATTAACAAACAATATCTATAGGATGACTTTACTGATAAAAAAAAAAAATAACAAAAATCCATAAAGTCTAGGCTCACATGAAATTCCATAAAGAGCAGCTGCATAGCCTTATCACATCAAACTATATTTTTATTTCGTTCTATTGTCAAAAGTCTGTGTTTAGGAGATTATCGTTCATTTTAAAATGAACTCTAATATGTACATCACCATAAACTACCTCTTAAGCCGTCGTAAAAATACACTTTTCGATTTACCTATATATTGATTTTCTAATATTAAATATCTACAATAGTCGAAATTCGCTCGCTAATACCTATGTATGCAAGGTTTCTTCAAAAAATGACAATTTTGTTGTTTAATGGCTTGAAAAAATGGAAAAAGGAGGTTTTTGCATCCATTTATTTCCAGATGAGTGTTAAAAATACTTATAAAACTCGGTATACCGAAGATCAAGCATTAATGAGAGGGTTGAGTCCTGTTTGCCAAATCCTGATTTTTAATTTGACGCTGGCAACGGTACAATTTTTTAACATTTATCATAAGAGGCGTATATTTTTGGAGCTTAGATCTACCAGTTTATCCACGCCCCATTTATTGTTAGTGCTTTAGTAATTTTACTTTCCAATTATTTTTTACCAAAACGCGTAGTTGAAACAGTGTCTATATCAGACGATATAATAAATTTTAAGGATTAATTTGCTTACAAATGCACTTTAATTTATTTAGGCTAAAGCAGCCAGACATATACTGGAACTACGAAAACCCTATTACAATTTGGTTGCCTAGAGAAAATTTTGTAAAAAACATAGCTTTCTACACAAATGCTTGCACATTATGTACCTATCATTTCAAGATACCTGGCGACATCAATGCAAGCATTGACATAATGACGCAAGATATAGGTAGGTACTAGAATATTCAAGATTTCTATTAACGATACACTTCAGCATACATGCGAGATGTCATTAATGTCTACGGAAGGCAACAGACATACCAGCTATTTTTACATGGGATTCCATAGACTTAGACGCTTCTTGTTTAGAAATATTTGATGTCATCTTGAGGAGTTCCGTATTGAAGCATCAAACCTACCTGCCAAATAATTGACGAAATATAGGATATCATAAAATATGCCCCCCATCGAACTAAATGATCCTATAAACCAGCTTCACAGACCGTAATTTGTGATGCTAACACGATTAATACGCAATAGAACAAGATTAAGAAACAAAATTTAAAGTAGCTCTTTATCACACGAAAATAATTAAATAATTTACGGTTACAGAACAATAATTATTTTAAAAAGCTGTATAACTAAATATATTATGTTATTAGGAATATTCTGTCTAAAGTAACAGCTGATCTTAGTCGAAAATGAGATCGTATTATTGATTGTTGAATTCGTTAGGTATGAAATAAAATTAGAGATTTCGTCTATTTTTTCACGATTAAAAAAGAATACCTATATTTAGCTAAAAATGAAACGATTACAGTGGTAGATTAATTCACTTTACCAAGCATGTAAACTACTAATTTTGCAATAAATATCTTCTATATTTCTAGGTAGGTTTACTCGAAAATGTGGGGCTATTTTCATCAAAAATCCCGATACGAAATTGAAAAATTTGTCTATTTTTGTCGGTTTACAAAGTGATAGTGGAATATTGGTTTGATCAAAGAACAATAATTATTTTAAAAATGTTGTATAATTAACTAAATGCCGGTGTTATCAGACAGGCAAGAAGTTATTTATCTGAATCTTATTTGTACCATTAGCGTTTATATACAAATGTTAGTGGTTTTCAAAAATTGATATCTCGGAAATTATTAGGTTTAGACTTATAATACGCTTATTAAAAAATAATGACTACTTTATGCAAAATTCAAAAATATTATAAGATGTAGGGTATCCCAGTAACTTAACCAAAGATTTTCGGTCTTCGTAAAGCTTTACACGTTTCTTCAGCGTACCAAACATTCACTTTTTTTAAATATTGACATCGGGTTAGGATTCTGAACATAGGATTAACATCACTCCAATAGTGAACATGTTGCGTTGTCACAGTTCCATTCGTTGAAAAGTAAACAAAACCGTTTGAGCTACGTGGGGAATAAATAAAGTTGGCTTGTTGAAAAATTTTAATATTTATTAAGGTAAAAGACTATAAATATATCGATACAACACTTTGGCATTTCTAATACTACAAACATGAATATCTAAAATGTGATATTTACAACCGTCAACTCTCTCTCCCTTCTCTAATTTTGGTACACCAATGCTGTCTTCTAAGTTTATAATATATGGCGTCCTGCAGTTTAATTCCGAAAATGTTTTAACTAAAAATTCCTCTTTAACACATCCTTTAACGTAAATAATGTCTGCGTCTATCAGATTGTTGGATATGATATTATGTAGTTCCTTGTAATCGGTATCACCATAATTATAAAGGATACCATGATGATTTCCAAATAGATATTTGACTTGTTTCTTGCAAGCCTTACTTAAGGTGTCGAATGGTTTAACTGGTTTAAAAAAGTAACTTTTCATACTATTCCCATCATAAATAGCCAATTCTTTCGCGCAAAATTCAGGTATGTTAAATCCTTGAATATCGACTACAACGAACTTCATTGTCTGAAGACTCAAATCAAACAAGTATATTTTCATATTTTTATCGCTCTTAAGTTCGATTTCAAAAGCACACCCCCACTTTTCGATAATTTCACAGTCTTAGCACATAGATCTTATATTTTTATTTACGATCAATTCATCTTTATTCGCCAATCGTCTCAAACGAGTCTGCTTTTGAAAGTAATATAGCCTTAGTATTCAGAAAATATTAATGATATCGGAGCCTAAAACATCCTTGACACTAAAAAATCATTGTGTTTCCTAACAAAACCCATCATCTTGTCTATTTAGCTTGCTTTCCTATTGTTTAGCAGGTTAAATAAAATTATTATTTCGCTCTTTTTGTCTGTACTGAATCGTTAGGGGAATACGTTTCTAGTTCTATAAGAGAGACAGTTAAAATTTATGTAAGCAATCAAAAATCCTACACTATGAGCTACTTAGTTAAAATTTCATATTTCCTTCCTGGTTCAGGCAAAATTTGTGATGTGTCGGACAAAATTTATAAAAATACAAAAAAAAAAATGCTGGATGCATTTTTAGCGTGACTTTCTATTTAATACCATCTTATTTCAAGCTATAATTCGGTTGTCAAAATGAGAATAAAATAATTTTCCCATGGTTTATGTCATCTTAAAAAAGTCAAAAGGTTATATTCTGTAGAGGGTCAGATACATTCAAATTTAAATATTTTCTCCAAGAAGAATTTTAAGATAGTATTATAGTAAATAAAAATTCTATACCTCCAATATTTCATGGAAACATATCGTGTTCTAGCGACATAACCCAAAAGTACCTCTATTCAGAAACGCATCGTACTTTTCTTGTCAATAATTGTCTCATTGTCCCATCCATTACATTATTATAATCTTAAAGCACCTGTTACCAGCATTATCTGTTTTTATGGTTTTCATAAAACATAGCGATTACCGATGAAAATTAAACGAAAACTTAATAAATAACTTTTTTTTCAACTGAAATAGACTGATTTTCGATGGAAAAATGTTACTTATAACTAAAAAATGAATATAAGACATATACGCAATGATATTTAGAATAAATCAATCTTTTCTAAAATTACTATGAAATATTCACAAAATCGTTTCGTTATAACCAAAGTAGCAAGGCTTGCAGATTTCGTATAGAGTTCAAACGCGATACTGAGATGATCTTTTTTTTTTTTTTATATTTTTGTAGGATAATGCACCACTACGTTGTAAGTACTTGAGAGAGGACTTTCTTGAAAAATCCTCAAATTTCTCTGCAATTTTGTTCCTTTTAGAGTTAAATTCACACAGAAAACCCCGTATTCTTATCTTTCAGGCTGGTATATTAAAAAGGGCTTATTAGTATGGTTTAGAAAACAAGCAATATTAATTAACGGATGTTTTTTCGTCGTATGAAGAGTTGAAAAATTTTTTTTTCCACTCCAATGGTTACGATGCAGAGAGTCGGGTTTCATCATAATCTTTCAGGGTAGCTCAGGTTTGATTGCATGTAGAGAGTCGGGTTTCATCATAATCTTTCAGGGTAGCTCAGGTTTGATTACATGTACTAAGGTTAGTGCTCCTTGCAATCGGTTTCAGGTTTGACGCGCCCCCCTCAGGTTTGTTCAGGTTTCTCAAACGTTTGAGAAACCTGAACAAACCTGAGGGGGGCGCGTCAAACCTGAAACCGATTGCAAGGAGCACTAACCTTAGTACATGTAATCAAACCTGAGCTACCCTGAAAGATTATGATGAAACCCGACTCTCTACATGCAATCAAACCTGAGCTACCCTGAAAGATTATGATGAAACCCGACTCTCTGCATCGTAACCATTGGAGTGGAAAAAAAAATTTTTCAACTCTTCATACGACGAAAAAACATCCGTTAATTAATATTGCTTGTTTTCTAAACCATACTAATAAGCCCTTTTTAATATACCAGCCTGAAAGATAAGAATACGGGGTTTTCTGTGTGAATTTAACTCTAAAAGGAACAAAATTGCAGAGAAATTTGAGGATTTTTCAAGAAAGTCCTCTCTCAAGTACTTACAACGTAGTGGTGCATTATCCTACAAAAATATAAAAAAAAAAAAAAGATCATCTCAGTATCGCGTTTGAACTCTATACGAAATCTGCAAGCCTTGCTACTTTGGTTATAACGAAACGATTTTGTGAATATTTCATAGTAATTTTAGAAAAGATTGATTTATTCTAAATATCATTGCGTATATGTCTTATATTCATTTTTTAGTTATAAGTAACATTTTTCCATCGAAAATCAGTCTATTTCAGTTGAAAAAAAAGTTATTTATTAAGTTTTCGTTTAATTTTCATCGGTAATCGCTATGTTTTATGAAAACCATAAAAACAGATAATGCTGGTAACAGGTGCTTTAAGATTATAATAATGTAATGGATGGGACAATGAGACAATTATTGACAAGAAAAGTACGATGCGTTTCTGAATAGAGGTACTTTTGGGTTATGTCGCTAGAACACGATATGTTTCCATGAAATATTGGAGGTATAGAATTTTTATTTACTATAATACTATCTTAAAATTCTTCTTGGAGAAAATATTTAAATTTGAATGTATCTGACCCTCTACAGAATATAACCTTTTGACTTTTTTAAGATGACATAAACCATGGGAAAATTATTTTATTCTCATTTTGACAACCGAATTATAGCTTGAAATAAGATGGTATTAAATAGAAAGTCACGCTAAAAATGCATCCAGCATTTTTTTTTTTGTATTTTTATAAATTTTGTCCGACACATCACAAATTTTGCCTGAACCAGGAAGGAAATATGAAATTTTAACTAAGTAGCTCATAGTGTAGGATTTTTGATTGCTTACATAAATTTTAACTGTCTCTCTTATAGAACTAGAAACGTATTCCCCTAACGATTCAGTACAGACAAAAAGAGCGAAATAATAATTTTATTTAACCTGCTAAACAATAGGAAAGCAAGCTAAATAGACAAGATGATGGGTTTTGTTAGGAAACACAATGATTTTTTAGTGTCAAGGATGTTTTAGGCTCCGATATCATTAATATTTTCTGAATACTAAGGCTATATTACTTTCAAAAGCAGACTCGTTTGAGACGATTGGCGAATAAAGATGAATTGATCGTAAATAAAAATATAAGATCTATGTGCTAAGACTGTGAAATTATCGAAAAGTGGGGGTGTGCTTTTGAAATCGAACTTAAGAGCGATAAAAATATGAAAATATACTTGTTTGATTTGAGTCTTCAGACAATGAAGTTCGTTGTAGTCGATATTCAAGGATTTAACATACCTGAATTTTGCGCGAAAGAATTGGCTATTTATGATGGGAATAGTATGAAAAGTTACTTTTTTAAACCAGTTAAACCATTCGACACCTTAAGTAAGGCTTGCAAGAAACAAGTCAAATATCTATTTGGAAATCATCATGGTATCCTTTATAATTATGGTGATACCGATTACAAGGAACTACATAATATCATATCCAACAATCTGATAGACGCAGACATTATTTACGTTAAAGGATGTGTTAAAGAGGAATTTTTAGTTAAAACATTTTCGGAATTAAACTGCAGGACGCCATATATTATAAACTTAGAAGACAGCATTGGTGTACCAAAATTAGAGAAGGGAGAGAGAGTTGACGGTTGTAAATATCACATTTTAGATATTCATGTTTGTAGTATTAGAAATGCCAAAGTGTTGTATCGATATATTTATAGTCTTTTACCTTAATAAATATTAAAATTTTTCAACAAGCCAACTTTATTTATTCCCCACGTAGCTCAAACGGTTTTGTTTACTTTTCAACGAATGGAACTGTGACAACGCAACATGTTCACTATTGGAGTGATGTTAATCCTATGTTCAGAATCCTAACCCGATGTCAATATTTAAAAAAAGTGAATGTTTGGTACGCTGAAGAAACGTGTAAAGCTTTACGAAGACCGAAAATCTTTGGTTAAGTTACTGGGATACCCTACATCTTATAATATTTTTGAATTTTGCATAAAGTAGTCATTATTTTTTAATAAGCGTATTATAAGTCTAAACCTAATAATTTCCGAGATATCAATTTTTGAAAACCACTAACATTTGTATATAAACGCTAATGGTACAAATAAGATTCAGATAAATAACTTCTTGCCTGTCTGATAACACCGGCATTTAGTTAATTATACAACATTTTTAAAATAATTATTGTTCTTTGATCAAACCAATATTCCACTATCACTTTGTAAACCGACAAAAATAGACAAATTTTTCAATTTCGTATCGGGATTTTTGATGAAAATAGCCCCACATTTTCGAGTAAACCTACCTAGAAATATAGAAGATATTTATTGCAAAATTAGTAGTTTACATGCTTGGTAAAGTGAATTAATCTACCACTGTAATCGTTTCATTTTTAGCTAAATATAGGTATTCTTTTTTAATCGTGAAAAAATAGACGAAATCTCTAATTTTATTTCATACCTAACGAATTCAACAATCAATAATACGATCTCATTTTCGACTAAGATCAGCTGTTACTTTAGACAGAATATTCCTAATAACATAATATATTTAGTTATACAGCTTTTTAAAATAATTATTGTTCTGTAACCGTAAATTATTTAATTATTTTCGTGTGATAAAGAGCTACTTTAAATTTTGTTTCTTAATCTTGTTCTATTGCGTATTAATCGTGTTAGCATCACAAATTACGGTCTGTGAAGCTGGTTTATAGGATCATTTAGTTCGATGGGGGGCATATTTTATGATATCCTATATTTCGTCAATTATTTGGCAGGTAGGTTTGATGCTTCAATACGGAACTCCTCAAGATGACATCAAATATTTCTAAACAAGAAGCGTCTAAGTCTATGGAATCCCATGTAAAAATAGCTGGTATGTCTGTTGCCTTCCGTAGACATTAATGACATCTCGCATGTATGCTGAAGTGTATCGTTAATAGAAATCTTGAATATTCTAGTACCTACCTATATCTTGCGTCATTATGTCAATGCTTGCATTGATGTCGCCAGGTATCTTGAAATGATAGGTACATAATGTGCAAGCATTTGTGTAGAAAGCTATGTTTTTTACAAAATTTTCTCTAGGCAACCAAATTGTAATAGGGTTTTCGTAGTTCCAGTATATGTCTGGCTGCTTTAGCCTAAATAAATTAAAGTGCATTTGTAAGCAAATTAATCCTTAAAATTTATTATATCGTCTGATATAGACACTGTTTCAACTACGCGTTTTGGTAAAAAATAATTGGAAAGTAAAATTACTAAAGCACTAACAATAAATGGGGCGTGGATAAACTGGTAGATCTAAGCTCCAAAAATATACGCCTCTTATGATAAATGTTAAAAAATTGTACCGTTGCCAGCGTCAAATTAAAAATCAGGATTTGGCAAACAGGACTCAACCCTCTCATTAATGCTTGATCTTCGGTATACCGAGTTTTATAAGTATTTTTAACACTCATCTGGAAATAAATGGATGCAAAAACCTCCTTTTTCCATTTTTTCAAGCCATTAAACAACAAAATTGTCATTTTTTGAAGAAACCTTGCATACATAGGTATTAGCGAGCGAATTTCGACTATTGTAGATATTTAATATTAGAAAATCAATATATAGGTAAATCGAAAAGTGTATTTTTACGACGGCTTAAGAGGTAGTTTATGGTGATGTACATATTAGAGTTCATTTTAAAATGAACGATAATCTCCTAAACACAGACTTTTGACAATAGAACGAAATAAAAATATAGTTTGATGTGATAAGGCTATGCAGCTGCTCTTTATGGAATTTCATGTGAGCCTAGACTTTATGGATTTTTGTTATTTTTTTTTTTATCAGTAAAGTCATCCTATAGATATTGTTTGTTAATCCATTAAAATAGACAAAATCTTTGAATTTGTATATGATTATCCGCTGAAATACCCTTAATCTGCAGGGTACCTAACTCTACGGAGATATTTATTGCAAAGGGCGGCTTTTTCAGTTTTGAAAGTATTCAACATTTGCGAAATTCATCTAAATATATACTACGCTATACTTTAAACAAACTCACAATAGAGGGAAAGCGACAGACGAGTTTTAAACTAATGTGGTTTAAAGGATATTTTGTGTTGTAAATATTAGAGTTCATTTTAAAAGAAACTATAATCTCGTGACCGATAAAAAAAAAGTATCCATTTTGATACATCATTTCCCCTATTTTAACGTTAAAATAGTAAATTATGTTATAAGCTCGAAAAATGTAGTATTTCAGACGTAATGCGGTCGCTAACCTAAATAGCCCGAAAAACATTTTTCGTCCATATGTCATAAGTTATTTTTTATTCGATCTTGTTTTTAATGCGATTGAGAGTTGTAAAATAATGTAGAAATGAAGTGAACCTATACATTTCATCTTGCACGCTAATTTTTTTGGTCTTAATGTTTGTTAGTTAACGATGAAATCTGTAATAGCGTCCGAAAAAAAAAATTTTTTTTTTGACTAACATAAAAAGTGTTGTCTAGCTAGCAGGGCAATAATCAATAGTTTATTGAGAAGGTTAGCTCTTCGTCTAAATATCTAATCTATAAATCGTCATTTTTTCCAACACAATCGGTTAAAAAGCATACAATTGTATGTGAACGTTTGTACAAAAACCATCGTGTTAAATCAGTTCTTATACCTGACTGACAACGCCGATCTTTAGCTTTTTTTTACTTTGTAAAATAAAAAGATTAGTTCTTACTATCAAAGAAATTAAATATGCAAGAGAAATAGATCGAAAAGATTAATAATAATTTATTTATTCCTAAGTTATAAATCTTAACTACATCACTTTCTAAACCAAGAAAATAGATAATCTTCCTGCATTATTCCGTACTTAGATTTATTTTTCATGAAAATAGTCGAATCTATGATTTTCGTTCAAATCCATAAGGGACGCTTGTTTTGTATAGATGATTTATGATCTTATTTTCAACTAAAATACTAGTATAAAAAAGTATTTCTTCCGATAAACGTGGAAGGAATAGACATTTAAACAGTTAGCCATAACATACGCATACTGACTTGCATTATTTTCATGGATTGAATGGCTACATCTTTGTGTGTGAAGTGAATTTCTTTTTAAAAAATTACAATGCGCTCAATTATGAATTTTCTAACATAACTTTTATGGATAGTGGAGTCGGATATTGGAAGAAAATATTATCATAACGACAACTCGATTATTGATATAATTATTATGGTTTCACAGAAGTTTCTACAGAGTCAGCCATGCTGTAGCAGAGACTGTTGTAGGTCGTATTTTTTAAAAAAACCTAACAATACCTTTACTTTATATTGATAGACGTATTCTATTAGAACATTTTTCTAAAATTTAGAGCCTTTGGAAATGTGATAATGCTATGAGCATCAAATATATTCAAAATATCAAAAATCCTTTGGTAGTTAGTTATTGCGGTATATTTTAATAGAGGCATAATTTATACTGTACTCCTAAATTTACGGCATATCACTTTGTTTATGTTATTATATTCACAGAGACTATTAATCTAACCAACTTTTATTTACGAAAAATTAAAAACTGAAATACTCTATTTTATTGCCGATTGTTCGCAAAGACACTTGGAGTTGTTTTTTTCTTTTATTTTTTTCTTTTCTGTTTTCTTTTTCGGTTCTTAAGAAATGCTAAAGAATCTGTACAAAACAAGTCACGAATTAACTAAATAGCCACCATTTCACTAAATACTTAACACTCAGTATACAATTTTCAGAAATGTCATGATTAAGAACGGTTCTAGTCATTTTATACAAGATTTCACATGATTTAACAAATTTAAAACATTTTTTTTAATTTTTACTAAATTCTAAACACTCAGTATACACTTTTAAGAAAATAGGACGATTTGCGACTGTTTTAGTCATTTTTTACAAAGTTTCACAGGGCTTAATAACGTTAAAACATTTTTTTTTAATTTTTTACTAAATTCTAAACACTCAGTATACAATTTTCAGAAATGCCATGATTAAGAACGGTTCTGGTCATTTTATACAAGATTTCACATGATTTAACAAATTTAAAACATTTTTTTTTAATTTTTACTAAATTCTAAACACTCAGTATACACTTTTAAGAAAATAGGACGATTTGCGACTGTTTTAGTCATTTTTTACAAAGTTTCACAGGGCTTAATAACGTTAAAACATTTTTTTTTAATTTTTTACTAAATTCTAAACACTCAGTATACAATTTTCAGAAATGCCATGATTAAGAACGGTTCTAGTCATTTTATACAAGATTTCGCATGATTTAACAAATTTAAAACATTTTTTTTAATTTTTACTAAATTCTAAACACTCAGTATACACTTTTAAGAAAATAGGACGATTTGCGACTGTTTTAGTCATTTTTTACAAAGTTTCACAGGGCTTAATAACGTTAAAACATTTTTTTTTAATTTTTTACTAAATTCTAAACACTCAGTATACAATTTTCAGAAATGCCATGATTAAGAACGGTTCTAGTCATTTTATACAAGATTTCGCATGATTTAACAAATTTAAAACATTTTTTTAATTTTTACTAAATTCTAAACACTCAGTATATCATTTTCAGAAAATAATACAATTCTGTACAGTTTTACAAATTTTCACAGGTCTTAATAACATTAAAACATTTTTTTAATTTTTTACTAAATTCTAATCACTCAGTATACAATTTTCAGAAATGACACGATTTAGAACAGTTTTTACAGATATTTACAAAGTCTTAATAACATTATATTAATAATTATCTAGCATAATGTATACAATTTCAAGAAATAGTAGATTTTTAATCCATGTACAAAATTCAAGAATCTAAAATACAATTAAATGTAGGCTTTTTTAATTGGCATCTCAGGCAAATTATTTCCCCCAAAATTATCTAAAAAAGATATACCAAAAACATTCTAAAGCGGTTTTTTACCTCTATAAGTATGCAGGCCGATCCGACCCTTGTCGGTTTTATTACCCGCATAAATTAACACAGTAGAGGAATATGGACAGAGTTCTGGGGCAGCGGCGTTTCACTAAAGCTTTGGTTTCCTACAAAGCGGTACCGCAAAAGAGTGACCGTAATTTGACGGCGAGCTTTGCCGCGACAAAGCGTGTATGTACTTGCAAATCGGAGTGTGTTCCTCCAGAGCGTTCGGCGCAAAAAATACGGCACCGTATTTTCTGAAGCGGACGCTCTGTACGTTGGGATAGTGCAAGCACGATTTTTGACGGTGCGCCAGTGTAGTGATTGTATGTTTTAATTATAATATTTGGAAATTAATTGGTCTAGCGAACAAGATAAAATTTTAATCGAGTTTTTTTTACTATATCGCTTTAACAGCGGCGTTTGCACTAAGGTTAAATCATAAAAAGTCGGGTTTTATCTTGGGTCAGATCATAAATATTCAGGTTCAAATTATGGTTAGATGAGAAGCCGCCTCGCGAAAGCATCCGGGTTAGGTCGTAAAAAGTCGGGTTTTATCTCGGGTTATTTTGTAAACAGCACCACCGAACCACCCGGGTTAGGTCATAAAACGCACCACCGAACCACCCGGGTTAGATCGTAAAACGCACCACCGAACCACTTGGGTTAGATCGTAAAACGCACCACCTGCACCACCTGGGTTAGTTGCACCACCAGCACCACCAGCACCACCTGGTCTCGTAAAACAACACCACCAGCACCACTGGTTTCGTAAAACAGCACCACCAGCACCACTGGTCTCGTAAAACAGCACCACCGAACCACCCGGGTTAGGTCATAAAACGCACCACCGAACCACCCGGGTTAGATCATAAAACGCACCACCGAACCACTTGGGTTAGATCGTAAAACGCACCACCTGCACCACCTGGGTTAGTTGCACCACCAGCACCACCAGCACCACCTGGCCTCGCTCTGTCCGTTTCTCACTACTAATTGCGTGTTAACACTAAATTATAATTACAGTTCACGCAACGTTAATACTATAAAACTATGAAGCACCGATGCACTGCAATTTGATTGCACAGAAACAAGAACAGCACTAGTAGATGCATAAAAAATAGTAAGTAAACAAAAGAACACTAAAACTGAAACTATAATCAAAGATGGATTTCAAAATGTTGGCTGTTTTCTGAAAATGGTTGCCTTCTTTATGGATACCTTACTAAATCAAAACAATCGCCAGATATGAGAAATTATCGGAATGATAGCGCTTTAAATATATTACTTATTGAAATATAATTCAGAAGCTTTTTTGGGAATTTTTATTGTATTATATAAAACATATCAACATATCATACATTTTATAATAATTATCATAAACGGCCATTGTAATAAAAATAAAAATAAAAAGACCAATCTACGTAAAAGAAAAATATTTCAAAAATGATAAAAATCTGTTAAGTTTTGGGCATTTTAATTTGTTTCTAATAAATTGGCCATGACATACAGTTACAAATTAAGTAAATAACTAAACATATCGAATATTGAGCTTGTTTCTGCAAATTATGCCTAATAAATATAAAAAATAATGTACAGGGTGTCCCAAAAAAAATCAAAAGTTTGGTTAAAACTACCAACAAGTTGACGCATATCGGAACTACGAGAGGAGCCTAAAAACCGAAGATTTTCAATATTACCCGTAGATTAGAAACTAGGAAAGCAATGACAAATTTGACACTGCAAACTTTCGTTTCGTTCAAAAGTAGCACACTGAAGTGAGAACCGCAAGGCTCTATCTTTGATAGTACCAATCCTGTACAGCGTATACAAATGTAAAGTAAATTAGTGATTTTCTTGTTACATTGCTTTCATGGCTATAATGACACTACCTACTAGTAAATTGACGTAAAGGATTGTTTTATGGTTTAAGTTTGATTGTGAGAAAGGATTGTTTTAAACATTTCTTATATAAGTTCTTTTCTTTAAGTTATTATGATAAAATAGTGTCGGTTTTAGCGCAGCGCGTTCACATTTACACCTTCGGGAAGGAAGAAGTAACACTTTTGGGATTCAAAGTTGTTCATATTTAAAAGGTTACATTCTTATTTACATTCCTAAGGGTATCAGCAATCGTCCCTCGCTCTTGAGCTCGTTATAAATTACTCAAGCATGCGCATTAGGAGATGTAATTCGTTTTGGTGGGATTTCCAAATGAAAACTAAATAGAAGTTTTCTGTTGGCCGTTTTTTACAAGTTTTATCATTTTTGTTAAAATAAAACTCATACAAGGAAAAGGTTTGGCTATGGGCAGTATTGTCATTAGTTATGTTAATCGTTTACAATCAAAGTGGTAACAATTACTTTAATTACTTTATGGCCATAATCTATGGCTTACCCATTTATATTTCTACTTCTACCTTTCCTCTGCCCAAACAAGTGAATGTGAACGCGCTCCCCTGTATACGTTATTATTGTATACTCCATTTAATTAATTTTTAAAAACAACCCTATTATGACTAGGAATAGGAATATAGTATTATTTCTAGAAGTACGATTATAGAAAATATTTTAAAAGTTAGCAATGAATACCTACGCTTTTTCTAAAATAAATTAGCTTTACTAGTTAACTGTTTATCGTAATCACTTATGGCGCTTTTAAGCTGAGCAGCTCTTTTACATCACAAAATGGTTAAACACATAGCTTCAAGTCGCTATGAAATACAAATGTAGGTTTTTTCTAAAACTATTCGTAGTTGCAATGTGCCAACAAACTCCTCATTATAGCAATTTCATTTTGAAATTTAACTAGTATTAAGGATATTTTGAGTCAATTGTTTTTGCTTCAAACAGAACGCTAAATCTGCAGTACCAGTTAAATAAATATTTTAGTATGTTTTGTTTCAAGGATAGAAAAACGATGGACAATTTTTCTCTCAAAACAGCGTCTGCAAATTGCCTTTTTATAAATACTATGTTATTGAAGATACGTCTCTTGTTGGTTGTAAATAGGCGAGTAGCTCAAACACTGTACAGGGATATTGATTATAAATGGACCGCCCATCTATATGAGTAATTTGACAGGTTACTTAAAAAATGTAATTATAACAGTTTTAGTTTTTATTTTTATAAATTGTTTTATGGTGTTACACGAAAAACAATCGAGCATCATATTTGTGACATATAACATAAAGTTGTTACTTTTTAAATGGCAACCCTGTATATTGTTTTTTAGTTTTATACAACTTTTAATTCTCCATTCAGCTATGGGTCCAAAAAAGTATGCAACATATCGGAAACTTTTTGTCTTACAACTTGACTCGACTTCGGGAAATAATATTTGCTCCCGCACCAAAAGCCATACATTAAATCTGAAATACTCATTTATTGTTTCAAGGCAAGCACCGCTTTTATCCAGAATAAAATTTTCTAAGAAACCAATAATAAAGAAGTTTCCTGTGTAAGAAGTAAAATAAACATTCCGAGCAATAACCTCATAGAAAAAAAATGTAATAAAAGAAATAAAAATAGAAAATAAAAACAAAACAATCTAAGAAAAATATATGAAGAGTAAACTTACTATTTCTACTTTAACATTAAATAAAAAAAATTTAGCGTCAGTCAGGAAAAGCGCTCGAGATGGCACACCTGGAAATAAATAGAAAAGAATACCTGAGTAACCAATTTACAAATTATGAAATTAAAATCATAAGTTTAGAACAATACGGAATTTTGATAATAACATGATTGCCAACACAAACAAGACAGTAAGTGTCATATAAACACATGAACCTCACCAAATCACATATCAAAACAATCGTTCGGGTCCTAGCTATGTTTCACCTCTCCAAAAGTACGATATGTCAATCTAGCGTAATCCATAGTTCACATATCTTTAAAACCCAATAAATAAAATGATATACTTTATAATTGTACAAACAACACATTAACCTACAACAAAAGTCAAGCATTTCTCGGGTCGTCGGTATTAAGGGTCAACTCGCAAAATACCTCTCCAAGAACTCAACATTACTAGTCCGGAGTACTATCATGATAACAGTGTATAATATATAGGCCTTCACTAAGATACTAAGGGTCAACTCGCAAAGTATCCACTCCTTTCAACTAGTTTAGTACGAAGGGTCAACTCGCGACGTACTACAGAAATATGTTATTTGTTTTATGTGTTATTTAATATATATAGGTGTAAACCTATTTACCAGTTGAGAGAGTAAAAGAAAAGAAAACAGTTATAATAAATAAACAAAACCACAGATAAGCACAAATAATATAAATTGGTTACCCCGTGAGATAAACTCACCTAGGCTATTGCTGATCTTATCCTTTAACTTCCAAAACCACAAAACAGATCAACACACACACTTTCGTTAGAGTACTTAATACGACTTTGTTCTATTCAATAATGATAACCCTATAAAGGAAACTGGGGACCAACGCAACGTAACTCGAGCTGGTATGAAAAAGACGTTATAAGCGATTTTGGCCTTTATTTCCTATTCTACCTACAGCATAAAATAATATAGCCAACACCCGAATGGTTCGTGAAGTCCCAAACATAATGTTTACAAAATCATATCTGCATCGATATTGGTTTGTTTATATTAACACCATTAATTTTCAGCCCTCTTCTTGTGACCCGTTCTTCGTTAAAGCATAGATTTTATGATGCGAGTTTAACTTCAATATTGAATAATATTGTTTTCGTATTATAAAATTTACTTACCCTGACACCTGTATGTTGTATACTTTTTTTGGACAGACTGTATAGTTTTATAACGTTTTTGTGTGAAATAAATTAGATAAAAGCGTTTTATAATTTTGATAAATTTGGCCTTGCAAGCACTGCAAACTAAAATTTATGTTGGTTTATATTAAAAGTTTGGACGTTCATAAATGCTGATTTAATAATGAGCTTTTCCGACAGTGCAAACGAGATATATTTGAAATATTTTTAATTTAATTTTTTAATATTATTTTTACAATACAAAACTTAATTACCATTATAAGTATCTGTTGTAGTGCACCTATTGTTCGATATATTTTCTGTATCAATCTATGACAGCTAAAATAATACCTTGGCCATCATTATTTAAGAGTTTGTCAGGGTAAGTAAATTTTATAATACGAAAATAATATTATTCAATATTGAAGTTAAACTCGCATCATAAAATCTAAGCTTTAACGAAGTGTAAGATAATAAATTAAAACAAAAGTTATTGTGCACTGATTTTTAATAAAACACCGAAAATACTACAAGATAAGAACACAACGACTTTATGACAATTTCTCGTCTCCGTTGTATATCGACTACTCTTCCTAGTTCTTTTCCTTTCCACTTGTCGTATGTTTACATTAACGTAGACTAAACAAATTCCTAGTATAAGAATATTCGATAGGTCTTTGTTGTCTAGCACCGAAAATGGTCCAGAGTCCTACAGTTCGACCATCCTGACAAGGGTTCGTCCACGGACCCTGCTATGTGCTAAGCGGAGAGATGTGGCATGACATTGTGGATGTAGGTCCTGGCTGTGGTATCTTGGTGGTATTCTCATAGACAAAACAAAAAAAAAATATATATATTAGTTTCCCATTTTACTATACTTTACTTTCTTTTTTGTTATGTTTTGGAGACCCTCTTATGACAAGAACTTTATATTACCTTTGACTTTCAAATATAGACCCTCTTATGACAAGAGCTTTATATTAACTTTGACTTTCAAATATAGACCCTCTTATGACAAGAGCTTTATATTACCTTTGACTTTCAAATATATACCTTCTTATGACAAGAGCTTTATATTAACTTTGACTTTCAAATATAGACCCTCTTATGACAAGAGCTTTATATTAACTTTAACTTTCAAATATAGACCCTCTTATGACAAGAGCTTTATATTAACTTTAACTTTCAAATATAGACCCTCCTATGACAAGAGCTTTATAATAACTTTGACTTTCAAATATAGACCCTCCTATGACAAGAGCTTTATATTACCTTTGACTTCATGTCTAAAGTTTCTATTTGTAAAGTGATACAAATCAAACTGGAAACCGCAATTAGAATTTTTTTTTTTGATTATGTTATGTGTGTACAAAGTGAACCCCTTAAAATCAGTGTATTTTTATTAGTTTAAAACGGAAGGCAGTTAATTCCCATCACTCCACAAACAGTTCTATTACATAGATCCTTCTCATGGATAACCCAAGTAAGCCAGAACACTAGACATGTTTTTAAAATTTTTAAGCTCCACCACTTGTGAGTATTCGATTAAAATTTCGCAGGCCATAACATAAACACAAGCCAATATTGACTAAACAATTCGAATTTATTAAACATACTTCTAACCTTATAACATTGGGCATTTACTATATTATTGTTTACAATGGTTGAGACTCAAAATCATTTAACACCACCCAGGATTTAAGACTGTCTATTGCAATGATCGTTGTAGACTGTTTGGAACCACGAAGATCTTTAACTACGTATCTGTCTTTGTCTAATGTTTTTATTACCCTAAAGGGACCTTTAAATTTAGGCATTAACTTTTTAGGGCCGCCACTTGTCCCGGTATCAGTTTTTCGAACCATTACCAGGTCGTTAACCTTAAATTTAGTTGGAGGTTTACGTTTTTTGTCAAATGCCGTTTTAGCTTTTTCCTGTTTGTCTTGAATGTTTTGTGACACCTTGGCTCTAAGGTTTTCTAAATTTTCACGTGTCAAACTATCACTAATTACTGCTAAAATTTTTGCATCAGCAATCGGCCTGGGATTTATGCCCATAAGTACTTCATAAGCTGACTTTCCCGTTGTTTTATTGATAGAAGAGTTTATACTAAACTGAATCAATTTAAGATGCGAGTCCCAATTAGTTTCGTCTTTATCATTCGCACTGTAACATCTTAATGAAGTTAAAATAGTTTCATTGTACCGCTCACATTGGCCATTTGCACGCGGTGTGGCAACAGCATTTTTAATATGTTTTATTTCATATTCTTCGCAAAAACTGGCCATTTTCTTTGATGTAAAGGCGGTTCCTCTATCAGAAATGATTCTATTGGGTGGTCCGAATAGAAAAATAAAATTATTCAGGGTATTTATGACATATTTTACTTTGGTACTTTTGACTGGTTCTATGAATAGAAATTTGCAAAAAGCATCTGCTATAACAAGTATATGGTTATTTTTGTGTTTTGATGTTACAAATGGGCCCAAATGATCAACGTGAATAGTATCAAACGGGACATTTGCTTTTGGGATAGGGTGAAGGAATCCAGGTTTGCGGCCTGACGACGCTTTCATGTATAAACAGTTTAAACAAGCTGACACATACTTTTTCACAAAGTTAGCCATTTTCTTAAACCAATAATTTCTTCGAATCCTTTCCAATGTTTTCTCAAAAGCAAAATGCCCTGCATCATCGTGGTTTAAACGACATATTAACCATCTACAGGATGTCGGGACAACCCATTTTAATGAGTTATTTACTTTTCTATATAGAATGTTGGTTTTAAGTGCGTAATTGTCAAAGAAATTTTTATTTAAAGAATTTTTGTCTCCTTGAAGAATTTGTGATATGTTATTTATTTCTTCGTCTTGCATTTGTACGGCTACAATCCATTCTGATTCCGTTAAATTAGTTATATTTGCAACCAACTGGCTGTCTGGAACTGGGTGTCTACTAAGATAATCTACATGTCCCATTTTACATTCTTGGTACCAAATCTTTTTTTTAAGGCTGTGGCTCGTACGGCTGCACAATCCGTATATATGGTGAAGTGTTTTCCCAGGAGATAGGTTCGAAAATGTTTTAAGGAGAACACTACTGCCATGGTTTCTAATTCATAAGAATGATATCTGCTTTGCTCGTAGGTACATTGTTTGCTGAAATACGCTACTGGATGCCATTTATTATCGTGTTTTTGCATTAATATTCCTGCCACACCAATACTGCTGGCATCACAATGTAACTGTATAGGTACGTTAGAATCAAATATTTTTAAGCATGGGCCCTCGGATAAAATACTTTTAATTAATTCAAATGCTTCCTCCTGTTCACCTGACCAACACCATACAGCATGTTTCTTAAGAAGTTTTGTTATGGGTTGGACGATAAATGCATAATTAATTATAAATTTTCGAAAATAATTAGCTAGGCCACAAAACTGTCGGAGTTCCTTTTTGTTGCTCGGTGATTTTAATTTAATTATTGCCTCCACTTTATGTTTATTTGGGCGTACGCCGTCCTCCGAAATTTCACGACCAAGATAATTAAGTTCTTTAAGTAGAAATTTACATTTTCCTGGTTGCAGTGTTAAACCATATTTCCAAGTAGCTTAAGTACATTTTCTAACTTAATAAGTCCTTCTTCACATGTTTTCGATGGTATTAAAATGTCGTCCAAATAAGGAAATGCGGTACCCGATTTAAGTTCACCGACAAGCTTATTCATCATGCGTTGAAATACAAATGGTGCGTTGCATAAACCAAAACTCATACGTAAATACTCATAATGTCCATCAGGTGTAATGAATGCAGTTTTATCTATGGAATTTTCTTCCATCGGTATTTGGTAGTAGCCGGAGAATAAATCAAGTAAAGTAAAATACTTGAAATTAGCAAGTTTATCAATTTGATCTTCAATTAGGGGTAGGGGAAACTTTTGTTTAACTGTCAGAGAATTAATTTTTCTATAGTCCGCGCATAGCCTCAGGTCTCCATTAGGCTTTGGCACAAGGATAATCGGACTTGCATATGAAGAAATGGACTCTCTAATAATTTTGTTTTCTAGTAAATCGGCGATTATTTCTTTTAATTTTTGTCTGTGATTCTCAGGAAGTCGATAGGGATTGTAACATACAGGATTTGAGCTAGTTAGTTTTATATTCATTTCGACGCATTCAGTTTTTCCAATTTCGCTTAAGTTTAGGGCAACGCATTTTCTATAGTTAATTAAAAGCTTACACACTATTAATTTATTCTTTGCATCGCAACATACGTTTTCTTCGAGCACCGGTTCTAGGTACCTTAAACTATTTACAAAAGAAATGTCTAAGCATGCACTAAATTTTATATCGCTACCGTTTTTGTAAAATACAATATGTGGTTGTGACAAATAGTTATTGCCAATTAATATGTCAGCGGGACACATCGGATCAGGTACCACAATCAGTCCGGCTACTGCACTTACGGAGTCGATAAATAGTTCACAAACGGTTATGTTTCGACCCTCATAAATTTGACCCGAAAAGCACTTTAAAAATCGAGGGTGGCTTTTTATTACTGTAAGGTTAAGTCGGGATGCCACAGAAGTTTTTATTAATGAGCACTCACTACCTGTGTCTATCAGACCGGTTATAACAGTTTTATTTATTATAATTTCTTTAAAATAAAGGTTTACAAAATGTCTGGAGATATGTAACACTGTCTTTTCGCGTAATAGTAACATTTTATTTGGTGGGTTATTTTTTTGGCGGCAGGCTTTGGCTAAGTGACCGACCTTTTTACATGAATGACAAATTATATTATTATATCAAGGAGTGGGTCTTTGTTCAGTAAAACGTTTGTTTGGACAATTGAAACTACGATGTCCTGTGTCGTTGCACTGGTAACAACGCATTTTAAAATGTTGGGTGCTACGGGGCCGGTCAGACAAATTTAAATCGCATCCCCTTAAATAAGTTAATAAATCTTCGCAGCTTTGAAAATTATTGACAAGTGCCATTTGTTTAATGTTTTTTTTTTTATTCCATGTACAATAATGTTCACTTTTTCCCCTTCTGGAATTTCCCAATTGAGACGCTGTAGTTTATTTAATTTTTCAGAGAAATATTGCACTAATGTCTTATGTTCCTCTGAAGAATAAAGAGCTGCGTCGCGGAATAACAGTCCAGTTGTGGATAAGTCAATGTCAAAAGTACACCGAAGGGCGGTTTTTAATTGTGCCCAACTTTTGTGCGCAAATTTTCCACTTAAGTACCATTCGCGAGCGCGATTTTCTAGTTACGAAACAACAAAACGTGTTGTAGCGACATCGTCCCAACGAGAAAAGTACGCCTTTTCTTCGACTAACCGTATCCACTTATTAATCGATATATCGTTTTTGCCCGGATTAAAATCAGGAATATTTTCCCAAGAAAATGGTAAAGGTTTCATACTGACCTCATTATTGTTCTTTTTTAATACCGATATTTCCTGTTGCATCAGTTCCAAACGTTGCTCAATGGATAACGGTGGTGTTGTGGAGCGATTACTCGTTTCTGCTTGTCCTGAAGTTGAGCTGGAAGTTCCTGCTCCAAAGTCAACAAAAGGGGAAAATTCTTTGTCGCCCATCTTTCTAACTTATGCCTTTACACTAATTTACTTAACTACCTAGGCTGTAAACACACAAAGTCACTACACCGCTTAACTCGTTTTAATAGTTTATGTTTTTTTTAATAATAAAATATCGGAATACTGTATTGTTTTTATATATTGTGCAATAAATATTATGCAATCCCACTTCTGACAAATTGTAAGATAATAAATTAAAACAAAAGTTATTGTGCACTGATTTTTAATAAAACACCGAAAATACTACAAGATAAGAACACAACGACTTTATGACAATCTCTCGTCTCCGTTGTATATCGACTACTCTTCCTAGTTCTTTTCCTTTCCACTTGTCGTATGTTTACATTAACGTAGACTAAACAAATTCCTAGTATAAGAATATTCGATAGGTCTTTGTTGTCTAGCACCGAAAATGGTCCAGAGTCCTACAGAAGAACGGGTCACAAGAAGAGGGCTGGAAAATAATGGTGTTAATATAAACAAACCAATATCGATGCAGATATGATTTTGTAAACATTCTGTTTGGAACTTCACGAACCATTCGGGTGTTGGCTATATTATTTTATGCTGTAGGTAGAATAGGAAATAAAGGCCAAAAGCGCTTATAACGTCTTTTTCATACCAGCTCGAGTTACGTTGCGTTGGTCCCCAGTTTCTTTTATAGGGTTATCATTATTGAATAGAACAAAGTCGTGTTAAGTACTCTAATGAAAGTGTTGTGATCTGTTTTGTGATTGTGGAAGTTAAAGGATAAGATCAGCAATAGCCTAGGTGAGTTTATCTCACGGGGTAACCAATTTATATTATTTGTGCTTATCTGTGGATTTGTTTATTTATTATAACTGTTTTCTTTTCTTTTACTCTCTCAACTGGTAAATAGGTTTACACCTATATATTTAATAACACATAAAACAAATAACATATTTCTGTTGTACGTCGCGAGTTGACCCTTAATACCGACGACCCGAGAAATGCTCGACTTTTGTTGTAGGTTAATGTGTTGTTTGTACCATTGAATACTTCTTTATTCAATGGTTTGTACAATCATAAAGATATCTATGCGAACTATGGATTACGCTAGATTGACATATCGTACTTTTGGAGAGGTGAAATATACCTAGGACCCGAAAGATTGTTTTGATATGTGATTTCGTGGGGTTCATGTGTTTATATAACACTTACTATCTTGTTTGTGTTGGCAATCATGTTGTTATCAAAATTCCGTATTGTTCTAAACTTCTGATTTTAATTTCATAATTTGTAAATTGGTTACTCAGGTATTCTTTTCTATTTATTTCCAGGTGTGTCATCTCGAGCGCTTTTCCTGACAGACGCTAATTTTTTTTATTTAATGTTAAAGTAGAAATAGTAAGTTTACTATTCATATATTTTTCTTAGATTGTTTTATTTTTATGTTTGTTTTTATTTTCTATTTTTATTTCTTTTATTAAATTTTTTTTTATGAGGTTATTGCTCGGAATGTTTATTTTGCCTCTTACAAGTTCAATTTCCTCAATAAGTATTTGTTTCTATGCTAAATTTATTTCATTAATTAATTTGCCTTTTAAGTCGTCCGATAAAAAAGTATCTAATACTGTTAAATCTGCGTTATTTGGCGGCCTCCTCAATGTACCGTATCTGCCAATCCATAAACGAAAAGCTTCATTGAGAAAGGCAGTTACTGACACAATATTGTGTGGTGGAGCACCGTCCTGCTGGCAAGTGATTTCCTATCCAATTTTCGATTACCGCCCTTATTGTTACCAACTAGAATTCGCCATTTAGGTTGCCATAAAAAAAAATATTGGGCCTATGACTCTATTGTTTAAAATTCCAAAATCATACTACAAGATTCAAATAACTTTGCATACATGTGGTTATCACCTTATAGAAAAATTAACCGAAACAAACATAGAGCCTCGTTTACGTTTTTGTCGAGAGATAATGGAACATCTTGAAGAAAATGCACAATTATTTAATAAAATTTGTTGGGACGAATGAGTCATCATTTTTGACAGCCAAAGTTTTTAATAGAATACGTGGGCCAACGAAAATCCTCGAGCAAATCGAGAAATAAAACATTCTGGCCATTATGAGGCAAGGTTTGGAGTAAAATATTGAACAATAGAGTAGGACCAATATTTTTTTATCGAAATCCAAATGGCGAACTATACTTGGTAACAATAAGGGCGGTAATCGAAACTTGGATACAAAATCATAAGGAAATCACTTGCCAGCAGGACGGTACTCCATCATACAAAATTATATCAGTACATAGTACATGCCTTTCTCAATTAAACTTTTCTTTTTCCATTCAAATAGACCAGGTTTAGCATTATTAGATATTTTTTTATACGGCTATTTAGAAGATAAATCAAATAATTAAATAAATTTAACTGTTAATATAATAAGAGAAATACCTATTCAGGAATTCTTAAATAATGATGACCAAGGCATTATTTTAGCTGCCATAGAAAGACAGAAATGAATATACAATGACAAATGTGTCGAACAAAATGGTACATACACACATTGAGAAGGCTCTGTATTGTAAAATTAATATTAAATTAAATTAAACATATTTCAAATATATCTCGGTTACAACTATCTGAAAAGTTCATTATTAAATTAGCATTTATTCAAAGCTAGGTAACGTCAAAATTTCTAATATAAAAAGGCGTCATTTTTAGTTTGCAGTGCGTGCATGGCCAACTTTATCAAAATTTAAAAACGCTCTTATCTCCTTTATTTTACACAAAAACATCATAAAATTATGTATAGCTGGATAGATAATTAAAAGTTTTATAAAACTAAAAACCGATATACCATTTCATTTAAAAACTAACATCCTTATGTCATATGTCACATATGTGATGCTCGGTTGTTTTTTGTGTAAACCGTAAAACAATTTATAAAAAAAACTACAACTTTTATATCTATATTTTTCATGCAACTCGTCAAATTACTCATATAGATGGGCGGTCCATTTATAATCAATGACCCTATACATCGGAAGAAAAGTGTACGTCCAGGCAGATTTGCCCGCTTAGTATCGAAACTATCGAAGACCGGTTCTTATACAAAAAAAGGCTGCACGCGTTGATGTGCGACCGGTTTGAGTTTTATCGCAACTCACAAAATTCCTTTTTTGTCAGTTGCGTGTCTTTGATGTCATGATTGCATTGTCCCACAAAGAACCTGCTAATAAATGAAATTTATTTATTTTTACAAATTATTGGTTTTAGAAGATTGGAGGATCTCTTTAACAAAAATTTGATTTCGTCACAAGTGTCACTTAATGTTCTACCTTGTATGGCACGTATGACCTGCCCAAAGGCGATCACGTGAGTTTCTTTGTAAAATTTAACTTTTTGTTTCAGCAAATGCCGAAAATTGGAATTAGCCCTAAAAACCTCGAAAATTGTTAAAGGAAAGACATATTTTATTTTATATTTTACAATTTTTTACCTTGCCATTTGCCCCAGTCATTTCTGACAGTGTCGTTGTCAGGCGCGGTCCGTTAGATTTTTTACTGGTGGGCCAACTCGGGTTCTTGAATGTATTTTTACGTCAGGATTTTATCCTTTGACATCTCTTATTCATTGTGTACTGTTTGGGTATTGTCGTTTACAGAAATTTTGATATTGGCTCTTGCCATAAATAATTTTGGTTCGTGCGTTTTCTTTTAAAAGTTTTTGTCTGCAAAGTTTTTGCGCCTTTTTCTATTATATTTCATATAGTGGGTTTTGTGGGCAGTTAATCATAATTTAACAAGATATATTTTTAAACTACCCTGCACGGAATATTTTCCACTGCAGTCAATTAAACTCATTATTAATTCAAGTACTTAAGTATGTACTACAATTAGTAAGTACTATACTACTACACAAAGTACACAACACCAACAAAATGCGAAAAAAAAGAAAATTAAAAAAGTCCATACATCTCAAATTTAAATTAATAAGCACTTAATAAGTGAAGTGCCGGTGTCATGAAATATAAATAAAAAATAATTCAAATACAATGCGTATTACTATAGTTAATGCAAAACAATTTTCGTTGCACGTCATCAATCACCTGATAGTTGTAAATCGGTACGAAAACGTGAGGAAATTAAATGTTGCCAAAAAATATTAAACTTTCATGCGATATTGAATGTACTAGGAACTTAAGGTATTCTTCTTTGATACTAACCCACATATGTATAGCAAATATTGTTTTAATTTAAACTTGTAAAGATTAATATAATGGGGTCATTTAGCATTTTTTTTTTCACTACATTTTCTGAAAAATTTTGTAATTTTACTGCAAACGGCAAAAAATTTTAATTTTCTGACTAAAGCCTTTAATAGTATATTATTAACCAAGGTTTAGACAGCCATCATTATTGCCCGAGCGGCAAGGTTAAATCACGAGGAGCGCAGCGACGAGGGATTTAAGACGCGAGGGCTATAAGCTGTCTAAACCGTGGTTAATATAGGTAATATTTTGTCCACTACTACAAACTTTTATAAGACATTTATCTTTATAGTATTAATAATTATAAAAAATTATAGGTAGGTGTAAGTACATTTTTTAATCAAGTTACCTGCGCTTTGGAATTGGCAAAATATTTTGTCAATGTCAAAGTCAATTTTTGTTCATTTATGTCATCAGATTTCACCAGTTTTCCGTTTTTTTTTTTTAAATCAAGTTACCTGCGTTTAAATAAATTCTTGAAGATCGGTCAATAATGGATTTCAATGCCTTATTATTGACCATGGTCAATAATAACTTATAAGGTAGAGAAAAACGATTTCTAACGTTAATAATCGGTCAATAATGACGATGTTATAGGTTAGTAGTGGAAAAAATAAATTACGAACATTGACTTGCGGAAACCGCTGTGTGACGTCACGACCTCCTATAGCAAGTCGGGTCGCGCTCGCTGCCGTGGTTATTGGGTAATGGAGTTGACATCGACAGGAGAGAAAAAAATAATTTTTAATAATTTCTTTTTCTAAAATAGTGTTTTAGAAAGTATAGTCTAGAACTCGTATGGAATGGCATTTCCTAGTTGTTGCTACTAAGAGTAGTAATAACAGTGGCATAATCAACGGAATGTGCGCCCCCCCCGCAAAATTTTGAAAGCGCCCTGCTATTTTGCACCTGTCTGAATCCTTCACACTTACACTATAGTAAAAAATATTGTCATTTGTAAGC
Organism: Polydrusus tereticollis; assembly: GCA_963920685.1. Lineage (NCBI taxonomy): Eukaryota > Metazoa > Arthropoda > Insecta > Coleoptera > Curculionidae > Polydrusus > Polydrusus tereticollis. Next base: position 73,739,824 of record OY987332.1, read on the forward strand.
GTGTAAGAAGGATATAAAGTATCGTTGAGAAAAAAGAACAATTTTTTGTTGTAAAAATAATGTACTGCAACTTGACTTGAGGGCGCCCCTGGCTTTGCTGCGCCCACCCGCAATGCGGGGCCTGCGGGGGCGGTTTTTACGCCACTGAGTAGTAATAAGCTTATGCTGAACTGGACAAAGAAACAGTAGGCGCATCTGCCTCGTATATTTACAGAATGACCGTTGCATAAATTCAAAGTAATCAAAGGGGGGCGAACTGTGGGAGGTAATGACGTCACCGCCTCGCGAGCGTTTTATTTGATTGTGATCTCGTATATTTCGAAAACTACTTATCTGATTGACTTCAAGTTTTCACGGCTGACAAAACCTTATAAATGCTTCATAAAAATTAGGTAAAGAGTGTAATTTGAGGTTTGACCAAATGACCCCATTTGAATTTTATTGACCGGCAGTTGGCAACAGAACTGTCAACGCTACGATGGCGCCAGCTTATTCGTTGACCTGTTTTGACATTTTGTTGTTTTCATCTCGTGCGTGTAGTAACGTATTTTTTAAACAAAAACTTCAGATCTTTTCATAAATAGCATTAAAAAAATTGTTCTTTTAAGAAGAACACAGGTATACATAGGTATACACACATACCTCTGTCGATTACGTTGTTTACCATTTGTGAAAAATACCGAAGGATTTGAATAGCCGATGCAAAGAGCTAATAGCTTTTCTGGTAACCTATTTTCAGGAAGAACTTATCAACTTATTTTTTTTTTACCACCCAAATGTTGTCATCAATTGGCCTATTTTTATTTTTAGATTTACCCCCCCCCCCTAATAAGCTAATAAAATAACACCTGTTCTTCGACCTTTCAAAATTAATAAAATACAAAATACACATAGTATATTTTGAGCAAGAATAGAATATATTATGTTTAGCTAATTAATTATTGCATTAAATACTGAATTTTATCTTCCTCACGGAGGTTTTCGTAAATTTGATGATCATCTTTTTAATATCAATTGGAATCTTTCTATGGATATACATAAGGGCAAGACCAAGGAGGCGGCTCTTCTGCAATAAGATTAAATACGTTTTAAGGCGCCGCAATGTCGAGAATGGAACTATCCTGAACTAACCTGCAGTGGTCACCGGAAATGTATCCTTATCGCACTTAGCCAAGACCTTTATAGCAGTTGTTGGCAAATATTCTACCCGCTTCTTTCTCTATTCATCTTTGTATAGTTCAATTTCAGATTGTAAAGAAAAATGTTCAGATCGTTCTACCGTTTAGAAGATTCTACATTTGTTAATGCCCAATAAATGGAACTTTATTTATTAAACTAGAGGTTTTAAATGAAATGAAAAAAAGGAGAAGTAGTGTAGCCTATATTTATGTTAGGCTTAATTGCGAGTCCTAAACTTAGAACCCAAAATGAGAGCTTAGCGACTATTATTATTTTTTTGAACGTCCGTATGCGAGATATTGCACGTGGCGATATCTCGCGGCAATTGAGTAATCTACCCAACTAGATCAGCGAGAACTTGGCGAAGATCAAACGCGAGAACGCGATATATTAATTCATTACCTTCTTTAGGCTTGGTATTTATTTTTCAACAACATAGCAAATACCTCAATGCTTATAAACTGGATTAAGTATTATTATCCTCAAATAATTATGTTGCTTGGTGGTAACTTATCCGCCAAAACTCACCCCTCACTTTTAAAGCAGTTTAAAGTTATTATAGTCGATTTAATTTCAATTATTTGTCCAAATCATGTCAACGTCATCAGCGTAAAAACCAAACAGAGCCGCACTTAGAATTAACAAAAATTTATTTTCGCAATTATTGTTAAATTAACGTTAAAATATCGGGGGTGTGATATTACGATATATTGCAAAATATAGTGGGTGGAAGGGTATTTTTAGTTGCAAAACGAAAAAGTAAATTAAATAATGAATACATTATTACAATAATAATAACAGCTTAAACTGATTCCGATCCTAGACATGTTCTTGCTATAGTACCTTCCGACTTTTACTAGCGAACGGCCAATAAGAATAGAAAGCGCGGCGATGTCCCGTCTATTTCATCACGTGGCGAGTAAATATACTTCAGATAAAAACCATTTCTTTCAAGTCGTCTTCAAAGGCGCCAAGCTCCCGTAGGGTGCAATTGCGAAACAATATTATATGCATTTTTTTTTAATCTGCCCTTAAAAATAACTACCACTAATCACCCTGTATATTAAATTCAACTTAAATTCTCGCCACCATGTAAACTTTCTGACTTTTTAATTTTATACCCTCAGTTTAAAATCTAAATCACTTTTCGGTTGCAGATAAGGCCACAAGCAGATATGACATGCACCACCCACTGACGACTTCCCAGAGAACTTAACTTCGACGCTGATAAATATAAATCAAAAATGTGTAAATAAATGATTTTTTGTACTTCCGGGACTAAACTGGGTCATTTAATCCCAAGGGACTAAAGTGCATTCTAGTAACATATATATTCAACTAGTACTTGCACTAGATTGTGACATTATCAGGCATTTTTTTATTTATACACATGTATTAGCTACCTACTTTTAATATAATTTATATTATTAATGTTAATGTGTTCACAAAAAAAAACTTCAATATCATGGAATGTTTCCTGCTCAAACAGGATACCCCCTTAAGTACGTAAGTAATGGAAAAAAAAAACACTTTTCTTTTTAACAATTTTCAAAGTTTCGAGAACTATTACCAATTTTTGTCATTTTTATATAGGGTGTATCCTAAAAGGTATAGTCAACAACTAGAGATCGGGTAAAAATAGAAGCAGAAAGCCATGTAATAATTTGTCCTATATTCCCCCATAAACGAGCCAGTAGCCCCCAAAGGGGAGACCCTGAAGATGTTTTTTTCTTAATGTTTTCGAAACTAATAAAGATACAAACTTGAAATTTAGATATTCTAGTAAACTTTACACGCCGAATGGAGCCATTGTAGTTAAAATATCGACAATCTAAAAGTGACGCCCGAAATAAGGGAGAGCGGAGTCGAAAACGTGTAACTTTTTTAATATTGATTTTTATATATTTATATATACATTTTAATCTCAACTTAAGAAACTCTTAACGTTTTTCGTTGACAAAAGGTACTCTTAGTTAGACACGGTTTAAAGCATCGGTTTCGAGATTAATCGATTTAAAAGTGCCTTATATGCGAAAAAGACAACCTAATTAATACTGTTTACTTAGCCAAATTTTAATGTTTTTCATGATTTCATTTATTAAAAATATCAACTACCTATTAAAAACCTGCTACATATTATGTTCCTGTTTTAGACAGGGGTTCGCTCTGGCCTCACATAGACACTGTATCACCCCCAGTATAAGGTTGGTTTGTTTTATTATTGCCAGACCAATTATACACTTGCGGTTAGAATACTGCGGTATGAAACACTAGTTTATTACTTTAATTATTAGAAAACGTGTTTCCTAAACAGTTCCTATAAAAAAAATTGAAATTTAGAAAAAAAGTTTTGTATATTTTTAACTTCGCCCTCCCTTATTTCTGACGCTGCCTGTAAATTGTCAATATTGAAACGACAATAGTTCAATTTGGCGAATAAAGCTTACTAGAATACCTGAATTTCAAGTTTGTATCTTTATTAATTTCAAAAATATTAAGAAAAAAACTTTTTCAGGGTCTACTTTTTGCGAGGCTGTAGCTTGGGGTTGGGGGGACATACGACAAAATTTTTGGCCATACCTTTTAGGACACCTTGTAAATAAGAACAGATAATCACACTACCACACGGTTATTGCCTTTGCACAGGTCAGTAGGCAGTATTTCTTAGCAGCCAATATAACAATTGACTTAATATGATTAATTAAAATTTCTCCTGTACGAATACGATGTGGACTTTATTGATAACACTGTATACGAAGATAATTAACTTACACTAATAGCAAGGAATCGACCGGAAATTTTGATCACTCTTGATGAACGAATTTTAATAAATTTTTCGTTAACTTGCAGAAGTACCTTTCAAAATTGTTAATTATTTTTACAGTCTTATACTTATTCTAGTCATTATATATATGAAATCCCAATTAGTCATTCAACGGAATGTTAAAAAGTGAAATACTTATATATTTCAAATTTCTTTCATCTTCTAATTGGGCTGTGTAGTAACTACTTTCCGCATTCATATGTGTGCTGAAAGTTGAACTTTTCCACAGTAGTGCTCAACGATTTTTCAATACTGACAGTATTGCAGAAAGTTTTTTAAAACGGACCCAGGAAACAATACATCAATAATCACACACCTATATTGCAATTTTCCTGACGCTCGTAGAAAAGACATTGTACCTAACACGTGCGGAAAGTATTACTTTCCGCACCTGCGGGGTAAATAGCTATTCTACAATTTATGTCTAACTAACTTTGTGTGGAAGACAATAATAAAGATGCAGTAGAGTTAAAATCAAGTAAGAAGAGGACACGTCGTCATCTGCGTGCAAGCATAAAACGTGTTCTATGTCACTTTGACTTTAAAATGTTCCTGTCTCGTCTCGCTTGACATCGATAATCCGTGACGTTAGCTGATGACGAGGTGGCTTCTTGATTGACGCGGATTCTAATGTTAAAAGTTATTAAAAAAATCTCAATGAGATGCAACTATGTTGCTTAAAGCGCAGGAACAGATGCAGGTAGCTGTATAGAACCGGCTGATGACTTTCGCAAAAAATTTAGAGACCGCTGCATTTTGAATTTCATTGCATTTAAACATTTACTTGGATGCCTTTGGGGCAGTTTGCATTTGGCATTCGTCTGAGAACTAAGTGTTATCAAATCTGATAGACTTTGTGCTGAAAATATTACATTTTCTTATTAACTTGCATTGAGAATCTCAGGGAGAATAGAGAAATAAGAAAACAAGTCCAATTTAGTGTTAATGTATGGGCTGGGATATATGGTGATACAGATATTGGTCTATTTCTGTTTAAAAATAATTTAAATGATGATAGATATTTAGAATTCTTAAATACTCCGTTCCAGGAATATTTTATTGATATTTCCCTACAATCTAGTTTCAGCACGATGCAACACAAGGAAGAATCTTTTAAATCAAAAATTGCCCTAAATACTTGGATACTCGTTCGGAAATATGTTCTCTTAGAAACAGCAATCTGACCCAGGACCGTGGGTTGGCAGAACTTGTCTAATCTTAATTTTTTCTTGAAACTTTATAACCAATACTTTTTGAGATACCTGCAGTCACTAGCATCATGATTTTCTTTTCATTTTTAAGCAAAATTGTTCATGACAATGGACAGATTATTAAAATTTTTCAAAATGAGTTTGATTGGTGCTGGCAGTGGTCGTGGTGAGAAGGTATGCGTGGCGTACACCCCCACTTCTTTAAAATAACTCCGACGTGTCCAAACTTTATCAGAATTGTGCTACCAGTATTATCAATTAATCAGTTATTCTGTGGTTACAAGTAATTTGTTTCATGGCTAATTTATCCAATTTCTAATATTTCACGCAAGGGGTTTTACGAAACAGCAAAAAAAATTCATGGTTGAAGCGTATTTTCGAAATGGGGTTAGAGTTAATGGTGAGTGGCAATACAATCAGCGTTTGTGCATGAACGCTAACGTCGCTTTTACTGCTGGAGATATTAGCATTGCCTGAGAAGAACCTTGGCTCTGTTTAGGAAAACAAGTTCTATTCAACATAAAAAAGGAGCTGGAAGACCATCCGTAAGAACAGAAAGATTTGTTGCAAATGTTCATGAAATAATTCACGCCAGCAAGATGTGAAAGACGCCTGTCTCAAGAAGTGCGAAGATCTTATGAAACATGCAGGATAGTTAAAAACAGTTGAATTTGTTTCCTTACAATGTGCAAGTGCAATAACATATGGGTATGAATTAGCAATTATCATGATAATATGATACTGATTAGAAACAATATGTTTTTTTCTGGTACTCATGAAAGTGGACAGAACGTGATTGTTTTAATAAATTCATTACCTACATCATCTACAGATTAAATAAAATTCAATTAAAATCGCTCATCAATTGTAAGATATTAAACCTGATCAAAATAATATTCGACAAGTACGAGAGTAAACACTGTCCAGTGATTTCCTTCTTTTTTTTTGCAAAAAGGTTTTCATAATTTTTACCATGCCTGTATTATTTGATTCAATTCCAATATTTATGTTGCGAGATTTAGGTACTAGCTGTTGTTTGACTATCCGTGTCACTGGCTGAACTTCCAGACATTATAAATTTTGCAGGTAGAGGCTGAGGTACTCTGAAACATAAATATCTTGTTTAGGATTAATAACGTTATGGAATTATATAAACTTCGAAATACTGGATGAAATATGTTTTTTTTAGAGCATAATATTGTGTCGCAGGGCGCTCCCAGTATAAACTGATCAGTGTTCCAACCATCAGTCCCTGACAGTTTTAAACTGTCAAATACAATCAACCAGTTGTATTGCATCCTGGGGTTTACATGTAATATTAATCTAGTAGACTCTATTTCTGATTAAAAACTAGTCCCGGACTACTGGTTGGAACAAGTCTCATATTAAATAACTCTTTCAATCAAGGATATTATTATTAAATAGGTCATGTTGAAAAAGTCAGTGTAACAGACCTTTTTTAATATACTAATTCGAAAATATCTTGTTTTCAGCTGTGAATAAAGTAAGGTGGCTTTTTCAGAACAGACATCTCTGTATTGCAAGTGCCATCTTTGTATATTAGCTATAATAACTTTTTTTTATCATTTTTCTATTTCTATTCTATTGGGTTGCAATGGCCTCTTTAAAGGTAAAAACGAAACAAGATAATTTGAAGACGGCTTGGCACTTGCTACCTGGGACTGCAGTAGCAACGACCAAAAAAATCGACCTTAACAATGGATATATTTACTACCTAGCCCACAAAATGAATTAGGCAAACTGTTGTGAATTCTAGACGTTCATCCTTCACACTGTTCAGACATTAAATTATTCGATTTTGCAGCAGCCAATGAGGCTATTCTTCTACACTGGGGCGGCAGCCACTAGTATCGTCGTATTTAAATCATATTGGGTAAAAGCATGTCAATCTTGAGTATATAAACATCCTGGTCATAAACTAAAGCGACTATAATTTGCATCACTTTTAAATCTTGCATGGCGCAAATCAGCCGAGTCGCTTCTGATCACAATCTATTTGAAGATATTTTAGCATTTTCATACATCCCGGGTCCGAGTTGCTGTTAGAAACGAAAACAATATGCACAGCTACTTACCTCTACAGAGATTAGTACAGAAAAACGAACCAAAAAATAATTGAAGGCGACGAGAGAAACTGAAAAATAAAAACGCTCCACCATAATATAAGGTAAAGTGGGGTAAACGTAATAATGGGGTAATTGTAATACCGGAAGATATAACGGAAAACTATATATATATGTTCTTCCTGTGGCTTGTGAAATATCATTTCTGAAAGCTTGAATTCAAGAGAAGAAGTCAAATCCAGACTGTTTCAATTGTTTAAAAATATTTTGGTACTGAACCCGAATTTTTAAATGTAAGTTGTCGAATTTGATTAAAGTAGAGCTATTTTAGATGTTTAAGTTTAAAGTTGAATGAAACTTGTGTTCTAAACAATTTTGTAGGCTATGTTACATTTACCCCGCAAAAAATAAATTTTGGGGTTATAGTAACATGTTTTACCAGGGTAAATGTAATATACATTACATTAACCCCATACTATAGTATCGCATTTACGCTTGTTCCAGGTAATTACTTTAAATTGAAAATGGTACGTTGTTACGTTAAGAAAAACGTTGTTTCAAAATACAGTAAGAACGATTTGCGCCTTGCAATAGAAGATACTAAAAGTGGTAGAACTAGTATATATGCTGCTGCTAAAAAGTACGGTATACCTTACCCTACACTTAGGTCTGGAGTGGGGGGTACAAGAGGCCACGTTTGTAATCAAAAATGTCGACCTACTGATATTCCATTTAACGAAGAAGTTAAGCTATCAACTGGAATAAAGTGTTTAGAACGTTGGGGTTTTGGTCTGTCTAGAAAGGAGTTGCTTGAACTTGTAGGAACATATGTTAATGAAAATAAATTAAAAACTCGATTTCGTAAAGGAGTCCCAGGGGAAGACTGGTTTCTTGACTTTAAAAAAAGACATAACCTAAGCGTTAAAATACCTCAAAATGTAGAATTTGCACGACGCAAGGTCATGGATCCCTTTACAATATTCGGCTATTTCGGTTTACTAAGAGATACACTGGATAACTTAAACTTACATTACCGTCCTTCCCATATTTGGAATTTGGACGAAACGAGCATGTCTATTGACCCAAGAAAAAGCAAGGTAGTTGGTGAAATTGGAAGGCCGTGTTCAAGAACTGTTAACAGTCCTGGTAGAGAAAATATTACCGTTCTTGCAATGTGTAATGCCTCAGGAGAGAAAGCACCACCCCTGATTGTATACAAAGGTAAACATCTTTGGGACCAATGGGTAGCATCTGAGGGATCTCATTTTCCTGGAACAGTTTATGCAGTCATAAAAAGGGATGGATGGAAGCCGATGTGTTCACAAACTACTTTTTTAATGTCATTATTTCTACCGTTGCTAACAATAAACCTGCCCTACTTGTCTATGATGGTCATAGTACCCATATAAATATTAATATTATAGAAGCTGCGATGAAGGAGAATATTACAATACTCAAATTGCCACCACACTCGTCTCATCTACTGCAGCCATTAGATTTGGCTGTATTTAAATCTGTAAAAGTAAAGTGAGATGAAAAAATCGTTAAATGGCAACGGCAAAACGTTGGCCGAAAATTGCCCAGGAATATGTTTTCCAAATTTTTTGGTGAGACATGGCTGGAAATTGATGAAAACGTAATAAAAAATAGTTTTAGGAAGGCAGGCATTATTCCATTTAATGGCCAAGTTGTACCTAAAGAAGCCTTCCCGGTTGACGCTTATCAAAGATGGGAACAAAATTAAATAATCCTGATGGATTTGGTGATCATATTACAGCAGAAAATTCTTGCATGCCGCGAGAGCTTCCTTTAGAAAATATCACAACATCCGTTTCAGAAAATACGGAAGCATCCACGTCGAGAAATATTACTATTGACCCAAAACCAGACATTTTGGAGTCAAAAAATTCCAAACAAAGCTTTGAAAACTTGCTTCTTTCGACAATTTGACAAACGCCTGCTATACAAAAAGAAAAAAGAACTAGAGTGGGTGCAGCACAAGCAAACAGTCAAAAAAACAAAAAAAGAAGGATTTAGAAAAGCGAAGACGATATTGATGAAAATGAATTGTGCCAAGAGTCGGATGAGAATGATATTCTTCAGGAAATTATTAATGGTGCAAATCAAGAGGATGAATTTGAAGATATCGAATTAAAATCTGGAAAATGGATTTTGGTTAAATATGCGACAAAAAAAATTTGTAGGTCGTAAGGACAATGGTTGGTTGACAAAATTTACCAAGTTTTCTGATAAAAAATTTGTTTGGCCACTGACTGAGGACACTGACGTCGTTGATCCTGATGATATGGTAAAAATTCTGCCTGAACCAAAATTAGATAGAAGGGGTGGATGTTTTATTTTTTATGTAAAATTTGAATGATATAATCTTTAAGGTTTATAGAGATATTAATGTGTTGTATATTTATATTTTATATAGTTATAGTTCCTTAACTTAAATAAAAAAGTTAGTTCTTTTCGTTTATTTTTTTTAGTTAGATGGATACTTCGTGTTGAAACTTATAAAAACATAGTTTTTACCATTTTACGACAGAATTAAATGCATGATCACTTGTTTTCATTTTTTATAATACTTACGATAACTGATAACTTTTTTATTTATTGAGATAGAAAAAAGTTCTAAAAAACAAGTTCTTCTACAAAAACTAAACTTATTACATTTACCCCACAACTAATCAGTAAATAATAAATATATACGATAATGTGGGCCGGTATTACATTTACCCCAGTCCGGAGGGTAAATGTAATATCGGGACAATCTTTTAAAAAAATATTTTATAACAATATCATTTTTCAACTATTGGCTTTTCAATTTTAGGAACTGACTAGCAACTTAGCTCCACTGATTTCTTGAAACCTACAAAGTTTTATCTTTAATTTTTAATTTTTAACTGACTGTTAAAATTTATCTATTCAAATTTTGAGTTACATTTACCCCACTTTACCTTACATAAGTATCGGTAAATTGGCTTCATTGCCATGAAAATATTTGTAAAATGGACTCAAGTCGCCAACCTGCTTTCGATGTTCAAGGCTTTCCAGATTGTTTGTCAGACTATGGTCACCGATCAAGCGAAAGGCTCTTCTTTGAATGGAATCTAGCAATCTCAGGGTATGTTTAGGAGCAGAGCCCCAAATATGCGAACAGTACTCCAGTGATGGTCGAATTTGGGCTTTATAGAGCATTAAAAGTTGTTGGGGTGTATAGAGGTTCTTTGTTCGGAAAAGTATTCCAAGCTTCTGCGAGGCTGCCCTAGCAATGGCCGCAACGTGACTATGCCAAGACATATGACTATCCACTTTGTGTTGATTTCATTATTATTGATCAACGAAACAAATTACTTTCTCGATATAATATATGTTTGATGTGGTATTTTTGTTTCTTATATTAATATTGCCGTATTTTTTTTATCGCATCATAACAATACCAGGCGAACCATCAGCCTCGCTCCGTTAGTTTAGGTTAGTCCAAGTTCCAATGATATGATAAAGTGATAGACCGGATAGACCACTGAAACACGGAAACTAAAAGTGGCGATTTACATAGAACCGAGTCCAAAGTAATGAATCCTAATATCCAAAGTAACGAATCGTTACAAGTTCCTAAAAGCGGCGAAAGTTTACATGACTAACGTGCTCGTTGAATATTCAACGAAAAACTTCACCTCATAAAACGATAGTTCAGCAATATGATGACAAATATCATTATTGACTAATAGTTGCCCCACTTACATTTATTAATTCTAAAAAAAATTAGTTACCAAAGGGACCAAACTCCGGCAATAATGCGAATTGAATTAGTTATTAGTATTAAATAAAATGTATTATTATTTGGTGTCATAATGTTGTTTTTGTGTTCATATTTTCAAGGGGCGTAATAAAAATTAATTTTCATTTTACGTTTAGAAATATATTTTCTATAATTGCATGACTTTACATGTCCGGCTTCCACGCACACGACAATAATTTGTACGCGCGCACCTAAAATTCCAACCGTTCAGACTCGTAATACTATACAGATTTAATCAACATAATGATGAGCAATAAATGTACCATAAACCTCGCTCTTATCATCATAAAACCACTTACCGTGGAAGTTCCTCGCAAGGGGGAAGCACATTTTCTAAATAAGCTCCTGAAAGGTTTCCGGCCCGAGCATAATGAGCCACAACTACGACTTTTCCTGACCTTGAGCGCGCTTTTCCAACACCTAAGTGCCGACTGTTTGCCCAGACTAGTTGTGTGAAATGACCTTGAAAAGGAAATTGGCGTTATATAGTTGACAGAATAGGTGTTCAGAAAAATGAAAGAGACAGGAGGGCTTTAAGGAATTTATAAAACTCCCTAGAGCATTTATTCGAAGCGTAAAGAGAAAACTTGAAGAATAAATTATCGATAAATGAATGATTTAATCTAAATTTTTATTTTCTTTTCAGAAATAAACTTTTTTAAAACGGAATTTAAAAATTCAGATAAACATACAAATATTGTATTTACACTTATTTTATCACTCTTCAAATAAATGCTGGAAAGGTTGTATCAATATATGGGGAGAGACCCAAAATTTCTATTTTCTATACCTCAAATTTTACTCGATTGTGGAAAGCTTTTATGAAGGCTTCCATTCTGAATTTTAATGATTTAATTTTTTTTTACCTTTAGCGATGGACCAACTTAAGCATCTTGGTTGTACAAAAAGTGCTAAATTAATAATAATAGAAAATTCTTTTTTGTGCAATCGTTCACAAACTGACACCTTTCTGGTGTGTTTTGACACAAAAGCACAGAAAAACAGAAAAAAAGTTTAGAAAGAAAAGTCAAATTACACTACCTGCCTACCTGCTAAAAACTTACTTGGGATCTCTGTTTTTTTTTTTTAAGTTAGGAATGCTCCTACGACTTCATTTGATTCTTCGTAAACTGTTTAGGTTTTATCACTTGTAGAAATTTTGAAATTTACTTTTGCCTTGATTATTCGTATCTTTCCTTGTTTGATTTAAAAAGTTTTTATACTGCAAAATTTTGGCGCCTGTTCCATTGATTTTGATATTAATTTAGTTATTGGTGGTTGATTGATAGTGCCTCACTACTATTAGTGCCTTTCTACTATGGGATTGGACCAACAGGGAGCCAGTCTTTCGGTAGTTTGTACGTACTGTTTGGTCTAGATCTCATGTGTGAGTCCGTGATTAATGGGTTTGTCGATAAGTCCGTGCGTCTGTAATAATTTTTGTGAAAAATTGATTTATTGTTTGCATACGAAAGTCTTGATGAAGTATGCGATTCATCGTGTACCTGGGTACATCCGCAATAATTTTTAGCACCCTATTTTGTATTATCTAGAACTTATTAAGCTCCGTTCTGCTTATATTGCACCACGAAGGTGCACCATAAGTGAGAACCGGCCTGACTAACACCTTGTAGTGGTTGACCTTAGTCCTATTACCAAGTCTACTCAGCCTGTGAAGCAGGGGGTAGATAGAGCGTAATTGGTGCAATGCTAGCTTTACTGTATTAATGGAATTGCGCCTCCAGTTCAGTCGTTGATCAAATATAAGTCCCAGGTATTTTACCTCCTAGCACCAGATTACCTGGACTCCGTTGACACGAAGCCTTGTCTCAGGCCTACAACATTGCTTTTCGAAAAATAAATAGCTTTCGTCTTGGAGGGATTCAAGCGAATCTTCCAACCCGATAGCCATTTCTCTAGCTTGATTATGTGGCGCTACATCCGGCTGACGACAAGTCGCGGCTGTTTGGCAGTTAAAGTGATTGCGGTATCGTCAGCGAAAAGATAGAGCTGCGTAAATCTATCGCGCGGAATGTCATGAGTATAAATGTTATACAGCATCGGAGAGAGAGGTGAACCTTGCGGTACTCCCGCCCTGATGTGTTTATTCAAAGAAAGTGCGTTCTCTGATGAGACAGAAAAACTTCTATTCTCCAGAAGAAGCTAACACCTTGATTAAGTAGTTTGAAGCTCCGAGTCTTATCAATTTCAACAAGAGACCATCATGCCAGACCTTGTCAAATGCTTTGCTTACGTCGAAGAAAGCCGCTCCCGTGTGCTCTCTCCTGTTAAAGCTTTTTATTATGTTTGAGGCTAGTCGCGTCGTCTGCCTGACTGTGCAATGTTCAGGCCGAAACCCAAACTGTTCGACAGGCAGAACGTTACGCACAAACACAAAGTCATTCAGTCTATTCAAAATTTGTTTTTCTGTAATTTTCCCAAGACTCGACAGCAGGCTGATCGGCCTGTAGCTAGTCGGCGCTGTAGGGTCCTCACCTTTTTTATATATTAGAATGACTTTTGCATGCTTCCAGGAGGACGGAAAGTGGCCCTCTTTGATTATTGCCTGGGATATGCTTACTATATTTCTTAAAGCTTTGTCAGGTAGATTTTGCAACGCCACATTCTTTAAACCGTTAAAACCCGGGTCTTTTCTAATATTCAATGCGCTTAATAGGGACTTTACATCGTCTAAGGTGACTTGTGGAAAGGCCTGAAACGGAAAATTTATTGATTTATGAATTTTCCGTTTCAGGCCTTTCCACAAGTCACCTTCGATTCTCATCCGTCGGATGGCATCACATAACTCAAAAGGGATTAGTAAATCGATATCTGTAATTAAAATTTTTGTCTACTTGTCAGTTGTAACTTGTGGCGATTCTAGCAGTTGAAGATTTAAATTTAGCATTTTGTTTCGATAGTTTTTTGACTATAGAAGCGTTGAATTTCTCATTTTTACAATTTATGAAATGTGTATTGAGCTTCTGAAGCCTCCAAATTATGCTGCGTTAAGTATTACGTATGCCAAGAACATTTTGCCCCGGAATTCATTTTGCCTTTGGACGCGTGCAGGAACCAAAGAGGTCTGAAGAAGAATGCAGTTTCTACAGTTAACATTCCCGGTCAGTGAATTAAAGATCAAACCTATATAATTTAGTATTCATGTATCAAATTGAAACTGCGAATATAATAGAGGGCTCAAATTACAACTGTTAGAAATAAAGCCCCTTGTCACTATACCTTAAGAAGGCAGTGTCTTTGTTAAACGGACGTCTTCTTTGATTGGTGAAGAGGTAACTTTCTTATTTTTTTTTTATAAAGATTACTTTAGGTTGATAAACAGTTACACACACATACAAACACAGACATCCCACATAGAATTTTCCGAAAGTAGGAAATATACCTAGGTACTCTCAGAGTCGTAGCTAGGAACTATGGCGCCCAGGGCAAGCTCCATAATTTTGTGCCCCCCCGCCCCCCCCCCCCTTAATGAAGTCCTACATTTTTGATTAAAGGAAAGGATCTACCCGACCTACTAATGGCAGACGTTATTTTTGCTAAAATAAATGCTTCTTTTAAACTGAGCCCTTTAAGAAATTTTATATTCGAAATGAAGAATTTAGCTACCATGTACTTTACAGGAATTTAAAGACACCATTTTTAGATTCAATGCATATGCTAACTAGTGGCGGATCCAGAAATTACTTCTAGGGAAGGTCAAATAGCGCCGAAGGCGCAAAAGTAGCGCCGCAGCGAAAAATTTTAGAGCGCAACGCCCAAATTTCGTTTTTGTCCACTATTCTAATATTTACATTGAACAGGTGTATAACAATTATTTATTTGAAATCATATCCAGTTTTTTTATTTTCTATGCAAAAGATTAGGCAAAGGCAAGATATCTTCAAAAAACCGCGGAAATTTTAAAAACGATTATGATATTTTCTTGTTTCAGCCCTATTTCTGATATGTTGTAGTAAGTTGGATTGAATAATCATATTATTATTATGGATAAATAGAAGAAATCATTCATAAACTGCTGGCCAATTGCTTTCGAGCAAGAAAAATTTCGAATAAATTTAAATGTTAATATTTTCTGAACCAGATATGATATCGACATCCGGTTTCTAATGGTTGATAGGCTTGTCCCAGAATTGCCAATGTTGGATTTTCTTAAACTGCCAAAAAAATTTATATACAGGGTTTTAAAGAAGACGACGTTTCTTGCTCCAATTTCTATAGCGTGTATCTTTCACAATCATATTTTTAAATTTTATCACTCTACGTCAATTAAATCACTGGTTCAAAGCAATTAAAGTAAATTATCCAATTTTTGATATCTGCTATATTTTAAGAGATACCGATTTTTAGAAAAACCTTGCTTTCTTTCAACTTTTTGGTAGCTAGATCCCACTGTACGTTATATCGTGCAAACTTTGCAAGTGATTATTATACCTTATAAAAAGCTTGTTTATGTTCAGTAACAACAATTGTACCTCAATGTTGTGATGTGCAGTGGCATACTTCTAATCACTTATATGCCTATGTTTTATGAGTATCTCACAATTTTTCAGGATAGTTTTGTATTGAAAAGTTCTCGCCCCTAGATTAGGCAAGTTATTTCCTTATTTTTTTAGTTTTTCATATCACACCTACAGGTATAGTATACAGTGTGTCTACAAAATTTAAAAAAAATATAATTTTTTAATTTAATTTTTGGAAAAAAAGTTTTTACTAATTTCTAACTTTCTAACACAACACTACTCCTAAAATTAAAATTAACAATTATTATTGTTGTTACTGAACTTAAACAAACTTTTTATAAGGTATAATAATCACTTGCAAAGTTTGCACGATACAAAGCGCAGTGGAATCTAGCTACCAAAAAAATTAAGAAAAGCAAGGTTTTTCAAAAAAATCGGTATCTCTTAAAATATAGCAGATATCAAAAATTTTACAAATTACTTTCTTTCCTATAAACCAGTGATTTAATTGACGTGCAGTGATAACATATAAAAATATTATTGTGAAAGTTATATGCTATTGAAATTGGAGCAAAAATCATCGTCTTCTTTAACACCATGTATATTAAACTTTCTGTCAGTTTAAGAAAATCCAACATTGGCAATTGTTTCCTAAGGGATAAATCTATCAACCATTAAAAGATGACCCTCCATGGATCCGCCATTGACGCTAACGGTAAAAAGCACCAAACATTTATTTTTTTTTTAATCAGAGGGTTATTTGTGGTTATATTTGACGTACGTAGTTCAAGAGTCAAGCGGCGTGATTTATCAGCCTGCGATTTCGCGCCCCCGAGGCTTGCGCCCCTGGCGGGGCCCCGGTTGCCCTGCCCTAGCTACGCTACTGGGTACTCTGTAACGTAATAGATCGTGATGACGAATAATAAAAATAAGGGCATATTTAATTTCTTTCTGCAGTTTTATCATTAGCAATAGCGATGCCCAACACTTCAGGTACAAAAAGTTGCTCAACAGCAAAAATGACGAGCATGTTGGAGAATAAGTAATTTTAAGTATATTATGTTAATTGATATACTCTTACATAATATGTATTTCTATTTATTAGAATCAGTGTTTAACAGACTGTAGTAAAGTATGAAATTAAGTTTTCTTATAGTACCAGGCTTACCAACAACACGGCCAAGCACTCCGCATACCAAAAGTATCTCAAGGGCTGGTATTTCAATATTTTTCAAATACCTTTGCAATGCCATATATTACTAATTTTTTTATTAAGTATTACAAGCATTAGTACAAATGGTAATTTTAAGAAATATTCAACAATTTTTTCTTGTAGACTTTCTTATCCTTACAGAAAAATTGATTTGAAATAAATAAACTTTTATTGGGCTAAAATTATCTTGAAGTAAATAATAAAATGACTTCATACTTACTATAATATGTCGGACATTACCTTAAAAATAGGGTTTACTAGGGGTTTTATTTAAATGTTTAAATTCATTGTGAAATCCTGACCAAATGGCGACAGAGAAGAAAGGTTGGTAAACAGATTCTTGTAATCTTTTGTAAAATAGACTACAGAAATCTTCCCTATCTTAGTTAATTTAATTCTTATCCATTATCGCCAATAATTTTATTAGGGAGTTGGCGCTCTAAACTTTGTTTCTGTTTTCTGTGCACAAAAGACATTATCAATAGTAATATGTTAAGTGCATGTAAAATTGCTGAAAATCATGCATGAAGGTTTGTTGCCCTAGAAACAGCTTGAATGCATTTTTATTGTTATTTACCAAAAAGTGCCCGACCGAAGGGAGGGCACTTTTTAAGGTAAATAACAATAAAAATGCATGAAAGCTGTTTCTTTAGGGCTTAGGGCAACAAATCTGAGTGCATGATTATCAAGCCATTTTACATGCACGAAATATATTTTTTAGACTATTTCCTGAATGAAAAACTAGTAGGTGCAGAAATATAAGACAACATTTTTATTTCGAGCAATACAAAGTATTACAATTGAAAACACAATTATTATAATAGATGGTATTTGCAGAAGCAGTAGTTGCTGATTGAAGTCCTTCAGGATTCAAAGCTGCTCCGAAACGAATCATTTTGATAAATTGACGTGAAATTGTCAAAGCAGAAATTACAACTTGTTGTGACAGTGACGGTTATTCTCGTAGGTAACCAACAATGAAAAACCAGAAGAGTGCAATTTTCAGCTCAATCGCGACCGAGGGCTGATTTTCACCGAAAATCAAGTGAAAAGCGCATTGTAGTTACAGTATATGAGGGAAATAGTCATTATTATTATCCCAGTGTTTTCAACTATTGCCGTCGCTAAGCAATGAAACATACAGGGTGTTAATTATGTATGTGGACAAACTCAAGGGTGTTATTCCCTACTAAAGTTCATATAAACATCGGTCTCCAACCACTTTATTTTTGAAATACAGAGTGTTGAAAATTAAAAAAAAAACTTTTTTCCTTGAAATGTTTGAGACTGCTTTAGATAATATTCTGAATTTCAGTAGGTACTAACTAGGCATAAAACCACATTTTTTTCATAAAAAAAAAGATGATAGGTACGCCACTGTTTTTTTGAAAATAAATATAATATTTAAAATTAATCAGTGAGCAAAAACCATTCCTGAACTTTTTCTCGTGTCAACGGTTTTTGATTAAAAAAATAAATGGCATTTATGTACAGGGGTTTTCCTTATAATTTGCCACCTCTTTAAAGACTTTATTTGACGAGATACAGCAAAAAAGTGAATATAAAAGTTTTAGGGTTTTACACGAACATTTTTACTGTGCTAATAAAAAAAATGTATGTCTGTCACATAACCAACAAATTTGAAAAAAATATTTTATATTATGAAATTTTTAAAATCTTCTCAAATTCCCCTTTTCAAACTTATACATAATGTCTATATTTGGACCAACGGTATTCGAGTTATTTGACTGCAAATAGTTTCATCTAGTTAGCCGTGCCTGGCCATTCGGAATAATATATTATGACGTTTTATCGCTCTTGCCATGGAAATCAAAACAAAGAAATTATTTGACACTAACTCTTTTTCTTTGTCTGACGTGAAATAGTATATTATTAACCAAGGTTTAGACAGCCATCATTATTGCCCGAGCGGCAAATCACGAGGAGCGGAGCGACGAGGGATTTAAGACGCGAGGGCTATAAGCTGTCTAAACCGTGGTTAATATAATATTTTTTCCACTACTTCAAACTTTTAACCTGCCTAACCACAAGAAATCACCTTTCAGGTTATTCATGTTTATGAATTCATGTTGTAGAATCAAAAAATCAAGTTACCTGCGTTCAAATAGATTCTTGAAGATCGGTCAATAATGGATTTCAATGCCTTATTGTTGACCATGGTTAATAATAACTTATAAGGTAGAGATAAACGATTTCTAACGTTATTAATCGGTCAATAATGGCGATGTTATAGGTTAGTAGTGGAAAAATGCATTTCACCGAGAAAGAGAAACTTCGTATAGGTACTTCAAATTTATTATTCAAATGAAAATAATGCGTCAAAAGCGAGGCGTCAATACAGAATTACATATCCAGGCGATCGAGTTCCAGTCAGAAAAACAATAGCATTTGTTGTAAAAACTCATGCCGATAAAAGAACTCTTCAAAGGAAAAAGAGAGTTGCTAAAGAAAATGCAGATGAAGATTTGGCAATTTTATTATGTTTCGAAGGTAAAATATTTCATTTAAATGTAAAACCTATTCTACAAATAAATATTTTTTAGAAAATCCATATAGATCAATACCTACCAGAGGTTTCACGACTTTCTGGAAAATCCTAAAAAAAGGTATATATAACATTAAAAAAATACGGCTATTATCCTTTTAAAATTAGACCAGTCCAACATTTGACAGAAAGAAATAATAAGTTAAGCGGTGTCGAGCGCGGCTAGTACTTGGATGGGTGACCGCTTGGGAAACACCGCGTGCTCTTGTCTTAGGGAAGAGTGTAAAATGAATCCACATCAAAACCATCCTATTCACGCCTGACAGGCCGGATGAGATCGGATATCTCGTAGGATGAAGGTGCCGTTTCACACTCCCCAGTCGGTAGACCGCACGATTAAAAACCGTACGGTCGATGACCGGTTCAAGATGGCCTCTGATAAAGTTCTGTGATCTGACGAAGCAACTTTTACGACAGCTGGCATTTTCAATCGAAAAAATAAACATTTCTGGGCAACCGAAAATCCACATAAAATAGAGCCAATAAGAAAGCAGGGCCGTAGGTCGCTACATGTGTGGTGCGGTTTAATTAAAAACAAAATTGTAGGTCCAATTATTTTTGAGGGAACTTTGACAGTACAGCAATATTTAGAGATTTTAACAAATTAAATTGAACATCTGTTAGAGGAGCTTCCAGTCCTCCAGTATAATAAAATCATATGGCATCAAGATGGCGCACCGCCCCACAGTATCCAAGCTGTAACGACTTATTTAAATAATCGGTACAATTTATGGATTGGTAGATACGGCCCCATTCAATGGCCAGCGAATAGCCCTGATCTCACACCATTGGACAATTTTTTGTGGAGGTATTTAAAAAATAAAATTTATTATAATAGAACAGATAATTTATTAGATTTGCGTCAAAAAATTTAACTAGAAATTGATACTTTGAATAGCGAATACAACCATTTTATCAGCAATGCAGTTTGTAAATTAAGAGGATTATTTCAAGATTGTTTTAATAACGGAGGTACTCATATAAGTTAAGACATTAATTATAATATTTTCATTGTTATTTAATATGGACCATAAATAAAAACCTTCTATAATTTTTTAAACTATGATGTTATAATAGGTATAAGAATTTCTTTGTTTTCATTTCCATGGCAAGAGCGATAAAACGTCATAATATATTATTCCGAATGGCCATGCAGGCACGGCTAACTAGATGAAACTATTTGCAGTCAAGTAACTCGAATACCGTTGGTTCAAATATAGACATTATATATATTTTTGAAAAGGGGAATTTAAGAAGATTTTAAAAATCTCATAATATACCCATTTAAAAAAAAATATTTTTTTCAAATTTGTTGGTTATGTGACAGACATACATTTTTTAATTAGCACAATAAAAATGTTCGCTTAAAACCCTAAAACTTTTATATTTACTTTTTTGCTGTATCTCGTGAAATAAAGTCTTTAAAGGGGTGGCAAATTATAAGGAAAAACCCTGTACATATCGCTATGCGCGTATCTCCTAAAAGTTTGCAACACTCTGTATTTCAAAAATACCGCGGTTGCAATACCTATGTGTACATGAACTTCTTGTCTTGGAATTTAGTAAGGAATTTCACCTTTCAATTTGCCCATATACTAAATTAACACCCTGTATAATAGTACTAGAATATTATATTCCCAACTTAGGCCGGAAATAAAATATTCCCGTAGAGAGTTTCATTTATTTTATTTCATTTTCGATCCAAAAAACTAGTATGTGCACGACGGCATCTCGTCCACAAATTTGCATTTTCGTCCGAGAATATGTTATTTTTCCTACGAGATATTTTATACAATATACTATTCTCGAATACTACCTTAGAAACTAGACATTTTGAATCTGAAAACTGTTTTAGAATTATACACAGGATGTCAATTTGAACGTTCAATACCAACGCCTCTAAAACTACAAAAGTGTAAAAATTGCGATTTGCCATGATTGGTATATAGGTGTAAGGCGAACTATAACCACCACATAGTCAAGGGATAAGTCCCCCTAGGGGCCCCACACCACCATTTTAACATTTCAATTATTATACCTACTTCAAAGGAACAGTGACATTGAGTAGTAATTGACTGCACAAGAAAAATTTTAATTGCTCGATTTGTCTTGCCATAATACAGGACAGAATACAATTAAACCGAATTTTTATAGATACTAAAAAGAGGAAGAAAATCATTAACTATTGCAAAGTAGAGAGCCGAATGAGAGAACGAAAACATCGTATAGAAGCATAGATTTTCAAATATATGTTAGTAAGAATTTGCTGTACTGTGAGAAAAAATTCAATAAATAAAATTATTTTGTCAATTTATTCTACGTTGATATTTTAAACCTCATACTTCAAAGTATTTGGGCTGAATTATCTTCTCTCGTTGTCAAGAAATATCACTGCGGACGAAGAGACAAAAACCAGAGTTAAGTCTGAACCGTATATCGGTGATTTAAGTCGTATCAAGGAAATAAATATCTGATCATACTTATCGACAATCTATCCTTTGTTTCGGAAAGTAACAGATGAGGTTTGGTACATTTTAAATATTGATAGACTGAATAATTATTGATGTTCGTGTTTAGTACTCTTATAATACAGAAGTTAATTTAAAAGTTGCTAGTTTTTGACCCTTAAGCAATTCTAAAAGTAATAGGTATTGTCTGAACCGGTGTATGTTAAAATTTCTGCGTTTGGTGATACGCCAGCAGGGGCGGCGAAAGACCTGATGTGTTGTTTAGAGCTCAATAGGCGTAAAAATTCCCTTTGTGGGATTCAATAAGGAAAATTTCACGCCATATCCGAAAAAAGCTTTACTTAGCTTACTTTAAGGACTTTATCGCAATAAAAACATGAATTTGTGAAATAATGCAACCGAAAAAACTTTTTCTGCATAACCTTTACATATGCCTGATTGCAATTTTACTCTATATTTCAATTTCCAAAGGAGACTAAGATTCATAAGGGGGGGGGGGGAGGCTCGAATAGTACGAATCTTGGCTTAAATAACACCACACCCGCTTTGAAAACGTTCCGACGCCCCTGCACGCCAGGATCAGCCCCTACCCGGAAATCGATTGGTAGGCTTGAAGTTCTTTGACCTTGAAACTTACATGAGAGCTTTTCCTACCGTTCCCAGGTGAGCCAACATCTATCATCAATGGAAAATACAAGTAGAAATAAAATAAATTTGTAGGAGAAGTTATCATATTATGGCATGCATTATGCCGTTCCAATAAAATTGGATATGCAGTCGTTTATGCGTCTAACTCCTCGATTTCTCTGACCTATACCCAATAATTTTGTACCCCCCCCCCCCCTCCTCAGCTCGTCTCTGGCCATTGCAGAAGTTAGTTTCCTTCGCCTTTTCTGCCTGCTTCTTGTTAGATGGGCCAGATGATGCATTTGGTAACTACGAAATGTTGCTCTAAGCTACATGTGCCGTTGATCATCCAGCTTTTAGGATCAATTAGACTTTTCGATGTTGCTTTTGTTTGCCGGATTCTATAGCCTCAGTGACGAACCGTTATACGGCAAAACGCGCCTGGGGATGAATTCGGCCAAAGGAAGTAACTAACCTTTAGATTAGTTTAGATTTCTGAATGATAACTATGACATACCTGCATTAACGTTGGCTCTTAACCGATCCGGCTCGTTGCTAAAATCGTACTGCTTTACAGCTGAATACCAATAGGACGTGACTTCTTGACCACTGACATCTGTGACAATACCGTTTGTTGTTCTACAAAATAGGTTTTGCCCAATATCTTTGTCGTTCCTGTAGTAGAAACGGTTTGTATGGGCTAGATGGTTGGCCCAGGTTTGAGCTAAGTGGCACAACTGAAAAACAGTTCAATAGGGTGTTTTACTGCTGTTCGGAAAGTATCTTAAAATGTTTATGTGGTAGTAATGACCCACCTGAATTTTTATTTTTTTGAAATTAAATCGGTAATTTAGACTAGAGATGGGCACATCGAAACTAGTTATCGATGTTCTTTTGCTAATTCAGATTTTAGTTATATTTATGTAAAAAAATCATTTTTTCCTATATCTTTCTGTACATATACAAAAAAGTCGCATAATATAAAATGCAGTGGTACACTCTATGTTGTTTTTAATATTATTAAATTTAATGCTCTCTCTGAGACCATGAAGAAGATTAATCACATGAAATGGGCATAGCTTCTATTAGGTGTATAAAAAAAATATGCCAAGTCAGTAAAGCGTAGGTTAATACGACTCTGTGTGTGAATCTGGGGAAATCTTTAGTTTCTATACTAGCTAATTAATGTAGTCTCAATTATTATGGTGTAATCTCATTGTCGAGAAACCTGCTGATAAATTTGGTCGACTTTTTTCAAATTAAATATATAAATACTAAGGAATTAAGTACCAACTTTTGAAGCAAACTTTAAACCCTTTTCTCTTACTTTTGTTAATGAACTTTACAACACAGTACTGCAGGATTAATCCTTCATAGCGCTCTGCGAGCGGTGCGTGTGCACAGGAAACAATTCACGTTGGTCTTAAATTTTTGGAGGTTATACTCGTTGGAGAATACAGCCTCAGGGAGGTCGTTCCAGAGTGATGACGTTCTTCAGATGAAAGAATTTTTAAACATTGCCGTTCGAGAGACGCTTGACAGTTGTCATAGTTAAAGTGGAAATACTGATTTGTTCAATAACATGCTTACAATAAACGATAAAATTTTGATAAAAGCGCTTTGGCAGGAAAAAAACTATGGTGCAAGAAAAATAGTGCGTGAATTTCCTAACAGAAATTGGGCATTATCAAGTGTTTCAAAACTGCTGAAAAAAATGAGGGAAAATAACGGCAATTTTGAGAGAAAGCAAGGGAGTGGGAGGCCACGCAGTGTAAGGACCCAGAGAAACATTGAAATTGTTAGAAGAAATATTAAAAGCCCTGTAAACTTTCCAGGAAGTAGTAAAAGCCCAAGAATGATTGAAAAGGATTATCTTATAAAAAGATCTTCAGTTAGACGGATTGTTAAGGAAGACCTTCATTTTAAAACCTTTAAAAGACGATATGTGCATAAATTATCGGAAGTGTCAAAAAGGTCAAGATTAGATAGGTGTATAGGTTTGCAGAGAAAATTCAGAAGAAATAATAGTGTCAAAAACATTTGCTTTACGGACGAGAAAATGTTTTACTTGCGACCGCCGAAAAACTCCCAGAATAATAGGTTGTATGACAATGTCGCTAAAAAAGAAAACATTAGTGCAGATAGGCTACTTATTGAACAAGGACACTTTGTTCCAGGCGTGATGGTCTCCCTTGGTGTATCAAAACTAGGCAAAACAAGTGTAATTTTTATAAACTCTGGCGTGAAAGTTAATTCTATATTCTATGGTATACTGCCATGAAGTTCTTGAAATCATGCTACCGGAATTGGAAACGTTTTGAGGATTATTATATTTTCATGCAAGATAGTGCCCCTGCCCATCGATCACAATATACCATTAGTTTTTTAAGACAACAGTGTCCAGAAATTATCGCTCCAGATGAATGGCCGCCAAACAGTCCAGACCTTAATCCTGTGGATTACGCCATATGGGGAAATTTGGAAGCAGCAGTGCACAAAAATAGAAATTTAAATAGTATGGACGACTTAAAACGAGAAATTGTAAGCTGTTGGGAAAACTTTGACCAAAACACAATTATTGGCGCAATTAATCAATGGAAAAGACGTTTACAGAAATGCATTGAACAAACCGGAGGACATATTGAACAATTTTTTAAATGATTTTTTTTTGTTAGATCATTAGATTTCATTTGATGTTAATAAACCGCAGAGAAATGTTTGGTGAAAAAATTGCTTATAACTATCGAACCGAATGAAATATCAAAAAATGTGAAAATACTTTTTTTGTTCAGAATAAAACAAACTTTAAGATGTAATATTAAAAAAAATAAAAAAACTAATTTTGCGGCTAGCTTGAAGTAACTTCTTATTTTAACTTGCCTGTACGATATTGTAATTTAATCCTATCACTTTTAAATTCATTTTACGATAACCTATACTTTTGTTAATATGTTCTGTAAATTTGGTTCAAAAATAATTTTCAACAATAAAGTTATTCCAAAAAGTCAAATGTGGTCACTTTTTTTGGCCCACCGTGTAGGTAGGTATTAATAAAACAAAATAAAATACCTTTAATCACCGGCTCACCACTTGCTACTACGCCACATGCCACACACAAACTACTCATGCCACAATGCCACATTTTCATAAATTTATTATAATAATGCGTATTATTTGTATTTTTTAATTCGTATGACGTTCCAACCGTTCATAAGTGAAAACTCCAAAAAAACGAGCAGGGGAAACCCCGCACAATTACGAATAATAATATGACATTGACGTAGCGCCATTTTAGAATTATCTTGAAACTTGATCCTACTTGAGTTGAGATTTTACTTCGATGCTTCGATGTTTAAAATAAGCATCGATGTTATCAAGAATGCCTCGAAACTGAAACATCGATAATATTGGAGATGAAACATCGATATTTTTGTCCCATGCGCTTTCTATAGAAATATAGCGTATTTCGATAAGAGTTTCCGGAGGCTTTTGCTGCTACTTTTCTTATCTCAAGTTTGTGTGGTGATATCCTTTGTTTGCTCCATTCCGCAGACCAGTACAAATTTATGTATGAAGAGGTACACGGTAGAACAACGTGTTTACATCGTTTAAACTTATTTTGAAAATAAGTCTTCTGCTATTAATACATATCGCACAATAATTCGTGATTCTTTTGGCGTGCATAATCTAAGTATCCCTCGGAAAGAACTATTCGCAATATACTACGCAAGTTCGAAACCACCGGGTCTGTTAAAGATGTCAAATCACCAGAACGTGCACATCAAGGTCGTTCGGTTGCCTACATTAAGGCTGTTCCTGAGAATGTGACTGATAATATCCGACTGTCGCAAAAATTGGGTATTACAAAACCACAACATGGCGAATCTTGCAAAGGACTTGGCTCTCCATCCTTACAAGATTCAGCTAACACAGGAACTGAAACCAAGTGATCACGGGCAACGCCGTGCATTTCCTAATTGGGTGTTTGAAATGAAGGCAGTTGACGATAAATTTTGCGACAAAATCATCTTCAGCGATAAAGCCCATTTTCACTTAAGTGGGTACGTAAACAAGCAGAGTTGTCACATCTGGGCCCGTGAAGATCGTAGAGAAATCCATAAAAAGAAAATGCATTCTCAACGACTAGCAGTTTGGTGCGGTTCTTGGTCTGAGGGTATCATCAGACCACACTTCTCTGATAGGAAAGCAATATATTTTAAATGAATATTTTTACATTGCACCAGAGCATCATGCACACTTGCGAGTTACCTTTTAGTTGGATTTAGTGTCTCAAACAAAAAAGACGTCTCAAAGGGAGGAACATGCAAGATAAGACATTGACATTCTTTAACACTTGAAGAATCTTACAGGGTCCTGTCACAGTTTAGGATGCATGTGATGAAATTCTTATGATCAGAACGGTTTTTCTTTTTCCTTATTTTTCTCTTTTCTTAATTAGGAGCTTTTGCAGCCCGGAATGATGTAAGAGCAAATACTATTGAACCAGCGGCATTTCTTGTTGCAACGTTAACATACAACTGATTTAAAATAACGCTCATCAAAAAGAACATAACCTAGTTTTTGAGACTTTTAGGGTTTTAATGAAAAACTCCTAAATTCAAGTGTCCAACAAAATACACTCTTAGTTTTGAAAGAAAAACATTTATATTTAGTATTACCATAGTTAATGCCTTTCTTGCAAAATTAAGGGCGGAGCTTAGTAAATAACTGGATGCTTGAATTTAGGAGTTTTTCGTTAAAACCCTAAAAATCTCAAGAACTATAAGGATTAGATAAATTTCATCTATAATAAAAAAGTTTGGTGTGAAAACGTAGAATTCAAATGTAATATAATAGTAGTATTAATAGTAGTCAATATTTTTAAAATGTGCACATTTTTCAAACATACAGTATGGCCTAAACAGTATTTTTGAAAATGTATCTAAAGATGCATAAAACTACTTTATCTGATCGTTGACTCACCCTGTATAGAGTGTCCATCCAGTTCCCTTATTATTAAAGATATAAACATTAGGTTTGTGACTTACTGTTTTATTATTTTATGAAACTTTCATTGCCGCAAACGAAATTTTTATAGCCCTCTCAGGACACCCTATATATTATTTCTTTGTCTTATTCCTCTTTTTAAGAGCATTTCACAAATATAAGTATAACAGTCCATATTTATTTATTTTAAAAAGGGATAATTTCAACATTTTTTGTAAAATTAATCATTCTTCGTATATCGTATCGTATGTCAATCACGGATAGCCATTACAGAAAACCAAATTCTGTAAATGAGCTATTACGGATTGTTTTCAAATATTACTGGTATTTATTTGATTTTGTAAGTTTATTTTTTATTTCTGTGAAGAATTGTCCAAGATAGCACAAAATAATAAATATGAAAATTATGAAAAGCATGATAGGTACGCATGTTTGTTTTAATCTAGCTAATGAAGATGCGAGCGCAGCCTCAGAGCTCTACTGTAATAGGTAAGTTTTAAAATCATTTGATAGGTACCAATAACATTCACAATAAAAATAAAAAAGTTTTAATGATTATTGTTATTTATTATTAGCTTTTTGTTGCATATGTAAATTTTTCGTAGATATCCAGAAAGACAACAACGTGATCAAAGAATATTTAAAAAAATCCAAGCCAGTATCATTGAGCACGGGTCTTTTAAAAAACCAAGGCCTAATTTTTCTAACAAGGTAAACAGGAAAAAAGAATAATTTGTTTTGGCCTCTGTCACGATACCACCATTTATATCATGCAGAAAAGTTTATAATGAAGTTGGGATTAAAAAATCAAGAACGCAGTTAATACTAAAAATATATAAATTTAGACCATACAAATACCATCTCGTCCAACATCTGCATCCCGATGACGCAGAACGTAGGATAGTTTGTTTGCAACTGCTACCTACAAATGTTGCAGGAAAACGCAAATCTTGAAAGAAGGGTGGTATGGTCCGACGAAGCTTATTTTACGAGTTGTATCTTAAACCGAAACCATTCAAGGTACTGGTCTCAAGAGAACCAAGACGTAATATTTCCACGAAAACGTCAAGGTTGGTTTGGATTTAATGTGTCATGCTTTATTTTTGGCACTAAAATTACGTATTTTATTTATGAAGGAACTTTAACCGGAAATAGACACTTAGATATAATGCGAGATGCACTCATTGAAACATTATAGGATATTCCTTTGGCCGATTTAAATAATATTTACGCTGTGTCTAGAATCCCGGTAGGTACCGGTAACACATTTTTTACCGGTAGTTTTGATGACGTCACCCATATGACATACTAGGTACCGGGATTTAAGTAAATCCCGGTAAAAAATGTAGTGGTTTTTATCGTCATTTTGAGAATTTAAAATGATGTCAATTTATATGGCAGTTTACTTTAAGCCAATACGTTTTGGATAAAACATCAATAAAATAAGTAGTATTTCTTATTTTACATTTATTATAAGTTTTATAATCAGAACAATACAACATGTTGGGTAGGTATTTTACACAAACTAGCTTAAGTATCTCTCATTTTTTATTTATAGGTAAGTTTGCAATCAGAACAATACCACATTTTTGATATTTTACACAAACTTGCACATTTCATATGCCTTTGTAATAAACACAAAGAACAAGCAACGGTTTCGATGCCCTTGATAATTTGATGATGACAAACTGCGCACGGGATTGATGGTCATGTTTTAATTCGATCCGTTCCATCAGTAGCTTCCAGGCTTCTTCTTGGAAGAATGGCCTATAATAATTTAAATTAGATATGCATATGGGTAATCAAGTTAATATTGCCTACCTTATTAAGTGCATATTAACCTCTTCACTGAATACAGAATGCTGAATATCAAGTACTGTCTTCACGTGTTTTTCCTCAACCAGATTACCTCCACTAAATACCTGTGAAATGTCTAAATCAACCAGCCAACTAAGCATAACTTTTTGTTTTTCTCGAAAATGAAGCTTTTTGAATGGGATGTTTCTTTTTTTTTTGGTATCCTAATAGCAGTTAACTCGGATCCTTTTGGACGCTCTCTTCGTTTAACAACAACTGGTAGTTTAATATTTTTTAAACTATCAGCATTTTCTAAAATAAAAAGTAAAATCTTTAATAATAATAATGACTGTGCAATGTGCGCTATCCCGCCAAAATAGGGGTAAATTTTATTAAGTTTGGTTTAAACCACAATACAGGTTGTCTAATTTAGTAGAGAAAAGTTTCTTTTTTTATGCCCACTTCTAAAATATATTTTTTAGTTATGACATATAAATATGTATACATGTGAGAACTTTGTTCTCTAGCCACTTGCTGAGACCTTATACAATAAGGATTAACCAAATTATGCTAAAACAGCTATTCTCTGGGCTACATGCCCCAACGAGCGCTGAATTAAATAGCACAATTTGGCGTATTTTAACTAACACTTTTAGTACTAAAATACAGACTCAGATTGCAGAAACTACCGGGAAAGAAAAGAATGAATCTTTATTTCCAATGATAGGTTGCTACGCTGCTGCTACCTGTAGACCGGTTTCGAACTCTTTGGTTCTCGTCAGTACAGGGCAAGCATGACAAGCGAGCACACCTATCATTGGAAAATTGCCCTGTACTGACGAGAACCAAAGAGTTCGAAACCGGTCTACAGGTAGCAGCAGCGTAGCAACCTATCATTGGAAATAAAGATTCATTCTTTTCTTTCCCGGTAGTTTCTGCAATCTGAGTCTGTATTTTAGTACTAACAGTGTTAGTTAAAATACGCCAAATTGTGCTATTTAATTCAGCGCTCGTTGGGGCATGTAGCCCAGAGAATAGCTGTTTTAGCATAATTTGGTTAATCCTTATTGTATAAGGTCTCAGCAAGTGGCTAGAGAACAAAGTTCTCACATGTATACATATTTATATGTCATATTATGATTACCACTTGCCAAGTAGTATTCTCTTACTATTTATTGTATTTTTTAGTTTAAATGTGAGAGACTATATTATTGAATTTTTGGATTCCACAAAAAATTTAAAACATATTTTCATGTCATATACCTAAACACAACTGGACATAGTCATTATCATACACGAAATATGTTTAAAATTTTCTGTAGAATATACAGGGTGTTCCATTTGAACTAAATAATATGTCTCAGTTTTCTGTGCATGTGTCAACATTGCGGCTATGAAAATTTAATACCTACTCTGTATAATAAGGTAAACCTACTTTTTATTGTAATGTTGTTATTGGTTTCCAAGAAAGTCACTTCTGGAACACTTAAGGGCAATGTCATTTCTTTAATACATTCATCTACTTTATTCAAGTCATTATCTGCAAAACATATTTCCATATTGTTTATATCCAGGTAGTCTTCGGTTT
Organism: Polydrusus tereticollis; assembly: GCA_963920685.1. Lineage (NCBI taxonomy): Eukaryota > Metazoa > Arthropoda > Insecta > Coleoptera > Curculionidae > Polydrusus > Polydrusus tereticollis. The sequence goes on from OY987332.1 coordinate 73,770,677, forward strand.
CCTGAGTGTCCTTACTTTCTGAGCTCTCCATTAGAGCTGAAAATAAAGTGTTTTAAGACAGGAGCTAGACAGTAGTTGTAGTTAAATGGTACCTTGTATGAAATAAAAAAATTCAATTGAGAAAAAAAATTAAATTAAATAAATGACATTCTTACCAGAACTAGTGGCTTCTACCTCTTCCATTTTATATCGATTTAGTATTTCCAACTTAACACTTTTTCCTTGTTTCCATAGCAGGTCTAGGGTTTTCAGAACATTAATTCTTTGTTGAAATAAAGAAGCGCAAGACTGTCCCGCTAAATTTGCAATAGAATCAGTTATGACCAGTGCTTTTTTTCTCTTTTGGGCAAATGATTGTGGTTTTCTGTAGCAGGCGCTAGTGACAAGTACATCTTGACCTTTCTGTGTCATATTGTTTTCTATAGAAATGTCATTATTCTCTAATGAAGTGAAAATTCTTTGTTTTTTTTTATAGTACCCTAAGGTCCACCGTTGATGAATTAATTCTTCACAGAATAGAGGTAAGCCCAATTTTTTTCTGAGAGCGAAAATATGTCGACAGGGTAGTAACATTCCTGTAGCAAAATTGCAGTTACAAAAATCAATTCCAAATGTTATTTCTCCTTCACTAGTTTTCAGTTGAAAACTATTCCCATTTGAATAAATATTTGCCAACTTCCATTTGTTTTAGGACTGTTTTGCAGGCTTCATTTGTTAAATACTCCATAAATTTCTTTTCGTCACTGCAATTTGATGCGTTTTTGAAATTGAGATGCAGCTTTATAATCACGTTCGTTTTCAATAGCCTTGATAATAGTAAAAAAACTGTGAACAAATTCTTTAAGTGTGCTATTTTTCTTTATAACAGACTTTAACTTCGAATTAATCGATTCAATGCGATTATTAGTGGTATTTAAGAAGTTATTATTAAAAAAAAATTTTGACATTGACCATTCATCTTTAATATTGTACCAGTTTTGATTAAAGTAGTCTACTATGACTTTCGGCGCATTTTCTTCCAGTGTCCTATGCAACAAATCAAATTCCTCAGATGTTTTGACATAAACCATTTTTTGTAATATTTCTAGACTTAGACTTCTTTCGTCTCCCGTTATTCCCATCTTTTGTACAGAAATTTGTCTGCCAAATGTACGCATTGAATGAAAAATGCATATAATTGTATTAGCTTCTGGAAAACATTCTTTCACAAGTCTTCTCTCTAATAGGTCCTTATCTGTTATTATACACTTAGTATTAGTCCAGTTTACATTCATAGTTTTAAATTATTCTAAAAACCACCGAAAACTTTCTTCATCTTCATTGCAAAGTAAACAAAATGCAACAATCTCTGTTTGGCAATTTCCATCCTCACATATAATTAAAAATAATGGTATTCCTATATTTATAAGTTTATAAGTACCGTCAATGCTCAACAACTCTGGATAAGCATCATATGTACTTTTCATATGGAAAGTTTGCATAAACATTCCTTTCAAATTGTTTTCAGAGTCTTTTAAAATACTAACTTCACAATCATATTTATTTTTCAAAATATCCACACACTGATCTAGGCCAATTGGGGCTTTGTTTGTAGCGCTTTGTTTAATGTTCGATAGATCTTTTAACGTTACCTTTAGACCTGTATCTTTTTCTAGCTTCTCTCTAACTCTCTTTTTATTGGCATCTAACAAAAGTAACATTTTTGCCTCTTCTCTATTTTCATAAGGCAATTTTCTCTGTTGCGGCAAAAAATCAAAAAGGGCTGTACTTGTCTCATGATTATGGTCGTTATTTAAGCTTTTAACTTCAAGGAATTTTCCATTTTGGGAAACGCGTAAAGCTACAAAGGCAGGACATGGAATTTCCTTTTTAAATGTCCTTATCACTTTTAAAGTATCTTCTTTTTTTCGGAAACGTTGCCCTCTGAAAATGCAACAGTATTTTAGTTCGTAATATCGTAGTTCTGGCCTTATTACCTTTTTGATTCTGCTGGCTGTAATTAATCGGGCGTCCCTTTTCCAGTACTTGGCAAATGTCTTTTTCTCGTATACTTTCAAAGTCTCCTCAACTTCTTTATAACTTTTAAATGTTTGTCCTATACTAAAAACCATTTTTAAAGTAGGTAATTTTACGTTTAAAAACTCACGAAAACATTCCACTTTCACACATCAACAAAACAAGTTAAAGGCATAAAAAGTTAGGTTAAGTTTGCCTTGTGTCACTTTTAATACACTGAAACCGCCAACCACTACATTTTTTACCGGGATTTACTTAAATCCCGGTACCTAGTATGTCATATGGGTGACGTCATCAAAACTGCCGGTAAAAAATGTGTTACCGGTACCGGGATTCTAGACACAGCGTAATATTTATTACTAGCAAGATGGCGCTCCAGGATAAGATTCTCATATAGTGAAAGAATATATAGAAACCACATTTCCCGATTGGTACCAATTGACCTGTCAGGTGGCCTCCAATATCTCCTGATCTTTCTGTGTTGGATTTTTTTATGAGGGTATATAGAAAATCAGTTATATAAGAGACAATGGCCACAATATTGATCAACTTCGAGAAGCTACCCATCAAACCTTTAGGCCTTTGCAGGGAAGGCCAGTTATCTTATTAAATGCATTGCGAGGAATCGAAACGGCGTCGAACGTATTTAGAACACAACAAAGCCCAATTCGAGCAATTTTTGTAATTTAATAAAATAATATCTTTGCTTTATTGTTGGGTATAAATTGGTTAATAACATAAAGTCTTATAATAAAAATAATGTTGTTAATTTTTTCGTTTTTTGTTTGCGGGCATAACCTTCTGTACGAAAAATGATTAATTTTACAAAAAAATTTAAAAACAGGGGAGCGTCAAAAATGACAAATTTTCAAAGTATATGTCAGAAACTGAGAGGGCTATAAAAATTTCGTTGGGGCTATGAAAGTTTCATAAAATAATAGAACCGTAAGCCGTAAACCCCATATTTCTATCTTTTATAAAAAGGGAGCTGATATATGAAAATACACGAAAACTGGATACCCTGTACATTGTACATTACCATAAACTTACCTCAGGCGACATAGTTAACGGTGGTGAATTATGTCTTTGCCTGTATACGTTATGCCAGCATAAGCAGTCGGTAATGAAGTCACTATCTTGCCATGCAGTCCTTATTTCTGATATGTCTAAAATCATGCTAACTGGACGGTTGTGTAAAATCTGTAAAAATTAATAGGTATAAGTACCATAAACCATAACATTAAAGTTTATATTAACTATTGGTTGCAATTAATTTTAATTGACTGGGGGGATTATATCTATGAAACAATTTTGAAGTTATAACGATTTTAAACAAGAAATTAATTTATTGGTTTTTGTAAAGTGGTGCTTCTGCTGGCTGGTCAAAGACGAAGCGATGAACTACATTTGTCTTTGACAAAACGCAGTGAGCACCCGTTATATGCCATTACAGGTGATATATCTTATACAGGGTGTACCAAATTAAGTGCGCACTATTGCTAACTTTTTTATTATTGGAGATACAAAGTCGGTCAAATTAGCAAAGTAGTAGCATTTTTTCTGTTTATTAAAATGGCGAAAGCAGAAAAACAATTGGACATAACGTTTCTGAATAAATGAGGAAAATGTATTTTTTTGAAATGGCACACCCTGTATATTTTTTACTGAAAATTTTGCAAATCGTATACGGAATAAAAAAGTTCATATGCAATATTGGCTTAAAATTGAAAAAACATCAACACAGCCATGGAAATAAAAAATGGTTTGCCTTTGACGTTTTCATCGAGACTACCATGAAAACAAAAACGAATTAACTAAAGTGTCGTCGTTTTGGGTAGCCATTATTGTTAATGAAGCCAAAATTTTCGTAGTTTTGCATTAAGTTATCTAGTTTTTACTTTTAAACATTACAAAATGGTGATCACGCATTTAGAACATTGCAATATGTTATAGGCGTATCTTGGTTACAGAAAAAATAGTGTACCAGCACTCAAGCAATACGGTCAAATGTATCCTGAACGTGAGCAACCAGACAGAAGGTATTTTCTAAGGCTCTATAGAAAATTTAAAAGTAACGAAAGAGTGTTTATAAAGACAAGGACTAAAAAAACAGTTTATAACAAGTAAACAAGTAGAAGTAAATGTATTGGCATATTTTGAGGCGCACAAAATTAATTCAACTAGAGATTTGGTAAAAGACAGTGGTTTCAGTTTATTTACAATTTGGAGGATTTTAAAAAAGTATAAGTTTGTACCTTATAAGTACCGACCAGTGCAAACATTATTACCTGGTGACACTGAAAGAAGACTCATTTTTTGCCAATGGTTACAAGATATGTGTAGACAAAGTCCTAACTTTTTGAAGAACATTTTATGGAGCGATGAAGCGAACTTTTCAAATAGGGGTATGTTTAATCGTAAAAACATGCACTATTGGTCTAGAACAAATTTGTTTATTGCTGTTCCCAGAAATCCGCAAGTGAGATTTAGCATTAATGTTTGGTGTGGTCTCATAGGCAGCCAAATTATCGGGTCAATTTTTCATGAAGGTACTCTGGCCGGCAGGGGATACGTTAATATGTTGTCAGAATTACTAGAAGAATATTTAGATGATGTGAACTTAGAGGACCGTAACCAAATTTATTTTCAACAAGATGGAGCTCCTCCTCATCAGTTTCACGAAGTGAGAATATTGTTAGAAAGGCTTTTCAGAGACAGGTGAATGGCAACAAATGGTCCGATACGTTGGCCCCCAAGGTCTCCTGACGTAACTCCATTAGACTTTTACTTTTTTTATTAAATTAGAGTCCCTATTAACTGGTATATTCATTAATGCTTTTATTCTGTTGTGTGGGGACTTAAATATAGATTTCTCCAAGTCCTCTGATCAGCATACTAAGTCACTGTGCTGTCTTTTAAGTTCTGTCAATTTACGTATGCATGTAGATCAGCCAACCCGGGTCTCGGCTTATTCCTACTCTACTATAAATTATTTCTGTTTCAATTTAAATCAGGATTACATGTTCTATAAAACGATTAATGCCGGTTTGTCAGATCATGAGGCTATTTTGGCTCGTATAAATTTGGATTCTCATTTTAAGTTGGGAGTTACTCGGGGCAGGCTGTTTACTAAAAATAATTTTGACCGGTTTAGACAGTTGTGCGACTCGGCGGACTGGAACAGTGTCCTTAATGCTGGTTCTCCTCTCGAGCATTTCCACAAACATTTAATCACCATATTTAACGCGGTTTTTCCCACAACTCTTATAAGGCAACCAAAGAGGAAGCCATGGTACACAAGGGGCCTTAGAATCTCTGGCAAAAACATGAGATCGCTTTTTTATATTCGTAAATTTTACTTGGCAAATCCTACATTTATAGAATATTACAATAATTACCGTCATATTTATAAGAAAGTTATCACCCTTGCCAAGAGAATGTACTATTCTTTTAGGATTTATCAGGCTTCGAACAGGATGCGTGAGTCTTGGAAAATTGTTAATGACCTAAGAGGCAAGTCAGGCAATAATCCAATATTAAGTTCCCTGGGGGCTAGCGAACTGAATACATTCTATTGCAGCATAGCATCAAAACTTTCAGGCGGATCCCCACCGGCTGGTGACTTTCGGGAGTATATGTCACACATTAAGGTTCCTAAGACCTGTTTATTGTTTCCAACTGATGCACAGGAGCTTCTAGGCATCTTCTCGTCAATGAAAAACCAATCCTCATCTGGTTGGGATGACCTCTCTCTGCGAGTCATCCGGACAATTCCTGAAAGAGCAGTGGACACTCTCGCCGAAGCAATAAATGTATCGTTTTCCACAGGAGTTTTTCCTGACTCTTTAAAGACAGCTGTCGTTCTCCCACTCCATAAGGGTGGTGACCGCGAGAATCCTGCAAATTTTCGCCCCATAGCGCTGCTTCCTACGCTTTCCAAGATAATTGAGAAGCTTGTTAAAGTGAGAATAACATCCTTTCTTACGAGGTTCGATCCCCTTAGCGGACGTTTTCATGATGGATTGGGCACTGATGATGCGATTTTTGACTTTCTCCACCTTCTATATTCCAGACTTAATAACGGAGAGGTAGCCGCAGCGATTTTTTGCGACGTGTCCAAGGCGTTAATCATGAGGTATTGCTGTGGAAGCTGGACAGGTATGGTTTTAGAGGTGCGTTGCATGACTGGTTGCAATCCTTTATGTCCCGCCGCTCTCAAATGGTGACATTTAATGGCAACACATCCCGGGAGCTATGGGTTGATGCAGGTGTTCCTCAGGGATCAGTCCTTGGGCCATTGTTTTTTCTTTTGTATGTCAACGACCTGCCTCAGCTCCATGGTGGTGGCTCTTTTATAATGTATGCCGACGACACAACCATCCTTTGGCATGACACCAATAAAGACAATCTTAACAAAAAGATTGGGGACGATTTGTTAAGAGTGAGGGAATGATGTGACGAAAACCTTCTTAATTTTAATGTGTCTAAGACCAATATTCTAAACTTTAAGTGCATGGCCAAGGACATATCCCTGGGGGATGGACCAATTGCCTCGCTCCACAAGAACAAGTTCCTTGGACTCACCATAGACAGTGCACTGAAATTCGAGGAACACATTGCAAGTGTTAGCAGGAAGGTTTCGTCTGGGTGTTTTGCTCTGAGGGTCATTGCGAAGAATCTATCATTCACTGTGGCTAAGAATGCCTATTTCGCTTTAATTGAGTCGCACCTTCGTTACGGGATTGCATTTTGGGGTGTATGTTCGCGCTCCCTTTTTCAAGATATATTTATTTTACAAAAACGAGCACTTCGTTATATGTGTGGAGCGGGAGCTCGCGACTCGTGTCGCCCACTTTTTCTTAAACATCGCATATTGAGTCTCTACTCTTTATTTATTTTGGAAACAGTAATTTGTTTATTAGTATTAGTTTTCGGATGATACAATTACCCTTTTTACTAGTTTTATTGCTTTTGTATAACTTTGTATGTGTTGTTTATTGTGAATCATGTTTCAGCATTATTACTACACATTTTTGACTGTAATTGAATATACGTTTTATGTGCTAATTCATCCATGTTGTTTGTTTTTTTTTTAATTAACTTTTGACGTTTTATATTTTATTTCAGTTTATTTATATTGTTTTGCTTTGTTAACGACATTATACGTTCATAACAATAAAGCTATGTTTGACATTTGACTTCTGGGGATATGTCAAGGACGAAGTCTTTAAAACGAAATATGCGAATCTGGTCGAACTTCAAGACAACATTAGACGCATTATAGCATCCATCGATGGCAGAACAGTTTTAAAAGCTACAAAACGTGTAATCAAGAATGCCCGCAAATGTATTGAGCAAAACGGTGATGTGTTTGAACATTTAATATAGTTTTTTTTTATTTCTTCCGCTAAAAATAAGAGTCAAACCATTTTTTGATGTTTTTCAATTTTAGGCCAATATTGCATATGAACTTTTTTATTCCGTATACGATTTGCAAATGTTTCGGTAAAAAATATACACGGTGTGCCATTTAAAAAAAAATATATTTTCCTCATTTATTCAGAAACGTTATGTTATGTTCAATTGTTTTTCTGCTTTCACCATTTTAATTAACAGAAAAAATGCTACTACTTTGCTAATTTACCGACTTTGTATCTTCAATAATAAAAAAGTTAGCAATGGTGCGCACTTAATTTGGTACACCCTGTATAGGGTGAAGTTGCATTTTATAGAATGTAGCTTTTCTTGAAAAATTAAAATGAAACGCGTGGGGCCGTAAAAGACCAAATAATGTTTTTTGGAGATCAGGTTTGACATAGTAAAAAAAAGTTGTAGAAGGTGTCATAAAGACCGCGGGAACAAAGCGGTAATATTGTATCTATTTTTAATAAATTAACTTATTAATATTTAACTGCGCCCCGCCAATTAAAAATATAGTTTGTTCTATCCAAACTGACCATCAGTTTATTTCTAGACTCGTATAAAATAACCCCAGGGGCGCATGACTAAGCTAAAATATCTTGAACATTTTTTTATCCCTCAATATCAACTACAATGACACGAGTTTTATGCTATGATACATAGTTTCAAAAAATTATTTTGAAATTTTTGGTTATTTGGGATAAAAGGGTCACGGCAAATTCTGTTTCTCATTGTGCAAAATGATCAGCAGACTTATTAAGCCCAGATAAAACCCTTTAATACGTTTTTAATAAATCCACACAAGGAAGGAAGGAACAAGAACTTAATTTCAAGATTTTTTACATAATTTACATTTTTCTTAATAAGGTGCTAAATTTCACCTGCTTCCAGTATCCCTTCCTCAGATACCAAAAACAATAATTTAGGATCTAAGCTGTAGGAATTGGTCATGGAGTTAAAAAATTGCAATAAAAAATACAGGTCTGTATAAAAAAAAGGGTGACTCAAAGACAAAACCTTAGACCAGCGGTTCTCAAACTTTCGTATTTCGCGCCCCCCTTTTTTACCTTGATTAATTCAACGCCCTTTGCATAAAATGAGGTAGATGAAAATAATTCAATTACATGATTAATCGTATAATTACGATTACAGGCAATCAAATGTCAATTCTTACGATTTTTGCTACTTCACAAAATAATTATTCACTTTTAATTAAAGTTAAAATTTCAACAGGATTTAATTTAATTTATACTAATTTTGAAAAACTAACCAAGTATTAAATTTTCTTACATCGCCCCTGCTCACGCAACACTGTACGCAGAAACTTATTTAACTCGATTTTTTTGTCAATATTGGATATACTGCCGACGTGGCACACCCGCGCCCTATGATTAATTTACTGTTACTCGAGTTTTCGCGGTAGAGACCAATAGGTCTCGAACTTTCCGGGTTGAAATTACGCGACAATGCGCCTATAAAGGCACTAAAAGCAGCGGCAGCACGACAGTTGTTGGTTGTGTTGTTGCGACTGTCTTAGAGTTTGTCACTTGGAAACGCCGGAAAACATTATTGTATATTAATTTAAATAATGTTCTTATGCACTATGTGTGAAGGAAAGATATACAAGCAAATTGACTATATTTCGATTATTATTTCGATAACGGACTCATCGGTCTCGACCGCTTTCCGTTTAATAAATAAATAAATAAATATTTATGTACACGCATAGTAAATATGGATAGATTCTTAATTGGTAGCAAACGTAAGCTTAAGGACGGACAAGCTCCTATTTCTTCAGAGGTGCCCTGTCCTGTACGAGTGTTTATCCTGTTGAAAAATCAAACACACGCAAATATGACTCAGCGTACTTAAACTTCGGGTTTACAAACATTGAAATACAACTAAATGAAGCAACGGACAGCAGTAACGATTCTCATTTAATTTGCTATATCAGATTCTGTCAGGGAGCAGCAATAGTAGAATACTTGCTATGTTGCAAACATATAAAAGGAAGAGCAATTGCGGCCCACTTGTTCACAATTACAAGTTTATTATCACTGTAAACTTGCAGTGGAAGGATTGTGTTGAATTTGAACCGATGGAGCTCAAGCCATATCCGGTAAATGTACATAACAGTTTAGAAGCACTTTTGAAGAAGGAATCTCCAGAAGTAGTCTGGACCCACTGTATCATTAATTGGGAAGCTTTACCATCAGAATAACTAAGTCCTGGTCTAAATATTGCTCTAATGGTAGTTATTGATGTAGTTAATTGTATAAAAACCCGACCTCTAAAATCAAGGATCGCTGCTTTTTGTGAAGAAGATAAAGAAACATATAATATCGTTATTGTTTTAATCTTCATTAAGATGTTTGTCACGCGGTACGGTGTTTAAGCGCGCCTACGAACTAAGAAATTAAATTCGTAAGCTGGGAGGATTATAAGAATGCGAAAGAATTCTATGACAAGTTATTTCTAATGAAGCTCTCCTACTTAGTGGACGTACTCGAAAACTTAACTTACCTAATTATTAATTTCGAGGAAATAATACTAATATTTGATTTAAGTGAAAGAGTCGACACTTTTTGTAAGATAATACAGTTATGATGTTTCCCACAATGTGTGAATTTATGCAGAGTTACCCACCGGAAGGGAATCATAAAATAGTATTGCTAGACAGTGAAGGGTCATTTAGAAAATTTGAACACTACTTTCATCAAATACTTTTTCGAAAAAGAGTATATAAAATTTGTTAGGAATTGGGTAATAAACCATTTGAAAGTACACCCACCGACCTATCAATGAAAGAACACTGATAAATCTTTGTTCAATTAGCGTGGAAAAATATCTTTTTTTTTAATAAATATATTTTTTTTTAATTCTCAACAAATTTCTGTAGGGTAAACTGTCTTGTAACTATTCTCTTATTAAAGCAAGAGCATTTCGGATACGATTACCTTTTCCTACTTCTTACCTTTGCGAAACTGGGTTTGCCGCTGTAGCCCGCTTTTTTTTATTATTTTTTACGGTTCGTCGGCGTATCTGAGGCCATCTTGAACCGGTCATCGACCGTACGGTTTTTAATCGTGCGGTCTACTGACTGGGGAGTGTGAAACGGCACCTTCATCCTACGAGATATCCGATCTCATCCGGCCTGTCCGGCGTGAATAGGATGGTTTTGATGTCGATTCATTTTACACTCTTCCCTAAGACAAGAGCACGCGGTGTTTCCCAAGCGGTCACCCATCCAAGTACTAACCGCGCCCGACACCGCTTAACTTCGGTGATCTGACGGGAACCGGTACTTTATGTGTCGCTAGGCCCTTGCCCGCTTTAAAATTTAAATATAGAAACAAACTTCAAATTCAAAAGGGAGCCCAGAGTATCTATCTCGAACATCAAACCAGATCTTAATAACCATACTTTAAAGCAAGCACATATTAGTCATCTTAGAAATTTTATTTTAATTTAGTTATGATGCTTTCCGGAAGCCCCCGGAAGGGACAGGGGGTTTCCACAGTTTGAAAACCACTGCCTTAGACTACGATAGTGTATGCTCCATTTTTGAAATTTGCGCATCAAGCCGTTGCCGAGTGTTTTTGTTTTTTTTGCGGTGGAAAAGTCAAAGTTTTTTGTTACATTGAGATATGCACTCCTATTATACCAGGAACTTTCGAACTATTCGAACTCCTTGTTTGAAAATCCTTATCGATTGAATAAGTATAAGAAAAATTTACTAGATTTACACCTTTATAATCATTTGCCTGATACTAAACTCTACGCCAGCTTAGTCTTTAATAGCGGCCGACGCCACATTTTAAAAATTTGTGCCAACCTGTGACTTAAAAGTTCCTCAATTCAAAAATCATCTCGCGGACATCATCTCGCGGATACAGGCAATCGCTGCATCAAAATTAACTTTAAGTTCTTCTTAGTAAAGAATATCTTAAATCCTAAGTTAACATTAAAATACTCTGTTTTGCACCAACCAGCTTTCAACGAATAATACAAAAAGATAGACATATTTTCAAAGTAATTCATCCTACTAGGAATCTATTCATTTTAAATTACTATTATGTTGTTCCCTTTCGTTAACAATATTGCAAAATGTGTGATTATACATAGGTTTAATAAGTACACACTTTACCTTCTAGAAAACTAATTTTCTATTCATTCTAAAAATTCTGTCGTCATCAAATATATCCATCTTTGCCAAATATCAAAAATTAGTATTACAGTTAGATTGAAGTTAGGAATAAGCTAAGAAAACTTTAAGGAATCGAATGGATTTTGGTCCTGACCAAATTAAAGTTCTGTAAAAAGAATGTTACTAGAAATGATATATGGCGTCGGCCGCCATTAAAAACTTAGCTGGCGTAGACTATACAGAATGTAACAAATTCGTTTATCACTACAGGGATATTGTAAACTATAAGAGATACGAAGACGGTTAAATGGGGGCAAAGTTGCGTGATTTGAATCCGAGATCCTAAATTATTCCGTTAAATCTGTTTAGTTATCCATAAGTAGTAACTCTTTAATTTGCGTGTTTAAATGTGTAGACTAATCGTTCTTTTAAATAAATTTAATGAAAACCATGATAATAAATTGACTGTAATATCTGTACGCCTTTTCAAAAATGCTTGTGTTTGATGTTTATAACTCAGTAATGTGATACATTTTTTTGGCATTCTTTTGGATATTATTTTAATAGAACTTATGAATTTTTTAGCATTATTTTATAGTTTTAGTTTTTATTATTACACAGAAGTATACGTGACTATGAGAAAGAAAAGATCATGTACAACACGCAGGGCTGGATTAGAAATGGAAGTAAAAAATAAATTACTGCCTTAATTCCTTTTTGCAAAATTAACCTTTAACTAAGGTTTTTAATAAACATGCCTTAGGCCTTCTATTAAAAAATTTAAAAAATCCAGGTCCGTATTTAAAAAAGTAAAACTGATGATGATTCTAGATAAATAAAACGTTGTATGGCAAAACTAGGTAGGTATTCTAAAAGAGAATAAAAAGTTGCTCCAACAAAGTGTCTTCGTATCTCTTACGGTTTACTATATCCCTGTAGTGATAAATGAATTTGTTATACTATAGGCTTATTCCAACCAGCAGTCCGGGACTAGTTTTTAATCAGAAATAGTCTACCAGGTGAATATTGCATGTAGACCCCAGGATGCCTTGTTAAGTCCTACAACTGGTTAATTGTATTTGACAGTTTGAAACTGTCAAGGACTGATGGTTGGACCTTATACAAAATCCCTTGATTCAAATTCAAATAATTTTAAACGCCATATAAAAATATGATAATCGAAAACGGGTTTTACAGAAGAAGAATATTTGAACTTCTCCTTTTAAAAAATGCAGGGTTAGATGAGGGACAGCTTTTTAGAAAATGTTCGGTTCTTTTAATTTTCTGACTTCCTACCAATCTATTGTAATATGTATATTATATAACGTAGTCAATAAATAAAAAAAAATGAAACTACCTTGTGGAGTAGCATGCAATAAAAATGTCGAATTTGACGATATTTCTCCGAGGAAGGTCGAAAATAAATAAAAAACAAACGGTAAGTTTTCGTTTTACTAAGTAGGTAGTGGAATTTCTCAAGAGTTTGGTATTGATCACTGAATTACGCAAGCGTTCCCCAATGTCACCTACCTAGGTACCTATTTACTCTTATCTTATAGTCCTATTATAAGTATTTTAGAATAATTTAACGATCTTTTCGTTTTTCAAAATATTATTTTATGAGGCTTAACACAACCCCGGAAAGTATGACATGCATTTCCCTTTTACGGGATTGTGGCAATTATAATAATAATACTTTTAAAATATGCAGTGAGAACGATAAGATTAGAACAAATTAATTTAAAATTCATGTGTTTTTTTTTTTGAAAAAAAGCTCAGACCCGTTAATTTTTTATTTTTGTTGTGAATTTTTTGAAGCTTATTTTATATATACAGGTTTTCCCAAGAACAAGTCATAACAGTTTACTTTATTTTTTTTTTAATGGATACCCCTATTTTATAATATTTTTTGGATTCTGCATAAAATTCAGCCGTTTGCGAGAAAATCGGATTTCAACAGATGATTTTTTTTATTATTACTTAAATCATGAACACTGTTGTAAATAAAGCCTCTGGCTGTTAGGTTGTCACACTGACAATGACGGTTGTCCCCTAATTTGCGTAGTTTTGCCTTATGTCAAAGTGCCTGGCAAAAGATATTTTGACAATCTTGTAATTCTAAAAAATGGCACGCTTAAGTGAACTAGAGCGAATAGAAATATTAATAATGGTTGGTTATGGAGATAGAATGCGCAAACAAATGGAAGTTTGCGCACTCTTCAATAACAAGCAAGGGCGGTTTTAGCTTTTCAACATGGGGGGGGGGGGTATTCTCAAATCCCATGCTTATGCATTTAGATAGGTACATTTTTTTTTAAACAAGCATGAAGTAATAAATAGAAAAGCTCTTATTAACCTGAACTAATCAGAAAATAAGTCCGTGGCGGGGGGAGGCTAGGGAAAAATAGCGCCGCAGGCGAAAAATTTTTGGATGCCACGCCCTTTTTTCAATGATGATGCTTAAAATTCTAAATTCATGGGGGGGGGGGTAATTACCCTATTACCCCCCCCTCCCGTAAAACCGCCCTTGATAACAAGTATCCTCGCAGTGAACCGATATTTCGATCTACTGTCAGCAAAATAGAAAAAAAATATAGAGATTTAGTTCACATTAGGGGGGGGGGGACAATTATACGAAAGGTCGACCTGCGGCATTAGAAGATACACAATTACCTAAATGTGTTATTGTCGGTTCAAGAAGACCACCATAAGGCGAGTAGTACTATTGCTTATCTGCAAAACATCCATCCTAAAGTATTTAGACCAAAATAAATTCCATCCTTACAAAGTCCAATTGGTTTATGAACTCAATGAAGATGATCCAGATAGAAGAGTGCAATTTTGCGAGGTAATGATGAATTTGTGCAATAATTATCCACATTTTTCGAAACGTATTGTATTTTCGAATGACGCAACGATTTCTTTGAATGGAAGTGTAAATAAACAAAACTGTCGGTATTGGGGTACAGAAAATGAACGCTGGATTATGGAATGTGACACCCAATAGCCACAAAAAGTTAATGTTTGGGCCGGCATTGTTGAAAATAGAATTTTGGGACCCATTTTTATAGACGGAAATTTGACAGATGAAACATATTTAGAATCTTTACAAAATGATCTAGAACCGTGCTTTTCCACATTATACCCTAATCCAGAAGACCCTGGTGCACCGAAAACTTTTTTGTGGTATCAGCGAGATGGAGCTCCGGCCCATTACACCCGCTGTGTGTTCCTTAATACAGCTTTTCCCCAACGATGGATTGGCCGACGAGGTCCAATTGAATGGCCGGCCAGATCTCCAGATTTAACCCCGTTAGGTTTTTTTTGTGGGGTTATCTTAAGTCTCAGGTGTATGTAAGAAATAAGTTTGTCTCTTCTCTGTCTGCCAGACCCAATCCTTGGAAGCGTTTCGCCGTATTACGGCTCTTCGGCAAAGCTATAGAGTGATGAAAAGGAAAGGGACCTTACAGGGAACTTCATCACATAATGATTGCCACGAGATGTCGCCACGTGCAACATTTCGCATATGCATTGACTAAACAATATTAAAGATTTAAAGACCAGAATAAGAGGCGAAATAAGATTGATAGAACCCTTACGTCGTTAATAACGTTCTGCAAGAATGTGAAGATCGTCTCGGGTACTGCCAGACTGTTGGTGAATGCCATTTCCAATATTTGATGAAGTGACTTTTAGTTTCTTTTGAATTTTTTTTTTCGCTAATAAATAATAATGTGTTGTTGTTTTAAGTTAATTCTATAATTAATAATTATATTTCAAGAAACTTGTTTAGAATTTTATGCAAAATCCAAAAAAATATTATGACATAGGGGTTTCCATTTAAAAAATTTTTACTAAACTGTCATAATTTGTTTTTGAGAAAACATGATGTATACATGAAATAAGCTTTAAGAAATACGCAACAAAAATAAAAAATTTACGGGTTCGAGCGTTTTTTCGAAAATAAAAACACAAATCATGACTTTTAAATGAATTTGTCCCAACCTTTAAGTTCTCACTGTATAGGATTGTTCATGTAAGAAAGAAGTTAGGTGAGGTGAGAATTTTATGGCATGTGGCATTTTCTAGGGATTATAGAAGTCACCTCAAAAATCAAAAGAAACTGCTGGTAAAAGCAGAATCGTATTCGGGCTTATTTTATTTATATCGTTTGTTGATTGTCACCAAACTGTTACATTGGTGGTGTTTGAAACACTTTCTTTGTGAGGTGTTATAGTTATTGTGAAAATTATGGATAAAAGTTATTCTGTTCCTAGCACATCTGAAAGAAGAAATGAAGCAAATATGGTAATTTAACCAATTAATATTTTAGACATGCAAAATTTTAATTTTAAGATCTGAGAAGTGAATTTTACAATAAAAGATGTGTTGAAAACTCCAAGTCAATTTTATTTATTTAATGTAGATTGTAGCTATTAAATTAACATACTAACATAGTGTTATTATTGTAAACTACCTTTATTGTTATTCTTATTGCTTTACAAAAAGTAAAAATTAATTCAAGATTTTCCTTAAACGCAATTAAGCGTTTAAAAATTAATGTGTATATTGTTTTTAAACTCATTTTCCATTATTTAAAGTTGATATTGTTGGACAGACCTCGCCGCAATTTAATTATTATATACTTTGTACCTATCTCTTATTTTTCTTGCCCCTTAACACTTCATCAAGATCAGCAATAAAAATAATAATGATATTAATATATTTAATTAAATAATGAAAAATTTGTTAAGAGAACAATAATTTAAAATTTTCAAAATGACCGCCGTTTTGTAATACGCAACTATGAATTTTTTACTATTTAAAGAAAAATGATCTAAATAGCTTTGAAACAAAACCGTCAAGTTTCTCCCACCACTTACTCGTAATTTGGCCGACAAAGGAACGGAGAGACCTATACTTGGAATTTCTTTGATGGACAAATTATAGAACGACCGGATTTGAAAAAGAAATAAATTGACGGGTATTCCTCAGATTGTGACAGCGTTCGGCTGATTAGAGTCAAATCTGGTCTTATCTGGCGGGTTTACGATTTAACAAAGACATACTTTCAATTTTTCCTTTCTTTTATTGCGTTTAATCATACTAACCAAATAAAATCCGTCAGACAAATATGACAGACTTATGCAATTTTGGCATGAAAGAAAAGGATACGTATTTTATTTAATTTTCAGCGATTCACAAAAGTTTGTACCTGCCCAAGTACCTGCCACCTTCGTCTTGATTTAAAGATGTCAGTTTTGTGACTTTGACAGTTTGTGACAAAATGAAAAAAATTTCTGGGTTTTTGCATCCCCAAGCAAAAAAAATGGTACTTAATCTGATAAGCTATTTCGAAAATGCAAGAAAAAGTGGAAATTCGCCAACCAATATTCAGGAAACAGCAGCCAAAGCACTGGGAATTAGTTTAAGGGCTGTGCAGAGAATTGCGCATGAAAAAAAAACATAACATAATACCCAAGAATACTAAAAAATGTAAACGAAGAAAGCCAAAGACTGAGGATTTAAGCGAAAATATTCAAATGGGAGTTCGAAATGTGATTTAGGATTTATACAGATCAAAAACCAATGTAACTCTTCCAGTTTTACAAGAAACATTAAAAATTCGGGGTGTTTTGGAAAGTGGACTTGAAGCGCTATCAAAATTAATAAAAAAGTTAGGTTTTATAAAAAAGACTGTAACCGAAGATTTTTATGTGAGCAGCCACAGATAGTGAGTCAGCGTGTTCAGTTTTTAAAAAATTATACGGAGAATTACAAATCGAAATTTAGAAAAGTGGTATTTTTAGACGAAATGTGGATATTTTCAAATGGAAGTGGTTCAAAATCTTGGCAAGATGATTTTGTGAAAAGCGTGAAAAGAAAAAAGGGATGTGGCACGGGAAAGCGGTTCATTATTTTACATGCTGGTTCTGTAACAGGATATGTTCCAGGTGCAAGCTTAATTTTTTCTTCAACATCAAAAAGTGCTGACTATCATGATAATATGAATTGCGAAATGTTTGAAAAATGGTTAAAAGTTCAATTGATACCAAATTTGGATTCTCCGTCTTTAATTGTATTAGATAATGCATCATATCATTCAAGAATTTTAAATATACAGCCTACTTCATCTTGGAGGAAAAATGATATTTATGAGTGGCTTGAAAAACACAACCAAAATCCTTCACCAAATATGCTTAAATCGGAACTCCTATCAATGGCAAAGTCTCTTAAAAAATCAAGAATATACGCGGTAGATGAAATATTGCGTGAATATGGCCATGAGGTTCTACGACTGCCGCCATATCATTGCCAGTTTAACGCAATAGAATTAATATGGGCCGGGGCAAAGTCTTATGATGAAAAACATGTAGGTGATGGTCTTAAATCCGACCAAGTACAAATAGTTTGGCAAGATTCTTTGGATCATATTACACAAGAGTACTGAAAGAAATCAGTGGACCATACAGAAATATTAATAAGGGATTGGTGGGATCGGGAACAAGTACTAGATGTCGAAGTAGCGCCAATGATAATTGCTCCATTCGAAGACGACTCAGACGACGAGGACTTTTCAGATTTTATAAGTGACGATGACAGTTTTTAGTCTATAATTAGTTTATAAACGGTTTTCTTTGTTTACATTTTTTAGTATTCTTCGGTATTATATTATGCTCTCTTTCATGCACATTATTCTACACAGTCCTTAAACTAATTCCCAGTGCTTTCGCTACGGTTTCCTGCATATTGGTTGGCCAATTTCCACTTTTTCTTTCATTTTCGAAATAGTTTATCAGACTAAATGCCATTGAATTTATAGGTTTTAGTAGTAAAATTGTTAAAATAAATTACACTGTTTGTTATTGTCGTTTTTAATAAATACATTTAAGGTATACTATTTACAGGGATGGCGAACCAATGGCGCGCGTCATAAAATTTTGGCTCGCCACTGATCACAAAGTTTACTATGAATTATTATATTACGAATTGCGACGGCACGTCTATGGCCTCATTAAACATTTCTTTAGAAAAAATGCAGGTTAATACATAAAGATTCGGCACCCCTGTACTATTATATACATAATTTTTGCAAAAATAATAATATTATATCTGGCTATCTTCACGACTTCACGACAGTTAAAATAATAAAACTATGTATCTTTTCTCTGGGTATATTGATACCTACATAGTCTCACAGCATTTTGATATAAGCTGTGGAATTTTCGAATTGATTTATATAATCCGTGAGCTTTGGACCCGCATTTTGCGACCGGTTTAGACTTTATACGTTTCTTTCTCCCACTAATTTTTAACGGGGCGCTTATTGGCTTAACAGGGGCAAAATACGTGTAAAATAAATTTGGGATTTGATACCTCACCGGCTCCAGTAGCTTTTTCTCGTTGACTTTTGAAGTTGGTAACCTATTAAATTGGAAATATTTTTTTAGCCTGATATTACACAACAAAAATTTAGCCAATGTGTAATTTGATTTTTTTTTATATTTAATTTATTATTATCTGCTGAAATAAACTAAAATTTGTTTAATTTATTTAACATTTCATCGACATTTTTGGTGGTCGCTAGTCAGGGGTTTTACTGTATATTGTTTATCTAATTTTCCACCATCATTTTGGTTATTAAATTTGTTAAATGCAAAACTATTGTGTTAACCGTCTGCAATAATACGAACGCACCCCTGAGAAATTAATTTTGGAAGGAGACCCGTCATTTTTATTATGACTGATAGTTTCAAGTTAACGGTTAACCTATTAACATTCAATTTTATGGAAAATCAGCTGTCCATATACGGCCATATTGGTTTTTATTTACAACATTTTGATGAGCTCTGGAATTTTTAATTACAGCCCACTCGTATGTGGTTCAGCTCAGTGTCCCTCCAACGACACTGTTTATAAATTTCTTCATTTGGAGAACGTCATCACTCTAGAACGATCTCCCTGAGACCGTGTTCCTCAACGAGTATAATCTCCAAAGATTTAAGACCTACTGCAGTGCTGTGCCTTATCATGAAAAAAAGGTCAGTGTCAAATTAACTTGTATAACATAGTGTGTAAAATCAGTTTTTGTGGATAATGAAACGCATGTTAATTTGATACTTGTGTGTTCCTGATCTAACTCGCTATTAACTTATTTACTTTGCAATTTAAATCGCCCGCCTCAAGAATTTAGTTTTTATTCCATCCACCGCTGCCGCTAACAGATATTTAACCAAAAGTATTGCGGGTTGTCGCTCTAAAGGGTATGCTTTGTGATTATCCTGTTATCTTTTCTAAGGTACGCCAATGATCCTTTACCCTCTATTAGACGCCAAACCGACCGCTAAGGCCTTGTGTATATGAAGGCTTGCTAGATGATCAGCCGAACGCTGTCACTATCTGAGGAATACCCGTCAACAGGCTAGGATAACTTAAATGGTGAAGATCGTTCCCCGTTCGTTTAGTTCTTCAACCAGACGATGATGGCGCTATTGTAGAGATTTTGTATTATAAGTTTGTTCATATCCTAACGTTGGTGGCGGCAAAACATGTATTTAGAATGAGCGTTAAGAAGTTCTCTATCTTTCTCTCTCTGAATTCAACCGTACCAGCTAAGGTGCGATAAAGATAAAAATATGACTTATGTGCTGATCCATAATAAAAATATCTTCCGGAGTCGGACCCAAGTGACATTGACATTTTAAAATTAAATTTTTAAACGAAGCGGCGCGACGTATAAGTTTATTCTGCTGAAATGGCGATTTAATGTTGGGTTCCCGGATGTAAAGTACAAAGTGGAAAACGTGTGAAAATGCACAGGTTTCCAAAACGCGACCAGGTAAGTTTTTTGTTGTTTTAGCGAAGTAATAAAAAGGGTGTATCGTGAAGAGCCAAAAAGGCACCTTGCGCCTATACTGTATACAAAATATTGTTGCTATCTAAAAAAAATGTATGCAGGACACCTTTTGATCCTGAATAATCATAAACATTACTTATATACTGATTTTCTTAGAGTTATGGCAGTTTACGATCTTAGTATAATGTCCGTGTATTTTTAGACGCATAAACTTTGGGTAAATGCTAGTCAAAATCCATTACTCTGTGGCAAAGACAAGATTGGCATTCAAAAAACTTATAGAGTTTGTCACACACATTTTGGATATGATCAAAAAATTGAGCATGGCAGAAGAGGATCCTATTTAAAGCTGAACGCTGTTCCTATGTTAATTCTTTACAACACAATCCTAGGTAAAACTTGCCTTGTTATTTTGTTATTATATTAATTTATGTAAATATCTAATATTAATAAAGTTTTTCGCCATATCAGAAACGTAGTAACAACTTCCTTTTAATCTCCCAAAATATATTGACTTTAATTCAAAAGGTTCGCGCTTCTAACTTTTCCATCAGAGTTAGAAGCGCGAAAATTTGAATTCAAAGTTGTAAAATTTAAATTTTCATGCGTGGCGCCGACCCCCCGCCCCTCGCCCACATTGCTACATTTAGTTCTTCAACCAGACACGAATGGCGCTATAAGGGAACCAATTTAGTATGTTAAGTTGCCTATCTATCCCTACCATAAGCGCATCTCCTTTGTCTATGCCCGTCAATTTATTTCTTTTTCAAATCCGGTCGTTCTATAATTTGTCCATCAAAGAAATTCCTAGTATAGGTCTCTCCGTTCCTTTGTCGGCCAAATTACGAGTAAGTGGTGGGAGAAACTTGGCGGTTTTGTTTCACAGCTATTTAGATCATTTTTCTTTAAATAGTAAAAAATTCATAGTTGCGTATTACAAAACGGCGGTCATTTTGAAAATTTTAAATTATTGTTCGCTTAACAAATTTTTCATGATTTAATTGAATATATTAATATCATTATTATTTTTATTGTTGATCTTGATGAAGTGTGAAGGGGGCAAGAAAAATAAGAGATACAAATTAACTATGCCTAATGGGATTAGAAAAAAAAAAATGAAATAATAAGTGAGGAAGCTTCATAATCATGAACTTCAAAAATAATGTATATTTGTCATGGCACGCTTGATTACGGAAATTTAAAAATAATAATTGTTCTGCAAATAACGTGTTGATAATTATTATATGACATGCCTATAATTTTGTTTTAATTAACAAACTTCTTAAATGAGACCTGATTTAACAAATTCGATTGAGCTTAACCAAAAATATACGTACTTTAATCAGTAGACTTTCCCTCTTACTCCCTGCAGTATTAAACCAAATAGATGCAGAATTTTAGTCGCATTACTATCGTAGCATTTATTTGACAATTTATATGGGCATATTTTCTAGAAATATGCTTTTCTTTATATCAATCAAATCAATTACGCCCTCTACAGGTAAAATATTAGTAATAATTGGAGAGTTCACCATCATAGGACCCTCCAATGTTAATTTTCGGAGGGATTTTTGACCTACGCTGATTCTTCAAACAAAGCTATAGGAGTTCTAGCATCAAAACTCATAAGAAATAACATGGGACCTAAAACCTGCATTTTTATCGCCATTTTAGGGCGTGGTCACTTGGTCCGACGCAAGCCCCAGACCCGCGGCGGAGGAAGCCTCCACAACAGGCGTTGAGCGCGCATGATGATCGAAGGCGATACCGCGAGACCCTATGCATAATTCGCGAGGCTAGCTCAGGCAGGTCAGCGACCCCGAGCGGTGGTCACCCGATGGTTACCCGATGATCGCCCGAGGGTATCCGATGTCGGTAATATAGGACCCGTCCTAACCTGAGTGGCGCCCCCTGGTATTATCAGCCCTCATTATTTCAAGATTCTAACCCAACTTTATGACCCATGGTCACGTGTTATTACATTTATAGTGGAGGATAGATGACGTAGCACGTTCTCAATAGTACCCAAACCCAAGTACCTAACCTGAACATCTATCTAAATAATCAATATTGAACAACATAATGAATAAATAATAACAGAAAAAAAGTTTTTGTCCTCGGTGGGATTTGAACCATAATCCTCTGGGGCCGAACCTCAAAGCCTTGCAAAATACGCTACGAGAGCATATAGATTAAAACTGCTAAACAATGTTTGACAACGTGAAACCACGGGGCACATCTGATTAGATTGCTGGAACAAAAGGTCCTTAAGTGGAGTTATGGAGGTGTTTTCTAATGTACAAAATTAGGGTAAACCAGGCTGGACCCTCTAATGTTAATTTTCGGAGGGATTTTTATGGCTCATATCTCCGGAACCAATGGGCCTAGGATATTACGCATGCGTAGTTGGGGTCTATGAAATGGGTTCTTGCGCATGACCCGAAAATGACACCTGTCACCTGTCAATTAAGAACTGTCACCTGTCAGATGTCACCTGTCAAATGTCAAAATCGACAGCTGATGTATGTCACGTGTTTAGGGTGACGTCATGAGTCGTTTAAAAAAAGAACCGGGTTGATCGGGCCAATAGGGCCAAAGTTGGTATAGCTAATGCCCTAACGGCAGGGGGGCGAAAGATTGCAAATACATGTCGCGTGTTTAGGGTGACGTCATGAGTCGTTTACAAAATGTCGACCTGAGTAAAGTTGTTTTATACCAAATAAAAGACTAGTTATACTTTAATATATTTATTGATTTTAGCTGTTCTTGTTGCGTTTTTAATAAACATGCTTTGTTTTTAAATCATAGTTTCATTTATTACAAAAAGACTCAAGTATATTAATCTTTAAAGCAAACACAATTTATCTTATATAAATTCTCAATGTGTTTAGAGAATAAATCTATAAGACTTTCATCCCAACAAAACAAGTATTGCTCATTTTCTTCAAATGTTAAACATCGGCTGCCGAAGTATGTATGGAAACGCAAATTGTAGTTGTCAATTATAATAGTAGTTTCAGGCCAGTATTCATGAACACCGCTGTAGGTAGTTATAAACTCCTCAAAATCATAATTGGAAAAATATAGCTCTCCTTCAGCAATCTCAACGATAACTCGCTCGTCTGCAGTAGAAAATGTTACTGTAACGTCATCTCCAACTTCATATCTGATTTGAATACTCATCTTGAATATTAAGTCTTGACAGTAACTTAACCAAAGATTTTCGGTCTTCGTAAAGCTTTATACGTTTCTTCAGCGCACGAATATTACTTAAATGATCTTTGATCTTCTCTTCAACTACCTTCGTCATAGGTTCGAGAACAACTGACAGTTTCGAAACAGAGCCTAATTCTAAATAGATCCGTTGTGAACGGACTTTGTTCAACAGACCCTGGTCAACAGACCCTGTTCAACGGGCCCAGTTCAACAGACCCTGTTCAACAGACCCAGTTCAACGGACCCTGTTCAACAGACCCTGTTCAACGGACCCTGTTCAACGGACCCTGTTCAACAGACCCTGTTCAACAGACCCTGTTCAACGGGCCCAGTTCAACAGACCCTGTTCAACAGACCCAGTTCAACGGACCCTGTTCAACAGACCCTGTTCAACGGACCCTGTTCAACGGACCCTGTTCAACAGACCCTGTTCAACAGACCCAGTTCAACGGACCCTGTTCAACAGACCCTGTTCAACGGACCCTGTTCAACGGACCCTGTTCAACGGACCCTGTTCAACGGACCCTGTTCAACGGACCCTGTTCAACGGACCCTGTTCAACGGACCCTGTTCAACGGACCCTGTTGACCTGTCTGTTACAGAAAACAACCCCGATAAAGAATCAAAAACGTTTGAGCTACGTGGGAAATAAATAAAAGCTGGCTTGTTGAAAAATTTTAATATTTATTAAGGTAAAAGACTATAAATATATCGATACAACACTTTGACATTTCTAATACTACAAACATGAATATCTAAAATGTGATATTTACAACCATCAACTCTCTCTCCCTTCTCTAATTTTGGTACATCAATGCTGTCTTCTAAGTTTATAATATATGGCGTCCTGCAGTTTAACTCCGAAAATGTTTTAACTAAAAATTCCTCTTTAACACGTCCTTTAACGTAAATAATGTCTGCGTCTATCAGATTGTTGGATATGATATTATGTAGTTCCTTGTAATCGGTATCACCATAATTATAAAGGATACCATGATGATTTCCAAATAGATATTTGACTTGTTTCTTGCAAGCCTTACTTAAGGTGTCGAATGGTTTAACTGGTTTAAAAAAGTAACTTTTCATACTATTCCCATCGTAAATAGCCAATTCTTTGGCGTAAAATTCAGGTATGTTAAATCCTTGAATATCGACTACAACGAACTTCATTGTCTGAAGACTCAAATCAAACTGATTACATAAGGTCTCTTACTTGTCCAGTTAAAGCTTGATACTCGAGAATACGATCGTGAACAATGATACAGAAGGCACGTGCATTATTCGAAAAGTTTTCAGAACTTTGAAATTCTAACTTGACATCAACTGTTGCACTCTTGATGCTCTCGTTTTGTTTAGAACAATCAATTACAAAAAGAGTCCTTTTGGCAAACGCCGCAAAATCCATTAGTGGTTCACTAGTCGGCTTGCCTAGATATGATTTTTGAAATTCCGTGTACATCCTGTAAGCTTCCGTAAACTGTCTATTGTTAAAGTTTAAGTTTAACGATTCATATGGATACACTTCGGAATTTAGAAACAATTTAACATCTGTGATATTCAAATTATCTAAATATGTACAGTCGGACTGAAAATTATCCTTACGATTGTCCATAAAAAATACAATGACATATCGAGCACCTTCAGACATTGTTTTAACGGTCCAAATATCTTTCTTAGTTGTTTTTAATGCGGGTAATTCGTGTATTTCCCAATTTCGAAAAGGGATAAAAATCGGTTTATTTTCAGCAATGTCATCTAAAAGTCTCAATTTTATTGCGTCGCTCGGATATATGTGTCTAACTTTCAACCCGATAGACTTTAAAGTTATGGCAGCCTTTTTATCGCCATTAGCAGTAACATTTCTATAGCAGTTATCATCATGTCGAGCACGTACAAGCTTAATTTTTTGTTTTCCCATAATTACATTCTTATAATCAGCAAAAACACCTAGCAAGAAAGAGAGAGGAATACGTATATTAAACTCGTTTGTAGTGCCCTCTAACGTTTTTAGTACACCACTGGGCCAATTCCATCCTGCAATCTCTAAAGCACGACTTTCTTGGTCATTTAAACATAGCAAACTTTTAACCATACTAACGATACCAGGATCTCTAATTTTTTCAATCTCCTTGCCATTGACTTCATAAGATATGGACTCGAAAAGGAATGCACCAGCATTATTTGTTAAAGAACAATTGCCGGTTTTTCCAGCAGTTGTTTCTTCCTTAAATTCACCCTCAATGTAGAGTTGGGCTTCGCTCATA